>OZ010795.1:389031497-390410469 GCA_963932465.1 Maratus speciosus
TAGGAGTGATACTGTTTGTAACGATGTCCCTTCTTATATTCCTGTGATTTGGTTTAAAATTCTGGGTATTTCAAGAGCTCCTGAAAATATGATTTGATCTTTTCACCCCTCTTCTACAGCAGTGGTCTGAACTTTGCTTGTGCATGTGTAGTGTTTTGTTTTACATATGTTTTCTTCTATTCCAGCCCGCCATCTTTCCCTTTTGAAAATGAATGCATGTGTGTTCGAAAGATCTCGAGGTTATATTAACTAATACAGTCGATACTTGTTATAACGACCCCTCGCATGTAAAAGAAAGGGGTCGTTAATGGGAGGTCGCTATAATGAAAGTGACCAAAAAAATTAATAAACTCTAATCAAGTGCAGGAAATTTAAGGTTTCAAAGGAAATTCTATATTGCAATGTTGTTACAAACTTTTGAATGATCGTAAATAATGGGCCTTATGTAAATCGCAGGTTGTAAATAATGGGTTTGAACGGGCCTTTTGGCATAATAAATGTTGTAGCAATTTCAGATTTAAGCACCAATTTTTAATCAACCACTATCAAAACTTTAAATTTTGTATACAAGCAAATCGTTTCGTATGGAAAGGAATTCGTTTATTTGAAACAGCCATCTTGGGGAAATGCACACATCCAACAAACTGAATGTGCGTGTGAGCGAGTACACGTATGCACATATCGCATCCTTGCTTCAAAAGTGTCACAACTCAAAATTAGGGTTTTTTGAGTTATAGCTGCAATTCTACTTCGTTTTTATGCCTCTACCAATCACCTAAAATACCAAATAGTGCACTGAAAATCCCATTATCAGGTAGCAGTTGTGTTTGCAAGATGACCATTGACACTTCCACAGACTGGAAACAGTTTTTCTCATTTCCTGAAAAATGAAGTTTTTTGATTTATGCCACTTTTGAAGCAAGGGTGCGATATGCTTATGGCAAGGAGAATAAGATTCAAGCGAGTCATTACTAAATTTCACCCTAGCTGGAAATCTGTTCTTTCCGCTCCCTTCAGACCTTAACCCATATTGGACCATACTGATTAAATATTTTTGACAAATTTTAAAACTTCGATTATATCATTAATATGGTGTAATTAAGTAGATACTAGCAAAATTTTGAAAAAAACTTTTTAATTTTTTAAGTAACTAGCTGTCCTATAAACAGGACATATTAGTAGGACACATAGTAAGGACATATAAATTGCATACATAAACTAATTTTATGAGCAAATATTTTATTTTAAAATACTGTTTATGTTGCACAAAAATACTCTGATTTCTCCAATAAAAAGATAATAATAATGGTAAAATTCTAGATTATAAGATCACAATTTTTAAAGAATTTTTTAAATAGATTTTTTTCAATTAAATTTTAATTGGTTACTTGTTTTTTGTTTATATGTTATACTTTTATGTATTTTAAAAACGGCACAACAAAATGCATCCAGAAAATCTTTACCAATTTTATTTTAAAAAATGTTTTATTAACTGTCCTATTTATAGGACAGCGGTCCAATATGGGTTAATTGTGAAGTCGGCAATTAATTCTTGGTGAAACAAATTGGCAATCTTTTCTTGGAAAAAAGTTGGGAGAAAACGCCAGTTCGGTGGCTGTATTGGGAAATAAGCTGCTGTCCGATCGTTATATTGGATGCAAAAATAACATAGAATAAAGGGGATATATTTCGGGCATTTTGCATTGGTTGTTATAATGGAACAGTCGCTATAATGGGTGGTCATTATAACGAGCGTCGACTGTATCCTTATATGTTTTTAGCACCTTTTTAAGTAATTATATGTATGTTTTTAATGTTTATATTAATAAAAAGGTGAAAATTCCTTCACAATACTAGTTTTAGTACAGTGTTTTGTTTCTATAATATAATTAGTGTTTTATTAAAATAAAGTCATGTTTCTTTATAATTGTTCATTTTTATAAAAATACTTTATTCTACACAAACATCTGTGGGTGAGTAAAAAATATTTCAATTATTTCTCCTATTCATACTTCATATTACAATGTATATTATTCCCTAAAACTAGGACTTCCCTCAGAGGGATTTGTCTGAGCGATAACATAGATTGAACTGAGAACATAGATTTAATAATAACATGTGGAAGCAAAGAAAATGAGATATTATCTTTAATTGTCCATATACTGCGATAAATTGAAATAACGAATCGTAGGATTACAAAATCTTACGTATAAATTCGTATACACTGTTTAAAAAATGGGAAGCAGTCCATGCAAGATATCCATGCATGGATATAAAATTGAAAGTACACAATATATTAAAAGTAAAATAGAAAATGAAACACTAAATTATCTTATATCGAAATTTTAACTGTATAAAATGATGTCAAGAGCATAATCAGACGCCCCACACCAATTTGAGTAACTTTAAAGGACAAATATATGATGTTTAAAAAGAATGGACTATACTTTATATGGTTGTGTGCTCTCCCGGAATGGTTAATATTGTATAGTATCTGTTTTCCACGGATGCAATGAGGTTGTCGATAAAAGATAAGAAATTCTCTCTTCAAAATCTGATATAGTATCAAAGTACCGAACGCATCAACAGAGGCATGCAATGCGCCGTTAGAGTGTGTTTTAGATATGCTCGATTGGATTTAAATGATGAGTGTATGCTGGCCACTACATACGCTGTATTGTTTTGTTTTCAAACATATTCTGCACAAGTTGAGCTGTATTTAGCATGTATTAAATAAAAGAAATCGGCAATGATTGCAACATAAAGTATGACACAAGGTCTGAATATATCGTCTGCACAACCTTTGAGCTGTCAAAGTGTCTTGTGAAGTAATTTACAAATCCATACATATTTTTTCAGCAAATCATGCAAGCTAATGACAATTGATAAAATGACTAGAAAAATGAATCAGAAAAAAAATTCATATCACATTTAAAATGGCACTTCCTTCTGTTGGTGGCCTTGGCGAGAGAGAGAAAAGCCTAGAGAAGGAACACTTTAACAAGTACTTTCGGGCAACCTACTCACTGTTTCATACAGGTCTTTATTCAATATTTACACAATTTATTTAATGCTAGGTGGGTATCTATCAGTTTTGTTGCATTTAAATTGCACGTTTTGTGGAGGAAACACAGCATTATGAAATATTTAAAGTTGCTATACCTAATAATTCCACATTAATGGTAATTGTGATTGCTTTTCGTTCATTTCATCTTTTTAAATTTTTTAGAAAATATTCATAGAGACAATTTTATATTTTAAAACTAACCCGAAGCAAAATTTCAAGTTTTTGGGCTCAGCAGTAACACAGAAATAGAAAATTTTCGAAAGTTTCTTGTTTCTGCAGTGTTTTATATAGCGACATTTTTAGAAATTGTTCTATTGCAAGAATTTACGTCATGATAAATACAGCCATGTCAATTTTCATGTTTATATTCCTAACAATTCCATGCACTTCGTTACTTAGATCATCTTTAGATATTTTTCCGCTTTGTTTAGTCTTTCGATTTTTTAGAATTCGTTCTACAACAAACATTTACATCTTATAAATTACTGCCATACCAAAGTTCTAGTTTCTAACCCCAACAGTATCCCAGAAATGTCAGTATTCTAAATAAATCATAATTTAGAACCTTTCTAAAAAATTTTACGTTTATATGTCAAATTGAATTTTCGAACCTTCTAGAGAGCATTCATAACGAGTATTTATATCTTAAAAGTAACCACCACACCAAATTTAAAGTTTCTAACCCAATCAATATCACAGAAATCGCAATTTTAGAACTTTTTTGCTCCCGCAGCAATGTAGGTTGTTGCACTGACATAAAATACAGTCTTTTTTTCAGAGCAGAGATGGCCACCAACATTTTTTTAAAGTTGGCTATGTAGTTTCAGAGATAACACCTCACAAATGTACAAACATTAATAATATTGTACACTTTATAATATTATACCGCTTTATAATATTAGCATTAGATATACAGATACAAAAGCCATTTATCTGTTACAAACTAAAGTGCCTGGCGTTGCCCAGAATTTGAAGAATGTTTGTTCTGAAAAATCAATTTCAAAATTTAACATACAACATAAAACAAACATTAAAAAAAGCAGTCGAAGTGCTGTACGCCTGAATCAAATGAAAACACAATATATAAATGTATATAACAGACGCAAAAGAATACAGCTATAAATGAACTTATTTCAATTTATAATTGGAGCAATAATGTTAAAATATGCCAATATTTCCATAATCGGGTTTTTATCATGCTTCAATATGTTTTTTCACACTCATATGACATTATACTATATTCACCACGTCCTTTATCTTTCCAATAGGACGTAATATTTTCCTCTTTACGTGGAAACCTTGAAATAGGAAAGTTATGAAGTTATATTCACCTTCATTTAAATTCGTCAAACTGTTCATTTCCTTTTCATTTTTCATGTGAATATCTTGCAATAGAAAAGTTATGATACAATATTCACCTTTTTTTAAATTCGGCAAACTATTTATTTCATTTTTCACGTGGAAATCTTGCAGTAGAAAATTAATTGTTGTAGTAAGAATTTTATTGTGTATTTTAATTGTTGGCAATTGCTATAATGAAAAATGTTTACATTTGATAAGAAATTGCTGTTAAATTGGTGGTTTTTTATTAATTAAAAATTAACTATAAATTATTTCGATTCCGAATTACTTTAGTTGACTCGGCCGTATTTTAATACACATGTACGTATCTTTTCACAATTTTGGCTTCCAAACTGTCCATTTGTATAGAATTACATGTAGACTGATAGAAAAATTTTCATTTTTATGTATTACATTATATACAAACATAAATAACTTATCTAATACGTGTTAGCAGATGCATTTTTAAATAAATATATATACCGGGTGTCCCAAAAAGGACTGACTGATTTTAAAATTCAATAACTTGCAAACGGTGACAGATATTAAAAAAATTCTTGCAGGAGGGTTATGCATAAGGTCAAAAGTTTTTTTACAGTGATTTTCAATTTTAGTTCGATTTACAAACAATAGATGGCGCTGTAAGCAATAGTCGCTAAATTCAGGCTCGATTTTTGGTACTTCGTGGCCCGGATAATACATTTCCATCTCCTTTTTCTGCATGGAACAAGATAAAGGACCAAAAATCGAGCCTCTATTTAGCGACTATTGCTTACAGCGCCATCTATTGTTTGTAAATCGAACTAAAATTGAAAATCACTGTAAAAAAACTTTTGACCTTATGCATAACCCTCCTGCAAGAATATTTTAATATCTGTCACCGTTTGCAAGTTATTGAATTTTAAAATCAGTCAGTCCTTTTTGGGACACCCGGTATAAACCCGTATAATACTTATTCTGTTTTATTTTCATAGTCATTTGGCAAAAAATCTTTTTCTTAACCCCTAATTGCGTGCTTTTTACAAAAGCGCCAAAGTCCATATAACAGCGAAGTACCATGAAAAGCATTAAATGCATGGTAATAAGGTACTTAGATTGCGACATTTACGATCAACCATTATTGGCATTCTATTTTATAGTTTGGCGATATATTTTTGGTCAACAGGATAACTAAGTAATACCAAATACTGTACTGCAATTTAACTTCAATTTAACTTAATCTCCTCTATTCTACTATTTTAAGATTTTTAACTTCTAAACGTCGCACATTTTCAATTTTTATACCATTGTATTGAGGAGAAAAAGTACTTTTAAGTGCAATTTGTTTGAAAACTGTATCTCAATTTATTTTTTAAATATTAATTTTTTTGTAGTTTTTAGCTCCATTTGTTTAATTTTGGTAAGTTAAGTACTCCATTTCTGTAGAAAGTAAGGGGAAAATAGTAATTATTATACCTTTCCGTTGCCCTTAACAACTTTAAAAAATGTAATTAAAGTATGTGCTATTTTGAAAAAATATAAATGAATGATTTCTTTTTCAAAATTTAATTTTAAGTATCTATATTAATATTACAAACAAATGAGGGCATATGAATCATGAGATAGCCGATTTTTTTTTTTTTTTAGAGCTTCTTGAATGACATCTTTTTTTTTTTTTTTAAATTTCTGTATTATTTAGCGATAGTGACGTCCTATGTGTACTTTACTGTAGAAGTTGTTTAAGACTTTATCGTAAATGAAGAATTCTTCAGCGGATGATGTCATTCTATACAAAATAAAAGCGTGTGTTTTAAGTCTGAAACTGAAATATGTTTCGTACTATCCATATTTATATATTTTATTTTCATCGAGGGTGATACTAAATTCTGAAAAAACAGACTTCCCGTTTTCTAGTTTTTTTCAATCTTTGTGCAATTTCGCCTCAAAAAGTTATATTTGTTGCAAAAAGATATAAATAGCTATGAAAACAAACCTGATGAACATTTATGCTTATTTTTACAAGTAAATATGACACATATGTCATATACGTACCAAGGTACCTAATTGGTGCCAAAGTGGCAGTACTTTGCATGACATGGTAACCAGTGGCGGCTCGTGACTGTCATGTCATATTTTGGGGCACTAAATGCATGGCGGATATTATTATTCTTTTCTTACCATTATTTTTTGAAAGGAAAAGATTAATTACCTTGTTTAATGGTCGAATATTCTGCCAACAAATATAGCAAAGATTTCTTTTAAAGCAGTAGTGGTGAGAAGAATAAATTTGACAACTATGGATTTAGTGCCCCCCAAAATGCCAGTCACGAGCCACCACTGATGTAACCATATATAACGCTATTATAAATTGTTTTGTTCTATAAATATATCATTTATTGATTGTTATATCCTTTTAAAAATAATAGAAAATGTTTTGTCTATCACTTTATTTTGTTTTCTTATTGAAATAAAAAATAACGTACTATTATACCACACTATATGTAACTGGTATTCGAAAACGACGTTTTCGCCAAATTGGCATAAAAAAATGCCAAACCCAGTGAGTTTATGGCATCTGTGCCATAAATATAACCATTTTATTTCTATATATAATATCATTGCTTTTCATATACAATTTATTTTTGTTTGTATACAAAATATAGGTAAGTGGCTTGTTGACACAAAATAAATTGCATAAATATTAAAAAATTGCTTGAGTATATGAAACAATGAATAAGTTGCACGAAAATACAAATAAAAAGCTTACTTGTCTCGCCAAACCCATTTTCTTTACCTTGCCAAGACCCTTATACAGGAAAAGTACAAATTTCATTTTTAAAGAATAAAAAGAAATTAATATAAATGGAAATTGTTTTTTTGAAAATCATGCTTTCATTAAAATTCACAAAAATTTAGAAAATATGTTTTTTAAATGTACTAAATATTAGAAAAGTCTTGAAAAAAAACCTTAAATGCACGGAGTTTAAATTTAATTTGGTGAGTTCAGTTATGGAAGATAAATGGATTTAAATGGGAATTTTGCCAAGTTAGCCAGCTATCTTCAAGTTGGCTTCGTATATAGAAACTGTTTTGTTGCCAAATGTGGAGATATTTCGCCACGTTGGCCAAAGTTTGGCGATATCGTGGTAACCCTGTCATTAGTACTTTTCAACAAATACTCATTGTTGAAGCTAATGCTGATTTTTCTATAGAAAATCAAACGTAACCATTAAGTAATTCCCTCTCCCCCCCCCCCCCCCCATCCCACCGTTGCCCCCTTAGGGATCGAATTTTAAAAAATCAATGTCCAATTCATATATTGCCCTCAGGAATACATATATATTCCAAATTACAAAACTGTCAACAGGAAGTGGGTGAAAAATGAATCGCAAGATTTAGTGCCACAGACAAATATAATTGTAAGTTAAAAGAAAGCATGTAAAAAAAAAGAAAGAAAATAAGAAATGATGCTATAAAGCAAAATATTTTATTACACGTCATATAATTGTTTCTAATTTTCATACGCGAAATATAAAATATGCTTTTGGCGATTAAAAAATGCTATTCAGAGATTATCGCAAAATCTCAAATCAAAGTTTTTATACTTTTTTCTTTTAAATGGAAAAACAAACAGATTTATTTTCCTGTTTGATTAAATTTAAATTTATTTTATGGCACTTCAATATTACTGCGTGCGTATTTTTTTTTTTTTTTTTTTTTTTTGCTCCATGTGTTCAAACCAGTTGTCTATGAAAATATCAACCGGTGAAAGTGACGCACACCAAATTTCTGTGACGTATGCAGATAAATTGAGCTTTTTTTATCAGTTTTGTCTATATAATTTTTAAACAGTTTGGAACTTATTTTTCATAGTAGGTGCATTCAGTAGGCGACCCTCATAGGTACCTTCTGGTGCAATCAGAAACGAAATCCGACAAATATTTTTTGATTTATGCTTGACGAAAAGTTTTTATTAGGCTTTTTATTTAGTAGGACATGGCATTAATATCCATCGTAGCTGTATGTGTCACTGAGTATTAGCCTTCGCTTCGCTCAGACAATTAATAATTAAAAAAATGATTGAATTTAATATAAAAACTTAAAAATATTTGGTAAATTTTTATTACGATTTTAGGACTTCAATTCTTCAGGAATATTTTATTGAATCTTAATGATTTATTTTCAAACTAGTATATAACCCCATCAAAAAATGACGGAATGTTGATCTGTGTTTCATTTTCATAAGATTTCACGCAAACAAACAGAATGAAGATTTTATTATTGAAAGGTTTGTATTGTAGAAAAGTACATTTTAGAAATGACAAATGATTTCTGCAAGTACAAGTGATAAGGATATTTTTTTACCCAATATTAAATTTCAGAAAGAGGTTAACAATTGGACAAAACAAACAGCAGAAGTAACAGCAACAATAATAATAATTAGCAAAGTGAAACACAATTTTTGAAGGTTTCACAAAACATTAAAATTAAATATTCAATGTGTTAAAGGTTTTTTTTATTTTAAAATATATTATTTTTATAAAAATGAATAAATCTCAATAATGAATGGTTCAATAAATCGCTTTCCATTAGGGGTGGATCAAGGCACGGAGTTAGAGATATTGTATTAGAACTCTGTGGATTACTCATCTATGGAGCTTTACGTTTGTTTTGTAAACAAAGGAATTTTTTGTTAAAATGTAATTTTTTTAATAGGAAATATGCAGGATACATTGGTTTAATATCAAGATAAATTTTTAAAAGCTTCAGCTATATAAATTTAAAATTTCATTCGGTATACATAAAACCAAAAGTTACCAATTATCATTATTTCTTTCATAAAATTTTTATTTTATTCTATCAATTTTTAAGAACTTAGCTTATATCCATTTGAAATTAGCTTGCATTGTAAATAAAATTTATATTTCATATCAAATGTAATTAATATGTAAGGAATAATACAATACCATGTTATGTACTACATATATTAGTTATATCAAAGCAGATAAAATTTTGATTTTTAACATAACATTTGAATATAAGCTTGGAGTGAAAACAAAAATGTAATTTAATAAGTGAAAAAACAATTTTCAGCCATACTAATGCAATCATGATAACATCGATTTTATATTTCAATTACTTCTAAGGGGGGGGGGGGGGGGGGGACTCATTTTTAATGCAAACAAAATTTTAAAAATTAAGCAGATAAATGTTAAGCTCTTTAAAATTAATAAAACTAAATTAACATTCTATCAAAGAAATAATAATAATAATAATATTCATTTTATTTATATTGAATGAAATTTTTAAATTATATAAATGAATCTTTTTAAAATTGATCTCGAATTACATCATTTAAGTCCTGCATTTTTTTTTAATATGAAACTCAAATTTCAATCAAAAAATCTTTCATTTATATTGATTGCCAATGGATGGCGCCAAAACAATTTTTAAAAATAGATGGAATTTTCTGTAAAGCTCAGGCTGAGAGCGCTAGTGTAGCGAATACAGCTTGTACTTCCGGACAATTAATTCCATTTTCACAAATTCATGAGTTGTTATGAAAAAGTGAAAAACGCATTTCAAAATATTTAAAGGCTTTTGATATGCTTTTACAAATATTTTAATAGCAGAATCCGATGTTAACCTGTTTTTTTTTTTTTTTTTTTTTTTTTTTTTTTTTTTTTTTTTTTAATATGAAATGCTGTAAGAGTCGTTCATTTGCTTCTCCTTCTAAATTTAGAATTTGTAGATCTAAATGGCAACAGTCTTTGTTTGTTTACATCTGGTTATCCGTTATTTTTTATTTATAATTTAAAACATTATATAGTTTTTGAAGGTTTTAGAGAAAATAAGGAAAAATAGATATGCTACAAAGCAGATTATATGTATACTAGTGTAAATGCTCGTCCTAGGATGGTGGGTGAAAATTGTGTTTTTCACTTAAAATTTGAAAAACTGATAAAAAATAATTGACAATATGGAAGCGTTTAGATAAGCAAAGTTGGCATAGTTAAAACAGTCTGCTGCAACTATTGAAATAATACTATTTTTTTTTAATAACATTTTGAAATTGTATTTTTATCGTTTACCCCCCCCCCTTTCCCTCTCCCCCCCCCCCCCCCCCCTTCCAATTTTTTTTTTTTTATATGTATATTGATTAATAAATAGGTATCTCGGGTTGAGCCCCATCCGAAAGAACGAAGGGGAAGCATTGTTAAAGTGTTCTTCACGCCTATTGGTGTTTTTCTTCTGTTTACCCGCGACTGACGTCACACAGCAGGGGTGGGACAGCTTCAAGTGATCTCATTTATGTCGTCTCCTTTAATCTTCATAGCTCCATGGTTTAAATTTTTTTTCAATGAATCACAAAAGGAATGACTCTCTACCAGAGCTTCTTATTTACGTTTTACGCACAAAGTACGCTACGTTTGTTTTCTGAAATGGCTGCGTAAATCATTGAAATTTTGTTAGTTTTGAATCTTTTATAGAAAATTATTTTGAACAGAAGGGATTTCATAGAAAAGATTTGTATTTAGGCAGATAAGTTTTCTCATATACATCTCAAATCAAAATTAAGCCTAACATGTCTCCATCTTATCGGAGACTGGTAAGATTCATGGGTTTGCCCCAGACGCATTACACTGCCTTTTATTGTATAGAGATTTTTATTAGTTAAACAATCGGCAAACTTACAGACTCTTGAATACTTATGCCTAACAATGGCCGCGATGAGTTGTTTTTCTTGAGTATGAGTCTGAGTGGTCAGAGCTGGAATCGTCACCTTAGCGTATTATATAAATAGATTGGAATTTTAATACCACTATACATTAACTGTTTGTTTTGATCTGTTAGAATTGGGATATTTAATTAAATGTTAAGTTTGAGAATCTTTTGTTTGGGGAATTTGGCAAATTAATTAAATTTATGCATAATTAATTTAATTGTATTGCTAAAATATGCATCTTATTATTAATGTTTTAATTATTTATCCCTGCTCCAATATTTCATAAAATTAAAATGGTACAATGACATAAAAGTTCCATAAAATTTAATATTATCAGGAGCTTTTTTTATGGAACGCTGATCAACATTCCATCTTTTTTGACGGGGGTGGACTACTAGTAGGATAATAAAAGTTCATCCTAATCAGAGATCTCTTCAAAGAAGTGTATGGAAGAATGATATAAATCAACCAATTAAAAAATATATCAACTATTTCCTGTTACTTATGTTATTGTATGTGTACCATATAAAGCAGCAAAAACTCTTGAGCAGTTTTCTTTTGATGAAGGAAAAATATTTTCAGATTGCAGCACCAGTATTACATTCTGACTTTTACATGGATGATGTAATTAATGAATTCAGACTCGCTAACTACTTCCAAAGAACTATAGTCATTTGTCAATTTCTCTTACATAATTTATACTTAATATATATTTTTTCTGATTGAATAGAATACTCCTTCCCCTTCATACATGAAAATTTAGCTTTTTTGGCACTGGCATTTTCATGCTTGTCTTTGTTTCTGCATTTTCTATAATGCTAAATTCATTCTTCTAAAATAAGGAGTTTTTCACTCCTTGAACAAAATTATTACATTATTATTATTATAAGTAGTAGTTACAATTATTATAGTGTGTTATTTTATTTTAGAAATGACTGAACAAGAAATGTTAGAAGCTGCAATCCGAATGTCTATGGAGTCATCATGACACAACCATAATTCTAGTCTCACCTCATTATTGTGCTTTTTATATATTTGATATGTGATGAAATGAACTCATTAAATTTTTAATCATTCAGACATCTTTTATTTACTTTGTCTTATCCTTCGGTGTTGCCGCTAATTAATGTATTGGACACCTGACTTTAGTTGTTAGTCTAATTTTGAAATGATCTCGTAGCCGGTGAATCACTATAAATTTTTATATTTGTTCATTTATTCTTCATTTGCATGCAAATTGAGTTACATTTATTTTTTTCACTGTAAATATGTTGTTAAAATTTTAACAAGTCTTGTAATTAATAAACTTTTGGAGCTTATTTCTCTGTTTCTATATTATAGAAGAATCATTTTTTAGAACATTTTCAACACTGTTACTAATTATAATTTGTATACTTCCTTGTTAGAAACTCTTAAAAACTTTAAAAATCTGTCTATAATTATATATTTTTATAACTTGTTAAACTAAGAATGTGACTTTAGGTGTTTTTGCACATTTTTATATTTTTAATTGACTTGTAATTCTACTTAAATGATATTGACCATTGTTGCCAAAAAATTGGTATCCTAAATTTTAACCATTTAAAAATTTCTCATTGCTTATTTATCATTGTTACAGTTATTGGCTAACATAAATGCATCAGTATTTAATTTTCATATTATTTCAATGTGCTGCACATTCAAATAAAAAATATATAATTAATCAAATGTTGATTAACATCTTCATTGCATTGTGATTGTATTTTGATGTTGTGTTGAAAAATACTTTTATAGGATCCTTTCATGAATGTTTATATTATTTTCATATTTTTATAACTAATTAAGTTTTTAAAGCAAGCACTGAATGTAAATTAAAGAACCTTGAAACTTAAAAGTGCACCAGAGGAAACAATGTATAAAAATTGTTGTAAATATCTATTATTTTTTAAAATATCTATAAATCTTCCTTTTTAAACTATTCTTGTAAATAACACAAATAAAATAATTAATTAAGCAAGTAGCTCAAAGAAAAACATGAGTTTATTAGCTTTTAAAGTATCAAAACTATCCCCCCCCCCTTTTTTTTAAGAATGTGATAATTATTGATATTTTGTTAAAATGATTGAATAAATCAAAATAGTTAATGTAATTAATAATCAAAATGAAATTTAAAAATCTCTGATTAATGTTAACTTCAAAAATGCAATTTAAATCTTTGAAGAAATATTTAATTCTAATTTTACGGAAATGATAACATTATCAATCAAATATTTAGAAAAGAAAGATTAAAAAAAAAAAATATGTGTTCAAATATTTCCTTATAATACAGTTCACTCTCTTTAATTCGAACTTCAAGAGGATGGGAGGAAAGATCAAATTAACCAAAACACACTCTTTTTTATTATTTTTTTCTTTTTCTTATCTAAGTCAATAAGGAAGTTTAGGAGTAGATAAATCATATTTTTAGCAATATTGTGCTTCTTCATTATACCTCATTTAACTTGTATATATATATTTTTTTCAAGTGTTAATGCAGTGTACACCCCCCCCCCCCCAAAAAAAAAAAAAAATAAATAAATAAATAAAATGAAATAAATAATAAATTGGACACTGCAAAATGGTTACCAATTTTTTTCTCTTTAAAAGCAGAAGGATTTCTTTTGACTCTTGTTTATTTAGGTTTTATCGCCCCACACTCACTTTCCAATTCCTTTAAACTATGTTGAATGTGCCAATAATCTTTTTGTAGGGACAGGGAGAACGTGGTGGTAAAATAAAGTTTTTTTGAAGAGGCCTTATAAAACCAAGTTTTAAACGGTTTTTAGTGGATATTACATACATACGACTTATATAAGATAGAAATAATGTGTTGTTTTACGATGTTATCAAAACAATTTCTTGTAGTTTAAAGTAGGAATAATTTGATACCTCCACTTTCTCTTATGTAACATGACAGGAGAAAGTAAAGGTATGTAATTTTTTTTCTGAAAAATTTACATGTGAAATGAAGGAAACACTATGAAATGTACATTCAAATTTATATATTCTAAATTATCCAATTTGTATTATTTTACAATTTCTTACATATAGTTTTCATTATAATTATTAAGAAAATAATGTCCATGACTGTCAACATTGTACAGATTATTTTTCTTGGGAACTTGCCTGATAAATGAGCATATATTCTATTTAGAATTATATTTTAGTTCAACCCATGAGCCTTGATTAATTTTTTGGGAATCTAGAAAGACAATGGTACCGGTGATTTGTTTAGTTTTCATATCAGACTTTTTCTTAGGTTTTTCTTTAGTCAGCCTGGGCTAGATTACATTTTCGCTTCCTGTCTTCTTCCATTGTCAATCTTTTTAAAACAGTCTCTTGCATTAAATTTTCCCAGATTTGATCTGCACCTTCTTTTTTTTTTTTTTTTTTTTTCTTAGAATTTTCCATAGCTAGTACTGTGTTTGCTGATGGTGTGGGAGAGAGACTGGCAACAGGATTGCCTTTTTCAAATCTTTCGTAGGGGAATCCATTTTTGCAGAAACTTGGGAAGTCATGCTGTTTTTAGATGCAACTACAGGTATTGATTCTCGTTATCTGTGGGAATTATACATGCTGCATCTTTTTTCATGTTTATTATATTATTTTTCATGAATTAAACATGTTTTCATCTTGCTTTTTTTTTTTTTTGGTGTTAATGCAGTATAGCCTCCAGGTTTGGACACTGCAAAAAGGTTGTCAACATGTAATATCATCGCGAGGAATAAGGACCAGTTCCTCTGAATCTGTTTATAGCATTTGTTGCCTTTATTTTTTCAAATGGCTTCTTCAGAAGAAATGGAAAGGTTACTTTGATGACAGTTTTCAATCTGCTCACTCAAAACCAAGTCTTTAATACCACACATTTTTCTTTGGTGAAAAATCTCCAACATATAGTGGTTGGAAAGCACAGCTGCTATTAAATGAGAAGCATAGTGAAATCGCATCATTATCTATGGCATGTTTAACGGAACTATATGTTAGATGACTTCTGTGGCTATCATATATTAACAACACTTTCCAGAGATCCAGGATTGGTATAAGTTTGGAAGTATGGTGATCTTTTGATATTTGGAAAAGGAACACTGTTTCAAATACAATCTTATAGCCCAATACAATAAATTTTCTTTGCGATTTTTGAATTTTTTGCAATTTTCTAGGCGAGTTTTAGCATCTTTTCATATTCCAGAGTTATAACTATTAATATTGCGCTTGTGCTAATTACATCGTAACTGATTGAATTTCACGATTTTTTTTTTCTTTGACAACATTTGTGGGTTTTTTAATTAGCGATTGTCTTACGAACTTCATGATTTTTTTTCCTTGATCGTTTGACGAATTTCGCATTTTTTCTTTCACAATCAATTGCCGAAATTTGTGTTTTTTTTTTCTGCGACGAATCATTTCATGATTTTTTTCAACGATCACTTGACAAAATTAACATCATTTTCACGCAATCAATTGACCTTACCTTTTTGCATTAATCCATTCTCTCTCTACTGAAATATAGCAAAATGCTTTTTTCCCCCTTACTACCCAGAAAGGAGCGAGGGGAAAGTGTTTACAACATGTTGCAGATATATGTAAACAAGAAAATTGTAAACTTGTTGCCAGTTGTCAAATCTTAATGGAAATATTTGTCACAAATTCAAATTATGTTTTTATGAAAAAAGTAGTAAAATGTATACGTTGTGTAAAAAAGTGCATTTTTCAGTTTGCCACCACTTTCTCCCACCTGACACTAAGTTTTCCTTAAAATAGTTAATAGTTATTATTTTCCAACTATATTTTTATTACATTATTCTATATTATTATTACACTGTTCACATATGTGCTCTTAATATATTAAGACTGTTTCAAGATTGTTGTCGTTCTGATCAGAAATGGGTTTTTTTTCCTACCATTTGATGCACATGCATAACTTTTTGTAGAAAATAGAAAATTTAAACAAAAAAATTCTCGAAATTATTAAAAGTCTGATATGTTTTTAAAAAAAGGCAAGAAATTGTTGAACAGAAAAAATTTAAATGTAATAACATGCAATAAGTATGAAAAACATGCAACTTACATGGAAAACATACAATCTGGCAACCTTATACTGCAATTGCTGAACGTTTACAAAACAAATTCTTTAACCAATATTTTAGTTCAGTAAAAACTTTCATTATTACCTGTTTTTTGATAAATCTTTTGTAAACGTTGGAAAGATTTCAAGTATCTTAAAAGAACATACATTTCGATTATCCGAAGTAATTGGGGCCGACCCTCTTTCAGAAAATCGAAATTTTTGGATAATCGAGAATGCTTTAATTTTAAGATGAAAGAGAAATGTATGCACTATTTCATATTATGGTAACAAGTGCTTAATAAAAAAAAAGCAATAGCAAAATAGAAACCAGAATAAATTACCTGAATTTTAAGTACCTTTTACATATATCACAAGGGTTTGAAAAAATGTTTTGTTTGTCGCAGTTTCGATTGCCTTTGAAGTTCTATCATGGGGTTTTTGAATATTATTGTAGTTAACCAGTATCAGTCTTTCTGCTGCTCCAGTCATGCCAGACCTTTTGCAAAACATTCAAAAGCTTCAGAATTGTTAATTTGTTCATTTTCTTCATTCCATTCCGCAGCTTACGGGAGCTGAAGTTAAATTCAAAGGAACTCTAAGAAAGAAAGGGGATCGAAAATATTTATATGTACTTGTAGTTCGGAAAAGACCACTTGCATGCAAGGAATATGCTAGTTAACAAGTAATATAAAAATTTTGTTTTTAAAGTCAATTCCTACTTAGGTCATCAAAGAAAAATTTAATACAATCCCTTAAGCTAATATTACTTTTTGTTGCATTAAAATATCTCAATTTGTTGATTTTCTATAAGCAAGTAGATTTACAATGGAAGTCCATGGGAATTTGGCGAAATATTAGAGATATCGCCAAGTTGGTGTCACTTTTGGTGACTCATTTTGGTTGCCAAATTTGGCAATATATTGCCAAGTTGGGGACAAACTTAGCGGTATTTGGCAACAGAACAGAGCCCCCCCCCCCCCCCCATAGATATGTAGATGCATTAAATGCTTCAATAACCAATTTTGTCTCCCAT
This sequence comes from Maratus speciosus, assembly GCA_963932465.1. NCBI lineage: Eukaryota > Metazoa > Arthropoda > Arachnida > Araneae > Salticidae > Maratus > Maratus speciosus. Next base: position 389,048,731 of record OZ010795.1, read on the forward strand.
GTAAAACTAAAAATTTAATTAATGAATTAACATTTGAAAAATCTGTATTAACATCAATTGTCATTCAGTACAAGTTTAAAAAAATTTATTTCAACTTGATAGGATGAATAATAAGTATTTTATTAACGATTGAAAATTTGAACAAGATATGTAAATAAATAAATATAGGGAGAGTGTGAACTAATAGTAGGAATTGGAAAAAAAAGCTTTCAAAATTGATTTTGCACACAAGGAATGCAATAGTTAAAAAAAAAAAAAGCTTTCAAAATGGATTTCGGTTAACCAAGAGTTTCGGATAAGAGAGGTTCCTACTGTACATACAAAGAAATGGACAATTTCAGTTCTTTAACAAAGGAGCGATATGTAAACAAACCATAATCTTTAATGTTGCTTTTTGTTGTTTAATTTTTTTTTTTTTTTTTTTTTTTTGCTAAAAGTTTGGACTTACATAATTTCATATGCACTAGATTAATTAAATGCAAACATTTAGAAACTTCAAATTGTCTAAAATAATGGACCGAAAATTTTAATTAGATAATTTTTAACATTATTTTTAATTCTACTTTTAAGGGGAATCTATTTTTGTTTGAATTATCCTAGTTCGAATTAAATCCAGTCTACTGTATAAAGTTCACTAATATGATCTTTTTTGCAAAGTTTTTAGCAAGTTTTTACAAGACTAAAAAAAGCTATCTCTTTGTAGCTCTATATAAATATTGACTTCTAAACTTTGCTTGAGTTATAAATGAAGTATTTCTGCAGTCTGCAATCTTCTCTAATTTCAATTATTTATTTGATTCAAAATTAGAGGGTTTACTATTTCTTTTCATGTTTTTAAATTATGATTACATATAAAATTTAGGTATGAGGAAAATGTATGGTTTTACTTATAAATTAATATATATACAATATATTCTTTTCATTCATTTTTTCTTTTTTTTTAATCTTTGCCAGTTTTTGAACTAGTTTAAAATTCATGTTTTTCAATTTATAATGTTATTTGTAAATGTTTTTCAAAACACCAATCAAATAAATTTTATTTTTATTGTTTAAAATATTTGTATTAATCACAATACTTTAATAAAAGTTTTAAAATATATTTTTTTGTTGTTGTTTTAATGCTGTTTCTACTACATTTTGCCAATTTTTTTAACTCATTAAATTTGCTTGAAATCCGTGCATCCTGTAAACATATATATGTGCTATTCTTACAAAAATATTGTACAATATCCACAAAATCATGCACTGCAGCAACTGGTCATTTCATTCATTTTATTTTACAGGGTGATCCAAAATATTTTCTTCTTTTATTTCCCTCATCACAAAATCTTCATTGAAAAATATGAGATCAAACATGTTCTTTATATTCTTAAGGTTCCAGAAGAATCTGATAAGTATATCTTTAGATATTCGACAAAATCTGTAAAATCAAGTCTCCATTTGATTTTTGGCCATATAGTTTACATTTTCCTCTTTAGTACGAATGTTGTTAGATCATTAGAAAATCAGCTAATTGTATGTGTATAATATATGAAAATGAAATAACATATGTTTAAAAAAAAATCTGTAATAATTAATAATAGCCTAAGTCATGTGACTGTCATCAACAGTTATGGGCTGAATGCTTCACTTTAGATATGCCAGGTGGCAATTTTTAATCAAATATATTTTTCGAATAAGACTGCATAAAAGTTACATTTTTAGAAAGATCGTTTAAAGAATATTGTTTGAGAGATAGTTTAGAGATCTGCACGGGCCAGGCTCGGGCCGATTTCTCTTCTCTATGAGTCGGGCCGGGCCCGGGCCTGGAAATGTCAGCCCTTGCAGACCTCTAAGATAGTTACATTCAAATATGTATATATTCTAAAATAACTTCAGTTAAAATTAGGTTGAAAGCCCAATATCTCATTCCATTAAAGTAAACAAATACAAGAGATTTGTTCATTATGAGTCATAAATTATTAAACCATGGGGGTAATCATTTGCAAATAAAACTCTTCAGTGATGAATTTTGCAGCACTTCAGAAAAATAACTCATTGGCATATTAGCCAATTAAAGTTTAGTATAATTCTGTTGTCAATAGCCAATCACGTTCAATAATTTAATATAAGTTTATTAAAATAAATACATAATATCATTAAAAATTGTAAATAATATTGAAGCAAACTAAAATAATACAAAATAATAATTTAGTATACATTTATTAAACACATATCAGATTAATGGCTTTTAGCTAAGATATTTAACGATGGTAGTTTCAATTTTGGCTGTATATGATATCTGCCTGAATAAATATGAGATGGATATATCCTAATCACATACTATATCTATATTAAACTACATTATACAGTTAGTTATATATAAATGCTTTGTTTCTAGTACATAATATTAACTTTAGAGTTGCAATACAGTATGAAAATAAGGGTTACTATAATTAGTGTGATAGGTGTCATTATCAGAAAGCGTATTTTGATGTCATATCGCAGTATTCTTGCCGATATCGAAATATGGTATCAATGTCAATGTTTCGTGTTCTGCTTCATGGTCCAATTCTAAGACTGGTCGGTATCAATATTTGTTTACTAGTTTAGCTACAACATAACTTCAGTTTATGATTTCTTTCTTTGACGACATAACATCGTACTTTTACGAATTCCACGCATCTGGAAGTGGATGACTGCATTTCAGTTGCAGTATTGTGGTCAATACGCTAGTTTCTAATTGGTTGGTTTGTATAACTGTAAGCTTCACTGTAACAGAGGCACATATAGTTGATAGTATATATTTGAGCAGTTTCATGCATGTATGGCTCCTTTACACGTTTTATTTTTAAGTTTAAGCTTGATTTAAGTCTTTACTTTGAAGGCTCATTAAATGAGCAAGTCAGTTTGTTGGCCGAAGTTATGGCTTTACTTTGTTACACTTAATCCTGTTTTTAATAAAATAAGGTTTCAAATATTCTTAGACCTTTTTTCTACATACATATATATACACCAATTATAGGAGTGATTCTGTTCTAAATTTTCCAAAAATTTAAAGCATTTGGTTCCGAAAATTAAAAAAAATCGGCGATCAATTCGAAAATTTTGACATAAAAAATATCACAAATTTCGACAAATGGGCGCTGAAAAAAATCAATTTCGTCAATCGTTTGCAGAAAAATTGTCAATTTCATCAAGGAATTGCGGGAAAAACACAAATTTTGTCAAAGGATTGTACAAAAAACACAAATTCCATGAAAGAATCGCAAAAAAAAAATTGCAAATTTCGTCAAAAGATCGCGAAAAAACTGCGAATTTCGTCAAAGGATCGCAAAAAGATTGCAAATTTCGTCAATGAGTCATGAAAAAACATGAATTTTGTCGGACAGGAGGAAAAAAAATAGTGTTTTTTCGAGATTTCTTGACGAAGCTTGCATTTATTTCGCAATCCTTTGAAGAAATTTGCGTTTTTTCGTGATTCTTTGAAAAAAATTTGCATTTTTTTGTGATTCTTTGAAAGAAATTTGGATTTTTTTTTTCATGATTCTTTGAAAGAAATTCGCATATTTTTTTTTTTTTTTTACAATACAATAGCTTCAAATTTGTATGACTTTCTATCTCTAACTCTATTTTGTCTAAATTTTTATTTTTAAATGAAAAAAATCACGAAAAAAGAATTTATATTTAGTCGTAAAAGCACTCGTAAGAAGACATTTTCTTGTTTTTTCGTTTGGTCGTTTAATAATAATAATAAAAAGAAAAATAGTTCTTGTACTCCGAACTCCGTGAAATTTTTATCGGTTATAAATACAGTACAGGACCTATTATCCGGAATCATCGGGACCGAAGGCTTTCTGAATTTCGGGTCCTCCCAAAGTTCGTGTTTTTTTCACAATCCTTGGACGAAATTTTCATTTTTTTCGCGATCATTTGACGAAATTCGCATATTTTCAGCCATTCTTTGACAAAATTTGTTTTTTTTCCCTCCAATAATTTGACGAAAGTTGCGTTTTTTTTTTTCGTGATCCCTTAACGAAATTTGTATTTTTGTTGGAATCCTTTGAAGAAATTTGCATTTTTTCGTGATCCTTTGACAAAATTTGCATTTTTTTCATGATTCTTTGATGAAATTAGCAATTTCTTTCACGAAATTCACGCTTTTTCTGCGACTTTTTGACAAATTTCATGTTTTCACTGTGATTCTTCAACGAAATTAACTTTTTTTTTTCTGCGATTCTTTGACAAAATTAGCATTTTTTTTTCGCAATCCTTTGGCGAAATTGACGATTTTTCCGAGAACAATTGACGTAATTGATTTTTTTTCTGGGATTATTTGTCGAAATTCGCGATATTTTTATGTCCGAATTTTCGGACTGAAGATTTTTTTTTTTTTTTTTAAATTTCGAAACAAAATGCCTTAAATTTTCAGAAAATTGGAAACAGAATCACCCCTAGTGACATACGTGACGATTTTTTTAAAAACAAATCATAATATACGAACGAATTCTTTTATACTAAAATTTGAGAGAAAAATTATTTCTTTTTTAAATTTCATGTGTGTGTCGGTGTTCCCCTGTCCCTGAAGTAACATATTTTAGAGGTTACACATTGAAACACAATGGACTGAAAAAAAATTAGAAATTTCTAAAATTTTCAAAACATTTCAGAAATTCCAAAATTTTGGTAAAAATGTACAAATGAAAATTTTCAGATAATTTTTTTTCTGGATTTTGGAATTCCAGATAATGGGTCCTATTGTCCTATACTGTATAATGTTTTTGCAGCCCGTGTGAAAATCTTAACAAAAGGGTTTAAAGAAGTTATTCTTAATAAATGTTTGGTTCGAATTTGAGTTACAGGATTTCACCTTTCGTTACAAAAAGATTTTTTTCTTTTTTTTTTAAAAAAAAAATATAACACATTTCACAACCTAAAATTGTCCAAATGCTTGAAGATTTTCATATGTTAAATAAAGTTTGTGTCTGCTGACTCTGTGAAAAATCGGTTTAAAAAAAAGAAAAGTGGTAAAAGGGCTAAAATAGCTGCAACAAGAAATGAGGAGGGGGTGATTCAACATTAAAAAAAAAAATACATTTCTTGTTGTCCAAAGCCTGTGTATAATTTTCATGCTATGATATTGATATTGAGTTGTAAAAAGCAGTGTTTTTTCTGTGTTCTACTAATTTATGGAAAATATGGCAAATGTTTTTAAATTGGAATTTATTATTCCCCTCCTATATCTTATATTTTCTGAACCAAATTTCTGAATTAAAATATTTTTCAGACGACTGTGTATAATTTTTGTGCTAAAAATTGATATTCTGTCATAAAAATTGCTGTTTTATGCATGACTGTTTATTCTTTCCCTTCCACATCGAATTATTGAGTGAAATTTTTGATTTTCAAACTAATTTTTTCACCCTTAAATCTGATCATACCTGAACCAAATCAATACTCTATCATTAGCTAAAAGGTTAGTAAAAAAAATTTGTGTATTTTTTAATCAAAATGCACATAATGTTAATCCTATGGCGAAAATGCACTGAAAAAACAAAAAGTGCCTTTTGGTAATGAATTTTTTCAAAAGGTTAATGTTTGTATTTTTTGAAATGTTTTGCAGTGTTTCAAAAAGAATTAAAAGTATATGCTATTTGGTATTTTCTTTTCTGTGTAATTTTCGAATATGCCAGAAAAGGTAGGGAGTGGACGAGGGTCTTCCGGTATTTTAAATGCTTAAAAAAATTGTTGTTATCGTCCAAACTCTTTGAAAATTTTAAGAGTTAAAAACATAAATGTTTTCATAGCATATGGGGGAAAAAATCATGAAAAAATATCGATATTATGTGATAAAAAGGTTCGTAAGAAAATAAACTGGTTTTTTACTGATTTCGTCAAAATTTTCATTTTTTAATTTTGTAAAAAATATTTCTATGCATCCTAACATTTCAAACTTTTTGTAGGTGCTATAAATCTGATCTATTGAGATGCTCTAAAAAGATAGTTAGTTACTTTTAACGTAGAAAAATTAGTCTCTGTGAGGCGTGAAGTGAGATGCATTTGCCAGTGTATTTAAAAGGGTTAAAATTCATATATTTTTTAAATCGATTGCACCATCGATTAGATGAAAGTTTTAGCTTTAAGAGCATATTTTTGGTTTGTTGGTACCTCTAAAATTGCACCCTAGGGCCATTGCTACAAAGGGGGGAAACCACCCTTTAGTGCAATTGGTCCCTCAAGTATACAAAGAATTGACAATGCTATGAACTCGTGTAAAGTGTTTTTTTTTCCATGAACTCAGTTGTGTAAACTATGAACTCAATTAAACTATGAACTCAGTTGTATGAACTATGAACACAAACTCATTGTGTACATATGGAACCAAGAGCATTGTATCACAAGTACAAAAATGCTTCGCCTACAGTTAAAACAAACAAACCAAAAAATTGTGCTTTTAAGTAAAGGAAAGTGAAAAAGGATAAAATGTAACCAGGAAATGCTACTTGTGTGATAAAATGTAACCGAATAAACCAAACTAAGATTAACAAGTGAAATTATATCCAAATTTCTAAAAAATAAATCTAAAGATGTAACTAGTGTAATGATGAATGTTTAAAGTTGAATTAATGTGTACTCTTTCAGCAAAATCTTCCAAAAAGTGAAAAACATATAGTCTGTCAACGCGTATCAGGAATGATTTCACTTTTGTACCAATTCGACATTCATTTAACTATTTGCCGGCTAAATAATCAAATGAAAAAGCAACTCACAGTACACTTGTGTTTATAAAAAAAATCTTGAAAAAAATAAGCTATCTTCAAACTTCAAAGCAGTATGAATAATGCTGTCGAAAACTGACATATGTATGTAAATGTGTAAGAAAATAGAAAAAACTTAAAGGAATGCTGTTGATAGTAACTCCTTCACAGTAATGTGTGTTAAATAAAAACGAAAAATATAAAATGTATGTTACATTGTTTTTTTTTTGTTTCCTAAAGGAAGCTGCATGAGATGTTTATGGGAATGTATTGCAGTTGTATACTTTTTCTCGCATTTGCTTGATGATTTTTTTTAATGATGGGCAATAAGGTGCAAAAGCACTGTGGAAAATGTCAAAGTTGGTGTTATTGCTATCATTATTTCTAATGCAATTAATGCATTTTGGAGGATTTCTACACTGAGGGTCAATGTGTGGCAAGGCACACACAGAGCATCTAATGTCATTATAACACGAAATTGCAAGATGATCATTGTATACTTGACACTTAAAACAAGGTCTAACATTTATATATGGTTTAACAGGGTACGGTTTTGATTGTATGATAATTTCCCTATGCATTAATAATTGCCTAGCATCCTGTGGTGCAAGCTCAAAGATCCAATTAAAGGACTTGATATGTAGGAGTTTGTACTTTTTAACAAAGTGTAAATCAGGTTCAGGTATATGGATTAAATCTGAAATACCAAACAAGATATCAGGAATATTTAAATTTTCAGGGAGGTTAAAAATAATGACACGAATAGGTTTAGTTACATTAAGTTTAGCAGGGGATAAGGACTTTAGAGAGGAATCGCTAATATCTGTAAATATTTCATTGTGCTTACCTTGAGTGTGCAGGTTGGGGCTAAGATATGTGTCTTTTTTATCATTTTCCAGTTGTGGTAACTTTTCTTGTTTACACATATAAGAGGGGACAGTTTGAGTTGATTTATATAGGGCAGATGGAGGGAGTTTGTTGTTGACATCTACCACCTGATCACCCATAGTCTTACTACATTTAGTACGTCTAGCCTTATTTTTCTGTTGGGCTGTGATTTCATGTAATCTCTCTACGAGTTTCTGATTTACAAGAAATAAATTATCTTTATCCTGTTTTAATTTGGAATAATCATCTTTCAGAACATTAAAGTTTAGTTTAAGCACACGAAAATTGAATTTAATGATCTGAAGGAAATCTATAATATTTTCAGACAAAGATGCAGCATTTTTGGTATTAAGTGAATTTTGAATAGATGTGGCTTCCATATTAATGGAATCCGAATATCTTAATAATATCTCCTCGAAATAATCTGCCCATGGAGATACAGAAATGGGGTGATTAAAATCACTAATAGAATTTTCATCATTTGCTGCCATATTGTAAAAATAAACTGGTGAAGTGTCTGTTATCTCCAAAACATTTTTTTTATCTCGTGTTTATTTAATTTCTGTAGTTTACCTTTTTTTTTTGACAGACAAAATGGAAAAAAAAAATCCCTGCCGGCTCGGGCCTACAGGCGGAGGTAGATTTCGAAGTTAAGTACTAAATTAACCAACAAAACTTATATCAAGATTAGAGATAAACCCAGTTCCTTCATTAAGAATGAGTTCTAGGGAGCTAAACATTTTGTGAAAATTCTAATATACACGAATACACACACACATGTATATGGAATAGGTTTAAAAATGGATAAAGCAAATTCAGATAGCCTCAAAGTGTTAAAATATGTTAATGTTTCCATAGTCGGGTTTTTATCATGTTTTAATACGTTTCTTCAAACTCACATGACGTTACATATACACCTGCTGAGGTCCATTATATTTCCAATATGACGCAATATATATATATATATATATATATATATATATATATATATATTATTCGTCAAACTATTTATTTCATTTGAGTTTTCATGCGGAAATCTTGCACTAGAAAACTAATGACGTAATATTCAATTTGTTTTAAATTCGTCAAACTATTTATTTAAGTTAATTTTTCACGTGAAATCTTGCAATAGAAAAACAATTGTTGTGGTGAGAATTTTATTGCTTTTTTTTAATTGTTGGCAACTGCTTAACGAAAAATATTTATTTTTTCCTGTCATTGTTGTGTAAGAGCTGGTTTTATCAGAATCAAGTTAAGACGGTATTCAAAATTTTGAGCCCTCCTCATTTCCATTCGCTTGGGCCGATTTTGCCCATTTTCAATCCCCGCCGAGATATTAACCATCTCAAAGTTGTTGGCGAGTTTGAAGACGATCCGTGCATTATTGCGACTTTTATCGTGCGGACAAAATTTAGTACATACATACATATATATATATATATATATATATAAACTTTTTAGGTGGGGGTGGTTTTGGGTTCCTGGGGTCCTATAATGAAAAGTTATGAAGGAATTTTTCAAAAGTCGCACCATGGTAACGACTGCAATAGGTAGTATTTCTTACGAAATCTACCTAAAAGAGGAATTCTTTTTTTTTTTTTTTTTTGAGAGAGCAACACAAATAATGCAAAATAAATAATACGAGTATTTCAAAAAGATGTAAGTATGCAAAAACTCTAGTTATCAGAAATGAAATGCATGCACATAAAATAAAATACAATAAGTTGCATAAATAAATTATACACAAAAGGAAAAATGAAGGGGGGGGGGGAGTGTAAAAAATAATATGAGTGTATCAATCACAAGATTTCTGAAAGTTAAATTTCTGTCTACATCCAGTTGGATTAAAGTGTCCGAAATTCAATAAAATTAAAAAGACAGGTAACTAAATTGTAATTCTGGTTTAGAATACAGAAAAAAGCAAACAAGGTCAGAGAGGAGCAACACATTCTGAAAAGTGTGCAAATATCACAAACAAGTGAAAATGTGCAAACGTTGTGAGCGTAATATGCACATATTTATATAAAAATATCAAATACTGCAAAACTTGGAGCAGAGAATTTTCTGTTGCCTATCGGTAAAATAAGTATACCTTCAAAATATGCCAGTGGGGTTAAAGGGATAACTCTAGATTATTAAATGCATAAAGAAAAATACCCTAAGAAAAAAAAAAAACATAGCATGCATATGCAATTTCATGGAAAAAAATGAGAATACTGTCATAATTTAAACACAGAATTATAATAACTGAAATATTAATAAAAGTATAATAAAAATATCATTTCAAGTAGCCTATGCACTTATGATTATTATTTTTTTTTTTTTTTTAGAAACAAAAACAGCCTGAAAGGAGAGAAACAAAACTAAAAATGCTATGACTATTAATTATATTTTAAAATTAGCTTAGAAGTAATTTCTCCGTTCAAGCTGACACAAAATAAATTTATGGCACTGCAATTGTTATGAAAGTGTAAGTATGAATAGGGAACAAAAATAACATGAAAAGAAACTGGTAATTTACCGAAATTGCAAAGAAAAAATAACAAAACAATTTATAGTAATTAATTTAATATAAAAACATTCCCTGTTCATACTTACATGCAAACTGTGTTTCTTTTTTTTTTGCAGAAAAGTATTGTGACACAAGTGTTTTCATTGAATTCGATCAAGTAGGTATGTCATTTTTTTTTGTAGAGAGCATTTCAAGCATGAAAACAGAGCGAAATGAAAAAAAAAACAACGCCTTCCTTTTTTTTAAAATTAAAATGATTTCAGTAACAAACTGAAACGGGTAAATTTTGAATACCAGTGGATATGATTAACGTTCTGTTATCATACTTTGAATGCTATAAAAATGTTGAATGGTAGATGACACATGATGTGAAGTATGATTTAGTACATTCTTTTTGAATGCAGAGTGGTTTCCCCCCCCCCCTTTTTTTTTTTTTTTTTTAACTTAAGCACTTGCTCATCACTGAGGTAATTTTTTTTTTATTTTGCTGAAACACACCACCAAAAGGAGGAAAAATATTATTCCTCTTAATCATTGCACACTGAATGAATTTGAAGAAGAATTGTTTTGAAAAATTGTGGATATCACCTGAGGCACAAAAATAATTGGAAAAATTTCACAATTGTCTTGAACACTAGGACACTTTCGCGAAATTGTATTTCTTTTTAGCATATTTCATTATCTTTTCACCAAATCTGTGCGATTCCTGGACACTTTGCACTGCAAATATTAATCACAAGATCACAAACAAAGCGAACGGCACAAATATCATATATTTCACAAGGTTTCACAGGGCATGGAAGAGCACACGGCGTAGTAATTTGTTGATGAACACACACCTCACAGGACCGACGGAGCAGCGGATAGTTCAGCTGTCACTTTTTTTGAGCGAATAGCACTTCTTGGGTGAGTCTTTGGAGCAAACAACAGAATTTTGAGTCCCAGAAAATCAGCAATGATGGGGGCAGTCAAAGGAGATCGCATCTGAGAAGGTAGAATCAGAATGAGATGAGGGATCGCCGATAACGAAGGCACAATAGTCAATCAGGGCATCGAGTGCAGGGAAGGGAAAGTCCCGAAAAGATGACGCCGGAGAATGAGATCTCGAAGCCGGAACTCCAGTGGGAAAGGAAATCTGTCATAGGTCGTTCACGTCACTGATAAGAAAAGTGAAACGGAATGAAACTTCTCCCCATATTTTTTTTTTTTTTTTTTTTTTTTTTTATTACTGTTGGAGAAAAAATCTGGGCAACGGCGCCAATTTATGTAGAGGAGATATTATTGGATTCCCAGATTCATGAATGAATGAAAAAAAAAAAAACTCCAACACGAAAATTTCGAGGACTTACTTCTTTATTATGAAAACTTTTAAAAGGAGGGCCATGAGAGTACAGTGGGACGGGAGAAGTCAAACACAAGACTGCCCGACGGGGTGGCTCCGAAGGGCAGCGCTGAGATCAGTCACCTTCAAGATCAGAGGGAGTAGTGGTAAAACATTCATTACAATCACTCACTCATTGGCAAGATGAATAGGAACATATGTACTGTATTGGCGATGAATATTGATGGCGTGGACAAAGGAATCAGAAGCATCCCAAAGTATTACATAGAACTCAAACTTATGCCATGGCGCGGCTGAATGGTTACACGTATCTTAACATTCCTGCGGTAAGGGAAAGTGGCTAGAGAAATAGCTAACACATGATATTACATGCTCGTTATAGATTTAATGACAGCTGAATTAGTCTGCAAGGGCCATATGGCTTTTATCCGACAAACAGAAGGGTGAGAATTGAATACTAATGCAAGCCCAGAGGCTTGGAAAATATGCATTAGATATCGTCGGCTGCAAAGCGAAAAGACATTCATTTGTATTTTATTCTTTTACTTTATTTCAATGGAAAATAGCTGCGGTTAAGATCTTTTTCTATCGTGTGAATTTGAAAGACAGAAAAAGGAACCGAGATAAATGATGTCTGCATTTGAAAAGAACTTTAAAAAGTAAAAGCGAAACTTACAGTAGTGAGAGAGGGGGGGGTGGGAAGAGAATGAATAAAGACATATGAAATTAACTCTAAAATGTCAAATTTAAACTAAATATTTTATTTGAAGGGGGGGGGGGAGAAGAATAATGACAATTTATAATAAACTAGTAAGGTTAAAAGTTGATTTTTTTGAGGGGAAAGGAGGAATAATGAATATATAACGGTAAAGCCGTTATAGGGGGAAACCACCCTTTTTGAAAAGATTTTTTCAAAGGTTTAATTGCGAAGTTTTTCTGAATTGATTGCGGCTTTTGAGACATGAGTAAGATCTTTCGGAATATGTCATCTAATGTTAACTGTACAGAGAGGTTTGGTCGATTTAGGTTAAAACAAAACTATTAAATAAAATCGAAAGTTTGGTTCTTCGCTTGCTTCCGATGCGTAACTGAGATTCTGGGTATATGCAAGCTCTTTCGAAGACTGGGATGAAATAATGACTTTTTTATAAGAGTGAGTTGTTATATTTTATTAATAACCCAGCTAATTATTAGAAATTTAAAATTATGAGTATCAGGTGCACCAGGAGAGGCCTCAGACTACCCTGACAAAAAAATTTGAGCTTTGTACGTTTGATAGATTTCGCTAGCCATCGCAGACATACACACAGACAGAGCAAAACTTTCTTTTATTAGTATAGATAGCTACAGCTTCTGACCAATGTGTAAATCTATCCACCATTGTAAGACAGTAGCAATTGGTTTGAGAAGTTGGGAAAGGACCCACAATATTGAGATGCAAATGTTCAAATCTCTTAATTTGGTTAGGGAAAGAACCCAATGGAATTTTAGTATGACGGCTGATCTTAGCTTTTTGACAAGGGACGCATTGTCTTGACCAAGTTACGCAATCTTTATTAATTGAAGGCCAAATGAATCTAGATCTCACCAATTTAGTTGTACTTCTAATTCCTGGATGTGAAAAATTATGTAATTGGGAAAATATTTGTTTACGGAATGAAACAGAAAGTTAAGGTCTTGCAGTGCCTGTTGAGAAACCACAATATATTGGATTTATATAACCTGGTAAAGTAACTTTAAAACTTTGCAAATTATCAATTAAATTTTGTAATTCAGGATAGTTTACTTGCACTTTTGAAATTTCTTCGTAATGGATAGGATTTGGCATTTCTTTAGCAGAGATCCAAGAGAGCATGTCTGCCGACATATTTTCAGATCCTTTATATGGCGATGGCAAATATCAGCTGTGAATTGGAATATAAAATCTAACTGCCTGGTTTGTCTGTGCACTGTTGGAATGCATCTGGTAATGATTTGCGATCTGTTAAAAGCATCTTACTTCGAACATGTGGCCAAAATGTTTGATACCAGCATATGCTGGTAGCAGGTAGTTCTCTATCACTGTAAGTACGTTCAGCTTGGGTAAGTTTGTGAGCAAAGAATCGAAGGGGCTGCAATTTGTTTTCACCTATTTGCAATAATGCTCCACCGATTGCGAAATCTGAAGTGTCTACTTGCAAAACTAATTTAGCTTTGTTTCAGGTGTGCCAAAAGGGTTGCATTTACAATTAAGTCCTTAGATTTTTTAAATTCACTTTTCGTTTCATCCAACCATTCCATGGTTCATACACTCGAGAACAAATAAAATTCAAGCACTTTTCAAGCACTATTCCAGCACTATTCAAGGACTGTTTAGATACATGCATAAAAATGGCATAGAGTAACACATAAGGAAAATAGCCACATAAGGAAAAAGGAACCATTGATTATCTATTTCAAAGAAATCTTATAAAATCTTTTCATTTTTATAGCAGGCATTTTCAAGACATTATTAGACAATTTTTAAAGAATAATGTGTTTTAACTTATTTAAGGTAGCAAAGGAAGAAATTTCATATATAATAAAAAGTTAAGACAACAGAGCTTGATTTTCTTTTTTTAAGTGCAAAAAAATATTTAAAAAAAAAAATAAATAAAAGGTATGGTATCACTACAAGAGCAGATAACAGGAGTAAACCAGTTAAATTTTAGGAATTCTGAACACTCATCAGGAGTCATATATTAGCATTTCTGAAGTTGTGAACAATATACTTTTTAATAAATATTCTCTGAATTCTCAAACCTTACAGCATTTGTGTGCTTATCCATACAAAAATAATTGAAATAAAGGTTAGATAATTTACTTTTACTTTTGAAATACAAAAGATTATTTTTTAATATAAAAAGGAAATAAAATTTTTTTATCAGTTAGGTACTAGGGTGGAGCGAAAAAAATGAATTTTTTTAAATCAAAAACGGGTAGGTGCCAAAAGTTGCCTTTATACTAGTACATCATCTGCCTGCAATATTATCGCTGAAAAAAAATGGCTTGAGTCTGCGCTTTTTGTCCAAAAGTCGAAATTTAGGGTAAAATTTGACATTTTTTCAAAAAAATTAAAAAATTCCTATAGAGCTGGCTATTTTTTAAAAGTGTTATTTAAACCTTTATTATTAATGACGTAACATATTTAAACAATAAAACAATATCTTTGTTCTGCATAACGAGAGCAAAACTGACAACTTTTGGTAAAAAAGCGTTTCCACTCTGTTGTGTCATACAACTAATTGTTGTTTGAAATATGCTTTCAAATCTACCCAGGAGGTATCACGTGGAGGTGGCTGCATTTTATGACACAACAGTGCATAGCTCGACCACCCTTCCATCTGAGCACAATGTTTTATTTATATATTGAATTGTGATTTTTTATCAAAGACTGGCATAAGTTTTCTATGCATCAACCTAGTCCATCTCTTCTCTGTATCCACAGACGTTGGGTGATGCTGCTGTGACACTCCTTCACGTATATTTCTACTACTTGTGTATGATAATGTAAGCAGAATAATGCAGTGGAATTAATGGAATCTATTCAGCCCTCTAGTATCTTCATCAAAATTGCATCCAGTTACTGCATAGTGATTGGGAGTTCTGTTCCAACAACATTTTATAACATTTAGGTATTTCACCTTTGAGTGTGCCATCATTTACTCTACCTCTTGCATTTTTATATGCTGATAAACTTGTAGTTTAATGTGATGGCGATCGTCATCAAAATTGCAATAAGAATTTGCTCTCGATCTAAAAAGCTAGCATTGTCCTAAATAATTTTTTTTTAGTATTTGTTTTTTGCTGTTTTCTGTGATTTTAGTAGCCGAGTAATTTCCCATAAGTTTTCGCACCAATTTTTTAGATGTGGATTATATTTGGTGTAAGCCATCCTGAGGCATAAACTTGGATTACATACTTTTTGAGTGAACCAGACTCTGATGATCAATCAGTGCATATATAATGGCGAATAATTTTATGCGCCTTTGTAAGCGATCTTGCGTAGGACAAGTTTCTTGAGTTCCTATTCGCTAGTTCTTCTGAGTAATATCTTGATGAAATAACTTTGCAAATGTCTAGCAGGTATGTGCTGAGTACACTTTTCTCTAATTCAGGAAATAATGTTTGAAAATTACTCTCTATGGCTTCAAAAACTGAAATAAGAAGGGAATAAGCACGTGGACAAAGATTTTCCTATTGGTACGGCAGATCCCCGTGGGTTAGAATATAATTTTGCCAACGACCTTGTCTAATAAATGATGCAGAGGAAATTCTCTGGATTTGGAGGTGGCATATGATCAATTGTAATGGTTCATTCGAAACATGTCCCTCGCAGAATGGATGACAACGACTAACAGAATTATCTGCCTTCGATGAGCACTCACTGCCCATCAGAGTCTCTACGTTCACTTAAAAAGTACTATGTTATCCAAGTTTGGCCCGAGGATAGTTTACAATCAAATGTAATCCACAGCTAAAGAAGGGATCTAAAAACTCATGGGAAATTACTCGGCTACTAAACAACACACAAAACGGAATAAAACAAATACTAAAAAAAGATTATTTATGACAATGGTTGCTTTGCATACGCAAAGGAAATTCTTATTTCAATGCTCTCTGACGGTTGCCATCATATTAAACAGCTTGCTGCTCAGCTTGAAAGATCAGAGTAAATGATGGCATGCGCAAATCTGAAATATCGTCAATCAACCTTGAAGCGGATAATTATATAAATCTAATTAATTGGAAAAGTGTTGTGGTAACAGAACCTCTAATTAATATGCATTTATCGGGTGCAATCTTGGTGAAGAAAATAGACGGCTAAATAGATTACATTAATATCATCCGCAATGAATTACACTGTTTGTCTTCTCTTACACAAACAGTAAAAAAATACGTAAAGGAGATCACAGCAGCAGCATTCAAAGAAGAGATGTACTAGGTTGATAAATAGAAAACTCATGCCAGTCTTTGATAAAAAATCACAATTCGATGTATAAATAAAACATTGAGTTCAGATGGTAGGGTGGTCGAGCTATGCACTGTTGCATGAAATACAGTGTTTCACTGACATGAAATGCAGTCACCTCCACGTGGTACCTCCTAGGTAGTTTTGAAAGCAACTAGGTAAGAGCTGTATTCTAAACAACAATTAGTTGTATGACACAACAGAGTGGCAACGCCTATTTTTCACCAAAAGTTGTCAGTTTTGTTACAATTATATAGAACAAAGATACCGTTTTATCGTTTAAACATGTTAAGTCATTAATAATAAAGGTTTAAATAACACTTTTAACTAATAACCATCTCTATAGATTTTTTTTTAATTTTTTGAAAAAATGTCAAATTTTACCCAAAATTTCGAATTTTGGACCAAAAGCGCAGACTCAAGCCATTTTTTTTCAGCGGTAATATTGCACCCAAATGATGTACTTGTATAAAGGCAACTTTTGGCACCTACCCGTTTTTGATTTAAAAAAATTAATCTTTTTCGCTCCACCCTAAGGTACACAGTGAAAAATTTGGAATTAATATAATTCGGTGAAGTTTTAACTGATTGACAACATTCGCGATTTTTATAAATGACCGATTTTTTTTTTTTTTTTTTAGGAAGGAGAGAGCTTTTTTTGGGGGGGGGGGGGGGGCAACGAATTTTGCGATTTTTTTCGACAAATTGACGAAATTTGCATTTTTTATCGATGACCAATGGACGAATTTTGTGGTATTTTTCCCAGCGGATTGTTAAAATTTGAAATTTTTGTTCAATGACAGATTGAAGAAATTCGTGATTTCTTTTCAACGTATAGTTGACGAAATTTTCAAGGGTGATTCTCAGTTTAAAAAATTCTAAAGTTCACAGCAAATTTTCTGAAAGACTACAGCAGATAGCAGAAGGGGTAAATCCCCTCCCGTCACTGGCTATGCATTCTTTTTTTCGAGGCCCTTTGACAAATTTAGTCTTTTTATAACCTTTCGATGAAATTTCCCTTTTTTTCTACGATCCTTTAAAGAAATTAGAGTTTTTTTCTACGATCTTTTAATGCAATTCGCGCTTTTTCCACAATCCTTTGACGAATTTTGTGTTTTTTTCGCGATCCTTTGAAGAAATTTGCGTTATTTCTGCGATCCTAGAGGTGATCCTGAATTTAAAAAAAATTCTGAAATTTACCTCAAATTTTCTGAAAAGTTACAGCAGAGGGTGAGAGGGGGAAATCCACTCCCGACACTAACTATGCGCTTTTTCTGCAGCCCTTTGAAGAAATCCGCTTTTTTTTTTGTGATCTTTCGACGAAATTTGCCTTTTTTTCATGATCTTTTGACGAAATTTGCCTTTTTTTCGTGATCTTTTGACGAAATTTGCCCTTTTTTTCGTGATTTTTCGATGAAATATGCTGTTTTCTCGCGATCTTTCGACGAAATATGCCGTTTTCTCGCAATATTTTGACGAGATTTTCGGTTGTCCGTGATTTTTTGACGAAATTTTCGATTTTTCGCGATCTTTTGACGAAATTTTCAGGTGTTTTCGCGATCTTTTAACGAAATTTTCCGGATCTTTTGACGAAATTTTCGGGTTTATTCGCGATCTTCTGACGAAATCTCCGGGTTTTTTTTGCGATCTTTCTCGAAATTTACAGTTTTTCCCGCGTTTCTTAGACGAAATTTGCGTTTTTCCGTGATCCTTCGACGAAATTTGAGTTTTTTCCGCGATCCTTTGGCGAAATCTGCGTTTTTTCTGAAAACGATTGGCAAAAATTTTTTTTTTTTTGGCGATCGTTTGTCGAAATTCGCGATTTTTTATGGCCGAATTTTCGGATTGGTGACCGATTTTTTTAAATTTTCGGAAATGAATGCCTTAAATTTTCTGAAAATTCGGAACAGAATCACCCCTACGCGATCCTTTGAAGAAATTCGCAATTTTTTGCGATCTTTTGCCGAAATTTGTGTTTTTTTCACGATCCTTTGACGAAATTTGCGTTTTTTGTGCGATCCTTTGATGAAAACACGTATTTTCGCGATCTTTTAATGCAATTCGCGTATTTTCTGCGATCCTCTGGCGAAATTTGCGCTTTATTCGAGATTTCTTGTCGAAATTCGGATTATTCCTCTAGTCGTTGACAAAATACGCGTTTTTTTCCACGACCTTTCGACGAAATTCGCGTTTTATCCGCGATCTTTAGACGAAATTCGCATTTTTAAAGCGATCCTTCGGCGAAATCGTCGATTTTTTAAATACAAACGATTGTTGAAATTGATAATTTTCCGGCAACAATTTGTCAAAGTTCGCGATATTCCAGCACTTTTCATTCCTTGAAAATGAATACTTTTTTTTCCAGCACTTTTTATTCCTTGAAAATGAATACTTTATTTTCCAGCACTTTTTCCAAAGCGTACGAACCATGCATTCAATTTTTGTTTCGCCATTTTTCTTAGCACCTTTTAAATAGTTGCTAAGACCTGTTTAATGTTTAGTATTTAGCTACATCTGGCAAAAAATGACAGAAATTTTAAAATCCAAGAAATCTTTGGAGTTCTTTTATTGGAGTTGTGGGTAATAGTTTAAGAGCTAGCAACGTTTTTGTCACTTGATTTTAGCAAGCCTTATTTTTCTATATCCTCTCCCTTTTTATGGTGTAGTACACAGGTCTCGCTGGTGGGAGACGTTGCATTTACCTGTGTGAGTAAGGGTTATGCAGGTGAAAAAACTTCAAAATTACATCATTTTAGCATGACTTTCGTTTATAACATCTGTTTCTACTAACTACTTGTGATATTAATCTATTATTACCAGATGTTTCCAACGTTAAGACCCTGCCAGATCCCGATTTATAGGTAAAAAAAAATGTCATCTTCACACCATTTTAGCAAGCTTGAAAAGTGTAATGTATTACTTTTTGGCTATCAGACAACCTATAATTAATTTGCCAGACAAAAATTCGGTTGATAAGTTAATGAAAAACGGCTTTAAATCTGGCAGCAAAAAATACAGTTTAAAGAGTGGTTTATAGGTTAAAAAAATATGTCCCCTTCAAGTCCTTTTAGCAAGCTTCAAAATTGTAACATATTACTCTTTGGCTTCCAGACAACCTATAATTAATTTGCCAGACAGAAATTTGATAAGTTAATGCCAGACGGCTTTAAATCTGGCAGCAAAAAAAGTTTGAAGAGGGGTTTATAGGTTAAAAAATGTCCCCTTCAAGTCATTTTAGCAAGCTAAATCTGGCAGCGAAAGTCCCTGTTACAAGAATGATTTATAAGTTAAATAAATATGTCATCTTCACGTCATTTTAGCAAGCTTGAAAATTAAAAAGCAAACTTGTCCACTGAGTCGTTTCATCTGCTTCTATCTCATTGGTTGTTTTTGGCGCATTCACTACCTGTATCGGGTATATAAGCCGCATCTCTGACATTTTGCTCAGCCTTGCTTTTACTAGCACGCTGTGTCTTGCTCTATCTTGCACTTAAGAAGAATCTCGCTAGTAGATTCGAAACAGCTCTTTGCTGCTTTTCACGTATGATTTGTGCATTTTTAAACGTTGGTTTTCTGCTTTTTAAGATTTATATGAAATTACATTTAATTCAAACTATATCATATTCTTGGTGCTAAAACTGCATGATTTTTTTTTTTCTTTTTCTGAAAAATTCTTTTAAAGAGCATGGAAAGTACAGGAAAACATTAATTATGCAAATAAATATGATACCTAGTTTAACTAGTATGTTATGGCCATTACAAAACTTTCTTCTATCTCATACATGTCAATACTTCAAAATTCACTATCTCAGTACCAAATTAAATGGCAATCTGTGTTCATCATGAGAATTCTAAAAATATGAAATTCCGTGCATTAGTTCTCGAGGTATGACTGTCACTGAAATCATGTAAATGCAGCATAGCAGCGCCACCTATTGGGTTATTTACACCAGAACCTAATTATCACCAACTTATGTCAATGTCTAACTGAATATGAAGTTTGAGGAAAATTCGTGCATTAGTTCTTGAAATAGAGGTATTGTGCAAATCATGACAAATGCAGCATAGAAGCGCCACCTGTTGAGCGATTTGCAACAACACATAATCAGCAGCAATATTAATCAAGTTATACTTAAATCGGAAGTTTGATGAAAATTCGTGCATTAGTTCTTGAGATAGAGCTATTGAGGAAATAGTTCAAAACGCAGCACAGCAGCACCACCTATTGGGCGATTCACACCAACACATAGTCAGCATCATTTCATATGAAGGACTAACTAAATCCAAAGTTTGATGAAAATGTGTGCATTAGTTCTTGAGATAGAGCTACTGCGAAAATAGTGTAAATCCTGCAGCATAGCAGCGCCATCTGTTGGGCAATTTACACCAAAACGTAAACAGCATCCATTCATGTCAAGGACTAACGGAATCTGAAGTTTTATAAAAATCCATGCATTAGTTCTTGAGATAGAGCTTTTGTGGAAATCCTGCAAAATGCTACATAGCAGCACCACCTGCAGGGCGATTTACACCAAAAACTAATCAGCACCAATCTATATCAGGGACTACCTGAATATAAATTTTTATTAAATTCCGTACATTAGTTCTTGAGATAGAGCGCCCACAAAATTTGTGTCACATACAGACAGACACACACAGACAGACATTTTGTAAATGTGTTTTTTGGAATCTCTGACCCATAAAACGTGTAAATCCGTCGAAAACTGAAATTCGAAAATTTTCATGAAACCAATACTTTCTTCTTGTAAAGATAGAAGAAAATAAAAATTAATAGCTAAAAATGATAAGTTTTTTTGCATAAATTGCTTCCGTCAATATCTGTTTGATCTCATTATGTGTTGTTTTTTGTTGCAGCTTTCAACAACATAATAAACAAACAGCCTTTATTTTGTAAAGTACATAAAAACTGAAATGAATTGCTATGCTATTTTAATAATTTTTCCAACTAAAAAGCTGAATGTGTTGGATCGAATATGCAAAGGAAAAAAATATGTTTTAAATGAAAGTTCAAAATCTATGTGTTGATGTTTTTGTTCGTAATCAAAATTTTATTGTCTTTTATGTTGCCCCAATAGTCTTTTTAAGAAATGCAGATTCTTTGATAAATCTTTATGTAATCTAAGCTTTCTAGAATTTCTTTGAAAATTTTATTTAAGAGTGTTGAATTCAGGGGGTGGCCTGGGAGACCCCCCCCGGGCCTCTCTGTTTGAAATTTCATGTTTTTTTAATGGAAAAAAAATGCAATTTCCCCGTCGGAACTCTGAAATATCCCCCCGGAGCAGGAAAAACTGTTATTTAATCAAAATGATTAAAAAACTGATTTGAATAATTCAGTGCACCTACAACAAGTTGAGCATTTAATAAAAGATGCAATGTTTCAATAGTAAAATTAACATTATTTAAGATATATCAAATTCTAGTATAACAAATAAATGCAATTGTAATAATTTTTTTGGCTAGTCATTTTGTCTGACATTTACGTGGTTCATCTAGTTTTAAAGAGCTATGTTATACATAATATATATATATATATATATGCACTTTGGGTAAGTATTTATACAATGCCATCATTTCTGTTCATCCACCATGTTTCAAATAATGTCACTAAGGGTAAATTTTCTACATGAATAATTAAAATATTCAATTGGAAATTAGAAGAGGGATCATAATTGATATTCGAAATGTAATTACATTTCAAACAACAATAATGATTCACTATCAGGTTTAGAATCTTGCATGCAAAGTGAAAAAAAAATGAACACATATTTTATTACAATCATGGAAAAAAGAGTCTACAATTATATAACTAACATCAATTTCTTTTCTTTTGTGCATCAAAATGAACGTATACTAATATTCAAATATATAGTTTTTTTCATTTGAACAATATTAAGGGCTTTCTTTTTTAATAATCGAATGAACTCAAACCTAACCCGAAAGAGTCAAACTTTAAACATTTAAAGTCAATCCAACCCACAATGAATACAATTAGCATCAACATGACTCAATGCAGGATTGAAATCAGGTTTAGACTATGCTTTGAACATGGGACATAAAATGTATGGGGATTTAAATCAAATTCTTTTTTGCCACAAATATTAGAGCCTTTATCGCAGCATGACCTCATAGGTTATTTATGTGTACATATGACCTTTTTTTTCAGTGTCATTAGCCAAAAGTTTACAGTTATAAAATTTTTCTAGCATTTCAATGTATTGTAAAAAATTGTGATTGTTGCAATCATAATTTTTTTTTTTTACTTTTATAACAAATAGCTAAATCTTTTTTGCATAAAAAGTGTACTATAAAAATTATAATTAATAAAACTTCACAAGATCATTTTTCTTTTTTAATGTCAATAATTAATTGTTACAACTTATCAATACGAATTTTATTTTTAAAGATGTGGTCTTTTATAATAACTCAAGTGAGCAACAACCTTTGTAATAGAAAACTCATACAAAGTTCTAATTTACACTTTTACTCTAAACTGCTTATTGCAACACTTATTTGAGCTATTATCAGAATGCAAATTTTTAAAACATGATAACAAATAAGTAATTTATAGATTTGTCTTAAACAAATTACTTAACATAATTAAAAGTTCAAGAAAACGCAATTCACTTTAATGTGATTAACTTAAATGATATATTTCCCTGCAAATATTTCCTCCTTGCCTAAAATCTTCAGTGCCTTTACCATCCTGGCACCCGTGTGCACTGCGTCAGCATGCCCCTGATCATTGAAATATGAAAATCTATTATTTAACTAGTATGTTGTGGCCATCACAAAACTTTCTTCTATATAAATTACGTCAATTAAATCGTTTAAATAGTACCAATTCATATCACAATATATCTGAATTTGAAGTTTGGTGAAAATTCGTGCATTAGTTCTTGTATAGAGGTATAGCGGAAATTCTGAAAAATGTAGTATAGCAGCGCCACCTGTTGAGCGATTTACACCAAAACATAAACAGCACTAATTTCTATCAAGGTATACCTGAATCTGAAGTTTGATGAAAATTCATGCATTAGTTATTGAGATACAGCTGTGGCGGAAATTCTGAAAAATGCAGCATAGCAGCGCCACCTGTTGAGCGATTTGCACCAAAACATAAACAGCACTAATTCATATCATGGTATACCTGAATCTGAAGTTTGTTGAAAATCCAAGCATTAGTTCTTGAGATAGAGCTATTGCGGAAATTGCAAAAAATGCCCAATAGCAGCGCCACCTGTTGAGCGATTTACACCAAAATCTATAAAATGTCTATTCATGTCAAGGACTAACTGAATCTGAAGTTACATGAAAATCCGTGCATTAGTTCTTGAGATAGAGCCATTGCGGAAATCGTAAAAAATCCAGCATAGCAGCGCCACCTGTTGACGATTTACACCAACACGTAATCAGCATCAAGTCATATCAAGGACTAACTGACTCTGAAGTTTCATGAAAATCCGTGCATTAGTTCTTGAGATAGAGCCATTTTGGAAATCGTAAAAAAGGCAGCATAGCAGCGCCACCTGTTGAACGATTTGCACCAAAATCTCTAAAATGTCTATGCATGTCAAGGACTAACTGAATCTGAAGTTTCATGAAAATCCGTGCATTAGTTCTTGAGATAGAGCCATTGCAGAAATCGTAAAAAAGGCAGCATAGCAACGCCACCTGTTGAGCGATTTACACCAACACGTAATCAGCATCAAGTCATATCAAGGACTAACTGACTCTGAAGTTTCATGAAAATCCGTGCATTAGTTCTTGAGATAGAGCCATTTTGGAAATCGTAAAAAAGGCAGCATAGCAGCGCCACCTGTTGAACGATTTGCACCAAAATCTCTAAAATGTCTATGCATGTCAAGGACTAACTGAATCTGAAGTTTCATGAAAATCCGTGCATTAGTTCTTGAGATAGAGCCATTGCGGAAATCGTAAAAAAGGCAGCATAGCAGCGCCACCTGTTGAGCGATTTGCACCAAAAACTAATCAGCATCAATTTGTATCAGGTACTAACTGAATATGAATTTTTGTTAAATTCCGTGCATTAGTTCTTGAGATAGAGCGCCCACAAAATTTGTGTCACATACACACAGACAGACAGACAGACAGACAGACAGACAGACAGACTCACAGAGTCACAGACAGACATTAGAGACATAGAAGAAAGTAAAAATATATATAATATATAAAATCTATCAAGCAAAAATATATTTATTTGACAGCAATCTATTTATTAAACACTAATAACAGTTACATGCAAACGAAACACTTCCGGTTGCAAAGCTGTCTGCAACCGAAAAATGCATGCAAACGTAACGCATCGTCTGCAACTCGTCTGGTAACTCTGGCAAAATTTGCAGAAGCTTCAGACCTTCCGCAAAACACAATTGCAATGGTAAGTTGGTGAAAAGATGGCGGATGTATTATTATTTGTAAGAGAAACGACGACGGAAAATCTTCAACAGATAACAAGAACTCCCAAAGACAAGTCAAATTTATTTGATGAAAGAGTATTACAATTTGTGGGAAATTACAGACTATTAAAAAAAGCTACCCAGCTTCATATTGACGAATTAACGCCTCATTTATAGACGGCACCGAATGCCCTCTCAGTTGATATGCAAGTAAGTTAAAAAAATTATTTTATTTTATAAGATTCGACACAAATGTGAAATTTAATCTATATATATATTTCAGCTGCATTGTTACATTTGATTTCTATTTCTAATTTACTGAATATTTGAAAATGAAGCTCACTATGTTATTGTTTTCATTTATGTATTTGGATCAATATACTATTTCAAATTTTTCTTTTTGAGCTTTGAATAAAAACCGTTTCTTAAATTTAGGGGGTTTTTTTTTATATGTAATGAAATCTCTAGCTAAGCTATCGCCTTCATTATTATTAGGCACTTCTGGCATAGAAAAAAAATATTACCTTTTGAAATGTATATATTTATATAATATTGTTTCAGCAATATATTGTATTCTAGTACAGGTATTTTATTATTATTATTATTTTGAAATTACTATAATAATTTAAGTTTTTATATAAAGGAAGTAATTTTATGTGTGCATTCTGAATAAAATCTATTAAATATAGTATCATATAAAATCCTATTATCTTTGTTTATGTTAGTAGAAAAAAAATTCCTTTGTATTCATTTTATTTTGCACATTTGAAAATGCAGCAATTTGCAAAATAAAATCTATCATCACTTGTAATAAATCTTTTCTGAAATATGATAAATTGTTTTGAATAAACAGTTTACTCAAATTGAATTAAAAGTTACTTCAATGTGTATCTCAGATTTAAATCAGTAGCATTGAATGAAGATGTCTTTCTGGGAGCTCTCACTGTATGTGTATATGAAACTAAAAGAATATTTATTTATTTTAAAAGCAAAATTAAATACATTCATAATGTTATTCATAACTTTTTTTAATCAATGAAAATATTATACTCATTTTAATCATTTCATTTTAAATTAGTTGTTATTGATAACTCTTATTAGCTTTGGAATACCTAATGAGTTTTTAATATATGAAACTCTTCAGATAGTGGTATAAAATGAAATTATTTACTGAAAAACAAAAAACATTTTAATATGGTTGTTATCTATAAATGTACAATTAATATAACTTTTCTAATCCCAAACGAACTTAATATCAAAATATTAATTTAAAATGTACTGCTGTTATCGCTGAAGATAGGAGCCAACTTCTGTAACTCAAAGGACTGAGTTATGAAGGATGGAAGAAAGATATAGTGTTGAATTTTTATGACAGCTGGCTACACTTGCAGGCAGGAGTTTATTTCGATTTTCTGTCTTCGAGTGTAACTTGCTAGATCTTCAGATACTATGATCTTCACAACCAATAATATACATTGGGCTTGCTGTTGCTGTAAACCTAGATGTCGTCTACACCACACTTGCTGCGGCCCTAGTTTCAGTTTGTGTTGCCAATGAACATGCTTACATTAAGTTAATATTTTGATAATTAAGTTCATTTGGGATTTGGAAAGTTATTTTATGTGCACATTTTTTGAAAAGCTATGTTAAAAATTAGTAATTTTTTTTAGTGTATTTTTATTTTATATCTTTATCTGAAAAGTGTTACACATTAGAATTGCATTAGGAATTCTAAAATTAGTTATTTGCAGCACCTAAATTAAAAGGAAGTAATTCATGTGTGTTTAATATTTTTGTTGTTTAATAAATAAAGTACATGGCGTGAATATTACAAGAAACTATTTTTCAAATTTTATCTTTTCTAATTTGCTGTATCACTAAATAACAAATTTTGTGTATAAAGCTAGTCTTCCTATGTTAAAACCTTAAAGATTTTCTTTGCGTTTAATTCTAGAGACTTTGATTTTTGTATTAAAGCAAGTAAATACTTCAATTTTTACTACTTTTCTTTTTTCTTTGAAGTAAGGTGTTTTCAGTAATTTTTTGCTTCTATTTTTAATTATGTCTGACATAAATACATATTGCCTAGTTATGTATACACATATATTTAAAGTACAGTTGTATTTTATCCAGTCTTTCATTATTTTAACATAAATTGAATGCAATTAAAATATATACTTTTCAAAAATAAATTCTGATACAAAAAATAAAGTTGTTTGATAAATTTGAGGGTGTTCTTCAAAGTACCAAAGTAATAGAATTTATAGTGAAGGTATCATTTCCATTTAAATTATTGTTGTTGTTAATCCCACAGTTCAAGCATTCTTTTTTAATAAATATGTTTACACAATAATAATGCTGATATTCTTGCAATATCATCTTATAGCACAGATATTTTTAAATTTTCTTATTTTTTTTTATTACTATAATTTTATGCTTCTATTTACATAATGAATAGCAGAAAGAATTTCCTTTGCTATTCTCTATTTTTCGAGCATTTATAAGTAAGATACTATTGTTATTTAAATTTATTTTCCCTTATAAAGAAATTTAGTTTCATAAACAGTCTATTCAAATTAAGTTTCAGTATGCCTGGAAGGATTAAATCATTTGCAATAATGAAAGGATAAACAAAGAAGTAAGAATACATTATGTTTTTATATGAAACTCAATAATAAAATCCAGAAAATAGACTTTTAAACAAACACACAGTTTAAAAGAAAATGAAAGTGGTTAAACTGTCTTCGGAAATCAAATTATACTTGAAAGAAATATTAGACTAAAAAGTAAGGAAAAAAGCACTTATTGTACTTAAAAGTAGAAAACAACTTTTTATCAAAAATCTGGAGGTCAAAATAAAGAGCTTGAGGTGCTACTAAGAATATTTCAAGTAAATTGGAATTTTTATCACATTCATAATATAATTTAATTTATAATGCATGTTTAAGATTTTTATGATTTTTATTTTCAGATCTTCATGCTCTGGCAGTTTTCTTTTAATCTCTGGATTGGATTGTTCACAAAAAAGTTATTTTGTACTTTTAAATATTTTGTCAAATAAACATGTTATTTTGTTTTCTACCCTTTAGTATTTGATTAATATTCAAATCAAAAATACTCAGGAGGATGAAAAAGGAGCTCTCACCAAGTTTGGGCAATGAGCTGGCAATTGTGATAAAGCTGTCACTTTCTTCTTAATTTTGCATTTTTATTTATATTACTGCAATTGTTACTTTACATTGTTGTAACAAATAAATGTTTACGGTTGAGTCATGTGGAAATAGATTTTTTTTTTAAATCATGCCTGAAAATTAGTTATATTAAGAAATCATAATTGTTTTTCAATTAAAATGAAAGTTTAATTAAAATTAATCTATTAAAATTTACTTAAGCTGTGAAACAGAGAGTTAAATCTGATAAAATTAATAGAAAAACAATGAAAAGAAAAGCATTGATAGATAAGAAAATTAACATACGACTACTTCAATGCTTCATGATAGAAGTCTTTTCTTCCATGCAAAATAAATGAATAAAAAGAAAAGTTCCCAGTTAAACTGATGGCATTGAGCCTCACAGGCTATTCATATTAATTGTATATTATACTCTTATTTCAAAGAATAATGCCCCTCAAAAAATAAATGAAGGGGGATTAATCCCATTTCCCCCTTTATACTTAACCAATGAACCTCCAAATCTAATCTGGGAATCTTTTTAACATAATAAACTGGTATACCAAATTTGAAGCAAATCAGATAACTCTGCATGAAAAAACCATTTAGCTAAATTAAGGGGGTATTAGCTCCCAATTTCTCCCTTTATGCTGAACCAATGAACCTTCAAATCTAATCAGAAAAGCTCCTTATCAGAATGAACCTAGAAAAAAAAAGTAAACTGGACAATTCTGCATAAAAACCGATTTATCTAAATTAAGGGGAGGGGACTTTTCCCCCATTCCCCCTTTTATACTTAACCAATGAACCTCCAAATCAAATGAAGGAAGCACCATATTGGAATAAACTAGTATATCAAATTTGAAGCAAATCGAATAATTCTTCGTAAAAAAACCATTTATTTAGATTAAGGGGGGGGGGACTATCTCCCGTCCCTCCTTTATACTTAACTAATGATCCTGTAAATCTAATCAGGGAAGCTCCTTAACGTAATAAACCAGTATACCAAATTTGGAGCAAATCAAACAATTCTACATGAAAAACAGATTTATTTAAATTAAGGGGGGGGGGACTAGCCCTCCTTTATCCCCTTTATCCTTAAACAATGAACCCCCAAAACTAATCAGGGAAGCGCCTTATCAGAATGAACCTAGAATTTTTTTAAAAGCAAATTGGATATTTCTATCAAGAGTTATCGCGTTATGTACGTACATACAGAACCGGCGATCACATAAGCTCTCAGGCTTTGATAGCCTGTGAGCTAAAAATTGAGAAAAACAGTAGCAAAGTATTATGTTACTGCGGCCGCTTCTAATTCTGCTTTATTTTACTCTGAAGATTAAATAGAGACTCCTTTAATGAAGCATTGAAATATTTAAATGCTAAATTAATTTTGGCTGCTTGTGCTTTTCATTATCACTTTTTACATCAAATGTATTTACAATGAATTATATTATGAGTATGTAAAACAACAAATTTTATTATTTTATAAGTAATAATGTTTCAAATCAAAATGACACTTGGGTAAAGATCCTGTGTGTGCTCCTGTTATTACTCATAAAAGAAGAATTTCATTGCTTTATATGTTTATAAAGTATATTTTATTAAATACATGACTTGTACAAACCAACATAATGAAAAGCACATGCAGCCCAAATAAATTTAGCATTCAGCTGTTTCATAAAAGGAGACCAATCTTCAATCCTCAGGCAAAATAAGAGTGAGAAACAGCAGTAGTAACATTACATATACTTTGCTGTTAAGACGAAATAGCTGTATGCTAATTTTTTTTCTGCTTATGCTTTTCTTTACGTTAGTTTTCAGAGCCAGTTCCTCTCAATAGAATTAGTTTTTATATATCTTATCAGCTTTTTAGATGCTCTGAGAAAAGCTATCCCCCCCCCCCCCCTCTCCAACATATCCATCTCTCATTGTTGCTGCAAAGCTAAATATGTTTTAGAAAAAAAAAATACTTCATTGGCACATTTTACTCTACAACACAATATCTTAATGAATTATTTGTTTATTAACAATTACCCAGTTATTTTAATCTAATAAATATTTTTTAAATCACAGTAAATTTTATGTAAATGTAGTATAAAGCATGGCAAATTCATTTAAATGTTGCTATTTTTCTCCTTCTACATATGCACTTTAAACATAGTAACTGAAATACAGCTTTCAATTAATATATTCATCTAAAAAAAATTAAAATGTACTATAATTTTATAAGTTGTTTCAATTCATTAACTAAACAGTCCTCAGTTTAGCATACATTTAGTTTATTTTTATATCCATTACAAAGTTTCATTCATTTTATCTGTAGGTGTATAATACTGTAAAATAACACAAATTTGTTTATGCTTGATCAGGATCCCCCCCCCCCCCCCCCCATCTGTCCTGAAAGCACTCCTACAGCAATATGAACAAAATTGACTGATGGCTAATAAAATCCAGCTTCTTATTTTTAATTCATATGTAAATAAATCATACCTGTATTTTTTTTTTCTGTGAAAATAAAATCTAGATTTTTTTATTGTATTTAATAAATAAAAATATTCAAAATCTGCATATGCGATCACAAATTTAAAATAATGTTAATAATTAAAATTTCTTTTTTAAAGAAATTATTCTTGTTAGCAATATTTTTACTATTGACTGAAAGAAACAACATTCTGTCACTACAGGATATTAGTTGAATGACTATGTTTTAACTATTGTGGTTTATTGTACAGTTTTCTCTCTCTCTCTCTCCCCCCCCCCCACCCCCACCTAAAAAAATATATATGCATTTAGAATAGTAAGAAAAATTTTATTCTGTACATATAATTAAATTAGTTAAATATTTTCTAATATTTTTATATTATCAACACCATAATTTAAAAAATGAAAGCTTTATAAGCCATAATGATAAACTGAAAAAAAAAAAATTATTTATTTTACATAAAATTTATATTAGAACAAAACTTTTCTAGACACAAAAAACAAACAATGTAAGTGTACGTAAGCAGCTAAATGAGAATCAGAAGTAAAATGAATTTTACACAGAAAAAAAAAATACCAAGTTGCATCAATCGTTTAATAAAAGCGCGTACTAACATCATATTAAAAAAAAAAAAAAAAAAATTGTATGAAGTTGTGTCTAAAGGAATAACTAAGCAAACGTAAAAATATCAAATTGTTGAGCCGCTGAGTGAAGCAAGATCGTAAATAAAAAACACGTTGGCTGCGATTTAAATGCCTTTAGTATTTGATATAAGCTTTCTTGCTTCCTATTGGCTTATCATTCATCGAAATCGTTTGTAATCGATGCTCTTTTTAGCAATTTTGCAGACAGGAGTAACTTCTTGCAAGCGTTACAAATGCATGAGTATTTGCAGACCCATTGCAAGTATGTCGTCATCCCATTGCAAGTCAGTTCATTTGCAAGCGTTTCGTTTGCATGTAACTGTAAAGCAACAAATTAAAATATTAATCAAACTTAAAAAATAATAAATAAAAAAAAATATGTATTATTGTATGACAGCTGTTATATAATAACATCCTTTCCAATTAAAATTAATTTTAAAAACTATTTTAAAATATTTAAATTAAATTAAAAAACTTCTTTACTTTCAAAATTTAAATTCTACCTTTAAATATTCATTAATTTTCGTTAAGTTCGTTTTTCAGTTAAATTTCACTTAAAAACAATTTAATTTAATCGCCATAAAAGATCGTCAAAAATTATCAATAATAAAATAATAAATCTTAAAATTAATACTTTCTACCGTAATAGAATATTTTTATAATAATTTTCAAATCTAAAATTCGAATTTATCACTTAACGATATTTTATTCAAACACTTCTACTTCTATTACTCTGTGTGGCATCGTCGATTTTAAATCAGCCAATCAGCATCTTTCCCGCCGAATGCCGTTCGTTCGTAGCGTCGCTTCACTCTCTTGAGTTTCGGACGGCAACGTGCCAAGAAGGGCATGGAGTCGCTCCGTAAACTTTACATTTTTGTCCGTTGGATCAATAATAATCTCTTTATCTTCTGCTAAATTATAATGATCATATTGTAAAACATTGATAGAAATAATGATGTCGTCTGCCTTCTAATATTTCTTCACCAAATGTCTCAGGATACATCAAGATGGTTTACTGCGTTAAAAGTATTCAAGGTGGAGCAGATATGAATGTTTTCTTTCACTTCTTGAAGGAGATGGAGTGCCTAGAAAATTGGTATATTCTCAATCGACATTTATTCCTAAATTATCAAGGTTCGATACGAATCAACAATCTCTATCTAGAGATTAAATGTTGAAGTGAAATACCTTTCGTCATCGGCTCCCACAATTTCCGTTGGAGCGGAAAATGCATTTCGTTATGCTCAGGAATTTATTGAACTATCTTCATCCAGATTCTCTATTTGAGAAACCTTTTTCAACTGAATTTCCACGTCCTATGTTTTCACTATCAAGTACAGGAAAAACATAGTGTTTTAAAGAACGATTTATGCCTTCTTCGTATATGAGATATGAACTTTGGTGATAGTTACTACGATTCATGATGACAGACGATGTTAATATTTCGTTTAACGCAATGTAGAAGAGATTTTGTCATTCACGATTATTAATAACATCTTTGATTTATATCAAAAACGTATGTGTAGTGATATGTTAAATCATTTTTTGGGTAAGTGTACACTTTCTCCCTCCCCTTTCCCCTTTTAACTACTTCATTTAAATAAAAATATTTTGTTTTATTAAGTGTATATGTATCATTTATGTGTTTGATGTTTTTATTATTAAGTGCCAAATTAATTTATCACAATTACATGTTAAAGAAATATTAAATATAAATATTTAAAAGTAAATACTTACACTTGGCACAATTCAAATAGATTCAACTCATACAATTTTCAGGCAAGATGAAATACATTATAAGTTCAGGTAGAGTCTAAGGTTTATTATTTATATTTTACCATGAAGATACCTCAGATTATTTATATTTCTCACATGCAATGTTTGTTTTTTCTTAACCACTAACGATCTTTCGGCCATAATTATTAATAGTAAACTTTCTCCTCTCTTATTCATATTAAAAAATCATATATTATATATAACTCCTATTAATAATAATTTAGATTTAAATTCCTTTTCTCTTTTCCTCTTATTTTATTTTCTTTTTTTTCTACCTAACATTAATGGTGCCTTTGACAAACTTTCGAACTTCTATTTTTTTATTTTAATGGGACTCTTTCTGGGTTATTTCTTTCAGTATTGTTTATTTATTAAAATTCAATAGAAAATTTCGGAAATATGATTTAAATATATAAATTTTTAATGCATTCTCCGGGACTTCTTCAGGAAAAATACTTTATTGTTGCTATATATACATTTGTTATTGTTTAATATATATATTTTTATTTTGAAATTATTACATACATATTGAGTTAATGTCTGAAGTTGCATTTTTAAAAATAAATATCAGACTATAAAAGGTTTATTTTGCAAATAATTTTTTTTCTGTTACTACATATTTTTAAATATAATAAGGATGATTTTAAAATAATGATTTACGATGTTATTAATTGATTACAAGGTCAATATTCCTAAAAATTAAATTTTTTTCTGTGATTTCTTAAATCAGTGTATGGTTGTGGAGACCTGATCAATCTTTACCTCCATTTTATTATTATGTCCCTGATCCAGACATTTTAACAATTGCATTGATTTGAATTAATCACAATTCATTTGGTGTCTTTTTTTTTACTAAAAAGAGTGTGCAATATAAGAATTTTAAAAAATATAAATTTTCAGGTTTGATTATTTACATAGGTTTAGAAGTATTATGGCTCTCTATTAGGATAAAATAAAATTTCAAATAAACATTTTTATACAAATAAGATTCAATTTCATTCTGAGAATACATTTTTCAATTACATAGAAACTATTTAAATCTGATTTTTCTATCCAAATGCAATAATATATATTTTATTTTCTGCATGGTTTTCCTTATCAGGAAAATTACTTTCATACCAGAAAATTTATTTACTTTTGTTTTATTTACAAAATTTTAGTACATGTCATGAAATTTTTACATTGTTTAAAAAATTACTTAACATATATAAAAAGTTAAAATTGCATTTTACTTTCTTTTTACATTTTATTGATAGATTGTGGTCCGTTAGGATTGAATTTATAAATGAGTAGTCTATGTTTTGCGGGCCAAAACAGGCGGTGTGCTAGTATGTAATAGTACACTGGGATCTATTTGTTTTTACCATTCAGCATTCTTGATATATCATAATTTTTTCATTTAAAATTTACCATAGCCACAAACCACACCAACTTAATTTTTTAATATATTATATTTTATTTGGGATATCAGTATCATGTTGCTACAATTTTTTTTTATATATACTCAACTATTAATTCTCTTTTTACATTAAATTTATAAATTATGGTCATTTGACAATTATGAATTTTTAACTTATATGTCCATTTTAATCATTTAAATTTCTGAATATACTTATATATCTCTTGTCATACAACCTTAAATTTGTTTAAAAATTAAATAATTTACAAAAGATATAGATATAAATATATGAAAATTATACTATTTTCCAGATTTTATTAATATTTATCAAACAAGACTTACAGTATCTGCAATTCTCTCATGTCATTTTAATATTACCCCTTAAAATTCATTTATTTTATTTTTTCAAGCTATAGCATATTCAGTTTTACCCACCGGTTTTTATATAATACTTTTTTGGTAGTTCTAGTTGTACACAACGGTTTTGTGGATTAGCCAGTGCATATTAAACCAAAAAATCCAGTGTTTTGTGGCAACAAACTACTCTTCATTTGGAAATTCGAGGCTCTTTTTACTGTTATGAAGTCAAGTTAACCCTGTCCTTGCACTTTTGAGCGCCACCAGATTTCTGGGTCTCAGACAGTTTAGAGAGTCCAGTCGCAATTTCTGGACGCAATAACTTAAATTTTAATTCCTATTTTATCGATTTTTTTCTTGCCATGATTGTTTCGTTTTGCGTTTCAATCCAGAGCAGTAGAATCTCGTAATTCTCGCTGGCATTTAGTTAAGGGTCGTGACACAAAGGAATATAGCATTCCTCCGCCTTCCAGTCTTGTTCTGCGGTTTAGGAAATTTCGGTTAAAATCCATTTATTTTATTATATTTATTTGATGCTATAGCGAAAGTTCAAATTTATTTATTTATTATTCACTTACAATAGCAATTTTTTTGGACTTTGAGAGAATATAGTGTTGTTATTTTGCTGAGGAATTTATTTTTAATGATAAAGTTAGTTAAATTTAAAGGGTACCCTATAGCTTATAAAATTGAGAAAGAAATATATAAAAATGAAAAATAAGAAAATGAAAAATATGAAAAAATAATAGAAATGAAAATAATGAAATATAAAAATGAAATATAAAAATGAAATGTAATGAAAAAATTGAAAAATATAATAAAATGAAATGTATATATAAAAATATATATTAGACTGATCTAGGCGAATGACAGGACTTTGTTTATTTGTTGTGTAGAATGTTTGTTTTTTCCCTCAGGCTGACCTGGTCTAATTCAGTTATGATGAGCACACACAGAGGGTAAACTTGGCTTAGCTTGGGTAATTTAACCTTCCAATAAGTCCCTCACGGTGCAGTTATATCTATTTTGGATATCATGGGCAGTATACTTATCAAATTGAGCGGAATAGTTTGTTTGAGTTTGTAAATATTTCTTTTTGGTTTAACGCTAGGAGACTTAGATCAGTCAGTCCATTGTTGTCGAAGGTCATACTATGGGGCAACTGCCTTACGTTTTTGACCTGTGTACACAATGAAGAGATTGTAGATTGCAATCTATTTTTTGCTGCTATTTTACTTTATTTCCTCAGCATTTAACATTTCAGTACCAATATTTTTTTAAAGAAAATTTATGAAATAATATTAAAAATTATTACCCAAATTAAATAATACTATGAAATTTAATTATTATTCCTTTTAAAAATTTCAAATAATATTGGACATATATAATTTTTTTTAAAAAACTCAGATCTCTAAGCCAAAATTTTTTGAATGTATTCAATTGTTAGAAATTTTTTATGTGGATATACAGATTTATTATATATTGTAAAAGTTCTAGATAAATAGTAACGTAAATATGCTATTTTATTTTGCCCTTTTAAAATTATTTATTCAGTTGTGAGAGTCATATATACATAGGTCACTTACCTTATCCTTACTTTGGTGCAATATATTGAAGTCTTGGAGAATGTCTCGGGTTTCTTCATGGTGAAATTTTTAACTTACCTGAACATCTGTTTCCTGTAAAAATTTGTTGTTTTGGTTCTTTATGTTTTCATCTTTGGTTCTATGTGTTTGCATTACGATTTGATGTTAATTTGTATTTGTTATGTCAGTATTCGAGTATGCCAAAGATTTTAGAAAAATTTGTATACTTATATTTTTATATAACATATTTTATGTGTAGGCGCAAGCGTATTCATTATTATATATATATTTTGATGTTATGTTTATATGTGTCAATTGTCCAAGAAACTGGGGCAGATAATTCCTTTTGATTTTGGCTTTGTTTTTAAGTTTTGGAAAGTTCCAATTGCTCGATGCCACAGGCAATAACTTTTTTTTTAATGCTTTTTTTTCCTTAGGGGTAAGGTAAATGTTATATAATAACATCCTTTCCAATTAAAATTAATTTTAAAAACTATTTTAAAATATTTAAATTAAATTAAAAAACTTCTTTACTTTCAAAATTTAAATTCTACCTTTAAATATTCATTAATTTTCGTTAAGTTCGTTTTTCAGTTAAATTTCACTTAAAAACAATTTAATTTAATCGCCATAAAAGATCGTCAAAAATTATCAATAATAAAATAATAAATCTTAAAATTAATACTTTCTACCGTAATAGAATATTTTTATAATAATTTTCAAATCTAAAATTCGAATTTATCACTTAACGATATTTTATTCAAACACTTCTACTTCTATTACTCTGTGTGGCATCGTCGATTTTAAATCAGCCAATCAGCATCTTTCCCGCCGAATGCCGTTCGTTCGTAGCGTCGCTTCACTCTCTTGAGTTTCGGACGGCAACGTGCCAAGAAGGGCATGGAGTCGCTCCGTAAACTTTACATTTTTGTCCGTTGGATCAATAATAATCTCTTTATCTTCTGCTAAATTATAATGATCATATTGTAAAACATTGATAGAAATAATGATGTCGTCTGCCTTCTAATATTTCTTCACCAAATGTCTCAGGATACATCAAGATGGTTTACTGCGTTAAAAGTATTCAAGGTGGAGCAGATATGAATGTTTTCTTTCACTTCTTGAAGGAGATGGAGTGCCTAGAAAATTGGTATATTCTCAATCGACATTTATTCCTAAATTATCAAGGTTCGATACGAATCAACAATCTCTATCTAGAGATTAAATGTTGAAGTGAAATACCTTTCGTCATCGGCTCCCACAATTTCCGTTGGAGCGGAAAATGCATTTCGTTATGCTCAGGAATTTATTGAACTATCTTCATCCAGATTCTCTATTTGAGAAACCTTTTTCAACTGAATTTCCACGTCCTATGTTTTCACTATCAAGTACAGGAAAAACATAGTGTTTTAAAGAACGATTTATGCCTTCTTCGTATATGAGATATGAACTTTGGTGATAGTTACTACGATTCATGATGACAGACGATGTTAATATTTCGTTTAACGCAATGTAGAAGAGATTTTGTCATTCACGATTATTAATAACATCTTTGATTTATATCAAAAACGTATGTGTAGTGATATGTTAAATCATTTTTTGGGTAAGTGTACACTTTCTCCCTCCCCTTTCCCCTTTTAACTACTTCATTTAAATAAAAATATTTTGTTTTATTAAGTGTATATGTATCATTTATGTGTTTGATGTTTTTATTATTAAGTGCCAAATTAATTTATCACAATTACATGTTAAAGAAATATTAAATATAAATATTTAAAAGTAAATACTTACACTTGGCACAATTCAAATAGATTCAACTCATACAATTTTCAGGCAAGATGAAATACATTATAAGTTCAGGTAGAGTCTAAGGTTTATTATTTATATTTTACCATGAAGATTCCTCAGATTATATTTATGTACTTCCTTCACATCCAATGTTTACTAACCACTAACGATCACTGTCCATTAATTAATAACAAACTTTCTCCTCTCTTATTCATATTAAAATTGCATATATATTTATAAACATCCTAATTTTTATTAATTTTAATTTAAAATTCTTTTTCTCTTCTCCTCTTCTTTCTATTAATTTTTTTTCTACCTAACAACAGCATTAAGGTTAAATCAGTACATAGGTGGTACTGATTTAACATAATTTTATTTTGAGTTTATATCAGCCTCTAGTGTGAAATAGACTATCTACATTAAATAAAATAATTTTTTTATGTTTTACTGTATGAAAACATTTGCGGAATGGAAACAAAATTTTAAATTGTGAATGTGAGAATAATTACAAATTAGCAATTCATTACTGATACTAAACTATAACTTAGTTGTTACATAAAACAGTCAAGCACAACATAAAATTAATCTGCCAGCCTGTCCTATTCATACACAAATTAAAATACTCTTAAATTTAAGAATTTTAAATTTGTTATTGGGATAGATCAGTGTGTTTCCACCAATGGATAAATTATGAACAAGTTTGCAACTCGTGAGTCTGCTAAAAGTCCGGGGTTTTGTGCATTACACGTTCAGGAGACAGAGCTCCTTAGTGACTCTTAAACATTACTGAATACACGAGCGTAAATGAAAAACAAAGATTTATTGTGCACATACATTGCACTAATGTTGAAATTTCTCCTTGAAAAATTACACAATGTTCTGCTTACTGGTTTCATGGATTTGAATACATAATTGCCAACCAACTATTTTATGCTCAATGGCCATGCATACAGAGGCCAATGGAATCCCAAATAATCATCATATATACCACATGCTCCTCAATTTTAAAAGTAAATTTTGCAAGGAAAGAACCAGTTGGAATACACACACACACAAAAAAAGGAATTTTTATTTCTTATTTATTTATTTATTTATTAGCATAAGAGTAACCACTTGAACTTTACTTTTGTAAGCATGAAATTTTTATTTTACTTCCTTTGAAAGTGATTCTATTTTATGTCGTACATACTTAAGAAAGATAATTACTAAGGCAATATTATTCATCATAAGATGGAACTTTACGTTTTCTACTATTGTATAATTCAATTAAATCATTTAAAAAGACTACATTTTGTCTCACAATAATTTAAGTAGTTTTAATGAGTATTTTCTTTGTTTAAATAGTTGTGTGTGTTCCTTGGATTTTTTTTATTTTTAAAGAGTCTATGCAGTCTGTATGCACCCCGTATAATGCAAATAATGTCCAATTTTTTTGCAAACCACTGGTGGTCTACAAACTGCTAGTTAGAGAATGCTGGTCTAGGGCTACCTTTGTGACAAATTTGATAAATTAAGAGTAACTGTTCATTCACAAAACATGAGACAGTCATACACACAAACTCTGTATTTTATTATATGTAGAAATAATTTTTTACATAAGTAAAAATTTTAACAGGTAAAAGCAGAAATTTGATGAAATCAGTCCTATGATGACTGAGTCAGCTTTGAGCCATTCAATTTTGATGGTTGAAGATAAAGACTTCATTGAACATTACTCATACTTTACTGTTATTTGCATGTAAAATCAGATACTACAAAATAGATTCTAGACCTACAAAGCATGAAACAGTTCTGTGTTAACAAAATTGATATTGATGATTTAAGAAAAAATGGTCAAGCAAATTTAAGGTAAACATATCAGATAAAATTTATTCTATGTACATATGATACATACAAATGCTAAATAACAAATGTCAGAGCTAAATAAATCCTGCCATTGGATCATCAGGTCTTTGTCGTTTAATAAAATAAGCCTCCATTTCTTCTTCTGTTGGTGCTTTAATATCACACATACTGTTGTAGGGTCTTTTTCTTTCATCCATTGCTAACAACCTATCTGCCTCTTTTTGATTAGCTTCTTCTTTTTTCAAAGCCTGTAATAAGCAAAATATATCAATTGAGCCACAATTCACTGAGGAATAACAAGTTAATCAAGCTATAAGTAAATCACGGAAAAATTAGAGATAAAAACATTATGACTATAAAAAGAAAGTTACAAAAACAAACAAATACACACACACACACAACTCCACTCATACAAACAATTATTATTTTATGACTGTTGTCAAGCGGTTCCCTTTATTCAAGCGAAACCACTTTGATATCAAACACTCACCACAACACGGGTTAAAATAGTTATTTTTTTAAAAACAGACGGATAGTCGTTGATACCTAAAATTGCCTTCATAATTCTAAACCTCAATCAGGTGATGAAGTTTTTACAAACTGCCAAACTGGTAAGCATATAAGAAAGACAAATGAATAATCATCTTTGTAAAAATACAGTTTGTTCTTTATTTTTTATTATTTTAGGTCAATATCCCTATTGTTTATTCTAAATAAATATAATTTTAATCAGATAACATCTCACTAATCAATGAATTCTGATAATTTGAATTAAGTATTCATCTTTAAATTAAGCA
Organism: Maratus speciosus; assembly: GCA_963932465.1. NCBI lineage: Eukaryota > Metazoa > Arthropoda > Arachnida > Araneae > Salticidae > Maratus > Maratus speciosus. Next base: position 389,089,488 of record OZ010795.1, read on the forward strand.
TTTTCAACATTTTTTTAAATTCAAAACTGTTTAAATCATTTACAATTAATATCATTTATTCTAAATTTAGTAATAACTTCTACATCACTTAATATCTTAACCCTCTGAGCATTTTGAGGGCTTTCCTCCATTTTCATAAAAATGCTTGTAAACTAATGTTAATTTAAATTTTCTTTCCCTGTTTGTTTCTAACATTCATTTCATGGCCCTTTATTTGACACACACCTTAAATTACAATTCTCTTAAAAATAGTTTTGTATACAACCGATTTCAGTTATTTAGAAAAACAGAAAAATATGGGGTAAACCGCTTAGAGGGTTAAATAAATTATCAATCTCTACAACAAATATTTATTTCTTTAATTAAAATCACTAATAATATTTAGTAATTTTCATTAATATTAAATATCCATTGCTTTTTATAAGTTTCAATAAGCATCTTCATTTTTCTCAATGACAAAATACATACTTTCTATTCTAATAAGTAAATTATTAAAGGTGGAATTAATTTCACTCAAAATCATAATTAATATTTCATCTCTTTTATTTTATTTTGAGTAATCTCATTTTAACTTCCACTATTTTTCTGAGCATTTTCATATATTTTTATCTAATATTTGATTAATTTTAACAAAAATAATGTTTTGTTCAGTATAACAAAATTCAAGCCCCCACACTGCTGAGAAATATGGCCCCTCTGGCTTCTCTGCTGTTTTCTCTCTCCTACCCCATACTAAAACAAGGGTAATAACACACAAAAGGTGCTTAGAATTTCAGAAACAGCTACATATACTGCTTTATTCCTATCTCTTTTTACTTTCCTATCACTATTTTTTAATATACTACATTAAATTTTCATCTTTCTGATAAAAATGTAACCTAAAAATGCAATATCTTAACTAGGAGCACCTACTGAAATTCGATGGAAAGAATATTTCAGAAAAATGTTACAGTTAAAGCCTACAAAGAAAAGTAAAGTTAGAAAAAATATCTTACACAGAAAAGTAAAGTTAGAAAAAAAACATTGATTTCATTAAATTTTTTACATTAAGTATAAAATCATGTTCATAATCATTATGCTAATTCAATATTAGTGTTGTTTCGATACTTTTATGTTATCTAGGTGCAAATCTCACCAAAAGCATTTTATTTCTGGACAATAATAGCTTTCATTTTTATCGTGTGAATTAGAAACAATGCTTTGATGTTGAAATAAAATGTTTTGGTTTATGATATTTTTTTCTTATAATTATTTACTTATTTATTTTTGTGTTTTAAATGAAATGACTGAAAGGCATGAATTTTAAGACTATGTAACGTATGTATTTTAAATGAAAGTTATCTATTTTAAATTAAGTGAGTGAAAGGTTTATGTTTAAGAAATGGATGCAATACAAACGATGGTGGTGGGAGCAATATTTGGCCATTTATCATCTGAGCCCAATTAACATAAAAGTACTGCTTTTATCTTTCAAAGCATTTCCCTCCGTAATACATTAATTGTAGTGACAATTTTAACACTATTTGTACTTCAAATTTTTATAGGAACATACCCAAGACATCTCAACATAAAATTATCCATCAGTAAATACTGATTGAGATAAATAAATACTACCAACATGGTGCAATGTTCATACTTGTGCTTTATTTATAGTTACACGAAATGCAAAAGAAATAAGAAATTGGCACTTTTTAAATGAAAAAAGATGAATATATCTTAATGGCATTAATATAGCAAGATCAGCTTCAAAATCCTATGGAAAGCAGCTGATATTAAAGTACATTTTTCTCAGGAACTATTGTATTTATTTCTATATACAGTAAAACTCAGATATAACGCTCACCACTTAAAGTGCTTTCCTGCCTTTTACGCTCATTTGTTCAGATCCCTTGAACCATACTCATAAGAACAATGTAAAAATTCCCCGCTTTTAACTTGCTTTTTATTGGTCCTTTGAACAAAGAAATATAGCAAGATCAGTTTCAAAATCCTATGGAAAGCAGCTGATATTAAAGTACATTTTTCTCAGGAACTATTGTATTTATTTCTATATACAGTAAAACTCAGATATAACACTCACCACTTAAAGTGCTTTCCTGCCTTTTATGCTCATTTGTTCCGATCCCTTGAATCATACCCAAAGAACAATGTAAAAATTCCCCGCTTTTAACGTGCTTTTTATTGGTCCTTTGAACAAAGAAATCGCAGATATTACGCTTTGGTGCTTTGGTTTATATTTATTTCTCATCTTCTCGCCGATACAAAGAGAGGGAGAGAGAAAGAGAAAGTGAGGGAATTGGCAGCCATCTAACGCCCAAAGACCATGTACAAAAAACCACCTGCATGGCGGTATTTTTCTCATTAGATCAGATAATCAAAATAATTTATGCTGTCCATCTCAGCTGCACCTGTCTGTCTCTTACTTCACAGAAACTGTTTTCACTTTTTTCATTTACACATAAGTAAGCAGCACTGCTGCCGACTCCAATTATGTGCAACATGGAAGCTAAGAGTATGAAATGAAAGATGCTGACACTTTCGAAAAAATCAGAAACTGTAAAAAATTATGACAAAAAATCACCTATTCTAAGCCAGAAAGATTTTGCGTTATCTATGAATACCGCGCCGTCATTTCTTCGGACTCTTCTTTAAAACAGAAAAGATATTGAAAAAAATGCAGCGATTGGTGGTTCAAAGAAAAAGAGAGTGCAAATATGAAGATTTAGAAAAGGTTATGTACGAGTGGTTTCTTGAGTCAAGACATTATAACATACCTATCGGCGGATCCATAGTTAAAGAAAAAGCTGCAGAAGTAGCCCAAAATCTAAGAATTGAAGATTTTACTCCATCTTATGGGTGGTTAGACTGGTTTCAAACCCGCCACAGCATTGTGTGCAAGAAGATTTGCAGAGAATCTGCTGCTAGGAACATAGAAAATGCAGAATTTTGGAAAAAGAACAGTCTTCCAAGGCTTATCAAAAACTATGCTAGTTGTGATATTTATAACGCCGACGAATTTGGCTTATTTTTTAAAGCGATGCCTGATAAATCCTTAATGTTAAAAGATGAGCAGTGCTATGGAGGGAAGCTTAGTAAAGAATGTGTGACTGTGCTTGTTTGTTCCAATGCCGATGGGAGCGACAGACGCAAGCCTCTGGTGATTGGAAAATCAGCCAAACCTTGCTGTTTCAAGAACATCAAACGACTGCCCTGTGACTATGCACATCAACGTAAGGCTTGGATGACAGGTCCCCAGTTCATTAAATATATTTCTGATTTTGATGTTGAGATATGGAAGCAAAATTCATACTATTCATAGACAATTGCGCAGCACATCCTCAAGAAATATCAGATATTTCAAACATCTCTCTGTAATTTTTACCTGCAAACACCACAAGCGTACTTCAACCAATGGATCAAGGGATCATAAAGGTTTTAAAACAACATTATCGCAAACGTATAGTGAAACGATTTCTACATGAAATGGAAATTAGAAGTAATCGATCTTCTGTAATTCTCCTCAACGCCATGAATTACCTTAGCGGTGCTTGGGATGCAATCGAACCTAAAATAATTCAAAATTGCTTTAAAAAAGTAGGCTTCATAACGGATGCCAACAATGATATAGATTTGGCTGAAGAGGGGTCGGATCCTATAGACGAAGAGGACTGGCAAGCTGTTTGCGAGCATCTTGCAGAAAACGCACATAGCCTTCAGAACTATCTTAACATTGATAAAGACGTTATCACAAGCAATGTTAGGAACATTGACGACATTATAGGGGACACTGTACAGGATACCGCAGAAGATGAGGACCCTGATGAAGTTGCTGATGGCGATGTTCAGCGATAGCTGAAGTAATGGAGGCTTTTAACACTATCCGCCTGTACACCGCTTCACATGAAGATATATTAAGACACATAAACAAAGCAGAAAAAGTTCTTTTATGTGGTCGTTCGTCTACCCGTCAGACGAAACTCGAAGAGTTTTTCTCTAAAACAGAATAAACAGTAAGTGAAAGTTTATAGTCCTCACAGTGGTGTTCAAGAATACAAATGTTATATATATTTTTTTTAAACAAAATATTATTATTAGTTTCTTTCATAATTTTATTTTATGTTTAATATAAGGATAAAGGTTCCTATTAGAAATGTTAAATATATTTTGTAGCTTTTGTTTTAATGCTGACAATTCTTTTACTTATTCTGATTTGAAAATAATACACTTTGTAGACACTATGTAAATTTGTGATGTTTTAAATGAAGGAAACGTTTTTGTACCTATGCTGTGTAGTTTCTGTTTTAAATAATACACAAAAATGATTCCCCGCATTATTTAAAACAGATAATTTAATATTCTCAATTTTAAAATGCCGAAAACCTTCTCCCGCATTTAACGCTTTCCTGTTTTTAACGCTCTTCAAGCCTGGTCTCCCGGAAGAGCGTTATATCCGGGTTTTACTGTATATGTTTATCTATTTGTATTACTAGGGGGCTCTACCCCCTACGAGCTACGCTCGTCAACCCCTGTTCAGACACCACAGACTCTAAAAGCACGCTAATTTGATCGGCTTTAAAAAGATTTCGGAAGATTGAATTATAATTTTAAAAACAACGGCGATTTCCCTATAAACGGATTTCTATTCATTTCTCTTTGACTGGGGAATTTTAAGACCAAATCCTCTGCAGTACTACTTGATTAACCCGTCGACCAATTTCGCCAAATTATATAAATCGCCAAATTATACAAATTGACATCATTTTTATTTTAAATAACGAAAGAACAAATAAATTAGTGCAACATTAATAAAAATACAAATAAAACGTCGAAATAAAAATAACTTGATGACGTAGACACGTGTAACTTGCTTAAAGTCAAGTTAATGTGACATTTACGATCAACCATTATTGACATTTAATCTTATAGTTTGGTGAATGATAGATTTTTGGTCGACGGGATAACTAAGTAGTACCAAAAATACACATGTCAATCGCTGTTTTTGTCTTTGATTAAGTAAAATAAGATAGACATTTCAAAATAAGCTAATATAAAAGGAATTAAGTAAACAGAATCTTTGTCTCCCGGTATTTTTTAACAAAGCGAAAAGAAAGTTCTTTTAAATAAGACATTTTAAATTAATCGTTTTTAATCTGACATAATTTTGACCAAACTATTCTTTCTCTTTTTAATATTCACGTGAAAATACTTGTGTTAGAAATGAAATATTATTTGCGCTTTCCTAACAAAAATAGTTGAAAAGTATCCTCTCAAAATATCAAATAAATGTCTAGCGCAATTTCTAAATTTAAACCGTTTTGCAATGTTATTTGGTGTTCATTTTATGTAATAACTGTAATGTAACGTAAATATGACGTAATTTCTCCTATTTAAGACTTCTAACGCATTTTAATAAATTTATTATTTTACAAATTCCTTTCTCTCTTAAAATTCACGTGTATTTATAGTTTTTATGACGTAATTTTTAATAAGTTCCTGCTTTTTGTACATAATTATTTAATTCTAATTCCAAATGTTTTTTTTTGTTTATAATAGTCACGTGTAAATAAATTTTTAATTTATTACACGTATAATTTTTTTTTTTTTTTGAAGCAAACATCATTGTTTCCGCTGTTTATACAGTTGGCAACAGTTTAAATTAATATCACTTTCTAAAATCTGTAAAAAATACCTCTAGAAATCCTGAAAATTTGAATTTAAAATAGAAATAAAACCTCAAAAAATTAGCCAAATTAAAAAAAAGAAAACAGTCTGCACACCGGGAACTTCAAACGTATAAAATGATCTAAAAATGATTAAATTCCTATGTACAGTTTTTGCTCCTATAAAACTTTTTTAATGGAATGATTTTGTCCAACTTTGGCATTAAATATCTCTTAAAATAATTCTTCGATTTGAAACTGTCTGCATCTGCGTGTTTATCAAACATTTCTGTATAACACTACCGATTTTCATATTTTTGTATGCATTATTTTTCTTAATATTAACGAAGAAAGACCTCCGGTCACAAAAAATTCAAAACCGGCGGCGGCGGCGGCGGCGGTGACAGCGGTAGTTACTTTTTTTTAGAATAGAGAGATAATTAAGCATAGTTTGATGGTTCTGTTTTTTTTCCTCGAAAATAAATTTCTTTTTAGTAACATTAATACAAAAAAAAATCTTACAATTTTTGTTTGTAATATCACACAAATTTGCTGATCAGGGGCCTGAACATCAGCTCTACAAGTCATTGTTCATTAATCTCACTTTGCATAATATTTAATAGCCTAGAATCTGGAATGTAATTTTTTTAAGATCAATATATAAATAAAAGCATATAAGATTTCTCAAAGCTTCTGGAAATTTTTGAAGTGTCACATTAAACACATTTTCATGCAATGACATTCTGATGAACTGCTTATTCTTGCAATTTTTTCAGAATAAAAAGTGCATTTCTTCAGGTGAGCCCCCCCCCCCCCCCCCCCACAGACACACATTTTTATGTTCAAAATTCCCAGTAATTATGATATTTTCAGGATTTGAGTATATGCATGGATGCGTTTTTTACTGTAATTTTATTAGATTAACCATTTCCTTGTACAGCAGATTTTATTCTATCTATGTTTGAATGAAGTTAACGTCAAAACGGATTAATTAATGCTTTTTAGAGATGAGACGGGCTCAGCCCGAGGCCGGGCCCAACACGGGTTTTTATTCTAGTCTTCGGGCTCGGACTCATTCTTTCTGAAACTGGAAAATGTTATTTATTTATGTATAGAAAAGACTGAAAGAATTTTTTTCCCCGCTTAAAATTACTTTTCAAGTCTTTTCAATGTTATTTTGATCAAAATGAAGGGGGAACAAAAATCGTGTTTATTTATTTTAGTATTTGATTGCTGTTTCAAAAGAAAATTTGTGATGCTTTCAGATTTATGTCTACGGCATTTTGGACGACGAGCAATTAATATGGCGCCAATCAAAACAAGCACAAACAATGAATTTATTTTTAGTAGAATTTTCATTTGTGACAGAAGATATTTTTAAATCCGATCGTTTATTTGTTTTTTATTTAGTTATCTAACGCAAAGAGGATGTTTTCTTCGATTTTTAGTAGACCAGAATTAGCTTGAGGTTTGCAAATAATTTAATCTTATATTGCGCACGAGTCATAATCGTTCTTCATATGAAAATAAGTTTACTGGTTATTATATCTATTTGTCATGAACTCTGCTCATACTGAGGACTCGGTAGCAGATTTAGGAGGTCACTTTCCTTCGTAAGTAAATATAATTACCCTGTTATTCTGATAGAAAGCAATGAGTAGGTGTTTCCTCTTTTAATATAAAAGCATCGGACCTTTAAGATAACGGTGTCAATTTTGTAATTTATATTGATTTTACGGTTAACGTCAATCACAGAAGACTTATGAGAAAGGAATTGATTATAGTTAAAAATATACACCTTTTATAGGAAATTGAAAAACTTTGTTCGATTCTTTAGCATACAAATAGTAATTTCAATAAACTTCATGCCTTTCTTCATTAAACACATTTTTTTAACGTGCCCATCAAGTTTGCGCGTTAAAGGGGAAAAAAAAATATGAGAATCTTTTTAAGCATAAAGTATATTTTTATTTGATACCGAACTGCTCTTTTGATAAGATTGAATTTAAATTTCCATTTAACAGTTATTTCTATGTAAGAAGTTTTTAAAAATGAGATATCACTTTCGAAACAATTTTTAAATATCAAGCAATTTTTTTTATGTATATTTTTGGTATCGGGCTCGGATTTAAAATCGTCGGGTTCAGGCTCCAAAAAATGAGCTTGAACTCATCTCTAATGCCTTTGTATCTTTGCATATAGATGGATTATAATCCAGAAATGAACATAGGTTGTGTTTTATTTATTTTATTAAAATATTTTTTTTTTATAATTCAAAATTTCATTATTTTTCATATAGAATCAATTGACAATTTTACCATAAAATTTAACCATCTTTCTTTTTTTGTAGCTAAAAAATGAAAACCTGGAATAATAATTCGTCCTCCATAATTAATTTTTAACTGAAAGATTTTTGCATGAAAAAGGAAAATTAAATTAAAAAAATTAAGAATTTAAAATATATATATGAATGTGACGTCATATTGGAAATAAAACAGAAATTTTCAAGTATTTCTAATAATACAAGACGCATGAATTTTGAGTAAGTATGGAAAAGAGCTGAATATGAAGTCACATATGGAAAGTAAAACACCTTTGATGTTGAAATGAAATGGGATTGAGTTATGGTAACAATTCTTATTTTTTAAAGAAAATTATTATCAATTCTTGATGGTTTATAACATAAAGATTTAATTTTTAATTTAAAATTGAAATAAGTTAAAAAAGAAAGGTTAAAATGAAAATGGATAATGGGAATAATATGCAATGCAAAATTATCCATGTTGTAAATGACATCTTGATTAGTGAAAAATAGTTTTTTTTCCTTCTTTATAAAAAATTAAGTCGACTGCCTGGAAAAAAAAAAAAAAAAAAAGATTTTTGATGTGTGTTGTTAATTCTTAAAGCCGTTTAGTTTAGAAAATATGAATAAAAATTATTTTTAAAGAAAAATTGCACTTTTGGTCATAAAACCTAAAGATTTAATATGATTGTGTCAAAGTAATATAATTTTCTCTCTGCTATATCGAAATTAAGGATAGAGAGCTCGAAGTATATTGGAGACATATTTGTAAATCCTGATTTGGTAACTGTGTTTTAATTCCACATTTCTTTTAGCTTTTAAAAAGCAAAAATACACTTTTAAAAAGTAAAAATACACTTTTAAAAATAGTTTTTTTTATAGTTGATTTTTGTAAAGTATAGGATGCAGTGCATGCATATACAAATTTCACACAAAACATGACCTAAAATACAGTTTTGTAGTAGAATTGTCCCAGCATTGTTTTTTCATTTTACAAAAAGAGATTCGTCAATTTTCACGATTTTACTTGCCTCTTTTTTTTTTTTTTTTTTTAACTGGCTGCAGTTTTATTTTCATGATTGTTTATATTATCTGGTACAAAATTTCCTTTTTTTTTAGCTGAGTTAGGTCAAGGCCTCTGTAAATAACAAGTACTGCATTGTCTCCTACAAAATGTGATAAAGAGTTGGTTTATTATGTATGTTTTAAATTATCATGAGTGAAATGTTTTGTTTAATTAATTGCATTTATCTTTTTTTAATGCTACGTGAACGACATCACAGGTAACAGCTAGCATGTTATAAATCATTAATTATCAAATATACTTATACAAATGTAAACTCCTCTTATGAGACTTATATACAATTTACACACCCAATGTTTTTATAATTTTTGTTGGGAAAACCCATTTGGTGATCATTCTATAGTTTAGTCATTTAGTGGCTAAAAGGAAGCTTTTATTCATATAAATCCTCATCTATTTCAAAGGAAAAAAAGCATACTAAAATCACTTAAAAAATAAACTAGCTTGCTAAAAAAAGTATTGTATCAAAATAGAGCAGATTTTAATATTTTTTTCATACGCTTTGAATTATGGTTAAATGAAGAGATTAAATAAAAGAGGGGAAAAAAAAGAAATGCATTGAAAAACTTGTAAAAATAGAGAAAGCATTTAAGTTTAATGTTAGATAGCAAGTTTATATTTCTCAAACTGATGCATAAAATTTCCCAATAATTTAAACAATTTCGAAATTCTAATAAATGTAGTGGCAAATTTTCAAAGTGATTGGATATATTTAAGACCTCCATATAAAAATTTAACATCCATACGTTTATGTTTATATCAATTATTCAAATATGCCATTTTCTTTTCAATGAATAATGAAATTTTAAAATCTTTTGAAATATCACAAAAAAGCATTATGACACGAAAAGAAATATTCTTTATTTTTTGAACAAATGAACCAAATTTATTAACATTTTTTGACAACGTCTATCGGCAGTAAAGATTTCCAAAGTAAACAATTATTTTATCTATTTTGTACAAGCAATCTAACTAAGATTTCTTATGAAGCATTTAATTTCTTAACAAAATTATAATACCTTCAGTTTTTAAAGAGTAAATATGCAGAGACAAATTATTCAATTCTAAGCTATTTAAAAATTCTTTTGGAAGTTGAAAGAATTAGTTTTTTGTTGCTGTTGTTTTTCAATTACTAAATTATTTACATTAATGTTACTGACATGCCAAACAAAGTTTATAACATGAAAATTAATTTCATCACAATATTCAATTTTTGGAGCCAAAATTAAAATGTTAAAAAATTTCATAACACTCTGTGAAGATAACAACTCTTTTTTTTTTAGAAATTGATGTGATAAAGTCTTTTTCTATTACTATATAAAGGGTGATAAATCTATTTTATTTGAGACTTCTGGAAATTTGCTATACATGAACAAAATATCACTATTACTTATTTTTCCAAAAAATCTGATACATCTGGTCTTGATCACATAACTTTTATTAACTTTACATGTTCTTTTTAACATGACTTATTTTTATCAGAGGAAGAATATATTGGCCTTCTGGGATTAAGTCTGAATTCCAGTAGATGTGGAAGGAAAAATTGTATTGAAATTTAATACTTTTATGAACAAAAATGCATGCTTTTTGTTAGGTCCAACAAAGTCCTATTTTTTTTTTTTTTTTTTTTTTTTCACAATAGACTTTTCTATCATCTCTAAAAAATCATAGTTATCTATTAAAAACCAAATTTTTTATTTTATTTATTTATTTATTTATTTTTTTTTTTTGAGGGGGGGGGGGGGGGGTTATGCATAACGTGGTGGACCAGCACTATGGATTTTGCTTTTATTGCTCTTACATTATTTCTAAACATTGCATAACTTAAAATTTTATTGAATGGTGGTAGGGGGGGGGGGGGATTACTTTAGAATAAAATGTATTTGAAAACTATAGCCCAATTGAGTGACTTTTTGAATAATTTTCAAGCATTATTTTTCTTAAATTCATTTAAACGATGAACATTTGTTTGTTACAATAATGAAAGTAACAGATGAGTTGTTACAATTAGCAGTTGATTGGGCAAAGCAAATTACTAACTGTTTTCTATCTATTTTTTTTTTAAACATTAATCTTCTGTACGTGATTTGGCTATGGAAATGATAATGGAAGATTAATCATAAGATCAGTTTGGTTATCCTGGCCACAATGTCTTTTAAAATAAATGTGAATACAACTAGAAATTTTAAATACACCTACATTGCCTTAATACACCATTTTGTATGGACCCGATATCAGAGGATTAATGATAAAACATGTCCTTTTGCAGCTAAACTGAAATCTGTCAATTAAAAAAAAAAAAAAAAATAGATTTCAATTTTCTTTTTTTTTTTTCTGCTTCTTAAATAAATAAGTTCATACCTGTTCCCAAAAATGTATCCATAAGTTTAATGGCTCTGGAAGAATATAATTGTATACATTTTTTTAATGTCATTTTCCTTGGCAGAAACATTCTGCCTTTCTGCTGTCAACACATTGACTGTCATATGAATAAAATGCCATTTGCACTACATTGCCCCATGAATCGTATTTGATTCATATGTCAGTTAACATGTTAACATTTTGTATAGTGTATAAAAATAAATGTTTAAAAATACTTTAGCCCTAATCTCCGGGAAATGAAAAACCAATGTCAATTATGTTAATTAAACAAAATCGTAATAAAACATTCCAGTTTTCTGAATAAAAATTCACATTTTTTAGTAAACGTGATATCATTTTCACAGGCAGAAACCTTTCCGAAATTAAGTTCATATTTCAGTGAAATGAAACATTTTTGAAAATCCTTAAGACAGTATTTTAATAATGAAAATACTTTTTTTTTTTTTTTTTTTTTTTTTTTTTTACTGACAGAACCAATCTACTTTTCAGCAATTAAGACTCTTTAATGTCGTTACAGTAGGAATGAAAAACAATGTAAAATATGTCATTTAGACACAATCATAATAAATTATGGCAGTTTTCTCTGTGAAGATACAATTTTCAGTAGAATGTTTCTTAAAAAATGACGTCACTTTCACAGGTGAAAATATTACTTCCTTTGAAGTTTTTAATCTAATAGATCTACTATGAAAATATTATTTCAAGGATGATGAAATGAAAAAAAATCTGAAAATAATGCCATTTTCACGCAATTAGAGGTACTATTACCATTTTATGAATCAATATAGAAGAATCAATGTATGACTTTAAAAATTACATGATTTCTATTTTAGGCCATGATGCTCCACGTCTTAAGCAACATCAATTCAAATTAAAAATATTTTTCTTTTTTATTATAATGAAAAAATGGCATCAATAACGATAAATAAACCTCATTATTTTACTTTTCTCTGCAAGTAACCCGATTGCCACCGTTTTCAAGAAATTTCTTTAAAAACTCTTAAAATTAAAAATAAAATGGAAAAATTAAAAAAAAAAAAAACAGTTAGTATGGACTCATCTACAAATGAACAGCTTTCAATTAAAAAAGTACAGTACAGCCCCGATTATCCATGGAATTGGGTGGCAAGGACACCGTGGATAACCCGAAAAAGACTGAAAATGGGGTGCAATCACAATAAAAAGAAAATTCAACATAAAAACTTTTAGTTTACAAAAAACATAATAAAACGTTTAAAATACATACATATGCACAGTACAGCAGAAACCTTTGCTTTATGTCTAAATTACTAAAATAAAGAACAGTATACAAGAAACAATGCCATATATACTGTACAAAAAGTGTTGAGTTACACCTTTAAAAAAAAATCAGTCACTTGTTTTTGCTTCTTGCTTTGGAAACATCTTTCCTATCTTAAAAATTGATATGCTGGAATTTATCATAATAGTCTTATTTAATTGTTAAATATGTTAATTGCTGTGTTTACATTTTGTTAATAAAATCAAGAAAAGACATCAAGACTTTATATCTGATATTTTAAAAATGACAACCGAATCTAGAAATATTCTTCTATTACTTTCGAATACATGAATTTTTCTGTTTATATTTATTAGTAGGGCTTATTGCATTTTCCTTGCTGTTGGCTTGAATAATAATAATAATTTTAAAAAATTGCTTTGCAAATAAACCGCACCGCGGATCATCTGCTCGCGGATAATCGGGCTTTACTGTAGTTATCAAAATTGGTGCAGTAGAAAGCTCAAGGCAGGTGGCAATTTAAAAAACAGCCTTGTGTTTTAAATATATAGATTTTATAATCTCTTATGTGTTCTTTTTCTCCAAACATATTTGAGGCAGAAATAGCTTTATTTACAACATATAAATATAAAAGTCACTGGACTTTGATGCATTTTGCAAAAACATTTTCATGTTAAAACCAAGAGCACAGAATTTAAACACAACCAAATTAATACTATAAAACTCATAATCGAATGGGAAAATCTTGAATTACATGAGATCAAAACCATGTTTCAAAATAGACTGATAAATCCTTTTTACTGCTTTGTGAAGATTGTTTAGAGGCTTTCTAAGACTTCAAGGCCAAGAAATATGCTGATACTCAAAAGCAATAGTAAACTTGCAAGAATAAAATTGTTTTTTCATGTTCACTTAAAAAAGAAAAAAATTAATTCAAAATTACTGCTTATGAATATTTATTTACTTACTTTTTTCTAAGAAGCAGGATATTTTATATGGTAACATTGACTTTATATCAACTTTTCATCAGAATAGTGAACATGGAGCTTACTTGTTACCAAATTTCAAGCTGTTTTTCCCAAGGAAATATACATTTGTTCTATTTGAATTTTGATATGCTCTTCTAAAAATTATGTCTTATAGCAATTTTCAAGAGGAAATATACTGTTTAGCTAACATATCTCATTTCATGACAATTTACTTATTATGTCATATCTTATTTCCAAATTTTCAACTTTGACCACCTGCTTAAGTAGAATCTTTATATTTCACTAGATTTGGCATATTTTGCTATGATTGCATACAGCTAAACATTAAATCTTACAAATAAATACATGTTTGTTATTTTAACTCTAATTTCATTAATATTTTTATCTATAAAAATTTGAAATGGCAACATTCTTCAATTTGTTTATTTGGTAGTATAATTTGGCAATCTTTTTTTAAAGCGGTCAACAGGATAATAGACAAGTACCGAAATTTTATATTTGAAATATAAAATTGTACAAAAAATCACCATATCCCACCTTTTTTTTTTTTTTTAATGCTATAATATATTTACTATTGGAAAAGAATAAGAGAAAAGTTAGTCTTTTAGATACATAATATACTGTAATTTCTGATGTACAAGACTAAAAAATGCACCTTAAAAATGAAGTGAATCTTATGTACGTTTTTTTTTATGCACACCCTTTGGTATTTCTCATGTTTGTTGATGTATAGTTTGCCTCTGTTAGTACTAACTTTATTTAAAAAATGTAAAATAACAATAATCAGTTACATTGACTAATTTATATATGAATAACCATATTTAATTTAAGAGAGTGAATACTTTCATACATTAATTTAATTAATTAGATGTTTATGTGTTACTGAAGTTCTAGCATAAAATAATTTTTGTCAGTGTACTGTTCTAAAGTTATTGCAGTCTAAATATTTTTCTTTTTTAGGTACTGTTATTTTACTTTCAAATTTTTCATAAAGAAAAATGTGTTAATGAGTGCCTCTTATACATCTAAAAAATAATAGTTAGAAACTCATTTTAAATAAAAGAAAAAAAAAAACTAACCTTCTTCATTTTTTTCTCTTTTTCATCCTCTGAATCATCATCACTACTGGAAGAATGATGCTTCTTCTTTTTCTTCTTCTTCTTATGTTTTTTATCCTTCTTCTTCTTCTAAAAATTAAAATAATCATAATTTAGTTGTTGGGTTTTTTCCTTCTATATAGCTATGGTATTGCCTAAAATTCATGCATATTATAACGCAGAATTAAGAACAAATAGAATCATAATACTTCTTAATAGAAGAATGCCAACTTGAATAATTATATATTTGAAGTAATACAATCAAACAATTAACAATAGAGTGAAGCTTCAATAACTCAACCCTTAAATAAAGAAACATTCTAGATGGCAAGATTTTTTTTAAACAAATGATTCGACTACTGAATTTCCTAAGGGAAACAAATACTGATAACTTGATATATGTAGGTAAAAATCCAGAAAAGTCAACATCAATTCAAATATTTTAAACTAAAATATGGAAGATATTCTTTTAAGTTTGGCACTCTAGAAGTACAAAAAATCTCGTCTGTTGTTGCTGCTATGTTTTTATCAACACATTTATGAGTAGGTTGCTTTGCTGAAAATAATAAAGGTCTGGATTTTTTAAAAATAGTAATTACTACAATTTGCATAATTGCAATTTCGATTAATGTCATATAAATATTTTTGATTATGCCAGTTTTTTTATACAATGCAATAGTAATACTACATAAGTAAAAAAATTATACACCATACCAATATGCTGTTGAAACAGATCTGGAGGAAATCGCTTAGCTAACTACTCAGATTACTCAGCATATTTTCTGTTCCAACAAAACAGCAAGCACTTTAAGTATTAAGAGAATATGCATGTGGCTTATACCTGAATTTGCACTATATACAATTCTTTGTCTTTACAACAATTTATAATAAACATCTTGAAAATGTAAAACTTTCTATACTTATGATTTCATGAATAATGCAAATTTTTATATTATTAGGATCACAAGTTGAGATTTAGTAATTAATATTAATTTTGTTTCACCTTCATACAGCAAAACATATTTTAAAAACAGATAATTCCCCCTTAGAGATTTTTTTTTTTTTTTTTTTGTAAACACATTTAATAATTATACCAGGGCCCAGAAAATCCGCGTATTTTTAATATCAATCTTAACATGGGAGGCACTTTTAAATAGTGAATCATCTGACGTTTAATCTCTGGATACCAGTGTATACAATAGCTAATTAAATTATAATAGCTAATTAAATGCATCTATGTACAAGTATAAGTAAATAATACTGTTGGATGTAAATGTTTCTTATTTAAATTTTTATATTCATTATAGAAAGTTTTACACATATTACAATAATTTTTTTATACAGTTAACAATTTATTTGCAAATAAAAAATATTAACAGGAATGTCCATTTAAGCATGTGTATATGTGTTTATTTTTGTGTGTATGATTAGAACTTTATTTTCTGGAGAAACACTAGAAAAGTTTCTAGATTAAAAAAAATAATAAGAAGAAGAAACTTAGTTTAACTGTCATTTGAATTTTGAGTTTCTTAAGCCTTCTCACAATTTCCTTCACTAAATTATAAAAACTACCTTGATTATGTAAAAACAATTAAAATTATTCTTCCATAGACTGTTTTTTTCTTTTACGATAAATTGAAATGATATAGAAAGTTCTGACTTTTTTAAAGGTTTGTATTTTGCATGTAACTTATCATTTTATAAGCAATCATCTTAAACATAATACAAAATATGCAATACAAATAATTGCAACTTAAAAATGGAAAAAAATCTAAGATTTATTTTGATTTCATTTGAACAGAATCTAAGTTTTTAGGGTGTTTGAAGTATCACATTGTTTGAATTTTATTTTTTAATGGTCGATTGTTTTTACTTATTTGTTACAAAAATGTAACATTAAATGTAGAACTAACTGAATGAAATATCTTAATATTTGTCCCTTCTCGGGCTTAAACAATGTAGGAAATAAATTGTTTTGTATTCTTTAATTTGTTCAGTAAATTATGTTTTATTTAATATATCAAGTTTTTTAATACCTACTGATTCAGATAAACTCATTTTAAAATTAATGGAAGGTACCCATCATCAGGGTTTGATTTATGCGTAATTGCATCACAATTTGTGATGCAATTAATCCAAATGGAATAATTAATCCTACATGTTTCACAAGTGCAGTAATGCAGGTTGTTGTAGCCTGGACTAAAATTTCCAATCTTAGCATAAAAAATCTATAATAAAAACATAAAACATCAATTTTATTTCACTTTAGTTACCTTGGGAACTCTATGAATCCAAAAAATAAATTGTGTTGAACCTTTACTGCTAATATTTAACAACAATATAGTTGTTATAAAGTAAAAAATAAAAAAAAAGTTTTACATAAAATTTCTTATTTTATTTTCTGCCAGGGAACAATATAAATGCAAAAGAAAATTATTACCTAAGTTTAACTTGAGGTATGACTCCAATTTTGTAAAAAAAAAAAATCCATTTTAAAGTTTTAGTCATCCAAGTCCTCACCGGGAGTGCTACCAGCATAAAAATAATCTATCATGAAAATTTCTATCAAAACAAACTTGACCGAAAGAGAAACTTATTAGAAAACATAAATCAATTTTATTAATATTTCGTAATATTTTATTTCCTCTCAGGGTGCACTATAAATGCAAAAGAAAAACTTGTTGAATCTGTATTCAAAAATTTTAACTTGGAGTATAGTTGTCATATGAGAAAACATAAAAAAGCTATTTTAAAGTTTTAGTTTGCCAACAATAATACTTCCAACATACAAAGTAAATATATACATAATTTTTTTTTTTTCATAATGTTAATTTTATCGTGTTAGAAGTTTATTAAGATTTTTCTTTTAAATTAATTACACTAATGTGCGAAACTTAAGCAACAGTCACAAAATGCTAATTTCTGAACATGTGAATACTCAAAAGAAAATTCTACAAACATCAAGTGTAGAAAATAGGTACTACCCTAACAGCACAGCCTGTCCATGTGAACTCACCTTGACATCACAAATGGTCACAAGTGTCACAGTCGCTACAATGAACTGAAATGTGATATCTTTTATTCATCTCATTCTTACTCTCAATTGGTCACTTCACTGAGAAGTCACTATGACTGCTGTGTGGCGATAATAAAATGATGATCGTTGAAGTGGATAATGTACATTAGGGTGGAGTGAAAAAGACAAAAAAAAAATTTTTTTTTTTTTTTTAAACTTTTTCTGACTCAACAAATGGTGCTGTTTGGTTAAAAAGACACTGTAAAAAAATTTCAGCGCAATCACTCATCGTCTTCAGGTTTCACACAGGGGACCAAAGAAAGGAATGTCAACTGAAAAATTAAAAAAATCAATTTCTTTTATTTAATTTTAATGTTTACAATAGCTTTATTTTCTAACTTAAAAACAGTTCTTAAAATGAAAAAGATACCAGAATACATTTTACTTTAATCAGTCTTCAATTTTGGATTTCACATGAGGGCCAAAAAATGTAACTTTGGTGTCAAACTTTGGAAGTTCCTTTTGTTTCTTGATTGCACTGCGAATGTATCCATTCTTGCCTTCTGCTCCACGTGTTACCAATGATGCTTGTGTTACTAGTCGCACATGACTCTCCCCTGCTTAAGAATGACAGGGGAACTTCTCTATTTCAAACTATGAACCGTTTTTGATCATACTTGCTATGCCTTCTTCACTGAGGTTCATGGTAGTTGATGATTCCAAAGGATTGTCCCTGTGAATCATCTCAAAATAGTCCTTTGCTTCGAAATCTAAATTTGTAAGTTGAAATTGGCGTATTTCCCCTTTCTGGTCAGTTTTTCTTGCTTTCAGTATTTTTCGGAGTCCCAGTTTTCGAATATGTAATCGTTCTTCTAACAATATTGCCAACAGACTGCTTTTAGAGAGAGCAAAATAAGAGTTTCTCTGAATAATTTCGTGAACGGTTGAATTAAAACCTTCTGGTCAGAATGAGCTTTTTCTCTGCAGGAGACGTACTCCATGAATAGCTCCTGGGATTTTCTTTATTTCAAACCAGGATGGCATGTAAACTTTCATGACTTATTTTACTAGAAGCTTAAAGTTTTCTGTTGGCTCGTCAGTCGACACATACAGACGAAGGATTCTGTTGACTGTATTGAGCTATTTTAAATAAGAAATCATTCCGTGATTTCTGTTTGCTATATCTGGAAGGCATTTGCCTGAGGATACTGTCCTAGAAATATCGAAAGATATTTTTTGTCTGCACTGAGATCTTTTTATGGAATTTACGCAGAGTAACTGGAACAGAAACAAAACTTATCACAGCAAGGGTTTTGCACTTTTCCAGAGATTTTCCTATTGTTCCAGAAAACTGGTGTTGCCCAAATGCAATTTTGTCAATCTTCAGGAGAAGGCGGCATAGAGATAGTTCAATAGTATGCAATAAGCGTACAAATCAGTGTAATTTGTGGCCAACAAAAATTTCAATCTGTCTAACTGTGCCATTTTTGTCCTAACATTGACGTTCGTTCCATCACAGACAAGCAACCTGTCCGAAAAATGTAATCGATGTTCTCACCTCAGCTTAATCCATTTAATAACTTTGGATGGAGTATCTTTGGATGCAATAACTATTTCACAAAGCATAGATGATACAATGATAGCAACTGACCAACCCGATACTCCCGTTCTAGCACAAGAAATGGCTAGATTTGGCAGTGATATTCTCATTTGACTTGTCTTACAGGTTGAAGGAGTATCATAGGTATTAGATTTCTAACATTTGGCATCATGACAAATGTAATCGTCTTCATCTTCAGAGTTATCTTCCAATTCTGAATCAGGTGCTAAAACGCGTTTTCTTCTAAATCTGTAATATTTTTATAAGGATTATTATATATATTATATTTTATAAGCATTATAGCAGTTCCTCTGCTTTAGATTCCTGATTTTCACTTCTACATTGCCTTTCTCTAAAACGATTCAATTTTTGAGTTGCAGAAATGTTAATTGATCCTGTTTTTCTCTCATGCCGTTGGTCTGCTAAAAAATTTCGTTTCTCGTTCCTTTTTTATCCATAGGAAATGCTTCATTAAATCAACATACGTGGGTAGCACTGTCTCTTTCAGTTGTACTGGAGATCCAAAAACGCTACAAAAAGTTTCATTTTCAATTGAAGTCATGTTTATATTAAACTTCCATATTGTCTTGTCCAAAAAACAAAAAACAAATTAGTGTCTACATATTAGTGATTGAAACAGACAAGCATCAAACAAAGACAACCATCGCAAAAAATGAATCCTTCTTTCTACATAATAAAAATCACGTGTCAGTCACAGTTTTTAGATTAAAATACATGCTGCCATCTATTAGATTTTGAAGTTTAATTTGCTATTTATGTACGAAATGCCCTTTCTAGCACTAACATCTGGCAATAATGTTTTAATAAAGCCATTTATTAATGAAAACGTAAGTAATTAATATTAATTTACAAATTAATTAATTATTCAATTAATTATTATTTTTTGTTAAAAATGCATTAAAAACATTTTAAAAAGGCTATACAAATATTCACTTGAGGTGTGGAACCTCAAGATGTCAATATTTTGAGCTGAAATTTGGTGACAATTTGTTTCATCCGATTTGGCACCATATAATGACTCAGGCAATATTAATTTCGAGAAAAAGTTTTTTCACTGTACCCTAATGTACATATTGTGAAATTCTTTTAATAAAAGAATTGATCGTTAAAGAAATAATAAAAAGATTGGAATAATCTTACTTAATATGTAGACAGTGAAGAGGCAACTTGATGAAATAAATGAAATTCTTTATTTTTAGCTGTTAGTAATAGAAGATTAGGAAGTTCTTGCTTCTGGTCACCAATTTGAAATAAAAGAACTGAATCTCTTAAAAAGAAAAAAATAATAGCCAACATAGAATAATTCCATGGGATTTCTTTTTGATATCCTCCTGTTATCAATCGCGCAACGAATACGTCAAAAGAGGGCAGCGCTAATCATTTCAATGACGTCATCATAATACAAGTTGACTCCGGAGATACGAGAGCTCCAGAGATGTGCTCCTAAAATAGCAGAGTGCATGCATGTGCAAGACTGCCAACTCGTCTGAAAGCCAAGAGAAACAGATCGGTGGGTGAAAATCACAGCCGATAAGAAATAATTATTGCGGTCGATCATAACGATGGATTTAAATAGACATCGATGCAAAAAAATAGCTGAAAGAGAATAAAAATAAACCAAATTTAAATACTGTGAGAAGTATTCTCACATGCTGTTTCAAGTCAACAAGTGACTTTACAATGAAGTCACCTAGTGACTCTCATGTGACTGTCATTTTGAGACTCCATTGTAAAGTCATCATGACAGCTGTTTTGTGACAAGTTTTCAAGTGACAGAAAATGAAATTATCTGGTGACTTCACAGAAGAGTCTTACTCACCTGAAAGTCATCACGTGACTTCACTGTGACATTATATTGTAACTCATTATAATGCAATGCTCACGATTACTTCAAAATTGAGTCTTCAAATGTTAGTCATATGAGAATCACAAAGGGACTTCATTGTAATTTTATCTGGTGACTCATCAAAAAACAATAGGCACAGTGACTTCTCAATGGAGTCATCATTATTCATCGTCATTAGTGGAGTTGATTATTTGAGGCTAATAATGAGACACATGAAAGATCCCACATTTCGTTTCACCGTAGTGACTGTGACACTTGTGACCATGTGTGACTTGAAGGAGATGTCACATCGACTATCTGTGCAGTAGGGATAGTACATATTTGAATTATATTATTTTCGAGTATTTGCACGCTCGAAAATTAGCATTTTATGACTGTTGCTTAAGTTTTGCACATCAGTGTATTTAGTTACCCTATTTCCCACCAGGGGTGGTTTAAATGCAAAAGAAAATTGTGTTAAATCGTTAGAAGTTAAATCTGTGCTACCCAATTTTAACTTCTATATAGCTTAGCTCTCATACAGTGAAAATTAAAAAAATCATTCTAAGGTTTTAATTGTGCAATTTTCTACCAGATGCACTATCAGTGTAAAATAACTATCAGGTGAAAATTTTTATTAAACATAAATTTGACCATGGCAGAAGCTTATTCTAATGATTTGTAGAATAATAATAATAATAATAAACCCCATAAAATATATATATTTTTAATTAGTTACCCTATTTTCTGCCAGAAGACATTATATACACCAAAGAAAATTGTTTTGAATCTGTGCAGCAATTTTTAACTTCAGTGTAGCTGTCACATGGTAAAACATAAAAAAATCAATTTTTGTTAAATTTGGTAATTTTTCCCCAGGTGGTGCTTCAAATGCAAGGAAAATGTTCATGATTCAAAAGGAAAATGAATTATATTCATCATGCTTGATGGAAATGACCAATGTCAAAATAATATTTGTTTGTAGGAAAGAAGAAATATATTTCAGACAATTTCAAATTACAATCACAAAAATTGTTTGGTTATTACTTGAACACCTGGTATAATTATCCCATGCCCTATGCCCCCCTCCCCCCACTTTTCTTTGTATGTGAAAAGTTTATATCAACTTCTAGGGAACAAAAAGATTAAAATCAGATTTAAAAAAACCCCCTTTAAAATAGATTATATCACTAAAGATGATAATTCTTATAAAGGTTCCATGAGTTTAAAGAGTTTGAAATGAAGACTACTGACCTTAAAGGAAGGCTTTAATTCTCAAGTAATTTTACCATATGATATTATCTTATGATAAAATTAATTGAGTTTAATACACAGTTTAAAAACCTACAGTGTCTATTTTTGAATAGTTGACACATGAAGAATTTTATTCATTTATTTTCATCATTATTTATTATTTATAATCATGATCTTAAAATGTTCTAATCATTGTAATGAACTTTACAAACACAATGCAGAACATAATGAAGGAAACATAATATTCAGATACAAATGCAGTTAAATATCGGTTAATATTAAATTTTTGCTGATATTTTACTCTTAACAAAATTTAAGGACATTATATAAACATATTTTCATGTTATTAGGAAAAAAAAAAAAAAAAAAAAAGAAGGAAAATAATTTTATATTTGCTATTTACAGGAGATGATTTTGATATCTGAGATTCAGCTTCACTGACTGTTGTTACTGCAGATTCTTCATTTTTCTCCATAGCTTTCTCTAATAAATTTATTGTAGAAGCCTAGAATGCAAATTTACAATCAATCTTACAAACATAGTTACATCAATGCCGTTACAAACAATTTGAGAATTTTTTTATAAAACATAGTAAAATAATGTGATAATTTTAATATAAAAATAACAAATCATTTTTTATTAAAATTTATCAATTTTTCATTTATTCATTAAAAATAAATTAAGAAAATGATATGAAAAATAATAACTAAATTTGCTTATTTAAATAATCCAGTGGAAAAAACACATGAGTACAAAAGTGTGCAGAAATTTTATGATATTTTAGTCAAAGTTTCAGCATTGAACGAATTACAGATTAATGAGTGCAAGTGAATTGAAATGATTTTGTTTATAATACACTGTGTTTGACAGCAGTTTAATTATGAGAAAAAATAATAATAAATAATTTCTGTTAAAAAAGTTTTGAGAAACTATGTGTCTTAAATTTATACAAATCACCATATCAATATTTTTAATAAATAAATGAAAAAGTCTTACTTCCATTTGAAATTTAAGTGAATACATATAATCTTGGACCAAAAGTATTACAAAGTTCATTATTTTAAAGACCTCTTTAAAATAGAAAATAGTCACCATTTTTAAAAAATTGGTAGAGTTTTTTTTTTTTCCTTCTCTCTCTCAGGCAACAATTTACTGTTTTCAATTACTACCATATGAATGTAAATGATCACAACAATTGACAATATTTCCAAAAAGTATTAAATTTGAGAAACTTTTATGTTTTTAGACTGTTTTACCAAAAAGATCATTATAGATCCTACTTTAATATTTTAATTACAAATAACCAGCAATATTAAATTTATAGAAACTTCTTAAGAGATATATATTCTTTGTATTATTGCATTATTCTTTGTATTGTTGCAATAGTATTATTGCATTCTTTATTTTTGTTTTTACTAATTTTTATGCTAATATGAGACAAAGTAAGCTAAAGCTAGCTGATAATGTGAGGCCTCTTCTAAAATATTACAATAATTTTTTTGGAGAAAGGTTACTTTTAGGTTTAAAAAATTAAAAGTAACTATCCAAATGACAAAAATTAAGGTTTACTGAAATTAAAAGAACATCTCATTAACTGAAATTTAACGAATATAGTTATTTTGCCTACTATTAATATTAAAATACGCTATGAAAGAATTTTTGAAGCCATTTGGGAAATGCCGTTACAACAGGATTAAACAGACATAATAGCGTTCTAGTTTTTTTTTATTTTTTTTTTAATTACGATAAGTAATCCTTATTTTTAAATTTAAAGACTGAAACACAAGTTTAAAATAAAAGTCTCAGCAACTGTGTATAATACTTCAGGCAAGCTTGTTATTTTTAAAAATCTTTAATTATTGTGTATCACAGAATAATACACAATTCCAGCAAAAAGCGATGTCATCATTCAAGAAACTCGACCAAAAAAATCGGCTATCTAATGATTCATATGTCTTCATTCGTTTGTAACATTAATATAGATGCTTAAAATTAAATATAGTTTATAATAGCTCCATGTTTTATCAAAAATTATTCATTTATATTTTTTTCAAAATAACACATATTTTAATTACTTTTTTTTTTCAGTTATTATGGGAAAAAAGCAACAAAAAGATATAATAGTCTACTATTTATCCAACTATTTTTCCTTTACTTTCTACAGAAATGGAATACTTCAGTTGGCAACATTAAAAAAAATTTGTTAAAAACTACACAAAAATTAATATCTTCAAAATAAATTAAGATGCAGTTTTCAAACAAATTGCATTTAAAAGTACTTTTCCCCCTATACGACAGTATAAAAATTGAAAATGTGCTATGCTTAGAAGTTAAAAAAATTGCAGTAGAGATTATCCCACACAATGATACAACTGCTTTGTTTTGCGACTGGCTTATATGACATACCATTATTTTTTTAGAGATGATACTTTAATTGCTGGCTGAAAGAAATAGCACATCGGAGGCTAAAAAACTTTAAATTTATTTTATGTTTCTCTACGGTTGTAATTTTTTAGAAGTTACTTCATGTCAAATGATATAATAATTGTTGAATTGAAAAGGTAAACAGTAGAACCCCGTACAACAAACTCCAATTTAACAAATATTTCAGTTTAATGTTATTTGATTAGAAAAAAAATCCTATACTTTGCCATTATAAATATATTCACTTTAATGAATTTCAGACTAACAAATTTATTGAAGTCTTAAAAAGAATGCTAATTGCAGTTTAACAAAAGCTGGGTTTACGTGAAAAACAATCTTTATTAAGAAATTAGAATTCAAAAAGAACTTTTTTTTATTATTATTTTCCCTACCACATGATTTTCGAATTTTCAGAGTTTATTGAAGCAGTTTTTTCGAGAGATAGGCAAAATTGCTCTGATATGCACATCTTTAAAGTTAAGGAAAACTTTCTTTACATTGGCAAATTTCTAATCTGCAACAATTTCTATTCAGAGTTAGATTTTTCTTTTCTTAGTAGAGAACAAAATAATAAAAACATTTTCAATGAAATATATATCTACCCTATATATATAAAATCCTAATGAAACGAATATATGAAACGACTGAAATGAAATAAATTTATGTAACGATTCTTTGAAATATGATTATATATTAATCATATTTTAACTGATTATGTTTCACGGCGATTTCTCCTAAAATATGGAATACTTTGCGATGAAATTAACACCAAATATCAGTATTGATCCACAGATCTCAAAACTGGTATTAGAATTTTTAAATTCAAATTAGTTTTCAAAACATTAATTTTTTTCTAATTTTAAATACATTTTTCTAATGATGGCAACTCAAATTTTAATTATAACAGATACATTTTTTTTCATATTTCAGAAAAGGTTATTATTTTAAACTAATTTGGCGACCAGTTTGCCCCCCCCCCCCTTAAATGTATGCGAAGAAATGTATCATGCTACTTTTATGCATAATTCAATTTACTTGAACAATCTTTTGCCAAATCGAAAAATTCTGATAGAGAAATCAATTCTGACGGTATTTTTATGTTAGCGAGACGCAGGTGATAATTCGCCAAACATTTTTCCCGTCGCATTTTTTTATATTTCATTAATTTCATTTAAAATATAATCTTTTCATTCATTTTATTTAAAATACACAACTTTCATTTAAAATAGGCACAGATGTTATCTATGTACCGGGGTACCTACTTGGTGCCAAAATGGCATTATTCTGATTAACATGGTAACATGGCTATTGTTGTTCTTTTAATAATAAATGTTTATTTACTTTTATTTCTTTTTTAAAATTATATAAATTATTTTGTTCTATAGTTATTAATTCTTATTTTTATATATTTCCCTTAGAAAATAATAGAAAATAATTAAAAAATACGGTACTACTTAGTTATTCTGTCGACCAATTTCGCCAAATTATATAAATCACCAAACCACTCGGCAAATTATGCAAATTGAAATAATTTTTATTTTAAATAACGAAAGAACAATTAAATTAGTATAACATTAATAAATATACAAATAAAACGTTGAAATAAAAATCACTTTATGACGTAAACACGTGTAACTTGCTTAAAGTCAAGTGAATGTGACATTTATGATCAACCATTATTGGCATTTAATCTTATAGTTTGGCGATAGATTTTTGATCGACGGTATAACTAAGTAATACCAAAAATGCATATGTATCTGATATTTGTAAATGAGGTTTTCGCCAAATTTTTGTTTAAAAAAAAAAAAAAAAAAAATCACGCCAAACCTATATGACATCTGGCCAAATATTACCACTCGGGGAAAAAAAAAAAAAAAGATGCTAACTGGCGAGTTGAAAAAAAGCTATTGGCGAGATTTGCATCCGGCTAGCGAAACAGTACCAAGAATTCTTTGCGACCATGGCAACTTTTATGTAGTTTTATTCGAAAAAAAAAAAATTGATTTTTTAATCAAAATGGAAAACTTACGGCCCCTTATTGGCACGATTTTTTTCTAACACCAATGTCATATACAGAACAGGCAACTAACTGGCGTCAAAGTATCGTTATTTTGCTTGATATGATAAGCCGGATGTTGTTGTTTATGCTGTTGATGCGTTTCCCAAATTGATGACCATATATATGACAAATAATCCCCAATATATGACATCTGTGCCAAACTTTCATATGAAAGGCGAAGGGATCAGACTGTATTTGTTTATGTCAGTTGATGACTTGAACTGTTATAATATAGATTAAATGATGGTGATAGAATAATATTTGGCGACTTATCACCTGTGCCTGGCTAACATTAAAGTTCCAAAATGGCACCTAGAGTATAAAAAGCGAAGTGGTCTGCCCGGAACTGTTGATGATAGTCACATAACTTAGGCTATTGTTATAGAGATTGTTTTAAAATACCGGAAGACAAAGACTCTGTATACTTAATTCATTTTATTTTAGCTTCTTTTCAAATGTTTAACTGATCCTCTTTAATCAAAAATGAAAATAACCATTGGATGTCTTAACAGCAACTGATTTGCCCTTAAATTTTTGTAATCAAAGGGAATTGAATAGAAACCCGTTTACAGGGAGATCTGCACAGCTGTTTTCAGTATAATTTAATATTCTCTAATACTTTTAAAACCCATCAGATTAGCGTGTTTTTAGATTCTGCGGTGTCTGAATGGGGGTTGGCGAGCATAGCTTGCAGGGGGCAGAGTCCCCCAGTATATATATATTATACAAGCAGTAAGTGCTGGAAGCAGGGTGGCCAGTTTGGCCCCTCTTTTAGGTAGCTTTCATTACAAAAAGCTACCTATTGCAGCCGTTTGGAGGAAAGCGATTTCAAAAAATTTTGGTATATTTTCATTGATCATGACCCCCAGACCCCGAAACCACCCTCCGTTCAAAAGTTGATATATATATATATATATATAGATATATGATCTTTGTCACACTGTAACTCTCGTATTCATGAACCGATTTCGATGAAACTCGCTGTGTACATAGTACATACCAATGTCTCGACCGAGTTCATTGACCAGCTTCATCCGCCATCTTGTTTCAAAATGGCGGCCATTTAAAATTTTTTTAAAAATTGAAAATTTGAAATGTAGTACCAAAAAATTGAAAATTGAAAAATAGTTTTTTCTTATGTTTTTGACCTTTATACAAAGATTTCGGAGCAGTTTTTGTTTCGTCTATATCTTAAAAAATGGCTGAGTTATAGTACTTTGAATTTATAGCGTGGCTGACATTTTGAAACATCCTAAATTTTGTCACGTGATAACAAGCGTATTCATGAACCAATTTCGATGAAACTCGGTGTGTACATATTACATACCAATGTCTCGACCGAGTTCGTTGTCCAGCTTCATCCGCCATCTTGTTTCAAAATGGCAGCCATTTAAAATTTTTTAAATAATTGAAAATTTTAAATGTGGTACCAAAAAATTGAAAATTGAAAAATAGTTTTTCTTATGTGTTTGACCTTTATACAAAGATTTCGAAGCAGTTTTTGTTTCGTCTATATCTTAAAAAATGGCTGAGTTATAGCCCTTTGAGTTTCTAGCGTGGCTGACATTTTGAAACGTCCTAATTTTTGTCACACGATAACAGGCGTATTCATGAACCGATATGGATGTACCTTGGTGTGTACAAAGTACATACCAATGTCTCGACCGAGTTCGTTGGCCAGCTTCATTCGCCATCTTGTTTCAAAATGGGGGCCATTTATAAAAATTTTAAAAATTTAAAATTAGGTATCAAGAAATTGGAAAATGAAAAAGATTTTTTTCTTATGTATTTGCCCTTGATGAAATTCTCATTCATAATGATTTAGTATTGATAAAAATTAGTATTGAATCTTCTATAATCGGTTTCCACTAAATTGAGCTTCGCGTGTTTGAATAATATAAGCTAGCTTTTTAAAAATAGCTAAAAAAGGAATATGAAAGCTACTTCTTCCTCCCGGCACTGGCCGGAAGGACTTTTTAAATTCCAAATTCACACTGGAAATTCTGAGAGAAGAATTTTTACTTTATGTAATTACAAAATGTCAGTCATTAAAATAGAATAACTTCCATATCATTATCAAAGTAAGAGCCGAATCTGTATGACTCCGGAAGTCTTTTTAAGTGGCTTAGGAGTTTGAATGAACAAAATCAAAAGAAAAAGAACTATGCATTTGATGCAATATAGGCTGCCTGGAAAAATATATCTTCTGCCACAATTAAAAACTATAGGGGAAATTCAACCTTACACATAAGACAAATAAAGCACAAAAGACTGCAGAAGAGTGTTGTGATATAAAATCATATACTGGTAATTTAATATACTCAAAATTTAGATATCAAATATTTAACCCTCTCGCTGCGTAATTGTTTTATAGAAATAGCTTTAAAAATTGTGTATTTAATTCCTTCGCAACGGGCGTCTTTTAAGAATTTTTATTTTTTTGTTACCGGTTTTTCAAAACAAAAATTTTTGTCTGATTTAATCGGGAAAATGCTTCGATTAGATAAGGCAAAATTTACAATAAAAAGTAACTGGTGGGAATGATCAAGGAGGGTTAATTAGATGGGAAAAATGCATCCCCGATGAAATCTTGGGTTGTGCAAATTTTGCTATTTTTATGTTGCCCGAGAAACTCGCGTGTTGTGCAGCGAGAGGGTTAATAGTCATCTTGCTCTGCAGTCAAACTTATTCACATTGGCAAAAAATGTTGAGTATGTTAAATTATCGATATATGATTTTGTATCATAAGTGTACAGATTACATTGAACTTCTGTTTTTAGCTTACATCATCTGCTGATGAATACATTGAATAGATGAAGTCACCACAAGCTCTAAGCTAACTCCAACTGAAATTGTTGAATTTTTTATAAAATAAGGGAAAGCAAGCAATAATGAAAGTGAAAATGACTATTCAACCAGTACTAAAAATTCAGTTTTATGATCAAAAGAAGCTCTGTCAAATAATAGGAGTTTTCAAAAAGCATTTATTCCTGCAAAGCAATGTGAAGAAGACATTTTATTCAATGTTGAGTAACATGAAAGATTTTATTTTGAAACATTAGCTGTCAACTTCAGAAAAGAAAATTTTTCATTTTTTTTTTTTTGGAAAAAAAAACAAAAAAAACAACTAGAAATCAGGAATTCTGCTTTTTCAAGATTTAGTGTCGCCCTCGATGAAAAAAAACAAAACAAACCTATGTATATAAATATAGATAATACAAAACATATTGCAGTTTTAAGACTTAAAACACACGCTTTTATTTTATATAAAATGACGTCATTCGCATCCGCTGAAGAATTCAACATTTACTATCTAGTCTTAAACAACATCTACAGTAAAGTATGCATATGACATCACTATCGCTGAATAATACACAAATAAAAAAAAAGAGATGTTGTCATGCAAGAAACTCGACAAAAAAAATCAGCTATCTAATGATTCATATGCCTTCATTTGTTTGTAATATTAATTTAGATCTTAAAATTAAATACAGTTTATAATAGCTCCATGTTTTATCAGAAATCATTCATTTATATTTTTGCAAAATAGCCCATATTTTAATTACATTTTTTTATCAGTTGTTATGGGAAAATGGCAATAAAAGATACAATTACTATTTTCCAACTATTTTTCCTTTACTTTCTACAGAAATGGAGTACTTGAGTTGCCAACATTAAACAAATGGCACCAAAAACTACAAAAAAAAAAAAAAAAAAAAAAAATAATAATAATAATACCTCAAAAATAAATTGAGATGCAGTTTTCAAATAAATTGCATTTGAAAGTACTTTTCTTCCCAATATGACAGTATAAAAATTGAAAATTGCAATTCTTAGAAGTTTAAAAAATTGCAGTAGAGTACTTAACCGTACAATGATACATCTGCTTTGTTTTATGGCTGGCTTATACAATGGAACATTATTTTTAGGGACGACAGTTTAATTGCTGGCCGAAATAATTATCATATCGGGGGCTAATAAAATCAAATTTACACGAATGGTACATATATATCAGTGTAAATTTTTCAGCTGTCAGGCATGTAACATAAATTATAATTTCTTTATAGCTAGGACTAAAAACTTAAAACTTAATGAATTTAATAATTATCTTTTAACAAAAAGGTTCACGATAATATACTATACATTTATTCTTTATTGACATGTTTGCAGAAATTTAAAATAAGTTTAGTAATATTATATAATTTTATTCAATATGTACCAGGGTTCGCAAAGCTGGGCCCAGTTCGAAAAAACCCACCGGGTTTTTTCAGAATGGGCCCACTTGAAAAAGCCCACTGAAAAACCCATAATAAGGGTTTTTTCAATTTTCAGAAATAATTTAAAAATTTAAACAACATATACATTTAATGAATTTAAGTCATTTCAGTTAATTTTGAAAAAATATTAATATATAAAAGCCATTACATACACATCTGAAGTAAAATAAAAATGCATTTCAGCACATTTACAATACTTTACTAACATAGAACCTAGTAAGCAATATACATAGTACATAAGGTAAAGGTTATATCATAAGAATGTCTTTACATAAAAAATTCAAATCAACTATATTCATGGAAATAAAAAATATGTATTTTTACTTTTTTCTATCTTTACAAGAAGAAAGTATTGGATTCGTGAAAAATTTCGAATTCCGGTTTATGATGGATTTGTACATTTTAAAAAGGTCCTGAAGACGATTTGATGGTTTTTAGAAAATGTCTGTCTGTATATGTGAAAAAATTTTTGTGGGTGCTCTATCTCAAGAACTAATGCACAGAATTTCACAAAACTTTAGATTGAGTTAGACCTTGATGTAAACTGGTGCTGATTAGTTTTTGGTGTATACTGCCCAACAGGTGGCGCTGCTATGCTGCATTTATCTCAATTTTTGAAATAGCTTTATCTCAAGAACTAATGCACGGATTTTTATAAAACTTCAGATTCAGTTACAAGTTAAGTTGTTGCTTATTGAAATTTTGGTGCATATCGCCCAGCAGGTACTGCTAGTATGCTGCATTTTTCATGATTTCATCAATAACTCTTATCTCAAGAACTAATGTACGGAATTGAATAAAAATTTAGATTCAGTTAGACCTTGATATAAACTGGTGCTGATTAGTTTTTGGTGTATATCACCCAAAAGTGGCACTGTTGTGCTGCATTTATCTCACTTTTTGCAATAGCTTTATCTCAAGAACTAATAATGCATGGATTTTCATCAAACTTCAGATTCAGTTAGATGTTGACAAAACTGTTACTGATCAGGTTTTGTTGTAAATTGCACACCAGGTGATACTTATATCTCCTTGTTAAATGCATCAAATTCACCGAATCTATATTTTACAATCCTCATGATGGGCATAGATTGTCATTTAATTTTGGCACTGTGATAGCGAATTTTGAATTATTAACATGTGAGATAGAAGAAACTTTAGGGATTGGCACATCAGACTAGTTTACCCCTCTTTTTCTTCCTACTTATACATTTTAAATTTTAATATTCTATTCATTATTCGATTTAAAGAAAATTAACAACTTTATATCTTCTATTATATTTAAAACTAATTTGTGAGAAACATTGACATTTAATTAATTTAAATTCATATAATTTATACAATTTATAACTTGTAAAATAGAATTACAATTATATTGTATAAAAGGGAACAATGTATTTTTTTATGTATAGTGTACATAATATATAGAAAATGTAGTATACAATAATGTAATTGCGCATATATTATACTTTTGAAAAAACCCGATTTTCCCCGGGGAAAATTGGGTTTTTCACGAAAAAAGCCCATGTGGGTTGGGTTTTTTCAGAAAAACCCGGGTTTTTGCGAACCCTGATATGTACCCAAATTTAATTTTTTTAATCTGCCATATTGAAATTTCACATTAACGAATTTTTCAGAATAACGAACTTAATCAATGGTCCCTACAAACTCGTTGTAACAAGATTTTATCATATTACAACATTTTGTCTTTATTCTTTTGCTATCACTACTGCTTTTCTCGAAATAGAGAAAAAACATTTTCAATTAGTTCATTTAATAAATTGTTCATAGATACTGAAATTAAATTACTTACCTCTTGCAGGGCTTCTTTACCAGCATTTCCTGTACAATATGAATTCTTAATGAAAGAATTACAACATTTATATCCCCATCTGAAATCCTTCCAATATGATCCCCAGACAGTCTGTAATGAACAATGATATTTCATTATGATCATTTATTATCATCAGTTCATAGACATTTAACCAATTCAAAAGATGGTTTTTGTTTTAAACTTAAATACAGTTTAAGGAACAACAACAACCACAAAAGAAAATCTCACAAAAAGAACTCTTGGAAATTTCTAAATTAAAAGTGAAATGCCCAAAGGAAAAGTCCCTGTCACAAATTAACAAACAATAAGGTAACTGCAAATAAACAATTATTTTATAGCTCAACGATAAGGATCTAAAAACACAAAAATTCACAATAATACTCATAAATTTCAGAGTCAGCTAAATTAAAATCTTTTTAAATTGCAGTAAAGATATCAAAGATTTGTTTAAATGAAACTTACTGTATGGTTGTTAATAAACACGTCTTCCTCATATTTAGACCTGACAACGGCTTTCTCATTGCCTTTAATAACCTGCCCTTGTCTTGAATACTCCACATAATCCTCCTACAAACAATTCATAAAAGTTATTTTTATAATTAAACTCAACTTTTCACTAATAACAAAAAATTCTCTGTCTGACCTTTTTGTATTTCTTACACAACTTATACTTTAGAATTTTTAAATCCAAAAATTAGTTACTGAAAAATGTTTAAGTGACAGATTTACTTAAGTTTACTTCTAAATTAATGCAGTTCAACTAATTAAAATAGAGAATAATGCTAAATGATTTTCTATTCCTGAAATAATTATTTTTGCATTGTTTTTCAAAGTAACATGCAACTGTTACAGTTTGCATTGTTTTTCAATACAGTAGAACACACCTAAACTGAATTGGATAAATTAAACTTTCTTTAAAATTTCCTGCAAATGACACTTGTTTTATTTTTTAATAGACTATACAGTGCATTAAAAAATCTTAATATTATGTTTAACAAACACTTTAACCAATATAAATATATATACATTAAAAAATATTCATTAGCCAATCACTATTACAAATAATGATTGGCTGATTCAAAGGAACTCCTGCAAATATTTCCAGGAAGATTGATGAATCATTCTTAATTAAAGGGTGATTCATAATCCAGTATTAAAATAAAATTCAATAAAAAATCAAAATGCGGTTTAATTAAATAATCAGAAATAAATTATTGTGTATATATAATATATATATATATATATATATACATATTATATATATAACAGAAAAATAGAGAATTTCCTACAAACTAAATTTTGAAATTTTTTTATAGAAAATTTCACATAAAGTATTTTTATCAAAATGATAGTAATTATATTGCTGCTATGAAAGAATACCATACCATAGTCTCAAAAGATATTGATTTAGAATGAATTATTTTTGTTAATATTTACTAATAAAACATTTCTAACATTCAAGTACCATCTAATGGTAAAATTCTCGTTTCTGCATACTCTAAAAAGTATAAATACCAAAGTTTTTAAAAATATTCTAAATAGTTTAACTTGTAGAGCCCTTCAAACACATGCACTTTAATTATGGTCACCCTGTTTATGTATGATTGTGTGCATGCATAGGTAAGTTTAATTTATTTTTACAAGTATTTTCAAATAATTTTCTTAATTCTTTCAATCTATGTGGTTCTTATTTTATATTGTTTTTATGCTTCTTTGTTTACAGTCGATAGGGTACATAAAAGAATTTATTTTTCAGCTTATAGCTTGATTCTTTTACAGAAATCGACGGTGTATTGCGTATATTTGTATTTCATGTACCCCTGATGAAGTGAAATACACTATAAGCTTCCTTGTACATCCATCCAATTGATCTTTCATTTCTTTTTTTCATACGTTCAACTTTATTTAGCTGGACTTTTGTATCTTTTGTCTATATCTGGTTATTGCATCAAATTTGCTAAATTTTCATGTGTTTAAATGGTTTAATTGTACAAAATGTTATATATATATATACAACATGAGGATGTGAGTTTCAAAACTCGCCTTATCCAGAAATCAAATTTTGGGAAATCGCAAAAACCCCTAACTGCGTCCATTGGTTTTCATTGTAGACTAAGATTTTACAATGACAGAAATATAGAATAAATCTAGTTTTTTTTTTTTTTTGCAGATTGTTGTGTTTCTTCAGTGCAGGTTTATCAATACAGGGTTCATACAGAGTTGGGAAGGAAAAATCCAAGGAGTACCAACAAAATCCAAGGAGTCCAAAAAATTTTAAGGACATGCCATTTTTTTTTGTTGTTGTTGTTTTTATGTGCTGCATTGTTCTGTGGTATGCGTGCACACTCCAATTTTTAATGCCCAATTTGGAGAGAAAAATATTTCAAAAACAAATTTTACTCTACTAGAATCTAATTGTTAGTGCTGAAATTGCACAGTATTCATATTATATTGCTTACTGATTTCGTAAGTTTAAATACAAAACAGACAATCAACTTTTTTATGCAGTGACCAATGGTCATATAAATAGAGATTAGTCAAACCCCAAACACTTATTATATATATTACATACATGATACATCTTAAAGAAAATTTTAAAAGGTAAAAAAAAAGAATGCTAAATGCAACATACAAGAAAAAATATAACAAGTTTTGAATTTATTCTTTTAGAACAGCGGTAATCGCTTTCTTTAAAAGTGAAACTTTGACGAAATTCGCATTTTTTTTCGTGATCTTCTGATGAAATTCGCGTTTTTTTCCGCGATGTTCTGGGGAAATTCGTGTTTTTCCGCTATATTCTGGGGAAATTCGCGTTTTATTTTGATCATTTGACCTTTTTTTTTTTTTTTTTTTTGCGATCCTTTTACGAAATTAGCGTTTTTTCGCGATCTTTTAATGGAATTTGCGTTGTATTTCGATGATTTGACGTTTTTTTCGCGATCCTTTGACGCAATTTGCGTGTTTTTCGCGATCTTTTGGCGAAATTCGCGTGTTTTTCGCAACCCTTTCAGGAAATTTGCGCGTTTTTCGCGATCTTCTGGGGGGAAATAAGAGTTTTTTCGCGATCCTTTGACGAAATTCGTGTTTTTTTCGCGATGTTCTGGGGGAAATTTGAGTGTTTTTTGCGATCTTTTGAGGAAATTGGCGTGTTTTTCGCGATTTTCTGAGGGAATTCACGTGTTTTTTGCGATCTTCTGGGGGAAATTTGCGTTTTTTCACGATCTTTTAATGGAATTCGCGTTTTGATCGTAACGGACGTTTTCTTTTCGCGATCTTTTGATGGAAACCACGTGTTTTTCACGATCCTTTGACGAAATATGCGTGTTTTCCACGATCCTTTGAGGAAATTCCCGTGTTTTTCGCGATCTTTTGAGGAAATTCGCGTTTTTTGTGATCTTTTGAGGAAATCTGCTTTTTTCTTGATCTTTTAACGAAATTCGCGTTTTTTTTCCCGTGATACTTTGAGTAAATTCGCGTTTTTTTGTTGTCTTTTGAGAAATTCGAGTCTTTTTCGCGATCTTTTGAAGAATTTTGAGTTTTTCCATGATCCTTTCAAGTTTTTCCGCGATCTGATGGAGAACTTCGGGTTTTTTCACGATCCTTTGACAAAATTTAAGAATTTTTTCTGCGATCGATTGACGAAATTTGACGGTATTTTTTGGAACATTTTTGCGTTAAGCGCGATTTTTCCGAGATTCTTGTCTAAATACCAAACATCGATAACATTTAAAATAAAGGTCGGTTAACAGTGTCGAAAAACGGACAACTTTACGTACATAATAATTGAAAACGGACCTAGTGGGTGCCCTGCTATTAAGATTATCCTAACCAATCGATGCTGTGCTTCAGATGAGTGACGTGCATAAAGGATTTACCGTGCGTTTTACAATCGCGATTTTTTTCCTCGGCAGCAATATCACTTGCGTCCAAAGCCGCAATATAATTTAAGGAGTTTCTAAGGAGTGGCTTGCTTATCTAAGTAGTTCTAAGTACTACTTGGGAATGTTTTCATTTCTAAGGAGTTTCCAAGGAGTCTAAGGCATCTGTGCGAACCCTGTGCAATAGAATAAATTGATAGAGAAAACATGATTTTTTAAAATTTTCGATAAGGCGAGTTTTGAAACTCACTTCCTCATATGTATATAAGTGAAAGATATCAAGATTGAAAGTTTGAACAAACTTAAAAGGTAGGATGCGTACTTTAAAACTATTTAAGATAAAATGATATTTTGAAAATAAATTCAGATTTGAACAAATGAGTAATTTTAAGAAGCTAATGCTTGTTACTTACGGTCTGTGCAAATATTAGTTGCTTTGGAGGAGCTTCTAGGTACTCTTCTCCACCATATTTTTCAATGATTCCCCCTTTAATGCTATGTTTAACTTCTTCTTTTTTAACTTGAAATTCTTGATGAAGGAGCTGAGCTTTAGTTGGCTCAGCAAGCAGATTCACTTCAACACCTTTCTCATATGCTTGCCAAGCAAATACTAGTATATAAAGAAATTTAAATATTATTAAAAGATAAAACAACAAAAGTCCAGAGAAAAGAGATAAATTGACAAAACTACTTTTTAAATTAATTTTTAATGTAGTGAACAACTAAAACATATAGATAGGCAGAGCTAGGTAATATGAAAGAAACCATTTTACTAACACTGTCTAATGAAATTTAGTTATATGAGTTATAATAATCATTTAGTTATAATTATTACATTACAAATTTGTAAGAATCTGCCATCAACATATGGGACAAAAAATTTGTATTGAATATGGACAATCTGTTTAAATAGACAGACTAGTTTATAATAAAGCAACTACCTGGTAATGACAGATATTAAAATACTGAAATGATCATATTGTTGATACAATGCTGAACTAGGGTCAGGTGGGGTAAAGTGGTCATAATTCATAAAAATGGCTAAAATCCTGACTAATATAGAAATTTGAATAATTTTCTTTTAATTTTAGATTTATTAAGTATTGATCAAAGTTTCTCACTCAAAAAAACATTTTTAGTAACATGTTTGAGCCACTGAGCACTCATTTTGTCTGTCTTTATTACACCTCGTTCTTTCAACTCTTTAATTAACTTTTCTGCTGCATTTTGTTTATTTAAAATTTTGTTAAATTGGCAGTTCAGAAAGCTTTACACATATCTCAAGAACATATTTTCATTTATAGCTAAGTTATATTTATCACAGATTTTATTTCATAATAGTTTTAGTTACATGGGGTAAAGTGGTCATAGGGTTAGGCTTAATTTATAGATATTTGATCTGAGTTAAATTATTCATTATATACAATGCCGGTTTATTAAATACTAATAATTATTAAAAACTAACTGCAAATTAGTTATTATTTAATAATAGTTTATAAATATGGGGGTTAAAAAAGGTTAGGTTTAATTTTTAATAGGTTCTGAATAATGAATGAATTAACTAAGTATAAACTCGAATTGCTTGCAAAGGTTACATCAACTAATTTAACAACCAACACATTAACTACTTTTTCTAATACCTATATTTGTATTATATAAGAAAATGGTCCACAAGAAAGTCCTGAAAGAATTTTTAATGTTGATGAGGCTGGAATGGATATGGATAGCCAAAATAGTCCAGTTTAAAAAAATTTACGTAATGCAATGCATTATATAAAATTCAAAAACCAAAAGAAAGATAATGCTTAGTGTTCCTTTTTTTATATCAGCTAGTGGTTATTACATTCTTCCATTCGTAGTTTATGAGTGAGTATATATGAATTATGGATAAAGGGTACTCGTGTAGGAGCATTGTATGAATCATGGAATCTGGCTAGATGCAGGATTCTGTACTTGAATCTTGGATGGATCATTTTATTAAGTAGATAGTACACCGAAAGCTTACAAAAGCCTGCCCTTTTATTTATGATTGTGATGGACATAAATGAATTATGATGCTGTGAAAAAAAGCTATCGACAATCACATTATAATACTCTGCCTGCTACCTCATACTAGTCATAGTCTACAACCATTAGATCTAGGTGTATTTTCCTTCATTAAATAAAGCCTGGAAAGGAATTTTAAAGAAACAGTATCAAGAAAGCCAACTGCAAAATATGTAAAAAAAATTAAAATAAGCTACATAGGCAACATTATGTACACTCATTTCAGATGTGAATAGAATTGTTAGACAGTTTTAAAGGAAAAGGAAATATGTCCAGTCCAAGATCGGCGTAGTATTGACAGAAAAAACACTTGCATTATATCTGCAAAAATAACAAGAGGAATGAGATACTTAAAAGTTGCATAAATTTCCAAGAGGAAAAAAACAACAAAAAAATATCCCTAATCAACATTCTCTTTTGAATCCATTTATAATCACTAAAGATGACATCTCAAACCATATCTATAGGACCTTGAGTGTTGCTAATATATGAAATGAAGAAAGCAATAAAGCAATTTATTGGGAAAAAAAACCTGATTATTTTTCTTAAAGTATGTTTAAAAAAATCCAAATTTGGCGATCATTATACTTTTCCAGAATCGGGTGTGATCAAAATCATTGAAGAACCAAATTTTAACAACAAACAATTTTAACATTACAAATTTACACTTTAATAAAATAAAATGGCAGATAACTTATTATAAAGGTTGTTTAAAATGTTTGTGAATAATAAAATGTCACTTTTTATTCATTAGTTTATTTTTTTATTACACTTTTTCAATGTGACCACTTTACCCCACCCCCTGGGGTAAAGTGGTCATAAAAACATGCCTGGAAAACATGCATAAAAACATGCTATGTTATAAAAAGGTGTTATTCCCCAAAAATATTTCTGAAATGGATATGGATGTACTCTAGAGTAATGTAATGTAAACTAACACCCAAAATTTTAGAAAACATCACAGAAATTCTGATGTTTATATCCTCTGAAAGTTTGAAAAACCTGTTTTTATGACCACTTTCCCCCACCTGACCCTACTGAATTTTAAACATTTCATTATTCATTTTCACAAGTTTACAGTGTATAGTGGTAAAGTTTATTGGAAAACTGTTAAACAAATTTTGCTAAGTATAAAGAATAATATGCATCTGTACTTTAAAAGTTTAAAAAAAAAAAAAAAAAAAAGCTCAGAAGAAAACAGGCATCAGATATTTTTAAAAAAATCAGTCTTTCATTATAAAGAAAAATGGCTAGCTCAAAGTTAGATAACAGCAATGTTGATGATTTACATAATATTTACCCTAGAAAGAAAAAGAGCATGGTGCTAGTCAGTAAAAAAGGTATGCTAATTCAGCATAAAATGTATTATGTTTAGTAAAAAAAAAGAATTAAAAAAATATTTTATATGATAAATAAAGTAATGTTCATTTCCAATGATTTAAAGAATCTAAAAAAGGTACAATCAGATCCTGCAGTCCCTTTTTTCAAAAAAAAAAAAAAAAAAAGCAGGAAAATAGGAAGAAAAAATCGATAAAGTAGGAAAAAATAGGAAAAAAATTATCCAATAAATAGGAAAAAATAGGAAAAATTTGTTTTAAAAAGTAGGAAAAAACATATTGAAAGGAATAAAAAAAAATATACTTTAATAATACTTTAAAATATAATTAATTGAAATAAAATGTACAATTACTCTTAAACAAAATTTTTCTTTAAGTGTTAAGTCAATCTATAATTATAAGAAAAGAAGCTTGCATATATGGCTGTGTTCTGTTCTGAAGAGACCACAGCATTCAGAGCTGTGAAATTTTGCAAGAAGGCACTCCTATATCTGATGTAATGTACCCTGAAGCCCGATTTTGGATTTTTCATTAGATTTTTAAAAATTTTTATTTTATGCAGCTTTCAGATTTTGTTTTGGGGTGGTTTGAATCCACTTTTAGTGATTAAAAACAAGTTGCAAAAATTGAAAAATTGTTTCCTATAGCATGAACAACAATGCTGAAAAGTTAAGTTTCATCTGAGTCGAAATAAAAAAAAATAATTCTAGCTTCTTTGATTTGAGACTGGATTTCTTTTATGAATGTCAAAAATATGTCACAAAATGAGAAAAAACACGAAAAATTGCAAAAAAAAAATTTATTAAAAGAATTCGCAAAAAATTCAACTAGTTTGTATTACAAGACTATCAAACACTTAGACCAATTTTCAGTTTTTTTTTCAGCGGCCCATATACACAAAAATCGCATCTTTACTGTGATCCTTTGACAAAATTTGCATTTTCTCCATAGATCCTTTGGTGAGACTCACGCTTTTTCCACAGATCCTTTGGAGAAATTCGCGTCTTTTCAGAAGCTATTTGATGAAAATCATGTCTTTTCTGTGACTCCTTTACAAAATTCCCGTTTTTCTGCGTCTCTTTTACTAAACTTGCGTCTTTTGACGATATTAGCGTTTTTTTCCATGGCCTTTTGTTGAAGTTCTTGTCTTTTCGACGATACTTTGGCGAAATTCGTGACTTTTCTAAGATTGTTTGACAAAATTCGCGTTTTTTTTTTTTTTTTTTTTTACGATCTTTTGACGAAATTTGCATTTTCTTCGCCCTCCTTTGACGAAATTAGCATTTTTTTTGCCATCCTTTGACAAAATTCGCGTTTTTAAGCGATCCTTTGATGCAATTCGTGTCTTTTTCGCGATCCTTTGACGAAATTAGTTTTTTTTCAGAGGCTATTTGATGAAAATTGTGTCTTCTCTGTGGCTCCTTTACAAAATTCCAGTTTTTCCACTCCTCTATTATGAAATTTGCGTCTTTCGACGAAATTACCATTTTTTCTGTGGCCTTTTGTCAAAATTCTTGTCTTTTCCACGATACTTTGTTAAAATTCGCACCTTTTTCAAGATTGTTTAACGAAAGTCACGTTTTTTTTTTTAAGATCCTTTGGCGAAATTCGTGTTTTTCGCGATACTTTGACGAAATTTGCGTTCTTTCATGATCCTTTGATGAAATTCGCGGGTTTTTTTCGTGATCCTTTGGCGGATTTTTTTTCACTTTCCTTTGGAGGATTTTTTTTCCCTTTCCTTTGGTGAAATTCGATTTTTTTTGCGATTCTTTGACAAAACTCGAGTTTTTCTCGCGATCCTTTGTCGAAATTGGGGCTTTTTCGCAATCCTTTGACGAAATTCACGTTTTTCGTGATCCTTCGACAAAATTGTTAGGAAATTATAACAAGCCCATTCCCCAATTCTCAATGCCTCTATTTATATTCAATAGCATTTTACCTTACCAGTATAATTTGCAGTTCTTTAGTTATCATACTTTATTTATCAGAGTTTAAATATAAAACATTCTAGAAATAAACTTACCTTTTACCTTGCGTTAACCCATTTATCCTTTGGTTAATTATCCTGCTTTATCAGTTTCTTTAAGTTACAGTTCGTTTTTAAACGCCATGCGTTATTTACAATTCCCGATGTTTACTTCAGCCACGCATCATGGTTAAAATCCCGAGATCATATTACGCGGTTTGTTTTTCCTTTGGCAGATGGCAGGAGCAAAAGTTATGAATGAATTAGGAGACGTAATCTGCCATCGGTGAATCACAGTATCAAAGATCGTTGCAGAAGGTGGGTGTGTCTACTGATCGGGTAAAACCCGCCTAACATATCTTAAATAAGCAGAGTCTAAAAGATAATTAAATATGCACAGTGGGAGCTTAGCTGAAAAATAATATATGACTAGCAACTCAGAGTGAGTAATGTAAAAGCTTAACTGCGATGAGGGTGAGCAGCATTTAAAATAAAACTGTATTTGAAGAAAAACAAAAAGTCATAAGTTCTGGTGAACAACGAGCATTTTTATTTGAAGATAATAATCATATCCTTGAGCTGAGCTTAGATACAAATGTAGATTCCAATGGCATATTTCTTTAAAACAGATGAAAGTTAAAATGACGATAAAACAACATGATAAAAATGACTAGAAAAATAAACACATACCAAGCACAAATTTGCGTAAAGCTGTTTCCAAAACGTAACTGAAATTGTATGCATCACTGGTAAAACTTAAACTGAATACCTGGAAAAACTAAAAAGTGACAATATATTTAAAATAGCGTAAAATACTATTCCCCGATAATACACACCATTATTGTTCACCTGAGACATCCAACAAGGTTAACTCAGACGTGCGTCTGCCTTTGAATGATCTGACTGCGGTATAAATACCATCCGATCGACGACACATACTGGGGAAACGCCCATTCGCTAGAATGTTCCGTGACGTGACGTAAACGTAAACTCCATGAATAATTAAACCATATCAACGAATCAGCTGATTTGTGATATGCTGCCATCTGGTGCCATACGGCAAACCGACTGAATCGATTGCTTCGATTATGATGTAATCGATATTACGTTTGACTATCATGCCGCGAAAGAGCTAAAATGCTAATAAACTTTTAAAGTAAATATACTTAAAATAAACTTATATTATTGTATGAGATGTAAACAAAGTAAAACGATCTTTCAACTAAAGATATGAAATGAAATTAACTATGAAAATGAAGGAATATGAATGGAGAAATAAATGCATTAAATGTATGAGTATATGGGCGGGTTTTTTGAGCAATGAGACCAGATACTGGTATTAATTTCTATCAAAAGCCTCCCCTCTCATTATCTCAAAAATCCAAGTACTTCCAGCAAAACTAGCAAAAATTGAAAACTGGGAAAACTTTATTAACTAAAACTGCAGTTCAAAAGTCACCAAAAAAAAAAGTTTCTAAAACTTTAAGTTAAAATCCAAAACAACAAAATAACGCACGCTGATAATTTTCAAACAGCAAAGGTATGAGACGAACTAAGGTCCTAAACGACAAAAAGTTCAAAAAACACGATACGTCATCAAAAATTCAAAACTTCTAACTTTTTAAACCCTAAACTTTTAAAAATTTATCTTTAAATTTACCAAAAAAAAAAAAAACACAAACAACTTCTCACGGTTATCCCAGCTACAAGACTGTGACTTGTAAAACTACGTCTTAACTACCATAAGGAAAAACTGACTTGTAAAGTCACGCTAAACATGGGACGATAACCACGAGAAAAGAGTCTGAACAGCTTAACACAATTACAAAAATTTTACACATGAAAAATTTACAATTTAAACATCATTTTTAAACAATAAAAATTTGAATATGCACCTAGTATTAACACAAATCAACACCTTTGAAGGGTTAAAACTGGCAACATTAACGTGACCATCTTGACATCAAATATAATTAAACTTGCAAAGTTCAACAATTTACTGTAGAAAAACTTAATTACAATAACAAGGAAACATTGCATTATGCAGAAGAAAAACAGGCAACTTAATTTGGCTCCCAACTAGACTTAATAAAAACTTCTTAAATCCAACTG
Organism: Maratus speciosus; assembly: GCA_963932465.1. Lineage (NCBI taxonomy): Eukaryota > Metazoa > Arthropoda > Arachnida > Araneae > Salticidae > Maratus > Maratus speciosus. The sequence continues at coordinate 389,133,909 of OZ010795.1, forward strand.
AAAAGAACACAAGATAAACTTATGGTAGTTAAGACGTAGTTTTACTAGTTACAAAAATTTTACACATGAAAAATTTACAATTTAAACATCATTTTTAAACAATAAAAATTTATTGTTTTGTTTAAAATGTCATGTATAATTAAATGTGTTTAAATGTCATTTAAAATGTCATGTGTAAAATTTTTGTAATTGTGTTAAGCTGTTCAGACTCTTTTCTCGTGGTTATTGTCCCATGTTTAGCGTGACTTTACGAGTCAGTTTTTCCTTATGGTAGTTAAGACGTAGTTTTACTAGTTACAAAAATTTTACACATGAAAAATTTACAATTTAAACATCATTTTTAAACAATAAAAATTTGAATATGCACCTAGTATTAACACAAATCAACACATTTGAAGGGTTAAAACTGGCAACATTAACTTGACCATCTTGACATCAAATATAATTAAACTTGCAAAGTTCAACAATTTACAGTAGAAAAACTTAATTACAATAGCAAGGAAACACTGCATTATGCAGAAGAAAAACAAGCAACTTAATTTGGCTCCCAACTAGACTTAATAAAAACTTCTTAAATCCAACTGAAAAGAACACAAGATAAACTTCGGCATCTGAGTTTGGCGAAGAATTAGACTTTTACAACTGTCCATTCCCACTGACTTTGATACGTGGACAACCAGTCAACCCTTCACTCTTCCGTGCACGGATTAGCTTACAAACTGTCACAAATAGTGAAGTCTCAGATGAAAAAAATGAAACAAGTATCAGAAAAGAAAACATAGCATAAACTTTAAATTATCAATCCAAGAAAATGTAATAAATTAAAGTCCAAAGGAAACAAACATATTTTCTTTACTTTCAAAATAATATTATCTATTTTAAATAATATTCAAGTAATAAAAATTTAACTTTACAAAAATTCTATATTAAAAAGGAGCCAAACAAAACTTTAATTATTTAAGTTTACGATAATCCATAAATTTTTGCCTAGCGACCAGTCTAAGTTACCAGGACAAAACATGGATATCCAAAAAATAGAAAAAAGGTACTATTACACATACATAAAAGAATCAGGAACTGGTACACGGGACTTAATGTGACACGCCTATCAAAAACTAAATAAAATGGTACTTACAAAATTAAAACTACTTGTGTCCAAGGTAGGCCCAGAAGCAGTAGTAACCCCTTTCCCAAACCCCCGTGAGAGCTCTCTGTCATTTACCTCCCTAGGGGCCACCCTCCTGAAACGGTACTGAGGGCTGATCGAACTCCCCGGAAAGAATGGAGAAAGAGGCATAATCCCTGCACCAGAACGGACATTTAAATGTGTACCAGAACCGATATAAGCTTAAAGGTCAAGAGTTCAAATACCAGAAGTACAATAAAAAGAGATATACATACTCAAAGCATTTTTACACTTTACAATAAAACACTATATAAAAATACAAAGGCACGCATTCAAAAGGTTGACACAAAATCATATTCTGAAAAAATACTTTATAAATCTTAACAGATCGAACTTAACGAGTGGTTTGACTTGCTACGGACAAACTTTAAAATGAACTCCTCCCTATACACCAAATCCCTTACAAAAAAATAAATGGACATTAATATGCTTGGAACGGTGATTCTCAATAGGTGATTTAACGAATTCTATGGCCGTCTAGTTATCGATGTAAAGTCTGGCTTTATTTCCGCTTGCCCGAATGATCTGCTTATTCCTGCATTCCTGCATGAAATTCACGTTTTTCTGTGATCTTTTTACAAAATTTGCACATATGTTATTCTTTGATGACATTTGTGTTTTTTTACGCAATTATTGAATGAAATTTCCCTTTTTTTCGTGATCCTTTGGTGAAATTCGTGCTTTTTACACGATCCTTTGACGAAATTTGCATTTTTCCACAGAACTTTGATGAAATTAGAATTTTCTCGCGCCATTTTCACGAAAATCGCTTCTTTTCCGTGGCTTTTAGATGTTATTTTCTGCAGGCCTTTCACGAAAATCTCATTTTGCCGGGAACCTTTGGCAAAATTCTCGCCTTTTCTGAGATCGTTTGACGAGATTTGCATCTTTTCCAAGATCGTTTGACAAAATTAGTCTTTTCCGAGATCGTTTTTTGAGATTTGCATCTTTTCCGAGATCGTTTGATGAAATTCACGTTTTTTCTGCAATCATTTGACGAGATTTGCATTTTTTCCACAATCCTGGGACGAGATTTCCGTTTTTTTGCGATCATTTGGCGAAATGTTTTTTTTTTTTCACAATCCTTTGATGAAATTCACATTTTTTCTGTGATCCTTTGATGGAATTTGTGTTTCTTTCTTGATCCTAGCTTTCATGAAATTCGCGCTTTTTGAGCTGTCCGTTGAAGAAACTCACATTTATTCCGTGATTCTTGGATTAAATTTTTATTTCTATGGCTATCCTTTGACGAAATCCCCGTTTTTTGTGCAATTGGCATTTTTTTTGCAAACAAGTGACAAAATTAATTTTTTTCGCGATCATTTGTCAAATTTCTCGGTATTTTTTTATGTCCAAATTTTTGGAGTGATGACCGATTTTTCAAAATTTTCGGAACCGAATGCCTTAAATATTTGGAAAATTCGGAACCGAATCACTCCTGTGACGTAATAATGACGACAGATCTTTGGACGTAAAAATTAAAGCAGTCTGTTTTACGGCCAAAAAATAGGAGGAAAAAAAGGCAAGCGACCTAAAAAATAGATGTAGGAAAAATAGGGGCTCTGCAAGGTCTGTACAATTAAATTGCAACATTATTCAAATGACTTATGTTTTATCTAAAGCAGGAGTACACAACCTGTGGCCTGTAGGTCAACAAGCTACCACTATATTAGTATAAAATAATCTGCTTTATTTAGTGGCAAAAACTTTGCAATTAAATAAAATGAGGATTTCCTTTGAGAAATTGCGAGGTCAAATGACTTTCTTGAGAAAAGGTTGTGCAGCCTAATTTTGAGAAATGAGGATCTTTTAAGTTTTAAGGCACATTTAGAAAAATTGTTGTACCAAAAAAAATTTTACAGCCCATCTCTGACTATTACTCTACACACATTATTTTGAAAAAGGACGCTGTGGTCTTTTACATGGTTCATACACTCGAGAACAAATAAAATTCAAGCACTTTTCAAGCACTATTCCAGCACTATTCAAGGACTGTTTAGATACATGCATAAAAATGGCGTAGAATAACATATAGGGAGAATAGCCACCCCATTGATTATCTATTTTACAGAAATCTTGTCAAATCTTTTAATTTTTAAAACAGGCATTTTCAAGATATTGTTAAAATTTTTTTAAAGAATAATGTGTTTTAACTTATTAAGGTACCATGGGAAGAAATTTCATATATAATAAAAAGTTAAGACAACAGAGCTTGATTTTCTTTTCTTTAAGTGCAAAAAAAAAAAAAATAAATAAATAAATAAATAAATAAATAAAAGGTATGGTATCACTACAAGAGCAGAAAACAGGAGTAAACCAGTTAAATTTTAGGAATTCTGAACACTCATCACGAGTCATACATTAGCATTTCTGAAGTTGTGAACAATATACTTTTTAATAAATATTATCTGAATTCTCAAACCTTACAGCATTTGCGCTTTATCCATACAAAAATAATTCAAATAAAGGTTAGATAATTTACTTTTAATTTTTAAATACAATAGATTTTTTTAAATGAATTTATAAAAAGGAAATAATTTTTTTTCATCAGTTACACAGTGAAAAATTTCTTAATATAATTCGGTGAAGTTTTAACTGATTGACAACATTCGTGATTTTTATAAATGACCGATTTTTTTTTTTCTTTAATGACTGATTAACTATGTTGGGTGGGGGAGCAATATATGAAATTGGCATCAAACTGTCGAAATTTGCATTTTTTATCAATGACTAATGGATGAATTTTGCATTATTTTTCCTCGACGGATTGTTAAAATTTGCAATTTTTTTTCAATGACAGATTGAAGAAATTCGTGATTTTTTTTCAACGTATAGTTCATGAAATTTTCAAGGGTGATTCTGAGTTTAAAAAATTCTAAAATTCACAGCAAATTTTCTGAAAGACTACAGCAGATAGCAGAAGGGGTAAATCCCCTCCCGGCACTGGCTATGCGTTTTTTTCGATACAAATTTAGACAAATTTAGTCTTTTTTTGTAACCTTTCGATGAAATTTCCCTTTTTTCCTCGATCCATTGAAGAAATTAGACTTTTTCCTACGATCTTTTAATGCAGATCGCGCTTTTAATGCAGATCGCGCTTTTTCCGCGATCCTTTGACGAATTTTGTGTTTTTTTCGCGATCCTTTGAAGAAATTTGCATTATTTCTGTGATCCCAGGGGTGATTCTGAGTAAAAAAAAAAAATTCTGAAATTTACCTCAAATTTTCTGAAAAGTTACAGCAGAGGGGGAGAGGCGGAAATCCCCTCCCGACACTAACTATGCGTTTTTTCTGTAGCTCTCCGACGAAATTTGCCGTTTTTTCGCGATTTTTTGACGAAATTTTCGGTTTTCGCGATCTTTTGGCGAAATTTTCGGGTTTTTTCGCGATCTTTTGACGAAATTTTCGGGTTTTTTCACGATCTTTTGACGAAATTTTCGGGTTTTTTCACGATCTTTTGACGAAATTTTCGGGTTTTTTCACGATCTTTTGACGAAATTTTCGGGTTTTTTCACGATCTTCTTGCGATCTTTCCACGAAATTTGCAGTTTTTCCCGCGTTTCTTGGACGAAATTTGCGTTTTTTCCGCGATCCATTTGCGAAATCTGAGTTTTTTCGGAAAACGATTGGCAAAATTTATTTTTTTTGATGACCGGTTGTCGAAATTCGCGATTTTTTATGGCCGAATTTTCGGATTGATGACCGATTTTTTTAAATTTTCGGAAAATTCGGAACAGAATCACCCCTACACGATCCTTTGAAGAAATTCGCAATTTTTTGCGATCTTTTATCGAAATTTGTGTTTTTTTCACGATCCTTTGTCGAAATTTGCGCTTTATTCGAGATCTTTCGTCGAAATTCGGGTTATTTCTCTAGTCTTTGACGAAATACGCGTTTTTTTCCACGACCTTTCGACAAAATTGGCGTTTTTTCCGCGATCTTTAAACGAAATTCGCTTTTTTAAAACGATCCTTTGGCGAAACTACCAATTTTTTAATGCGAACGATTGTTGAAATTCATATTTTTCGGCAACAATTTGTCGAAGTTCGCGATATTTTCCAGCACTTTTCATTCCTTGAAAATGAATACTTTTTTTTCCAGCACTTTTTCTATTTTTTCCAAAGCGTACGAACCATGTTTTAATAATGGTATAGCAAGAATATCAATAGAAAATTTACAGAATAATACCAAAATGCATATACTTACACTGCATTTGACTATGCTTTGAAGTATCCCCAGTGTAACGGATAAAGTTATCTCCAGCATAGTTTAATCTAAAAAAGGCAAAATTAAATTCATGAAGCCATAATTTTAGATATATTGTTGCAATTGCAAATGAAATTTACACATAAATACTGCTGCTACATATTAACAAGATTTAATAAAATTTATATTTTCCTATTAATTTTACGATAAACTTTAAAATAGAATAAACAATACATGAATATAATTTATAAACTAATTACAATTACACTTTTAAGGAAAACAGAAACCTAACAACAGAGATTTTAGTTTAATACATGAAAGAAAGGGTATTTAATAAAATCTATTAATTAATCAAAACAACCATAGACACAATTACATCCACAAATTGACACAGATATTTATAACATATTTGTAAATTAATTTCAAAGTTTGAAACTGCATTTAAAAAAATAAAAATAATTGTACAATGCAATCAGTTTAAAAAAAAATTCTGTCTAACAAATGTTTTAATTATCATTCTTAAATCATTAATTTGCATTTTTTTTTTTTATTTATTTGAAATTTGAAATCAATTTACACAATAGTGATATGCAAACATGATTGCAATATGTTCGGCTAACTGAAAAATGCCTTAAAATTATTTTATTAATTTATAATTAAATTCTAAAAAATTTTAAATGATGTATTGTCATTGGAAATACACCTGTGTACATACTTTTTTATAATTGCAACTTATCAGGAAGTGAGTGATAATTAATTACAAAATCCCATCTTTACGTACAAAAACCAAGTTGAGTTAAATAAAAGTGTAAAAAGTGGTCACTAATAAAATTGCTACTACTGGCTGCAGGCTACTAATAAAATTTTCCAGTTTCACCCTTTAGTGAATATTTCAGGACATATATTTTGCTGCTTTTTTACTATTATTCTTTTAGAAATCTAGTAATTTTAAAAGAGAAATTCTCAGGTAACAAAATGCGTTATTTCTTAAAAAGAAGGAATGAAGACTCAACTGCTAAGTGCTACATGACAAATTACTCTAAATATTGCTTATGCAAAGAATTCTTGAATACTTTTCTTTTGAATTGGAACAGTGGAGATTATAATAGCTCATTCAGAACTACATTACTGTAATGATGGCAACTAAATTATTCCATCTTTGTGAATAAAAAGGGAAAACAATAGGGATTATTAGATTTTTATTATCACAGCTTTCTCATTAAAATTAAGAAGAAAAATTATTTTAATTTAAATGTATACTGAATAAAATTAACTTGATTAAATAACATTTTTGAGGGTAATTCTAAGAAACAAAAACATAATTTCATATATTCAATCTTCATGAATTTTTATTCTAAAATAGAAAAAAAAAAAAAAGGTCTGTGGACAAATTGTTATCTAGAAATCATTATATCACAGCTTGTTTTGTTTTTTAAATTTTACATTAATAAAGGAGGTTAAAGAAAGACAAATTTAATCTCCTTGCATTTAACTATAGAATTATCACCCCCCCCTTTTTTTTAAATACATTTATAGATGAAACACTGATATTTAATTGATTATTTCTTTAAAATGGCAATTATAACTTTTTAGAAGACCACTAAAAACGGAACAGTTTAGTGAGGAAAATGACATAAAAATGTCATTCTGTAAATACAGTGAAACTCGTTTAAAATTAGCACAGCTAAAAGGAGGATACGATTAAAATGGGCAATTTGCATTTTTAGAATAGTTCATCACTTAAATTATATAAAGATTTTTAAGCTTTTTATGAGCTACAAAAGTGGGATCACAGGAGTACGAGCGAACCATCTATTCATTTCAATGTGATTTTTGGCAAATGTAAGGTAGGATTAGAAAAGAAATCTCTTTCTTATTGAACACTGTTCTTTCTCAGCGATATTTCTACATTATAACTGTAAAATTTCACAGTTTTTATTATTTTACTTTATAATTCTATTGCAAGCATTCATTATAATTCCGAGAGCATTATTACATTCAAATTACTTTTAAAAAATGTAAACAAGAGAAATCTGCACAACCCCTCGACCAAACTATACGGCTTTGAGGGAGTCTACTGTATTTTTTAATACATATACTTGCTTGTGCTTTCAACCAATCACAAAAAAGTACACTTTTTATAATCTAGTTTAGTGTCTGTGCCAAACTAGGTACTTTTCCAGTATAGGGGCCTTGAGGAGATAGAGAAAATGGGTTTCGCTTGGGAAGAAAAGGAAATTTTTCATGTATATTAAAACACAAAAATTTTTTTCAATATTTATATAATTTATTTAATAAAAACAAGCCATTTATCTATTTTTATATACAAACAGAAGTAAATTGTATGTAAAAAGCAAAAATTATAATATACAGAAATGATTATTTATGCAGAAATACAGATACAAACAAGCATAAAAATTCATCACATTTGTTTTTACAGCTGTTTACATCACTTGATAATAAATCTCACTTTCAGAAGCTGGAATTGTGCCAAAAAAAATTGAAAGGCCCCTATACTTGCAAAGTACCTTAAACTAACATATTGTAAAGGAAATTTTAGGGAAAAAACACGATAGCAGTCAAAAAATTAGGCATGATTTTCAAGATGAACATTGAATGCTTATAAAAATGTTTTTAAAAAACAATTTTTACTTTTATACCTATTGAATATACATTCAACCCACGAGGTTAAACAAAACAAAATTAAGCTCACTGCCTTTAACTAGTAAATCATTGTCCCCAATTTAAAACAAATGGATTTAAAAAAGAATGCAGATTTTCAACTAATTATTTTTTAAAGATTGTGATTAAAACTTTAAAAAGAAGACAAAAGTGTTAAAAGTGATAATAATGTAGTGTAAGGAATGTCATTTTTATCAGCATTTATTTTTAGCCATTAATCTAAAATACTTTTGAATCAGTTCAAATGATGTTATTTTTATTTGCCAAACTCCTAAATCAGAAGTGAAATCTTCAGAAAGAAAATTTAAAATAAACAAATACAAATGTTTTTGACAAATTAAATTATTGACAGTGTGGATTGTTATTGAGAAAACTTTTAACTTACATGGTAAACACGGCTTATTACGTGAGTTTTCTTTATTGCGAAAATATTTGTAATGTATTGAGGTAAAATAGTAGCAGATTCAATGAGATCAGTGATGAATTAAATGATTCTTTTACCATCACAATATACATTAAGCAGATATGCAAGAAATATAATAGTTTTATTTCCTTTTAGGTTTCAGATTTTAATAAAGTTAATTTAACATAAATGCTGTTATGTTGTGTATAGTAAAGGATTGAATAGTGTAAGCCTAGGCATGGCATTTAATGCTGTTGATGACATCTGTGACTCATGGACAAAAATCACAACTTTTTGTGACCGAATGACAAAATCTATGATTTTTATGGCTGGTAGAAACCCCCCCCCCCAAAAAAAAAAAAAAAAAAAATGGAAAATTATGGAATCACTGGAGAACATCATGCTTGTAAGGTTTAAATTAATATGATTTCATTTTTCTAGAAAACTGATTGTATTGTTTTATATTTAAATTATGTTTAGTTGGAGTATTATTTATTACTTAAATAGTAGCTGCTATTTAGCAATGTTTCTTAATATGCATATTTTTATTAACAAATATGCATGAGTAAGTAATAGGAAATTATTTTTCCCCCAAAAAAACCTTACCTGAAAGAATGTTAAACTTTTTTTTGTTACACTTTTAAGATACTTTATGTATTTTTAATAAAATTTTGACAATTAATAAAAATATCGCAGCACTTCTTTCAAAGATGAATTTCTGATAGCTAATAATAATTATCTGACACTTTATTTTAAACTAGCAGAGTCCTAACATATGTGATTTACACTTCGCATTGAAGAAGCTGGCTGTAGAAAATATCATAACTCGAAGCATGAGAGAATCTGGAAAATGACTTTATGAAGTTGAGCAATAAAAAATTAAAAAGAGTGTTACTTAAAAAATGACAGAGAAAATTGACAGTTTAATTGAGCTTGTATTTATTTAAAAATTAATCACAATCTTGGCTTATAGAAGAAACTCAAATAGATGCTTGCATAATTAACATAATCTTATTAAAAACTGCTTAAAAATAACAAAGTAAGTGACTAGAATGAACATTACCAGGAAACTTGTGTAAAGCTGTTTAAATTCATAAGTTACAATGAGTCACCAATGCACGGTCAGTAAAACAAAAACTTTATAATGTGGAACATAACTAAACTTATTTTAAAGATGCTATGACAAATCCCTGGCAGTGCAAAGACAACTGCCATAATTACAGATGTTTCATAGACTACGAACTTTCTAGCATACGTCTGCTGAAACAGCAAACGACTGCGGTATATATACCCTATAAACTAAGACACATGCCAGGATACACTCATTCACTAGAATGTTCCTGGAAGTAATGTGAACAATAAATTTATAAATAATTAACAGCGACCAACGAATCAGCTGTTTTGATGTATGTCGACATCTGGTGCCGATACAGTACATCATATTCAATTTCGAAGAAATCGATATGTATTCGAATGTTACGACCATGAACGTAAGATTTGAAACATAAATAGAGTTTAATTTAACAAATACTTTAAATAAAACTACAGTGACCTCTCACTTATACGACTCTCAGTTATACGACTCTCTCAGTTATACGCCGAATTATCTTGGTCCCGTCCACGCTTTATGGGAAATAGTGTTAAACTTCTCTCAGTTATACGACTGCTTCTCTCACTTATACGACGCTTTAAAAGGTTCAGGCGATTTTACATTTCTCACTCTAGAATTAATTTTTATAATCCTTAAAGTACAAATCATTCACGTTTTCTTACATTTATCTTTTCATTATTGTTAAAGTGTTTATGAATAATGAATAACATTTCTTATCTACCTTCGTTTGTTATTAACGATGAAATCTATGGCGGGAGGTCATTGTATGGAATTCTCTTGTGTCTGCCATTTAACAAAAGCCAAATGACTACCTGCAGATCATGTCTCTATATGGCACTGGTGGAGAAATCAGGGTTTTTGCAAAATGCATTTTCCTGGAAAATTTTAACAGCTTTAAGAAATGCGTCGTCTTTTAGGAATGAGGTTGTTTTAAGAAAAATAGACTTTTATTTTAAACTTAACAAATCGAAAATGACAGTTCTTGAACATCACTAGAAAAAAATAATAAAGCGAGAACATATCAGAAGCACATCCCAAGCTATAATCATGTCAAAAGACCTATGCGCGTACAACCTGCACAGCGAAGGGGAAAAAACGCATACGTCAAAGCAAATCGCTACAAGCTTCCGTACTAGATGCGTGAAAGGTTATTCATTTCGCTGTAATTTTTTCAGTTTGCTGCATATCGATACCTAAACTGAAAATGTCAAAACGTAAAGTATTAAGCATACAATTCAAAGTTGAAACCATTAAGGAATATGATAAAAATTTACTGCAATCAAAGAAGGCATTAGCTGCTCTCTTCAATCTGCCAGAATCAGCACTAAAAGGAATGCTGAAAAATAAAAATGTCATTATAAATGCATCAAAAAATGTCGATTCAAAGAGATCCAGGATACAATGTGGCAGATTTAAAAAATTGACATCAGCATTAATCGCGTGGTTTAACCAAATGCGAGCTTCAAATTTACCGATAGATGGTGTGATTTTAAAAGAAAAGGCTCGCACTCTTACTGAGAAGTGTGGAATCGAGAATTTTTCAGCGTCTTGCGGTGATTCGAGAAGCTAAAAAAAAGACATCGACTTTTGCATTGCCGCATCACAGGAGAAAGCGCATGTGTTAATGGAAATGATGTTAGACAATGGTTTCAAAATCTACTTATGTTAATTAAGGATTAAGGGACCTAAAGACATTTTTAACTGTGATAAAACGGATTGTTTTTCAAGCTGATGCCAGATAAGACATTATCATACAAAGAAGAACCATGTCAAGGGGGCAGGAAAAGTAAAGAAAGATTAACTATCCTTTTTTGCACAAATAGTGATGGTTCAGAAAAAATAGAACTTTTAGTAATAAGAAAATCAAGAAAATCTCGATACTTTAACAATAAAAAATAATTGCCATGTTGCTAGAGAAATTAAAAAAAGGCATGGATGACATCAGAGATTTCCAATGATTTTTTAAAAGAGATGGATGATAAATTTCATAAACAACAAAGAAAGGTTTTACTTCTAATGGATCAATGTCCATCACATCCCGATGTAAAAGATCTGCTGTTTCTGCAGCAAATTAAATTTTAAAATTTGTTTTAGGAAATTCAGTTTTCCCACAAGATCAAACTGCTAGTTGAACGAATGAACCTGATATTGAGAGCGTATGGAATCCTTTAATAACGAAGACGCGAATAAAATGTTTATGGACGAAGGTGTTAATTTCAAAGATTATGTAGAATGTGATGATAAACGTCTTCTGTCAGAACTGAGAACTGCTGAAGAAATCTTTGAGGATATTAATAATGAAGACGTGAGCAAGGAGGATGACCAAGATGAGAGCAATGTTCCTGCTGTTGTAAATTTTTCAAAAGCAAGTACCGCTTTAAATAAATTAAAGAATTATGCCCATCAAAATGATTATTCCCAAACCAGCTTAAAAGCTTTGTTAGACTTAGAGAAAGACATTTTCTATTTCCATCTACGACAGAAACAAACTAATATCACTTCATTTTTTGAGAAAATCTGATCTGTAAATTTTTAAAATAAACATAGTGGTAACTGAACAATTTTGTAAACTTTTTAAACATATTTTATGTTTAATTTTTTAATACATTTTACAAATTTTGTTAAAATATGTTCTTAGTACTCAAAACTTATCGTTTTTAGTATAGGTAAAATAATTAATGCCTATGAAGTTTGAAACTTGTATAATAAGGCGGTCTCTCACTTATACGACTCTCTCAGTTATACGACTTTTTTCCACGGTCCCTTGAAAGTCGTATAAGTGAGAGGTCACTGTATTGTAAAACAAAACTTACATAAAGGAATAAAGAAACGTTTAAAGGTAAGTTAACTATTGTACTTAATAAAGAAATACATTTAATAAAGGTGAAATTATATATACTATTGTATGCAATGTGTATGTATAATGTAACGAACTTTAACTAAAGATATGGTGAAAATGTAATAACGAAAAATAGATAAATATGAGTAAATGTGAGTGCATGAAGTGTATTAGAGTGTATGAGTAGGATTTACAGCAATGAGACCTAAATACACTGGTCATCAAAATTAAAGGATAATGAGAAAAATTATGCTCACTAAATTAATGTTGCAACCAATGCCCGATTCTGGTATTATTTATGTCAATTAAATACTACTGAATACAAAATTGCACTTCCGTGCACACATTAGCGTCGGAAATATGCAAATTAAGTGATTGACAATGTAGTGCGCAATGGACGCATGTTGGAATTCTGGTCTGTAGCGTTGTTTAAAGTAAATGCGGTGTCTGAGAATGATCAGTATTCATTAGTTATGGTTCAAAGGCATCATTTAAGTGAAGGTCAAAAGTAGCAAATAATTGGTAGAATGGAGGTAGGTCAAACGCAAATGGAAGTCGCCCAAGATTTGAATATCCCTCAAAGTGTCATATCAAGAGCTTTGGGCTGCTTTTTAAACGCTGGATCCCTTTATAGATTGCCTGGTCAAGGGAGTAGAAGATACTGCTACACGAAGGCTTAACGAGGGTGGATTGTATGCAAGAAAACCAATAGTTTGTGTCGCACTCACTCCAGCTTCCAAAGGGGCCCATTTAAGATGTTCGACTCTGTGTTAATGGTTAACGTCGCTTAGTGAGTCACCGTTGTTGGAAAGATCAAAGCTAAATCATTCATATCTTGTGTTTCGTTTAAAGTTTATCGCTACATTCTCCATTGAAGTGCTATCAGTTATAAAGAAGTCTTTCATCGATTCAATCCTATTTTAGAAGTAATTAACTTGGCATGATTTACAAGCAGTTTGTGTATTAGATGGGACTTTACATATCGGCGGTCACTCATTGATACATTACTTCATTTTCCAAATGTCATGAGGTTCATTAGTTTATTTCTAATCTCATTACTGTTAAATGTATTTTTCTAAATGTTTTTCATTGGCTATATACTTTAACAGTTTAATATGTTTTGTTTAAAACCTATTTATTATTTATTGAATGAAGATTTAGTTAACTTATATATATTGTTTTTATCTTTTGATCAATAAACGTTAGATAGTTTTTATATTTACTTTGTTTTCATTTCATCACCATACATTTTATTCTTCTTTAGCTATTTAAATTAAGCAGTTTTTGGGGTTATTAGCTTAAGTTTCCATTGGGCATTTTTAACTCTCTACTAAATTTAATCCTTTTCTAAACCTAATCCCATCATTGCCGTCGTCATTTTCAATGGAGCCCAGAAGACTGGGCTTGAACGGGATATTTCACGAACAAGGGAAGGCAAGTAGCGTGTTGCTTCCTCTCTCCAGATCAAAACACATCTAGAATCAGTGTTCAGACAATATCTGAACTCGTCGGTGAACAATACTTGAGCCCAGTCTTCTTGGCTCCATTGAACATGATGATAGCAACAATTTAAATCTGCCTCTTTGGAAGCTGGAGTGAATGGAACACAAACTATTGGTTTTCTCACATATAGTCCACCCTCGTTAAGCCTTCGTGCAGCAGTAGAATGGCTAATTCGAGTTCCTGTAGCAGCCTGAATGTCTCAAACCAAATCTCTTGCAGTCACTTTGCGGTTTCTTCGAGCCACAATGACAGAAATTGGTCTTCGGATGCAGTTGTTGCTCTTTGACTCCCTTGACCCCTTGTCTATCAACAGATCCAGTGTTTAAAAAGCATATCGAAGCTCTTGATATGACACTTCGAGGGATATTCAACTCTTGGGCGAACTCTTGGCCTTTCTCGATTCTACTAATTATTCGCCACTTTTGACCTTAACTTAAATTATGCCTTTGAGCCATAACTAATGATTACTGATCACACTCAGACACCTCATTCACTTTAAACGACACTACAGACCAGAATTCCAACATATGTCCATTGCGCACCACATTGTCAATCATCTAATTTGCATATTTCTGACGCTAACGCATGCAAGGAAATGCAATTTTGAGTTCAATAGTATTTAATTAACATAAATAATTGCAGCATTGGGAATTGGTTGCAACATTAACTTAGTGAGCATATTTTTTCTCATTATCCTTTAATTTTGATGACCAGAGTAAATATTGATAATTCCTATCAATTTCTAAATAAAAACGTGCCAGGGAAAAATAAAAATAGAGGTATATTACATATTACATGCTTTTTCTCAAATTCAGGTGGAATGCTATTAAAAAAAAAAATTTAACATATTTTTTTCTCTTCCAACATTGGTGATATATATTATTGGGAGTACAAATTAATTCGGTCCGTTTTTTTTTTCGTTAAAAAAACATTTTATTTATTATCAAAATGAAAAAACATGTTATTCAAAGTATTGTCCATCGGCAGCCACAACCTTTGTTCACCTTTCTGGCAATTTTCGGATTCCATCTCTGAAAAATGAGTCCTCTCTGGACGCAAACCATGAATCGAGCCATTCTTGAATTTCTTCGGAAGAAGTGAAGCGGTGTCCAGCCAAATCGTGATGCATCCATCGGAACAACCAATAATCAGAAGGAGCAATGTCTGGCGAATACGGCGGGTGGGGTAGGACCTCCCATTTCAACGTTTCCAAGTAATTTTTAACGACAATTGCCACATGGGGCCGAGCATTGCTCGGCTCAAACGCATTAATTGCAGTCGGTAGCGTTGGCCAGTAACTGTTTTGCCAGGTTTTAGCAGCTCATAGTACACTATCCCAGTCTGATCCCACCAAACGCACAGCATTAGCTTCAGACCATGAATATTCGTCTTTGGTGTTGATGTTGACGTCGATGGCAATGATTCACCAGGCCGAGCATAGTATTTTCTCTTCTTGGGGTTATCGTAGTGTATCCACTTTTCGTCTCCGGTAACAACTCGATGCAAAAAACCTTTCCTTTGTTGTCGTTCGAGCAGCAGTCCACTGGTAGAAAAATCGCTTTTCAACGTCGTGCGGTTTCAACTCGTATGGGACCCAATTTCCTTGCTTTTGAACCATTCCCATGTTTTTTAAGCACACGGAAATTGCTTGCAGAGTGACTCCCAACGATCCTGCAAGCTCTTGTTGCGTTTGGCACGGATCTTGATCGAGCAATTCCTCCAATTCGGCGTCTTCGAACTTTTTCGGCTTGCCCGGGCGCTCCTTGTCTTCGACACTAAAATCACCATTTTTGAAGCGTCGAAACCACTCTCTACATGATTTATCAGATGGCGCAGATTCACCATATACTTCCACAAGCGATCGATGTGCTTCAGCGGCACTTTTCTTCCAATTAAAAAAGAAAATCAAAACTTCCCGCAAATGTTGTTTATTTAGCACAAAACTCGACATATTGAATGCTCAGAAAACCAATTTTGTTGTATAAAACTCGAAGCTTCGTTGACTGAATATGGTTGACAAAGGTCAAACCTTTCTAACAATGCCAAAAACATCTATCATTATTCAGTAAACAAATCAGCCAGAGCCATCTATTGAAAACGGACCGAATTAATCTGTACTCCCAATAGATAAGGATGAAAATCCAAGGGAAAAAGAAATGCATATTGCATATTACATGTTTTTTCTCAAATTCAGGTGGAGTGCTATTAAAAAAATAAATTTAACATACTAATTTTTTTTCTTCCAACATTGGAGATATATATTAGATAATGATGAAAATAATATTTTATTATTATTATTTGTATTATCTGTAAAATAATATTTTATTAATAAATTATGATACCTAAATACATCAAATGGTGAAATCTAACAAAAAATGATAATTTTGTTTTTATTTTCATGATATACACACATATATATATGTACAGGTATCAGGGTTAGGTTTTTGACGTGACATAGGTTTAAACCATCAAGAACACGAATATTTAAGTAAACTCAGAACAAAAAAGAAAAAATGCTGTTAATATTAGCATAGCTTTTGTTTAATGATCTAGTGCAATGTAATTTTAGTATTCATTAAATTGTAATCAAATATAAAATTGTAATTTTTTTTTCTTTATTTATGATTAAATTTCAAAGTTTTTATGTGGATTTCTGGTGTGGCTTTTTTTTGCATACTTGGTTGAATACCTTATTTTTTAAAATGTATATAAAGCTGTTAAGAAATATTTTCTCTGCAGCATTAATTATTCTATTTTTTATGTAGGAGAAACACAGAACAATAAAAATAAAATTTATTTTATAAATGAGAAAATAATTAAATGTTGGGATGAAATGATTAAAATATTATATTTTAATCCTTTTATACCAAAATTAATTTTTGTCAGTGGCTGACAATCACCTCTTATTGATGAAATTATCTTATTTAAGGAATATCTCCTGAAATTAGGGACAAATGTATAATTCGCCATACCAGTAGGAAAAAAGAAATAGTTACTTAACTGGTTCCAAAAATAAAAATATCCTTAAAAAAAAAAAAAAAAAAAAAAAAAAAAATTGCAAGCAAAATTGAAAAAGTAAAAAATGGCCTTTCTAGAGATCAATATTAGCTATCCAATGCAAGAAAAATCATTTTAAAATATTGAAATGCAAATGAAATATTAAAAAAAAAGAAAAAAAAAATCCCATAGAATTAACATTATTGAGTACGTATTTTCATGAGATTGAAGTGATCTCTTAAGATGCTACTTCATTTTTACTTTTAAAAAAATCATTTAAAAAATTTTCTGCAATAGGATTAACATTAGCGAGCAGGTGTTTTCGTGTTAGTCAAGTTAAGCAACCCCATCCAGAAGAACATAGTATGGGGAAAGCAAGAAAAACTGTTTTTGTAGTAAAAGTAATACAGTTTTGTACTGGAATATCTTTGAGTTTGCTCTATCTTAAGGAAAGTAAATATGCTTATTAGATAACAATTATGGAGGATTACTTTCTGCTTCTAGCCATAAAAAAGTGAAAAAAAATCTAAACAATTTACCTTGGCAAAATTTAGATTGAAGCTACATAATTTTAGTGATTACAAATAAAATTAAGGGTTTATTAAATGTTCATCTTAAAAGCATGCATTAACGATAAAATAAATCATTAATAAGAGTTAGGCAATTTTTATTCAAAAAATTATTGTGCAACAATCTATTTGCAGATTACCATATCCTATGCAAAGGTTTCAAGAATGTATTTGTGCAGTTTATACCTCACAGTTTTAATGTATTTATGCAGTTTTATTTAGAATTTATTGATTAAAGTCGATCTAACTCTGCTAAATAACTCTTTTGATATTATTTTATTAAAATTAGGTTTTTGGCAGTTTCGACATTTTTTACATAAAAGGTTTTGACACGATGGTTTTAACACCCTGACATGAATATATATTTAAAACATACAAAACAAACATGTGCTTATTTTTTTGTTAATAAAACGACAAAAATAATAAAAATATTTCATTCTAAAACTTAATATATATATATATATTATCAGGAAAAAAATACTCTTAAAAAATAAAAATAAAAGCACAGTTAAGCCACTTAAACAAGTAAAAACATTTCAGATGTTAAATAACATCCTGAAATAATGAGAAATTATTCATTCATTCACTTTTTGAATAAATTTCACTATAGCATAATTAAAAAAAAAAAAAAAAAAAGAAAGGGAAAAAGAAAAGAAAAGAAAAAAAGACGACAGTTTTATTATTATTATTTACAAAATGCTTCATAGAATAACTTATTTTTGCACCGTCTCTCTTTAACCTTCAACATATAATATTTCAAATAATAACAAACTTACTCTTCTGGATTTAATCCAGTAGTCTTGTATGGATTATCTCTCATTGCTCTAGTTTTGGGATCATAGTATGCAGAATTAGGATCAAGATTTCTCAAGTACTAAAAATAAACAAATAAAAAGAATGAACTTTAATAAAAAGTAATAATTAAAAAAATAATAATAATTACGATTGAAATGAATATTTGGCCAATATAAGGTATTCAGCTCTTTTATCGAATAATTGATTGGCCAAATACTGAATTCTGGTTGGCTGAATACTGTTCTATATGTAGCTGAATAAATTCAAGATAAAAATAATTTTTTCCTCTTCTTTTTCATGCATTCATTCATTTTCACGCTTAAATGCACAAAATTCAATTATTTTTATTCTGATATTAAGAAGTTAAACAACATTTGGTGGGGTTTTTTTAAGGTTGAATCTTATTTGAAAAAGGGTCAAAATTGGTGATTTAAACTGATCCGAGCTATTGAAGAATAGTAGATATAGATTGAAGAGATTGAAGAATAGAATAGTAGAAGAATAGTAATATAAATGAAACACATTTATAGAAAAATGAAAAACCCAATTCAAATCTAAAACACTTGAATATTAATATTTGGAAATTTCATGTACCTGACATATAAAATTGGCTTTGTGGATGTTCTACATTGTGGATGATTCCCTTTGTTCAGCAGGGTTCCCATTAGGGAAAACGAAGTGGGTGAGAAAACCTCCCTTCTGCTCAGATTTCAGTGAGATTTAAAAATTTTGAGTAAGACCAAAAGTTTTACTTCAAAGTTTTTATTTTTTAACATGATAGCAACAGATACAGTTTTTCATAAACATATACAAATTAATGCCATTGTTTATTTTTATACTGGTTAAACATATTCTCTGCTATATCATATGGAGAATGTGTATGATTTCCTAAATTTCCTCAGCTATGTACATTAAATTGCTGAGAATTATTCCTGTGAATTCCTTACAATATTTGTTTTTATTCTGTTTTAGATGTTGAAAGATCTGGGTAAGTCTCAATATTTTTGCCAAAAAACTTCTGCCACTTCACCAAGATTTAAGACTTTTGTAACTATTTTTAATAAAACATTCTGCTAAAAATTATGTTTGAAGAAACTTTAGATAAAGAAAACTTAGATGGAATAAAATATGATAGTAGTTCAGTAGTTAAAGGAAATTACAAAGGGGTTGAAATTATTGAAATTCACTGTTAGTGATTTATTTGGATATGAGTGATGGAAAGACTTTTCCTCAGTGAAAATAAAAAAGCTTGCACCTGGTAAAATGCTTATGAAGCATGATAATATCCCAGGCTGAAATTGTTTTCATGTGAGAATTTTTTTAAAGTGGGATATTCTCACATTCTCACATTCTCACATAACTCTGAACCCAGTTCAGCAATGTTATTAGTTTTTTAAGTTCATCTCACACTTCAAAATTACTGCAGAATTCCCATCTAACGAATCAGAGTAGTTGTTTCTTGTTGATAGAAAGCTGAGCACACTGCAGTTACTAAACTCAGTCAACACACCATTATAGTAATGTGCAAAATACTTTTGGGTTGGGTTGATTTTTGACGGCCAATTATCTACACGAGGGATATAGGGCCGGGGGGAGTGCCCTCCGTGGGGGTCTTTCTAAGGGAACCTAATCCATATTAACGCATGGAAGATCCACGGCTCGAAGAAAACCACGAAAACTCCGAACGATTAGGCCGACGGGCGCGATTGGGATTGAACCCCAAAATACTTTTGGAGCAGAGTCTTCAGCGAGTGGCAACATTTTGATCTTATAAAGAATATTAAAGACTTTGTTTACAAACTTACTTGTGGCATGAGTTCAATGTTTGGGATCAAAGATGAAGTTCAAATTGATGATATATTACAATAAACTTTTTTTAACCGGGGGAGGAAGTGTGTAAAAATGGCCAATAACAGAATTCATAAAAAGCTGATGGCGGCCGATTTAAAACATGCAAAAAGAGGAAAGTAATTGTTTTTGTGCTTTAGTTTTTGTCTGAAAATGATTAAAATTGATCAGAAAAATAAGGAAAATTAGTTACACCTGCTGAAAAAGAAATAATAACTAGAAAATATTTATTTTGAATAAATATGAGTCTAGTTTAATCACTTAATAAATCAATGTTTATGTGAAGAAAAAAATGTTTTGATAAATGATTTTTTTTTGTTTATTAAAGTTAAGTAAATATTTATTACAAATGAATGATATATAATGAATTTAATAAGCATAACAGTTAATATTAATGAAATAACAGAATTATTTAATTATAGAGGTTGACTGAATTATCAAAATTTTGATTCTGTATTTAAATTAATGTTAAAATTAATAGCAAATAATGACCTACAGTAAAAGAAAATGTTACACACTGCCACACTCCTTACAAGCAAAGTTATAAACAGTTAGACATTAGCCCTATACAATATTTTCTTCTATTTCAATATCTATTTAGGCAACAAAACTGCACGGAATTAAAATGACAGATTTAGCAAAATCATGCTGTATACAATTCCCTCTGTTTGACACACAACCAGTCATTGAGGTTAGATTAAATACATTCAAAGTATAAAGTTTTGTCACTTTAACTGCAGTTAGAACAAAAACAAAAATGAATAGCACAAAGAAATGCCACAATTTTTAATAATTAAACTGCAATTAAATAATATAGGCATGCTTTTGGTGTTTATGTGATCCACTATTATGTGGCCCACTATGCATCCTCATAGTGTTAAAGAAAGATGTCTGAAAATTCAATATAATAAAGAAACATTTTAACATTGTTGCATACAGAAAATTTTTGGAACCAAGACAGGGTTCCCAGCAAAACATGACTGGCAAATTCCCTGACTTTCCATGACCAAATCTCGAAAAATTCCCTGACCAAATCTCACAAATTCCCTGACTAAACGGGCATACAACAAAATTTGCTACTTATTTTCACAATCCTTTGTCAAAACTAGCAATTTTTTTCTGCGATCGTTCTTCAAATTTCTAGTTCCCCCCCCCCCCCCCCCCCAATCGTTGTGATTTGGTTCCGAGACTATTTGATGAATTTCGTGTCATTTTTCATTTTTTTCTCCAAGACTTTTCCATGACTTTTTAGGAAATATTTGTAAATTCCGACTTTTCCTATATATTTTGAAATTTCCCTGACTACTTTGAAATTCCCCGACTTTCCCTGACTTTCCATGATGCTGGGAACCCTGCAAGAAAAATTGATGTACAATCAATAATAATATATAAAATAGAAATGTATTAAAGACGCTTTACTGCTATGCATCGGCGTATGTTTACATGTGAGAAAAGGAATTACTCCTTTGACTTTTGTTTCAATATAATTGATTACAAATATTACAAAAGGAAAAAAAAATCATTAAAAAATCAAATCATAAAAATCATATATACCTTTGCTGTGTCTTCTCTTATACGAAGATTCCTTACTGTGATTCTTTGCTTGCTATCCACTTTTGTACCAGGCATGTCTGCATTATCAGCATATTTTTCTTCATCATCATCATCATCCAAGTCTCCATCACCTGCCTAAAATAATTTTGCATTCAGAGGAAAGTTTTTCCATAAAATAGAAATGCATTAATCTTATTTATTTTTGATATTTTATTCAAATCAAAATACAAAATTCTTTTTTATAGTATATAATTTTGTACAGTGATACTTATGATAGTTATTATCCCACTTCCCTCAAAAATAAGTCCTCAAACAATTTTAAATAATTTCGATTTTCTTTTTCTACCCTCAAAAATAGGCCCCAAATTAATTTAAAAATTTAAATGATTCAGAATTTCATGAGAAAAAATAAAATGATTAACAGATAAGAAAAATAATAAAATGTTTTGACTACTTTTGCCATATATTCACAAAATAAATACTAAAATGAAAGAAAAGGGACCTTAAAAGTAGAATTTTATGAAGCCACTAAGGTAAAGCAAAATAGCAAATGTTTGGACATTTTGAAACATTTTTAATGGATTATACATAAATTTTATACAAAAGTTTTGAGTTTTAAACGTTTTATTTGACACTTCTTATTGTTTCATTATTCTTCTATAGCTATATTTTTATGAAAAATTTTCTGGTAATTTTTTTTTTTTTTTTTTCTTATTCCACATGTTACCAAAATCCTTGAATGATTTTTTTTCAATCTTTGTTAAGGTTCAAAGAATAAAACTTCATAAATGGCATATCTAATGATTTAACAAAAGAATACTAATAAAAACTACTGATTTCACACCATTTTTTAATTTTATTTTTTTCAAAAATTTAACAGTTTGTTTAGATGTATAGCTGCTTGTTTTACCTTAATGGAGTTTCACAGCTATTAGTATGTTTTAGTAGTATGTATTAGTAGTGTATTCTTCAAACCAAGTTTGAAGATCTGTTCTCTTTTTTTAATTAACCCTTAACCGGAAACGTGAAAATCACATGCACAAATAGAACACTTAATACACTGATGAAAACAATTAAAGGGACAAACGGTTTTAAAAAAAATAAAATAAATAAGTTATCCCCATATGCAAATAAGATATCAGATGATAGTTAAGCTCCTCGCGGACACACCTGCCACGCAGTGGTCTGTGTCGTCATAAGGCAGTGGCGCTGTGATCGTGTTTGTGCAGAGGTACCTCATTTGACCGCCGAAGCTTGTAGCGTAAGGACGTTTTGAAACATTGTAGCATAACCCAATCCTTGTTTTTTGAATTTCTTTGTTTATCCATTGTTAGTATGGCTAGTTATCATCGTCTAGATGATGCCACAAGATGGCGGATTGTTGGAAGACTCGAGGCCGGCCAATCACAGGCTACCTGTTGTAATGACCTCGGTGTTTCGAGAAATGTGGTGTCCACTCTGTGGAAACAGTTCAGTGAGACAGGAACAGTGGTCCGCCGACCTGGTCAAGGCCACAAAAGGGCAACAACGCAGGCTGAAGATCGTTATTTGAGACTTCTAGCCAAAAGGGATAGGTCCGCGACAGCGACACAACTGTCTCGTCACCTGTATAATGCAACAGGAACATCCATTTCACGAATAACAGTCACCCAGAAACTTAATGCAGGTGGCCTGTATGCCAGGTGCCCTGTAGTCTGCATCCCTTTGACTGTGAACCACAAAAAACGCCATGTAACATGGTGCCGAGAATACCTGTCCTGGACAGAGGATAGTTGGGGGCGGGTTCTCTTCAGTGGTGAGTCGCTATTCAGTCTGGACAGTGACTCGAGACGTGTTCTCATCTGGAGAGAACCCGGGAGTCGATATCAGCCCTCTAAGAATGTCAAAAAGATCACTATGGTACGGGTGGCCTGATGGTCTGGGTAGGTATCATGCCCGACAGGCATACCGATCTTCATGGGTTTGATAGAGGTACTCTGACAGGTCAGCGGTACAAGGACGAGATCCTTGCACCCTATGTGAGACTTTTCCACGGGGCATATGAACCAAATTTCGTCTTTATGGACGATAACGCGCATCCACATAGGGCTCAGTTGGTGAGCGAATATCACTAATCGGAGGATGTTCAACGAATGGAGTGGCCTGCGATGTCCAATGACTTTAATCCTATCAAACACGTATGGGACGCCCTTGGACGATCAATTGCAGCTCGAACACCAGCTCCAATGGCCATCGATGAGCTCTATGGTGCCTTGGTGCAAGAGTGGGTACAGTTGCAACAGGGATTGATAAGGACCCTGGTAAACAGTATGAAACGCCGATGTGAGAGTTGTGTAGCTGTTACAGGCGATCATACACCCTATTAGACATGTTTTTCTCTGACTGACAGGGTGTCGGTCAGCAGCTGTGGTGGACACGTGACCAGTTTCCTTATTTAGGGTGCAGGTTGTGCCCATTTTTCTATTCCCCTATATTGATCTTATATCGAATGATATTTTGGCCAAGTTTGGTTTTATTTGCTTTGTTAGTTTTTTTTTTAATTGCACAAAAAACATTTGTCCCTTTAATTGTTTTCACCAGTGTAATTTACCAAATAGTGAACTTCTGTTTTCAATCTAACAAAAACGCTGCTTAAAAACATTTCTTTGTCAATAATACGCTATTAGAACCTTTTACTTATGAAGAATATTCATGGATCTACTTTGCCTTTTAACCCTTTTAAGGGCAAAGCACTTCCACTGCTAAAATGCTGAAATGAATAAATGGTACCAGAATTTATGTACAAATTTATCATATCTTCACATACATAGTAAATTGGAAAAAAATTATATATGAAAATTCTGGTGCCATTGTGGTATTTGGGAATTAAAATTAAGTGGTTTCATAAACTCACCACCACCCTTGAAAGGGTTAATTTTAATCAAAGAAACCTGAAATGATAGAGGAAATAGTGTTTTAAAAGTCATAAAAAAGAGAAATTAAATCTTCAAAACAATTCAGTTACAGTTAAAATTCTTAAATATTCCCAAAAATGTGCTTTAAGCACTTGGAAAAAATGAAAAAATTTTCTGAACGAAATTTATTTTTTCAAAATTGCATTTAAAGTGAAATTATGGACTACTTTACAGATGCTGTACATTTCAAAATATAAAATTCTGAAAGGTAAACTTCTTTTTTTATTTAATGAAAAGACTGAATAAGTATAATCAGCAATTTTGGAGAAACCATGAGATTCGTCAAATAGAAGTTCAGCTGTATATTAAGAAAATTTCTATTTGTAATCAACTTGAAGCTTTTGTTTCTTTGTTAGTTTAGGTTAATGATATTACTTATTATTTTTAAGATATTAAATATTATGGCTTTTATTTTATTTTTAAGTATTTGATTAAGCATAATTCTTTTAATCCTCTCGAGAGTGCATCTGTTACACAAATTCTATTTGGATGGCACTGCTTTTTTAAAACAGTTTAATTTACTCGTGAAATACCAAAAAAGGCTCCAAATAAAAAAAGACAAATATTACATTAAATAAAAAATCATGGGTACCATAGAGGAGACCCTGTTCTGTCGCCAAATGCTGTCAAGTTTGTCACCAACTTGGCGATAACTTTAATATTTCTCCAAATTCCCATAGACTCCATTGTAAACCAACAAGGTTTACTTGTTTACAGAAAATCGACAAATTAAGATATTTTAAAACAACAAAACCTAATATTAGCTTAAGGGATAATATTAATTATATTTAAGGGAGTCCAAGTAAATTATGAATAAAAGTAATATGATACAATGCTTAGCATGCTTTTCCAGGGATTTTAAGGGAGACCAAACTGGTAGCCAAGAGTGGCTAGTATTTAAATGTTCAAGGATGACGATCTAATGATTCCAAATTATGATACCCTACAAGTGGAGTTCAGCCGATTTATTTTAGTTATAATATATACATAATGAATGAGGAGGGATTGAGAAATGAAATCGCGATGTCCCTTGCCAGTAGGAACCAAGTTTCCGAGGGAGAGAAGAAAGGAAGGCAAGAATGAATCTTGAGAAACAAAAAATATTCAAAATAAGACATTTTTATAAGGAAGAGAAGGGAGAGGAGTAAAAAAAAAAGAGATGGCAAACTGTATTTTAGTTAGAATTTACAGTTCAAATTAAACAAAAATTCAGGGAGAGGAAGGAATGAAGGCCAAAGTGCTTAACATTAAAAATCATGAATGTACAAAAAAATTAAGGGGGGGGGGGGGAGAAAAAAATGAGAATTTGGGGCAAAAGCCCCGAATCTTGGAAACTATGGCCCTAGTGTAAAACTAAAGGCATATATATTTAAGGACAACGACTTAATGGTTCGGTATTAAGAAACTCTACCATTGGGTTCAATTGAAGATTTATATTAGTTATAAAAAACATAAAAAATAGGAGGAGGGGTGTAAAAGAGAAAATATAAAAATATTTAAATTAATATATGATAATTACAAGGAAAGGCCATTAATGAAATTTAGAAAACATTATAGCACAAAATTAGCACTCGCCACTCGCCAGGCGTCGAGTAACACTTAAAACATGGCGATTAACTTTATTGTCCTCACGCGCCAAACTCATTGGGCACCACTCGCCAAACGCGATGGTTGAAAGCTCGATGCCAGGGAGGAAAGGGGTGAAATTCGTTCGGAATTTACGGCGTCCAAATCGGCGATTCCACCGAACGTAAGAAAAGAAAGTAGCAGGGGTGATTTTGTCTCGAATTTTCCGAAAATTTAAGGCATTCGGTCAGTGGTGTAGCCAGGATTTCGTTTCGGGGGGGGGGGTCCAGAATTTTTTCTTCAAGTTATATATATAGTAAAACCTGTCAAGATGAAATCGTAAATATTGCTGAAAAATTCCGTTTTACACAGGTTTTCGTGTTATCAGGTGTATTTGTATAGTATTCTTTTCCGTAGCACGGAACAGTTCTGTTTAAGACAGAGTTCCATTATAGGGAGGTTCCATTTTTACAAGTTTTGTGTATTTATATAAATATTATGTCGTATGAATAGAATAAAAAGTGTCAAAATAGTAATTCTCTATAACAGAATCCTGTCTTTAACTGAAGCGTTACTTGGTCTGAATATGAATTGCGATACAATTAAATTTGCTGAAAACCTGTCTGAAAGGGGATTTTCATCGTTCTTTAGTGAAACCTGTGAAAGTGGAATATTTCTATAACGGAATCCTGTCTCAAACGGAAGAGTTTCAGAATCCCTGCGAAACGAACAATAGATCTTATTGAGGTAGTGTATCTTAGAAGCATAATTAATTACACTTCTTTCTATGGAAGCCTGTCTAAAATAGAACTCTTTACCAGTCCTTTTGAATCTTGTCTTTGACTGTGTATGTATAATAGAAGTATTTCGAGTAACTTTAAGAACTTAGGTATATCCTTATTTAATTTGTTAATTTTAAAAAAAGCATGGATAAAAAATGTAAGGCCAATCTCTATAACTGCAACTAATAATACATTGAAGTTACATTAATATTTACCAATGAAAAATATTCACTATGATGTAAAAAGCTGGGCGCATACTGAAGAGTTAAATTCAATTAACCCATTCGCTGTCATCCACGAGTATACTCGTGGCTTTAATTTATTAATTACTTTGTCACCACTATTTTAGAATTAAAAAATTTGCCTCATTTATTGGCAGAAATTTCGCTGTATTAGTAAAGCGAAATTTACCTTTCTGAATTTGTGGTAGCAAATGACTTTTAACAAAAAATTTGAAAACTGTTGCTTTATAGTTTTGGCAGCGAATGGGTTAAATCAAGTTTCATATTACATAACATTTGCCTACAATAAAGTTAGGATCAAGTGGTTAAGTTTAAAACAGCAATTTCCATGTTTAATTTCTTGCCATTGAATTAAGAACTTGTGCTGTAATAGATATTGGATAATGATTTCACATAAGTGTCAATCGCATGAGCCGTTCATGCGATCCGCCGCGCTCCCCATGAGAGTTTTAGAGATAACACAGATAGCATGAACGTTAGCAGCAAGTTTGATTTTTTCTGATATTATCTTTCCGTGACAAATTTGAATTGAGAAATTCGCAGCAAATCTCCCGCAAGGTATACCATCACCCACTTGCATGAGTAGTTTGTTGTGAAACTGATGCAAG
Source organism: Maratus speciosus (assembly GCA_963932465.1). Classification (NCBI taxonomy): domain Eukaryota; kingdom Metazoa; phylum Arthropoda; class Arachnida; order Araneae; family Salticidae; genus Maratus; species Maratus speciosus. The sequence continues at coordinate 389,161,753 of OZ010795.1, forward strand.
ACTGTCTTTAATTCATGAAATTGACGAAAGCAAAAAATCCCTCTGTTGAGAGAATAGACAATCAGCTCATACACAGAAATTGAAGAAATTTTATTCGGTAGTCACCTCTTTTTCTAAGCGCTATACTTATGAAATACCAAAAAATGCTCGAAATGAAAATTACAAATATTACCTAAACTTGTTTATGGTGATAAAACCGATGCATGCACCTTCTGGCGGCGCTTTCGCATCTATAGACTTGATCAGGTCTATGGACCCATTCGAAGGGTTTAAACTTATAGTGTGACATGTAAAGATGACTACTTTGCAGTAAGTTTGCACTATTTTTGATTACTTGTTTGCCGTTAGTTTGCAATAAATTTGATACAGTATGAATTTAATTTGCACGACAAGTTAGCTGCAAGTTCAAAGTGTGGTGACTTCGGCGTTTGCGTTATCTTGCTGCAATCTTGTTATGAACTTTCAGTCTTGTCATTCTGAGCTTACTGCAACTTTGCAGGTTTTCAAAGCAAAACTGTTGCAAATTTTCTGCAAACTAAAAAGGATATGTGGGAAGGTTTTAAATTAAAAAAAAGATCTTGCATTTTCCGCTACAGAAACTAGTAATGTAAGAAGCACACACATCAAATATAGTTCATGCTGGAAAAAGCAGTTTTATTACAATTGTCTTATTCAGCCATAATTCTTTTGGGTTTCCATGTTTCATGTCTTGCCACTTTTGATACCAGATTCCATCTAATAGTTGCTTCCGATATCTGGTCGTCTTTAAGGAAGTTAAATTTTTGTAATACGTTTATTTGTGATAGATTAGCACTATTTTGGAAGTATTAGAATGTGTAAAAAATGGTTCATGGTGGTTTCTGTTTTTGTACTTCCCAGGCAATTTATTTTAGATGGTTCGAAACAGTTTTAGAACATTTTCCAAGTTCAGCAGTAAGTTTCGGACGGGTCGGATTTATGCAGCTCTGGAAGGGGCACTTAGGAGTTCAGTGGAAGGGGGTAGCGCCCTTCTAGACCATTAATAATAATAAAATCTTCCGATTGCACCCTTAAACAACTTGACAGGAGGATCAAGAATCTCATCTCTATATATTTAAGCATTCACAGTTGCACTGGTAAAAATGTGTCGGTCACTGCGGCCATTCAAAATGATGTCCGTCCATACCATGATTCCACGACCTTTTTATCGATGCCTTTCACAGATGTTTGTAGCCTTATTGCGTGTGATTTTCTCCCTCCATATGCTAACACGTCTGTAGTAACTCTCTCAACAAAATCGGGATTCATCAGTAAAGAGAACTCGTCTCCAGTCCGTGGTACTCCAATGACGATGATCTCTGCACCACTTTAACCGGGCGCATTTCGCTACCGGAGTTAGTGGAACACAAATCATTGATTTCCTTGCATGCAACCTGTCACTCACAGTAAACCAGGATAGTCGAGTTCTTGTTGCGGCAGCAAACTCCCTGCAATCTGAACTGACGTCAATTGCCTATTTCTTTTAGCAATCGTTGGCAAATTACAGTCCTGAGAGCCTATTGTGGTGCGTTTTCTACCTTGACCTTGTTGTCTGTGGACATTATACCAGTGTCTTTAAACCGATTCCAGATTCTTGATATGACGCTTTTGGCTATTTATATGTCTTTACAGACCCCTAAGAGGGCCTTCCCTGCTTCCATTCTCCCTATCGCACATAATTTCTCAAAATCGGTCAAATGTCTTCTGGAGGACATATTCCACCTACTAGAAGCGAAAGTTTTACCTAATTATAAAATTAGACTTCAAATTACCCACGTGCGCTCCTTTTCACACGTGAACCGAAAGAACAGGCTGAGGCTGAAAAATTTGCATATATTTCTGTAGCGAATATTAATCCCATTGGACTATGTGATAACGTTGACATTGAGTACCTTTCTGGAAGTTCCCTTAATAGAATTAACATAAAGCACTTTTTTATGGTTGTTCCTTTAATTTTTCTCGCCAGTGTATTTTGAAAGTGGTAACAAATAACCAGTCCAAAAATAAAGTTACTTTTATTAATTGCAGGCAGCAGATTTAAAGTAATTGTTAATATTGTCCGTTATAAAGTGAACAAAGATAAGGGTCACAAAACTCAACCAATGTACCGTTACTGCGTTCGTATAAACTCGTTCTTTCCCATAAGTATCGACAACAGAACCCCATCGAAGTCCAAGATAAAGAAGTTTTACCTTTAATCTAGTTACAGTAAATTTGTGTAAATGGAATAGCAGGTATACTTGCATAGTTATCCTTCCGTCTCGGGACATTAAAATGTTTTTGTTTATGAGAGGATTCCGTGTTTTCAGAAAACCTGCCAAGAAGGATTCATAATTGGAACAAGTTTCATTTCAGATAGGTTTGAAGTGTTGGCAAACACAAATATATAGTGTTGTTTTCATCAAAACTTGAATTGTTTTCCTTTGAGATAGGTCATCTTCACAGATTTTCCTGTAATAGATTTATGCTCTTCAGAGGTGGTGTTATAGCAGCGGTTTCCAAGTTTTGGGGTAGCATACCCCTGGGGCACGTGGCGGGTCTGCTGGGGGTATGTGAAAGTAATATCGGTAAATGCAGAAGTCACAAAAATGTTAGGAATATCAATGTAATTTGCATCGATTTATTATATGGTTGTGATAAGAAGATTACTAATGAAAAAAAGCATGTTTATGTTATCTCCTTGAGTGGAGGGGGTGGGGGGGGGGATGAGGGACAAAAAAGAGGAAAATAAGGAATTTTGCTAAGTAGCCAGTAGCCACTGGCTGATAGGTTGTTTTTTTTTTTTTTTACAGTAGCCAATTACTGGCTAGTGAGAATAATTTCTTTAGTAGGCAGAGAGTACAATTATGTCACTAAATATTTAATATTATATATACAGTGAAATACATTTAACACGGAAACGCTTAACGTGAAAAATCGGTTAACACGAAATGATATAGCGGTCTGGACAATATACTGTACAATTTAATGCATTTTTTTTCTTTTAACACGAAACAAAAATCGTTTAACATGAAAAAAATTCATTTTCGATCTAGTTAGTTTGAGTTGAAATTGTTGAATTTTGTGTTAAAAATACTGAATTTTGGGTGAAAATCAGTGAATTTCGTGTTTTTTGTAAATTAGCTTATGTTTTATGAGCAGAATGGCTGAGAAATCGGTGCGAAAACAAACTGTTATTTTGCTTTAAATGAAAATGAAGCTGCTTAATGCAATTGATGAAAAAGAAGAACGAGAACAGAAATATGCAAAGAGTTTGGCATTGCCAATTCTACTTTATCAACAATAATAAAAACAGGGATCCCATTACGTTAGTGTTTGAGCGCAGTATGTTTAAGCCAGACAGAAAACGCATGAGAACTGCTAAGCACGAAGATTTAGAAACAGCTTTGCTTATTTGGTTCAAACAAGCTAGATCTCAGAATGCTGAAGACGACAAAAAGATATCTGATTCCTGCCCCACCAAAAAAAAATATATATACAGGGTGGTTATAATTAAACTTCCCCTATAAACAGCATCCTACAGTGCAAACGGGTGAACAGAATGCAACAAAATTTGGTACATAGACTCTACACAAGATGCGCTCACAGAATTAAAAAAAAAAAAAAAAAAAAAAACTAGTTCCAAAATGTCCACCAGAGGGCCCCTTTTCCAGAAAAACATTAAATTAAACACAATTAACGACCAAAACAGAATCCAGAAACAATATTAACATTTATTGACAATTCTGGACTCTGTTTTGACTGTTTATTGTGTTAAATTTAATGTTTCTCTGGAAAAAGCGCCCTCTAGTGGACTTTTTGGAACTAAAATTTTTTTTTCAAAACTCCGTGAGCACATCTCGTGTATAGTCTATATACCAAATTTCGTTGCATTCCGTTCACCAGTTTGTGCTGTAGGATGCTGTTTATAGGGGAAGTTTAATTATAACCACCCTGTATATATTTTTACTCGTTTTTTATCTTAATGGATGCAACTTACTAGTAGTTTAAAAAGAAATCGACATAAAATTTGACGACGACGAAAATATTTGTGAGTTTTGTTCTTTTAACGCAAAATTCTTTTAACATGAAATTTTTTTTCAATCCCTTCAGTTTCGTGTTAAACGTACTTCACTGTATATATATAAAATGAGTTTACAGTAAACAAGTAATTTATATACTAAATAAAAATATTTTAATTTATATTGTTTGGAATAAACTTAAGATTAATTTCCCATCTATTTTAAATTTTGAAATAAGTTAGCAGCAAAGTTATACACAACATGCTTGTGTAGTTAAGCAGTTTATTATATTTGTCTGGAATTAATATCTGACAATATAATAAAATAGGTACATTTATCCACTGACTAGCAGGTGGGAGAATAAAAAGATCGTCGAATTGCCAGAGCAATGTGAAATCAGAAACGTCTGAGGTATAGGTAAAAAAGGAAATGAGGAAGATCAAATCAGAAAATCCTGCATTTGACTGGTTCTTTCCATATTTTCAATTGCCAGTGTTTCAAGTTTAATCACCGACTGGTGGCTGTTTATTTTTATCTTTAAGGGCTAATTATATTTTAGCTATAATTTACTGTCCGAATTAAACAAAAAGTTAGAGGAAGGAAGTGTTGAACCCCCACTCCCCAACAGCAAGAGATATCTGATAAATTTCGGCTTATTACAAGCATTGCCAGTAAATGAACAGTAGTCATATGGAGAGATTGACACAATTTCTTTGACAAAAACCAGTGATTTCTCAAATTAATATCAAAGGCAAACGTTAGCAAGAAATTAGATTAATGTTAGACAAAGGTAGTGGTATAAGTTTACCTGTTCTTTATTCTGGGCAGCTTCTCCAGCCATGTAATCTTGTTTCAGTCTTTCTTCTTTTAACAGACGTTTAGCCTGAAATTAAAACAATAATCATGAAATATTTAAGTTTTTATTTATTTTTTAAATATTGAACATTGCACAAGAAATCAAAATTTTAATGATGAAACCTTAAAATCAACAATGTAATAACATTCAATAAAATAAAATTTTACAGCCTCTAAATTGATTGAGTATTCCTAATCATTTTTCTTAAAAAAAAAAAATTAATATAAAACACATTTATACAAATGAAATATCCAAAAAGTTAAAATTACTGAGAAAAATTTAAAAGACCAATTACCTCTTCTACTTTGGCAAATTCTTCAACTATAGTTTGATAATTACTTGGATCATATCCATTCCAACGATCTCGTTTGCCATCATAATCCATAGTAAGTTTAGGAGGTAATATTTCATCAGGAGCAAAAGATGTTTCTAAATATTTTGCTCCAACTTTTCGAGGTCTCTAAATTGAAAATTAGAAAAAATTATACAAACTTTTAACAATTACTGAAGAGATATAATGAAAAAACACTAAAATATTAAAAAATTATAATAAAAAGTTATTATAAATTATTAATAAGTTTCTTTCACAGTTAATTAGCTACAAAATTAAATACAGTAAAACAGTGAAAACAACAACAAAAGTCTGCAACTAAGAAATTTCATGTTGATTCCTCATGGTCCTGACGAAAAGAACATGACACAATTATACCTGCTAAGACAGAAATTTGAGTAAGTGGCATATTTTTCTAATCCCTAACAATGCCATCTTAGAAGGTTTTATTGCATTAATTTATAAAGTTTCTCGAAAAGAAATCCACATAAAATTTTGAAACTTATTTTCCTTATACTTTTTATTATTCTCCCACTATTTTCTAAAGTTTTTCCTTATATTATTCCCTTTAACTTTAAACAATGAAAATAAGGTTTAGAGAAAAAAAATAAAGTAGGCTTATATTAAATTTTCAGTGAAATATTTAAAAATTTTGTTTTTTAAATATAAATTTGGGATTTTTTTTTCATTGTGCTCTTAAAATTAAAATACAAAACAAATATTTGTTTGCAAAATAGCACCAAAACTAGATTAACGAATTAAGAGTTACATTACAATGCATTAAGAAGAAGAAAAACAAATACATTTGCAACAAATTGTATTCTAACTGAATAATGCATCAAAGCAAAATAATTCATGATTTCACTTTGCAATTCCAATTCCATTATGAAATAAAATTTTTAATAATGATACTTTATATTTTGTACAACTATGAAAAATTAAAAACCTGTATAATCTGAACCAGGTTGCTGAATTATAATTAGGTCAAATTAAGCTGATTTTCATTTTATGGTCCTACCTACTTGGGGAAAATATTAGTGTTTCTAAAGCAACCACTATATCCTTATAAACATTCACATGAATAAAAAGTACTTTTAATAAAGAAATAATTCTATAATTTTTAATAAAAATTATATGCATTTTGATTTTCATTATTCCATTTGACTAGCAAGATTTATTGAATATTTAATGCAAATTCTGTAATAAATATTTGTTTGTAATTTCTGTCATTCTATCGAAAGCGTTACTTTTTGAGCACATAAATTTTATATTAATTCCAGTTTATCTTTCACTGCTTTTTAGACTTATATAGCTTATCACACAGTCTTTTTATTTGGTGTTTAATTTGTTTTGTAAAGATGTAAGGGTAACTTCCTTAATAATATTGCAATGAAGGATAAAAATAGACAATGTTTTGTTCTATTATGTCAAGCCTTTTTAGGATATAATAAGTAACATGAAAAAAATATATATATACCTAAAAGAAAAAAATATATAATATGAATTTAAAACTTATATTTTTACGAAATAAATGATGCTTACTTCTTAAATCAAGAATGGGAGATATTTAATGTTCATGAATTTTTCATTTATTGGCTAATTTCAGACATTATTTTATATTTTAAAGACAATTTTACTCACTGTAACACATACAGGTCTGTATCCATAAAAATATATTAGATGTAACATTTAAAAAAATCTAAAAGAAAAAAGATTTGTAATATGAATTTAAAACTTATATTTGTACCAATGTATGTTTAAGTAAATTTTTTTAATGCTGGATGTAACATTTAAAAAATATATTAGACATAACATTTAAAAAATACATTAGACGTAACAACATAAATGTAAGTTTAAGTGTAATGTAAGTTTAAGTACATTTTTTTAATGCTGGATGTAACATTTAAAAAATATATTTTATGAGTTTACATATAAAAAAATTCGTTTCAATAACGTTTTCGTTCCTGTCAGAACATCCTCAGTTAATTGACTAAAAGTCTTTGCTTCCCTATTTATCTTGTTTCAAGATCAGCCGATTCCTCCTTTTCCCTTTATCCTTTAGTCTTTTTCCCTCTTCTAGTATTTTCATCCACTGACAGTCAATAGATGCATGCGTCATATCGTTGCAAACTCCAGCTTTCGAAGTATAAATTTCAATAGCTTCTCGTATTAGGGCATCAGGGGCGTAGCTACAGATATTTTTTCGGGGGGGAGAGTTCGAAAATTTCCCAACTTGAAACAAATTCCTCCAACTTTTAACTAAAGTGATATGCGCAAAGTGTGTAATAATGATAATGAAGCTTATGCATAAAAAATTCCTTCCCAAAGAAAAATTTTGAAACTAGAAACATAAAAATTCTAATTATTGGTTTGTTTAATAAAAAAACAAACACGCGTTTTACTTTCTTCTGTCTTCACAAGACGAAAGTATTGAATTCGTAAAAAAATTCTACAACTGGTTTTCGACGGTTTGATACGTTTTAGAAGGTCCTGAACATGATTTGACTGTTTTTAGAAAATGTCTGTCTGTGTGAATGTGACACAAATTTTGTGGGTGCTCTTATCTCAAGAACTAATTCGCAGAATTTTATAAAACTTTAGATTCAGTTATACCTTGATAAAAATTAATGCTGATTAGTTTTTGGTGTAAATTACCCAAAAGGTGGCGCTGCTATGCTGTATTTTTCACGATTTACATGATTTTAGCGATAGTTTTATCTCAAAAACTGTTGCACAGAATTTGATCAAATTTCATATTCTGTTAAACCTTGACATAATTTAGTGCTTATTAGGTTTTTGTACTGTGGCACTGCTGTGCAGCATTTTTCACGATTTTCGCGTTAGCTATATCTGAAAAACTAATGCACGGAAATTTAGTCAAAATTCATATTCGGTTACACTTTCTTATTGGTCTTAGGTGTATACTGTCCAAAGGTATCACTTTTGAGCTCTTTGGGTTTAGAATTTTGGTTGCAGACATCTAAGAGCATGGGTGTCGAAATTCAATGATTTGTTTGAAAAATGCGATGCTACTATCTCCTTTTTAAATGCACACAATTAAACGAATTATAAATTAAATGCATATAATTAAACCTTTAGAATTCATTATTATGGGCATAGAATTGTTATTTAATTTTAACATTGTGATTGCAAATTTTGAAGTATTAACATGTATGGGATAGAATAAGGTTTTGGGATTGGCACATCCAAATTGTTTTCGTTTAACATCAATTCTTTTTGGTCTTCAACGAAGCTAACCCTGATGAAGCTAACCTAACATCGTCCAGTTTAATAAAATCCACTATTTCACTTTCACATTTTAAAAGCATTAGGCTGTCAAGTCTGTCAGACCTCATTGTAGCTTGCAATATATATATTTTTTAATTTTTATTTGACTAAAGATCCTTTCATTAGATGCAACGCCAAAAAGATAGCTGCTGTGAATGTTAAGGCACGAGTATATAGTTTGACAGTGTGACCCAAATAGTCTTTGAATTTCATGGCATGAGTAAAAGGTTTGTTAAGTGAGTTGGGATTTCGTTTATTTCTATTTGACTCTGCAAGTCATGTACATCCGGTTTCTCATATTCAGGTGGAAACATTATTAACTTTTCTAAGTTAGTGATACTCAAATTTGCCTTGCACAATTGTAATTTAAATATGGAATGTATTGGTGCAATATTCTCCTGATATAGGAAACATTGTAATTTAAGCCCATTGCTAAATTGCTGAAATTTTCTTGTATTTCTTATAACTCTTCCCTGTAAAACTTATGTGTATCAATGTCCATTACTATGCTATTATTTTTATCTATTCCATTTGGTGAAACCGTTTTCCCACGATGCTTTCAGAAGTCAGCTTCTTCAATCACATCCTAATATTCATAATTGTTTATGAACTTGTCTATAAGGAAATCTTTATTTCTTCAAAATTTTATTCAAGTGCAACCTGTCAGTGTTTATGTCAACCTGTATGTCGATTTTTTTCTTCAGTTGATGGACTGCTTTCATGGTCATACTTCTGTTCCAAATTCAAATCATCCACTTTTTTACCTTTTTCATCCTCGTCTGGATTTTTAGATGCTCCAAAATCTTGCACGAAAACTCTTTTCCTATTATGAAGGGTTCTTTCGTGCTAAGATTTATAGTCATTTTTTAGAACAGTTTTAAACACACAACACTGAACTTTTGGTTTAAAATTTCATAAACACCTATAAATATAAATGAACAGGACATATATATATATTTCCGCACACAAATAAAGGTAAAATGTGGCAAATTTATCTAAACTAACGACTTCTTATATTCACATTTGCTCATATAATGCTTTTGTCTTGACAGTCAGCTTTTGTCTTGGTTAACTAATTTTCGGAGCAAAAAAATCACGAGAATGAGTAAAATATTGTCCAAAAATCGCAAAATTAGTGCAATTTGTGAAAACTCATCAAATCTTCTTGCCCAGCTGTGTTTCAAGTAGGTGACTACATTCCTATCTGTTGTGCTACAAGTGATCTCCAATTTTCAAAAGAAGCTGCAATCCCTTTGGATTAAAATAGCTGGATTCTCTTTTGGAAAGAGAAAGGGAGGAAGGGTGAAATTTTTGAGAAAGGAACAAAGTTTTGAAGGAAATAAAGGAACTGGATAGTCAGCTGTTGGTGGATAGGAGTAGAGAAATTTAGGTCTGGTAGATGTAAAATATTTTTGTAGAACTAAAAAATACAATGATAGATTGAGTGTGGCTGATTTCTTTTTGTATTTCTTTTGATAATTTAACTTGCTTACTGTTACAGTACTCAGTCAGAAACATAATCACCAAAACAATAAATATTTCATAATGTCTCAAAAATCCAGAATTTCCCAACTCTAAGCTCAAATTTCCCAACTTCACAAATATTGGGGGGGGGGGCTCCCCCCCATACCCCACCATGGCGACGCCCCTGTAGGGCATTATGCACATTTTCATAGTTTGCAATTTTCCCTATTTATAAAGTTTCAATCTGTAAGGGGTTATTACATTCTTTCTTGCTAGGAATGAGCATTTCTCCTAATAGAAGAAAGGAAGAGAGAGCATATCAGGAACCTAAAATTAAGTAAAGAAAATACAGCCCTAGCAAGAAAGAACATAATAACCCCCTTAGAGATTGAAACTTTACAAATAGAGAAAATTGCAAACCATGAAAATATGCATAATGCTATATTAAGAGAAGCTATTGAAATTTATACTTCGACAATTGAAGTTTGCAACGATATGACACATGCATCTATTGACTGCCGGTGGATGAAAATACTAGAAGAGGGAAAAAAGAGGAAAGGATACAGGAAAAAGGAGGGAATCATCTGATCTTGAAACAAGATAAATCGGGAAGAGAAGTCTTTTAGTCATTCAACTGAGGATGTTCTGATAGGAATGAAAACGTTATTGAAATGAATGCAAAGATATGACGTGTGCATCTATTGATTGCCGGTGGATGAAAATACTAGAAAAGGGAAAAAGAGAAAAGGATAAAGGAAAAAGGAGGGAATCAGCTGATCTTGAAACAAGATAAATAGACAATAGACCCTTTTCAGTAAATGCGCCCTGCCCCTTTTCAAAAAAAAAATGTGAACACTAATATAAAGCATAAAAAAAACAAAAGAAACATTGAAAAAATAGTAAATAGTTCATGATTCTTAGATTAAAATATTCATATAAAGCAAAAAATCAGATTTTAAAAGATAAATTACTTAATTATTTTCAATGAAAGGATTCTTAATCAGAAATATGCCTTCAAAACATCATATAAAAAAAAAAATAAATAAAACAGCAAAAATACAGCTTAAAAACAAATAAATATTAAAAAATCAAATGCAGTCTGCATAAAAATCACATAAAAGCATTCTGAAATTCTACATTCACAAACTAAATACCTAAAATCGCATTAAAGCAATCTCTAACCCTACATTCACAAAGCAAATACAAAAAAAAAAAAAAAAAAAAAAAAAATTACAGAAACGCTTGTTTTGCACACCAAACCAGAATTAAACCAACTTTTATCAAAATAAAAATAGGAGTTATAGTAAATCAATGCAAAAATATAATTAAAAAAAAAAGTAAATTAGAAAAATACAACATGGTCAAAAGACATACACACTCATCCTTCATGAAAAAAACATTTGTACGATAGCGTGAGAAAGTTATCTGAAATCCCCGCATAAAATCCGGTGAGGAAATCTAGGGCAGCCGGAACAGCAAAATAGTAAAAGTTGCAAAATTGGCAGCAAATATCGCCAAAAAAATGGGCATTCAAAACCCCAAAAACACAGCAGATAATTGATGCCGAACACACAAAAGTAGCCATAATATATTTATATCATTCACAAAATAAATGAAAATGTTATTAGAGGAACCTTTTAATAATCACCTAGATTACCTTTTAAGAAAACAACCAATTATGATAAGCATTTCGGGAATATCCAATTATTCCAGGAAACAGGCTGTATAACTATAAATTATGACATTTATGAAAGACAAACATTTTAGTACCACATTTATTAAAATCCATTGACTTGTTCCTATTTTATCAGTGAATAAAAGATCTTACATAGTCCATTGTCGAAAGCATTACCCTCCTATTCTGCAAGCAGTCAAGTAAATAGAATCAGAGATGCGGGTAAATGGTGATATATGCAGTATACCTTCTGGATTTTTTAAAGAAACTTGGCATATCCTCCATAGGTATAGCATATGTCTCTAGTTTATAATATCCTATGCCTATAGTGTACTCTTGATTTTTTTAAGACTGCATCACTAGATATACAGTGCACTCTCCATATCTCGAACTTTGATATCTCAAAAACCTTGATATGTCGAAAAATTATTTTTCCCCTTGATATTACATATTCCTCTAATGTTAATTTTAATTCTTATCTCGAAGAGTTTTCTCTCAATACCTTGTTATGTTGAATATTTTTCAAAGTAAAAAATTAATTTTTCCGGAAAAATCATCATCCATTTGTATTGAAAAAAAAAATAGAGGTATTTCCAAGAATCTCCTGATTATTTCTCAAAGGGGTCAGGGACGATTCCGATATTTTCATCTGGTAGCATGAACGGAAAATGTTGAAAACGATGACCTTAACGCTATTTTTCGAACAGAAAAATTGGTTGAAGAACAATATCAAAAGAGAAGTTGCCAGGTCATTATACTGGACTTTAAGAAATTCTAGCAATGTAAATTCATTTATGTATTTACTAATTATTTTCAACTTAATGTAATTATTTTCTACTATTTAAAAAATCAAAATTATCATCTTGTATTTAGACTTATTGTCAACAATCATTACATATTTTTGCTTATTCTCATTTATCATGACTCTAATTTTTATAATATTATTCCGTATCTTGTGTTTTTACGTGAATTTTTATGTTTTAGTTATGACCTTGTTATCTCGAAAACTCGCTATCTCGAAATTTTTTTAGTGTCCCTTCGACTTCGAGAGTAATGTTAGTTGGGGCAACTGGGCCATGATTTTACAATGTGACTCTGGAGCTTCTGACAATTCAGCTTCAAAAAGCTAATGTTCATTTGAATTAAAGTCTGAACTTCTGTAAATGTGTTCAGTTAGGTTCCGTCTATCAGGCAGAAATGCTCAAAATTACATTTTAATATTTAAAAATATAAAAATATGCATATTTTATCTTTCTTTCCTCATGGGTCCAGTTGCCCCATAAAAATGGGGTAAGTGGCCAGGAGGGTCTATCTTCTACACGCGTTTATTTTTCTTCATATGGGATGTCAGGTCCTGTTTGAAAAAATTTAAACCAGGCAGATCATGTAAATTATATATCAACTAAAGAGTGTTGTAAGGGAAACCTTTGCTGTCAATGTGTCTAAAAAAAGCACTAAAAGTGAAAATATTAGATTTATTTATACCAAAAACATAAAAATTATGTAAGTACTTAAGTACTTTAGTATAGGTAATAAGTATAAAAGTCACATGGGTATTTTAAGGAAAACAATAGCATTGTAAATCTATGAACAAACGGCTACGTGAGTACTTAAGTACTTTATCTGTATCCAGGGGTCGCATTCTATAGGGAAAATTTGATTGTTCCTACCAAAATCCTTAATGAGTTACCCTCATGATAATTTTATTTAACATATTCTATAGAAAGGTGCAATGAAGATTTTATTTTCAAAATAGTGGTAGGAACAATAAAAGTTTCCCTATAGAATGCAACCCCTGTGTATCGTACAATTTCAAGGTTTGGCTATCTCGCTTGCAGTGGCAAGGTACTTGCAGTCGTAAAATGTTGAAAAAATTTAATAACACCAGTATTTACAAGAGAATCTATTTGTAAACATGTAACAATATATTTTCACGTACTTAATAAAGATGAAATTTTCATTATAAAATTCCGGTGCCAATGTGGCAATTAGGGATTAAAATTATGTGATGTCATAACAGCATCACCGCCTCTCAAGGGGTCAAGAAATTTGGTTTGATACCACCCAATATACTTTTTTTTTAAATTTTATTACGTTATTTTAATAAGATATTCTATAATTTTCTTTATTGTGAGCAAAAAACAATGGAGAAATTTATTTCCCGTAGTAAGAGAAACTTAAAAAAATTATTTATAACTATTGGGGTAACTGGATCCAGCATGGTCCAGTTACCCCGGATACATGTCCCAGTTTTCCCATTCTTGAAAAATTTATGGGGTAACTGGGACACCGGGCTTACATTTGAAACATGAAGTAAATATGTACAGATACCTAATAATATTAATGTAGTTATATGTCTAATCTTTAAAAAAAAAAAAAAAAAGATTGTTTATAAAAGTACTTACAGTATTTCAATAAAAAGTCGAGGAAGTTCAACCCTATTGACGTTGTTTTTAAAAAAAGAAACGTAAATTTTTGACAACCTTTCACAACAAAGTGAGAGTTGTGATTGAGTTGACACACGTTGTTTTAGGAAGTAGAGATTAAGGTGCATCATTCACAAAAGCTAAAACTTAAAAAAAATCAACAGTTTTTTATAAAATAGCCTATGGCCCAGTTACCTTGTGGGTCCAGTTACCCCAACAAACCTTATACTGTAACATAGAATTATCAAGAATTATCCCAGATATATGGTGATATAAAAATTATAATGGAACAAAATTGAAATGAAAGAGAAAATATATCTTGAGAATTTTAAATAATGTAATCACACCCAAACATACAGAAAAAATAAATAAATAAAGAGAGGGGCATATTTTATGGCATTATACAATTATTAAAAATAATACACTTACACAGACATAAAGCAAGTAAACTTGTTGAGTTTATTTCTTTCAATTTTTATTAAAAAACTGGAATCATTTAGAATCTTAATTTTTTGCTTTGCATTGAACTGTCTTTATTCTTCTTGAGTTATATTCTAGTATATGATTATAAATTACTCAACAGAAACATAAACAAAAGTTTTTTCTCTCTTTAAGAATTTAGGTATAAAAATACTTTTAATGCATGACACAGGCAAATAAAACAAATTTTCAAAGGATCATGTCATTATAATTAAAAACACTACATAGAAATACATTACGTAAAATAGATTAAAATTTACAGAGAATTTTGAGAGATTATCAAAAGATTTATTTATTAATTTTCCCAAGTAAGTGAAAAATGTCCACACCAGGATTACTCAGTTGAAACAAAAAAATTCTAATTACATACAAAAGTTTAAATTATTAACTATATAATTTTAAAGAACTCCTAGTTTTAAGTTAACTTTTAAATTATATAGCACAAAAATTACAAGTAATGTAATATCTTATTGAAATTTTTACCTCTAAGCAATCTTTCTTTTTATGAGTCATAGCACCACAATTTTCACATGCTCCAGGTCTATATCTTGTACTAATTGAACCCTAAAAAAGAAAATTATATATATTAACATCTAAAATTAATGATATTCATTTGGAAAACACACATTTTTAAAGAACTGAAACATGAATTATTAAAACAAAATTATCAAATTCATTTGAAATTAATGTTAACAACTATATTGTATTACACAATAGAAGATCTTTATTACACAATTCTCCATATAACGCACAACTTCCTCAGATGTAAACAATGAAATTTGCAGTTCAGAAGCACCTATATTCCCATAATATAAAAAATTGTGACTTTCTACAGAACTAAATTTGATACATTATTTCAACTTTATATCCTTAATTTAGGACTTTTTAATGAAAAATTTGCTACTATTACAATAAACAGTTTTGAAAATGAGTAATATAATAAATGATTTGGTCCAGGTATACTTGGATCTTATAAAGTAAATTTAAGAATGTGTGAAATGATCTATATTACGTAAAAATTATTATCTGGATAACATCTGGTAACAAGGAAAGCAGTATACAGATACTCTAATGTATTTTGATATGTTTCAGACATATTTGCCCATGTTTACAAGGTAAATTTAATGATATGTGAAATGTGATCCATATAACACAAAATTCTATATAACGCACAACCTTGCATTTTTAGGTTTTCGTCATAAAGATCTTCTACTGTATTTATTTTGTTAGGACTAGCTGCCTACCTGCAGCTAGGCTATAGCAATCTAACTATTACTGTACTTAAACATATGCCACAATGTAACGAATTTCATTGATTTTCATGTTTTCCTTGCATTTAGTATTAGCTATTGTATGAAGTAACACTATGAACTCACAGCAGACCTGTCGGCCACACTTGGATATGCAATGATAATCTCTAGCCATGCAGAAAAAAATCACAGAATATTATTTTAATTCTTAAGAAATTTCAGTCAGTATCTATAAAGCAATCATTTTGTGAGAGTTTTAAATACATAAGCTAATTTTACAATGATCAAACGCATAAATACGTACAACACCATGACATCAAAACCACATACAGCCGTTTCAAGGATTCTTGGATCCCCTTCCTCAGTGAAAAAAAAAAAAAGAATTTAAAACGGCTTCAAAGAACCCCTCAGTTGTTGCCGTTTGAACCTGATGTAACCCCCCCCCTGTAGATTTGTACATCATCTTTAATGTCAGCATGAACTTCTCTTTTACTCTCTTTCAAAGCAATGCAATACTTTAACTTACTTGACTTTTCTACAGTTTATGAGCAGTTATTCTTCAGCAGTTTTCATATAATTTGTGAGCTAATACTCCATAATCATGTCCACAGCCAGTGGCGCCAACTTATATGGGCCCATGGGGTGCGAGCCCACCCAACATTTTGATATCTCCACCCACTCAATTTCCAAGGATTTCTTTATTTATTTACTTAATTGCTGAAATAAAATTTAGCTTTATTTAAGTTCTCAAAATAATTTTGTTTGGAAAATAGTAAGGACATCAATTAGACTTACAAAAGCCCTGAAAGCCCATCCAGCAGATATAAAAATAAATTTCTCTCAAAAACAAACCTCCTGCATATTTTGACATAAGTTTTATATGTCTTGATGAATCGATGAAGGTGATTAAGATGATATTTAATTTTTTCCATTTTCAATAGTTGGCAATTTTTATGTTATTTATAAAAAATAATATTATATTTATAAGGAAAAACTTTTAAAAATATAATTTAATAAATTATTTATTAAATTATAATTAGTGATGCAATGGATATCCAGCGAACATCCGGTATCCGGCCTATTCGGCCAACATGCCGGATATTTGGCAGTAGCCGGATACTGTAATTATCCGGCCGAATATCCGGCTTGAAATAAATGTGCCCAATAATGAAAAAAATGGTTTTAATAAATGAATAACTAATAATATTAATAGATGTAAATTTCCAATTGGACGAAAATGTCCGGACCAGGATTCGAACCAGGGATTTCCTGGCTGAAGCTGCCAGTGCTCTACCATCTGAGCTATCCCGGACGAATCTGGTGGAACTTTTTCACCAGGAAACCTTAATGATTATAGCATCTGGTCTGAAACCTCGTTCAGCTCAACAGAATAAATCACAAGTAAAGGAACTCCAGAAATCGCTGGATACGTAATCACGCAGTTGAAATTTACATCTATTAGGATTTATTTACCAATTGGAATAATTGTGTTAAAATTAATTGGGTGTAACTAATAATATTATTTAAAAAATGTATTTTATTATTAATTTTAAACTAAATTTAATTTTTAAGAATGTTTATTTCAAACGTATTTTGCTTCGATAGAATTTTTTAATAGCTATCAAGGGTTGATCCAGGCAAAATTTTGTTGTTATTACATTCTGGTAAATGCAATTTAAAAATTAAATTTGATTAATTAAGTATTAAGTTAAGTCAAAAGATTTTCTGCACTATGACCATTACCGAAATTGCATTTTTAGCAACGTCTACATGAGCGTGTCCATTACTGGAAATCGACTAATTAAGCATTCCAGTAGACGGGAACACGGCTCTTAAAACCTTAAAAATAAATAAAATTTTGTAAGTAACCAAATTAGTATATAAAATTCAATGTTTTCTATTACTAATTACTATCAAAACAAAAATATGCAAATTTTGCAAGAAAATAATAAATAGGGTAGATGTGCCAGTAATGGACACCCTTAAGGAATTTCTTTTTAAATTATTTTTTTATTAATAGTTATAATTATTATATTCCAGTTTTTTCAATATTATATTAGCCTATTAGCAATATTTAACCATTCTTATAGTCTCATTTCCCAATATGAATCGAAATTTAATTTTAAATAAAAGAAATATATCAAAACACCCAAAAGCCCAGTAATGGACATCCTCTGGCCCAGTAATGGACACCTTCTGTTCCAGTAATGGACACCCCCATAAAAAGTAATAAATATAACTGTTTTTATGACTGTATTTAGAACCAGAGTTTAATGAATGCATACTAATGAAACAAAATAGTTATTTTCAAATAAATTTAACAATTATGATACCAGTAATTATTAAAATATTTGTGATAATCATTTACTGTTTGCATCAATTATTGCAATTATCAGAAGATCAATGTTTAAATTATATTAGATGGATAGTTTAAAATACTAAATATCAGGCAATTACAGCTATCAAATTATTGAAACAGTTTGGGATTTAAAAAGTAATTAAAAAAAAAAAAAGTTTTGCAATATTAGTGTTTAGTTTTGTCTCACTATTTTTAACAATTAATCTTCCAGAGACTACTTGATGTATCATTTATAATAATTAATATTACAAATATGAAAGAAATGATATTGTGAGTTGAATATTTTAAATACTAAATAAAATAATTTCAAAATAAAACTGTAGAACTGATGTTTGAGGCCACTGATCTGCATATTTACTAGTTTCATGAATATTACCTATAACTTTCATTAATATTACATGTTTTTTGTGTGTGTGTGTGTGTGTGTGTTAGAGGGGAATAAGGAAATATTTAAGACAGAAAATAGATTTTTAATAGCTTCTGTAATTTAATTGTTTTTATGTATACGGAGAGTGGTTAAGCCCTATGAGTTCCTCTTTGACTGTGCTCGTAAACAATACTTTCTGCTTCCTGGCTGGTTTGACTGCCAGATTATAAAATATGTAAGGTACATATGCATTTAAAAGAAAAAGGAATAAAATATTGAAATTTTATTAATCACATAAAGTAACTTAAAAGCAACTATTTATAAAAGTTTTCGTGTTATTACATTTTGGTAAGTATAATTTAAAAATTAAATTTGATTTTTTAGGTTTGCATTTAAGTCAAAATATTTTATGCACTATAAACATTACTGAAATTGCATTTTTAGCAATGCCTGCATGGGGTGTCCATTACTGGAAAATGACTAATTAACCATTCTAGTAATGGACACCGCCTCTTAAAACCTTAAAAATAAATTAAACTTTGTAAATGGTCGCTAGTATATAAAATTCCATGTTTTCTATTGCTGTTCTAACAAAAACATTCAAATTTTGCAAGAAAATAAGTAATATATAAATTAATTTAACGAAGCCAGCTCTTAGCCTCTTCATTAAGATTTTCACAGAAAAACAGAGAAACTTTGAAACGTTATTTTCTGCTTCCTGATTGGTTTGATTAAAAGTGTCAACAATAACCCAGTTTTATAAAACATGCAAGGGGGAATTATAAAAAAAAATAATTAAAGCTAAATATTTATTAGTTATTTTTTTATAAACCAAAAACATCAAGGGGTGTCCATTACTGGCACATCCACCCTATATAAATTTATTAAATGTCTCTTGGCATGTTCATTAAGATTTTCCCTGAATAACAGTGGAATTCAAAATATTATCTTCTGCTTGTGCTTTCCGACTGGTTTGATTAAAAGTGTGAACAATAGCACAGATTATAAAACATGCAAGGGGGAGTTACGAAGAAAATAATAAAAGCTAAATTTTTATTGGTTATTTTTTTAAACACATTGAAGTGTATCTATTACTGTTATATTTATTTTACATGATTTACTTTTTTTTGTTATTTTACTATTATTATTGTTATTATTACTATTTAATTAAAATAGTACTAATTAAATAACTAATGATAATGAATTTAACTATCATTATTAAAAATTTAATATTTATGTTTTCTATAAAATAAGAAATTAAAATAAAAAGTTTTTAATTGTTTAACTAAAAGTAATAACTTTAAAAAAATGCTTCATCTTATTTGGGAGGAAAGGGTAGAAAAGTAAACATACTGCGGCTGGATGGCCGGATATCCGGCTTAGATTGCAGCCGAATATTCGGTATCCGGCCAAATTGACATCCGTTGCATCCCTAATTATAATTTTATATTTTACTTAGAGAAAACATAATTTGATTTTTAATTATCATCTTTAGTCATTCGCTTCTTCCCAGCCTCTCTCTCCACACACCAGGGTTGCCAGTTTTGTCTCCATTTTTATTCAGAAAATACAAATTCGTGCCAGAAATTAAGAATAGTATTATTTGCTTAATTTAATGACAGAAATTTTGTTATTACATAAAGTAAAAATTCTTCTATCAAAATTTCCTGTATGGATTTCAAATTAAAATTGGAGGCCAAACTGTCAACTCTGCCACACACATGAACCAGGAAAAGAATTGTATTTTTTTTTAAGTTGCCGCTATTGTCCACAGCCGGGGTTAGCATCAAAGATGAGGAAGCAAATGATCATTTAGGATACAATTGAATTATAGACAGGGGTGTAAAAATTTTTTGAAAATCTAGGAGCCAGTTACTATTGATAAAAAATTTGTAAAATGAAATCACAGTATAAGTTAAAAATAGTACATACAAATTACTCTTTTTAATTAAATATATCTGACACATGACATAAATTTTTCTTGTATAAAAAATAATGTTACATATAATTATAAATATTGATATAAAAAAATTGGAAGTGTTGATGTAAAATACAAATAATAATCATTAAAAACTTCTTTAAACACCTCAGAAGTACAAATATGTAATACACTTCAAGGACTATAATATATGCCATAAATCAATATTGTTAACTTATTGTTTGTCCTCATTTGCTTTTAAATTTTTATGATGTTTATGACCGCTCATGTCTCTTGTTGTTTTTTATGTAAAGTACCAGCGTTCAACTGCTTTTGTAGGATCATATGCTTCTACAGAAGGTTCATTTAAATTTATTAATAATAAATCATTTAAATTTTGTGATGTCAAAGTAGAGCGAAACTTGTTCTTGATAAAATTCATTGTGCTGAATCCTCGCTCACAGGATGCAGTTGCCACAGGTATTACAGATACAATTTGCAGTAACTTTGATAAAATTGGAAATTCATTAATTTGATCAAAAGCTCACTAAATTTCATGTCTTTGCATCAGCGTTGTTCGATTTAAATCAGCTTGATTTAAATCATGATTTAAATCAAATGATTTTTTTTTTTAAATCGTTGATTTAAATCAGTTTTTTTTTTTTTAACATTGATATTTACAGGTTAAATAAGAATCAAATTCATCATTTATGTTATAAGAAAAGTAATCATTCATTTCAGATTAAAAATTACCTTGTAATAACATTAAATAAAACTTTTATAAGATCAAAATGCTATTATTTTATGAAAGTAAATGCAATTGTATTAAAAATATTATCAATCCATAGTATATTCCTCAAAAATCTTGATAAATGGTCTCAATTTTAAATTGTTTTCTTTTTTAAATGATCAGTTCATTTTTGCAAGTTAAATGCTTAAGCTATATACTTGGGGAACGAGGAACTTGATAGTATTGAATATACTGCGATCGTTATACTTCCGCGACAAGAAGAAGTGCGTTGACTATTTTAATAAAATCTTACCCGATATCTGTTTTTTTTTTCTCCAAAATTTTAATGCAAAAGCAATTCATTGACTAAATGAAACTGATTTAAGTTGAAATTTGTCACTATTATGATATGTATATATTAAATTTATATAAAAATGTATTTATTCGTTTTGGCGAAATTTTGGCGCTAATGAACGTGTGTTGTACAGAGATTGTAAACCTATTAGAGATAACGTCTCCCCAATTTCCGGTATGTTAACAGATAATTACTCTAAGATTGCGGTTTTTAATCTGCAATATATATTTTTTATTTTTGAAACTTGTTAAAATACTGAAACAATTTTTGTGGATTTGAACGTATCGGAAAATTTTAACCCAAATGGATACCAAGCATGACAATAAAATATTTAAAACAATAAAAATGCAAAATAAAAGGAATAGAAAGGTGTTTATTTATAATGCTGAGGTTGTAAATAAAAAAGTTGAAGAAAGTTATTCTGCTCGAATACGAATTTTTCTACTGGCAAATTCGAGTTATTTTTAACAGAAACATAGGCATATGCAAGGAGGGGGGGGCTCTAAATCCTTGAAAAAAAAAATAAGAACTGTTAAAAACATTACTGTTTAATACTTTTTTGTTTTATTATTTTTTTTTCCCTCTTTTCTCTTTAAATCCTGATAAATTTATTTCTGAATATTAAATATTATTTAATTGTTAAATTCCTAAGTTAGTTTTTATTTTCATATGTTTTAAAAATTGTCTTGCACAGTAATTTTTATGGTTATAGGCATTAGGCAATATTAGAAAAAAAAATTGCATAATCATGCTAATGTAGTACAGAAGTTTTGGCATGAATATGAGATTGAATTAAAAATAAAGGGAAAATATTGATAATAAAAATAAGCTTAAAAGTTTATTTTACATATTTTTATAGTGTATACTCATACATGCTAATAATTTGTTTCCCTTTAGATTTGTTTTCCTTCTTACATTCAAAATTTTTAAATACAGTCGAATCTTATTATCCGGACACTCTAATGACCAGAAAAAAGTGTCGTCATAAGCGGAGTGTCGCGGTAACCGGTGTCGAAGAAAAATATGTTTATAAAAAGCTGCATTTTTAATTAATTTAACACAATTTTAAATTCATAACTGTTCTTGCAGTTTTAACCCCTTGAAGGTGAAACAATTATGTTTGTGCAATGCAGAATTCCCACCGGAAATTTAGAAAAATTTTATTTCAAAATAAGGAAAAGTAATTTTACAACTTTTTTCCATCAAAGTTAGAAAAGTAAAATTTCATAAAATTTTTCTGGTGCAAATCTTCATTAATCGTAGGTGTGATAAAATATATCCCACGCCCCCTCAAGGGGTTAAGCAATAAAACATTATTATTTAACAAAATAAACGCATAAACAAAATTGAAAAGAATAAAAATCAGATTTATGACTACTTGCTTTTTGGAAAATGGACAATTTTCCTAAACCTTCGGGATATAGGGAGTTGCAAATTATTCAATGACATAAAATCCGGAATTTATATTAAAATTATATACAGAAAATCAGGACTTTGAAAAACTGACGTGATAAGCAGAATGACGGGAAAAACCGGGTGTCGGGATAATGAGGTCGGACAGTATATCTTAAACGGGGTTTCAGGAAGGGTGGCCCTCTCTAACGAAAATGAAATTACTGTTCAATTGTCCTTTTTTCTTTCTTTTTCTTTATTTCTTTCTTTATTTTTTTTCTTTCTTTCTTTCTTTTTTTTTTTTTGGGGGGGGGGGGGGTGAAAAGACTTTATATAAAATACAAATGTGAATTCACGTGGTTCTTCAAAATTGCACATTTAGCAATGCTAGATAGTAGATACCTGTTACGTGTTACATACATATACAGTAGAGCCCCGATTATCCGCGGTGCGGTTTATCCGCGAAGAGAATTTTTTTTTTTTTTTCTTTAATTTAAGCCAAATTTTTAAATTTAAGCAAGGAAAATACAGTAAGCCCTACTAATACAGATAAACAGAAAAATTCATGTATTCGAAAGTAATAGAAGAATATTTCTAGATTCGGTTGCCATGTTTAAAATATCAGTTATAAAGTCTTGATGTCTTTTCTTGATTTTATTAACTAAACGTAAGCACAGCACTTAAAATATTTAACAATTAACTGAGAATATTATGATAAATTCCAGGGGAGCATATCAAGAATAGCTTCATTTTTGAGATAGAAAAGGTGTTTCTAAAGCTAGAAGCAAAAATAAGTGACTGATTTTTTTTTTTAAAGGTGTAACTCAACACTTTTTGTACAGTATGTATGGCATTGTTCCCACCTTTCTTTACTGTTCTTTATTTTAGTGATTTAGAGGGAAAGCAAAGGTTTCGGCTGTACTGTGCATATGTATGTATTTTAAACATTTTATTATGTTTTTTGTACACTAAAACATAGTTTTCATGTTGAATTTTCTTTTTTTCGAGCTTGCACCCCATTTTCTGCCTTCTTCGGGTTATCCGTGATTTTTGTTATCCGCGGTGCCCTTGCCACCCAATTCCGCGGATAATCGGAGCTGTACTGTAACTTTAAACCTGATTAGAAACACATTTGTATTAGTTCTAAAAAACATTTCTCAACGAAACAATTATGACTCCCTTACAAAATAATAAAATTATAGGTGGTAAATAAATTATAGGTGATGTTAAACGGCAACAATATATTTATTTTTTTCCTTCCAATTTATTTTAATTCTCAAGATTACTGTCAAAGTTGAAATGTTCTTGGAAAATAATGTATTTTATTCTAATTTAAAAAATATGCCTTGGTGATAAATTGCAAATAACTAATTGTATTTAATTTTTCAAAGAATGACGAAAAAAAAAAAAAAAAAAATCTTTGAAATAAGGTTTTTTGCAAACGCAATTCAAAATTAATTTTTGCAAACGCAATTCAAAATTAATTTTATGTCGCCGAAATGAGTGCTACATAGCCAGATGTTGCAACCATATTAAGTCAGGGGATGTAAATAGGCAGTATCAGGCTTTCACCTTACTATCTTCTTGGTCCTTCCCTAAGTGTAGTTAGTACCTTATTCTGTCCAGGATTTATGTCATTTATTTGTGAAGTTTTTTTTTATTGAAAAATCTAATCACAATTTTGTGAATTTGAAAAAATCATTACATATAGATTCTTGTTTATGTTTTTAAGAGAATCATTTATTTATATATACTATATAAAAAAAGAGTATGTAATAGGTACTTTGTTGACTTCAACTGTTTTGTGACAGGTTAAATTTTATTTTAAAATAATTAATTTGTGAAAGTTTAAGTCAGGCGACAGAAAAGTTTAGGGAAAGATCTATTTTGAAGACAAAGAATTTTGTGAAGGGCCCTGTTTTAAGATGAAAATTTTCATGAAGTGTCCTGTCTAAATATTTAAAAAATTGTGAAAGGCCCTTTAAAGGACCCAAATTTTTCCTAAACAAATCCCTGTTATTTCTAATCTAAGCAGTGATTACTACTGTCACTAAGCATGATTGATTGCTGAAATTGTCAAAAGCTGAGGAGATAACACTGACAATTGATAGTTTTAGGTTTTCAGTTATGTGATTATTTTTCATTCGGTAACTATTTTGTCAATTATTAGATTAGTATAGTATTGTACAGGGTTGGTAAAAACCCAAGTTTGTGTACAAAAACCCAACCCACCCGGGTTTTTGTGGGCTTTTTGTGGGTTTTAGTTATTTTTTTGTATATTTGTATATTTGTATAATATATGTGTGTACTCATTTAAAAATATATTTATTATGTTACACTTTTTTAATTACATTTGATCTATTTATTACTAATTAATATTTATAATATCAGTTAATAAATTTATTCTATTCTGATATTAGTATTAACTTAATACTAATATCAGAATAAATTTATTAACTGATATTATAAAATAATACCAATAGCATTAATATTACTACTATTATTAATTATTATTACTACTATTATTAATTAATAATAATAATATTACTATTATAATTAACTGAATACCGTGTTTACTCGCATAATAGTCGCACCCCTGATTTGAAGCAAAAAAAAAATCGTCAAAATATTTTCTTCGCATAAATTGATGGATAAAAAAAGGATGAAAGATTGGGTTCGCAATGTTTAGAAGAAAAGGTCTGGATCATTGCTCAAAAAACCAGAGGAAGAGGAAGAAGCTGAAGCATGGTATTGCAGTATTATTCAAAGTGGTTACCTGCAATATTGGCATTTAAAATTAAAGACATAGACTATTTTCCTAAATCACTTCTTTTCTCAGAAAATATTGTGTCAAAAATTTTCAGCTTCAAAATGGTGGGAAATTCTGAAAGAAAAAGTACATAAAAAGAAAAACAACAAGTTAGATTGTGATTTTTGAAGTTTTTTCTGATCTCTGCATTCTGTTCCATCTAGAGAAATTTCTCTACATTTGGATTCATATGGTCTAAATTGCAGAACAGACTAGGCTCAGAGCAGTGTGAAAAACTAGTAAAGATTTATAAATATTACCATAAAAATCAAAGTAAATGTGATTTTGATTGGTAAACTATAAAAAAGATCAAATATAGTTATTTTAAATATATTACATTCTGTAAGTTATTTAAAATATATTTAAAAAAAATAAATATTCTGAAATAAACTACCAGCTGATTACCACAAATACGACTGATTTTTATTTAATTATTTTTATGTAATTTTGATAAAAGAAACCACCTAGGTTTTGGGCTTAAAAGGTAAACTTGTATTTTGTATTTTTAAATATTATAGGAGGTATTTGCAGATTCAGAAATGATTTTTAACAAAAACCCAGGCGGTTTTTTGTTGGTGGACCAGCCCACAAAAACCCGGGTGGGTTTTTGTGGGCTGGGTCCACTTTGCCAACCCTGGTATTGTGTGAATCAAAAGTTGAAAAAATAATGTCATTTACCAATGGTACGGTAGAGAGCTTTTAGATTTTTTTTATACATAAGAAAAATGGTTCGCAGAGAAAAAAGATCCAATGTGGCTTTTTTTTACAGAAAAAAATACTATTTTTGGAAAAGGTGTAATAGTAATATGCAAATAGTGTAGTGATAAAATGATGGGGATTATGGCAAGAATGTAAAACACAAACTGGCAGTCTATGTGATAACATTCATGAATCTCAATCTGCAATGGCGTATACATATACATTTAAAATTCTTTGTTACATTTATTATGTGTTTATATATTATATATATTATTGGAGTAACACATTAATGAAAAAAAAATAACTTTAAATTAACTAGATATTTATACACAGAACATGCATAGATTTATGTATAACAATTTAAATTCAATAGTAGAATAATATAATAAAAGTTTAAGTTTTAAGTGAATCTTTTAAATTTGTTTGCAACAATTTTTAATTTTTATTTAAAATATCTTGAATTCTTATCTAGGAAATGTAATGAAATTAATAGAAATGTGTAAATCTATGCAGAAAAAATAAATAAATATATGCACGGACATAAATAAGTACACAAATAATATTAATTAAAAAAATCTGATTTAAATAAAAAAAAAATCTGATTTAAATCAAAACATTCAGATTTTTTTGATTTTTTAAAAAAAAATCGTGGTTTTTACCAAGCCTGCTTTGCATAGTACCTTAAACTCGTATCATTCGTCAAGAGCAAATCTGCTTTAATTTTACATTAGGTTTTTTTTTTTTTTTTTTTTTACTTTGTGTATTTTGTATATATATTTTTATATACCGGGTTTATGAATACTGCATATATTTTACATTTATATTCAAATAACTTTTTACAGACTAATTATAAATTATTTTGTCTTCAATAAAGCTTAAATTCTTACAACTATTTTTTTTAAATTTTTATATTAGTTTTTATTATATTATATTATATATAACTAATATAGTTTATTAGTTATAATAGAAACATAAAAAAATAACTAAAGTTTAAGTGAAAAATTTTATCAAATATTCATTAATAATGTAATATATCATGTGCACAATTTATACAAAAAGAAATGTTTCAAAATTTCCAAATTTTAGGTTTTAGATACTTTATAACAGGTTTTGGATGGTAAAAACCACTCTGTATTGTCCAAAACTCCAACCCTAATGAAAAGACATAAGTTGCAATTACAAAATTATTTTGATGTCATGCACAAATTAACTCTTTTCGAATAAGAAAACATATAACTGAAAAATATCACATTACTTTAAGTCCTCGGACGTAATCATCACTAATTTTACTGAACTCTCTTTGTCTGTCAGGCTGAGGCCGCTGATGTTTTAAAGTAGCAGTTTTTGCTCCAAAATACCAAGGAGCAGATGATATATATTGAGGTAAATGAGGATTAATGTCCCTAGAAAAAAGAAAATTAAAATGTAGAATGCCAGTCTCTAAGAATGATTTACAATGTAAAAAAAAGTACAGAGAGAGACAAGATAGAAATAAAGTAAATTATATTAGTAGTCAAATTAAATATTATTTAGAGTATGATAATTTCAACATTATGATAAAAGATGTTTTAAAAATAAAAGCAAGACAAGAAAAATATTTTAAGAACATGTAAATCTAGTAATACATTCTTATTTAAAATACCTTTTATAATAACTTAGAAAAAAAAGAAGATTAAGCAGAAATACAAACACAAGTATATACATATGAATCAAATCTTTAAAACTTAAATAAAGATGTAAACAAAATCCCCTTTAATTTAATTTAAGAGAATGAGAAATTGATCTTTAAAACTTAAATAATGATGTAAACAAAATTCCCTTTAATTTATACAGGATGTGAAAAAAGAAGAACAAATAAAAAACGAGATTGAAAATATTTTACAAACCTCCCAAAGCAATACAGCAAGCTATAGGGTTGCCATAAATCTCGGTTGCCACAAATAACAGTTCATTGCCAAAATTTTGCCCTTTTTTCACATGTTAATTTTTACTTTCTTTCTGTGGAGTACAAGCAATCTGTTCCAAAACCGGCACAATCTTAGAACAAGCAAGACATACAATCTTGACACTGTCTTTGACTTGCACCAAGCACCTACATGCACCAACTGAG
This sequence comes from Maratus speciosus, assembly GCA_963932465.1. Classification (NCBI taxonomy): domain Eukaryota; kingdom Metazoa; phylum Arthropoda; class Arachnida; order Araneae; family Salticidae; genus Maratus; species Maratus speciosus. The sequence goes on from OZ010795.1 coordinate 389,190,281, forward strand.
AATTCCACAACCCTCGAAATTCTCCCCAATCACAATACGTGCTTTTCAGCAGACAACTTGCTACTTACACAGTTCCAACGAGAATTTCTTTCATAAAGTAAACACAGTGGTGTAGTCTTAAAAAAAACACAGAAGGTATACAATATACATTCTAAGCAGAGGGTATATGCTCAAGGCAGAGGGTATATACCCTAGTGTATATATAACTATAGTTTTCTTGAGAAACGAGGGTATACTGTGTTCCTAAAAAAAAAATCCAGAAGGTATACGGCATATACCCCCGTATACCCTCCACTACATCCCTGAGTAAACATTCGAAAGAGTTAACTTAAGCAATTTACAAATTTTTAGCTTTTTTTTTCCTCCGAATTTTTTGATTTATACAAATTTTTAGCTCCAGATTTTACGATTTACACAAATTTTTAGCTCTGGATTTTTCAATGTGTTATAAAATACAACATTTCTATTAGTAAATAATCTTAATTTTATTAATTATTTATCTTCCTCAGTCTAAAATTAACATTTAATTATTTAAAATCCAACTTCAAATCTAAAAAACACTTTTCAAAACATTAAAGTTTTATCTTAATAAATATAATCTATATTTTAATAATTTTTCTTATTTAAACTTACATTCTATCTTTTTCCATCATTCATTAAGATTTATTAAACTATAACAATAATCTGTGTTTACAAAGTTTGCGTTCATGTTTACTTTTCGTAAACATCGTGATTCGCGATAGATTGGCATTTCTTTCTAAGTTTAAAATAGTGAAAATTTTTCTCTTTATTTTGTTATAACTTTCAGAGAAATCCGTTAATAAAACTATGAGATATTCAATTTAATAATTTCCTATGTTTCTCTATTTCAAATATGCGCGCAAGCTGATCGTTCAGCCATTGATTCAAGTACAATTAGAGATGTAAATTTTCCGGAAAAGTTGAAGTGGCGGAAAAAAACCGTTTTTTTTCCAGTTTTTTTCTGGAAAAATTGGAAAACTTGGAAAAATTGATTTCCTATAAATGTTTCTCAAAAATAAGTTATATTTTCTTAAAAAGTATACAATAATAAACTTTTTCAATATTTATGCACATTTAAAAAAAAATTATTTTCCCTTTACATGTGAATATGTTATTAAAAAAAAAAAAAAGAGAGGAAAAAAAAAAGCCAGCTTTTAAAAGTTTATCCTTTCAGTCTCAGAATTCTGACAGTAGCTTTTCTTGCTTAATTTAACACCAGTGTTTGTAATATATCATGTGTCCATTAAAATGATTTTTCAGTAGCACTTTAACTATATCAGTAAAGCTAATTAAAAAAACAACAACTTTAGTTTCAACCAATATTGCTGTAGTTTTAAAGCAGTTTTAAACTATATTGTACATCTCATCTACATAGTACTGGCTTTCAAATACATAAAGGATGCCAGTGTAAAAGAAACAAATTACAGTAGTTCTGGTATTATTATAAATACTATTATCATTTTCAAATCTTCTGTTGTTTAAAAATTGGTATTTTAAAATATTACTCCCCACCCCTTACAGTTATAATTTTCATTTCCTGTATATGTGGTTTTGGTGCAGCTTTCCAGACTAAACCCAAACTATGTTTTAGTAAGATTTAGATCCTTAATATTAAAAGCGGTATTTTTTTTTTTTTTTTTTTTTTATGAAACTTTTAAAACAGGTGGATTTTTCCATATGCTTAAAAATTGTTTTCAACTAGATTTTTCACAGAGATTTGCTTACATTTTCTTTGCAAAGTTTGTATGGATTTATATTTTTTGAAAATACATTTAGACAAATCTAAGAATCTATATTTCAAAAAAGAAAAAAAATAATACATAATTTTAACTACATGTTATTATCAAAAGAAATTTTTTTAAAAATAGTGAAAAATTACAGCTATGCGAATAAAAATAAATGCATGTTTCAAATTTTACATTAAATTTTCCATCTTACCATTTTCATTTATTGGTATAATACTGAAATAGTTTTGCACATGAATTTTCATTTTTAACGAGAGAAGTTCCATTTAATTATCTTACCAGGATTTGCTTGGATTTTTTTTCACACGATCATGTTTTTGCGAAATTGTGAACTTTTATAAAAACTTGTGAACTTGTAAAAAATGTGAATGAAATGTAAAAAATGTAATTGGAATTTTGTCATATTTAAGTTCTTATTTAGACATTATTGAGATGGTCCTTTGTACATAAACAGCTAGATAATAGATTCATTGGTTATTGCAGTTATTATACAACAGGTTTTTTTTTTAATTCTAAAATCATTACGTTTGTGAAGAATTTAATTTGGAGATTGTAAAAAAATTCTGAAATGTCTATTTTTAAGAGAAAGAATTTCGTTAGAGGTCATATGTTTTAAGGAGAAAAAACTGTGAAGGATCCATTAAGGCTGTTCTCAAATCGAAAAGGGCAACTTTCTGACATAAGTTTTAATTTATTTTTGTTCAGAAATACATGAAACTAGCAGATGTTGTTCAAAAACTATGTAATCAAGCTGGTTTTTTTTTTCATTTTTTTTTGCAAACGCAATAGATCTTTCAGAAAATAGTGTCAAAGTGGTCGTTTTGAACCGAATTTCAACGCAAAAGAAGAATAGCCAGTCAAGAATGGGTGAAAAACGTGTTTGTCACGTGATCAAAATCGCCTATAACTCAATAGGTGGTTTATGGATCAAAACAGGGAAAACACAGATCGATTCCAAATCGCTCCCATGGTCAGGTTTTCCAATTTTATATTTTTCCATTAAAAAATGAATTTGTAAATGTGTCAAAATGTTTTGCGCTTGTTGAGCAGAGCAGTTAAGAAACACCCTTAGGAGACTCAAGTTCTTTCTAAAGAGATCCCTGCTAAGATTTTCCATGGTAAAGTTTTCATGAGGGACACTAAACATGAAAAAAATATAAATAAAAGTATCAGAATGTAGCAATTATAAAATTTTGACTACATTATTTTATAAATGAAATTTCAATTTTTCCAATTTGGAAAAATTGAAAAATAGCCCTTCGGAAAAAAACTGAAAAAAAACAGGTTTTTTTCCCAACTTTTCCGGTTTTTTTCCGAGCATTCCCATCTCTAAGTACAATCATCTTAAAGTGCTTCTTTAGTGAGAAAATACATTAATTCCAGTACCATTTCCGTAATGTTTTGTAGCGTCTCTTACGAGGGATGCATTCAGGTCATTCAACTAGATGCTTGCCCGGATGACGCAGCGATTCTAAGCGCTCCGGATTGATTCAGATTTAAATCGAGTGCCGTTTTGGAATTCCAGAGAAAATCTGGTCTGGATATCATCATTTTTCACCATGGATTAAAGGATTAGAGACGTGTATTTTTTGTTGAGCTGGGTGGCCTCGGCCATCACGGTTAAGGCATCAGAATGAGATTGACTCCGGTCTTGGCAGCGATCTTTTTTATTTAGCACTGTATGTAAACGAAACATGGCAGAAGTACTTTATGCCGTATTATATGTGAATTAACTATTTTTCATCATCTATAGTAAAGTTCCTGTCCAAAATATAATTAAGAGACCTGTTCCTGTTTGAAAGACATATCTTGATTTTCATCGTCTGCTCCGCTCCCGACGCATTTGAAAAAAGCTGGATTGTTCCTCTCACTGAATGTTGTAAAGAAGATCTGGTATTTTACAAGGGTGCTCTTGCTTACATTGATATTTTATGGTTTTCAATCCCAGCTAGTTTTTTCTAGTAATCCATTACCTGAAATCGGCAGCAGCAAAATTCTACAAGTTTAGCAGTTGCCTTTATGGTTTACAGAAGCATCGTCATTCCACTTAATCGTTAGGTTTTCGCCTCTATGCAGAAGTCCCAGGATCATCATCAATAGACTACATGTTTTGGTATGTATGTGATTCACCCGATAGACTTCAGCTCAGATCAGAGCTTAATGTAAAAAATATACAGAATTAAAATCATTACCAGAACTCTCCGAAATGCCTTTCAACAAATATCAATAAAGTTCAGACTGATTACTCCATTCCATAGCAATAAGAAATAGCGAATAGTCATCCTATTGATTGTTTATTATGTGTGCTCCTATATTTTATATTTTAATAATATTATTTATCTCATAAGCTTGGGCCGAAGTTCATCTAATCTGATTAATTTCTTCATGAAATATGAATGAATGTTAAATAAAGTGCCAAGTTTCAAATCACAGAGTGTTTATTTGTCTACATACACATTACAGATGGGTGAGTGAATATATTATTTTCTCTTTATTTTACAGATATAAGAAAATTAAATTTTGCACATATTTAGTTTTAATAGATGGCTCAACGTTTATATGAACTTTAAATTCACTATCTTAGCAACGTGTATGTCTTTTCATTTTCACTTACATTCCAGCCATAAGGTGACGTTGGACCGAGGGATTTCTGGACTTTAAAATTGTAACTTTATTAAATTGATTTAATTATTTTAACATTTTAATTTTAACTAATTTAAATATCTTGTTTAATTAACTTAAAATCCCTTTCTCCAAGGTCGCGTTACACAATGTATAAAAATTTTTAGCTTCAGACTTTTCAGTTTATACATTTTTTTAGCTCCGGATTATTCAATTTATAAAAATTTTTAACTCCAGATTTTTCAATTTATACAAATTTTTAGCTCCAAATATTTCCATTTTTACAAACTTTTTAGTCTGGATTTTTCCATTTTTACAATTTTTTTGCTCTGGATTTCCCCATTTTTACAAATTTTTCACTTTGGATTTTTCCATTTTTACAAATTTCTCGCTCCAGATTTTTCCATTTTTTACAAATTTCTCACTCCAGATTTTTCCATTTTTACAAATTTCTCGCTCCAGATTTTTCCATTTTTACAAATTTTTCGCTCTGGCAGACATTTAAATTTTTATAAACTTTTTGTTCAGGATTTTTCAATTTTTTAAATTTCTTTTGCTTCAGATTTTTTGATTTTAATAAGTTTTAAACAATTTTTTATTCTGATTTTTACAATTTTTTTTTTTTTTTAATTTCACTCCGGATTTTTTTATTTTTAGAAATTTTTGTCTTTATAAAAACAACACTGCATATAAGAAACTATGTACGCAGCCATTTCTAAAATGCATAAAATACAATACTTACCAAATAAAATCAATAAAAATTCACTTACTTTTATTTCTCACTTTTTTTTTTACTAAAATGTTTATGTATGTCAATTTCATCCTCATCACTTGGTGACACACAAACATTACAAAAATCCTCTCTCTCTCTCCTTATACCCCAATTAATGAAAATGATAGTGAAAAACAGAAATGCTCACTCCACACAATTAAAATTGAACTCACCCCTAAATATGCTGCAATATATGCAAAATCCTCAAAAACAAACTTCAAGAACACTCATTTCCACAGACCAAACTACAAAAAACAACAATTCTGGATAACTACGTCAAACAATCAATAAATAAACAACTAAACATAAAACTTGCGTCACAAACACATTAAAAAAAAATCCAACCACCCAAAAGATAATAAAATAACCAATACGATCAAACTAATCTCCAAATTCCAGATTAAACCATAGTAGAAGAAGGGGTCTCTCCAGACTTTTCTTTCAAGGTCCTGTTTTTGTAAAATTGTGAACTGCTTTTCACGTTTGTGAAAAATTTAGGCATTATTTTGTGAATTTGAAATGATCGTTATGTTCAGGTTTTTGTTTATACATTCTTCAGATATATGTATGTAAAATACATACATTTTCCTCTATACGTAAAAATGCCAGGTCAGATTTTACTTAAGTGATTAAATTTGCAAAAGGATCAATTTAGAGATGAAAAAATTTTGTGAAAAGTTTTGTGAAGGGTCCTGTTTTGAGATGAACATTTTTGTGAAGAGTCCTGTTTTGAGATGAAAATTTTTGTGAAGAGTCCTGTTTTGAGATGAAAATTTTTGTGAAGAGTCCTGTTTTGAGCTGAACAATTTTGTGAATAGTCCTGTTTTGAGATGAACAATTTTGTGAAGAGTCCTTTAAAGGACATGAAATTCTTTCTAAACAGATCCCTGAGGAGTGGAAAGAATGTATGAAACAAACTGGTAACAACAAAACTCTTTTATCGGCTCGCCAAATTCAACAACGCCAAGTGTCTCGCTTGTTCTAGGATTCAGCCCCAAAACCTTTATTTATTCCCAACAATTTTCTTCCACTTGTGCTACATTGTGAATTCACAGATTTTTTCATACTTTTGCATTTGAAGAAAAATTGGAAAATTATAAGAAAGAATGACAGCTAGGTACATTATTTTGTTACTCATTTAAAAAACAATTTTTAAGTTTGTATGAATACTTTTGCGATTGATATTATATAGGGTAGATGTGCCAGTAATAAACACCCTTCCAGTAATGGTGCCCTTCCTTTGATGTTTATGGCTCATAAAAAAATAATGAATAAAAATTTAGCTTTAATTACTTTTTTCATAACTCCCACTTGCATGTTTTATAATCTGGATTATTATTGACACTCTTAATCAAACCAATCAGGAAGCAAAAAATAATGTTTCAACGTTTCGCTGTTTTTCGGTGAAAATCTTAATGAAGATGCTAAGAGCTGACTTCATTTATTAAATTTATATACTCTTTTGGCTGAATCCCAGAACAGCCTAGACACTTGGCATCGTTCAATTTGGCGAGGCGATAAATGGATTTTTGTTGTTACCAGTTCGTTTCGTAAATTATTTCTATGCCTACAGTGGTCTGATCTTGAATTTGGATCGGTTTAATGGGATTGGTTGATTTGTTATGTATTGGATGGTTACGCCTACCTGAAAACTTTTATTGACAATTAGCTCAGCAGTGTTTTGACAACTCAACTCTGCATGTTTTGTAATTTGTGTAGAAGGAAGACATTTTGTAATTGTAAAATTAAAATGACGGCAAGGCAAAAGTTTGTTATTGTTAATATTTGTTAATTTTTTTTTTTGCTGTTTTTAGTTGTAAAATTTGAAAGTTAAAGTACCTGTGTAATTTAGTTTGAAATTGTGAGTATTTGTTCATTTTTTTTTGCTGGAAAATTAAATGAAGTTTATCGACGACTGGAAATTTACGAAATTATGGCAATTCAACATTTTTTAGAGTTGGTTTTCAAGAAAGGAGATGTCTGTTAAGGTATGTTAATAATTTTATGCATTTTTTGTTGTAATGTTTTATATTAGCCGTTTATTGTATATTTCTCATGTATGCTGGCCTTACGAGTTTTGTACATTTTGAGATTGCTACACAGCAAGAACTGCTGAATCCAGTGATTTTTTTTTTTTCGGTTAATGAACGCGTAAGCATGCATACGGCGTTTAGTGATTGCCGCTTTAACAAGTTTCCTGCAGAACTAGGTTGCTGTATTCAATTCAGTGATATATATAATTTTTTTATGAATGCGAAGGGTTCATACTTCCGTAAATTAGAAATGAATTGTTCAATGTCTACTCTGATATAGGCACATACTTTAAAATATTAAATGATGCCATGATTTTTTTCTGAAAGTTGCTGAGAAATAAAAATTTTAATCATTAAATCGTTACTCTAATTTAGAAAGGTACTTTAAAAATGTCACATTTTTCAATAAACTTATGTTGAAATCGTTTGTTTTATTTTGAATCTCATAAAAATAATCTTTCCTGTGTTTTCTAATATGTCGTTATTTATAAATGTTACATTTCCCATGATTCAGGATGATGACGTTGTAAAAAACAATCTGGAAGCATTCAGGAAAGTGGGCCAATCATGTTAGTTTTCAGGTTGACGCATTTTAGGTTGGCGTATGTGGGGTGTTTGGCACTTGTCCGAAAAGTTGCCAAATGGGGTGTCTCGTCTGTTGTGGGATTGTGCCACTTGTTGTTTAAACTAGCTTTAAACCCATTTCTTGTCTCATTGCCTCATTAAAGTCCTATAATATCTTTTATTTTTTTACTTTTATTTAATCATTAAATCATACTTTATTCAAATACATCTTAAAGTAATACTTACCCTTTTAGGCAGGTTCTATTTTTATTTAAACTTAGTTTCATCTGTTCTGTAACGTAAATATCGAATTGCCGTTTTTCAATAGTTTTCTAAAAAGATCCTACATTTGTAAATTTTTCTTCTGTTCTGACGTAGTACGCTGATACGCTCATAGATGGCATCGCAATCGTGCCGTTTTTCGTCACGGATCGCATCATCCCCGTCACCCCTTTCTGTAATGGATTATTCCTGATTGTTCTAGAATGAGGGCGCTGCCGTAGCATGTGTACGATCATTGATACTATAAATAGCTAGACATTTCATTCAGTCTTCGCTTGTTTTAAAGGGTTTAAACCCGTACCTTTCATGAAATGGGGAAAGTATCCAATGCTTTTCTCAAGTGTTTTAATTAAAGTAGTAATTGCTTCATGAATGGTTAATCTTATTATGAATCTCATTATGGTAAATATATTTCTTAGTTTTTGAAGTTAATCAAATGATCACTTTTAAAGTAATAGTTAAGCTTTACATATAAGCTACTTTACACATAAGCTTTAGTGTTTATAAGTGTTTCATCTATTACATCATTATGCTACATTATGCTTGATCATCTTTTTATCTGAAGAACCTTTGCTTTTGATTCAATAAATGTTGGACTTTACTTTTGTTGTAATCTTTTCAAGAAAACAGACATTTTGTCGTTTACTGAACTTTTTTCATTCATCATTTATGTTCAGCATTTTATTTTATTTTGAGGCCAGCTTATATTGCCAAAAATCATCACGACAGTTTTTTTCACATGCGTTTAATTAAATACAACGTGTTACTTGGTGTTAAATATGATATGGGTTAGCAAGAAATACGCTACCTGTATTTCATATCAGGTTATGGGCAAGTGATGTTTTTTTTTTTTTTTGGCTTTTTGTAAGCAAGCCCAGTGAAGTTAAATTTAATTAATATGAAGCAGTAATCTACGGCCCTTACCTTTTCAAGGAATGTGCGAGTTCAAAAGTGGGGGGGCGGCAAGATAGAAATGAAATTTTTACAGAAGTAAATGGTTTGTTCTTGATGAATGAAAATTTTTTTTTGAAAGAAATGTTTTAACCTGATTAAAATTTTTAATGATCATCTGTTTTTAGAATGTATGAAATTTTTTAAATCTCCTGGTTGTCAGAATCGTGAAATAGAATGGCTACGTTTACAATCGAAAAGCTGAATGCCCATAATTACACCAACTGATGTATGGACATGAAGTATCTACTTTTGGTGAAGAATTTGTGGGAAATAATCACAACATCGAAGAGTAAGCTCGAAAAGAGTACAATTGTGACTGACGCTGACATGGCAGCATTTAATCAAAGGGATAATCAAGTTCTGTCGATAATTTATTTAAATATCGAAGCTGATTATAGAAGGATAATTGAAGGCTGTCCTGATCCAGTTACTGCCTGGAAGAAGCTAAAGTTAAATTTTTGTCCAACTCAAGATCTTACCATATGAAGGTGTTTAGCAATTTGATGGAATGTAGAATAGCAGAAAATGAGACAATCAATTTATTTGCTTCTCGTTTATTACGTATTTCATCTGAGTTTAAATCCATCGATCCTTCGTTTAATGAAAAGTATACAAGTTTTCAGATGTTGCGGTATTTACCGTGTAGTTTTGATAGCGTAGTTCAAAATAATTTACGATGGGATGAAGACAAGTTTGCTTTTGATAAGATTGTGACGGAACTTATAGCTGAAGAAACCCGATTGAGGGTTAGAGATTTAGATAGTGGTAAAGCGGTATCTGAAGTCCACATGTCAAACGTGAAAAAGTTTATGAAAGTTCGTAAACATATTAAATGTTGGAATTGCAACCGTTTAGGCCATTATAAATCGCAGTATAAGTTGCCTGTTAAGCAGAAATCGTGGCAAGAAGATAAGTTCAGGAGTCGCTATTCATCAAAATCTACAAATGGTTTTTCTTCATCAAGCCGACATTCTTCTACTGATGACCGGAGTTCTTATTCTTATGGTGATTCCCCTGAAAGTCGAAAGCGTGGATACAGAGATCCTATTTGTCAACCTGGTGACAGTTCTCCATCAGCTGGTTCCAGACCATCTCGTGACCGGAGGAGGTATCCTGATCAAGGTAGTCATCGACGGAATGGACCTGATTCTAAGAGTAGTCCTAATGCTCGTCGTCCTAATGCCCGAAGTCCCAGTGACGGTATATGTAAGTCTTCTTTGTATTATGTTTCTCAAATTAATTTATATAATGTTGGTAATGGGGCCACCTGGATCTTTGATTCAGGTGCGTCTCATCATTTTGTCGTGACAAACGTTTGTTTGTTAAATTCGAATCTTTAACTAATTAGAAGATGACCGTTGCTGTCAGGGGGATTTCGTTCCCGATTGAAGGGAAAGGTGAAGTGAAACTTCGATTTGGTCAGAGACTAACTTTGACCAATGTGATGTTCTCAAGCCGTTTAAGGCGTAATCTAATTTCTGGTCCACAACTGGACAAAAATAATGCTGTATTTTATGGTGGTCAAGGTGAGGTGAAAGTGTCCCGAGAGGGCGTGTACCTATTTAGCGCTTACCTTAAAAATGGTGTTTATCAGGTTTTCCCCCAAATTCTTGTAATAAGCATGTTACTATTTCTGCAAATAATGTTGAAAATATGAAGCTGTGGCATCGCCGGTTTGGCCATGTATGTCCAGCTCTTTTAGTTCATACATGCCGTAAGAGGGGGCTTCGGGGGTTGCCTGACTTAAAAGATTTAAACTTTAAATGTGAATTATGTAAATTAAATAAATTTAAACGTGTTTCATTTCATTCTCTTGACTACAAAAGATCTTCTCAACCATTAGAACTGTTATATGCCGATCTTTGGGGTCCGTGCAGGACCGAGGGTAGGCAAGGCGAACGTTATTTCTTGTCTGTTATTGACGACTTCTCCTGGCGTGTATCCCTTTATCCTATGAGGCTTAAGTCTAATACTTTTGATATTATGAAAGCTCACATAACTCGTGCTGAGAATTTTCTTGGGAAAAGAGTTAAGAGTGTACGCACGGATAATGGGAGAGAGTTTGTCAATGATAGTTTTAAGAATTTTTTTGTGGAAAGGGGAATAAAACATGAATTATCTAACCCATTTACGCCAGAACAGAATGGAGTTGTTGAGAGGTTTATGCAAACTGTAGTTAATGGCGCGAGAACAATTTTATGTGAAAGTAAGCTTGATCCTAAATTTTGGCCGGAGGCCATGAAGTATTATGTGTACACTTGGAATCGCGTATGTCCACGGGCTTTGGAGAAAACTCCGTTTGAGTTGTATGGTGGTGTAAAACCATCAGGTGTTGGAATTCACATTTAGTTTCCGTTATTATTCCAGTCTGTCCTATAAAATGAAACAATGAGTTAAAGTAAAATACAATTAAATTTTAATCTAAATGACACAAATTTTGACCGTAAACGTACAAATGAAAGCTCCAAAGTTCAGTCAGACGATTAGATGTGTAAATAAGACCATTTCCTGAAACATTGCACAAATCACGTTTAATACGCGACTTTTGTCCGCTCCCTTGAAACGCGTCTTAAGCGGGTTCGATTGTATTTCGGTACCTCTTAGTTATCCCGTCGACCAATTTCACCAAATTATATAAATCGCCAAATTATACAAATTGACATAATTTTTATTTTAAATAACGAAAGAATAAATTAGTAAAACATTAATAAAAATACAAATAAAACGTCGAATTAATGGTTTTATTGGCATTTAATCTTACAATAAATTAATTAATGGCAAACTATTACTGGCATTCAATCTTACAATTTGGCGACAATAATTTGGTCGAAGGGATAACTAAGAAGTACCAATATTTTTTTTTTACTACAAAACAATGATGATTTAGAATTAATCATATATTAACAACTAGTAAATCCATTAACAAATGGACAATTTATGGGGATTTATTTTAATGCACCATTATCGCGGTTTTGAATTCTATTTCACGAAAACTGATGCAGAAAATTGAACTTATGAACTTGAAAATAAATATGTGACCATTAAGTTTATACTCACTTTCCATCTTCATCAACAGCAGCAGGGGCATTACCAGCTTTCCTGGCTTCCTCTAATTCTTTGGCCTTACGCCAATCCTCACGACTTCTTTTTTTCGGCTCCTCGACATCCCTATTTTTAATAATTTCAGATACTGGACGACTTACAGTATTCATTTTATCTTGTAAATTGATAAGCCATCAATAAACAAACGTCAAACGTAAGTATTTTACAGAGTAATAATAAACAATGAATGAATTGTGAATCATTTTGATTTGTAATGATTCAATCATGTACGTAGCGATCCAGCACAGGCAGATTTCGCAAATATGAAAATTATCGCAAAATGCAATGCGCAAAATGTTGTTTCTGTCATAGACAAGAAGTCTTTTCTGTAATTTCTGTAGGCAGAATCAAAAAGCAATTAGTGTAAAAAAAAATTTTATCTTTACTGACGAATGCTTTTTTTTTTTTTAGAAGGCAGCACTACACATAAAATGGATGGGCACAAACGCTTTACTTTTTAGGGATTACTGCCGCTGAATACATCGCATTTTCAGCAAAAGTTGAATTGCTTTTTTGTTGACAGTTTCTGCCAAAGCGATATAAGTAAGCGGCCTATCTTAAATGGGAGAGATAACCGCAAGATTAAAGGCGAGGTCACGTCAATCAAGGTCATACGCCACCCAGCGGACGGAGTGAACTACAAGAGGATTATTAACTTCTTTCCCCTTTGTGGATGATCTATAAGTTCGATATCTATGAAATAACTATGCGCACGCGCAGCCGTGATTTTATTCGTTTGTCGTCTGCAGTACTTAATTGTTGAAAGTATAGATATAATTCGATTTATTTATTCGCCATTATTTAATTTATTAATTGAAGTTAGTTATTTAAACAAAATCAGTTCTTTTAAGAACTTATATTATTTGGGAAAATGCCACGTTGGCCTTCTAATTATTTCAGTTTTCAAAACTGCAAAAATAACTCTCTATCTGAGAGAACTCATTTTTTTCGCTTCATAAAAGAGAAAAACAGGTTAGTTTTGTGCTTTATTATAATTTATAAAAAAGTTAAAATATTATTTAATATATATTATTAAATGTCAGTGATTTTAATACCTTCTATTTGAATTATATTTTTGTAATGCAATGAACAAGGACATATAAAAATTAGTTAGTGTATGTTAAGATAGAATTTTACAGCAGCGTTTTTAATTCAATTCCTGATAAGATAAAGTTATAAAAATTACATAAACATGTGTATTTCCAATGAGAATTAAACGTTTTATTACGCTTAGAGTTTAAGTATAAATTATTTGATTAATTTTAAGGCATATTTTTTATTTACCGGGCGCAGGCGATAAATTGCCAAATATTCTCTTGATCGAATTGTATTTATAATATTTTAAATAGAATCATTTCATTCATTCCATTTAAAACTCGTTTAATTTTACATTAGGATACACTTTAATTTAAAATGCAAGCAGTAATTTTTGTACTATTAAACCAGTAATAATTGATTATTTATAGTTTTAAATATTTTGAGAAATTTAGACAACAGCCTTAAAAAAATTCCTAAAATCGACAAATTACTTTTTTTTTTTTTTAATCTAGAAATATGTCGGTCAATTGTGTCATATCCGGGAAAAATAGTTTTCATGGGATACCTGCACTTCGCACAGGTGAATAACATTGCAGAAAGCATACAAAGTATAGAAGAAATGTCAAAAATTGGAATAAAATATAAAATATTTACAAATAGTACGTGGTATGCTCAATTAAACATTTATTATTTTACTCCGGTTCTTCGCAGGGGTAAAATGGATAACTTTCCGTAATCGGGCCGATAGCCGTGATTGGCGTCAAATGAGAAAACAGTATACAATTGTAACTGTATAAAAGTTAAATAATGGTTAGAAAATGAAAGCAACTTTTATCGAAATAACCCAATTGCGGAACATTCTCCAAATTTGAAAAAGGCTTATGAAACACACAACAATTGCTAATAACTGAAAACTATAGATTAATAATAAGCTCGACGTAGCAGTTGTTGGTCGGTAGCCAATAATTTCAAATTTTCCTTTTAATTTTGTCCGGTTTCAATTTTTTTTTCTTTTTTTTTTTCAAATCTGGCTTCCGCAAAAGAGTCAGAATAAGTAGTAGAAAAAAGGGCTGCGGACGGAGGTGGGCCAATTGAACGTATTAAAATCACTGACATTTAATAATATATATAAAATAATATTTTAACTTTTTTATAAAAAATGATAGGGCTGAAAATCACGTTAAGATGCTTAAAGGTTTTAAATATTTCTCTTTTGCAATTTCTCAACCAGCTGGTATAATTTAGAAATCGTAGTTTGTTACATAACTTACTCAATTGTTGTACTTGTATATACAGTTGTAACAACCATAAAGAATGTTTAAGGATTTATCAGCTACGTTTAGATAACGTAAAATTAATTTGCTAATTTATAATCAAGTTGTAAAAATACTAAAATGTTGTATTGTTACTAGAAACACATCCATGTACATAATTTTTATTTTTCTAGCATATCTGGGAAGGAAAAATCGAATAAAATTTTTTACCTTTTCATATATATGAACAGGGATAGATTAAATAAACAGTGTAAAAAAGTACTTTTATGTTAGTCGGCCGCAGTTCATAAACCGTCAAATATTTTCCCCATCACCAGCGTTTATGTTGCGTTCATTTCATTCAAAGTATAAAATCATCATTTTAAAAACATACTCGTCATTTGAAAAACATAACTTTATTTAAAATACAGACATACTGGTATATTACATCAATTTAAACACATGCTTTTCGCTCATTATATTTAAAATACATTTTTTTTTCTAATAAATAATAACATAAACAAGTTTCATATCAAGTAACATAAGTTTAAAGGTGGGCAAGTTTCTTCCAATGTGGGAAAAAACCATGGAATTAAAAGTTACGCCTATAACTTTTATTAACAAAAATGGTTTTCTTTTAGCCTGAACAGCTTGCATAAAATTCAGGTCTATTTGAAGATATTTACAATTTAAGAGTTATAGGCGGAAAAGCAGACAAAGCCATTTTAGAGAATACCTGTTAAAATTTTTATCGTGAATTTCAAATATTTACTCACTCATGGAAGATTAACCTTGTTTACCAGATTTATCGCAAAATATTTTTATTACAGCTTGTTTTGATAAAAATATATGTATTTAAAAAATAGTTGCAATGTCAGTTTAGTTTCGGGGCAAAAGGCAATGCTGTTTACGTAGCATTAGTGCTTTTTCTCCCGAAATTAAAATGACATTGCGATTTTTTTTTTTTAAATACACATATTTCATTCAAAACAAACTATAACAAAAATATTTTGCAATAGATCTGGTAAACAAGATTCATCTTCCATGAGTGAGTAAATATTTGAAATTCATGATTAAAATTTTAACAGGTATTCTCTAAAATAGCTTTGTCTGCTTTTCCGCCTATATCTCTTAATTTGTAAATATCTTCAAATAGACCTGCGCACGAGATGCGCAGATGGTAGATATTCTGTCATATATGACGTCATACAAAAAACCCGCGTATTTGCGTTATTCACTCCATCCACAAGATGGCGCAGCTGTGTCAATTTACGACAGATTCCAGCATTAACTTTGTACGCTTACTTAGCGCTTTGGTTTCTGCCGTCTGTCTTTGCATCGTAGAGGTGAAAATTTTCAATAAAATTGCTTGGAATTGCTCGAGTATTTATATTTGATTTATTAGAGTGCGTTTATTGTTGCTATGTCACAGATTTTGCGAAGAAGAGTTTCATCCATAATGTTTAAGTAATTTAGGATTCTAATTTAATACATACATTTATCATGTTATTTCTGTTTTTCTTACTATTTTTTATTACTTGAACATTTTTTTCCCGGTGTATAGCATAAGTTAATAAATGTCAAAAATGTGCAGTATTGTGGTAAAATAATAATACTTCAATTTTATTTTTGTTTGATCATTTTCCTTTAAAGTTCCAGAGAAATCTTATCTTCTGGTTTATCTTTGTAATTTAAAATTTGCTGTTTTATTAGGATGAGAAAAAAAAGAATTTATCTAAATTAGAAACATGATTCAATTGAAATCTATTCAGGTCGTGTGTTATATAAAAATAAAAACATACGTCTTTACACTTTTTATTTATTAACCAATAATTATCTCAAGTAAACCCAGTAGCAGAATTTTCTGTGTTATTCTGCGGCAAACCAAATTTATCTATGACCCAAGAAGACTGGGCTAAGCTTATTACCATAATTAATTATAATAGTCCATAAAATAAGTAAAAATTGCATTTACAAAGAGGAAAATACAATAAATCTAGAGACAAAAATTAAATTAGCAATTTTTCTCATCGCAGATTTTTTTTTTAAGCTGGTAGATTGATCTGCAAGGTAGGGTAAATGCTCCAGTTTTGGCCTCCTTTAGAGAAAATTTGAAATAGAAATTTTACAGTTATTGACCGATTGAAGCATATTAAATCATAATAACATCATTCTTTATTAAATTTGTCTTTCTGTTAATTATAATAACTTTCTGCAGAATATTTTAGATTGTGAGTAATACTTCATTAAGTAATTTATTTCAATTTGTACCAGTTTTGGTCACCCTACGCCTACACCAGTTTTGGCCATCTCTATGCACCAGTTTTGGCCACTCCAATATCATGTAGTTTAACAAACATTTTAATTGATAATAAGTAAAAATAAAGCATTTTTATGCAATATCTATTTTACCACACATATATTTGTTGCTGTATTAAGCGAATTTTGCAAATTTCTTTATGAATTGATAAAAACATCAAGTAAAAAATAGGGGAAGACTGGGTACAATGGAACAAAATTTACTAATTTTTTTTCCCTATCCACAATTTTGCATGCACAAAAATATAATTAATGCATATTTTTAATCGTGTATTTCCCCATCTAAATAAATTTTTATTAGGTTCTAAACAATATCTTTATGCTTGAAAAATAACAAAAAATAAATGCCTTCAGTGTTTCATTGTACCCCGTGTGTTGGGGTGCAATGAAACGTTCCAAATTATGGAAGCAATTTTCACCCAGTATAGTTTATTTTATGAAAAATGAGATAAATACAAAAACAAAACTTGATTAATTAAGAAACTTGATAAAAATATTATAGTCTAAGATGAAAAATAAGAAAATTCTATTAGTTTAAGAAATACCTTTCATTTTATATTAAATTGGCTCAAGTCAGTTTCAAAAATTAGCATTTCTGCTTATATTTCAGTTGCTCCTGAAGGAATATGGGGTGGTAGTTTCAACACAATGAGTTTTTTTTTTTAAATGTAAGTTTCTAAAAAAAAAAAAACTAAGTTGGGGTCTTTTTATATCAGGTACTTCACATCTGACTTCATTTAAATGTATGATTTCTCCAACGGTATATATTTCCGGCAGATTCCCAAAACAGCCGAGACACCCCATTTGGCGACTTTTCTGACAAGCGCCAAGTACTCCACATGCGCCAATCTAAAATGCGGCAACCTGAAAACTAATGTGATTGGTCCACTTTCCTGAATGCTTCCAGACTGTTTTTTACTACGTCATCACCCTGGAATCATGGGAAATAGAACATTTATAAATAATGACGTATTAGAAAACACAGGAAAGCTGATTTTTATGAGATTCAAAATAAAACAAACGATTTCAACATAAGTTTATTGAAAATGTGAAATTTTTAAAGTACCTTTTCAAATCAGTGTAACGATATAATGATTAAAATTTTCATTTCTCAACAACTTTTAGAAAAAATCATGGGGTCATTTAATATTGAAAGTACGTGCCTATATTATAGTAAACATTGAACAATTCATTTCTAATTTAAAGAAGTATGAACGCTTCGCGTTCATTAACCGAAAAGAAAACATCACTGTCACCAGCAGTTCTCGGTGTGCAGCAATCTCAAAATTCAGCAGTTCTCAATGCGTAGCAATATCAAAATTCAGCACTTCACGTTGCGTAGCAATATCAAAATTTACAAAACTCGTAAGGTCAGCATACAAGAGAAATATACAATAAACGGCTAATATACTAAACTATAGGTATATACTAAAAAATACATAATACACTATACTAAATAATACATAATACACTATACTAAAAAATACATAAAATTATTAACATACCTTGACAAACATATCCTTTCTTGAAAACCAACTCTATAAAATGTTGAATTGCCATAATTTCGTAAATTTCTAGTCGTCGATAAACTTCATTTAACTTTCCAGCAAAAAAAATGAACAAATACTCACAATTTCAAACTAAATTACACAGGTACTTTAACTTTCAAATTTTACAACTAAAAACAGCAAAATATATTAACAATAACATACTCTAGCCTTACTGTCATTTAATTTTACAATTACAAAACGTCTGTGTTCTACACCTCGTCACGCAACGTCGTTGTACACAAATTACAAAACATGCGAAGTTGAGATGTCAAAGGTAGGCGTAGCCATCCAATACACAAGAAGTCAACCAATCCAAATTCAAGATAACACAACTGAAGGCGTGGAAAGAATTTACGAAACGAACTCGTAACAACAAAGATTCATTTATCGCCTCGCCAAATTGAACGATGCCAAGTGTCTCGGCTGTTTTGCGATTCAGCCATATTTCCTTATGTTTCCATTTATACGGATACTGCTTGTGCCATACATGTTGTGTGTGGATATCTCATTCTTAGTATCTCGATGACCAGCTGGTATAGGTCAATTTCATTAGCGGCCACTGGCCAGTAGGACTAATTTTTAAAGTGGCTACTTTCTTTAAACTAGCGGCCACTTTTTTATTTCAAAATGCTAAACAGTAAAATTTCTATAAGTATTAATCTAAAACTGAGTAGCCCAAATAAATAATGTTAATATAAATATACTGGAACCAGAAAAAGTAGAATCCTTGATGAAATGCAAGAAAATTTTATTATCTCCTTTTAAAAAAGTGGCCAGAAGGTGGCCGCTGATAGACAATTTTTCACTAGCCACTTTTTTTCATTTACTGGCCCTGTGGCCGGTGGCTAGTGCTAATTTTGACCTTTACCAGCTGGGCCTGGAAAAAAAAATCAGGATCATCATCAAAGTCTGTAGCAGGCAGAGTTTGTTTTCAAAACAATCCCTTCTTAGTTTTTTTTCTCTTTCTATTTTTTAATTGCTTAACAAGAGCATTTTTTACTGACCTGGTTAGAACAAAACTTTTTTTTTTTTTTTTTCCTCCTACTCTTACTTCTAATATATTCTATTTAGTACTTTTATTACTATAATAAAACATGTTTCATTGTACCCCACACTGAGGTTACTAAATAAAAATTTATTTTCAAACTTCTAATATTTATTTTTTTTAGTTTGGTTTTGGGGGTATGAAGACAACAACCCAAAGATAACAATGTATAGAAAAAATAATTATTACATATAACAACAAGGAAAAGGAAACAAAATTACTTTTAGTAAAGAAAGTTACTTTCAATGGTGTAAAAGCAATAATCCTCCATTGCTGCTGTTTTAGAAGTGTGAATGTATCCAAATCACATCAGTAATTGGAGCATATAGTTGTATAACATATATATAAACTGCAACTCTCTATGACAAATTTGATTGATTTTACAAGTAATGTTTCATTGTACCCCGCCTTCCCCTACTTATGTTGAAATAACAAAAAACATATTTAAATTTGATTCATAAAAGGGACAACAGTGACTATAGGACATAAAGATTAACTATTTAATCAGTTTTATAACTATCCATGTCCCGTGGATTGTTTAGAACACTTGAATCTTCATCAAAGAATTATATTTCTTGAAAGCATTTTCTGATTTTGGTTTGATTTTCATCAAAGAGTTATACTTCTTGAAATCATCTTTTGAGTTTGTTTTCATTTATATTAGCTTGTGCCTTATTTATGTATCCTGCTTCTTTGCAAGTTCTTTTAGGGTGCGATTTCATAGGGGAATCATTAACATGCCATTTCATGCCTGGTCTTCCATCTTGAAATGGAGTTTCTATCTTGCCGGCTACAATTTTCTGAACAGAATCTTAAAGTTGTTCTACTTTTATAAAAAATAGTATTCTGACAGTATCTAAAATCCACTTTGCTAATTGATTTTTAACTTCAATTCCTAGTACCTAAATCTACTAGTACTGTATTTTATGGAAGAAATGCCGTGGCGTTTACAAGTTTAAAAGTTAATTTTTTTCCAAGTGTGGCGTTTACGATTTTTTTAAAATGCCAACTGAGTTTTCTTAATTCAAAATTTCATAAAAATATTTAAAATAGGATTTAAATATTTTAAATAAAACTTCAGACATCTTAAGATATTACAAATGAAGCATCCTACACTGCTCAGAAAACTTTGATTAAAGTTAGGTCAATGTGACTCTGTCGACAAAAGTAGCGTTCCTTCTGGATGCAGCGTTTATGATATTTTTAAGCTTATTCAGGCCAATTTGAGGAGTGCGGTGTTTCTTCCATAAAATAGGGTATTTGAGATTCAACATTATTAGAGAAAAGTGGTGTCCGTCCTGTAAACTTGTGATGTAAGGCAGAACGGATTACTCCAAAACTTTGCTAGCTTGTAGTCATGGCATTACATTTTGAATAAGCCTTAATTCTACTTCCTATCTTAGAGCAGTGTTCCCTCTAGGCCATTTTTTAAGAAGACAGAATTCTGTCTTTTTTAAACATTGTAAAATGAATCCTGTTCTTTTTTAAATGATGTGAAATATATTCTGACTTGTATTTAGAAATCTCTAATAAAGATTTTGGCTTAGATGTGTCTGCGGCCTGCAAAATTTCTTGAGAAAAAAAATTTCGCCAAACGTAGCGATAAACATTTCTTTCTGGTAACCCTATCACGAATCATGCCAAATTCCATTTATGGCAACCCTAGCTGTTTTCTCAGCACTCTTGGCAGATAGAGAATTCTCTTCTACTCCTCTGATGTCATTTGATAACGGACCTGCGCTGTTTTCATTTTTTGACTTTTGCACATCTAAACCTGTTTGTCGAACTGAAATTTCGAATGAGAGAATTTCCCGCGTTCATTTCTTCTATCCTGTGGCGTCATGTCAGCTATGGCTGATATAATTTTGCTAGATTCCTTGTAGTATTTTTTTTTATTATTACTTTTTTCGATGTATTTTTGATAGTAATGGCTTCATGCCCATTTTATGTTCAGGGGGATTTATGATTTACAAAACGTGGATCGATATTGATTGTAAAGATTGGCATATTGTTTTGACAGGGACAGCTGAATGAATCTTCGGTTGTTTTTTACCGCACGCAACGCGTATATAGATTTTTTTGTAATTGTTAGTTATCCCGTCAACCAATTTCCCCAAATTATATAAATCGCCAAATTATACAAATTGACATAATTTTTATTTTAAATAACGAAAAAACAAATAAATTAGTATAACATTAATAAAAATACAAATAAAACGCTGAAATGAAAATCATTGGATGACGTAAACACGTGTTGTCAAGTGAATGTGACATTTACGATCAACCATTATTGGCATTTAATCTTGCAATTTGGCGACAGTAATTTGGTCGACGGGTATATGTCAAAACTGGGAAATTTCATTAGCGGCCACTCACCGGTAAGACTAGTCTTTTAAGTGGCCACTTTCTTTAAGCTAGTGGCCATTTTTTTATTTGAAAATACTAAACAGTAAAGTTTCCAAAATTATTAATCTAAAACTGAATAGCCCAAATAAATATGTTAATGTAAATATATTAGAACCAAAAAAAGTAGAATCCTTGATAAAATGCAAGAAAATTGTATTATCTCCTTGTAAAAAAGTGGCCGGAAGGTGGCCGCTGACAGACAATTTTGCACTAGCCACTTTATCTCATATACTGGCCCTATGGCCGGTGGTAAGTGCTAATTTTGACCTTTATCGACGGGATAACTAACAAATACAAATTTTTTTTCTTTAGAATCCAAATTATTCTGCTCTGGGTTTTTTATTCTTTTTTTATTCTTTTTTTTTTTTTTTTTTTTTTTTTTTTTTGTTTTGTTTTATTCTTCAAAATATCAAGGAATCTGCAAAATGTAAGTACTATTTTTGTTTTATTTATATTTTTTTATGCTAAAAATGTTTTTTTGAAAGTGATTGCAATTCTGAAGCAGCAACGAAATTCATTTTCAAATATGGCTATCACTTTCAATAGTTCAAAGCTTTTTAATTTCTCTGCTAAAATTGTGTGTTTTATATTTTTTTAATGAAATATATGTAGGCAAAATTTTTCTTCCTGAAAAAATTGTTGTTGAACCCTGACATAGAAATTATTAGTTTTAAATATTTATTTTCATTGTTAAGAAAAACGCAGATTTTCATGAGTATTTAAAGTGATCGCTATATTTGAAAATAAATTTCTCTCCTGGTTTCAGTTTGGTGATCACTTTCGAAAACAACATTTTGGTGCAGAAAAAAATCGCCAAGCTTATGGTGCAGACCACAAACACATCTGTTCCAAGATTTTCACAATATTTAGTATTTCTGAATCCATGTGCCTGAAATCTAGCAAAACTTATGGAACTTCTTCATTTCTTTAGGAAAAATACAAGCAATTAAATCATGCTATAATTTTATTGAACTTTTTAATTTATAAGTTGTAAAATCTTTCAAAATTTGTTTCAGTTTATTTATCATATCTAAATGTTACATAACACCTCCCCTTTTGTTTTATCAATACTAAACACAATACTATATTTTCTTTAGCAATGTCATTCTTTAGTGATTAGCACAATGTCCTTCTTTCTAAAGTGAATTATATATCGGACAGAGAATGACAAAATCTCTTTTATAGAACTGCCATTAGCCTTGCTTTTTTTTTAAATTATTATTGAAGCCATTACTATATAAAACAAAACTAAATTGATTTTGTTTTATCCTGATGTTCTTAAATTTATTAAATGGCTAAAATTCCCTCTATAATGAATCATGTGGCCACAAGTGGAACATATGTTGTACCCTTTCTGGCCACCCACCATTAAACTGTTAAAATAATTAATTTAAATGTGAAATTGTAGTATAGAGAGAAAGCTTACCTGATAAAACTTAATAGCAATTTGTTTCAGAACAAATAGAGTCTGATAAGTGCCTAATGTTGAAAGATTCTGAAAACTTGTCAGGTAAGCAAAAATCTTAATACATGTAAGCACACACCCCAGTAGCAGAAAGTTATGGTTGTGTCTGTGACAGCAATTTAGTGGGATGAAAATTGTCTGCGGGAGTAGCGTGTTACATTTTCTTATGTACAAACATTGAGTGTTAAAATAAACAGCGTTCTTAATGATTAATACCAGGGGTGATTCTGAGTAAAAAAGAAAAAATTCTGAAATTCACAGCAAAATTTCTGAAAGGTTACAACAGAGGTTGGGGGAGGGGGGGGGGCAGGGAGCGAAAATCCACTACCGGCACTAATTATGTGTTTTTCTTGCGCACTTTTGATGAAATTTCGTTTTTTTTCGCGATCTTTTGACGAAATATGCCGTTTACCTCGATCTTTAGAAGAAATTTGCCGTTTTTTCGCGATCTTTTGACGAAATCTGCTGGTTTTTTTCGTGATCTTTTGACGAAATATGCCGTTTACCTCGATCTTTAGAAGAAATTTGCCGTTTTTTCGCGATCTGTTGACGAAATCTGCTGTATTTTTTTCGCGATCTTTTGACGAAATCTGCTGTTTTTTGCGATCTGATGAGGAAATTATTCGGTTTTTTTCGCGATCTTTTGACGAAATTTGCCATTTTTTCGCAATCCTTTGACAAAAATGAGCTTTTTTTCGCGATCCTTTACGAACTTCGTGTTTTTTCCTCGATTCTTTGACGAACTTAGTGTTTTTTTCTGCGATTCTGTGACAGAAATTTGCGTTTTTTCGGCACCTCTGAGACGAAATTCACATTTTTCCCGGGATCTTTTGACGAAATTCGCGTTTTTACAGCCATCCTTTGGCAGAAATTTGCACTTTTTGCGATTTTTGACGAAATTCCGCAAATTTAATTCCGATATTTTGACATAAATTTTTCTTTTGCGATCCTTTTGACAGTAATCTGTGTTTTTCGTGATCCTTTGACAGAAATTTGCGTTTTTTCGCGATTGTTTTACAAAAATTTGAGTTTTTTTTTTTGCGATTGTTTTACAAAATTTTGCGTTTTTTCGCGATCGTTTTACAGAAATTTGCATTTTTTCTGCGATTGTCTGACTAAATTCGTGTTTTTTCCTCGATCCTTTGATAAAATTCAAGTTTCTTCCGCGATTTTGTGACAGAAATTTGCGTTTTTCTAGCGCCCCTGGAATGACATCCACATTTTTTCGGATTTTTGGATAAAATTCATGTTTGTACAGCGATCTTTTATCAGAAATTTACGCTTTTCGAGATCTTCTGACGAAATTCCTCCTTCTTTCCGCAATCCTTTGACATAAATTTGTGTTTGCTCGCGATCCTTTGACATAAATTTGCGTTTTTTCGCGATCGTTTGACTAAGTTTGCATTTTTCCCACAATCGTTTGTCTAAATTCGCGTTCTTTCCGCAATCCTTTTACTAAATTTGCATTCTTTCCTCGATCCTTTGACGAAATTCGTGTTTTTTCCGCGATCCTGTGACAGAAATTTGCATTTTTTCTACAACCCTGGCACGAGATTCATGCTTCTTTCCGGTCTCTTTTGACGAAATTCGCATTTTTATAGCGACCCTTTGTCTATAAATTACCGATTTTTTATGCGAACGATTGCCGAAATTGATATTTTTCGGCGACCATTTGTCGAATTCGCGATATTTTTTGTCAGAATTTTCGTACCTTTTTTTTTTTTTTTTTTTTTTTTTTTAAAGGAAATACTTTTTTTTTTTTTCAAGTTGGCAAATTTATCTGCAAGGTCCAAAATAAATCTGCGACGCACGTCGCGCGTCTCGAACTTTCTGCTACCGGGGCACACACTACAGTTTCACACATTTATTTTTTTTGCAAGTCACGTTTTATCAAAAAATAAATGGTACTTCTTGGTTATTCCGTCAACCAATTTCACCAAATTATATAAATCGCCAAATTATAGACATTGACATAATTTTTTATTTTAAATAACGAAAGAACAAATAAATTAGTAAAACATTAATAAAAATACAAGTAAAACATCGACTTAATGGTTTTATTGGTCATTGCTGGCATTTAATCTTACAATTAATTAAATAATGGCAACCATTATTGGCAATTAATCTTACAATTTGGCGATAGTAATTTGATTGGCGGGATAACTAAGAAGTGCCAAATAAACAAATGATATCAGGGATCACTCTAGAGAGGTTTGGCGGGGCGGCCCACCCTCGTGCCCTTTTAAAAAAAAAAAATCCTGCCCTTCTTTTTTTCTACGGTAGAATCTTGCCTTCTTTGTATTGTACTTTCAAAAATTACCCACTATCGTTCCTTTTTAGATTGATAAGTCTGGAGTAATTCTCCCCTTTTCCTCCCACTCTCTTTGTTCTCTTCTCTGTGATATGTCACTAGACCTCCATTGAACAAAACTTAAAGGGGTAACTGAAGCAAAAAATTCTTTGTCATTGATTCACCTCACCAGCTCTGGTGAAATAGTATTATGACCATTTGTTCTGATCTTTGATCACATGATAGCTTACAGGAAGTCTATAAAAAAATCGAGAAAAAGAATTTTTACTTTTATTCTGTAGTCAAATCAACCCGTTTTTCTAAAAAAGGGAAGAAGTTACCTTAAGTTTTAAAAATGTCATTCAAAAATCATAGGAAAAGGGAAAATGAACGTGAATATATCAGGGTTGCAAAAAAGCCGGCTAAAATTAAAAAAAGCCAGGCCAGTGGCTTTTATTGGTTTTAACCGGCTTTTTTTGGCCAAAATTGGCTTTTTTTGGCCATAATTGGCTTTTATACAATAAAGCATTGTAATTATAAACTACACATTTTAAAGTGTTTTTAATTAGTTTTAATGACATTTATCTGATTTACAGTTTAATAAGTAACCCAATTTCTCAATAATGAGGACATAATACTGGAATAAAACTTAGATGATTTTGCTAGTGATTTGTATTCAGAATTGCAAATATGTCTGCTAAATTTTAAAAGGGCCATACCAACTACCAATTTTTTTATTTTTACTGCTTTATAAAATTAAAGAGGACAATGGTTACTTAGTTATGTTTTATTACTTAATTTTAAGAGCTATTAACATACAAGTCTTATTTTATTTCTAGCAAACATTTAAAATTATACATAGTCATATTAATAAACACCACCATTTATCACTATTAAAATCATTATGAATAGCATATGCATGAATATGTGTAGCAACAAGCTTTTCAAAATGTTATTTTGAGAATTTTTTATTTTTTATTTTCTTTAAATGCTCTATTTTTTATACACTTATATACCACTCTCCTCAAATAAAACATCTTTTATAATTTCTCGTTTCCATTTTGATATGTTATATTTTGTCATTAAGGCTGTTAAATCCAAAATGGCAACTTTCTGACCTAAGTTTTAATTTATTTTTGTTCAGAAATGCATGAGACTAGCAGATGTTGTTGTTCAGAAACTATGTAATTGCACTGTTTTTCCTGTTTTTTTTTTTTTTTTTTTTTTGCAAACGCAATAGATTTTTCAGAAAATAGTGTCAAAGTGAGCGTTTTGAACTGAATTTCCACATGAAAGAAGAAACCACTCAGAAAAGGGTGAAAAAACGTGTTTGTCACGTGATCAAAATCTCTCTATAGCTCAATAGGTAATTGATGGATCAAAAAATGGAAAACACAGTTCGATTCCAAATCGCTTTCATGTTTCATGGTCAGGCTTTCGAATTTTACATCTTTCCGTTAAAAAATGAATTTGTAAATGTGTCAAAACATTTCGCACTTGTTGAGCAGAGCAGTTAAGAACAGTTTTAATTAAATATAATCTTTAAAATGTGTAGCATATGTAGAGCTATATAATATAGAATTTCAAAACACCAGTTTGGAGCCTAACATATATCCTTTTCAATGTTTATATATATATATATATATATATATATATATATATATATATATTTTTTTTTTTTTTTTTTTTTTCAGAGATAATGTGTTCACAGTTGTCTTCTAGAAGTTATAAAGACTTATTTATTTGATAAAATTTAATAGAAGTCTGTTATTTTTTTTAGTAGAAAACATTTATAAATGTATTAAAAATTAATTGATCCAAATTTAAAACAAATTTACTGTAAACCAACTTTAAACTAGTTGGATGTGCCAATCCCAAAACTTTCTTCTATCTTATACATCTTAATATTTCAAAACCTAGTTACACATGTTAATACTTCAATATTATTAGTTCAATACTATACCAACTTTGATTTTCATCTTAAATTTCTGCTCAAGTCAATTAAACGGACTAAAAACGAGTTAATCTATATCATGATATTTGTTAAAATTATCAATTTTTCCTTATTCTGTCGTTATCAGCTGTTTGCGAATAGCCGGCATAGCAGGAAGCGAGTTCCCGCTGCTGCATGAGCCGCCGATGCACAATAGAACTACGAAAAATCAAGAAAAGTATACAAAAATCGCTAGCACGGAGCCCCTTTACCGCACAATATTTCCAAATTCAAGGAGAACCTGTTGGCCAAAGCCAAAAACAAGCACAAACATTTTGGTTCAAATGTATGCATAATTTTATATGCTGTTCGATGGTACAATAATGAAAATGGCACAGAGATCAGAATTATAGCGCCCCCTTCTTTTGGAATTTTTTCAAGTTCAGGGAGGACTTGTTTGCCATAGCCAGAAACATGCACAAAAAATTTGGTTCAATTATATGGATAACTTCATACACTTTTCGATGGTACAATAATGAAAATGGTACAGACATCGCAATTATAGTGCCCCCTTCCGGCAGAATTTTTCCAAATTCAGGGAGGACCTTCGTGACATGACCAAAAATAAACACATAAAATTTGGTTCAATTCTATGCATAACTTCATACACTTTTCGGCAGTACAATATTCAAAATGGCACAATAATTGTACAAAAATCGCTATTACAGCGCCCTCTACGAGCGATTTTTTTACAAATTAAGGGAGGACCTCCTTGCCATAGCCAAGAACTTAAAAATTTTTTTGGTTCAATTCTATGCATAACTTTATACACTTTTCGATGGTGCAATATTCAAAATCGTACAAAAAAATCGCTATTACAGCGCCCCCTAACGGCGAATTTTTTGCAAATTCATGGAGGACCTGCTTGCCATATCCAAAAACTTAAAATAAAAATTTGGTTTAATTCTATGCATAACTTCATACACTTTTGGATGGTACAATATTCAAAATCGCTATTACAGTGCCCCCTACCGGCGAATTTTTTCCACATTCAGGGAGGACCTGCTTGCCATAGCCAAAAACTTAAGCTAAAAATTTGGTTCAATTCTACGCATAACTTCATACACTTTTCGATGGTACAATATTCTAAATCGCACAAAAAACGCATTTACAGCGCCCCCTACCGGCGAATTTTTCCCAAATTCAGGGAGGACCTGCTTGTCATATCCAAAAACTTAAACTAAAAATTTGGTTCAATTCTATGCATAACTCCATACACTTTTGGATGGTACAATATTCAAAATCGCACAAAAATTGTTATATCAGCGCCCCCTACCGGCGAATTTTTTCCAAATTCCGGGAGGACCTGCTTGCCATAGCCAAAAACTTATAATAAAATTTTGGTTTAATTCTATACATAACTTCATACACTTTTTGATGGTACAATGGCGACAGACAGACGGACACACAGACAGACAGACATTTTCTATAAACATGTTTTTTGGAATCTCTGACCCCTAAAACATGCAAATCCGTCGAAAACCGGAAGTCGAAAAAAATTTCGATTACAATACTTTCTTCTATTGAAGATAGAAGAAAGTAAAAATAAAAACTGACTTCTTCCAATAAAAGCCGGCTTTTTTTAAGTGGTTAAAACCAAAAAAAGCCAGCCGGCTTTTTTTGGCCTGGCTAAAAGCCAGCAACCCTGGAATATATTAAAGGCTAATATCAGACGAACGTGTTTTTGTTACGTAAAGCAAACGTATTACGTAAGCAAAAAAGCGTGCAAGAAGACGTTCGTCTGATATTAGCCTAAATACACAAAGAGATGTGCTAAAGTAACGGATTAATTTCACGGAAAATATCGAGAAGGTACTTCCATTATTTTTAATGCTTTTCATACGGTAAAATTACGTAAATTATAAATGTTCTTATAAGGAAGGGCGGCTTTAATATCTACGTTTCTTTTTTTTTCGGCGCCCTACGGTCGATATATTGTAAAGAAACTTAAATTTTAATCAAGAATTTTGTGTATTTTCCTTCTCATAGTTTTTAGTGCCCCGAGCAGTCCCCCCCCCCCCCCCCCCTCACTAATTACAAGAGATCTAAATTCCGTCTGAAAGGAAGTCTTTTCATGATTAATTTATTATCCCAACACAAATTAAACTTCCACTTGGTCATCTTTTTCAGTAGATAAAATCTTTCTCTTAAGTCTCAAATATCTTCATTTAAAAAAAGAAAACAGCAAACAAAATCGTAAAATAAAAAGTGGCCTTTGTGGAGATCGATATTAGCTATTTAAAGCAAAAAAATCATTTAAAATGTATTGAAATGCAAACTAGGTATTTAAAAAATTTCACCCATAGGATTAACATTAGCGAGCGGGTGCTTTTGCGTGAGGGAAGTAGCGTCTTAAAAGTCTTACGGCCGCCCTTCCTTCTCTACTCGATATCTTGCAAACTATAAATGCGATAAAATTATTGATAAAAGGAATTTATGTATTAGGGATGCGGAGTATTGATTCCGCATCCCTAATTAATAAATTCCTTTAGGCGCAGGGGAGACAGGATGGCAGAATTCACGGCAAAAATGTTAACTAGGAAATTTATATGAGACAAAAAAGCTGCATCAGAAGGCAGTTTGGTTCCCAAATCTCTCGGCAGATATAGCCTCGCAAAAATAGCCTACTTTCAAAAGAAAAAAAAAATTGGCGTTCTGTATATATATTTTATCGAAGTACGGGATTTTTACAAAATAAATGTTTTTCACCCATTTATTTATTTCCATTTTTATCGTCCTATCTTTCACATATAATACAACCAAAAACAAAACTCCTAAAATATACTGCTCATCTGTTAAACTACTTTTAGATGTTTATAAATTAAATCATGACAGAATGAAATACCTAAACTACATTCTCATTCTCAAGTACTCAAAGATTATTCATAATATGCATCAATAAACAAACATTTTTCTTGAACGTGGTATATCACGTAATTGGAATCTGCAAAGTCAGATAAAAATAAACGATAGTTGAGTTAGAATTTACTATCAGAAGAAAGAAAAACAAAATTAACTATGCATTGGAAGTAGAGGTCTGTGCGGACCATATTTTTATGTTTTGGCACAGTGTGAAAGAAAAAACTTTGATTCGGTCCGTCCCAGCCTATAAAGAAATCGGTGAAAACAGGACCGACCCGGCCCGTGCAAAGTCAATTAAATTGGACCTTTTCCAGCCCGACTCAATTTCTGCAAAAAAAAATTCCAATTTTCTTTTAGATACGCAATTAAGATTATTTTAAGGAATACTGCACACATATTTATGGGAGAATTTTACAGTACGTTTTAGATTACGTGTTATTATGACAAAAAATACACAATATAATAATTTAGAATAAAAGAAAAAAGTAGCTTTAAAAACATCATAACTTTTTAAGCTGTATAATAAAAACATTTCTGAAAATATTTCTCCATAATTTATTAACGCTGAAATCTAAAAGATCCACTTTCTGACACATATCTGAATTCATTTTTTTCAGAAACACAAAAAAAAATAACAGGCGCCCTTATTCAGAAACTATGTAAATCGAATGGCGTTTCGATGTTTTAATACAGACAAAAGATCTTTCAGAAAATACTTAATTTTCTTATAGGCCCGTTTAATTTTTTCGTTGGCTCGGCCTGGCACGATCCACGGCCAGGGTTGCAAAAAAGCCGGCTAAAATTAAAAAAAGCCAGGCCGGTGGCTTTTATTGGTTTTAACCGGCTTTTTTTGGCCAAAATTGGCTTTTTTTGGCCATCATTGGCTTTTATACAATAAAGCATTGTAATTATAAACTACACATTTTAAAGTGTTTTTAATTAGTTTTAATGACATTTAATTGATTTACAGTTTAATAAGTAACCCAATTTCTCAATAATGAGGACATAATACTGGAATAAAACTTAGATGATTTTGCTAGTGATTTGTATTCAGAATTGCAAATATGTCTGCTAAATTTTAAAAGGGCCATACCAACTGCCAATTTTTTTATTTTTACTGCTTTATAAAATTAAAGAGGACAATGGTTACTTAGTTATGTTTTATTACTTAATTTTAAGAGCTATTAACATACAAGTCTTATTTTATTTCTAGCAAATAGAGATGCAACGAATATTCGGCCGAAGCCGAATATTCGGCCCATTCGGCCTGTCTGCCGAATATTCGGCTTCGGCCGAATATCAAGTCCATTATTCGGCCTTGGCTGAATAATACTGTAATAAATATTTATATTTACACAGTATAACTTTTTAATTTGACAATTTATATTCATCATATATAATGAAATTTTTTTTTAATTTGACAATTTATATTCATCATATATAATGAAAATTTTATTTGAAATTAACTAACACTTTTTTTCCCATTAACTTTCATACTCCGAATGGGTTTTATCTACCCATTTTTATATAAGAGGCTAATTTAGGAATCATGTTAAAAAAATTTTATGCTGTATCAGTAAGTACAAAAAGTATCTGTAATCTCTCACTATATATGGTACTTCCTGGTGCAGAAAGGTACTTTTTGGCTAATTGTGAAAGGTTTGGAAAGTCTTCCGAATTTTTCGCCCACCACTCCAAAGGACACTGTTGTTTTTCTAGTAGTGGCTGGGAAAGAAAATTACTAATTTCTTTTACTTCTTCACATTGAGGGGCACTTTCTATAGAGGCTTCACTGCTGACAGCAAAGAAAAAAAAAATAATAAATATAAATAAAAATTTTGTTAATTGTGAGCTTTATAAAGTCTACAATGATTTATTTCCCCCATTTTAGAGGATATTCCTTTCACCCTTTCTATCAGTGGTTTTTCTTAAGATATTAAGATTTCTTATTTTTTTTTTTTCATCTGAAAGCTGAAACTTATGTTTCCTAGTACTTTTAAAATTTTGTCATTATTTTAAAATGTAACAACAACACACATAATAGCTATTAAAATGTAACTAGACAGTATCTGATGAGGAACGTTTGCTAAGAATTTATTTATTTATTTATTTTGGGGGGGGGGGGGTCTGAATTGTATTATTGAGGCAATTTTTAGGCCGAACATAGCCGAATATTTTTTTCAGAGTAAAATAATGCTTTAAAAAATTAAAAATTTGTATATAAATAATTTTTTAAAAGAAAACAATACATTTTAATTGTGAAATATACAAGAATTGTGCATATAGTACATACTATATTTTGTTTTTAGGCAAAAATAAGTTCATTATTCGGCGGCCGAATAGGCCGAATATTCGGCTGTAACTTGGCCGAATATTCGGTATTCGGTTATTCGGCCAAACCACTATTCGTTGCATCACTACTAGCAAACATTTAAAATTATACATAGTCATATTAATAAACACCACCATTTCTCACTATTAAAAACATTATGAATAGCATATGCATGAATATGCATAGCAACAAGCTTTTCAAAATTTTATTTTGAGAATTTTTCTTTTTTTTTTGTTTAAATGCTCTATTTTTTATACACTTATGTACCACTCTCCTCAAATAAAACATCTTTTCTAATTTCTCGTTTCCATTTTGATATGTTATATTTTGTCATTAAGGCTGTTAAATCCAAAATGGCAACTTTCTGACCTAAGTTTTAATTTATTTTTGTTCAGAAATGCATGAAACTAGCAGATGTTGTTGTTCAGAAACTATGTAATTGCACTGTTTTTTCTGGGTTTTTTTTTTTTGCAAATGCAATAGATTTTTCAGAAAATAGTGTCAAAGTGAGCGTTTTGAACTGAATTCCACGCGAAAGAAGAAACCACTCAGAAAAGGGTGAAAAAACGTGTTTGTCACATGATCAAAATCTCTTTATAGCTCAATAGGTAATTGATGGATCAAAAAATGGAAAACACAGTTCGATTCCAAATCGCTTTCATGTTTCATGGTCCGGCTTTCGAATTTTACATCTTTCCGTTAAAAAATGAATTTGTAAATGTGTAAAAACATTTTGCGCTTGTTGAGCAGAGCAGTTAAGAACAGTTTTAATTAAATATAATCTTTAAAATGTGTAGTATATGTGGAGCTTTTTAATATAGAAATTCAAAACACCAGTTTGGAGCCTAATATATATATCCTTTTCAATGTTTATATATATATATATTATTTTTTTTTTCAGAGATAATGCGTTCACAGTTGTCTTCTAGAAGTTATAAAGACTTATTTATTTGATAAAATTTAATAGAAGTCTATTATTCTTTTTAGTAGAAAATATTTATAAATGTATTAAAAATTAATTGATCCAAATTTAAAACAAATTTACTGTAAACCAACTTTAAAAAATAAAAACTGACTTCTTCCAATAAAAGCCGGCTTTTTTTAAGTGGTTAAAACCAAAAAAAAGCCGGCCGGCTTTTTTTGGCCTGGCTAAAAGCCAGCAACCCTGTCCACGGCCGATTTTTTTATTATTAGATTCGGGCCGGCCATTAATCTTTTTTCTGCTCATATGGTCCGGATCTGGATTTCTTTGGCCATATCAGTCTGATAATTGTTTTTCAAAGTTTTTTTCAAATTGTGACAAAATGCCCCTTTAATAAAGAATGGAAAATGCAAACGATAAGACGAAATCCCGTCCCCCCCCCCCCTTCCTTTCTTCTATCTTTACAAGAAGACATTATTGGATTCGTGAAAATTTTCGACTTCTGGTTTTCGACAGATTTATACGTTTTAGAACGTCCTGAACACTATTTGACTGTTTTTAGAAAACAGTCTGCCGGTCTGTCTGTACGTAACAAAAATTTTATGGGTGCTCTATCTCAAGAACTATTGCACGGATTTTAATAAAACTTTAAATTCAGTTAGACCTTGATATAAATGGGTGCTGATTAGTTTTCAGTGTAAATCGCCCAACAGGTGGCGCTGCTATGCTGCATTTTTCACAATTTCCGCAATAACTATATCTGAAGAACTAATTAAAGGAATTTCCTCAAACTTCATATTCTGTTAGACGTTGACACAAATAGAGGCTGATTAAGTTTTGGTGTAAATGCCCGAACAGGTGGCACTGTTATGCTGTATTTTTCACAATTTCTGCGATAAGTATATAGTTTGAACTTATGTACAGATAAGGGGGTGATTATGAGTAAAAAAAAAAAAAAACTGAAATTCACAGAAAATTTTCTGAAAGGTTACAGCAGAATGGTGGGGGGGGGGGGATCCCCTCGCGACATTAACTATGCGTTTTTTCCGCGGCCTTTTGACGAGATCCGCGTTTTTTCCGTGATCCAATAACAAACTTTGCATTTTCTCTGCAATCCTTTGAGTAAATTTGCTTTTTTTTTCGTGATCCTATGAGGAAATTTGCGTTTTTTATCGCGATTTTTTTGATGAAATTTGTGAGTGGTTTTTCGCGATCTTTTGACAAAATTTGCGTTTTTATTCGCGATCCTTTGCCGAAATTTGAATTTTTTTTCGCGATCTTTTGCCGAAATTTGTGTTTTTGTTCACGATCCTTTGATGAAATTTCGTTTTTTCTGCGATTCTTTGATGAAATTTTTGGTTTTATGCCTTGATACTTTGACGAAATTTGCGTTTTTTCCGCGATCCTTTAGTGAAATTTGCGTTTCTCCCATGATATGAAAGTGTATTATTTCTGAGATTATATAAAAGTAATATTAATGTGTTTCCTAAACAGTATGCAGTTATTACAAAAATGCCCTTTTTTTTAAAATAATGTGCCCTTTACAAAAAAATGCCCTTTTTTGTAATATGCACCCTGCCCTTTTTTATGTTCTAGAGTGATCCCTGTGATATTGTAAATTATAAAAGAGAGTTTGCTTAAGGTGTAAGAATGCATATTATTTGTTAGCATCAATTCACAACTTAAATGTTGGACAAATTGATCCAGTGTGGCCAAAATGGAGCATCTACCCTATAAAAAATATCTGCAGCGCACGCTGCAGTGTTTCTGCTATTGGAAAATGAAAAGAGAGAGGAGTCATGAATGATTATTTATCTGTATAAGGGGCATTCTCACAATCTTTTGACTTTTGGGAATAAAAATCTGGTGAAATTAAACTTGCTAAAATAACATTTTAATCTGATAGACGAATGCCTTAATGATTCAAAATAAAGAAAAAATGGTCAACAGCGAAATTTTTTTTATTTAACTTATGTTTATGTTAAACTTGTGAGTTTAATTTTCATTACCATTTTACCACTAAAACTTTTTATTTTCTTTTAAATTTTTACTTATAATGAATTTACATAGTACCCACAGGACATTCAAATAAGAAATAATAACAATGTAGTATTTTTAGTACAAAATTTTGGTATAACATTGTCTTAAAGGGGCATTAAAGAAGGGACTGTAAGGTAGAAAAAGGGGACGGTATAGGAAAAAAGGGACGAAATGGGGAAAAGGGGGACGGTAAGGAAAATTACCCCCTATTTTAGGCAAATCATGTTAAGAGTAAGTGGTAGCCACAATGTTCATTGATTTCTAGCAACAGTTTTTTACATTAGATTAAATAATTTAAAAAAAAGTAAATAAATAAAAAATTATTCACCTTGAAAAGTGCAGGAATAAACCTTGGGGATGGTAAGACTACCAATAAAGCCACAGTGCTTGAAATTGATATTTAAATGCTGATTTAAATTCTGCAGTAAATTTCCTGTCAAAGAATTTTAGACATTCTTTCTCTAGCATACTTCTGCATGAGAAAAAACTTGAAAAAAATTCTGTGGTTGCATCTGAAGTGATTTTCTGTATAATTTTAGAAAAGGGACAGTAAGGAATCTAAAACCCAGGGACAGAGTTTAAAAAATAACAACCCTAAAAATGTGTGCAGGTTAATTTTTTGCTACATATTTATATAAAACAATAGTTAGTTTCGGAAAAAAATTACATTGAATTATTTTTATTGAAAAAATTTTATACAGACAGCTCCAAACTTAAAAATCAACATCAGAAACACGGGACGGTATTGGCGTTTTCCTGGTATTTGGACCTCCAACAACGTCCAAAACTTATTTATCTCGTTGATATTGTTATGCAATCATGCAATGGTATGTTCCCCAGTATATGAAATGAAAAAAACACAAGAACATCTACTAAAATAAAAATTATTATTCAGGGACATAAAAGTCAAAAGATTGTAAGAATGCCCCATAACTGTGAATGTGATAAATTTTTAATGGCATTTCAATTTATTTACATATTTTTTTCTATTTTAGTTTTGCAAGGTGCAATGGAGGACAAGCTGGAGAATGGGGCAGTGGAGCTGGAAAAGTAACTGTTTAACTATTTATTTGGAATTATGCTATTATATCTATATTGTTGCTGAATATGCAAATTTAGTCTATTGTTTCTTATATCTCATTATTAGGACTTGACAAATTTCCGCTAGGCATTATAATAACAGAAGTACAATTTTATGGATAGGCCTGTCCATTAGGGTGGAACTAAAAAACGAAGTTTTGAATTTTATATTCTAATAGTGATTATTTTTTTCCTTTTTAACTCCATAAAAAGAAAATATTTTTCTTTTAATTTTAAAATGATATTTTCCGGTTCCTCAAAGCGCCTGATTTTCCCTAAAAAACGAAAAAAAGCCAATAATTGCATGAAAAGTTGTTTAAGCTTATTGTTAAATTTATATTTTGCAAAATTAAATTAAGTGTTAATGTCCTGTAATAAAGAGAATAATTCAATTTGAGTGCCTTAGAAAAGTTAGCCCCATTTTATTTGATTTTTGTAGAAGCCAGCGTCGTGGGCGTCGGCTTTCATTGTCTCTGATTTATTTGGTTTCGACACATAACAAGTTAGTCCGATTTAACATGTGTTAACAGTTTCTTTAATTATTTTTCAATAAACATTCGGTGTCAAAAGTGACAAAGTCTGTTAACGTACCTAAATCTAGATAATTGTTGAAGTAACTTGTATTTCGTGAACCAAAACAATTAACATTAGATTGTCATCTTTGACGAACATATGAAGATGTTATGAAACATTATTTTTGGGTTCAATTTAACTTAAAATCTGACAGCTGGAATCTGGTACACACTATTTCTAAAATATCTAAAGCTGTTGATGATACAATTACAAGTGAATTGCTGAGACCTTCAATTCCAATGGTTTCTGATACACAAATCATAAAAAATGATTAGAGACTAGCACGAGAAATGTCAAAATTTGAAGAAAAATATTAAGATTAGAAAGAATAATCCCACATCCAATATAAAATTGCAAAATGTTAGGTAATCCTGCAAAAAACATTTTTTACTGTAAAAGCACTAAATATTATCGTGTATCAGAACAAGAACATCACTTTCTCAAAGACCAAAAAGACATGGGGTGATGGCAATAGGATCAATAGATATAAAAACTACAAAAAATGTGTAGCAAAACTGGAAAAGGAAATATCAAGGAAAAAAGTTATTTTAAAACAAAAAAATGATTTTTTGATTGAATGATCGTCAAGTGTAAAAAATAGTTCGGAAGGAAATATTTCAATCGGTTGTTCTTCTAAACCTGAATTTGATAATCAACAAGGTGAAAGAACCGGAGTATTAGATAGAACTGCAAATATTATTGCAAATGGCACCTTAGAAGATATGGGTATTTCTGATGATAATAAAGAAAAGGTAACTGAAAGACTACAAAGAGAAAAGAAAAGGAAGAATTTGAAAGAACAGGAAAGACGAAATGAGTTAATTTTAGAAGGTTAGTATTTTGATGGCAGAAAGGATAACTGAAGCAGAGGGAAAAAAGTATAACTAAGAATCATTAAAGACGAACACCTGGTCTTAATTCAAAAACTAGGATAAAAATATATTGGTCATATTTCATATACATCTTATTCATATATTAATATGGCCACTGCAATTTTGGTGTATTTTCAAAATAATAATAGACATTTCAAGTTTGAAAGTTGTTGGGTGAAACAGAAACGCCTTTAATGCAGGATGCAAATCTGGAGTTGTTAAAACATCGGAAGCATCATTATAATGGATAATTTGATTATTACATGCAAATGAACTTTTTTCTTACTTATTTCAACATCTTGCTGGAAAAACTACGAGTACAAAAGGATTTTCTGGACCAGTAGGAAAGCGACTAGAAAAAATGCGAACAAATTGAAATTATAGACTATAAAAACATTGATCCTATCTTGACGGACTGATCGGATGAAGAACCTAAAAAAAGTACAAACAGGGGATACACCTGAATTTTAGATTTTTCTTGTCACACTCAAACAGTGGAAACGTGCATCAAAATTGTCCCGCGAGCTGTGTCAACCGTCTTTAAATATTAAGCAAAAGATGGCTTAATCTTGGGAAAGTTGAATTCCCACAATGTAATGACAAAGTTTGCCTAAAAAGCAGGGTTGGAAAAAAACAGGGTTTTTTTGTAAAAAACAAAAAAAAACGGTTTATTTGGTTTAAACCAGGTTTTTTTGGTTTAAACCGGGTTTTTTTAAAATATAATTTCCTATTGCATACAGATGCATATCTGTTGATAAAATAAACATTTTTGGATATTATATAAGTAATATAACTTTTAAAATTATTTAAATTAAATAATTACAGTCAATTATAAAGAAAATTTAAATCATTTCTAATTTAAATATTATTAGTAACAGTTATGTTTTATGTTCAAAGTCAACTGCTCTACACAGTGAAGCATTGATACCTTGAAAATCATATGAAGATTCCTTTGATTAATAATATAACAATCAATCAATAAACATTTGATGCAGTTTCATTAATATAATATATTATTCTGTGGTTGTTATTATTGTTATTTTTTTAATATCCAAATGCTTCTGGTTATTTTGCTATCTGAGTGATATCTCCAAGTGTCCAAGTCAACATATTTGGCCATTAGATTCAGCAATTAACAGAAAAGATTGATTGGTATTCTTGAAATGTTATAACTAGCACTCAATTTTTGCAAGCTGTGTTATTCAATTTGATATCTTAAGTTACTCTTTTAATTTTTTTAAGGATAATCTTCCCCAATCCCAATCCAGAAAATTTTCTTTTACAACTTAACCAAAATCTTAAAGATCATTGTATTTTGTTATTAACTGCTGTAAATAATCTGCATTTTATAAATGAAAATATCTTATGCTAAATATTCAATATTATTTATTTATTTATTTTATCTTTTCTAATTTCACATGTTTTAAGAAAAATCTTTAGGGTACCAGATATGTTCATCAGCACATGCTAATTTTCATTCTACATGCATAAAAACATGACCTAGGCTCATTATGTCACAGGTTGACTACTGAGATGAAGTGTTAAAAGTAGAAATGACTTCTATCAATAATTTAAAACAATTACAAAAAGGAGAAAATATTATATTAGATTTTTTCTAAAAAAACCAAATGGTTTTTTTGACAAAAAAACCAATTGGTTTAAACCATGGTTAAAACCACTTGGTTTAAACCGTGCCAACCCTGCTAAAAAGACAGTAGGTTGGATATCCAATTGAATTAATCCATAACAAAGGGAGGTAAGGAGGGTGGAAGTCGATGTTTAACCACCTCCTCGTGGTGACTTCTGGATAGTATTTGCTAAATAAAAGTAGATATGAGCTAACAGCTACGTTGTTTACTTTAAGTTACTTTATACTGAAATTTCAAAACTTTGACCTCTTTGAGGAACCGGAAAACAACTTAATTTAAAAAAACCTTTTCAGCCAAAAGTTTAGACATCCAAAAAGGAAAAAAGTTTTCACTATTACACATTAAAACAAAAAAGTTTTTTTTTTACCCTATACTTAAGTTCCACCCTACTGTCCATATACCAAACATGTTTGGTCTACAGTTACAGATAATCTGTTTTATACCAATATAATAAATTTTTCTTTTCAATACAGTTTTTTTTTATTATTATTATTATTTGCACAGCGTTTTTTAAATTTTTTGCAAATTTTGTAATGTGATTTTCAGTTTTTTGCATTTTCCGGGGATTTTTCTTTATATATTCGTCAAAATAATCAAAGCTTCAATCTTTTAGCTCAATGTAGTAGATTTTGTTCTGCAATTTTGAAATTTTACCAATTTTTTGTTATTTTTAAGCATTTCCACATTTTGTAGTGATTTTTCCACTTTAATATAAAGAATAATGTTTCTATCTTTCAGCCCAATATTGTGAATTTTGTCCTCTGCAATTTTTGAATTAGCATTTTTTTTTTTTTCATAAAAGAAATCCGTTTTTAATATTTTAAACCAATATAGTAAATTTTATTCTTTGCGATTTGTGATTTTTTTTATATTTTTAGTGCTTTTTAAGATATCTGCTTGCCAGTGGCAACAAGACACTGATTTGCCACTTGACTAGATATGGTGTTTCAGTCTTATTTTGCCGATAGGCAGGTGTGGGGATGGGGAAATACATCATTTTATTTGTCACTGGTGAGTGAATTTTTAAGAAAAATTGCAAGCTAAAGAGATGCCAGAATTTTTTTTTAATTTACTACTTAGCTATATTTTGCCACTTTCCTAATTACTGTGGTGTAAACATGATACTCAGTTCTATTCTATATTAAACTATTCCTCTATTGTATATCGTAATTACAAAAAAAAAAAAAAAATATGAAAATGCATTGTAATAATAGTAACTATTTCTACAGTCATCTACATTTTTTCATAACAATTTTCAACTGTATGTTGCAGCTTACTGCCTGGTAAAATTGAATCTCTGGCTGGTAAAATAAATCCTTGGTTGGTAAGATTTTCTGAAAATTCCCCACCCTTGCCGGTAAGACAATATACCTGTCTTCTGAGACCATTGTAATGTGAAGACTACTTTTCCTGTAGCACCTGCAATACATCCCAGTTCTTGAAATGCACTCCAAAGCCAGGAAACAACTCCATGGCTGATGCCAAATTCCCTGCAAAATCTGTTATTTGTCACCTTTTTTGGAATTTTCTACTAACATGGCTGGTCATGTGTAAAATCATCTAAGGGATGTCAACAAGAAATATCCAAAAGTTAAATTTGTCAATTGATTCTTTTACACTTATTTATTCT
Organism: Maratus speciosus; assembly: GCA_963932465.1. Taxonomy (NCBI): domain Eukaryota; kingdom Metazoa; phylum Arthropoda; class Arachnida; order Araneae; family Salticidae; genus Maratus; species Maratus speciosus. The sequence goes on from OZ010795.1 coordinate 389,231,695, forward strand.
TTTCATGTTCTGCAATGATTTTTTTGCAATTTGCTAAAGTTTTGTAAGATATCTGTAGTGTTCACTCTAAAAAAAAAAAAAAAGGCAGGGTGCTAGCCACAAAAAGGGCACAGTTGAAGCTGAAAGAGGGCACTTTTTTCAGCGAAAAAGGGCATTGTTTCTCCAGAAAATGTAGGACCAAAACTAGCCTTTTTTGCACCCGGGGCAAACATGGATTTTGGCAGCCCCCCCCCCCCCTCTCTTCTCCAAAGTATATTTACAAAGATAATTTTATTAATTTTCTAATAGCCAACTTATTTTAAAATTAAAAATATGTAATCATAAAATATCTAATACTGAACTACTTTAATCTACTTTGTCAAATATTAATTCATTAAAATCTTGAAAACGGAATTAAAAAAAATTCCGCTTCATACAGCATCCTTATGCCATATCCTTAGATTCTTCTGTGCTTTGGCATTCTCCAGACAGGACGATTTTTACAATACAGTGCTAAGCATGGACATGAGAAAAATCTACAAACAAAATCTTCATTTGGCACGCCTTCGTTCTGGCGCCCAGGGCACATGCCTCCTCTACCCCCCCCCCCCCCCCCCAAAAAAAAAAAAAAAAAAAAAAAGTTTCAACCTTGAGAAAATGTAGACCTTCGAAACTGATATAAGAATTATACATTACTACAAACTCATCATTGTTTATGCGCACATTTAGTAACAAATTACATGCTTTTTTTTCTTAAATTGATGTTTCAAAGATCTAGGTAAGTAATTTTGTTTCAAATAAACTAAAAAATTATTAGTCGTATAAACTAGCAGTTTTAAGGGTAAAGCAGAAATTTTAAGGGGTAGTACAATTTAGATGGGTGACCAATTAATTATTATTACAATAAATCACCAAATATAATTTAAAGATCATAAGCTTTGTGAGCTGTGGAGGTGGGAGCAAAGAAATAAAAACAAATTTTCTCGTTTTTTTTTTTTTGGGGGGGGGGGGGGAGGTTGATTACAGGATGAATTATTTATCGTTAGTAAAATTTTAACAATTAGGACAGAAAAAAATATTAAAAAATAAAAGCCTTTAAATTTGGTGTGTTTGATAAGAAGGAGAAGAATTTAGATGATTGGTTATTTATATACACAATGAAGTGATAAACAGAGTTGCAAGTAAAAAAAAAAAATTAAGAGTTTTAAAGATTTTAACCTTTAGAGAAGGAGGGAGGCGGGGGGGGGGGGTAGATTAGATTGGATTATTAATTATTTATACTTTATGTTTATTATAATACTTTATATTTATACTTTATTTATAATTTTTTTTTTTTACTTTATTCTAAAATTGACAATTAGAATAGAAAAAATTATAATATTCTAAGAGTTCAAATTCTTTTATAAAAAAAAAAAATAGAAAAAGTAATAAAGTAAATAATTTTAAATATTTAACTGAACTGTAGGGCTGATTAACCCTTTATGCACCAATGGTACTTTAAAGTACCATTAAAATAACTTGTTATAAAATTAATTTAATAAATTGATTAATAGTAATATTATTTAGAATGAGTTATAGATACTTTATGTTGTTCCAAAAGCATTATTGGTTGCACAAAATAAAAACATTTTTTAATGGCTGATTTCTTTTGTCTTTGCATCTTTCCAGCTTTTTTGACATTTAAAGATTGGGGGTTAAAAGTTTCAATTCGGATATATTTCTATTGTAAGAACATTATATTTGTACATTTCCTTATTCTACAAAATTGTAAAAAAAAAAATATTTTAAATAAAAGATTTGAGTGGAGTTATATAAATATTGCACAAAATCCCTATAAATTCAAATTTAATTAATTTTAATTGAAAAAATCTTTCTAAAATTTATTAAATGATTGTGTAAATCTTCTAATGTAGTTTCAAAAATTCACGAAAAATGCTTTAGAAGATTAAATTTTTGCCAATTCATAATTTGGGACATGAAGGGTTAAGGGGAGGAAACGAAATTTCAGAAGGGGGGTAGTAGATAGATGAAAAAAAAAAAAAAAAAAAAAATCTGAAATCTGCTAAAATGTGGAAGGTTGCGTCCCAGATTAAGAAATAATGGAAATGTATAAGCGAGGATTTTTGGCATAAAAATATGAACTAGAAATTACCAAAAATTTTTTGAATACAGCTTATCAAAAATATGAAATCATTACCATTCCTAAATGTATTTTTAATCTGTTTAACTGGCTGAATCGTCCGATGTTGCCCAGGTCCGTATAAAAATCGCGAAAAATGTAAAATTCGCTGCACGAATTCCAAATAAACTTTATTGAAAAGAGAACAAAATTTACTATATTGGACTAAAAATTTAAAACATGTTTTTTTTTTTTATATATATATATATATATATACTAATGTGGGAAAATTGCTGTGAAACTTAAAAAAATCGGTGTTTAACATGAAAAATTGCTAAAAATTGAGAAATCGCGAAGATATAATGTACTATATTGCACAAAACATTTAAACCAAATACTTTTTACAAATGTTAAAAAAAAAAGGGGGGGGGGAAGCCGCGGAATGCAAAATAATACTAAAAATCGCACTGAAAATAACAATAAAAATTGAAAAACTTTAAAAATCGCAGGGGTCAAAAGTTAGTATATTAGGCACTTTGAAATCTAATTCTTTTTACGAGTGTCAAAACATCGCAGCTGAACGCGAAAAAACAGTAATATCGCACTTAAAATTACTAAAAAATCAAAAATAGCGCAGGACAAAATTTACTATATTAGGTTAAAAGTTTAAAAACGATGCAAATCGCTATAAATTCAGAAGAGGACAGAATTTGCTTTATTTGGTAAAAGTTTGAAATTGAATTCCTTTTACGAATGTTAAGAAATAGCCACGGTACGCAAAAAAAAAAATCTGAAAATCTCAGAAATCACATTAAAAATAGCTAAAAATTGAAAAATCGCAGAGAAAAATATTTACTATATTGTGCTAAAAGTTTGAAACCATAATAAACCTTTGTGAAGGTTTAAAAAAAAAATTGCTGAGTTCAAAATTGCTAAGAATTCAAAAATCGTGTAATACAAAATTTCTTATATTAGGCTGAAAGTTTGAAGTCGAATTCCTTTTACCAATGTAAAAAATAAAAATAAATAAATTACCGTAGATCACGGAAAAACGTTAATCACCGCATTAAAAAATTCATTAAAAATTCACATAATAAAAAAGACACTAACATAATCGGTAAAATCTGCATGCTTCTGAATTTTCATTAAATTATATCATTGAGGTTTTAAACTACCTCTGCCATTAAAACAAAATATAATAATAAAAATATTGGTCACTATTTAGTAGAAAGAAAAATAACTTATCTTTGTTTTTAAGCAGCATTTGGTCTTGCATTTTTTGCTGACATCTTTCACTTTTTATTATCAGAGAAACGAGCGCATATCGCAGATGTACAGATGTTTATAATGCTCGCATCTTCACAGCACAGCTTCCTGATCTTTTCAGCGTTCAGCCGCCTCCAGCCCCTCCCATGAAGTCTCATTCGTTTTAAAAACGTCTATTGTTGTACATATAAGATGCAGTATATACTGTACAAAGGGGGGGAAAACAGACAGTGACAACAACCCTCACCCCGCCTCCACCGAAATACTTCCCTGTCCCGGCTCGGACACCATCCTTTTAGCTTGATACAATTGATTAAAAAAACAGCTCTTTGGGGGCCATTTTTATCCACTTAATAGGGACGTATTGTCCTCTGGGCTCTTTTGCTGGTAACCAACGGACTTATTGGAAAAAAAAATGTTACGAAAGAGAGGGAAAAAAAAGACTATTTGTCTCTGTGCTAAAGTAGATAAGTTATATCATTACAATAGTTGATTATCAGGGCCTGATTTTCGCTTAGGCCTGAGCCTGGGGTCCCGGAATTTCGGGGCCTTCCAGATTCATTTAGGTAATTTAAAAATGTTTTTTTTAGAATTTGATCATGTTTATTTTTAAATTGAATAAATTTAATAAACATTAAAATTGTTGTGTGTTTGTAATACCTTCCTCTCAATAGATGGCGCCTCTACTTAGCGTTTGTTGCGATCGGAGATCGCCAGTGATCGTGTTGTGCGCTAGTCGCTATGTAGTGAGGTTGTTCTTATTCCAATAAAGCTATGTTAGTTTATCCTAGAATCACAGCGTCTGTTCCACAACTTTAGTAAGCCCTAAAGTTATATCATTGGCGACGACAGTTAGAAAAATAGCCCTTTTTTGATCTGCTTGATCGATCCCATTAGCTATAAAAAACTGTTCCAGTCTTTCCGTGTACAAAGTCCACGATTTTGCTGATGAATCGTACTCTTTAATCTGCCCAAAAGAGCCCATCTTATGCAAAAAATACGCACCAATGCGTCAGGTTTCGTACGGCGGCGTGCGCTGCTACCGGCGACCGCGTGTTAGGGTTAACACGGCGCGGCAAGATCGGCGGCGTCATTCCAGCGTCAGTTAAGGAACGTGACGCAAAAGCTATTGGGCGATCACCATCTTCGGTTACATGAGATAATACAGCTCCAAGACCATAGGGACTGGCGTCACAAGCCAACACAACTTCCTTCTTATTGTCAAAATGTATCAGCAGTGATGAATTTCGTAAATACCTGTTAAGACGAACATTCACATTACTTACTGATCATCGTCCCTTAGTTAATCTCCTTTCTGCAGACAAGCCTGTTCCAGTTGTGGCTGCTGCACGAATTCAACGTTGGGCTCTGACCCTTGCAGCATATTCATACACTATCAAATACAGAAAAGGTAGTTTGCATGCTAATGCAGATGCTTGCAGTCGGCTGCCCTTAAATACAAAGCATTCTGATCTGCCAGCTCCGACAGAGTCAGTGTTGTTGTTAACACAGTTAGACGACACTCCAGTGACGAGGCATCTGATTGCAACAGAAATTAACAAATGTCCTGATCTACGCAAGCTAAAATCTTACATCTTAAACGGCTTTCCGAAGAAAATTGAACAAAATCTGCACCCTTTTCTAAGAGTAAAAGATGAATTATCTTTTGAAGAAGACATCATTTTCAGGGGCTCACGTGTATTTATTCCACCAAAATTTAGGAAATTCATACTAGATGAGTTTCATTCATCTCACCAAGGCATAACGGCTATAATGGCCCATGCTCGTTCCAGTGTTTGGTGGCCAGGATTAGATAATGATCTTGAAGCAAGAGTGAAGGGTTGTGTTGTTTGCCAGCAAAATGCTTCAGCACCTCCAGCAAAGTACTTTTCTTGGCCTGTGCCAGAACAAGCATAGGAGCGGATCCACATTGACCATGCAGGTCCAGTGGAAGGCCACATGTTGCTAGTAATCGTGGATGCCAAAACAAAGTGGTTAGAAGTGGCACAAGTCTCAAGTACAGCATCTTGTGTAACCATAATGGTGTTACGTAGCCTGTTTTCTCGTTTCGGCATTCCCAAAAGTCTGGTCAGCGACAATGGCCCTGGTTTCAGCAGTGCAGAATTTGGTGAATTTTTAGCTAACAATGGCATTTCCGAGGTTAAAACACCACCATACCATCCACGTTCGAATGGTTTAGCTGAACGAGCGGTCCGTACAGTCAAATCAGCCCTGAAGAAAATGACTGGAGGGACTTTCACAGAGAGGCTGTGTCGATTCCTTTTCAACTACCGCAATACACCATCGGCAGCGACGGGAATATCTCCAGCCATGGCAATGTTCGGTCGGCCTCTTCGAACACGGCTGGACCTAATTCGAGATCCTGTGACCCAGACATGTGAGATGACAGAGACAGGGTCAAAGAAAATTTCAGAGGGCACTCCAGTTTGGGTGCGTGCATTTGGTCGTGGCCCACCATGGGTTGCTGGCAATATTTTACGTCCATTGGGAAAAGTTATGTGTGAGGTTTCAACCCCCATGGGAAACTGGACTCGGCACATCGACCAGTTAAGGCTCAGGCAGAAAGAGCTGACTAGTGAAATTCCTACTTCACTTAAGTTACCAGCTCCTGCAGCACCACAATCAGAATCTGCTGACTTGCAGACTGAGGTACCCACTTGTGCTCCCAAACCTCCTGTGCTCTCCTCAAAGGTAAGTTCTACAGGCAGAGTGAGCAAGTCGCCTGCAGAACCCCCAGTGCTATCACCACAAGTGCTCACTCGTGATGAAAATAGTACTCCATTGATTAGACGTTCAAAACGTGTAAGAGTAAAACCAGTACGTCTCCAGTTATAAACTGACAAACTGTTCGTTAGTTTTTGAACTGTTCTCTGTGAAATACTGTTACATCTAAAATTATAGACTGACAGACTGTTCGTTGGTTTTTGAACTGTTTTCTTTAAAAGACTTTTGTTTTGAACTGTCTATATGTAATGACATTTACATCTTGTACTTTCTTTAAGGAGGGAGGGAATGTTGTGTGTTTGTAATACCTTCCTCTCAATAGATGGCGCCTCTACTGAGCGTTTGTTGCGATCGGAGATCGCCAGTGATCGTGTTGTGCGCTAGTCGCTATGTAGTGAGGTTGTTCTTATTCTAATAAAGCTATGTTAGTTTATCCTAGAATCACGGCGTCTGTTCCACAACTTTAGTAAGCCCTAAAGTTATATCAAAAATAATTTATAATACTTAATAATCCTTTAAACAAATACTGGTAAATGGTGAAAACATACCTAGATTAGATTCATAAAACTCATACAATAAATATCCAAACCGCAAATAAAAAAGAATAGGGGACCCGATACTCGTGATGTCCCTTGAACCACTGCACAGGCTGGAATTTCCAGACCCGTTTATATTTTCGCAGTTAACGGCCCAGCCCGTACAAAAATCATTATAAACAGGCCCTTCTCGTGAAAAGAAAAGAAATTCTTACAAACAATAATGATTTTTTTAAAGAATACTGAATACATATTTATGGAAAAAATGTGGAAAAGTATTCCCAAGCATTTTTCATTTCTATTTTTTCATTAAACAATTTGTAAAGTCTACCTGAACTCGACAACACGATATTTTCTTTTCATTGCCACCTTTCGGCGTTTGTTTACGTTTTTACCGCCACGGTTGGATGGTTGCGTATCGTGTTTCGGTCGTGGACCGTATACGGCAATTTTACTTGCGATCGCATTTGCTCGTATTTATTTATTTATTTTTTTTAAAGATAAGTATTTAAATTTAATTAACATGTAAAATCATCTTTTTAAGTCATTTTTATATTAAAGTAATTTTTCTAAAGTCATCGTAATATTTATTAAATGTTATTCAAATTATAAGTAAATGTTAAGTATCTTCCGACTTATGCAAATTGCGTAGTCGATTCTGATTGGCCGATAGGTTTTCGTCCTGATTTAAAGGGACAGCGATTTCATGTTTTCGGTGTGAGGTGTGCGATGTCTGATGGCTGACTTATGGTACTATCTGGTATGTTTTTATGAAGTGTCAGCGAATATGTATGGTATATGGCTGAATACCGATATAATTGTGAGAACTTAAAATTTATTAAGCATAATGGTTTAGTTTGAAGACATTTCATCGAAAAATTGTTAATTAAATCGGCGATAGAGTTGTGGATAATATATTTCAAGTTACTTATGTCGTCGAATAATGCAGTGCTCTCGAGTTCGGGTAGACTATCGTCGCAAGTGTCCACTAATTTAATCCAGGAACGAAGTCACGTTCATGTATTGCAAGCTCCAATAAATGAAACCTTCTTCTGTTCATCATTTTGGCTCATTACTGTAAGTACATTTTACACTTACCTTATCCCTGAAACATCATATAATATATATAGGATTCATGAAGTTGCATATACTTTAACATATTCTTATTCAAAGTTATTATTTTAACAATATTTTCAAAGTTTCATATATAACTTAAACTAATTTGTCAAGTCACTCTGCTGAATTCTTAACGTGGGAGGGGCAAGCAACCCCCCCCCCCCCTCCCACAGAGGTTATGGGCCCAGAAGCACTTCAACTGCGGTAAAGCTAGAGAAAAGTATTTTAAAATGAAAATGTTGAAGCTAATTAATGAAGTGTTTTTTTTCAAGTATCTCGTGTATGAAATATTTTAATGTTTATATATATGTACATGCAAGTTTTATTACCATTTCTATTTATATTTTATATCTATTTATTGTTTTAAGTAAAAGTATATAAATGGCTACTGCACCAGATATAGTAGTATTAAGTAGGGATAACTATCAAAGTTGGACTCGTTTTATAAAATGCACATTGCAAACTGAAGGTTTGTATACCTGGGTGAATAAAACTGAATGGCCGGATTATACAGATTTGAAGCCCCTTGATAAGTTTAAGCTAAATCAGTCAAAGCAAAGGGCAGCCGGAATTATCAAAACGTATGTTAGTCCTGAAATTGGGTTAACAATAGGTCATTTGGATGATCCGTCGGAAATATGGGAAACACTAAAATGAAATCTGGAAATCCCAGGAAGAGCATTAAAATCGTTTCATGTAAATGAATTTAGGAATTTAAAAATTAATGTAGATGAAGATATCCCAACTTATATTGCTAGGTTTGAAGAAGCTTATCGTCGCGTAGTTGATTCCGGGAGGAAGTTGCAGAAAAGCATCGTTGTTACCAATTAATAGAAAGCCTACCAGAAAATTATGATTATTTAATTAGGGAATTAGACCGTTTGCCAGAAAAAGATTTTAAATTTAAGGATGTTAACCCCCTCACTGACAAGCCCGTGTTAATACGTTCACTAAGCTCCAGGTTTCACTGCAATACAAGCAGTATTTAAAGTAATATAATATTATTGATTTAATGTATTTTTAATACATTGAACAATGATTAATACTTCCAAGGACTGCATTCATATTCGTTATTAAGTTTTTTTATAAAATGTTCAAAGAATCATTTTTTTTAGCATTTAAAACAAAATGCAGAGAAAACAACATTACAATTTTGCCCTTTTCCTAGACAGTCGGAGGGTTAAAGAGGAGATTCTAAAGGAATGTTCAAGAAGGGAATTGAGAGAAAGATTACGAAATGAAACCCTCATGGCTGATAGAACCACTCAAATGTCTGAAAAAGTTTCCCCTAAGTCTCATTCTCGAAATAAAATAAATTTAAAGTGTGAAGTTTGTGGTAAATATGGCCATTGGGATAAAAATTGTAGGAAACAGAAAAGTGGTGATAAAAGGGACGAAGTAAATTTAGATTCATACGTCACAGAATTAAAATGTAAAAGTAATGATTTGTGCAATGTTTCCCCCCCTTGCTGGGAGTGGACATTGGATTCAGCGTCCACATCTCATGTCTGCCAAAATAAGCATTTCTTTACTTATCTAAGTGAGCCACCAGAGGGTGCAGTTGTTAGGATGGGAACAACACCTCATAAAGTTAGAGGAATGGGAAAAGTAAGTTTTAAATTAAAGGAAAAGGATAAAGTATCTATTGTAAATTTACATAATGTGTTGTATGTTCCTACCATTCATAAAAATTTAATTTCCATGTCAAAGATGGATAAAGCTGGTCTCCATGCCACAGTGGACAATGGGTTTAAAGTATTTGATAAGCATTGGAAGTACTTATATACTGCCACTCTAAAAGATAATTTTTACGTTCTTAAAGCCATTAAAAGTTATGACAAAACTAAATCTAATGTTAAGAACCAATATTTAGAGCTTGCTGATCAACCATCTTTTTCTGATAAGAATAAATTAAAAGTTTCTACTTGTACTAAATCCTTAAATCAAGCCTATAACATTAATTCAAGAAGTGCTCATGTAATACAAGATAATGTCAGGGAAGTAACTAATATACAAGAGTCAAATCAAAATTACAATGTTACATTTGCCAGTGAGCGTAACAACATCATGCTATGGCATGAAAGGCTAGGACATAGTAATGTTGATATAATTAAGAAAATGTTTCGTGAAAATTTAGTTCAAAATTGTGGACAATTACAGGGAAAAGAGACTCCGTGTGAACCGTGTATTCTAGCTAAAAATACTAGGTCAACATATCCTAGATTAAAGAAAGTTCGCTCAAAAGAAATGTTAGAATTGATACATAGCGATGTATGGGGCCCGGCTCCAGTTACATCAAGGAATGGGCAACGGTACCAGGGTTGTAGTGGGTAGCTGCCCGGATACCCGCCCATCTGCCCGCCCGGGCTGGGTTTTTTATAAAAAGCCCAGGTAAAAAACCCGGGTTTTTAAAAATATATTTCTGGAAAAGAACAGATGATGTAATTGTTAACAGTTTATGGTTATTTTGTTTTATTTATTCACTTCTTTGAATCTTAGAAAATATATTTGTATTAATTTACTTGAACTTTTTGATTGGAAACAATTGGAAAACACACAATTGATAGCTTTGCAATTTAAAATTTGTTTGGGTACTTCTTAGTTATCCCGTTGACCAAATTACTGTCACTAAATTGTAAGATTAAATGCCAATAATGGTTGCCATTAATTGTAAGATTAAATGCCAATAATGGCCAATAAAACCATTAATTCGACATTTTATTTGTATTTTTATTAATGTTTTACTAATTTATTTGATCTTTTGTTATTTAAAATAAAAATTATGTCAATGTGTTAAATTTGGCGAAAGTGATCGACGGGATAACTAAGAAGTACCTTTGTTTATTTAAATTAAAGTGATCATATCTATGTATGTATTTTAAGAACAGAGAAAAATGGTGAGATCATTATTAAGACTATGAAGTCATTCCCATCTATTAGACTATGAAGTGTTCACAAAGATTGTATTCGAGATCAGAATTGCCACTTATTCCGGCAATCAAATTTCTTGTGCTTTACTGAGCAAAATATTAAATTTTCCCAGAGTAATTCCTCTGAGAATTTTCAAAATTTCAATAGATAAATTTTGCAAAGTACCAAAGTTTAGTAAAATTCCTTGTTTTTAATACTCATTTTTAAATTCCCTCAGATTTTCTAGTTTTTCCTATACAGTGGCAACTCTGAAGATTATTATTTGTGAGGAAGGTGGAATCATCGTCCACATTTTGGCACTTTAATTTACCCGGGGAAAATTGCCCATTTAACCCGGGTTTTTTAATAAAACCCGCCTGGGCTGGGTTTTTTCTAAAAAACCCGGGTTTTTTACAACCCTGAACGGTACATACTTACTTTTATTGACGATTTTAGTCGAAGAGCCTTTTGCTACCCGCTACGCTCTAAAGATGAAGTTTTCCTGAAATTAAAGCACTTCATCACGTTTGTGGAACGCCAAACTAACAGAAAAGTCAAAGTCATGAGAACTGATAACAGGTTAGAATATTGCAATAAGCAAATAAAAGATAAGTTAGAAAAGATGGGAATCAAGCATGAGAGGACCACAATATATAGTCCCCAGATGAACGGCGTGGCCGAGCGATATAACAGAGTTTTATTTGAAGGAACTAGAACGTTTATGCAAGCAGCTAATCTGCCGCCTAATCTATGGGTTGAGGCAGTTATGGCAATAAATTACATTCGCAACCGAATATTTCACACAGGCATAGAAGCAATACCGTTTCAACGATGGTACGGAGCTAAACCATCCATTCGTCATTTGAAACGTTATGGATGCATTGCGTATGTACATCAACCTTAAAAAAAACGAAATAAGTTTCAATCAAGAGCAAAAAGAGGAGTTTTTGTAGGATATGGTATAGGATCCTGTGGATATCTCATTTATTTCCCTAAAGAAAATAAAGTAATTGAGTCAAAGCATGTGACATTTGACGAAGCTCAACTGAACGGTTCTCCTGAACGGAAAATAATACATCGTACGTTTGTTGATTTTTCAAATGATGATAATGAATTCTTTACAGGTCCTAACAATTCACCGACAATGGAAGATGATTTGACTGTCCATCAACCGAGTAGCTCTACAACTCCGACAGAAGTTGAGAAAGTAATGCAGCAAGATGAATCTAGATCCGAAGAGAAAATGGAAGATGATGTATCAACATCTGAAGATGAATTAGAAGAGAATATTCTGAAGGAACAGGAAGAAGCAGAAGCAACATTTTATCGATTTATGAAGAAAAGAAAGAAAGGAAGAACTAAAGGTAAAATTGACATTTATATCTTATCTCCTACTGGTTCCAGATTAAGATCGCAACAAGATTTACGTGAATATTGTAAAATGCATAAAATCATATTAGATGATACTGTGGCAAATTTTTCATTAGGGAATACATATGAAGGCCCAATTAAGCTAGATAAGGAACTAGAGAGTGAATTAACTGAAGAAGCGCTCCTAACTGAAATAATTGTACCACAAAATGCGACACAAGCAAAACAACTTCCAGAGGCACAAAAATGGAAGGAGGCAATGGATCAAGAGATCCAAATCATGTTAGATAGACACGTTTGGACACCTGTCCCAAAAGTTGATCAAAATGTTATTGGAACCAAATGGGTTTATACTGTAAAAGAAAATAGTGAAGGGAAGAATTGCATATTTAAAGCACGTTTAGTTGCACTAGGTAATAATCAGAGAGAAGGTTTAGATTACAACGACACATTTAGTCCAGTAATAAATTTTACACTCATTCGTCTTTTCATAGCTTTTTTTATTAGAATATTGAATTGGGTGCATTGTCTTCTTGATGTTAAATGTGCATACTTATATGGGGATATTGATAAAGAAATTTGCATCAAACAACCCGAAGATTATACAATTCCAGGGAAAGAACACTGTGTTTTAAAGTTAAAGAAAGCAATCTATGGGCTTCACCAAGCTGGAAGATGTTGGTACCATGATTTGCATAATAAGTTAATTGCAAATGGATTCAGTGAAGTACAACGGTTAACTTGTGTATACTCTTATAAAAGTGAAGCAATAGTTATAGTGTATGTGGATGATTTGCCTATTTTTGTGAAGAATGGTGAAGTTTTAAAAGAGGTAGTACAGTTAATTGAATCCATTTATGAAGTTAAAAATTTAGGTCCTATTTCAATGTTACTAGGTATCAATTTTAAAAGAGAAGAGGATGCAATAGTTAATGTTAACTGTGAACATTATATTGAAAAGTGTTTAAAGAAGTTTGATGTCCCTGATTTTACTAATATATCTCTTCCTTCTCCTCCTGGATATAATCCTGTTCCAGTTGTTGAAGATGACGAATTTCCCGAGAACCTGCCGTACCGAAACTTACTGGGATGTCTACAGTACATTGCTCATCGATGCCGTCCAGACATTGCTTGGCCTGTTGCTGCACTTTCACAATTTACAGAGAGCCACAACCTGTTGCACTACAAGGCACTCCTGCGAATCCTGATGTATCTCTCTTCTACAAAATCCTTGGGATTGAAGTTGGCACAATCTGACCCTCCAATCCAGCTAGCTGTCTACGTCGGTGCTTCTTGGGCAAGTGACACTACTGATCGAAAATCCTGGAGCGGCTACATTGCTTTCTTAAATAATATTCCAGTAACCTGGAGAGTAACTAAACAAAATTGCGTAGCCTTGAGTCCAATGGAAGCAGAAATAATAGCAGCGACAGAAGCTGTAAAAGATCTGAAGTTCTTAAACATGTCTCTAATTGAAATTCAGAAAAGTCTTAACTTGGACATCATTACTATTCAACGTCCAATGCTCTTTTGTGATAATACTGCTGCCATTTCCTTCACCAAACAGAAAGCTGATACCATAAAGAATCGTTATATTGATTTAAAATACAAGTTTATAAGAGACTGGTATAACAACGGCCTCTTCGACATTAAGCATGTTATGTCAAAAGAGAACTATGCAGATATTTTGACTAAATCCCTCGTAAAGGACTCCTTTCTTAGATTCAGAGAAGTTTTTTTATGGTGATGAACTTTCCATGAAAAAAAAAAAACCTTTCTTTTGATCCTGCCATTATTACAAGAACTTTTGTAATGAACTTTATTGCAGAAAATCAAAATGAATGGGAAAGAGGGGCATTCTGTGGAAAAGTATTCCCAAGCATTTTTCATTTCTATTTTTTCATTAAACAATTTGTAAAGTCTACCTGAACTCGACAACACTATATTTTCTTTTCATTGCCGCCTTTCGTCCTTATATGAGACTACTCATATAACTAGTGCTTAAAAATGATCTATTACTTTTATAAAGCACTTCAATAATACATCCTAAAACTAAGCAGATATAAAATTTGCAGTAAGAAGCATCCGCTGAAAAATAAAACCCTAAATATGCAGAGAGAGAGAAATTGTTGTTTTATGCAGTAAGTGTAAGAAGAAATGATGACCAGATAAATAAAAGAAAAACTTAACTTTATAAAAATTCTTTCATGATAAAATACGATAGTATAAAAATAAAGGCTTTGAAATTAAACAAACAATATTGATTAACTTTATATCTTGCAGAAAATAAACATAATAAAACAATACTTTAAGATAATCCCTCCAGAGCTCATGCCATAATATATTCACTCTAAATCAAATTGCAAACGAAAAATGTCACCTGTAGTAAAAGAATTCATCACTTTATTTCATCTTTAAACTTGAAGAAAAACATCATAGAACTAGCGAAGATCCAAAAGATTAAAATCATCCTCTCAGCAACTCCATCGTACGTAAAAACTCAATAACATAAACTTCATATCCGTTAAATAAACATCAGAGCGGCAGACATCAAAACACAGAAAGAAAGACAACCAGCATGCATCAAAAACAAAACGTTTCACCAACAGCTATCACGCCGTTCCTTTTATCTATATCGGCAAGCACCGAGAGCTGCTCCGCAGAGAAGCCGCAATCGGAAACGCCCTCCTTCCATCGCACGTGGGAAAAAGTAATTTGCATAGGCACGTGCTGCGCCAAAGGCGAAAAAGCACTCGTGGACGGGCAACGCCACCTACCGGCCAACGGAGTTACCGCTCAGTTCGAAAACGATATACGATAGAGCTCGGCTGGAAAAACATCGCGATGTAAAAGTCCGATAATAGTTCTCTTTAAAACAAATAAATAGCTGCACAAATGGACAAAATAAATTAGCTGTAAGGATGAAAGGTAAGTCATAACTAAAGAAGTTTCAAGATAAAAATATATTTAGTTGAATAAAATAAAGATAATGCAATTGATAAGAAAAAGTGGGAATATGGCTAACAAATGCCCCCCCTCTTATCAATGCTACCAAATACCAAGAAGGCAAAGTCAATTACATGTCCAAAAAAAAACTTAAAGTCAACTGAAACAAGTCTAATAAAAGCAACTCAATTCAAAATTCCAAAATTTCAATTAAATAGCAATTCTACAACAAAAATTATACAACATCAAACTTTAAAACAATTAACAATTCAACTCTTAAAAACAATTCAACATCAAATTCCAAAATTTAATGCTTCAAGAAATACAGAACTTCCAAAACAGTTCAAGATATCAAAAATTTCAACAACATCAAAAACCATCTCAACATAGCAATTCCAGTCTCATACTATCACCAGAGATAGACAAACAGTGCCAACATTTTCAATTTCCAAACAAAAATCTATAAAGATTAAATTCAATTCAAAAATCAAGCAAATATGCAAATTCATGATATTTAAATGCGAAAAGAAGTTACAAATGTAGGTGCCGAAACAGGATAATCTTCCACATGTCCGTACGACATTTTGTGAGCTGTAATACAATTAGACAACTTTTAATATAATCAAAAATATTTTTACAATAATAGCTGTCAATACAAGATTTTCTTCCACATGTCTATAAGACATTTAGTGATTACAATTAAAGTCCCAAGGTACCTACACAAAAAAAAAAAAACTTAGAATACAATACAATACATATCATTCATTCAACTTTCATACAACCTTACGTGGCGCCACGATTTCATCAACTCATATTCTCACATAGAGACAAGGAACCTGTAACAATATTGTAAATTATTTAGATCAGGGATTTTTCACACTTTGACAGAACCACTATACTTAAACCATTATTTTAACAAAAAGGAATCCTTCAACATCCACCATTGTAACATATGAATATTTATACATTTCTGCCTAGGCTCCCGGGATGCCCAAGCAAAAAAAAAATTTTAATTTTTCTTATACATAAATTTATAAACCCTAATAAATTCAAACACATACATATTATCAAAAAGTACAATCTTTAAATCAGCTGGTAATTTGCAAGGTAGACGGGAATTAGTGACAGTTCCATATATTAACATAATCAAAATGGGACTTACAAAAATAAAAGTTAACCTGCCTGCGAAAAGACCCTCCTGTGGCAATGGTCAACTCGAAAATCCACCCCCAGATGCCACTCAGACAGATTACAGTGGCACCCCTGCGAGACGCTTCCTTGGGGCCGTTCGGACACCCAGAAATGGACCTCGAGAAGTATCACCACATTCAGGCGGGATTTAAATGTCCACCAAGCAAAAACCGTAAAGAAAAGTATATATATATATATATATATGTGATACCAACAATATAAAAGAAAATATACATACATTATAATTCAAAAACAGTAAATTTCAAGAAATACAAAACTTCAAAATTATCTAAAGATATGCTCAATAAATCTTTTTAATTCAAACTTGGTGAGCGGCTTAGTGAAGACATCAGCAAGGTTATCCTTGCTGCGGACAAAAAGTAAATCAAAAGTATTTTTCTCAACCAGATCCCGTACAAAGAACAGCTTAACATCGATATGACGACTTCTATGATTCTCAATAGGCGATTTTACAAAATCAATAGTAGCCCTATTATCTACATACAAAACTGACTTCATCTTTTCCCCAGTGACAACCTTTCTACAAAAACATTCACTTAGAATCCTGTCAAACCAAAGAAGTTCTTTTGTCGCTTCAGTCATTGAAATAAACTCAGCTTCCATAGTTGACAAACTCACACTTTTCTCTTTAAATGTTCGCCAAGAAATGGGAGAGTTACCTAAAAATACAATTTGACCACCCAGCGAGGTCCTATCATCTCGATTTGCAGCAAAATCTGCATCAGAAAAAGTTATCAACTGAGGTTTTGTACAAGATAAATTAAGTGTCATATCAATAGTGTGTTTAACATATCCCAACAATCTAAGTAAGCCATACCAATGTGTCATTCCTGGATCTGATTGAAATTGACTCATTATATTTACCGCATATGAAATATCGGGACGGGATCTATTAGCAATAAAGGACAAACAACCCAGTACACTTCTGTATGGTAGCTGTGACATCTCTCTACGCTCTTCTTCAGACTTAGGACAATCAGATTTAGAATAAACAGAGCCCTTGCTTATGGGTAAGGAGGAAATGGGAAACCTGTACGACTCAAACCTTTTGCAGACATCTTTAATATAAGATTGCTGGTGAATCCGCAAGCCTTCATCACTTTCCTCAAACTCCACACCAAGCAACTTCTTAGTTTTGCCTAAGACCTTTAAGTCAAAATATTTGCTTAAAAGTTCTAAAGCTCTATTTATAATCCTTTGATGCTTCCCAAATAAAACAATATCATCAACATACAATAATAACACTAAATCCGAGTCCAAAAATGTAAACACAGTTACACCACTCTAATTTCTTAAACCCAATCTCCAAAAGAACACGGTTTATCTCAAAGAACCAAACTCGACCTGACTGATGCAAACCATAAATAGCTTTATCCAACTTACAAAATAGACTTTCTTTACCAACCTCAACAAAACCCGGGGGTTGCGACATATAAACATTTTCAGTAAGAGGAGCATAAAGATAAGCACATTTGACATCATATTGGGTGTGTAACCAGCCTTTAAAGGATACTAATAAAGAAAAGAAAAACCTTATGACACTAAAATTAACCACAGGACTAAAAGTTTCCTCATAGGATTCTCCTCTAATTTGCTTAAACCCTTGAGCCACTAAACGGGCTTTAAACCTGGCAATTTTCCCCATGTCATCTTTCTTTATAGTGTACACCCATCTACAACCTACAGGGCTGATGTTTGAAGGTAAAATTTCTAAATGCCATACGCCTCTATCATACATAGTATTTATCTCCTCTTTCATAGCTTTTTGCCATTCATCCCTTTGATCAGATTTTATTGCTTGTTTGTAAGTTCTAGGAATAACTGGGTCATATAGTCAAGATTGTGACTGACAAATATTCACGTTAGAGTTAACATTAGGTTCAGAAACTACTCCCTCAAAAGTATTGCTCCCTTTAAAATCAAACAAGTTAGGCTTAAAAATTAAATCATTCTCCTTACAATAATTCTCCACTTCCCTTGCAGACCTTAACCTATCGGAATCATTATCAATATCAAAATAATAAATATCCCTACGAATACCAGTATTTCTGGGAACAACTTTTCTTCTCCAGTGAGTATCTCGTAATGTGGTGTGAGGTTTAGTAGGGGAATCACTTTCTGAAGAGGACCCCTGACCATCACTCTCTGCCCTAGAAGATGATCCGAGGGAGTCGTTGGAGCTGTCAGTGGTGGCTCTGACCTCCTCAACAACGTCCTCATCCTCGATATCACTCCTAGTAGCAGGAACCCACTGAAACTCACCTGGAGTATCGCCCAGCACTGCTCCATTTAGCGCATCCCTATAACTGGATTGTTCGTTAAAAGAGACATTAATGGTCTCAACAATTCTGTCACTATCAGGCAACCAAACTCTATAACCCTTTGTTCTAAAAACGTAGCCAACAAGATATCCTCTACTAGCTTTTGAATCCGGTTTTTGCCGTTTCTGACGAGGGACACCAACATACGCCAAACACCCAAATGGTTTTAAATGCCTGACAGAAGGTTTATAATTACCAAAAAGTTCAAAAGGGGTTTTGGTCTGATTTTTGTGACATAAACGGTTCCAAACATAGGTGAAGTGGAGAACTGCCTCTGGCCAAAAATTCAAATCCATGCCACTTTCTTTTAACATGGTTCTAGCCCCATCTACTACAGTCTGATTGTACCGTTCAACAATACCGTTCTGTTCTGGAGTAAAAGTATTCGTAAATTCATGACTTATTCCCCTTTCAAGACAAAATTCTTCCATTTTGTTATTATCAAACTCTCCCCCATTGTCGGATCTTATGGCCTTAACCTGTCTACCCAAAAATCTTTCAGCACGGTTAATATGTTGCCTTAAAATTTCAAAAACTTCCGACTTCTCTCTCATAGGGTATAAAGAAGTTTTACGGGAAAAATCATCAATTATAGAAACGAAATACCTTTCTCCTTGCCTGCCTTCAACCTGACTTGGACCCCAGACATCAGTATACAAAAGTTCCAATGGAGATTTGGATCGAATAAAATTTCTAGATTTAAAAGATGTCCTCCTAAACTTGTTAAGTTTACATGATTCACATTTAAATTCCCCCTCTCTTAAATTTGGCAAACCCCTAGCACCTGTATTTCTACATGTATGAGCTATCAAATAAGGACTAACATGTGCCAGCCTTCTGTGCCAAACATACATATCATCATGCTTACTGGTAGAAGATGCTTCAAAACTAACTCTCTTAGTAACTTTGCTAGGAATTTTGGGGTATAAATAGTAAACACCATTTTTAAGAATGGCTTTAAAAAGGGGTTGTCCGTTGCATGATATCTTCACCTTGCCACTCTCACCAGAAAAACATGCCCCATTTATATCTAAACGAGGACCAGATATTAAGTTACGCCTTAATTTAGGAGAAAACATTACATCTTTAAACATTAAGATTCTTTGCCCAAATTTTAATTTAATAGTTCCACACCCTTCTATAGGAAAAGTTACACCTTCAATGGCTACAGCCATATGCTCATCATTTAAAGGAGTAAATTCAATAAAAAGATCTCTATTTTTACAAAAATGATGCGAAGCTGCTGTGTCGAAGACCCAGTCAGCATCTCCATCAACTAAGTTAGCTTGAGACAAAAAGAATGAAGTATAGGACTTACGTTCTGGACTGTTCGACAGATAGGACTTACGTTCAGGACTTCTCTGACGAGTGTCTCTAGATCGGCCTCTTTTCACTTTGTCATCAAGTCTACGAGGATCACTGTGTTGATGCTTAGCAGGAGATCTTGTATAGTGTCGTGGAACTCTCTTATCACTATGAGGGCTAAAGGATCTAACTAATGAAGTATCACGATGAGATGAAAATTCGGCTGACGGTGAACTATCTCTGTTACAGGACAACATACTCCTTCGGAAACTATGGCACTGGCTTTTAACGTGACCTGGCTTTTTGCAAAAATAACAGCTCAACTTCTTTCTAGCTTTTCTCTGGTACTGTAATGATTGAGCTTCAGGATACACTTTACTATGATCACGTTCTCTCAGTTGAAGCCTAGTTTCTTCGGCTACCAATGAAGTCACCACATCATTAAAAATAAACTCCTCTTCTTTCCATCTGAGAATTGCCTGTACCATGGAATCAAACTTTGGAGGCAAGAATCGCAATAGTTGAAATGTCACATATACGTCATCAAACTTTTTATTTATATTTTTAAGCTGGTTCGCCACTCGTAAAAGCCTGGCAGCATATAAATTAATACTCTCACCACCGGCAATTTTGCATTCACATAACTCAGTGAAAACTTGCATATGACGGCTTCTTGTGTCTGGGTAAAAATGAGTACGAAGCTTTTTCCAAGCATTTACTGGATCACTACATTCCTCTATAATTTTTCTGAAATTAGGTTCCACATTTAAATAAATCATAGACAGTGCTAATTTCTGTCTAATATGATAATCTTTAGTATCTTTATCGGTGACACCAACAACTGCTGTGGCCTCTTTACCTACAGCCTTACTATCTGCATTGAGCTCAGGAGGTTTCTCTATTTCTGCCACTATATCCCAAACATTTCTTTCCATTAATAAATATTTCATGTCAGATTGCCAATTGGCATAATTACTAGCATTTAATTTCTGAATCTGATTCTGCATCATCATTTTGAAAAATTTATACTTAAACCAAAAAAAATTTCACAAATTTAAAAACTTTATGGACCAGCCAAAAAAATTTATAGTTAAAAACATTTTGTATTAAAAATTTCTTAACTCTCTAATTCTAACCTATTTCCTTTCTCTTTTCAAATTATTACTTCAAAAACGAAATTATTAAAAAAAATTTCTAATTATCGGTCATCGTACGAAAACTAACGGCCCCCCCTAATAAAACTATCTCTTAATCCTCCTTGGGCCGTAGTTACACTTTACTGCACTAATATAAAGCATAGCTAAACAGAAACTATCTCTGCATGGGTATTAAATGCCCATAACCAAAAATGTTATATGAGACTACTCATATAACTAGTGCTTAAAAATGATCTATTACTTTTATAAAGCACTTCAATAATACATCCTAAAACTAAGCAGATATAAAATTTGCAGTAAGAAGCATCCGCTGAAAAATAAAACCCTAAATATGCAGAGAGAGAGAAATTGTTGTTTTATGCAGTAAGTGTAAGAAGAAATGATGACCAGATAAATAAAAGAAAAACTTTATAAAAATTCTTTCATGATAAAATACGATAGTATAAAAATAAAGGCTTTGAAATTAAACAAACAATATTGATTAACTTTATATCTTGCAGAAAATAAACGTAATAAAACAATACTTTAAGATAATCCCTCCAGAGCTCATGCCATAATATATTCACTCTAAATCAAATTGCAAACGAAAAATGTCACCTGTAGTAAAAGAATTCATCACTTTATTTCATCTTTAAACTTGAAGAAAAACATCATAGAACTAGCGAAGATCCAAAAGATTAAAATCATCCTCTCAGCAACTCCATCGTACGTAAAAACTCAATAACATAAACTTCATATCCGTTAAATAAACATCAGAGCGGCAGACATCAAAACACAGAAAGAAAGACAACCAGCATGCATCAAAAACAAAACGTTTCACCAACAGCTATCACGCCGTTCCTTTTATCTATATCGGCAAGCACCGAGAGCTGCTCCGCAGAGAAGCCGCAATCGGAAACGCCCTCCTTCCATCGCACGTGGGAAAAAGTAATTTGCATAGGCACGTGTCGCGCCAAAGGCGAAAAAGCACTCGTGGACGGGCAACGCCACCTACCGGCCAACGGAGTTACCGCTCAGTTCGAAAACGATATACGATAGAGCTCGGCTGGAAAAACATCGCGATGTAAAAGTCCGATAATAGTTCTCTTTAAAACAAATAAATAGCTGCACAAATGGACAAAATAAATTAGCTGTAAGGATGAAAGGTAAGTCATAACTAAAGAAGTTTCAAGATAAAAATATATTTAGTTGAATAAAATAAAGATAATGCAATTGATAAGAAAAAGTGGGAATATGGCTAACACGTTTGTTTACGTTTTTACCGCCACAGTTGGATGGTTGCGTATCGTGTTTCGGTCGTGGGCTGTATACGGCAATTTTACTTGCGATCGCATTCGCTCGTATTTATTTATTTTTTTTTAAAGATAAGTATTTAAATTTAATTAACATGTAAAATCATCTTTTTAAGTCCTTTTTATATTAAAGTAATTTTTCTAAAGTCATCGTAATATTTATTAAATGTTATTCAAATTATAAGTAAATGTTAAGTATCTTCCGACTTATGCAAATTGCGTAGTCGATTCTGATTGGCCGATAGGTTTTCGTCCTGATTTAAAGGGACAGCGATTTCATGTTTTCGGTGTGAGGTGTGCGATGTCTGATGGCTGACTTATGGTACTATCTGGTATGTTTTTATGAAGTGTCAGCGAATATGTATGGTATATGGCTGAATACCGATATAATTGTGAGAACTTAAAATTTATTAAGCATAATGGTTTAGTTTGAAGACGTTTAATCGAAAAATTGTTAATTAAATCGGCGATAGAGTTGTGGATAATATATTTCGAGTTGCTTAAATATTACTTATGTCGTCGAATAATGCAGTGCTCTCGAGTTCGGGTAGACTATCGTCGCAAGTGTCCACTAATTTAATCCAGGAACGAAGTCACGTTCATGTATTGCAAGCTCCAATAAATGAAACCTTCTTCTGTTCATCATTTTGGCTCATTACTGTAAGTACATTTTACACTTACCTTATCCCTGAAACATCATATAATATATATAGGATTCATGAAGTTGCATATACTTCAACATATTCTTATTCAAAGTTATTATTTTAACAATATTTTCAAAGTTTCATATATAACTTAAACTAATTTGTCAAGTCACTCTGCTGAATTCTTAACGTGGGAAGGGCAAGCAACCCCCCCCCCCACACACACACACAAAAAAAATTTACAGTATATGTCAGATTATTATGTGTTTGCAAAACAGAAAATACAAAATAGCAACATTAATTATTACTTAACTGTTAGACTTTTTTAAACATTCAAATAGATATTCATTAAAATATAGGATAAAAGAAAAAAAAATAAAAAACATAACTTTTAAAGATGCATAATAGGAAGTAGATTTTTGAAACTGTTTTTCTGTAACTTATTAAGGCTATTCTCAAATACAAAGAAGAAAGGAGTTACTTTCCGATTCATTTTTCTTCGGAAACACGTAAAATTGGCAGGTGTTCTCATTCAAAAACTATATAATCACATGGTATTTTCCCCTTTTTTGATTTAAAAAAAAAAAAAATTCAGAAAATACTGCAAAGTTGGCATTTTTAATCGAATTTCCGGACGTGATAGCACGGTGAATGAGAAAAACTTGTCGTCACGTGACAAGAATCGCTTATAACTCGATAAGTAATTTATTTATCAAAAAATAGAAACCGCTATTCGATTGCAAATCGCTTCAAAAGTCAGGACTGACAGTTTTATGCCTTTATAGTTACAAATGAGTTATTATTATTTTTACAAAACAAATTGCCTTCCCAACACATCCTGAGAACAAAGTTCAGTTCCGGTCGGCTCGACTATATATATATGTGTGTGTGTGTGTATTTAAAGATACACCTGATTCCGGTCCGGCTCTAGTCTACTAAAAAAATTAAGCTTTTGACTCGAAACACGATGTAACTGTCCGATGCCTGTGAAGGCGCCTACCTTCACATATTAATATTAAGACCTTTCCTCTTTCCCCCCTTTAAAATTACATTTTTTTAAATTCTTAAATTTAATTATCTGTCGGCATTCGGATTCAGTCTGTTTTTAGCGCTCTTTTCCTTTCATAAATTAAGCATTCAATTCTCAGTCTCTTTAATATTTTAACCGCAGCGCACTGCAGTTAAAAGAAAAGAAATCATTTCCTTTTCTCGCCTAATAACTAGATTCTAATTTTCATCCTTCTGCCTTAGTTTTGATGATATGCAGAAATTAGTCAGACATATTACTTCTACATTTTTAGCCGTTGGTCCAGATGTAAGATATTAGTCATTTCAGTTATTAACCCTGTCTTTATTTTGTTTTGTTTATTAACGGGCGCTTCGGCCGCTTCAATCCCATGAGAACTTTGGCAAACCCCATCGAATGTTCTTTTGCGGTTTATGTGCTATAGTTACTAAGTAATCATCTGGCGTTAAATAGTTCTTATTATTCTTTTACATTCCCCATTCAATTTCAATTATTGTACTTTGACCACATGTCTTCCTCTCTTTAATCTCGCCATATAGTATATATATTTGGCGAAATTGTGTATGTAAGCTTGCCAACACTCCAGATTTCGAGAATGTGTATTTTGAGTGAGACTAACTTCTGAACTCGCATGCTCTGAGCATAAGAATGTAACGAGACTCTCTCTCCAACGCCCGGCTCCGGCCGAGGGCTCGCCCTGCAAAAATACTACCCGAACCTGGCTAAATTTAAGTAATTTAAAGTGGTATGAACTCTGGACAAATACATCATGTAATTTGTTTTTAAAAAGGGCCAATGAAAAGAAATTTGAAATATTACTTTTGGTTCTTGTACCTGTATTTTCTTTAATGTATAAAATTTGATAGTTAGATGGCAAGTTTTATATATATTTACAGTGTAAATTGTAAAGTATTTTTTTTTCTTTCTTGCACTTTTAAAGGTAATGTTTGCTCTCTCCTTACCAGTTTTGTGCTTGTGCTAAAGGCAGAATTATACTTTTATGTTGATTCCTAAGTAATACAGTATAGATACTGTGTGATTAAATTTTTTTTTGCTACCTTTTAACAGTGGATATTGAAAATATTAAAGTATTTCAAATAATGATGTTTTAGTTACGAGGATTCATTTTGCTATATATATATATTGAGATAAAAAAGAATATGTAAAAAAAAAAAAAAATCCTCATGACTGGATTATATTGCTCTTTTAATATATATCTATATATATTAGTTTTGAGGGCTTCTTACTAAAAATTAAGCATTTATTTTTATTAGTAACATGCTAAGATTTTGTATGTCTAGGGATGCACTTCATATCCAGTTCAGTTTCAATGTTTTTTTAATTTAGATAAAAGATTGTCCAAAATATTTTTTTCTTTCTTTTCACATTTCCGATTATTATTTAATTCATTATATATATTTTTCGGTGTGACACAATGTTGCAATTCTGAGATGAGATGTTGTTTTTCTTATCTCTATTGGCCTAGGATTGCTGAACATGGTTGCTCTCGCTTAATTTCTTACATCTTGGCGCTGGTCGCAATTTTTCCCTATTAGACATTATGCGTCTGCAACAAATATGTGCCACATTGCATTTTATATAAAAATGTCTGTGATCATAATAGATAACAAAGTTTTTATTATTTTGGTTCGTGTACTTTTAAAACTCAGCAATCCTGTTGTAATCAGGCAGTCTTCCCAATGATGGTGAAAACCTTGTTAGATAAAAAAAAAAGGGGGCATTGTGTATAAAAAAAAAGATAAATAAAATAACTTAAGGTAATTTTTTTTTTCACAGAGCTTAATGTAATTTTGATACAAAAAAATGAGGAAAAAAAATGAAAAAGCTTAAACTGATACTGGACGGATATTATTATTATTATTGATTTTTTTTCTTACTTGTTGTGCTTAATATGTTTCTTGTTGTAGCACTTCCTACAGGTAATTTCTTTTTATATATAACATTTTATATGTTTTTTTTATGTGTATATTATATGTTTTTTTTATGTGTATATTATACGTTTTGTCAGTCATCCATATCAATAAGATATGAAACTTTTAATACTCTAGATTACTATAAATATAGGTCTTGCAACTTTTATACTTAAGGATAAGCACTAGTGACATATATAAAAAAAGAGAGAGGATGGGTAACCAGTGAGAGGACCAGTAATGGCAGTTAAATTTGCTCAGTATTTAATCTTTTTCAGCTGGTTGCTACTAATTTGAGAAAATTACATTTGCGATCTAGACAGTACACTGTTTTGTTTATATACATCTCTCATAGTCCAATTTACACGGATTTTATACATTTTTATTCACGTCTCATTAATTTATTTCTATAGCATAAGTTAGGCTCCTTCGTTTTAAAATATAGCTCGAGTCATCATATCTTAAATTTTTTTTTTCATAAAAAATGTCTCTTTTTCCTTTTGATTTCTATTTCTACTTTAGAAAATGTTTTATAACATGAGTCGTAAACATTTTATGCATGTGTTAGATATCAGTATGCTTGTTACTGCATACACACACAATTTACACGCGCACTACATTTTACATGTGATTAAATTACTTGAGGTAAATTTTTAATTATTGTTTCCTGTGTTGTGTAAGTGCTTTTTTTTCATTGCGCTATGATCCGGAAATAGCCCAATGATTAAAGGTGTATGTTTCAGTTTTGGCTAAGTGGATCGGCCGTCCACTTTCTCAAAAGTGGAATATATTATTTACATGATACAAATGTTCAATACCTCACATTAATTTACAAGGCGTTCGCGCTCTCTTTTATTTTTTTAAATGCACGTATATCTCGTACTATTTTATACTCCGTACATGATTCCCCCCCCCCACCACTCTAGCTTACTATGGGCAGATAGTGAAGTTAGATGTTTGCCTTCATCATTTTTTTTAAATCTCATGTACACATTTTTATGATTTCGAGTTTAACCTGGTACTACACACACACACATATTTACATTTGCACTTCATATGGTCTTGTTTGGTAATATTTATATAAAACTCACCTTGGTTAAACATGGTCATGATTCTGTGTGCTTGTACTTTTTTTCACATACTCTTTCAACATTAGTGGATATTTTTACAAATACATAGTTTTACACTATTTTAAAGTTTGTGTATTTTTGTTGCCTTGACATTTTTTTATTTTCGGATTGTTACGGATTTTTTTACATAATGTACTTCAATGCAATATTTGCACATTCATCTTAAATTTACATGCATGAGTTAATTTCTAGCTGGTATTTTTTACACATTGGTTAATTTTGTTGTTTACGCGCGGCTGGTGACTCGTTGCTATTTTATTTATAACATAAGGTATTTTATTATAACTGATATGATATTTGATATCTTTAGGGGTTGTTTTTATAAAATTTATTCAAAGGCATAATGTGAGCTGTTATGTACACTTTAATATAGTCATTAAACTAAATCTTTGGCAATTTCTCAGAGTTAAATTTTTTTTAATTAGTGAGTTATAGTCTCACAGGTGTCTTGTGACGGATACATACACTCATAGATCATAAAGTATAACGCTTGGTATTTTGCTATTCGTTTTTTTCTCTTTTCCAACCCTTTACTTGGAACATGTTTGGCTTGGCATAACTGCTACATTTTAGCGTAGAGTTATGCAATCTGTCGTGCGCTCGTACATTTATGCACACTTCTTTTTAACGTGATACAGTAATAACTCTCGCAAATACAACTTTATTTTTAATTTTTAACCCTTAGTTAACCATTTATGCAACTTTTTTTTCTTTTCACAAGCAGTTCATGTGTTGGATATTTATTTATGTTATACAAAATTTGCTCAGTTAGAATACAATTTTGTTCATTCATATACATACATTACACTAGTTCATGTGTTGATTTACATATTTTGTTCATTTGCTTTTACACATTGTACTTTGCTTACGATCTATTCGACAGTATTCCTTTTTTTTTTCTCACAAGTAGTTCATTGAGTAATACACACTGGCTGGTTTAGAGTATAACCAGAGTTTTCACACATTACACAGAGTTCTTTGCATTTTTTAACCCTTATTCATTACATTTTGGTGATTAACTCACTAATTATGTAATTGAATCTCACTCGTACGTTGGTGTTTTGGGTTATTACACACCTACTGTCCGTATATTTTGTTGGCAAAGTGCATAAAAATGTTAGTTCATTGAGACATTATTACAAGTAGTTCATGTGGAATTATACAATTTGTTCATGTGTTTATTTACACGTTGTGTATGCTTGTGTACACACTTATTCATATGTTTTATTTCAGGTAATTCATGAGTTTGGGGTTGCCTTTTTTTTCCCTCCCTGCACACATACATTTTTTTCAGTTACTTTTCTATCTTTTAAACTTTACATCATGTTTTAATATTAAAAATATTTCATCAGTTTTTTTTATATATTTTTAATTTTAACAAGGTTGTGTTTTTTTTTATTTTGTGTGTTTGCATAATACCATAACATATCAATGACACCATCACTTTGTCTATGTACAAAGATTTTAAAGTTTCAAGGAGTTATCCGTCACATGACATATTAAATTACACACACATTTCGAATCTGTTTACTTTTAACATGTAACTTTTTTTAACATTTTCATAAGATACTTCTTACTTGAAGGTGGCAGATCGAGTAAGGTATCTGGTTACACTATATTAAATCGCATGCAATTTCTTAGTAAATGTTTTTATTATTTTTACCAGGTGTTAAATTTTAATAAATACACAGAAGGTCTATACATGAAAATTCAGCCAAACTAAAACCTTCGCATTATTCTCATTTTTCTTCTCCTCGTAAATTTATTTACTGAATTTGAGTCTCATTGGGTGTCGGGTGAGAATTTTTTTCACACGCATGTGTCATGATTCTAAGGAAGTTTTTTTTTTTTTGTGAACAACACTTCTTTTTCGATATTTTGCAAGAGACAGTTTATCTTTTGCGGTAACACTCCTTTTTCTTTTTTTTTTTTGTTTATTTAACGTAAAGGTATGGATCCTGTCAATTTTACACTGATGCGTTTTGAGTAGATATATAGATATTTTTTTCAACGAAAGCAGCAATATCTTATGAAATTTACAGTAAAAAAAAAAAAAAAAAAAATTAATTTAACCCTTTGGTAACGATTTATTTCAAATACGGTACACTTTTTTTCTCTTCTGTTACATTTTGCTGTTTGGTGCTTGGTGCATGTAGAGAATTTTTGTTCATAGTTAACACACACAGTAGTTCATAGTTTATCTTAGTTCATAGAAAAAACCCTTACACGAGGTCATTGCTTTGTCAATTCTTTGCGTGCATCAGGGACTAATTGTCACTGTTTTTACAACTGATTTTCAAAACACTTAGGCATTTTACTTCATTGATACATTTCTTTGGTTCAGTGTTATATATTTTTTCACTTGAGGTCACTGTGATACACTTCTAGTGTTCATTTGTATTCTAGCACACGTTTGTTATTTTTTTATGCTAGATATTTAAAAAAAAAGGGTTTCCTTTTTTGGTAACTTTACAGGATTACACTTTACTTTTTATTTTTTTTCATTCGGTACCTTTCTTGGCTATTCAAGGTATTTCACGTGATAAGGTAGTTTTCTTATGCACAATTTTCCAATCACTCAGTACACAGGTGTGCATTATTTTTTTTGGTTTTTGTTATGCTCATTGACACATGTGGTTTATTACTGGTATATACCAGTCGTAACACCAAACGGTGTTATTTATGACTACATTCACACACACACATACATACTTTTGTGTCACCTGTTGTATAATGCTTATTAAATTTCATTAAATTTACTGTACATTTTTACCATTTTTGTAAGGGGTACTTTCTCTGGAAAGTTCTTATTACCTCTTGTTTATACCTTATAGGAGTGCAATATGTTTTAAAATACACTTTAGTTAAATTAGGTTCTCAGTAAAACACATTCAGTCTTTGGTTACAAGATAAAATGATGGCAACTTTCAACTTTTAACAAATAATTTACCTCCATCTTCCTCTCCTTTTACCAGTCATCATCATAACTGCAGCGCACTGCAGTTAAAAGAAAAGAAATCATTTCCTTTTCTCGCCTAATAACTAGATTCTAATTTTCATCCTTCTGCCTTAGTTTTGATGATATGCAGAAATTAGTCAGACATATTACTTCTACATTTTTAGCCGTTGGTCCAGATGTAAGATATTAGTCATTTCAGTTATTAACCCTGTCTTTATTTTGTTTTGTTTATTAACGGGCGCTTCGGCCGCTTCAATCCCATGAGAACTTTGGCAAACCCCATCGAATGTTCTTTTGCGGTTTATGTGCTATAGTTACTAAGTAATCATCTGGCGTTAAATAGTTCTTATTATTCTTTTACATTCCCCATTCAATTTCAATTATTGTACTTTGACCACATGTCTTCCTCTCTTTAATCTCGCCATATAGTATATATATTTGGCGAAATTGTGTATGTAAGCTTGCCAACACTCCAGATTTCGAGAATGTGTATTTTGAGTGAGACTAACTTCTGAACTCGCATGCTCTGAGCATAAGAATGTAACGAGACTCTCTCTCCAACGCCCGGATCCGGCCGAGGGCTCGCCCTGCAAAAATACTACCCGAACCTGGTGTTCGATTTGGTCAATAAAGAATTAGTTGTAACACTCGGCTTGTCTCTATCTGCAATATGGATTAATTCGTTCTGTTAATATTGTTTCACTTCGTTATCAACTCTTCAGCCATCGGAATAATTCAACACAAATGTACAAAAATCCAAAGCTTCGCTACAATGCCGATCTCTGCGCTTGACATGGTGTATTTTTGTACTGATGTTGTCAAACCAAAGAAACTATAATTCCATATAACTTTACTGTATTTATTCTTTGGTTAAACTAGCATTGGCTCCTGCAGCACATTTATGCTTATTATCGCAAAAATCATATTAATTGAAAATGGTTCATATTTTACTGGCTTTATTTAAATTTTTATATCGAGCCGGTCGCCCCGCTTAAATTTTAATCAGCCGTTGCCTTGTTTAATTTTTTTGTAGTGCGTCCTTTTCAGTTAAAAACTGTCCTTATCCTGCCGGTCCGGCCCGCTTGGAAGCTTGCCTCTATTTACAGGCCAAATCCGGCCCTGTGCAGACCTCCGGTGCAAATTAAGACCTGGACGTCCCCCCCCCCCCCCCACCACCACCACCACCACCACCATCACAATACATTTCAAGAAAATTTTCTTTTATAAATCTTTAATGTTTTGGATTCCAAAATTTTTTGCTGCACAAAAAGTAGGAAACCGGCGTCATCAAATCTGTTCTTATGAATGCATTAGTAGAAAGTAAAGAGCATAAATTGCTCATTCATTACAGTAAAATTGCTGACATCACATAAAAAAAATGCAAAGTTGAATGCATTAGTTGCGTCACTTCGGCACTTTGTTTATCAAAATAAAGCAAGTCTTATTCCCTATATAAACAACTTTATGTGGAAACTGATGTATTTCTTTCAACATCTGTCAATTTTCGATTGCTTTTAAAAGCAAGGTAAAATATCAATTTACTAATAGGTTTCATGTTTGTTGACTAACAGCGGTTTCATGTTTTTGTATATTGCATCTGTAGATTAAGAATGAATTTATATTTTAAAACTTTGACTCTGATGGAAGCAGAAAGCCTTTTCCGTGATATTTATATTTTGCTGCAATAGAGGTATCCCAGGGCCTGGCCCCTGGCCCGAAACACGTGTTCGGCCCGCAGGATGGAACAGTTTTCATTTGCGAGACTCGTGCCGTCTGGAAGATATAACTTTTTTTTTTTCCGGAACTTGCACTTTTTTTTATGTCGACTCAGTCTTGTTCCGGTCAGGCTTTTTTTTTTCTTTTGGCTGAACCGAAATTTTCAGACCTTTTCTGTTCCGACACATCCCATATGCAAATCATTGGTCTAACCCGTGCAAAAATTTGGTCCGGCACAACAAACAACTTTTGAAAAAGAAAAAAAAAAATGCATACAATTTTAAATCGGCCTTATTCTACAATTAAAACTTTAACTTTTAAAAATAGCACATATATTTCTAGGCAATGAAATTAAGTAAAATCTGTGAAAAGAAATCTGTCTTAAATGGAAAAAGGCTTCGATCCATGCAAAATTAATATAATAATATGTGCGAAAAGAGTATGATATATTTGCAACGGATGATCTACCTGCTAAGAAAGGAATCTGTCTGCTTTTCCTTTTTTTCTCATACTTTTCTTAGAAGATTGTACTTTAGCATTTTTCAGAATTTTAAATCCCCAAGCCTCGGAATATAGTTAAGGGGCTACTTCACCCATGCGAAAACACCCGCTCGCTAATGTTAATCCTGTGGGAGAATTATTTTAAATATCTCATTTACATTTCAATACTTTTAAATGGTTTTTTACATTGGATAGCTGAGGTCGATCTTTACAAAGACTGTTTTTTAATTTTTAGATTTTGTTTACAAGTTTTTTTTTTATTCGAGTCTTTTCAGTTTCTCAGAACCGGTTTTGAAAGTAAAATTATCCTCATAAAGAAAACCTGTAAATAAAATAGAAAAAAAAAGCATTTGAAGAGATTGAGCTCAGCTATGCAATGCAATAATAATAAAAATATCGAAATGCAAACGAGATATTAAAAAAAAAAAATCTTCCATAGGATTAACATTAGCGAACAGGCGTTTTCGCGGGAGTGTAGTAGTCTCAGATAACTCAGAGATTTATATACGAACAGTGATTCATTAAAAAAATATATATATAGCTGACGAGGACACAGGCAGAAAAAAAATCTAGGGAGGAGCACTATTTTGGGACCCATGTGTCTGTATTGCGCAGCCCAGGACACTTAAAAATAAATAAATAAAGAGTATAAAAATAAAAAAAAAGGCTATTTTTTGTCAGAACTCGTACATATCGGCTTAAAAATCTGTTTTATAGAAATTCTCTCGGGCCGGGCACGGCCAAACTTTTAGCTTTTATGCCGGGCTGAACTTTTAACTTTCATACTGTAACGGGTAAAAAAAAAAAAAAAAATCATGTATCTGGCTGGCATCACGTAGATCTCTGTGCCATACAGCTTTTCTGAAAACATTAGCTATGACAAGACAGACAGAATTATGGCGAGGGTGCATTACACTATTGCATTCAGACACTTTTCTCCAAGAGCGATTTGTGTGGCTGTAGGGGCGGACATTATAGAGTTCCGGGGGGGGGGTCGCACTTTTTGACCATTGAAGACACAAAATCTGAAATCCTCTGTAAGGGGATATCTCATTTCTCCGGGTGGGATCCCCTGCCCACCCCACCCCCCCGGGCCACCGCTTGAATTCAACACTGGCGGTGCAAGAAGTAAGTTCTTTCTTATTGTAGAATCACAGAGCTAAGGTGATGTTCCTGGGCTCTGGGGGTTCCTGGACTCCAGGTGTCAAACAGGCATGGATACATTCTTAGCATCAGTTATTACTGCAGATTAGCTCCCATATTTCTACTTCGTGCCGAGGGGGGGGGGGGGGGGGCTTGCGATTTTAAAAAAAAACCATTTTGTAAAAGGAAATCCAGAATACTGTTTCCGATATCAATTGATAAATTTCAAAAAATAGGCGCATAGATTTTGCATTATACTTCATAAGAAACAATACTATTAGAAATGTAATTCTTACAATTTTTCTATAATTTCTATTCAGGGCCGGCGCATCCATCGACCAAACAGGACAGCTGCTCAGATCCCCGCGTCAATTGGGGTCACCTTAGTGGCTCCGAGTCTTCAGTATACAAATCGAAATAACGTTTCTAAAATATTTTTTGCTCCACATTTGTTTCTAAAGGTTTCTTTGTGATAATTTCTTACAGGCAAAAGTGATATAATTGCCAGAGAATACATAGATTCGACGATCCCGAAAGTAACCATGAACGTAGAAAATCAATATATTATAAAGAGGATATTTTGCGAAATAAAAAATAATTGTGCATGTTAAATGTGAAAGTAGTGATATTTTTTTAACATTTCATTATCTATATTGCGTATCATTCTATGATTTATCCAATTTAAAAATAATTTTATTTATATTATGTATTATTCTATATGTCCAATTTAAAAATAATTTGATTAGTCCAGTATTGCAGTATTAGTTGCACCCTCGGTGAAGTTGCAAAGTCCTGATTGTATTTAAATGTTTTTTGGGGTTTTTTTCTTTCATTTTGAAGAGAGTTTGGGTGAATCATTAAAGTATAACGGCCTGCAGGTTGTCAATGTTTTTGCGGGATCAGATCAATTTCCGCATTGCTAACAATTTTTTTTTTAATCAGATACAAGTTGACTTCGGATAAAAAAAAAAAAAAAAAAAAAAAATAATAATAATTATCTTATTCAGGACCTTGGTAACAGATGCATTGACGATGCAAGGTAAAATAAAAAAAAATCTCAT
This sequence comes from Maratus speciosus, assembly GCA_963932465.1. NCBI lineage: Eukaryota > Metazoa > Arthropoda > Arachnida > Araneae > Salticidae > Maratus > Maratus speciosus. Next base: position 389,266,082 of record OZ010795.1, read on the forward strand.
CGCGAAATAGAATTGCTGTGCTGCTCTGCAGTGTTATGTTAAAATTAGGTGTGCATAAACACTGTTCTCTTAATTTCTCACCGCCCCACCAGTAGCCGAGAGGTTCTGCTCTCGAAGCTGGTAGACGGGAAGTGCTGGGTTCGATCCTAACCGCGCCCGTCGGCGTAATCGTTCGGAGTTTTCGTGGTTTTCTTCGAACCTTGGTTTTCCAAGCATAAATACGGGTTAGGTTCCCTTGGAAAGGGCACTACGGAGGGCACTCCCCCCTCTTTGGGCCTATATTCCTCGTGCTGATAATTGGCTGTCATAAACACAACTCAATTTCTTAACATAGTTCTTACGTAGCCTTGATATTTATAGATAATACCAGGGCTTGAATTTCAGGGCGGGATTCGCTCCCAAAACTTTGAAATCCTGCCCAAAAGAATATCGTGGGCGGGAGGCTCCCGCACAAAACATCTCGCGATTTTCCAGAAAATTTTGCATTTTGGAAATTACGATCAACTCCCACGAACTCCTTGCGAATTTCCCGATATTTTCGCTCGGCCGATTAATTCATTTTGCGTTTTTTTTTTTTTTTTTTTTTTTTTTTTTTACCGCGAAAGATCGTTGAAAGTCACTAATTTTTCACGTAACCGCTAAATTTCATTATTTTTTTCTCCAGATCGGTTGACAAAATTCCGCGACCGATTGGCGAATTCAGAGGTAATTCTGTTCCGAATTTTCCGAAAATTTAAGGCATTAGGTTCTGAAAATTATGAAAAATCGGTCATCAGTTCAACAGAAAAATATCGCGAATTTCGACGAATGATCGCCGAAAAAATCAATTTCATCAATTGTTCGAGGAAAAAATCGCCAATTTCGTCGCTAAAGCTTGCGAATAAAATGCAAATTTTGTCAAAAGATCGCGAAAAAACGTGAATTTCGTCAGATCGCAAAAAAAAAAAAAAAAAAAACTTAAAATTCCTCAAAGGATTGCGAAAGAACACATATTACATCAAAGAATAACAAAAAAAAAAAAAAAAAAAAAAAAAATTGTAAATTTCGGCAAAGGAACCCGGAAAAAAAGCGAGTTTCGGCAAAGGATAGCTAAAAAGGCGAGTTTCGGCAAAGGATAGCTAAAAAGGCGAGTTTCGGCAAAGGATAGCTAAAAAGGCGAGTTTCGGCAAAGGATAGCTAAAAAGGCGAGTTTCGGCAAAGGATAGCTAAAAAGGCGAGTTTCGGCAAAGGATCGCGGGAAAATGCAAATTTTGTCAAAGGATCGCAAAAAACGCGAGTTTCGTCAAAGGATCGCGGAGAAGTGCAAATTTTGTCAAAGGATCGCGGAATAAACGCAAATTTAATCAAATGGCCGCTGAAAAAAACGCGAATTTCATCAAAGGATCATGGAAAAACGCAAACTTTATCAAAGGATCGCAAAAAAACGTAAATTTCGTGAAAGAATCGCGCAAAAGACGCAATTTTCGTCAAAAAAATCGCGAAAAAGACGCAAATTTCGTCAAAAGGTCGCGAAAAAATGCGATTTTCATCAAAAGGGCGCGAAAAAAACGCGAATTTCTTCAAAAGATTGTGTTAGGCCGTGGATCACTATGTTATCAAAATTATATCTATCTTCATTGGTGTAGAAAGCCATCAGTTAAAACAGTTTTTAAAAGAAGTAACATATTTTATTTTTCAGAGGTTAGTGTAATTTGAAGTAAAAACTTGTTAGTATAACAACAGGAAAAATGCAACAACAACCATATAACTTTTCCATGGCTTGACTGGCCTCATGCCTAAGTAGTAAAATTCAAATTGACATTGCTGTACCAGACAGCTTCAAAAACAGCCATGTTCAACTGCACCTGCAACTGCCCACCTCCAAGCAAAACATCTGGCTTAAATACTAAAAGAAAAGGAGGTTAAAGTACACAGTTAAAAGTTAATATGCAAATTTAAACTGCAAGTGTGAAGCAGTGAAACCAACTAACTGCAGGTTAACTGACATGAGATGGTTTCCCTGCCACACACCCAGTCAACCATGAAGCCAACCAACCATAGTCACATGTAAACAACAAGGTTGTGATGTGGCAAGTAGGCTAGTGAATATCACACTTTGTACAACTGTAAAATAAAGTTCATAGCATCTTCCAAGTAAGTAATTAATATTCAAAAATAGTATACTGATATCTTACAGACATTTAAATGAACTTTAAACATTTTTAAACAAGTAATTGAAACTTTACTGTTTCTTTGAAAAGATATTGTTATTGGTTGAGTAGAGAAACTGGGAAAACTAATTGGGAAAATATAGAAATGTATTTTTATTTTAATAAACTTAACTTTACAAAAACATATATTTGAACTTAAGCCAACAGATTGCTGATAAAATGCGAATTTCGTTAAAAGATCACCCATAAAACGCGAATTTCGTCAGAGCTGCAGAAAAAAAGGGAATTTCATCAAAGGGTCGCAATAAAAATGCTACAGTCTCTTTGGAAAACAGCACACACACACAAATATCTATATTTATTATTAAAGGTATAGTATAGTTTTTAATCTGAAAAAATATACTGAACTAACTTTTGAAAAATTGGGTTTAACCCGAATCTACACTCAGCCTGAAATCAAACCGAACCAAAAAAACAGTTTACTCGACCTACAACATAAAAAATTAGCGCCTGGAGAGGATTTCCCAATCCCTTTCCATCCCCTGCTGTAACCTTTCAGAAAATTTGCTGTGAATATTTTTTTTTTTTTTACTCAGAAACACGTGCAAATTTTACGGTTACTTTTGCGACAGACTGACTAAATTCACAGTGTTATCCCGCGTCAGATCGATGCATTTCGTGATTTTATACCGCGGCCAATCGACGAATTTCATGATATTCTTCCCTTGACCGATAGAAGAAATTCACGATATTTTTTCCTATGCCCGATTGGCATATTTCACTGGGTTTTTTTCCTGTGAGAGGAAAAGGAAAATATTCAAAAGGTTGTGTCACAAAAGGACATTAAGTGTCACCGGGTGCTGCGCTCTGGCAAATGGGTCTAGATTGAGTACTAAACAAAAGTAAGATTAGAAAGACCGCAAAGATCTTGTGGTGCACATCAAAGAAAAATTCCGAGCTCCAATCAAACATATATAGAAACACCAAACAAGTTGATCCTTGCAATTAACAGAAATTAGGACTTGACAATTTAAAGTTAACCTACGTTTCTCGTGTAGTAGAAGAAATGAATCAACAGTTTCCATTTCAAACTTTTGACTTTAATTGAACAAGCATTCAAATTTGCATTCAAATTTTAAACAAAGAAAATACCAGGGAATCAAATTTTGACTATAATTCCATTAAGGATATAATAAAACAATTTTGTTTAGAAATGGATATTGATGATTCCATCGCTGAATATACACTGCTCATGCAAGTACTAGTTAAAAATGAAGACATGTCAGATATTGCAAAGTTTTCTGAAAATTTTTTAAGAGAGCATTACCATACATTTCCAATACCTTCCAAAGTTATAAATGTTGTGCTTGTGCTGTCTGCCACATATTTATCTTGTGAAAGAAGATTCAGGGCCCAAAATGGAATAAAATCTAAATTCAGAAATTCATTTAACAACCCCATTGTTAAGGACTCATGATATTTGGTTGAAACTTGAAAAATAGGCTATATAAAAGCTTTCTTACTTTTTTAAATAAAAAACATTTTTCATAATTATTCTGAGTTGTTGATTTAAATTGCTTCAATGGTATTTTGTCATGTCTGTATTAAAATAATTAATGTAAATCTTTAAATAGCACGTAAAATAACAGTGGGTTTTAGATTTTTTTCTCCCTCCCAAATAGCTCAACTCCCCTCCATTTATAAATGTTGGTAGGGAAACTCCCCTCCTAGGAAAAATTGAATTTCAAGCCCTTACAGCGCTCGAATTTGCCGATATAATTCAAATTTAACTAATTGCTTCTCGTATCCGCTTTCAAAATAAAAATAATGAATATTATATTCCTTTTGTATGACATATTTCCTTTGTTTTAAGCTTTTCTTTTTTAAGATTCCTATTCTATTTTTGAATAATTCCTTCCCATTATTTTTATTATTTTACAGAATTTTTTTTACTTTACATGAGCCTCGTTTTTCAAAATTTTACACAAGGCAAACCATATGAAAAGTGCAAGGCTCGCGTGTTTTCGGCTCGTGGTTTTATGTGTTTGCTGTCTCACTGTGTTTCCTTTTTCGATCAGTTTTTCATACTGCTTCGTCGTATATGGTCTATGTGATTGTTTGAGCACCTACCTCAAAGCTCTAATAATATAATAATAAACCCCTCGAGTTTGCTTTCTTTTCTTTCCTTTCCTTTTTTCTTTTTTTTTTTTTTTAAAGCACTTCAAGCAAATAAAAGAATATGCAGGGCCGAAACTAGGGGATGGGGGTGCAGAGGGGGCATATGCCCCGGGCGCCAAAACATAAGAAGGGGAAGGGGGACACTCCAAATGAAGATTTTGTTTTTCGTTTCGTACAAAAATGTACATATATATGAAATACAAAGAAACTCGCATGCTAATGTCAAATCTATGGGAGCGTTCTTTTCAAATTTGTGAAAGTGAAAGTAACTATATAAAAAGAAAGCTGCAACCAAAATTGAAAAGTAAACACTATCCCGGTTAGAATTCAATCTTAGCTATTCTAAGCAATAAAAAAATCATTTGATAGTATCAATATGCAAGTGAGAAATTTTAAAAAGAATGCTCTCAGAGGTTTAACATTAGCGTTTCAATTTCTTTGCGTAACTAGCGTAGGCTCGTAACGCTCAAGATAATGTTAATCCTATGGGAGCGTTGTTTACATATTTCTTGCTAGCATTTTAATTATTATTAAATGATTTTTATTTTTTTTAAAAGGATTTATTTATTTATTTGTATAGGTTACCTGCAGTCAATAACTTTTATTGTGCGTGAGGAAGGGGGGTGGCGGCGCCAAAATCCATGTTACCCACGGGCGCAAAATAAGCTAGTTTTGGCCCTGAGTATACGGAAAGAAGAGGGTCGTATTATAGATTTACCCCTCGAGGTCGGAATTAAATTGTCGTCGCCACCTTCCTATTTAAAATAACTTTTTCTTCACCGGTTGTCGCTTGCACTTTATTCTTTACCAGTACGACCGCCTATTCTGGTGGTTAACTAAAGTTACAGATAAAAGACTTTTCTTTTCTGTAGCATCCAGAATCAAATCTCAGAGATACCATCTCAATGTCTGGATGGAAGGAACTTGGGAAATAGCTAAGGACAATACCAATTGTCCAGTTCTTAACTTCCCATATTCTGGGCAAACTCCGAATGACCACCCAAGGAATGGTTGGCTCTTACTGACTATATGGAAGAATGGAGGGGAGAAGGTATACTACGTAATTAATTTTGCTTCTAGCTACGTCATACTGATGGGGGAAAACGATGCGTTCGATTCTCGGGCGGCGAAAATTTTCGTGCGTGATCACTGGGAGAATTCGGGCACATTTGTTTATTTTTGTAAGGAGGGCACATTTTACTGATTTTTAAATGGGCGTGGTGCGTTTCGCCGATTTTAATAAGAGCGGAGCGCTGCGCCCTTCAAAAATGGCCTAGCGGGAACACTAATATCTGCTTGCCTATTGCAGCAAGACACTGATTTGCCACTTGACTAGATGTGGTGTTTCACTTTTCGGTCCTGTTTTGCCAATAGGCAGGGAGGAGAAATATATCATTTTACTCATCACAGGCGAGTGAATTTTTAGTTATACTTTCAACAGCAAGTGACAATGTACTCAAAGTTCTTTAAATCCCTTAGCTCATACTATACTTGAGCACAGCGCTATCATGTGACCAACATGTGTGGAAATTAAAAAAAATTGCATATGCACAATGCCTCTTACTTCATTTCACAATTATGATTTTCACATGCTACTGCTTGATTTTGAAGCTGTTGTCATTGACACTGTCATATATCCTTAACAATTGTCCACCAGAATATTAATAAAGCATGATTTTATTTATGGATTTAATGGATTCTTTAGTTTGCACTTATGTTCTGTTTTATAATTGTAATGTTTAAAAGGTTGTTTGAATAATATTTTATACAAAAATAATTTTTTTTAACTCATGCATTATTTTTTTTTTTTTTTTTAGGGTGGTGGCTCTGGTGGTTCAGTAAGGTAAATATAGTTTTAGAAATTTTAGTATTTTTAACTTTTATAGTAATTTATATAATTCGGTTAGGATGGTTTGATATTATAAGCATCAAATCATTGTTTAGTTCTTTTGTAATTAAAAGCCTTTTTTTTTTAAAAAAAAAAAAGGAAAATTGTATTGTCATTTTTTACATTTTCCAAGATAATTGAAAAGTGTTCAGTTTGTCTGTCCATCTGTCTGTACTGTAACTCGTCCATTTGTCTGTACTGTAACTAAATATATCCAAATTGCCATGTGAATGATATGTTATTGAAGTTTATCATGGCATGTCAGTATTTAAAATAAAATGTTTAGCATTTATAATTCATTTACAGGGACACTCAAAAGAATTCCGTTACATTATATTCTGTAGGGAAAAAAGCATTTGCAGTGTATTTTAATGATGTTACACTATTTCAAACACATTGATATACCACACTGAGGTGCATTGTAATGCTTACTGTAGAATATGGTATGTATGTATGTAGCCTTTATTCTTCCTTTACAGGAACACACAAAAGAATTCGATTATAGCACTTTGTATGAGCAAAAAAATGCAACTAATTTTTCACGCTATTACTTTGTGTGTGTAAATTCCAGCGTTCGAAATCCTTGGTGGTCTGCTAGCCCGAGACCACCAAAAATTCAATTGGACCGCTATTTTGAAAAATTTAGTGGCTCGCAGGACCAGTAACTTTTTTTTTTTTTCCTCTCTGACAGGCAAACAAATTTTACCAGCCCTAAGAAAACCGCAACCGGGCACAAATCGCATAATTTTATTTAAAACATAAAATTAACTAAATAGATAATCAAAAAATATTTGCACTAAACCTTACAGTCAGTTGAAATAAATAATTGGAAATAAAATATCTAATTAATAATTTTATAGTTCTAATTTATGTACTGTCATTTATTTAATTTTTAGCAAACTTTATAACTTTTTAAACTTTATAACTTTAGTTTTTATTATGAAGAAAATTTTGGATAACTACAAAGTTAGTTTGGTTTATATTATAAGCATGTGTGTGTGTGTGGGGGGGGGGGGGGGGGGGGCTCACTCAAAAGGCTGAAATGACTGATAGAATTTTATGTCATGGGCCAGTGATGATGCCTGTGGACCAGTAAATTCTCATGGTCACTGGTCCTTGGAACTAGTGACCTTTTTAATTCTAACGCTGAATTCTATAGATCATACACAGGGCTTCAGAAGAGAATTAGAGTACATTTCTGCTTATTAGTAGAAATTGCTGAAGAGGAATTTTTAACTGTGTTATGCATTTTCTAACTGATTTAAATTTTTGCATACTATGTAATCAAATTATAGATTATATGAAGGGCTGCATCAAAATGATTCTTGTGTTTTTCAGACTGTAAATAGCAATTGCTGAAATTGGTTTTTCAAATGTGTTATGTTTTTCTCCAATGTAAGTTTAGTCAGTTTAAATCATTACAGCTATAAGTAACACTTTCATAAATGTTCAAAAATGAAGGATTTGTAAAAAAAATGTTATAAGGTGTTCCAATATGATAGAATATCTTCTGGTGCTGCTTACAGGCAGTTTTTATAAACTGTGACTTATACTGTTTTTCCTATTACAGTAGAGTCTCAAAAATCTGCACAGCCTGGGACCAGAGGCTGTGCAGTTTTTAGAGTTTTGTAGATTCTGAATTAAAAGATTTATTTTCTTCAATATACCTTTTTTATTTCCAAGAAGAGCATTTAATAATTCAATTTAAGCAAATCAAAACTTGAATCTCTTATTTACCTGTACATTAACATTTTAATAACAAAAATTGTTTTTTATTTCAATTTTTAAACATTTCTTATATAGTTCTTTGATTGAGAACTTCCATTTCTTCTTGTTGAAGTTTCTTTTGAATTCTGTAAATAGTCATTATTTCCTGTTGGTCTATTCAACTCTTCTGCTCAAAGAACTTCAAAATCTTCACCTAAAACCAAACCTTCTTCAAAAATTAGCTTTTGGTATTTTCTTTTGGCTTTAGTTTGTGGTAAGGTTAAGTGAAAAATCTTTCTTCATCCTCATTTTGGATAAATAAAGAGCCAGGCCATATTTTATGTCATGCATTAATTAAAAGCCTTGCATGAAATATAAAATCGCTATTTTTTTTAGCGGCTGATAGATGGTGCCACTACTAAAACTTTTCTGTGCTTTTTTATATCTCTTGTCAATTTCTATTATTTTCAATTTTCTTGTAAGTTTCTGTGAAATAAAAGCTTTTTATTTGTGTAATATCCTGTGTCATTACTATTTTTCCATAAATTTACATTAAAAATTATTTTATTTTCGTTCACTGTTATTTGGAATAAAGATTATAAAGAATATTTCTTAATTGCAAATTTTATTGTTTACGTCTTAAAATGCAAGCGGATTTCAGAAGATTGTGAATTTTAGAAGTGCGGATTTTTGAGACTGTACTGTACTAGTTTGATATGTCTAGATAACCTCTATGCACTTAGAGCCAATTTTCTAAATTACCAAAACTATTGTGGCTTTAGCAGGCTCATATATTATTAAAACATTTTTTTTTTTATACACACACACACACACACATATATATATATATATATATATATAATCTGAATTAAAACCAAGAGAAATTGTGAATGTATAAATAAATAATCAGGAATTTATTAAAATTAAAAATGATATATAAACCACCATATAAGTCTATAAAACAGATCCCTTTAACAAATGCCACATGGATTTGTAAACATAGAAAAAATTGAAATTTGTGAAATCAAGGCAGATTTGTCAGGTCCTAATTACCTTGATTACCACAAATGTGCAGTTTCATCTTCGCATTCGCCATAAAAGCTAAAGAATGTGAAATTAGGACTACCGCACACAATAAATCCAGAAATTAATATGTTAGAAAACACTTAAGTAAAAAATAAATATTGATGGAAATGGATTAAAAAAGAATATATATATCTGAATTTTAGGAGTAATTATCTTTTATTGAGCTTAGGAAATTAGTTAACTTTTTTCATGGACTAATTCTTCAATGCATTTTTTAGTATAATTTTATTTTAATGCCACTAGGGGGCTCTACCCCCTACGAGCTACGCTTGTCAACCCCCGTTCAGACACCGCAGACTCTAAAAGTACGCTAATTTGATTGGCTTTAAAAAATTTCGGAAGATTGAATTATAATTTAAAAAACAGTGGCGATCTCCCTATAAACGGATTTCTATTCATTTCTCTTTGACTGGGGAATTTTAAGGCCAAATCCGCTGCGGTACTACTTGATTAACCCGTCGACCAATTTCGCTTAATTTTATAAATCGCCAAAGCACTCGCCAAATTATACAAATTGACATCATTTTTATTTTAAATAACGAAAGAACAAATAAATTAGTGCAACATTAATAAAAATACAAATAAAACATCGAAATAAAAATAACTTGATGACGTAGACACGTGTAACTTGCTTAAAGTCAAGTGAATGTGACATTTACGATCAACCATTATTGGCATTTAATCTTATAGTTTGGTGAATAATAGATTTTTGGTCGACGGGATAACTAAGTAGTACCAAAAATACATATGCCAATCGGTGTTTTCATCTTTGATTAAGTAAAATAAGTTAACGTTTCAAAATAAGCTAATATAAAAGGAATTAAGTAAACAGTCTTTGTCTCCCGGTATTTTTTAACAAAGCGAAAAGAAAATTCTTTTAAATAAGACATTTTAAATTAATCGTTTTTAATCTGACGTACTTTTGACCAAACTATTCCTTCTCTTTTTAATATTCACGTGAAAATACTTGTGTTAGAAATGAAATATTATTTGTGCTTTCCTAATAAAAATAGTTGAAAAGTATCCTCTCAAAATATCAAATAAACGTCTAGCGCAATTTCTAAATATAAACCGTTTTGCAATATTATTTTGTGTTCATTTTATGTAATAACTGTAATGGGATGTAAATATGACGTAATTTCTCCTATTTAAGACTTCTGACGCATGTTAATAAATTTATTATTTTACAAATTCTTTTCTCTCTTAAAATTCATGTGCAATTATAGTTTTTATGACGTAATTTTTAATAAGTTCCTGCTTTTTGTACATAATTATTTAATTCTAATTCCAAATGTTTTTTTCTGTTTATAATAGTCACGTGTAAATAAATTTTTAATTTATTTACACGTATAAATATTTTTTTTTTTTTTTTTTTTTTTTTTTTGAAGCAAACATTTTTTTTTCCGCTGTTTATACAGTTGACAACAGTTTAAATTAATATCACTTTCTAAAATCTGTAAAAAATATCTCTAGAAATGCTGAAAATTTGAATTTAAAATAGAAATAAAACCTCAAAAAATTAGTCAAATTAAAAAAAGAAAAACAGTCTGCACACCGGGAATTTCAAATGTATAAAATTATCTAAAAATGATTAAATTCCCATGAATAGTTTTTGCTCCTATAAAACTTTTTTAGTGGAACGATTTTGTCCAACTTTAGCATTAAATATCTCTTAAAATAATTCTTTGATTTGAAAACTGTCTGCATCAGCGTGTTTATCAATCATTTCTATATCATACTACCGATTTTCATATTTTTGTATGCATTATTTTTCTTAATATTAACGAAGAAAGACCTCCAGTCACAAAAAATTCAAAACCGGCTGCGGCGGTGACAGCGGTAGTTACTTTTTTTTAGAATAGAAAGATACCAGATTGCAGATATCATAATCTAATCTTTAAATTAATATAAATATATATATATATTATAAAGTAGACTTTGGAGTTGTGGCTGGTGTCATTCTTCTAAAAAAACACGCACAGCTCATGTATACATTATTGCTTTATTGGAACTCAATTCTTTTCCAGTAGACCTGACTGTATAGGTGAAAACTGGGAAATTGAGTTAGTAGCCAGTGGCCAGTAGTCTCAGTTTCATTAGTGGCCACTTTTTAAAGTTAGTGGCCACTATAATGTTTCAAACTTTCTTGACATCTAGACAAACTATAATCATTGTATATATACGCATTTTTCTATAAATCAGAGTTTTATACCAGCCAACTATTCGTGATAAGAATAGGGAAGCAGTCGAAATTCAAGAAAATTACACTTTAAAACCACAAAATCTATTATCATATTGATTTATTTTAGACTATATTTTTAGATTATTTGTATATGTTCATAAACACTATTATCAATCAAATTACTATTACTTTCTTGATATAAAAAATAACTAAATCAAAATTCCAACAGTTAGGTGTATACAATAAAAAAATAATCAAATAAAACACAATAAAATGTTATTTGTATTTTATTTAATAAGTAAATGTGTTATTAACATACTACACACATTAATTACATACAGCTGAAATCTAAGCTGGTGAGTGTATTTCGCAGGATTAAACAATATCTCTTCAAGAAAAATAATCTAACTGGTGAGCATGTGGCAGGAGTCAAAATATTGAAAATACTGCAATGTTCTTAAAACACGCTTGCATCCGGTGGAAAAAAAAAAAAAAAAAAAAGAAATTATTTGAAATGCATGTGGAATCAAAGCTGATGAACATATTTTGCAGAATAAAACTGTACTTCTTGAAAAAATAATCCAACTGAAGGGCAATGGCAAAAAGCCGAAATATTGAAAATACAGCTAAATCACTGCAATCTGCTTGCATTCGGTAGAAAAAAGAATTAACCAATTTGCTAATTAGATGTAATCAAAGTAGAGATGCATGTTTCTATGAAAAAAGCTATATTTCACTTGGCGATCGATAACAGATTTTTTATCGCCACGTGGCGAGTGGCGACTAGGGTAGCGATCGATGGTCGATTTTTTAATCGCCACTTTTACAACTTTAATCGTCACGTGGCGAGTGGCAACCGCCAATTTTCACCTATACCTGACTGGTCATTCTTTAAATAAAAACACACACAGTTCCTGTATACATTGCTTTATTGGAACTGAATTCTTTCCCGGGTTTCCTGACATTGTGGATACAAGTAGAAGACTGCCTGAAATCTTAGTGTTTCTGTGTAATAAATGTCATGTTAGAGAAAAGCTAATTAGGATTTATGGCTTAAATGCAATCTTATTTTAATGCTAATTTGAATTTATCTTTTATTGTAATGATTTAATCTAATTTATATGTTCTAATTCTCATAACTGTCAAATATGCGGAAACTTAAGTATCTACTTATTTCAAAATAAATATGTCAATCAAGATTTAGTATTTTGTTTTCAGAATCTTTAATATTCATTTAAGACATTCCAATGGGTAGGGTTCTAATGATTTGAAGTGTTATTTGGGCCAGATATAGAATCTGATTTAGCACCTAAGGGAGAAAATATGCTAATTGAAAAAGTTTATAAGCATCTTATCAATTTTATAACATATATATATATATAATTAATGAAAAAATTATTGCACTGGCGCTAATAGCATCTCATATCAAATGCAACAAAAAAATATTTCATAACTTTAAAATACAAAAACACCATAACTCAGAAAAGAAGGTGTATATCTGCAATATTTAACTATAAAAAACTTTTAAAAAAACAAGTAAACGATAGGTAAAAAACAAAAACACAGGCAGGGGGGGGGGGGGTATCCCCGACAGGGGGGGCCGAATTCATAATATCTCTACTGTATGTAGAGTGCCAATTATTCGGACGCCGATTAACTGGATTGTCCAATAAAGCGGATTGGTCAAAAGTCATACGTTTTTTTTCCAACCTTCTCCAAAAAATTTTTAAGTGAATCTTCTTTGGGCGCGGCAGGGTGAATTTGGCTGGATGTCACGAAAGTTAACCATTAAATAACGATTTCCTAATCAGGAAATAATAAAATCGCCAACAAATGCAAAGAGAGCAATGCATAAAATCAACTGTTTCTAGAACCTAAGAAGTTTCACTTCTAACGTGCGAGAGTCCCACGCAGAAAAATAGAAAATGCCCTCTAGGAAACAGAAGTCTATCAAGAATTTCTTTTTCCTATCACAATGAATTTCTTTTAATGTACGTAAGTATGTATATATACATGTAATAATTTCTATGCATACGTCTAAGTTTGGACCAGTTTTGTAGAAAATAAAATTAAAAAAAATTTAAAAAAAAAAACTTCTAAATACGCCTTAATATGCTAAAATGTGCACTACCACAATTGCCAGTCCTAAGCCTGGAAAAGGTGTGAAGGGAAGTGACCTAAAAAGCATTGCCATTAGAGGTTTTTAAAAGTTGTCCAATTATCCGTATTTTTCATTAACTGGATCGGCCTCTGTCCCGACCGGTCAGGATAATCGGCGCTCTACTGTATAAGAGATCTAAACAAGCCCGGGCTTGTCCTGAAGCCCGAGCTCGGTAAAAGTTTCTTTCTTTAAACTCGGGCCGAGCTTAAATTTTATCTGAAAACTCGGTACGGGCTCGAGCTAAATTTTAGCTTTAAAAAAGTTGGTCCGGGCTCGAATTTCATTCTTCTCTGGACACGTCCGGGTCTTATATTTTTTCTGTTGATTCGGGCCGGACCGGGACTGTATTTAATTTTTTTCCCCATGTCGTGATAACTTTTCTCTACTATTAGAGGTTTAAATGAACAATAAAACATTTCTTTATTTTTTTCTTTTTTTTAAATGACAGGTTGAATATGTTTCGCATCCGGATTTGGCTTATCTTGAAATGCGCTGCTTTAACCCTCACACTACTATTTAAATTAGAGATGAATTGCACAGGGCCAAAACATTTTTATTCCAAATATAAATTTCGAAGCTTATAAAGAATATAGTAGATAAATAAATCGAAAATAGCTCTTAAGGTTAATTCAGAAACACCCTACTAGTCACCTAATCTTCATAGGCGGCAGGGCTCAATTTCTAACAAAAAAAAAGTACCAGAGCCCTAATAATCTGCAGTACTAACAACCATAGCGTGCCCCCCCCCCCCCCCCCAACCCGTTACTCCAATCTCCATATTTATATTCCATACGTTATTTGCAAAACTTAAAGTATTTTTTTCTTTCTTTTAGAGAAATAAAATTTTTAAATATATCTATCAGCATATACTTAGATGTAAACTATTCCACTTTTTAGTTATCACTCCTTTCGAATAGAAATCCTTGCCTAATTTTAATGTTAATTAATTGCAGAATTCTGGGATTAAATATGGTAAGGATTGTGATTCGTAAATAGTGGTAACACAAAAAAGGAATAGTTCACCAGCTATGCATTTTTTATGAAAAAAAAGAGAATGAAATTTACAGAAATTAATATTTATATGCTGAAGAATAGAATAACGTTTTTCAATTTCCTATAAAACATGCATATCTTAAACTATAATTGATTCCTTCCGCTTTACAATCTTTTGTGGTGAGCCTCTGAAAATCAGATTAAATTAAAAAGATTCGATGCTTTTATATAAAAAGAGGAAACACTTCTCGGTTGCTTTCTATCAGAATAACAAAACATGGCAATTATATCTACTTACAAATGTAAATGACTTCGTAAATGTGCCTTAAAATGGGCAACATTCGTGATACAAAAAAGCGCTATTGTACTGGGCTCCGGAGCCCTGTATTTATGAGCTCTGGTGAATTCCGACCAATACTTAAATATTTACTAAAAACAGAGAAGTACCGGAGCAGAGCTCCGTTGGGCTCCGGCGCAAATTAAGCCCTGAAGGCAGACGAATCCACAAAAGAAAAAGTTTCCACACTTTTGAGCATTACCCGAAAGGAAAAACTGTTTCGTACTCTTTTTCCACTGAGCAACCTCCCAATAAGAGGTCATTCAATATTACAGATTTTACATGCACATATATGGCCCATACACAGCAGTGTGTGAGCGACAACGTATGGGAACAGTTCTCCGGTTATGAGGTGGACCACCCCGCCCCTTAAGAAAATACAAAGGCCTAAAAACAAGAGTCCCGCATCAAGTAAGGTGGGTAACCAATTTTTTTCGAAACGCGGTTCGTGTTTAGGGCGAGTTGACGATGTATTTTAATGTCAGAGGTAACTTAAAAAAATCAGCTGACAAATCCCTATCGAAAACGCATGCAGTGACCAAAAATTATTTAAATTTGTTAGTGAAAATGTCATCGTGAAAACTGGCAGTTAAACGTTATACCTAATTAGGGTCCCGCTAAGGTAATAAATAAAATTTGCAGCCCCGCAACTTTTATTTAAAACCAAGCTTCAACCCGAACCGAACTCAACCAAAAATATTCCGTCTACCCGTAACCCGATCGAACCCGAAATACTTAATTCCAATCCCAACCTGAAACCCGGAATCGGAAAAAATTGATCCAGAATACATATAATGTAATTATAGAAAAATAGTCTGTAATCATATCTCTAATATTAATTTTATCTTTTATGTAGAAAAATAAACATGTAAGGAGTCATTCACATTCAAATACGTAGTTTTTTATCTGAAATAGATTCCTGCGCTTGTTAGGTTATACCCGACCCAAACATTCAACTTAAAGTCAATCCGAAACTTACCAAAAAAATTTCCGTTGACCCAAAACCCGACAACAATTTTTCCCGCAGTTTACAATGAAGTTATGTATGTATAGAATTATTGTCTCATTTATACCTTCCATTTCTCTTCTATATATTAAATAGAGATTAATATCCATATTATTAAAAAATTAGACTCTATATTAAAATTAATGAACAAAGAAGAAATTTTTAGTTTGATACTAAGTTAGCTTGAATAATTATACAAAACTCTTTTTTTATTTACTCATTCATTTATAAAAAAAATACTTACCCTACGCTTTTTAATAAGACGATCGGAGAGAGCAGATGAATTTCCACGACCTGTCTCTTCTTGAAATCGTATTTCTTATAGGTGCCTAAATTTGCGGTCAATCGAATAAACATTGAACAGGAGTGAACATGAGTTCTAGAGAAAATGTATAAGGTTTTCAGTAACATCCGGTCATTGTTACGACAGACTGTAACCGACATGTGGTTAAATTCTTAAATTATCTCGTCGCAGATTAAGGCATAAAATTTTAATTTAGATTAACCTTTAACTGATGTTTCCGGTCTCTCAGACCGCGTCTTTTTTCAATTTTTTTAGTTTAACTTGCAATTTTCAGTTTAACTACAAATACTACCGAAATTTTGTTCCGTTTGGAATTTTTGTTCTATCACCAGATACTTTTGAATAGATGAATTTTAATTCTAACAGCAGTTCTGTGCGAAAAGTTTAGTACAAAAACATCATCCTATGAGTTTATCATGCCTTTTATTTATCTTTCGTTCCAGCGGTCTCACAGACCACTTCACACTAATGTGACAATTTCTGTGACATCAGTTAAAGGTTAAACTCGTAAGAATTTGACATAATTTGGGTATGGTAAAAAATTCCACGGACGTTCCACGTAAATCGGGTTGGGTTGATTTTTGACGGCCAATTATCTACACGAGGGATATAGGCCCGGGGGGAGTGCCCTCCGTGGGGGTCTTTCTAAGGGAACCTAATCCGTATTAACGCATGGAAGATCCACGGCTCGAAGAAAACCACGAAAACTCCGAACGATTAGGCCGACGGGCGCGATTGGGATCGAACCCAGCACCTCCCGTCTACCAGCTTCGAGAGCAGAACCTCTCGGCCACTGGTGGGGCCCACGTAAATCGGAACACTTGGCAACACTTCTCTTAAGTATCAAAACTCAACCCGAAACCGAACCCAACCACAACGAAAAATGCTATCCTCAATCCGAGCCGTGGGTCGGATCAGGTATAGGTAAAATCGGGCAACCTGAATCGGTGCAGTACTCTAATCTGAGATATAAGCTTTTTTTTTTTTTGAAAAATTAGCTTAAAAAAGACGAGGCGTAAGAATCAAAGCTCATCCTGAAACCAAACAAAATATAGCCAAGCCAATCCAACTTTCAAAGAAAAGAAAAAATCAGCGGCAAACTTATCTGTGGGTCGGGTTTTCTATAAACTAACCAGAGAGCGTTTTTTAAAAACTAACATGCACACGACTCAGGTCGGGAAAAATCTGGTTATCCCACCCGATGCAGGACTCTATACTCAAGTCAAAAATTTTTCCCCAACGAGGATTAAATTTGACCCCGACGGGGGGCATATGCCTCCCCGGACCCCCCTTTGGCGCCGCCCTTGTTGTAGATAAAAGCTAATGTTCCTGCTTTACCTGAAACTGTTGCAATTTCTGTAAAGTGAAGCCGTATGGGATCATTTTTCGTACCTCAGTGGTCAAAAGAAGGAAATTCCTCTTGTTATGTATTTACTCAGGGATACCACACCATTCAATAAATTCCCTTTACTATCCAGTACTCTACAAAGAAAATCAAGCAGAGGATTGCTGTTGAAAATAAAAGAACATTCTTAGAATGTATTCAGAACATACGCCTTTATTTTGTTTTGTTTAAATAACATGTAATCTTTTGAAGTTTATTTTTATTTAGAGTATAGTTAAACATTATTCATGAAAAAAATTAAATGTAATTGCATGATTTGAATCAATGATTTTTTATAAAAAATCAAGTGATTAAAATCACGATTTTAATCGTGATTTAAATCAGCGTACCCTGAATAAATTTCATAAAAATATCTTTTACTTTTCACAGAGTGAATTCCAAGCAAAAACCCATATCATTCTAACTGAACTAATAACTGAAATTCAGTAATCATGTTAAATTAACTGCCGGAGTTCATTTAAAATCTGAATATTCAGTTGGCAATAGTTTTCTCGGTCTTTATGAATAATAATAATCAAAATAGTAAATAATAATGAAAGTCTTAATTCATTGAAATAGCTCATATTTTGTTTACATGGTAATTTGAAAAAAAAATCATTATCTTGTTTATAATTTTTTAGTTATTGAAATTATGTATACATTTTCCTCTACAATTTCAGGGATGCTGGTGGTAGTTTTGGGAAAATGGAAGCTGCTAGAGAAGAGGAATACTTTAGAAAACTTGTAAGAATAATTCATTGAAAATTTTATTCTAGTTAATGCTAATAAATTGTTCTAATTCAGTGTTATTTATTATGTATGTCCTCTAAACTGGCTACTTTCTCACATATTTACAAAGTTAGTTTTGTCCATAAAGGAATAAAATCAACTGGTGCTATTATTTATAAATAAAGAAATTGAATATTATTTTCTATTTTTCAATAAAGACAAAAGATCTTACCTTAAAATGCTGTCAAAGTAGTTATTTTGAACCAATTTTTGGGTCCTGACAGCCTAAGAAAAGACATAAGACAGCAAATGATTGTATCTCAAGATGAAACTAGTTGGATGTGCCAATCCCAAAACTTTCTTCTATCTTATACATCTTAACATTTCAAAAACTAGTTACACATGTTAATACTTCAATATTATTTAGTTCAATACTATACCAACTTCCATTTTCTTCTTAAATTTCTTCTTCAGTCAATTAAACAAACTAAAAACGAGTTAATCTATATGATGATATTTGTTAAAATTACTAGTTTTTCCTTATTCTGTTGTTATCAGCTGTTTGCGGATAGCCGACTTAGCAGGAAGCGAGTTCCTGCCGCTGCACGAGTTGCCGATGGACAATAGAACTATGAAAAACCAAGAAAAGTGTACATAAATCACCTTCACAGAGCCCCTTTACAGCGCAATATTTCCAAATTCTAGGAGGACCTGTTGGCCAAAGCCAAAAACATGCACAAAAAATTTGGTTCAATTGTATGCATAATTTTATACACTTTTTGATGGTACAAACATCGCTATTACAGCGCCCCCTTCCGGCAGATTATTTTCAAATTCAGGGAGGACTTGCTTGCCATAGCCAGAAACATGTACAAAAAAATTGGTTCAATTCTATGCATAACTTCATACACTTTTCGATGGTAAAATATTCAAAATGGCACAAAAATCGCTATTACGGTGCCCCCTACCGGTGAATTTTTTCAAAATTAAGGAAGGACCAGCTTGCCATAGCCAAGAACTTATAAAAATTTTTTGGTTCAATTCTATGCATAACTTCATACACTTTTTGATGGTACAATATTAAAAATCGCTATTACAGTGCCCCTTACCGGCGAATTTTTTCCAAATTAAGGAAGGACCTGCTTGCCATAGCCAAAAACTTTAAAAAATTTGGTTCAATTCTATGCATAACATCATACACTTTTTGATGGTACAATGGCGACAGACAGACATTTTCTATAAACATGTTTTTTAGGATCTCTCATCCCTAAAATGTTTAAATCGCTTAGAAAAATTACTGGTAATCACCAAAATCTAAACTTACACACATGTATGTGTATGCTAACCAAAAATATTATGAAAATGATTTAAACCCATTCATACACACATACAGAATAAATATAAGGATAGCCAGTTATATCTGAAATCCTCAAAATATTTATATAACAGCATTATTACCTCTCAGTTGGGGATTATTAGCTTTCAATGGTTCACTTTTTTTAAGAAAAGTTTTGATTTGAATCCTCTTCAATCCCCAATTCCTTTTTTTTATTTAGTATATATGAATTACAAAGTTAAAAAAAAAAAAAAAAAATATTCAGCCTAAACCGAAGAAGCTCTTGCTGTGCTTAACATTTTTTTTACCAATTATGCATTCATTTACAATTTAGCTGTTGAGCAGATATCATTCTTTCACTCTTCTTTGACTCGAGATTGCTATTAATTTATTATTACAAAAGTAGAATGAGAAACTAAGACACTGACTATTTATTCTTTTATTTGCAGAAATTTAATACACTTGCTATGTTTATTTTAAATAAAATAACATATAAATTGATTACCTAAAGGAAATGACATTGGAAATTGTATTAGATTTAAATATCATTTTTAAATGAAACTGTTTTATTTTGGATAAAAACAATGCTTTTTACAAACTTAACTGTTTTTAATTTTTTACAATACTCAGGAATTAAGCTTAGAAACGATTATTTAAAGCTTTGTTTTTGTGTATTCAAAAGTCAAAATCTCTATAAAAACTTTCAAATTATGTTCATCTTAGATTTTAACTTTTTTTTTTTTGACATTTTAAACATTTAGAAATGTTTTTATTTTAATCGATGATTTAAAAAAAAAAAAAATCAGTTGATTAAAATCACGATTTAATCGCTGATTTAAATCAATTGATTAAAATCGTTGACACCCTAGTAGAAAGTGATGATGATTCAATTTTTGGGCACGAATAAGTAAAATGTTGTTCTGATGTGCAAAAGCTGTTGTGTATTTATGTACACTGCTTTCTAGTCACCAACTTTAAAATGGGTGCCAGAAATTTCACACCCTGTAATAGTGTCTTAAATCGGACAGCTGCGTACTATATTTTCAGTAGTAGCATATAAAGAATGTAATAATTTTTAAGTATTCATATGCGTTTAAGTTATTTTGTTTAACTTTATACTTTAGTTTTTCTTTTCTATTATATTAACTGCAAATTCAGTTTTAAACTAAAGGAATTTTTTCTGTGTGTATGTTCATGTCTGCTAGATTTTTATAATGTAAGTTTTGCTTATTACAACATATTCTAATACAGAGGTGTAAAAATCTAGGCGCCAGCGGGCAGCCTTTCACCACTAAAATTTTTGTAAGGATACTAATAAAATTTAGAAGTGGGAGCAGGAGAAAGTTCCTTATTTTTTGAAAGTATATGTATTAAATTAAGAAATCTTATTATATTTTTATTAACTTAATATACAAGTAATTTGAATTGAAATAAATCAGTGTAAAAGGCTGTAAAAAAGTTTTTATTTCTGACATCATATAATAATCACATATTTAAAAGTTACTTTAATAGATTACTTTTTATCTGTATTCCCAACTAAGAACACATTTTTGAAACACATCTTTAATCTTTTTTTATTTACTAGCTGCCCTTGGCGACCAGTTTGGTCTCCCTTAAACATGTGCTAAGCATTGCATCACGTAACTGTTATACATAATTTAATTTACTTAATCCATAGCCAAATCTGAAGATTCAGATACAGAAATTTTGAACTCTGCATTTTTATGTTAGCCGGGCGTAGGTGATAAATCGCCAAACATTGTTCTCATAGTATTTTTTCGCATTTCATTAATTCCATTTAAAATATAGTACTTTCACTCATTTTATTTAAAATGCATAACTTGAATTTAAAACTGAAATATTCAAGATTTATGACTCTCAATTATTGCTTTAAAAAAAAAAAAAAAAAAAAAACTAGTTGGATGTGCCAATCCCAAAACTTCCTTCTATCTTATACATATTAATATTTTAAAAAGTAGTTACACGTGTTAATACTTAAATATTATTAGTCCAATGCTATACCAACTTTCATTTTCTTCTTAAATTTCTGCTTCAGTCAATTAAACAGACTAAAAACGAGTTAATCTATATCATGATATTTGTTAAAATTAATAGTTTTTCTTTATTCTGTTAATATCAGCTGTTTGCGAATAGCCGGCTTAGCAGGAAGCGAGTTCCCGCCACTGCGCGAGCTACCGATGGACAATAGAACTACGAAAAATCAAGAAAAGTATACAAAAATGCTATCACGGAGCCCCTTTCCGCGCAATATTTCCAAATTCAAGGAGGACCTGTTGGCCATATCCAAAATTATGCACAAAAAATTTGGGTCAATTGTATGCATAATTTTATACACTTTTCAATGGTACAATAAAGAAAATGGCACAAACATCGCTATAATAGCGCCCCCCTACCGCACATTTTTTTCAAATTCAGGGAGGACTTGCTTGCCATAGCAAGAAACATACAAAAAATATTTGGTTCAATTCTATGCATAACTTCATACACTTATTGACGGTACAATAATAAAAATGGCGCAGACATCGCAATTATAGCGCCCCCTTCTGGCGGAATTTTTTCAAGTTCAGGGAAGACCTACCGACCATAGCCTTACACATACACAAAAAATTTGGTTCAATTCTATGCACAATTTTATACAGTTTTGGATGGTACAATAATGAAAATGGCACAGACATTGCTATTACAGCGCCCCCTTCCGACAGATTTTTTTCAAATTCAGGGAGAACTTGCTTGCCACAGCCAGAAACATGCACAAAAAATTTGGTTCAATTCTACGCATAACTTAATACACTTTTCGATGGTACAATAATAAAAATCATACAGGCACCACAATTAAAGCGCCCCCTTCCGGCGGAATTTTTCCAAATTCATGGAGGACTTTCGTGCCATGACCAAAAACAAACACAAAAAATTTGGTTCAGTTCTATACATAACTTCATACACTTTTCGATGGTACAATATTCAAAATAGCACAAAAATCGCCATTACAGCGCCCTCTACCGGTGATTTTTTTCCAAATTCATGGAGGACCTACTTGCTATAGCCGAATGCTTAAAAAAATTTTTTGGTTCTATTCTATGTATGACTTCATACACTTTTCGATGGTACAATATTCAAAACACACAAAAATCGCTGTTACAGCGTCCCACTGGGATGAATTTTTTTCAAATTCAGGGAGGACCTACTTGCCATATCCAAAAACTTAAAATAAAAATTTGGTTCAATTGTATGCATAACTTCATACACTTTTGGATGGTACAATATTCAAAATCACACAAAAATCGCTATTACAGCGCCCCCCTACCGGCGAAATTTTTCCAAATTCAGGGAGGATCTGCTTGCCATAGCCAAAAACTTAAAATAAGTATTTTGGTGCAATTCTATGCATAACTTCATACACTTTTTGATGGTACAATGGCGACAGACAGACATTTTCTATAAACATGTTTTTGGGGATCTCTGACCCCCAAAATGTGTAAATCCGTCGAAAAAAATTTCGATTACAATACTTTCTTCTATTGAAGATAGAAGAAAGTAAAAAAGAGAAAAAAAAAAGTAATAAATAATACCATAAACCATGACATTTTATTTCAACATCAAAGCTTTGTTTTAATTTACCACGCGGAAAATTGTTTGTTTATGACAGTCACATGAAATGGGCTATTATAATACTGATGATATATTTACAATATTTGGCGATTTATCACCAGCTCCTGGGTCCCGGCTAACATTAAATTACCAAATTGGCTGCTTGGCATACAAAAAGTGAAGCGGTCAACCCAGAATTGTTGATGACAGTCACATGACTTAGACTTTTATTATTATTTATTAATCAAAGTATCCTTGATAATATTTTCAAGATATCTATGGTTTACTGTATAGAGCGGTTTATTCTTTGAACATAATACATAGCTGTACTAAAAAAATTTAAATTACAAATGATTTCAATTTTCTACATAACTGATTGTAATTATTTAATTTAAATATTTTGAACTCAACCTGACCATTTCAGATTTCAATGAAACTTTCAGGAACTTCCTGATGATATAAATGAGAATATATTTTTATAATTTTTTTATCACATTAAATTTTCATACAATTAAATATTTAAATTTTGAAAAATCATCACTTTTTGGGTTGCATAAATTTTTCATTTTGAATTTCTCAAGTTCTATCAGGCATACAGAATTTTATGACCCCTCATTTTAAAGAGAAATTTATAAGGTTTAATTTGATACCCAAGTTGACTATGCTCAGTTAAAAAAAAATAAATTTAGATTTTTTTTTTAAATTAAAAATTTTTTCATTTTGTCCTTAGTGTTTTTTAAAAAATTGCATGTTTGTTATAATACACTGCTCAAAACAATTAAAGGATATTTGAAGTTTTATATAAAATAAAGATATAAACGAAATTTTTTTTGCCGAAAATAGAAGAAGATAATCACAAATGCAAATTTTTCTGGTTTTCAAACTGTGGAGTATGCAAATTTTGAGTTTGACGTCAAAAACGTCGCTTCAGCGGCAGCGAATGAAATTTGACTTTCAACTGGATAAAAGAGAATGAAGACAAGGATGATCGGCATTCAGGGATTGCTTTGTTTCGATGAGTACGATGTCTCAGCGAAGTCATTTGACAGATTCAGAAGCTTTGAGAATTGTTGGTAGGTTAGAAGGGGGCCAAACTCAAGCCGAAGTAGCGCAAGCCATTGGAGTGTCACAAAGTGTCATTTCCAGGATCTGGAACCGTTTTTTGGAGAGTGGATGTGCAGGGCAAGGTCGTAGACGGGCAACAACGCCCAATGAAGATCGGTATTTAGCGTTAACAGCTCGGAGACACCGAACCATGAACGCTACTCTTCTCCAACAACACCTTCGCTCGGCTACAGGCACCACGATTTCAACTCAGACTGTCCGAAACCGGCTCCATGCTGTAGGTCTGTATGCTCGCCGACCGATGGTACGTGTTAGATTAACATCAAGGCATCGTCGCGACCGCAGGGAGTGGGCAACCGAGCATGTCAACTGGAGGAGAAATGAATGGAGCAATATTCTGTTTTCTGGCGAGTCCCGTTTTTCTGTGCATCCGGATAATAGGCGTATTTTCATATGGAGGGACCGTGGCAGTAGGAATAACCCTGCGTTCGTGCACGAAAGTGTCAGATTTGGCGGTAGAGGAGTGTTGGTGTATGGTGGCATCTCCATTGATGGGCGCACTGACCTCTACATCATTCGAGATGGAGCTCTGACTGGTCGCCGATATAGGGATGAGATCCCCAGACCTATTGTAGTCCCTTACGCTGCAGCAATCGGAGATAACTTCATTTTAATGGACGATAACTGCAGGCCACATCGTGCAAACCTGGTGGAGGATTTCCTTTTCGAGGAAGGAATCGTTCGAATGGAATGGACAGCGTGTTCTCCAGACATGAATCCAATCGAGCACGTTTGGGACGCTCTAGGAAGACGAGTTTCTGGCCGCCAACAACCCCCACAAACTCTCCAAGAACTGGAAAGAGCTCTTCTGGAAGAGTGGGGCAGAATACCCCAACTCGTCATTAATAGCCTCATTGAGTCCATGCCTCAAAGGTGTTCAACGTTGCTGGCCGCCCGTGGAAACCATACCCCCTACTGAAAATGATTTTCTTTGAAGAAAACACCTTTTCTTATTCTTTTTCCTCATATGCACAAATTGTGTTTTTTTCCTTTAGTACACAAATGCGCAATAAAATGCATTTTTTTCTGCCAAACATGTGTAATTTATTCTCATATAACCTACTATGTCTGTCGACCATGTATCAATCAGCTAAACAGTTTACCAGATACAAAATCCACCTAAAACTGCAATATCCTTTAATTGTTTTGAGCAGTGTATTATAAGCTTAAATTTTCTAAATTTTTAGAGTGGGATCTCAATTTGATCAAGAGTTATGAAATAAAAATTGAAAATTACCATTCAAATAAGTCTAATTCTAGCTATTTTGATATTTATGTATTATTTGAATGGTAATTTTCAGTTTTTATTTCATAACTCTTGATCCATTGAGATCTTACTGTAAAAATTTCAGAAATTTTAGCTTATAATATTACAACAAACATAAATTTTTTTTTTTTCAAAATTTTTAAAAAACACTATCTGAAAAATTTAATTTTTTTAACTGAGCATAGTCAACTTGGGTATAAAATTCTCTGTAAAATGAGGGATCATAAAATTATAAAATTGGTATATATAATGACTTTAAAAAATTTCTTTTTAATTAGTATTATATATGCTTGATTTAGCAAAAAGATCAACTCCACAAGCTTAAAGGACATTTAAGTGAAGAAATTTCTCATCATGAAGACGAAATAAAAAGACTGCAGGATGAAATTGCCCGTCATAAAGAAAAAATTAAGGAACTCGCAACTGAAGAAGCTACCATAGGAAAATAGTCATATTTGTAATTAGAGGTCCTTGGATTTAGTATCTGTAATTTACATCATAATGGCATTTGATTTTTTTTTCTGTTGATTAAAATTTAATAAACAAATGCAGTTGAAAAATTTATTGATGCTCTAACATTTACAATCATATTTCCGTCTAGGGAAAGGTACAATGTCTCTTATATTGGGTACACCTAATAAACTTTGTAGAAGTCTGTCAAAACCAATTCCAAATCCACCATGAGGTACGGCACCATATTTTCTTAAATCAAGATACCTAATAAAAGACAGAAAATTATATTTAGCTGAATTAACACATAGTATGATTTTTTTTTTCAATATATAAATAAGACAGACACATTTTTAGAATATTTGTTTATTATCATTATATTAAACTACTAGTTAAAAATTACAAATCGTTAACAAATCTAAATCATATGCAAGTGTAAAATATATGGGAAAAGAAAATATAAAAAGTTAAAATGCATTTTTTTTTACCCTTTTTCCCACATGGCTGTTGTTTCTCTCAAATCAAATAAAGTCAATCGTGTGTGAACCTTAATATACAGGAAATTGAAATGCATATTCTGATTTCAGCCAAACACCATACAATTTTTATGGAATAAAAATCTTATGTTCACACATAAACTGTATAATTTCCAGACCTGCCAACCTTTGAAAATGAGAAATCGTAGCACACAAAATTAAAATTAATCTGGAAGTTGGTTGGTTTTTCGCAGCCATTTTTGACATTCGTAAAAGAAATAAGGTTTCAGTCTTTTAACAACTCAATATAGTAATTTTTTTCCTCTGAAAATTTTTATACGATTTTTAGAGTTTCTTCTCGTTTCAAAGCGCTTTTTTTAACATTTGTAAAAGGAACCTGATTCTAATTTTTTAACCCAGTGCAGTAAATTTTGACGAAATTCGCGATTTTTTTTCCGCGATCATTTCAGGATATTTACAATTTTTTTTTCAAAAATCGTGATTAACATTTTTCTATCACGATTCTTTGTTGAAATCCGCACTATTTACCACGAACTTTTGACGAAATTCACATTTTTAACCGTGATCCTTTAATGAATTTTGCTTTTTTTTTACGATCCTTTGACGAAATAAGTGGTTTTTTTTCACGATCTTTCGGTGAAATTTATGTTTTGTTTCTGTGATATTTTGACAAAATTCACGTTTCTACCACGATCCTTTGAAATTTATTTTCTTCTGTGACCAATTGACGAAATTAACATTTTTACACGGTCATTTGTCAAAATTAGCGATATCTTATCGCAACCAATCAGCAAAATTTTCAATATCTTTTCACGACAATTAACAAAATTCACTACTCGTTTCTGTGACCTTTTGACGAAATCTGCAATATTTTTCCCTCGATAGTTTATCGAAATTCGTGATATTTTGCGCAATTTTTTGAAGAAATTCGTAATTTCTTTCTGAACTCTTAATGAAATTAGCGATTTTATGCAGCGAACAATTGAAGATAATCACTATTTGTTTCTGAGACTTTTGACAAAATACCCGATATTTTTACATGATCATTTGAAGAAATTCTCAATTTTTTCCGTGATCGATTCATGAATTAATTTGGGGAAATTCAATAAAAGAGAAAAAAAATTTGCGGACTTCCAAGAAATTTCAAAATATACTCGCGAAAGGAACGTACACTCTCAGAAATTAATACTCAGATTTCACGAAATTTTCTTTGTTTTTGACGAAACGGTTTCCTGGGAAATGCTCCGAGCGAACATTTCGTCAAATTGATGAAATTACTTTCTTCACTTGCTTGACGATATAAATTTCGTCAATAGTTTTGTCAAAAGAGGGCTGGTGGTGCCATCTATCAAACAGTTTGGAAGCTCCAGTGTTTATATTGACAGGAGGAAGAAAAAAATCACTTCTCGCTTTCCTCGGCATGATTCGAACCCACAACCTTTAATGTGGGAGACCGTTGCTCTTCCAACCTCGCTACTGGAGACTTGTAAAGACGCGCTTTTAGATTGGTGTAATGAATTCTGCTGTGTGTTTATATTTTTATCGGCGCTGCTTTATTTTTGAAAGTTTTAACTAAGGCTAATTAATTATAATGGTTTTCTCATGTCAATGAATAATTATAATATAGCTTGATTAAATAATTTACTAGTGAAATTTTCTTTGATTAATGAAGGATTAGAATATGGTCTGGTTAATTTGTTGCTCACAAATAACGAATTGTGAAGTGCTTATTGCATGAGATTTTATCACTTTGAGTAGGTGGATAAGATTTTAACACTTTACTGTTTATAAAGGGGAAAGGAATCAATTATGTTTATTTTTAATTTGATTGAAAACAAAATATACTACTTTAAAAAAAAAAAAAAAAAGATATCCTGGAAGTTTGAAATTTTATTGACCAAATTTTCTTTTTGAATGGTTTTGAAGAACACAGGAAATTTATTCTTTTTGAATTAAAACATAACGAACAACAACATATAAATAAATAAAATAATAAGCATTTCTAAAAATTCTAACAGCTGAGAAAATAACTAATGAAGAAACAATAACTACCTATATTTCAGTATTTCTGAAAAGCACTAAAAAGTGCTGTTTTAAAATAAATTATTACAGAACAAACATAAACAAGCAAAAATCTGCTTGCTAAAATCGCAGGATTTGAGAAGGTACAGCAACTGTTTGCTTAAAATGCATTGAGTCTGACCGTGATTGAGGCAAAACTTTCGTCAAATATTTGAGAGTTTACGTTTCGTTAAAAGTTACGTGATGTTGATAGGAAATGATCGTCAAAAACGATGAAATACAGCTCGAGAATTGCTGAATCGTCAAAAGTGAGAGTTCTGATCTGAGTCTGAGAGTTTCTGAGAGTGTAGATCTGTGGAAGAATTTACAGGGGGGAAGTACTGCACAGCATTTTTCTTTATGCAGGACTCTCTTTTTCCGTGTGCAAATTGTGCGATTTTGCACACTATTCAAACCTTGCCCCTCAAAGAACCACCTCCCCCCCTCCAGAAATTTTTAAAATGGCACCCTTGTTTCTAAGGAAGGGAATTCCTATATAAATATTTACGGGAACATGATTCACTCGTGGTTAATATACATAAAGAGGCTTTTACGTTAAGAAGTTTGATTTGCAGCCCAGATTTTCCATGAGCATTTTTTAATGTCCGAATTTTCAGACTAATGACCAATTTTTTAAAAACTTTTGGAAATGAATACTTTGAAATTTTGGGAATTTCAGAACTGAATCACTCCTGAAAAATATGCTGTGTGCGATAAAAATTGCAATTAGAAACAAAAAATGCGTTTGTGTATATTTTGCAGAAAATTGTAGTTTAAGACCGATTTTCGTAGCATCGTAGTTTATAGGTCCAAATCGTAGCAATTACGATTTTTTCGTAGCAGTTGGCAGGTAATGAACTTCTAAGTGAGAATAATCTTTAATATACCTTACCAAAATAAAATTAAAGAAAAAAATTGCTGTCTTGATGACAATCAAGGTTTGATCGAAAGCGAAAGCACTTGGTACGAAAATTGTGAAAGTTTTTAAAAACTATATTATGTAATACCATCTTTTATATTTGTGACATATTAAACGCACCTTTTAATTTTATTTTAGTATAGTTCAAGGTGAATGTGACATTCCAACAATATATTTCAGGGCGGGATTCGCGTCCAAAATTTTAAAATCCCGCCCAAAATAATATCGTGGGCAGGAGACTCCCGTCCAAAAAATGTCACCATTTTCCTGAAAATTTTGCATTTTGAAATTACGATTAACTCCCGCGAACGCCTTGCAAATTTCCCAGTATTTTTGCGCGACTAATTGACACATTTTACTTTTTTTTTTTTTTTTTTTTTTTTTTTACCGGGAAAGATCGGTGAAACTCACGAATTTTTGATGCGACTGATAGACAAATTTCATCATTTTTTTTCTCGAGATCAATTGACAAGTGTCCGCGACCGATTGGCGAATTCAGGGGTGATTCTGTTATGAATTTTCCGAAAATTGTGAAAAATTGGTCATTCATCAGTTCAACAGAAAAATATCGCGAATTTTGAAATGATCGCCGAAAAAATCAATTTTGTCAATCGTTCGTGGAAAAAATCGCCAATTTCGTCGCAAAGGATTGCGAATAAAACACAAATTTTGTCAAAGGATCGTGAAAAAAACGTGAATTTCGTCACATTGCGGGGAAAAAACTTGAAGTTCATCAAAGGATCCCAAAAAAACGCAAAATACATCAAAGGATAGCAAAAAAATAATAAATTTCGGCAAAGGAAAGTGGGAAAAAGAGAATTTCGGCAAAGGATCGCGAAAAAAGAGAATTTCGGCAAAGGATCGCGAAAAAAGAATTTCGTCAAAGGATCGCGGAAAAAACTAATTTCGTCAAAGGATTGCGGAATAAACACGAATTTAGTGTTCAGTCAAACGACCGCTGAGAAAAACCGTGAATTTCATCAAAGAATCGCGAAAAAAATGCGAATCTCATCAAAGAATCGTGAAAAAAAAAACGAATTTTGTCAAAGGATGGCGAAAAGAAATGCGCAATTCGTCAAAAGATTGCGGGAAAATGCAAATTTCGACAAAGTATCGCAAAAAAAGCCCTGCG
The DNA here is from genome assembly GCA_963932465.1 of Maratus speciosus. Lineage (NCBI taxonomy): Eukaryota > Metazoa > Arthropoda > Arachnida > Araneae > Salticidae > Maratus > Maratus speciosus. Next base: position 389,296,583 of record OZ010795.1, read on the forward strand.
AATTTCGTCAAAGAATCGCGCTAAAAACTTGAATTTCGTCAAAAGATTGCAGAAAAACGTCAAATTTTGTCAAAAGATCTTGAAATAACGGCAAATTTCGTCAAAAAATCATGAAATAACGGCAAATTTTGTCAAAAGATCACGAAATAACGGCAAATTTCGTCAAAAGATAGCAAAAAACGGAAGTTTCGTCAAAGAGGCACGAAAAAACGCATAGCTTGTGCTGGGAGTGATTCCCCTCTGTTATAACCTTTCAGAAAATTTGCTGTCAGTTTCAGAAATTTTTTTTCAGTCAGAATCACCCCTGCTTTCTTACTGTCTTAAATAAAAAAACATTTTGCATCATTATTCTGAGTTATTGATTTAAATTGCTTCAATGGTATTTTTTCATGCCTGTATTAATACAGACATGACAGAATAATTAATGCAAATCTTTAAAAAGAACGTAAAATAACAGTGGGTTTCAGATTTTTTTTCTCCCTCCCAAATAGCTCAACTCCCCTCCATTTATAAATGTTGGTAGGGAGACTCCCCTCCTATGAGAAATTGAATTTCAAGCCCTGTATCTGTTTTGATATATACATTATGTGTAATATATCTTAGTTAAAAATTTAACAGTCGAACCCGTTTAAGATGTGTTTTAAGCGACTGGACAAAAGTCTCATATTAAATGTGATTTGAATAACATTGCGGGAATTGAACTTGTTAATTCTGATTTTAAGTGGTATGGTAAATAAGTTATTACCATATTTTTAAATTTAAATGTGTGGCAATAAAACTCACCGAACTATATCATTTAATTTCATTACTCAAAATGTGCTTTTTTCCGAAGTAGGAAAAAAGCACATTTTGAGTAATGAAATTAAATGATATACTTCTGTGAGTTTTATTGCCACACATTTAAATTTTAAAATATGGCAATTTATTTAACATGTCACTTAAAATCAGAATTAACATTAAAATTTAATAAATAATTGAATAAATGCAAATTAAAGCCTGCGTTACGTGTGTGACACTCTCCACGGAATCACCCTAAAATTTAATTGTAGATAAACTCATTGTTTGTTTTTATAGGACTAACTGAAAAAAACATGGATATAAATATGGCTTTATTGTTAATACATTATAACCAACAATAAAACTAATTTTCTTGCTAGACCAGTGGTTCCCAACCTATAGGTCGCGACCCACTGGTAGGTTTGAAACAAAAATATCTGTTTGAAAAAAAATTTAACAAATACAATAGTTTGCAACCACAATAATCATGAAAGCTATTATCTTAAACTTCCTGAGAAGACAATGTTTATTATTTTAATAAAAATCTGGCACACAGCCTAATTTATTATTATTTCTGCTGGCTGAAAATTTGAACGAAATTGGACAATTATTTTTTTTTAATAGTAAGGAAAGGAAGGGTTTTACCTTCTGTTCTTTTTTTTTTTTTTAATCATTATTTCAGTTAGCTGCTCAACAATTTATTTTTTCAAACAATGCGAAACTTTCCGACACATTTTTTTTTTTTTTTATTCTTAAAGGAATACAATTTGCAGGCATGATTATTAATCAAAAGGGGTGTTCTTTTTTTTTTTTTAAATACACCTTTATTTTAAAATATCTGCGGAAAACATTAAATTCAGCATTCAATCATGAGAAAAAAATAGCGAAATTCTTCAATAAGTTGCCAAAAAAAAAAATCATGCAATTCATCAGTTGATGGAGGGGGGGAGGGAGAGAATCGTGAAATTCAATTGATCGCAGGAAAATATCGCAAATTGTATTAAAGGACTCTAAACAAATCAGCTCAAAATATTTTTTGTGAACTAGATACATGTGTGCCCTTTTTGAAAAATTCCTGACTGGCGGCCTTTTTTTTTTTTCTAGAGTCAACACTATAGTAAGCAGAAAAAATATGATTAATATTGTTAGCACAGTATTGTGATCAACGTGCATCATGACCGCTAAAAGTTTCATTATAAAACCTAAGTTGGGTTGCTTGCTGGATGCTTTTGTCATAAGTTGTACATTTTTTAGAAAATTTTAGGCATATTGTATGTTTAAATTTGTCCTACTCGACAATTTCTTCCGGGTTTTTATTTTTTCCAAATCAAGACTTTTAATAATTTCAATAATTATTTCCATTTTGCTTAAAATGTTTCTTTTTTTGCCAAAAAAAGTTACATGGATGTGCATCAAATGTAAAAACAGCTTGTTTCCAATCAGGATGACAAAATTCTTTGGAAATTTGTGTCATATTAAAAGCACGTGGACAAACCCATGGACTAGTAGTTTGTAACAGCATGCATTTGTTGGTAATGGACTCATTAGAGATTTTTTTGCAAACATTTTTTTCTGTATTGAATTATCTGTGTGCTATTTTTTTTCTCATACTAAATTATGTGTACTAAATTCACACTGTAAAATAAATATGCAAATAATTTAAATCAATACCCAAAATTAATGTGGCAACAGCTGTTATATAAAAAATGTATTTATGTACAGTCAAGGAAAAAAATAAACACCCCTTACTAACTCTTCAAAACATTATCATAGAAAAAAGTTACTGGTACCATACGATTGGTAATAAAGTCTACTTTTAAATGATGTATATAAAATTTGCTTAGGGGGCCATCTACATATTAAAACAAACCATAACTTTGCTTTTTTTCAATAGTAGTACACCATTCTGACAGCATAAATGAACTCTACATCCTTCAATTAGTCTAAAAACAAATTTTTATGAAATTTGTACGATAAGTTTCTGAGAAATTAATTATTTTAAAACAAGCTTATTTTAGGGGCTGTATCTAAATTGAAGTTGGGTGCTCGATTGTTGACCGAGAGCAAGGCATCTTAAGCTCCACTCAAGCACTCACTGAAGACTGCTAGATTACAGGATAGCATAAGAAATTGCAAAATATCAAGTCACTTCTATCATAGATGGCCCCTTAAACCATCATTTAGCTGTTTTTTAAGCATAATTTGAAAACTATTTGGAAGAAAAATGTGAAATTTTGGATTTCCATAAAGCAGGACTTAATAAATCCAAATCCATTAAAAAAAAAATGTAGGTTGCAATTCATATTTTTTTTTAATATTAATTTCATAATTCATATCATAAAATTATAAAAATTGCAAATTCAACGTATTTATGTTTGGGTATTTTAGTATTATTGCTTCACAAAAAATTAGCACATTAGGAGTATAATTTCAGGAGATATTAATAAAAATATGAACATGTAATTTAACATTAGAAGCACTAAATTTTGAATGTTGTATAATTCAATAACTTAGCATTCAAATGACTTAAAATTTGGTCTCTAGGCATAGTTTGAACCGAAGATTTGAAATATCTTGTTAAAATTGCATCTTGCCATTGAAAAAAAATGAAGTTTGGGTTTGTTTTAATATGTAGATGGCCCCCTAAGCAAATTTTATGTACATCATTTAAAAGTAAACTTCATTTCCAATCGTTCGGTACAGTAACTTTCTTCTACGATAATTTGTTGAAGAGTTAGTAGGGGATGTTTACTTTTTTTTCTTCCACGACTGTACCTTAGTTGCTGAAGCCCAGTAACGTAGTGGTCAGCACGCCTGTCTGCCACACTACAGGTCGCGAGTTCGACTTCCGGCTGGGCAAGGTTCACTCAACCTTTCATCCCCTCGGGGTCGATAAAATGAGTACCAAGCTTGCTTGGGAACTAAACGCCGAGGGTCTCGCGTTGGGCTAACCACCCAGCCAGGGCACATACTGCACAGCACCTCAGGGCCCAGGGTCAAGTATGCAGAATTGGGCACTGTAGGCCCTGATCCTTGTTGGATCGTACAGCCACAGGTTTAGTTCTTTTTTAGTACCTTAGATGCAGAATTTGTTTATATTTTATTGTCAAATTTTTAATATAGCTTACATGTGTCATTAATGGCCATTTAATAAAAGTTTTGATAGTTTAATAATGATATAAGATTACTGATTTTCATTTTATTCTCTGAACATATGAACTTGGCATTATGATAAGCTATAAGTATCTACATTATAAAAAAATTTTAGTATATCTCTATCTTACCTTTTAATATTTTGTCTGATTCATTATCTCCCTTCATCCCTAAATACAAACATTTATTTTGTAAAGTGTCCATTATTAAAATTTTCATGATCATCGTTGAATTTTAAGATTTTTGAATTATTTTTGTTAATAAAATAAAATTAATCTTTTATTCATAATGGAATATATCACTATAAAATTAGTTAAACAATGCTGCTGATACAGGGTTCGCACAGACTCCTTGGAAACTCTTTAGATATGAAAACATTCCCAAGTAGTACTTAGAACTACTTAGATAAGCAAACCACTCCTTAGAAACTCCTTAAATTGTATTGCGGCTTCGGAAATAAGCAATATTGCTGCCGAGGATAAAAAAAATCGTGATTCTAAAACGCACGGTAAATCCTTTATGCACGTCATTCGTCTGAAGTACATCATTGATTGGGTAGGATAATCTTAATAGCAGGGCTCCCACTAGGTCTGTTTTACAATTATTAGGTCCGTAAAGTCCGTTTTTCGACACTGTTAGCCCACCTTTATTTTAAATTTTATCGATGTTTGGCATTTAGCCAAGAATCTCGGAAAAACCGCGTTTTTCGCAAATATGTTCCAAAAAATACCGTCAAATTTCGTCAATCGATCGCGGAAAAAATTCGTAAGTTTTGTCAAAGGATCGTGGAAAACGCGAATTTCTCCAACAGATCGCGGTAAAACTCGACGCGAAATTCTTAAAAGACAGCGAAGAAACGCGAATTTACTCAAAGGAACACGAAAAAACGCGAATTTACTCAAAGGAACACGAAAAAACGCACATTTCGTTAAAGATCGAGAAAAAAAGGAGATTTCCTCAAAACGTCGCATAACACGAATTTCTTCAAAAAATCGCGAAAAAACGCCAATTTCATCAAACGATCGAAATAAAACGCGAATTCCATTAGAAGATCACGAAAAATGTGCGAACTTCCCCAGAAGATCGCGAAAAACACGCGAATTTCGTCAAAGGATCGCGAAAAACACGCGAATTTCATCAAAGGATCGCGTAAAACACACTAATTTCGTCAAAGGGTCGCGAAAAACACGCGGTTCCCATCAAAAGATCGCGAAAACAACGAATTTCTCTCAGAAGAACACGAAAAAGGCGCGAATTTTCCCCCAGAAGATCGCGAAAAAACGCGAATTTCCTCATAAGATCGCGAAAAAAATGCGAATTCGTCAAATTTTCACCTTCAAAGAAAGAGATTACCTCTGTTCTAAAAGAATAAATTCAAAACTTGTTATATTTTTTCTTGTATGTTGCGTTTAGCATTCTTTTTTTCCTTTTAAAATTTCCTTTAAGATGTATCATTTATGTGATATATATAATAAGTGTTTGAGGTTTGACTAATCTCTATTTATATGACCTAGGGGTGATTCTAGTCTGAATTTTCCGAAAATGTAAGACATTCACTTCCGAAAATTAAAAAAAAATCTGTCACCAATTCGAAAATTCGGACATGTGGTCGCCGAAAAAAATAAATTTTGTCAATCTCTTCCAGAAAAATCGCCAATTTCGTCAAAAGATCGCAGGAAAGACGCAAATTTCGTCAAAAAGATCGCGAAAAAACGTCAAATTTCGTCTAAAGATCGCGAAAAACCGCAAATTTCGTCAAAAGATCGCGGAAAAACAGCAAATTTCGTCTAAAGATCGCGAAAAAACCCCACAAATTTCGTCGAAAGATCGCGAAAAATTGACAAATTTCATCAAAAGATCGCGAAAAAAAAACCCACAAATTTCGTCAAAGAGCCGCGGAGAATCTGGTGTGAATTTCAGAATTTTTTTTTTTTTTTTTTTTTTTTTTTTTTTTTTACTCAGAATCACTCCTCTGACATGACCATTGGTCACTGCATAAAAAAGTTTATTGTCAATTTTGTATTTAAACTTACGAAATCAGTAAGCAATATATTGTGAATACTGTGCAATTTCAGCACTAACAATTAGATTCTAATAGAATAAAATTTGTTTTTGAAATATTTTTCCTCTCCAAATTGGGCATTAAAAATTGGAGTGTGCATACCACATAATGATGCACCACATAAAAATATCGAGAACAAAAATAAAATGACAAAGCCTTAAAACTTTTTGGACTCCTTGGATTTTTTCTTCCCAACTCTGTATGAACCCTGTGATAGAATAGTGTAACACAAATACAGTGTTAAAAAGTGATTAAGCTCATTAATTAATAGCCTTTTTTAAAACACAATTTTACTAAAAAAATTACTAGCACATTCATATGAAAAATGACTGTAGTACGATAAAACCAAAATTAACTAGTGTCAATGAAAATCTTCCATTTTTTCCCCTGAAATAAATCTGGCAACCAAACCTAGTAGTAATTAATAGAAAGTGGCATTAAAAAGCTTCATTAACTATGAATATAAGAATCTGTAACCTTAATAATTTTTTATGACGTATCTGAGCAAGACATTAAAGGCATTTGCAATGTCACATAATGTCAGAATATGTGGGGGTTCCGATTCTTTGTCATCTTTGTCCTTACTTGCTTCATCATTCTTAGACCATGAATGAATGTGTTGCTAATTTAGTGTGATATTTTTACTCAAATATAGACCACTATTTCTGATTAGTCTCAGATTCGTCTTAATTCATCTGTGATTAAATAAGGTAAATATTTCTATTCAGAAATAGTAATAAATATCGGATTTTTAAAATCCTGTTAAATTGGCATCACTTGAAAAAATAGAAGAAATTCGCATGTTGCTCTGTGAATTCATAAAGCGAGATTTTTTGCCTTGAGGGAGACCAAAATTGTATTGTGTGTTAATTGGGATTGCATGATAACCATTCACATGTGATGTTTTTGTCTCATGGGCAATGCTTAAGAGACTGGGGAAAATCTGCATATTAAGTGGGATCACATATTAACAGTGAGCATCTTAACTGGGTTCGACCATATATCTTAGTTTAAAATATTAAATTTATACCATGATAAAGAAGGATTCTGCAAAACAGGGTGTGTTTTAAGTATTTCTTCTTCATTTTCTCTGAGGCTTCCTCCACAAATTTCTCCTCCATATAATGCAAACAAATCAAAGCAGTAGGCCTCCTGGTAGAAGAAAAAAAGTAGAAATAAGATGGTTCAATCAGTAATTGTCATACAGTGCAATGCATCTATATTAATTTTTGTTGCCCTGTAAAAGATCTATGAATATTACATCCCATATTTACAATGGAGAACATGCTACTGTAAGTCTTAGTAACATATACAAATTTCATAAAGTTTCAAATAAAATAATGACAATGAAATGCATTTTGAGTAATTAATGTTCATAAATGGTGGTGTAGTTGAATTTTTTTGTGCAACCTTGTACAACAACTATAAATGCCGTACCTACAAGAAAAAACGATGTAGGCGACTGTAACTAGAGATGAGTTCGGGCTCACTTTTCGGAGCCCAGGCCCACCCAAGCCCGAGCCCAATCCCAAAATTATACTGAAAAAAAGTGCAAAAAGAAATTGCATGATATTTAAAAGTTCTTCTACATGTAATCAACTTCTTACATGAAAATAACTGTTAATCCCTAGCACATAACTAATTTTATGAAATTTACATTAACTCATCAAAAGTGAAGAGTGATAGACTAAAAAGATTCTCATATTTATCACCCACAACAAGCAAATCAGATGGACACATTAACAAAGTATGTTTTATGAATAAATGAATGAAATTTGCAGAAATTACTATATTATATGACAAAGAATCGAATAATGGTTTTCTATTTCCTATAAAAGGTGTACATCTTAAATTATAATAAACTAGTATATAATCCCCGCCAAAAATGACGGAAAGTGAATGATAAATCTTCAAAACAATAGTTATTATTTAGGTATATTTAATAAATAATATTTATTGGAGATCTCCGTCAGAAAACAACATATAAAAGATACTCATTGTAGAAAACGCTACAGTTTTAAGGACAATTACGTCGCCCCCCCCTTTGCCCAACCTCAAAATTCAACTTTCCCACCTTCTTTAAAATTTTGAAGTGTTATCAAGTAAGCATTCACGTAAGTTAAATTTCAGTTATATTCATTCTTCATGTTAATGGCAATTTACATATGCATAGTCGCCCAAGAATGGAACGTGTTTCTTGAATTTTACTGTCTATGAAGTAAATAATTTCCGTTCTTGAGCGATTCTTATGAAACTTATACTGTATCACAAAATGTATACCATATTAAGCATTTCATGCACTCAGGATTTTTCACTCAGTTCTTATCCTTTAGTTAATCTTCTCTCATCCTAATGAAAAACATATGTTACACTTTATTGAACGTCACAGGTCGTTGAAAAAAAAATTACAAATTTCGTCAAACAATCTTCGAAAAAATCATGAATTTTATGAAACAATTGCTGAAAAAAACATGAATTTCAGTAAACAATTGAAAAAAAATATTGCAAATTTCATCAAAAGATCGCAGAAATGCATAGCAAATTTTGTCAAAAGAGTGCAGAAGACATGTCGAATTTTGCCAATCTGTTGCTGAGAAATATCGGGAACTTTGACAAATGGACGCGTAAAAATAATCATACATTTCATTACAGATTGTTCAAAAAAATCTTGGGAAAAAAAAAGAAAAACTTGAATGTCATCAAACAGTCTTGGGAAAAAAAAATCATGGTTTTAGTGAAACAATAGCTGAAAAGAAAACTCGCAAATTTTAGTAAACAATCGAAGAAAAATATTGCAAATTCTATCAAAAGATCACAGAAATGCATAGAAAAGTTTGTCAAAAGAGAGCAGAAGCACATGCTTAATTTTGCCAATCTGTCGCTGAGAAATATCGGGAACTTTGACAAACGGTCACAAAAAATTTTTTTGCTTCAATGGATTACACCTAAACTTTAAACTGATATGCATGGCACCATAGTTGCAGAAAATTCTCAAAGTGCCTGCGACAAACACTTCAGGAACAGAAAATAATCTGCTAGTAAAATATTTTACAATTGAAGCATTAATTAACCAAGCAACCACTTACCTGCGATGTCTTTATGCATTTTTATTAATAATAATCTTATTTTTGTATTAAGTAATAAAGAGCTAAACATAATTATAAAGCGAAATAAAGGCTTGATGGAAAAATAATCTGCAAAAGAGAAAAGAAAATCTGCGACGCCAGTCTCCCATTTTGAATTTTCTGCTACTGGGCCTCGCACTATGAAAACATTCAGTAAAGTGCAAGATATGTTTTCATTACGATTTCTTATCAAACTCATAATGTATGGGAAAGTGGAGAGAAAAGATTAACTAAAGGAAAAGAATTGAATGGAAAATCCTGAGTGCGTGAAATAGTTATGATGTGCATTTTGTGATATGAGTTTCATAAGAATCGTAAATGAATGAACTCTTAATCACCCAAGAACAGAAATTATTGACTGAATGTTTTCATTTCATAGAAAGTAAAAAGTTTAAAAAAAACATTCAATTCTTGGGCGACTAAAAATGTTCTTAAATGAAACAAATAAAGTTCAATAACAAATCTTAATGAAAACATACATTACTTTACTATAAAATGCACAATTCTACAATTTATCGCATGTTGTAAAATATAATATGTTTTCCTTGGGATTTCTTATGAAACCCATAATATATGGGGAAGTGGCGAAAAAAGATTAACAAAAGAAAAACTCAAATAATGGAGACTAATAAATAAAAACGTTGAAGATTTGTATATGGAGCAAACTGAGTTCAATAACAAACTTAAAAATGCAGAATCAAAATTAAAACTTATATTTCTGTTTATTTAAATAAAAAAAACTTGAAATTCTACATCTAATATTTCGAGAGGATTTCGCCCAAGAACGGAAATTATTTAGTTCATAGAAAGTAAAGTAGATATTCAATTCTTGTGCGAATATGCGTATGTAAATGCCATTAACACGAAGAACGAATACAATTGAAAATGTAACTTACGTGAATTGTAAAATTCTGAATTCGCAAAAAAAAAAAAAAAAAAAAAAAAAAAAAAAACGTGAAATAATGTAAACAAACAGCTTCACTCGCTCTAAGTTCGGAAATGCGATCGCTGGATCTCAAAGTTAACGCCTGCTCTCATTGGCTGGCTTGTTCATTGCAGCAGATTGGCAATGAGCTGTAAATAGCCGCTAACCCATACAGTTTTAATTTTTTTTTTTTAAATCTAAATTGAAATTTAAAAATCCGGCTGCGAAATTCACTTTTTTCAGCATCGGCGTTAATTTGTATTTTTTTTTTTTAATGAAGCGTTCAAAGAGTCATTCATTTGTTTGTAGAATTGCTGGAATTTGAATCTGAATGGCAACAGTATGGATTGTTTAGATCTGATTTCTATGTTTATAATAGCTTAATTTTAATTTAGAACTTGATACATTATAAATGGAAATGGTACACATGTTTTATGTAAAAATATGCTGAACAGACATGATTTCAAGTAGAAAAAAATTATCATTTAGCTGTCATATGTTAAGGTATGTTTTTCATTAAGCCTAACATGGCGTTTAGCTACGGTCGATTCGCACACTGGAGTGGTCCGCACCGGCTTAGTTACCGACAATTTTAAGCACTCAGATTTTATTATAAGTAGATTCCTTCCTCAAAAGAATCTTTCGTAATTCTCGTGTCCTTGAATCAGCTTAAATTAAAAATTTGGAACCGTTACTTGAAAGATTCAATGAGTTTATAGGAAAAGAGGAAACACTGTTCGATAGTTTTCTATCGGCAATAACAATACATGCCAATTTTACCTACTTATGAATGAAAGTAACTTTGTGAATCTGAAGAGCAGAGCCACAGCATAAGTAGAGCTCATGAAGAAAAATGGATAGGATGACTAACATTATTTTCATATAAAGAAAGGTTATCAGTCACAGACAATAGAAGACGAAAAACTGGCAAACCTTAAGATAATGCATACTGACTTTTAAAAAAATATTCATTTCGTGTTAGATCTCTAAAAAAAAGTAATAATAAATAAACATTGCAATTAAAAAACATTCTAATGGTATTTTCCTATTGCACGTTCCAACAGGTCATCGCTCGACGTTGATTCCAGGCATAAGTCTGCAAATAGCCATTCTACTATTACAAAAGAAAAAAAACAATTTCTGTCTCTTTTATTCTGATAAAAATAACATTCAAATGTCTTGAAATGGAATAAGTAATTTTTGAGGAGGAAAAAATTTATTTTTTTGTTTTTATACAAAAATAAATAAAATTGGCAATTTCAGAAAGAATGAGCCTGAAAGCTGGTATAAAAATCGAGCCCATGTCGGGCCCGGGCTGGGCTCTTCTCATCTCTAACTGTAACAACACATTAAAATTACACTACTAACTGCATTTTACCTACATTCGTTTCATAAAATTGTTACATATATATTCGCATTTTTTTGTATGGCCCTGTAAAATAACCATAAATGTTACATACTCTCTCTTTAAGAAACATGCTGTAGATGATTGTAACAGCATGCTAAAGTTACATTACCGTCAACATTCTACAAACCCCACATTTAACATATATCAGTGATGGAACAGCATGGACTTCATTTTGGAGCAGCAAAAACACTCATTTTGGAGCAGAAAATAACTATTTTGGAGCAGCAAAAATGCTCATTTTGGAGGAGAAAATAACTATTTTGGAGCATCAAACTGTCATTTTGGTATTCTTTGACGAAATTCCCGTTTTTTCTACAATTCTTTGACGAAATTTGGATTTTTCCTGCAATTCTTTGACAGAATTTGCATTTTTTCCGCGACTCTTTCACAAAATTCGCTTTTTTTCACAGTCCTTTGACAAAATTCTCGTATTTTTCACAAGTGATTTGGGCTCTTAGTTGAAATCAGTGTGTTTTTTGCTATCTTTTGATGAAATTAGCGTGTTTTTCGAAATCTTGTGACGAAATTTGCGATTTTTTGTGACCTTTTGATGAAATTTGTGTTTTTTACGCGATCTTTTAACGAAATTTGTGTTTTTTCCTAATTTTTTGAGCGCTTTTGTTCATTTTTTGACGAAATTAGCAATAATTTGACAAACTTTTTTTTTTTTTTTCGGCGATCCTTTGACAAAAATCGCGTGTTTTTGGCGATATTTTGACAAAATTCGCGTGTTTTTTGCGACCTTTTGATGAAATTTGCGGGGTTTTTTCACGATATTTTAACGAAAGTAGCCTTTTTTTTACGATTTTTTGACGGTGTTTTGTTCTTTTTTTGACGAAGTTAGCTATCTTTTGACAAAAGTCACATTTTTTTTTCGTAATCTTTTGACGAAATTCGCATATTGTTCGTGATCTTTTGACGAAATGTGCGTTTTATTCGCGATCTTTTGATGAAATTTGCGGTTTTTTTCGCGATATTTTAACGAAAGTAGTGTTTTTTCACGATCTTTTGACCCCGTTTTGTCCGTTTTTTGAGGAAATTAGCGATCTTTTGACAAAATTCACGTTTTTTTCGCGATCCTTTGACAAAATTCGCGTGTTTTTTGCGACCTTTTGATGAAATTTGCTAGTTTTTTCGCGATATTTTAACGAAAGCAGCGTTTTTTCACGATCTTTTGACCGTGTTTTGTTCGTTTTTGGACGAAATTAGCGATTTTTTGACAAAATTCACGTTTTTCTCGCGATCCTTTGAGAAATTCGCGTTTTTTCGCGATCTTTTGACGGAATTCACGTGTTTTTCGCGATCTTTCGAAGGAATTCGCGTATTTTGAAAGATCTTTTGGCAAAATTCGCGTGTTTTTCGCGATCTTGCGACAAAATTTGCGTGTTTTCGCGATCTTCTGACGAAATCTGCGTTTTATTCGCGATCTTTAAACGAAATCACGTTTTTCCGCGATCTTTTGATGGAATTCACGTGTTTTTCGCGATCTTTTGACGGAATTCACGTGTTTTGCGCGATCTTCAGGCAAAATTCGCTTGTTTCTCGCGATCTTTTGGCAAAATTCGCGTATTTTTCGAGATCTTTCGACAAAATTTGCGTGTTTTCGCGTTCTTCTGACGAAATCCGCGTTTTATTCGCGATCTTTAAACGAAATCACGTTTTTCCACGATCTTTTGACCGCGTTCTGTTCGTTTTTTGACGAAATTAGCGATCCTTTGTTGATGTTGCCGATGCTGTTGATGTTAGACGTATCTTTCTCGCTCTAGACGAGAGCAGAGGCCGATATGGAATCTCCGACGATTCTGTGAGTGCGTATGCCGCAGAAAAACCCCCTAACCTCCCGTACTTGTAAATATAATTTCAATTTAACATGTAAAACTATAACCTAGAACCATTAAACTCCTTTTTTCATTAACTACGGCCTTATCCTTATATCATCCTTATATTACATACATCATGTTTTTTTTCCGTGATCATTTGAGAAACATCGCGTGTTTTTCGCTTTCTTTTGACCAAATTCGCATGTTTATCGCAATATTTTGGCGAACTTGGAGTGGAAAATGATCGATTTGGCTCAAGAATTATTATCGAATTGGCGCAGTTAGGTGCAATTTTTTTAAAAAATGATCGTTTTGGCACAGAAATGCACAGCATTATCGATTTGGCGCAATTGGAGCAGCTGTTCCATCACTGCATGTATTCATTTCTTATATTGTGTAGCCCTGTATAATAACTATACACCCTCTTCAGCCTCTTCAAGTAAAAACATGCTGTAAGTGATTGTAACAATATACTAAAATTACATTACCATCAGAGTTCTACAAATTTCACATTAAACATATATTTGTATTTTGTGTGTCACTGTAAAATAACTATAAATACTATTTACATTCTCTTTACGAAAAAACATGTTGGTGGTGATTAACAATATGCTAAAATTACATTACCGCCGCCGTTCTACAAATTCTGCCTTTACTATACATTCATTTAATGAGATGTTTCTTAAAATCGTTTCATTAGAATTTTCATAGATAACAGGTAGATATATTTGAATACTAGTAGAAAAAAAATATTGATAACTAAGAAAATAATAAATAAGTAAATAAACAAATGAGTAAAAAAAAATTAAACATAATCTCATAAACTGAAAGCACAGAACTAGATGGAATTCAGTATCATGTAAATATTTTCAAAAAGTAAAAATTGAAATTATAGCATTTCTTTATTGGAATAAAATTGATCTTTTAAACATTTTCCACTGTTAAGAGTTATATTCAGTTAAATAATAATTTATTTGAGTTGAAATAATGATTTCTTTATCACTCAGAATGAATGAGGTAAAAATACTAAAAGAGAATTCATTGATATCTTTTAATTAAAAAAAGTTAATTATTGTGAAAACTATGAAAAACAATTACAGGCACTAAGTTATTAAAAAACTCCTTTTATGGGTAGCTTCTCAGGATATCAGACGTAGAAAAATTGCAATTATCAATCAAAACAGCCAATTTTTTTTTTTTTTTTTTTTTTTTTTTTTTTTGTTAAAAGAACCAGGAAAATATTTTATAAATTAAAAATTCATAATTTATATAGTAAGCTGCAGATATATAATTAGTTAAATATATTCAAATTTTGATATGGTACAATGCTTGAGTATGAAATTGAAATAACCTTTTTGTTTTTGTGTTTTTAAAAAATAACTAGCAAAAGCAGACAAATGGTTTAAAGCAAACCATACAGGCACATGTGGATGCACAATGTGGTGAAGAAGTACGTCTTAGAGATCTGCACGGGCAGAATGCTCAGCCCGAATGAAAGCTATCTCGGCCCAGCCTGGAGTAAAAATTAAAAGCCCTGTTTGTACTAAACTCAATAAAAGCAGGCCCTGCCCATAGAAAAATCAAATCAGGCCTGACTCAATTTCTACAAAAAATTCAGATTTTTCTTAACATACAATTAAGATTCTTTTAAAGAATACTGCATACATATTTATGGGATAATTTTACAGTATATTTTTAAATTATGATGTGTTTGTTCACAAGACAAAAAATACACAATAATAACATTAATGATTACTTAGAGTTTTAGACGTTGCAATATTCAAATAAAGATTCATTAAAAAACTAATGTAGTTTAGAATAAAAGAAATGTTAAAAACATAACTTTTGAAGGTGCATAATAAAAAGTAGATTTGTGAAAATATTTCTCTGTCATTTATTATGGCTTTTCTGAAATCCAAAGGAGCTATTTTCTGACACATTTATAAATTCATTTCTTTTCGGTAACACATAAGATTGACAAGTGTTCTTATTCAGAAACTATGTAATCAAATGGCGTTATCCATTGTTTGATAAAGGTAATATATCTTTCAGAAAATACTGTCAAGGTTAGCATTGTGAATCGAATTTCCGGGAGTGATAGCACAAGAAAGGAGAAAAACTTGCAGTCACGTGGCAAAAATCTCTTATATCTCGATAAGTCATTTATCAAAAATGGAAAACGCTATTCGATTCCAAATCCCTTCAACAGTTAGGCCTGTCAATTTTATGCCTTTACAGTTAAAAATTAGTCAGAAAGTTTTGCATTGTTTGAGCAGTGGATTTGAGAACCACCTACAGTATATTTCCAAAAATTCTGTTAACAGAAGTTCATTATCACTATTAATATTTTTACAAAACATATAGCCTGCCCTACACATCCTGAGAATAATTAAGTCCAGTTCCTGCCCAACTCAACTATATAGAAAAAAAATTCAAGCTTGATATCAGCCTGGCACGAGTCTGCTGGAAAAATTAAGCCTGGACTCAGACACCATGTAACTGTCCGATGCTGATCTCTACGCTGGACACGTTACATTTCTGTATTGATGTTGTCAAACTGTCATCGGATCATGACGCACATTTATACTTAGTCTTGCGAAAGTCATATTCATTGAAAAATATTTTATCAGCTTCGTTTAAATTTTTATATTGGGCCAATAGCCTCGCTTAATTTTTTTTATTGGCCCGGCCTGGCAAGCTTGTTCAATTTTTTTTTGCTAGCCTGGCCCGGCATGTTTATTTTGTTTATAGACCCAGCGTGGTCCATTGAAAAAATTGTTTTAATTCTGACGGCCCATTTAAAAGTTTGCCGGCTAAACCCGGATCCATGCAGGCCTCTAGTACGTCTACAGTACAGGATTTTTTTCAGACAATGCATGTCAGTGAACTGCAGTTGTCCATGTTTTTTGAAAGCATTAATGACATTTGAAGAATGTTGTGCGAATATTGAATTCTTCAGATTCAAGAAATTTCTGCTATTGCGCATGTTGCAGCAGGTCTATACTCTACAGTAAGACAAATATGTGTCAAGAAAAGGAATTTACAAAGGATGAAATTTCCAGAGTTTATCTGATGTTAATTAAGATTTGATGACAACAATGAAGAAAATCTCATCCAAAGTCTTTCAGGAATGTTTTATCAACTGTACTACTGGCTGAAGTGTTTAGTTGTAAAAGGGGCAACTTTGAAGATGAGTGTGTGTAACACATAATATCAATAAATCATGTCTGTCAGGTAAGCCAGTCTTTGAACTTTTTGATTCTACTTGGTATTTATACAATCATATTTACTATTAAATAAATTATACAGTTATTTATAACAACAATATAAAAAAAACTTTTTAAAACATAAATATATTACTTTATTAATTTTGTCTTTCTTCATATAAAATGGTTTTAGTGATGAAGGAAACATGGTGACAAACACTGGGCTATTATTACAGTATTTAACAAGAAGGAGCTTGTGTTCAGATGACAAATCATCTCCCACCTATAAAATAATATTTTTAAATACTAATAAATAATATTTTTAAATACTAATAAATAATATTTCTGTATTACTAATTAAAATAAATGTAGTATATATATATATATATATAATGCACAGGTTTTTCTTTAGTTAGAGATACGAAATTTTATAGAAATATTGAACATAAAAAATTAAGCTAATTTTGAGGACAGTCTCTTACTGTCAGGTTCGGATTTAATTAAAAATATATATTAACACTTTTAAGTAGAAAATATCATTAGTGTTAGAAAAATGTTAGAAAAAAAGTATATTAAATATCACATCAAATAATTTAGACCACTGTTACATTTGTTAATATACTTTTATGAAATTAATATTTACTTCAATGAGCATATAGTTACAGTGCTGATGTCTTTTTAAGAATCGCTCAAAAGCTACTTAGAAGAAAAAGCTGGAATTTTGTATGCATATTTTCGAAGTCACTAGGAATCAGTTTCTATTCAATTATTTGTAGGTTGCATTTAATATATATTTTTAATTATTAGTTTCCGAATTCATATTTCATACATAAAAAAATTGTAAAAATTCATAATAATAATTTTATTTGGGACATATAATGCATCATGGGGGACATATAATGCCTTGTGATGCATCAACAATTAAAGCTGACTGCTTCGCTTTTCATTATGCAAGGCGGCCACTTTTAATCACAATTATTTTTTTTTTATTAAACTGCATAAAAGTTACATTTTTAGAAATATCGTTAAAATAAAATTTATGTTTCAGAGATGAGTTACATTCTAATAAATATATATATACTTCTATTATACTTCAGTTGAAATTAGGTTTAAAACCCAATATCTCATTCTATTAAAGTAAACAAACACAAGAGATTCATTCATTGTTATTCATAAATTATTAAACCATGGTGGTAATCATTCGCAAAGTTTTTCAGTGATGAATTTTGAAGTGCTTCAGTAAAATAACTCGCATCTATGCCAATCAAAGTTGGGCATAATTCTGTTAATCGACAATCATATTTGCTATTGTCAATGGCCAATTGCATTCAAAACATCATTAAAAATTATAAAAAATCCGAAGCGAACTCGAATAATACAAAATAATAATTTAATATACATTTATTAAACATATATCAGATTAACAGCTTTTAACTAAGGTATTTAACGATGGTAGTTTCATTTTTGGCTGTATATTATATCTGCCAGAACGAATGAGAGATATATATTCTAATCACATACTTTATCTATCTGCATCTACACATTATGCAGTTATTTATAAATACTTCAGCAAAATATTTCTACTACTTAATATTAGCTATAGAATTACAATAATATAGAAAGAAAAAAAGGGTTACTATAATTAGTATTATAGGTGCCATTTGTGGCGTAGCATATTCAACCTAGCATGGATCATAGAAGTTAGTTGACATCAAGCATAAATACTGATGTCAGTGACATACACAATTATGAAAACTAGGTATTTTTATATTAGCTGGGTGCGAATCTCACCAATATATTTCTTTTCACCAATAGCAACTTTTATATTTTGTGTGTAAATTGGAAACAATTTTTTGATGTCAAAATGTTTTGGTTTATATGATTATTTGGTACTTTTTGGTTAGCTGGGCACCAGTGTTATATATACATATGTTTGTATATCTATATATACATATATTCAAAACCACAAACAAAATATCAAAATCCATCACTCACCACAACCGCATTGAAACCCACATCAAAATATGTATATATATACATATATATGTATATATATACATACATATATATATGTATACATATAGCTTCTATATATGTATAAATATACATGTATATATAGATATACATACATATACAACACTGGCGCCCGGCTAACCGAAAAGTACCGATTATTTTTCCTTCTTATTTTTTTCTTTTAAATATTTTAAATGAAATATGTGAAAGGTTTGTATTTTAAATGAAATAAATGCAATATGAATATGGTATGGAAATAATATTTGGTGATTTATTATCTTCAGTTGGCTAATTTAAAAGTACCAAATAGTCCTAACTGTATGAAGAAAGGAGAGCAAAGAAATACAAAATTGGTCAGAGATCGGTATCTAAAAGAAAGTCGGTGAATTTTAATAAGATTGCATGCCAATGGCCAAAGTGGGTGATACAGGGGGGATGAGCAAAGGAAATGATCTGACTATTATAAGTGGCTTCCAAAAGTTTCCAATTAGTATTTAGCCCAATTATGGCACATTATCCAAGGCCATTTATATGAGAATAATGATAGATTTTCTAATCTTATGTAATCGAGTCTACTGCCAAGGTTATTGTAAAACAAAAAACATATTAGAAACAATATGGTTTAATATAAATGTGGATATCATTAAAGGCTTTTCACAAAAAACACTTCATTACATCAAATCGTATTAGCCAAAACATGCCAATTGACTGTAGATTCACTTAAGGAAGATTTTTAAATCTCTATATTAGCAGACATATTGCAACTGATAAGCAAACGGAGATAAAACACAAATGACTAAGTAAGTTAAACAACTTTTGCCAAGAAATATTAACTACATAACAATAAAAAGCTATACAAAATGCTGACATTATTGCAAAGAGTTCTGATTTCTCTATCAGAATCTTGCTATTTGATGAAGAATTAAGCAAGTCAATTAAATTATGGATAAAAGTAACATGTTTCAATGCTCAGCTTACATCTAAAGGAGACCAAACTAGTCCCCAGAGGCAGCTAGTTTTCAAAATAATCATCAATTGATCAGTGATAGACATCATCAATCTTGTATTCAGTCAACAAATTATGGCTGGCTTAAACTATGCTCGCAGGAGTTGATAAGCATATCGAATCCCCTAAGACATTTAAAAAATAATAATAAACAATTACATAGCATGCACTAAATTATGTAAATACAAACACTTACTTGTATTGGAACTTTTAACTTGTCTTTCTCTTGCTCTAGTATCTTTAGAGCTTCATTATAAGGCATTCTGAAAAAAAAAAAAAAAAAAAAAATTTCTTTTCATCTTTTCTTTCTTTTTTTTTTTTTTTTTTTTTTGGTATGAGGTATATTAAAAATTATGAATATTGAATTAAATTTTGAAAATACTAGAGACCTTACACTACAAATGATTTATTTGTAATTTTCTTAAAATGATCTTCAAGTTGACAAGTTTTTTCAAAAAGGAAGGTTATTTCTGGGTTGCAATTATTCAAAACTGACTTAGCTATGTACTTTATACATCTTTCCACCATCTAAAATAAAATAAAATTCCATGCAGTTTAACCTCAACTGCCAGGCACAACATTCTCTTAACAACAAAAACAGCAAATAAGGAAAATAAGCTTACATTAATTAAGTCTTCTATATTGTCCAGGAATGCAATTTCAGCTTCTATCATTTGAAATTCACTTGCATGCTGCCTTGTTTGAGAATTTTCTGCTCTAAATACTGGTCCAAAATTATATACACGAGAAAGAGCACTAGATAAAAATTAAGTTTTGCACATCAGTGCAACATACACATAAATAAAGTAATATTTACACATAATTTGGGAATTAAGATTCAAATAATCAAAGAAATCAAAACTATGAAGATTTTTACTTCATATTACAAAACTTTGAAAATAAAAAATTAACAACATTCTTCATAATGAATGCAACTCAAATCTGTAATGTCGTACATATGGGACCAGAGGGAGTGATTGCACTGTGATGAATTGTCTTGATTTACTAATTAACTAATGGATATCAGAGTTCTTAAAAGAACCTTAAATCCTCTTCAGTCTGAGAAAAAGCAGCTGCAGAAAGTATCTCATAAAATTCTATAACACTTCTCAGACCAGCCTTCATTTCATAACTAATGATTAATGATGAGGCGGTAAACTAATAATAAGCTAGAAGTAGCTAGGAGTCGTTCGGTAGCTTCATCGCCCCGAGCCCAACCCATCCCGCTTTTCGGTGTCTTTAATTTGTGTAATTTCCCTTTTAAATTTGTCCGGTTTCAATTTTTGATTTTTTCCAATCTGGCTTTCGCTGGAGAGTCTTTCATTCGGGACGTGGCTGGGCACCTGGGAATCTTGCTTCCGCAAAAGAGTCGGAGTAGAGTAGAAGAATAAAGGGTTGCGGACGAAGATGGGCCGCTCGCCGCGGCAGAAGGTCAATTTTACTCCAGATCATGTCATATCTCTTTATAAAGATCGTAATTTTTAGCCATGTACTTAGATTTAACATTATAAGATCCATAAAGTTTCCTAAAGTTCTTAGCTTCTATGTTACATGAGCATTTATAGGCACATAAATCATCAAGTGGTTTAAGGGCTCTCAGAGAGATACTTCAACTATTTGAAAAGCCGGAAGCTTAAATAGACCAACCGATGGGGCCATGATGGGATTCTCGATTTTCAACTGCAACAGGAGAGAGTTCTCTGAGCTTTGCTGATACAGCGTTGGTTTGTGCGGTATGGCTGGACACGATTACACCAGAGATGATTCTTGGTGGTTATCTTTGAACAGAGACAATTTAAATAAAGTACAGGACGGTACTCTGGAATTTTTCCCACCTAAACTGAACCCACGGACAGAGTAACATTCCTACCGACAAGACTTCTCTGTCTTTTTTAATTACCTGTATGCAATAATTTCCTATTTAAAACAAATCTAATAATAAAATCTTTGTGACTTTAATTAGAATATACAATCTGTTTAACTTGAAAATAATCAAACAATATTATTAATACATAGTATTTCCTTTTTATTATGATAATAACTTATTTATAGCATTTAAATTGCACACTTGAAACTACTTATTTAACAATTTCACATGGACTGATGATTGTATCTTACTTCATCTTTAGACATAATGCTACGTAGCATCTTTAATAAAAAGGTAAGTAATCAATTTTGTTCTAAAATTTCAATATTTTTTTTTAAATCGATCAGATTATGTGACTAAAATCAATGATGTTTCTAAGTTTTAATTAAATTTCCTTACCTAATAAACTTTCATCTAAGTGACTTAATATTTAAAATATATTCCCATATTTCAGAGCATTTTCATAATAATCCATATGTTTGAATTTCATTCTTTATTTTACTTATTTTCAGAATAAAAAGTCTTTTTTTTTTTTTTTTTCTGTTTCCTTTTTGAAGTGCAAACACTTCTTCCGTGGTATTCATCAGCAGCATCAATTGTCAGTACTGGTAAATTAGCAGTCAATACAAATTGAACAAATTTTTTTGTGACTCTACCTTGTTGGGTTACTACTCTTTGCTACTAATCACCTGATGAAAGGAGCCATTAATTAATTGCTTTTGATAGTATAGTAATGTGTTTTTACTTTTCATCAGAAGAAAAAATTAAGATTTACTTCTATATATTATAAATATTTTTCTCACTAGCTGCTAAATAATATTGGTGCAGTGCTGATTGGAGATTAAACCTGTTCAAAGAGTTACACTTCTAGCAGGAAAAACAGAACAGTGTGCTATTTCTTTTTACCTTTTTTCATAATACACATACACATCACCGCTAAAATAAGAAGATTGGGAAATCTCAGTAAATGACTACAATTATGATTTTTATCTTATTTTTATTTTCTGTTAGCATATGTTTTAATTTTCGAAAAACAGAAATATATTTACACTATAATAAAGAACAATATAATTTCAATCTGGCAAAGTTTTCTTCAAATCCTTAATATACATGTACTAAAGATTGATCATTTGGAAAATTTTTGAATTTGAATTTTCAAATTAATCAGATTTACAAAAATAATCAGTGTTTATTTTGAGAATTTTTAAAAGTAGTATTTATGTACCTTTTAAAAGTAGAATGGTTAAAAAAAATTAACCAGGTAAATTTTTAAGACTTTTTATAACAATTTTATGTTTGCTATTTTAAGATGTTAACAGTTAAATGGCCTAGCTTCATATGTTATGCATTTTTTATCCTAAAGACACATCTGTGGTCTTGAGCAGTTTAATTGTTGGTAAATTACAGCACATCAAAAATATGGTATCCAATATTATTCATGGGGACAGAAGAAATGCTACAAAACTTTGAAGTTTTCATTTACTCAAAGATAACTTTCCCAGCAGTGTTGAGTTTTGATATGATAAGCATAAAAAAAACTGGTTTAAAATGTCAAAAATCAAGGATGAACCTTATATCATTACAAAAGAGAAGGAACTATGTGTGAAGTAATTTTGTAACATATTTTTAATTTACATTAAACTAAATACGTAGTTAATAATTAGATATACAGTAGAGTATGACTTATTCAACATAATGTCTTATCAAATACCCCAAAATAATAATTTAAAAAAAAATATGTTCTTGCATGCACAACCAGAACGCCTGACTGTCTGGCTCATCCATAGTAACTCTTTTTCCTGCCAGCATCAAAGCAACAGTGTTTTTAAGACCTGATTCTGAACAAACACTATGCTCTTATTGGCTGACGGTTAGACTTGGCCTTTTTCTAAAAGGTAATTGTGAGTGTTAGTCAAGAATGTCTTTTTAATGTTCCTATTTTGCCCTCATTCATAAATGCTCCTGACATGTCACTTATGGTTTGCCGATTGTAGCTTTTGGTTGATAATCAGGCCCTTAGTAACATAATTTCATCGTAAAGCAGTTTTTGCTGAAATTTATGCAAGTATGGTTAAGAAAAATAAGAACATTTTTGTATCAATAGAAGAAACACTTGAGGCAATCAAGAGACGGCACAAAGGAGAGATGATGCAGAAGGTAGCTGATGACTATAGCGTTGGACAGAGTTTGAGAATGGAAAAGAAAACAATTAGATATACAAAATATCTCCTTCAAGAGTTATGGAGGATGCACTAAAAGAAAAACAATGAAAAAGTACAATTATGAAAAAAATTTATCTCGTATAAAGAATTCATGGTGAATATACACAATCAAATTTTGATACCCAAGTGCCTTTTTTTGTGTATGTATGTGTGTGTGTCTGTTTGTTGCTAATGTCTAGGGAAATCTATCTTGACATAACATTTTTTAAATGTCATATAATTTGTATTTCCACTTTGAAAAAGATATTTCTTTCTTTGAGGTATGTTATAACTGCATCTTTTTTTTTTCTAATCACTTTTAGCCCAATTCTAAGCCTTTCCCAGAAAAGTGGATGCAGAATAACAAAGGAAATACTTTTATGTTTGATCTGCCCTTTATGTCTGCTTCCGCCCTTTGTAAAAGATCACATTCAGCAACAAAAACAGATTTGAGATATAATGTGCATCGCAGCAAGCAGCAGTTCACTTGGGAGGATACAATACATCTATTGTATCCTAGTGTTAACAGCACTCAGCCATATAATCAACTACCCAGTTCAGATTTCTCCCCCTGCCATGACAATGACCATCCAACATATATGACCAACCCTTCATACTACGAAGAGTTAAGAATTATACACAGTAATTTCCTCAACAGAAATGTTACACTGCTTATTTTGGGGGGGGGGGGGGGGGGGGGGGGAAATCTGGTGAGAAAAAGCTGAGGTAGAAAAATCTCAAAAACATGGAAATTTCCCATAAAAATTCTTTTTTTCCCACAAACCCCTGTTTTCTCCTCAAATGACATAAATTTTCCACGAGTTACCATCACTGAAACTGATTTAAAACCATACATATGAAATCAAAAGATCTTTAATATTAGATTAGGAAAATAACATTTTTAGTGAACATACCATGCCATAGCCTCTAAATGTAATTGTCCTGAGACAGTAAGATAAGATGGGGCGCCAAAAAACTCTTCAAGATCTATGTTTTTATTATTTAAAATTTTTTGCTCCATTACTAACTGTCTGTCAGATTCTTCATCACTGTCAGTTTCATCAGTGATTTCAGGTTGGCTGGTTAACTTTTGTTTCGACTTGAGCTAAAAATAGATACATAATATAAATTTTTAAATGATATGAAACATTACTGTAAACTAAAACTACTTATTTTCATGATTTTCTAATAGTTGATTGATGTATTACATGACTAATAAAGCATAGTGATTTATCAAACTGATTCAGTATTAACACTATTTTTAGCAGTGTCAAATGAAACCTTTTAAAATATTTTGATTTATGGTTATTTTATTAGTAATTTTTAGATTAAGGTAATCACAAATCATTTTTAAGACATTGAAGACTTATATTTATACTTATAAGCTTCAAAAATTAAAAGTAAAATAAAATAAATCAAAACTTTAAAAGATGTCATTTGACACAGAAAAAGAGTTAGATGTTATTAATGTTTATGCATAAAATTTTATTTACACTTTTTAATTTTTTTTAATTTATTATTTGTAAAACGTTAATGGTTATAAATAAATAATCATATACAATACAATTATTGCAATACACCAAGTCACAATCTATAAGAAATAGTTTCAAATGCCTCCTTGCCACTTTCTATAAAAGAAAAATTTCACATCTTTTTTGCACTAAATTCCATTGCTGAAGCTAAGAATCAAATAGCAAATGATCGCCTTTGTTTTCAGTAGAAATAAGTCATGAACTAGGTCGCTTAATTCAGCCTAAGAAATCAGGTGTTTTCCTGAACAATTGGGCAAAGAAAAGGCCACATCTTCGTACATACATGCATTTTCATATGGTGAAGCTTCTTCAGATATGGTTTCAAAGTCCAAAGTTATATATATCTGGTGGTTCTGGCACTGGCATATTAGGATATATAATTTTATATTTATTTTATTCGAGAAGGCAGATACAAAAATAATATATCATCCAAGTGATTCTGAGGTTAACACCATAGCAATGGAACAGAAGAAGGCATTGACTTGTTCCTTTTAACCAACCACTAAGTGCCTTGAACATGAGTTGCAGCAAGATTTTAGTTATCCCACATTTTATCTTCTTCGCCAATCTATGACGACAACTTCCTTTGATCTTTAAATGTCACCTTGCAGCAGGTATAATACAATAAGTTTGTGTTGTTTTTGCAAAAATGTGACATTTTCAGTTAATAAAAATGCTATACAAACTAGTTTTACTTAATATTAATACATTGAATTAAATGTGTGATAAAGAACTATTTTTTTAAAATATCAAATGATCTGATGTGGGTGAAAAAAGTAAGACGAAAACACTTTTTTGTATTAGGTTCGTTTGGAAGGATTTTCATTTAAATATACTCATTCATTCAACACTGATTTCAGGTACATTTAAGATTATTATCTTGAGCTCGGACTATGCTGGTCTTTCGTTTAAAAGCATAAAATCAAAACAGACCTTAGCACGTTAGTTGTATGCTGCTAAGGCAGTGGGGTACCAGCAGTAGGATTTTTTAGAAAGATTTTCATTTAAATATTCATTCAACTTTGATTTTAGGTATATTTAAGGTTATTACCATGAGCCTGGGAATGGCAGACAGATCAGCTAGTAAATAAATAAAATATAGAAACTGTGAGGGTTCTCTCACATTGTTTTGTTGCCGCCATTTTTCTTTTCTGTCACTGTCAGAGTTATCTGTTTTATTTACTTCAGCACTGGTTATGCCATCGCTCCCACATGAGTCTTTGCTCTTTTTCATTTTTATGTGGCTGAAAAATTTAACAATTTTTATCAGCAACTGATTGTTATTTTTCCCGACGAAATTTACGATTTTTTTTTTTCATGCGACAGATTATCAAATTTTGCCATATTTTCTGACCGATTATCAAATTTCATGTTTTCATACTGCGACAGATTGACAAAATTCACGTTTTTTTCCAGTGTGCGACTGAAAAATTTTGTGATGTTTTCCTGCGACCGATTGACAAACTTCGCAAGATTTTTCATGCAATTGATGGATGAATTTCACAACGTTTTTCATTTTTGACCGATTGATGAATTTCATGATTTTTTTCATGCAGTGTAGGAATGAATCTTGCGATTTTCCCCACTATTGATTGAAGAAATTCGCAAATTTTTCTTGCAACCAACTGACAAATTTCGTGATATTTTCTCATGCAATCAGTTGGCGATCTTACAATTTAGTGTCCCATCTTAGCAATTTACATTTTTCCAGTTCATATATGCACAAATGAATTTTTAAATGTAAATATTTGTTTATTTAGATTTTGTATTTATTTTGCTAGGCCATTTTTACTCATGATAAGTTTCTTGTATATAAAAGATTATTTTTTACTGAATTGGTAAACAGCCAAATCAGTAAATAATAATTATTATATTAAGTTTTAGTACATAGTTGAATATTATTATGTTTTTCCTATATTATTTTTAATGTTTGATTTTTGAATTTTTATCAATTGCATTAAGTATTGCACCGAATATATTGAATCATATCACCCTCTAAACGGTAGATATTCCTTTAAAATGTGATAGGAGTAGGTATCTCCCCTGCCATTTTTAAAGGGTAAAATGAGCAGGGCTGCTGGATTTTAGCCAGGCCAAAAAAGGCTTTTTTTGAGCTTAAATCGTTTTTAAGAAGCCGGCTTTTTTAAAAATGAATTTTTTTTAAGTGGGCTTTTCTTGGTTAAGTGGGGAAAAGATTTTCTTAATTGCAATTTTAATTGTATACACAATGAATATTTTAGTATAACAAATTAAATAATTGATTTCTAAAAAGTAAATGCTTCTATTTTGGTTAATGAATAAATTCAAATTTAAAGAAATTAATTTACTATAGTATATACCTATATACACTTCAAGCACTTCAAATTGCATTTTAAACACTTGAAAATTAGATTTATTTTGCTTCAAATTTTACCATTTTCAAAGGGAAAAAAGCACATTAGCATTATATTATATTCACAGTTTATATGTATATAATTTTAAAGTCAAAACTATTATGTCATAGCTCAAACTCACACATACATTGTCAAAATTACTTGTAAAATATCCAATACAGTTTAGGCACTATACAAACTATTTCTTAAATTTAATAAATGTGTTATACAGATGCCATGAATCTAGGTGTATAGTCAAAGAAGGGCTAGAAGGCTGGAGAGCTTTTCTGTTTCTGACAGTAAATATTCTTGTATATTTTTCATAAATAAGAGTAAGAAAAGAAAATAGAAATGAAATAAATTATATTTAGAATTTTATTTTAATGATGGCTTGTATATTCAGAATCTTGTATATCAGATAGCTTGTATAAATCTATTTTTAATGATGTATTTTCTGAGGCGACACAAGTCTTGTCTCAGCCTGATTGCATCTCTTATTGTAATTTACACCTTTGACATTAAAACTTTGTGACTCAACAACTCTGATTTGAAAAATATTTTCTCAGATGTTACAATACATCATTTTAAGCATGTAAACAATAATAAAAAAATGTAGAACATAAAAAAAATATATTAACTGAAAGGTACTTTTTTTATAGCTGGAATAAATAGAAAATTATATACTTCACTTAAATATTGTCAGTTTTCCAATACAAAATTGCAAAATATTTGAAATTACCTATGTAAAAAATCTATTTTTGGACGTCTCCAGCCTTTTCAAATTTATGAAGTTCATTTTAGCAATAACGCTGCTCAAATGATAATAAAACTTTGGCAAGAAAAATGAACTCAATATTGCAGTCTGATCTGTTGAGAATTCTATGAACAATTTATATTAACTGCTGTGTTGGGAGATAGCAGCAATAAATATAATCTTCCTTTAAAGCACTGTTGTATAAGTGCAATGATTTTTGGGTGTGTTGCAGATATGCAATGCATTGATACTAAAAGTTAATTGTTATTTATGATTTAATAAATGTCAGCTAGAGAACAGGTAATTCAGTGGCGTGGCGTCCGGTCAT
Organism: Maratus speciosus; assembly: GCA_963932465.1. Taxonomy (NCBI): domain Eukaryota; kingdom Metazoa; phylum Arthropoda; class Arachnida; order Araneae; family Salticidae; genus Maratus; species Maratus speciosus. The sequence goes on from OZ010795.1 coordinate 389,325,132, forward strand.
CGCTGGATGCGGCGATGACCAAGCAATATTTTAAAACTCTTAATAAGCTTTTAAAACTCTACGATCCAGTTTTAGCAGAACATTTGGAGTTCATGTATAAGTGAAGGTAAGATTTAAAGTTTCTTTTTTGAACATTCAACCATTGAATTTTAGAGTTAATAATTTTTCACCACAAACTTAAATAATTGCGATGACCACCGAAAATTTTCACGCCACGCCACTGAGGTAATTAATATCTATGACATATCAAATACTTATTTTGACATTAGTTTGAATTATATACTTTAAATCTAATAACTGTCAAATAGGAAACTTGTTTCAAATTTATAATCTAAATATAAATCAATCAATCACTCAGTCAGCTTGTGTGCCTGTTATTATTTTTTTAGTTTGGTTTTTGATATGTGTTATTGATGTAGAATCAGACTTTTACTATCACACAAAGGAATTGTAAACCTGCAATAGTTTGAATTGACCCGTGCACTCAAAAACCACCTTACATCTCTGTCAGTACAATGTTTTATTGGTTTTGCTTTTAAACAAAATTAAATCCAATTAATAATTATTTAAGTTTTTTAATAAACAGATGCAAAAATTTATTATCTAGCAGTTTTTATTATCACATTAAAAACCAAATAAAATATGAGTTTTAAATATATTATAAAAAGGGCTGTAAACAAAATTTTACCCCTATAAAAAGAAATTCAAAAACGAAATTTCAAAAAAGAAAAAGATTTGTTGTATATAAATGCATAAGTAAAGACAAACCATGTGTCTCATTAAACAATTTTAGCTGAAAGAATACAATTAGGCTAATTAATGGCACTAAATTAGGGTTTAAACTTCCTCATAACCCATCTTAATTAAACTTATACCAATAATATAGAAATATATATACTTTTATATCTTGGTCTGACTAGTTAAATTTGGCTGAAAGTATTTTTCCAACCATTTCTAAATGACTGATCTTTTAGTGTCCTTTAAGCAAGTTCTTCATTAAACATCATTTCTAATTATTGATATATATATATATATATATATTATTTTAGTCATTTAATTACATAAAATATTGGTCTTGCAGATCATAAATACTTAATGATTGCCAGGGGTGGTGAGAATCTTTAAGTATTTCATTTCCCTCTTCAAACATGCCTTCAATTTTGTTTTTTTGTTTTTTTAACAAAATTTCAATCATTTTATTAAATAAAATATTGATCTGGCAGATTTTAATAATGACATTTTTGTAGAACTTGCACATATTGTATTAGAAGGGAGGACTATTCAAACATTTTTCACCAAATGCTGTTAGTAAAGCCAAGATATTATAAAAAATATTTCTCTATTATTGCTGAAACATGAGTTGAAACCTACCTAGGAAAAGCAATGGGATTTTCCATCCCGCTATTTAGACTAAATTTTTGGGAGAAAAGTGCACATTATACATAAGTAAGTACAGTAATCCTATTCATATCATTTACAATGAGGGAAATGCTGGGTTGAACCTTAATAACATATTTAAATTTCTTGACAATTCAAGCTTATTTATAAAAAATAAAGCATGTATAGACAGGCAGACGAAAAAAGTCATAAACTATATTTATAAAAGATAGAGCATGTATAGACAGGCAGACAAACAAAGTCATAAACTAAAGTGCTAAAAATTAAGGTATTTACCTGAACAGAAAAAACTTCACCAGCACCCTCACAATCATTTTGTGTCAAAATAGGTGTATGAACAAAACAAAAACCTTCATCCTGAAAAAAATAATTAATTAAATAATTAAGATAATGATATAAGTTAATTAAGTCATATAAGTTCATTTAATATGAGTTAATTAAGCTGTTAAAGAATGAATTATCATGCAGAAATTAAATAGTACTCATGAAGAATGGTTATCAACCAATCTATGGGAAAGTGGTCTTACTAAAAGCTTAACCCATTAGGATTATATGGCAAAGTGAAAAATAAATACTTGATGCCAATTTTTTTTAATTCATTAGTAAAACAAAACGCTTTAAAATGTGTAAAAATGATATTTTAATAATTTCCGAGCAAAAAAAAGTTTAAAAAAAAAATAAATTTTGTATAATTCATATTAATTATGTGATAGTAGGAATTGCCTGATTTTGAATCACTAAAAAGGAAAGAAAAAAAAAAGACATTTATATAGACTTTATGAATTTGTTTATTTAAGTAAAAACAGAATAATTAGGGGGAAAAAAGGAAAACTAAATATTTCTCAGAATATGAAAGTACATGAAATAATTAGTTTTGCAAAGGTAAATTGTTTTAATGTGTTGGAAAAATTCAGAATGTAAAGATAATTTAAAAAGATCGTCTCTTGTGAAAATTCTAATGTCTTTCTTCATATAGCATCAATAGATAAAAATTCAGAAAATCATTTTGAATGCACACTTTTTTTCTTCCGACTCAAACTAATAATAAGAAGAACATTAGCTTCTCTGAGTAAAATGTTTTTGTTTTACAGATTTAAACATTCATTCAGTATCAGAACTATTAGTTTTATATTTAATATCATCCTCCATTTGGCATCTAACACTACATCTTACTCAACACATGCAGAAAAATTACAGAACTTTCAAAAATTTTTAGAGAACTAAATAAAATAATCCTTTTTTTCTTTTTCCCTTACAGATATGGAGGCAGAGACTATTACTAGACAGTCATGAAATTAATGATAATTAATTATTAATACTAATTATTAATTATTTTCATAATAATAATTAATTATTTTCATGTAAACTAATCAATAAGCACTTTACTTGAAGAGGTAATATTACGGATTTTGATAAATGTCAATCATTTGGCAAGTAGTAAAATTAATTTTTCATACTAATGGATCTGTTAAGTGGATTTTTTTCAACAAGTAATATTTTAATCTACTGGAAACTATCAATGTAATAAATATTCATATTTGGGAAATAAACTTATTCATATGAGTACAAGGATGCATACAATTTATTAGATTTCTGCAGAAAATATGCTTCAAATGTTACACAGAAGTAGGCCTGGGCCTTAAATCGATTTAAAGCTTACATCGGAAATCCGATTTAACCATTGGTCTTAAATCGATTTAAGCTAAAATCAGAAATCGCGATTTTGCCATTGTCTTAAATCGCGATTTAGCCATTGGCTTTAAATCGATTTAAAACAAAATACTGATTCAGAGCTAACATCGGAAAACCGATTTATCTACTTTGATGTATCTACCACTTGCATCGCAAGCTGGTGTTAAATCGATTTAGGAGGATCCGATTTAAGCAAACATCACAAGCCTCAATGCTTTCCGATTTAAGAAAAACAAGGCACGCTGGTGTTAAATCAATTTAGCAGGATTCGATTTAAGAAAACATCGAACCTCAATCCCCTCCGATTTAAGAAAACGATGATTTAAGTAAAAATTGATATTTATTTATTTATTTTGTAAACAAGATGCAGAGTTTACGAGATTGGAATGTGTATTTTTCAAAAATTAAGAACTTATATGGTGGAAAGTTGAAAGGAAAAAGTAATGTTTAAATCTTAAAATCCAAATTCATCGAATTTCAATTTATATGCTAATGCAATCTTTTGATGAAAAATTAAGTTTTCACATATTTGAGTAATATTGCAATATGTATTTTTTATTTTCTAATATTCTGTAATTAATTAAAATGTTTTAAAGTAGAATCCTGCATTATTTCAAAAGATTGTTTTCCTGAAATTCATTCAGCATTTATATGATTAAAAATAAATAATAATAAAGTTTTATATTTAAAATCCAAACTCATCGACTTTCAGTTTATACTTTTATGCATTCTTATGATAAAAAATTCATTTTTTGCATGTTTTAGTAATATTTTAACATTTATTTTTTATTTTCTATTATTTTGTAACTAATGAAATTATTTTAAAGTATACTCATGCATTGTTTTGTGTATCACTATTTGGCTGTGATCCACATGAAATATTTTCCTTTTACTAATATTTTTTTTCTGAAATTGATTGAGTATTTATGGTCGGAAAAAAAGAATAAAGTTTCATATTTAAAATCCAAATTCATCGAATTTCAGTTTTTATTTTTATGCATTTTTTTAATGAAATATTCATTTTTCACATATTTGGGTAATATTTTAATACATATTCTTTATTTTCTATTATTCTGTAATTAAAATATTTTAAAATAGTCATGCATCAGGTTTGACATCCGATTTCAATGCCAGCCACGTGGATTGAGTATTTTGCTGAAATTGATTCACTGTTTATATCCAAATTCATCCATTTTCAGTTTATATTTTTATGCATTATTTTCATGAAAAATAAATTTTCATATGTTTGGGTATTATGGGAATATTTTAGTTTTAATTTATTATTATTTTGTAATTAATTAAAAATACTTTAATAAAGTTCTGTAATGAATCAAGTAACTTTTTTTACAGCAGAATGAGGGAGGGGAGGAGGAGGCATTCATTAGATTTTTCTGCAGATCTGCGATTTTCTGCTTTTTTGACATTTTGTTATCATTAAAAAGAGATATTTTAAGATTATATTTTATTACTAATCTTAAAGGATGGCAACGGCCGTGAAAAAAAAAATCAGCAATTTCAGTAATTTCTAAGGCTCACACTTTCAATCCTTCTCCATCCGCTATATAGATGTCAGCATTTATGTTAAACAAATTTTATTATAATCTAAAAGTTAAAAAGATATAAAATTGCACCTTATTTCTCACATCTCCCCCACCCCTTTTTTGTAACTACTTTTCTCATCATGGTAAATGAATAATTAAATTCATCATAGAATTATTTTAATATGCGCTTCTGTTTTACCTCAATAACTTTTTAAATCTGTGTCTGTTAAAAAAAAAAAAAAAAAAAAAAAAAAAAAAGAGTGTAGGTTGTTTGCAATGAAGTGCTATTTGGGTGGAGTTGGGGAATTTGTCCCCCCCCCCCCCTTAAGGAATTTAGATTGTAGCAGGCATAACAAGTCAAACAAAAAAAAAAAAAAAAAAATTCTTTTATATTACTTCTTAAAGAATGAATTTATAAAATGTATTAAAATAGGTCACTAATTTTTAAAATGGAAAAAAAACTAGTGTTTTAGGACATTAAAATTTTTTTATATGTAAAATATACCACTTTTCAAAATTATTTGAAAAATTAAAAACTAAGTATACTAAATAATACAGGAGGGTGGGGGGGGGGGGGGGGGGGGGGCACATAAAGACCGTATTTTGTTACTAAAAATTAAAAAATAGGCTTCCAGATTCTAAAATGTAAAATCGGTGTTAAATCACGATTTAGCACTAAATCGCGATGTTAGATGGATGATAAATCGATTTAAGAAATTTCTACATCGCCCAGTCCTACACAGAAGCTTGTTTGCACTTTATAAAAGTTATTTTCACAGTTAATTTCAATAAAAAAATTCTGCATTTATTGACACCTTTTGACTCTATTTCTTGGCTATAGCTCTGGTTCAAAATTTTTATGATAATATGAATTTTCTTAGTACAGTCGTGTAAATTTTCTCACATACCTCTTGGATAAGTTTCTGATTAAATTTTTTTCAATGAATGATAATGAATGGTGTCTTCTTAACACTCTCTTTAAAGCATTTAGTTGGTGGTAAATGGAAATTTGTATATCACTGTATGAAGCATGGCACTATTTAAGTGGCTGTAACAAAACCAGTGCATTTTCTATATAAATCAATTGAAGAAAAAAATACAAAATGGGTTTGTGAATGTCAAGAAATTTTTTTTTAAAGAGATTTGTGATTTCTGCTAGCTGGTAAATTAAATCTTAAAAAAGTATCAGATAAGGCTAAAATAAACTCATGTTCTTATCAGCAAAATATTTTAGAACCCATTTTCGAAGAAGAAATTCTAGTTTTATAAGGAAAAGTTATCAATAAATTCAAGCTTCATATGAACAAAGTCTCCAGCAGTGTTGATTTCAGGGGGTGGCCCGGAGCAATGAGATGCCCCCCCCCCCCCACTAGAAGATTTGAAATTTTGTATTTTCAATGGTCAAAAGGTGCAATTTCCTCCCTGTGGCAGCTTTCTCTGCAACATATCAGTTTCCGTACACCCCCCCCCCCCCCCTGTTACTCAAAATCTACTTTGAACAAGTAAAGTCATTATATTAGCTCTTTTGTTAAAACAATACGTAGTTCTACCTTCATATATATATTTTTTTTCTTTCTCTCGCTTTTTCGCAACGAACGTAAGTCAACACGTACAAAGATTTATAATTTCATTTTTACTTATTCAAAATTCCCATTCTCACATATTTATTTCTTTTTCTTAACGGTCTTTATTTAAAAGTAATCAAGGACACATACAACTTAAGTACATCTGCACTTTTTTAATGTTTCATTTACTTTATCGTATTTTATCTGCGTTATAAATAAGCCACTCTTAATTGCAGTTAGAATTTGATGGGTAAAAGAAACAAAAATAAAATAGTATTTTATGGGAATTGCTGTTTCAAATTATATTTCATTTATCTTAGCACATATGCCTTCTACAATTTACATACATTCGTTAAAGATTTCACAATCACATTTAAGCGCAATCTGTTGTTAAAGTAAACAAAACCAGACTTCATGTCGCTCTTATTCATTAAATATGTAGGATTGCTTTACATCCTGTGGGTGTGCTGAAAGGGGGGCTGCCACATTACTTTTTTGCTAAAGCTGCCGCCAATGCTTTGTCTCTGTAATTCCGGCATCAAAAACTTTGTAAATTTGGCGATAATGTAATCCGCCAAGTCATGTGATTCAGTATGCAAAAAAAGTAGAGTTGGCTCTCGACCTCTGAGCTGTAAGGTCTAAAAAGGGCCGCTGTTATTTTCTTCTGTTGACGTTACGGAGCACTTTGCCATGGATAATTATATATCTACATATCTTCATATCTGATGCTCTTTTTGCGAATTGTCTGTTTTCATTTGAAAAGGAATAAACATTGACTGCACTTTCTTTCACCTACAATGTTGGAGTTTTTTTTATCTCACCATATCATCGAACCCCTGCCCGGAACTCTATAATGTCCCTCCCGGAACTACAGAAATCCCTCCCGGAGAAAAGTGTCTGAATTCAACACTGGTCTCCAGTCACTCTTCCAAATCAACTGCTGCATATTTAGAAAAATATCAAAATGGAATAAATCGTAGAAAATTCGTTTGATGCTTCCCTCGTGGACTTTTCTGCATTTAGTTGTTAAAGTGAGCGTTAGGAAAATACCATTCATAAGCATTCAAAAAACATTGAAAGCCATCCAAGAGATGTGGAAAAAAATTGTCATGAAAAATTATATTATCATAAAAAATTTGAGCCAGAGCTATAGTCAAGAGTATAGCCAAAATGTATCAAGAAATATGGAATTTATGCATAAAAATTAACTGTGAAAATTATTTTCATAAAGTGCAAACCTTCTGTATGCTAATGCGTAATCAGGCAATCTTTAAAAAAATCTGCATTAGCAATAAAAAATATGAATATACACAAATGAAATGCTCGGAGCTAGTGTAGATTATCTTGTATTGCAGCTGCTTTAAGAAACTCTTTTTGATGATATTTTTTATTATTCTGAAGAACTAAAATATTGAAAATAACTATTGATTTAAATATAGTCAAAGTAATTTGTATTTAAAAATGATTATATAATTAATGGTTTAAGTGACTTAGTCAATTATAGCATTGAGAATTTTCATTAGAAGATTTTAGGTTCAAACTATGATGCTATTTTTCAAAGAAATGAAAAAATCCTGAATTTCGACTTTACCTATTGATGGATTTCACTGCAGTATGATAATGCAATTTTGATGAAAATGTCAGATAGTCTATTCCGGCTCTGAGCATCTCAAATAACATTAAATTACAAATTAAAATAAGACTTTTTAAAAAATATCACAAAAACAAACAAAAGATGCATGCATCAAGATAATAAATCCTTTCTGTTGGTTTTGGGGGCACACAGAGTTAGCAGAATAGCTCGACATAAACATTTATTAACACTAACAAGAAGACAAAAATATATACATAGCTTAAGTGCGACTAAGCACTGACATGTTTTTAACAGAACTGAATAATCTCGCTCGCAGAGTGGATTTGTAGAAACGTCACTGTACGCGCATGCGCTGAAAGAAAAGGGTAAGATAAATGGACGTTGTATTCCAACAATTTCCCCTTTACAACGTGCATTTTCTTAACAAAACTATATTCTCCTATTAAGCAAATTACAGAGAAATAATATTAATATAAAAATTACAAATACAAATTATATACTTATATAAAAAAGGATACAGAATAATGCTGAAAATTATTTTAAACATTTTGTCCTATCATTTCACAACATTTTTTATGTTTATAAGCGTTTAAAGCTTTGGTTAAAATGTCTGCAGGCATATTTTCTGTCTCTAGGTATTTGACCTCTATTTCGCCATTATCGTAAATTTCGCGCACAAAATGATGTCGAATGTCGATGTGTTTCGTGCGCGAATGGTAAACCGGATTTCGTACTAATTTTTGAGCAGACTGGTTATCACAAAATATTATAGTAGGCGCAGTCACTGTTTCAGGAGAAAGTTCACTTAAAAACCGTCTGAGATGCAAAATCTCTTTGGCGGCTTCTGACAATGCCATGTACTCCGCCTCTGTTGTGGATAATGCGACAGTTCGTTGTTTTCTCGATTCCCACGATATGGCTCCACTGGCGTATTTAAAAATGTAGCCAGTGTATGATTTTCTGTCATTCACATCCGACGCCCAATCGGCATCGACAAATGCAATCAAGGATTCAGAATCACGCTTAAAGTCCTTGATCTTGGGTTCCTTTCAGGTATCGCAAAATTCTTTTTGCAGCTATCCAATGAGGTTTACCTGGATTGTTGTTAAATTGACTTAGGAAATTCACAGCGTGAGTTATATCAGGTCTAGTAGCGACTGATAAATACATAAGGGATCCTATTAATTGACGGTAGGGAATATTATTCATTTCAGACTTTTCTTCTTCAGTTTTGGGACACATATCTTTAGTAAGCTTCACGTTATTATCAAAAGGTGTAGATATTGGTTTGGATTCTTGCATATTAAATTTGCTCAGAATATCTTCAATGTATTTCTTTTGAGTAATTTTAATATTGTCCCCGTTTTGCATAAATTCTATGCCCAAACAATAGTGTAAGAGACCTAAATCTTTCATTTTAAATGATTTTGATAATTCATCTCGAATATATTGATAATCTTCTTTACATTTAGTAAGAATTATGAGATCATCAACATAAACAATGATAATAGCTTCAATGGGAGATTTAGAAAAATACACACATTTATCAGCATTAAGTGATTTAAACTTCATTTGTTTCAATTTTTCATCTAATTTTTTGAACCATTGGCGACCCGATTGTTTTAATCCATAAAGGGATTTTTTTAACAAACAAACTTTGTCAGCATTAGATTCATTTTTAAAACCTTCAGGTAATTCCATGTATATTTCTTCAGTTAAATCACCATTTACATAAGCCATAATAAAATCTAATTGATATGCAGTGAACCCATTTTGGATGCCATATGCGATCGCAGTTCTTATTGAACTTAATCTAGCTACAGGAGAAAAATTTTCGTCAAAATCGATACCAGGTTTTTGTGTACAACCTTTTGCTACCAATCTCGCTTTAAATTTCTCGATTGACCCATCTGGCTTATATTTTGTTTTTAAAACCCACTTAGATCCTATAATTTTCTTATGTTTTGGCCTATCTACTATTTGCCATGCATTTTCTTGCATTAATGAATTAAATTCTAAATTCATCGCATTTATCCATTCGTTTTTATACGGACTATTTAGAGCTTCAAATAATTCAGGACAAGAGTCAAAAGAATTATTTACTGCAGTTTGAGATTTTTCTTCTTTCGGAATAATAATTGTTTGATATTCCTTTCGAGGTCTCCCTTTTCTACCTGTTTTTATTTTTCTTGGCCTCCCGCGCGTTCTGAAAGAAGGGGAGTCAGAAATTTCATCAGATTGCGAATCAATTCATAGGCGTAACCAGCCTTTTGAACGGGGAGGTGCCCAGACTTTTTAACCTGAACATGTTAGATACAAACTATATCTTATATAGTAAAATCTGCTAAAACGAATCCCATAAAACCGATTGAATTTCCGTTTTAGACAGTTTTCCATCTTAGAAGGTATAATTGTGTGGTATTTCTTTTAAAAAGGGCTCAAACGTGATTTTTGATTGCGTGAGGACGGTTGAGAAGGGGGCCTATTTTGATGTAAGAAGGCATGTGGATAGTATATAGCAATGTCTCGACTAAGTTCGCTCCCCAGCTTCATCAGCCATCGTGTTTCAAAATGTCGGTCATTAAATTAAAAAAATATATATTTAAAGTGAGGTGCAAAAAAATTTGAAATTGAAAAAGGTTTCTTTCTTAAGTATTTGACCTTGATATAAGAATTCCGGAGGATTTTTTGTTTTGTCTTTATCTTAAAAAATGGCTCAGATATAGCAGTTTGAATTTCTAATGTGGGTGACATTTTGAAAAATCTGATTTTTTTGCCTGCGACAGCACTCGTACATATATCAACCGATTCCGAAGTGAGTGAGCATGCGCACATGAATTACACAGGTCTCGACCAAGTTCACTGGTTAGCCTCATCCACCATGTTGTCTTAAAATGGCAGGCACTTCAAGATATCGCCGAATTTGGCAACCAAATATAAGTTACTTTATTTAAAAGCAGCTTGGATAAAGCTGACTAATTTCGCGAAATTCCCTTTCATAATAATATTTAGTATTGATAAAAATTAGTATTTAATCTCCTATAATCGGTTTTCACTAAATTGAGCTTCGTGTGTTTGAATAATATAAGTTGGCTTTTTAAAAAATAAGGAATATGAAAGGCCTTCCGGCCCCTGGCTCTGGCCGGAAGGACTTTTTTTCATTGCAAAGGAGGTAAGGTATGTGTCCCCCCCCCCCCCCCCCCGCTTTACCTCTGCTAATCGAAATTTGGAATTATCGTTTCACATTTGCATCCCCTTTCAATTTTTTTTTGCTTCTTTCTTGACTTTAAACTACCAAAGCAAAGAGACAAATAGTTTCTATCCTCGTCAAGAACTTGCGTTAATTTCTCGTGAAATTGCAGAAACATGCAATAGAAAGAACGGCGTTAAAAACATCTCCCACAGACAAAGGACGTCAAAGTGGGATTATAAAGCCACCTTTTTGAATTACTATGACTAATACAGATTCTTGCAAATATTCTAGTTTTAAAAAAGATAAACAACATAATTTTCTTTAAAAAAAAGAAAAAAAAAATATTTAGGTTTCTTTTTTTATCACATTTCAAAACTTAGCCGTTTAGTTTTCTGAACTAAACTAATTGAACTCTACTTTCACTTCTTTTTTCTTTTGTAGATTTCGATTTTTTAAAAATAATTGTGCTCGAGTCTGCGGAAACGGGGGTGTGCCCGGGCACCCAGGGCACCCCCCCTGGTTACGCCTATGCAATTTCTCTTTCACTGTCGCCACTAGAAATGTCTGGTTCCGTTTTCATGACTGGAAATATTTCTGATTGTTGCGTAATTGTGTTTGTGCTCGTATTTTCATTATTTTGAGAGAAAGGAAAAATTAATTTTATTTCGGTGTTACAGGAGGGATCATTTTCAAATTCGTTAATAAATCGAACATCACGGATTATAACAATTTTTCTAGATTTCTTGTTCCAAAGCCTATATGCTTTTGATTCATTAGAATAACCTACAAAAATATGTTCTTCTGATCTAGGATCAAATTTTCCCTTATTTTGCCTTTTATTAAGTACGAAACATTTTTGCCCAAATATTTTGAAGTATGATAAAGTTGGCTTGATGCCAAAGAATACTTCATATGGAGTTTTATTTTCGCTTAAACGTCATGTCGGGCAGCGATTGCGTATGTAAGCAGCACAATTTATAGCTTCGGCCCAAAAAGATTGTGGAAGATTACTTTGTAATAGTAAACACCTTGCCATTTCAGTTAACGTTCTATTCGATCTTTCAGGGGTGCCATTTTGCTGAGGGGTTAAAGGGGAAGAAAATTCTCGTTTTATACCGCATTCTTCGATATATTTATCAAATTCTTCGCCGCAATATTCTAAGCCATTATCTGTACGAAGAAATTTTATTTTCTTTCCTAATCGGTTTTCGACTGCTGCTTTGTATTTAACAAATGCATTCTTAACCTCATCCTTGGTTTTAAGAAAACTAACTTCAATATAACGTGATTTATCATCAATAAAAGTAACAAAATATCACGATCCTCCATGGGAAGGGACTCTCATGGGCCCACATAAATCTGAATGGATCCGAAATAATAAATCATTACTTTCAAAATTTGATTGTTTAGGAAAAGGGCGGACAGTTTGTTTACCTTGAATACAAACTTTACAATCTTTAAGAGACTCATGATCATTGAAATTTAAATTTCTAACCATATTATTAGATTTAAGTTTCTTTAAATCAGACTCATTTAAATGTCCTAACTTTAAATGCCATTTTACAAAATCACTTACCTGTGCTATTGCAGCTCTTTCGGGGATTGGATGTACATAATATAAATCACCTTGACGAACAGCTTGTACTAGTATAGAACCATTAGGCTCAATTATTTTAGCATATCGTTCTTTAAAAAGCACAGAACGATTATTAGCCGTTGCTTTTGACGTTGAAATCAAATTACATTTTAACTCGGGTACACACAGAACGTTCTTAAGTGTGAGATTAGTAGTCCCACTACCGTTAGGCACTGTAACAAGAACTGTTCCTATTCCTGTGATTTTTGCTGTTTTATCAACCGCAAGCTGTATTGTAGAATTATCACGAGGATGAAATTCTGTAAATAAATTTTTATCTTTGCACATATGAGATGTACAACCGCTGTCTAAACACCATGCAGTAGATTGATGGTATACGTCGTTAAATGCCATACTAACCGGTTCTTCATAACTAATCATTCAACCTTGATTTCCTTTATTTAAAGATGCAAGCTTTCTGTCAGCTATTTTCTTTCTACATTCGTTAGCTTTATGCCCGATTTTGGAGCAATAATTGCACTTGAAATTACGATAATTTCTCTCTGCAGGAAAATTTTTATTTGTATTAGTCTTCCATTTTTCATTTTTCTTCTGTTCTTGATTATTTCTCTTGTTTTCTATATAATAGGCATTTTGTGAATCATGAGTGGTTTTTCCTTTTCTAGCTTCCCATTCTTCTAGCATCTTAATTTTCAAAGAATCGGGTTTAGGTAATTCATCTCTCGATTCTATAGCGCATCTAAAATTTTCGAAATTCTCAGGAACACTGTAGAGTAGAAGAATTGATAACAAATCATCCGCAATTTCTATTTCCATTTCTTTTAATTTATCAACAATCTCAAAAAAGATATTTAAATGTTCAGACATCGTTTCACTGAAACTCATCTTTCGAAACAGAAGCTGTTTTAACAGCGTTGCTTTCTTTGCGGGGCCTCGATTCATAAACGTCTTTCAATTTATTCCATACAGAATTTGAAGTCGCACAATGCTTGATGTGGCACAATTCACTAGGATTTATGGCCAGAATTATATCAGCACGGGCTTTTTGATCAGCCTGGAGCCATTTCTTTTCATCAGCGCTACCTTCGGCTGGTTTCTCTTCTTTGCCGGTTACATAATCCCAATGATCATTTTTTATTAATACTGCTTCAATTTGAAGTTTCCAGCTATCAAAGTTATCTTTGCCGAGCTTTTCAATTGTCGTAACATGTGACATGATTAAATAAAATATCTCGCAGCCACAAATCAAAACAGTTAATCAGAACGTAGAAGAGTTCTTAATTTCGGTTTAGGCTTAAGACTTTACGATTCGAAAGTTCGAATAAAAAAATATTTCTGCTATTTATAGCGCAGTGGAAGCGTGCTGGGCCCATAACCTCTGTTGGTTTTGGGGGCACACAGAGTTAGCAGAATAGCTCGACATAAACATTTATTAACACTAACACGAAGACAAAAATATATACATAGCTTAAGTGCGACTAAGCACTGACATGTTTTTAACAGAACTGAATAATCTCGCTCGCAGAGCGGATTTGTAGAAACGTCACTGTACGCGCATGCGCTGAAAGAAAAGGGCTTAAAGGGGATAAATGGACGTTGTATTCCAACACTTTCTCTTGAGATTAAAGTATACATAAAGTTATTTTCAATTAGAGTAAAAGCAAGTCTGTGTCTACTCGAGTAATGGTAGACTTGGAAGGCTTTAGCCTGAAGAACGAAAATTCATTTTTTTCAAACATATAACTTTTCTTTGTTTCTTTTTATGGTGTTTTTAAAGAGTGTTTCACTTTAGCCAATATATTTAATACCAGTAATTTTTTTTTTTTTTTTTTTTTTTTTTATGTATATATAGTCTGCATATAATTAAAGAATAAAATCTGTTCTACAATTTTATTAAACAACAAATATTCAACATATTTGATTAGTGAAACAACTGTAGAATTTCATTTATCTAAATTGTCAATAGTACTTAGTATCTATATTAATAAAAGAAAGTTTTTGCCTATATACATGGAGTGTGTGTCTGTTTATTTGTTTGTTGGCGATGGCTATGGAAATCTATGGTATGTAGAAGTCTGCAAATGTGGTTTCAGAAAGACGAATACAGATGCAAATGCATCTGAGGCTCAGATTTTGGATTTTTTATTATTTTATACCAAACCGAATGATTTGCATATTTCCCTGATCACCCAAGTTCGTCGGCGATTCTGATCCACTGATAAGAACAATTCAAATTGAAACTTTTTGCCAAATACAGCAGATTTTATCCTCTTTTTAATAAGGCTTATTCAGAATTCGTATACAGTGATTTTTGAACATTTTGTGATTTTTTTCCCCTATTTTACCAAAAAGATAAGCTTGTTTTTTATCAACCTATTTCTATTCAATACTTTATCCATCCAATCTTATATTTTATATTCCTGTATGGAGCAGTTTTTTGGAAATCAATTAAAAAATAAAATAAAAAATATGAAAGAGATTTTTTTTAATTAAGTATTAAATAAATAATAATTTATTTTTTATATTATTCATTGAATTTTCCCCCTTGAAATGCCATGAAATTTAAATGAGGAAAAAGTTACAGCATTGGTTTTTACTAAGTAACTTATTTTATCACCAAAAATTTTACTGTGACACATATGATCTCGCACTCAGGAGTTTTTTTTTTTTTTTTTTTTTTTTTTTAATCCGGCACATGCGAGATATATTTAAAGTAATCCCAGAAAATAGTAATGTTATTTTAGGTTATTATCCAGGCTCGGGCAATGCTGGTGGATCTAGATTAATATTAAAATAATCATTTAAAATAATATTAATCAATAAATCTAGAAAAGTTTTCAAACTTGATATTGTAAAGAAGTAATTTTTCATGACCCTTTCTAAAAACTAACTTTACTGTAATTTGTTTTTACATTTTGAAAAATAAACTATTTATTAACATAAGCTTGCAATATACTCATGCATAAGGGAAAAAAAGAGACAGGAGATAAATTGATAGAATTTATATTTTAAATTCACTAATTCAAATTATTTACCTGGAAAAACTGATGAACAGCAATAGAGGAACAATTTCTTATCCTAAGAATTGATGATGTTTTCCTAGTTCTTGGTCTTAAATGAGGAAATTGCCTGATATATTCAGATGAATGCTTTACTCTATTTTCAAAAGGATAATCCTACAAAGAAAATAAGCAAAAGATTAAATTTTGTGTTAACTGTTTTTTCTTTATATATGATTTATTAGTTAACCCCTTTGGTACATTTGATGACTAAGTCTCATCAAGTATTTACCTTTAGACAAGTGTAAGATGGCAAGTCATAATTTGAGTTGAGAAAATGTTTAACATTATTAACATTGTTTTTATGAGCTTTGTTTGTGATACACTAACGATAAATCTAACAACCAATATTTTACAATGCCTTCAAATATATTTTATATTCTAAAATCAAGGGTATAAGAAAAACAAGGTTGATGTTGTTTTTAAGTCATTGCTGAAGAACTATTGGAACAAATATTCGTTGCCTATTTATAAAATTGCAATATGTGTACTTCAAATATTGATAAGGTTCCTTTGCAATCATAAAATTAGGAACATTTCCCAGAAAATATTATATAAGCTAACAAGGAGAGGGCCAACCTTGTTAATCACAGATTTTGATTATTTTAATATATGTTGTAGGATAGAGACCCCTTAGTCTCAGGTTTAACGGATTTTATCCAACACTCCTTAGTTCTTGAGAAACTGGGGGATCTAATAGTAGTACACAACTTAAATACTTACTTTGTAACAAAAAGGATAGGTTGGCCGTAGCTCAGTTAGTACGGCGTTTGCTGGCTAATCTGCAGGCCCGGGTTCGGTACCTGAAAGCGCTACATTTGTTTTTCTCATTTTTTGTTTTATAAATATACTTGTAATTATAATTTAATAATTTTAATTAAAAATTTTAATATCATGCATTAATTATAATGTTAACAAACTTAAATTTATCATTTTTTATTTTTAAACTATTATTTCTCATCCTTTAAAGAGGTTTAAAAAGAAATTGGATCTATTATTGAATGATGAAAATTCCAAAATCGTGACAAAACCTGTTGTGGTGCCATCTAGTTATGATAAAATAAAAGAATATTCAAATAAAATAAAAATAAAAGCAGAAAGAAGATAAAGGGGAAAGCAAAATAATTGAAAGTGCAAGCATATGTATTATAAATTTAAAAATCTTTAATATGCAAAAAATCGGTTGTAATTTAATTCTAATGCTAATTTTTTAATATAATTATGCTTGTTACTTTAAAAACAGAATAATAGCATTATGGCATTGACTTCCTTTCTTAAAGCAATGCGTAAATGATGTTTCTTTAAAATCACGAATTGACACAATTGCTCAATATCATTGCATCGATAAAGAATATATGAAATACATTTTAAAAGTGATTTTAAAAAAATTAACAGTTTTATGATGTTTTATACAACTATTTAGTTAAAAGTAAAAAATTAAATAGGTTGAAATTATAATTGATATACAATATTATAAATTTTAATTGACAATGAGATTATTAAGTTATACTTACAAATATATTTATAAAACAAAAAATGAGAAAAACAAACATAGTGCGTACCGGTATCGAACCCGGGCATGCGGATCAGCCGGCAAATGCCTTACCAACTCAGCTACGACCCCCAAAGCAGAATACTTTGCAATGTTCTGCAACGGAATTTCATATGATCAAAAATGTTCTGCAAGCGCAATGGGGGAAAAAAGGGGGGGGGGTGTTTATATACATATGTAAGGATGTAATTTCATCTTTTATGAAAATGCTAAAGATGTTTCGTAAAACACTGTCAAACAAAAGAAACATATTCTGGAGGCAAGATTTATTTCTAGAACCATGGCATTGACACAGAAGTTACTGACTTTGGAAGTGAGATATTTAGACATATTACTTTTATGAAGAAAATGTCTTTGGAAATTTGGTCCATACATAGTTATATGGCCAGCTTTTACAATTTTCCTAACAGATTTATGTCTAGATGGAGGTATAAATAAACATACGTTTGTCTGTTGTACCAATGGTCGTTTCGTTCCCATCAGCTGTATTGAGCCTTTTAGAAATTTTTTTATCGACTGTAGACCCCCATGATTCGCATATAGCTTCAGATACTGAAATAGACAAAATTTTAGTTAGAAAACTGGTTAATTTCAGGATCTCTGATATTAAGGTATTCACAGGATTTTTTAACATGGTCTTATTTTGAAAATACATTTCACTCTCCTGGCACTCTTTGACAGTTTCATAAACCCAATCAAAAAATACAGTGTATTCAAAATACAGCTCCTTCCCTTCCTCTTTGGAAGGAGGAACACAGGGGAGTACATTCAAAATTTCTAAAAAATTGGAAAGATCCAAGATTTTGTTTGTCACATCTGAACGTGGAAAAATCAGATATTCAAAATTGAATAAATATTTTGTTGCTTTGATCTCATTAAGTTCTGTGCTTTGTCCAAAATAGACACTGTATTGATGCAGTGTATCAATATATTGAACCATATCTTTGATGTCACTGATAAAATACGGTATACTAGAATTATCAGTAGTAGACCTTAACATTTTGCTACTTATTGGAAGGTCTGGCAGAGGTACTCCTTGGAAAGTACTTTCTTCTGAAAACATGTGCCATGAAAGTATTGTATTTTTGAAAAAACATTTTGGCAATGATCTGACAATATCAATAAATTGTTACACAATCTCACAATTATGAAGGCTTGTCAGATGGGATTTGGATGTTTAGCAAATAACAGTTTAGATTTGTAATTAAATCTGTATACTCCCAAGGAAGAAGATCTGTTACCTGAATACATTTTAGCATGGTAGCGAGTTCCGAAATTATATCAGCAATAACTATTATATTGAAGATATTTCTTTTTGATAAAAGTTTGTCCCTCAGACATGCACTTTCTGTTTTATCAGAGGGTGTGACTAATGCCTTGAAGTCATTTAGGAATGTTTGAAAAACATTAAAAGCATGAGAAACAAATTTCAAAGTTTTAAAAATTTTAGGCTTGCAGAGAAACATTTGCAGTTCATCTGCACATTCATTTAGACTTTCAAATGATTTCCCCCACATGAATTCTTTCATGCAAGTATTGATAAGTGCTAAGGAATCTTCCACAATTTTACTATCTGAATGTACCTGAACCAACTCTAGTCTGTGCATAGGGTCCCAGGATACAGGAATATCTTCTCTAACCAGTATAGGTCCAAATTAACATTTTTTTCCCACTGGCCGCTGGCCAGTACAGATTTTTTTCACTGGCCAGTTTTTTTTTTTTAACCATTGGCCAGTAACAAAGTTATGTACGCTCCATACAAAATTGTGTTTTTTCTAACTATCAACATTGTAATTTTCTAATATTTATTACTTACCATTCGATATGATTACACTCAACTGAAAAATTTTACTTTTTACTATTAATTGCAATGAAATCAATTCACAGGAAATTTTCAAAAAGGTTTCAGCAGAGGACCCCCCCCCCCTCCCTCGGCACTAACTAATATGCATTTTTCTGCGACCATTTAATGAATTTCGCGATCTTTTGACGAAATTCACGTTTTTTTGCGACCTTTTGCAAAATCTGCGTTTTTTCACGATCTTTTGACGAAATCTGCGCCTTTTCTGCAATCTTTTCCCAAAATTGCGGTTTTTTGTAATTTTTTAACGAAATTTGTGGGGTTTTTTCGCCATTCTTTGAAAATATTTGCATTTTTTTTTCAAGATTTTTTGACGAAATTTGCGTTTTTCTGCAATCTTTTGATGAAATTTGTGTTTTTTCCGCAATCTTTTCGTGAAATTAGCGTTTTTTTCACGATCTTTTGACAAAAGTTGCCATTTTTTTCGCGATTTTTTCACGAAATTTGTGTTTTTACCACGATCTTTTGATGAAATTTGCGTTTTTTTCCGCGATCTTTTCTCGAAATTTGTGTTTTTTCTGCTATTTTTTTTTTAAATTTGTATTTTTCCGCGATCTTTTGACGAAATTTGTGTTTTTCCGCGATTTTGTCACGAAAGTTACGTTTTCTCCACGATCTTTTGACGAAATTTGCGTTTTTTCCGCGATCGTTTCTCGAAATTTGTGTTTTTTCCGCGATCTTTTCACGAATTTTGCGTTTTATCCGCGATTCTTTGAAAAATTTGGAGATTCTTTTTCGCGATTCTTTGTCGAAATTTGCGTTTATTCGCGGTCTTTTCGAATTTTGCGTTTTTTCCGCGATCTTTTCTCGAATTTTGCGTTTTTTCCGCGATCTTTTCTCGAATTTTGCGTTTTTTCCGCGATCTTTCCACGAATTTTGAGCTTTATACGTGATCTTTTCACGAATTTTGCGTTTTTCCGCGATACTTTGAAGAATTTTGTGATTTTTTTTCTCGATTCTTTGTCGAAATTTGCGTTTTTCCGCGATCTTCCCTCGAAATTTGTTTTTCCGCGATCTTCCCTCGAAATTTGTTTTCCCGCGATCTTCCCTCGAAATTTGTTTTTCCGCGATCTTCTCTCGAAATTTGTTTTTCCGCGATCTTCTCTCGAAATTTGTTTTTCCGCGATCTTTTGACGAAATTTGCGTTTTTTCCCGTGATTTCGTCACGAAAGTTGCGTTTTAACCGCGATCTTTTCACGAAATTTGCGTTTTATCCGCGATCTTTTCACGAAATTTGCGTTTTATCCGCGATCTTTTCACGAAATTTGCGTTTTATCCGCGATCTTTTCACGAAATTTGCGTTTTTCCGCTATACTTTGAAGAATTTTGGATTCTTTTTCGCAATTCTTTGTCGAAAGTTGCGTTTTCTCCTCGATTTTTCACGAAATTTGCGTTTTTTCCGCGATGTTTTGACGTAATTCGCATTTTTTACGTGATCCTTGGGCGAAATTCACGTTTTTTCGCGATTCCCAGCTTTTAAGCTTTAGTGAAAAACTTTCCCAGTTTCGTTCTTTGACCATGCGAGGAAGAAAACTCCCGTTCGGAAAGAAATCGCTAGTTATTCAGAAAGTAGGTGAAACAGGGAGGAAGAAAGATTGATTGCCGCACGACATTCTTATTTCTTCCTAAATAGATTCGAACACGACGAAAGTAGTACCCCCCCCGACTTCATTTTGCTTTCACATCAATATGCACTTTTTTTTTTTTTTTTTTCAAAAAAAAAAAAAGTTACATTTGTCTTGAAATGTTCTGCAGCACATCTCATTGTTCTGCGACGTACGTCGCACTTTTAAGCATATTCTGCTTTGGGGGCTACGACCAACCTATCCTTTTGTTACAAAGTAAGTATTTAAGTTGTGTACTACTATTAGACCTCCCGGTTTCTCAAGAACTAAGGAGCGTTGGATAAAATCCGTTGAACCTGAGACTAAGGGGTCTCTACCCTACAACATATATTAAAATAACCAAAATCTGTGATTAAGAAGGTTGGCCCTCTCCTTGTAAGATAAAAAGGTACTAAGCATAAAATTAAGAAAGAGGGTATTTTTAATTAAAAAAATCTTCTAACATAAAATATTGTTATTTTAAAGGAATACATATGAAAGCTATTTATGAGCATTATTATCCAAATGCATGTTTTATCACCTAATTTGTAAATTATTTCTATTCTATTTACTTCTATCTATTACTTCTATGGGTATTTTTAATAAAAAAAAAATCCTCTAACATAAAATATTGTTATTTTAAAGGAATACATATGAAAGCTATTAACGAGCATTACTATCCAAATGCATGTTTTATCATCTAATTTGTACATTACTTCTATTTGAGTTTCTATTTTGTTATTTTGTGTTGGTACCTGTATTCAATGTTAGTGTGACATTCAACAATTTAATAAATTTGTGCTTTCATGTTAAGAAGAAATAGTTTTTAAATTGTATAAAGCACATAACATAAAGGTAAAGCTTTTATTACCTATTTATATATTTTTTAATTTAAAATAGGAGGAAATTTCGGATTCATACTGTCTTGTGGAATACCATTCCAGCACTTTCATATTGGATAATAATGTATATTTTTGTTATCAATGTATGCTTCCATAAATTAAGAAATATACATTGTACTTTTCAAAAATAAATAAGTGACATTATTACATTCGATGCACATAACAATGCCAATTTTTACCTTACTTTGATTTTTGCTTCTTTTTTTTTTTTTTTTTTTTTTAATGAAAATTGCTTGTCTTTTGTAGCTGGAAATGATTCACAAGGCTTCAATGCTCACCTTATTAAAAATTAACTGATCTGATTAACTACTTGAGTAGGAATAGCTACCTGAATCAGTGACAATATTACCATCAGTTACCCCATAATCTATAATGTAAAAGGCCTCAAAATTTATGTCAACATTCTTAAGCAAAACAGCACATTATATCTCTAGACATTACACACAGTTAGCACAGAACAATGATAAAGCAAAACGAATTACTGTTTCTGTAACTTAGACATAATGAGGCTAGTTTTATCTGTGAAGCTATTCCTACAAGAATGATAGAATGAATAACAAGACATATGCTACTAATTTTGAAAGTGCACAAATGTAATTTAACTTAAGGAAATGAATATTCACATACAAATACTAAGTTCATGTAAAGATTGATAATATAGAAACATTAAGAGATTCATATAAAGATACAGTGACCTCTCACTTATACGTGTTTGAAGGAATTGATTTAAAATTGCGCATAACTGAGAGAATGTTGATGTAGTATTTCTTTATACACATTATGGGGAAAAAAAGCATTTTGCAATATAAGAATTATGATTAATAACATTTTATAAAATAAAAAAGGTTTAATATTAGTATATCATACTTTTAAAAAAATTCTTACACTTTCACTATAAAAATTAGTTTAAAAAAATACAATAAACGTAAAATTTAATTTTACCTAGAAAGAGATATAGTACTTACAAAAGAAAAAAAATGCTAATTAGTCCTCTTTAAAGAAGTCATCAATGGTCGTTTGTTTTTGCTTAGGTTGTGTTTGTATAACGACGTTTTCTAATGCATTAAAGTGTGTCATTGTATTTGATGCTACATCAGCATTTTGAAGGTAACATCTCAAAGTGTCCAGGGCTCCTAAAGCAGCAGCATAAGATGGGACAATCACAGTATCAGTTTCATCATTATCATCCTCTTCTACTTCTTTTTCAGCATTCACGTCATCAAAAACAGTTTCAATATCTCTTATTGCCGTTCATGTTAAGTTTTCATCAACATTGACGAAATCTTGAAAAGAAAGAGAATCTTGGCTTATGCTGTTCCATTCTTCCACGTCTACGTTAAAATCATTGCTGTCGTTTTCATTTTCCTGTAATGGAATAATTTCAACATCATTTGAATGAAAAATACCCGCTTTTCTAAAGCAGTTAGAAATTGTTGTGGCTGTTACATTATTCCAAGAGGAAACCAACATATGCATAGCATCCAGAATCAAAATTTTCTTGAATTCCTTTTTCTGCTCTAGTGATATGAACATTCTTCTCACCAAATCTTTCCTATATTGCGCTTTAACTGACCTTATTATACCGAGATCTAATGGCTGAAGTCTGCTAGTACAATTTGCAGGGAAAAATATAACTCATGTATGTGTCAGCATGGGAGATTTGGAGGATGGGCGGGACATTGGTCCATAAATAGCAGAACGTTTCTTTCTTTTTTTGCCATCTTCGTATCAAATTCTTTCAAAAAGTCTAAAAAAATTTTCGATGTCATCCAGGCTTTGATTGCATAAGAACATGGCAATTTCTTCACATTTTTTAAACACTGTGGTTTCTTCGATTTACCAATCACTATT
Organism: Maratus speciosus; assembly: GCA_963932465.1. NCBI lineage: Eukaryota > Metazoa > Arthropoda > Arachnida > Araneae > Salticidae > Maratus > Maratus speciosus. The sequence continues at coordinate 389,348,541 of OZ010795.1, forward strand.
GGCGGTAACTTTTCTGATCCGTCCGCATTGCAACATAAAAGCACAGTCACTCTTTCTTTGCTGTGTTTACCATCATGACATGTTTCTCCCATAAAATCCAGCGTTTTGTTTGGTAAAAGACGGTAAAATAAACCTGTTTCGTCGCAGTTAAAAATATTCTTAATATCAAAGTTTTTAATTAAATTTGGAGGATCTGCAATCCATTCATTAACAGTTGAATCTGAAACAGCTGCGCTTTCACCACTCAGGCAATGATTTGTTAAACCGTGTCTTTTCTTAAGTTTTTCTAGCCATCCCCAAGAAGCAGAAAAATTTTCGATTCCCAATTTTGTTGACAAAGTGAGTGCTTTTTCTTTGAATAACTCACCACTAATGGGTAAATTAGAAGCTCTCATTTCTCTAAACCACTGAATGTGGTTTCTAAAATCTCAAATTTTCCTTTCTGAATTCTTGTTCGTTTCTTCGCTTGTGTAGAATACTCACTGTTCATTTTTTTTTTGATCGAGTCCTTGTTCTTTAAAATCCCTCTGAGCGTTGATTCTGGCAAATTGAATTTTCGAGCTAAACTTATTTTTGACAGTTTAGGATCATTTTCTGCTACTCGTATAACCTCCATTTTGAACAATATTGTTAACTTTCTTTTACTCATTTTTATTGCACAAAGAAAACAAAAATAAAATCCAGGTGCTACCGTAATAGCAAAGACGGAAAGAAACACGCGAGTAGATTCATAAAAAAAAAAGAGAAAAAAAAAAAAAGAAGAAACCATTAGAACTGAGGGGAGAGTGTGAAATGTCTAATTGTAACAACCTATCCACCCTTTCAGGCGCCGCGGAACGGTCTTTTGACCTTGACACACGCAGAAAAATTTTTATAGATAAAAAAAACTTTCGAATGTAATTCATAGTTTGTGAATTGCGTTTTATTTTCGCGTATAACTGAGAGAGACAATTCAAAGTTCTGCTTATAAGTGAGAGATGTATAGCATTATTTTCCTATTCCTCGCGACGGGACCTTATGAAATTCGCGTATAACTGAGAGGCACATAAGTGAGAGGTCACTGTATTAAGAATATTGAAAATGATTGTATCATCATAATACATTATGTCAAAAATACTTTGCAAAAATAATTTTTTAAACATCATATTTAAATTCTTTAATTTATCATTTTGAAATGGATTAAAATGTTAGTTTCAGGCTAATGATATTAAAAAATTAATTTGAACAATTTATTCTTATAAATATTTAATTATTTTTTCATAATAAAAAATCCTTCAATCATTCTGATTTTTAAAAGAGTAACTACAGTCATCCCTGTTTAAACGAATATTGACGGTTCCAGAAATAATATTCAATTAAGTGGGGTGTTTGATTAAACAGGGATTTATAATTATAATATTTAATGCATAACAGAAAGGCAAAATAACGACCTACGACATATTTAATTAACAGCATAATAAATAGTTAATACAATAACATAAACTAAAATAAATCCAAATGCTAATATAAAGTAAATACGTATTAATTTAATGTCAGTACATACATTTATATGGTTTACATCACACTTAATGCAGCTCATTTGAATTTGGTCAAAACTTTGCTACTTCTAACTTACGTTACTTATACTGCCTTAAAAAATCATTTAAAGTGGTTTGTTTAGGTGGAATTTTAAAGGAGTAAATATAGACTTATTTTTCGAATGAGTGCAAAATATCACAACTACCATCTCGAGTCTCGAAGTGACGGCACATTGCCATTAAAGCCTGGTTAACATCAAGAAGTGATGGTGGGGAAATCATTTGACCTGTCCATTATATGCCTGCCAGCCGAAATCATTGCAGGAAGAACTGAAAATTTGTTTTCAGCCTAAAGGAACTGAAAATGATAAAAGGTGGAAGGAAATTCCAGCTGGAACATGTTTTCCGCGCCTATTTTCAAACATTAGTCACACAGTTGTATTCGATTAAGGGTACTGATCACTTACAATCCCGTTTTCCGTTCTCCATGTAAACCTATGGGAATATTTTCTCTCACTTTTCTAAGGATATCTCATGATAAAATTGAGATTTTTGAATTTTGTTTTCTGTATGCAATTCTTAAAACTTGTCACTTTTCATCCTAGTTTTCATTTTATATTAAAAATAATTTTAAATATTTGATTTTACATGAAATATTCGAAGCATGACCAAAATAATTTCTACCTCTCATTAAACTGTAAATTCTGGCACTTCTATTAGGTCGTTTGGAAATTAAAAAAAACACGAAAAAATGTACAATTTCTAATTTATCCACTGATATAAAAATATTTCATTTCAATTAATTAGGGAGGGAGCTATAATTAAAACAAAAAGCATATATTCCTATTCTGATGATTTCAGTGTCTTCCCCCACGACGCAATCCATCATTCTACGTGAAAGGACGCCCCGTTGCGTCTGCTCCGACTCCTGACACTAGGGGGGAGGGGAGTAGGTAGGGGAAGTAGACAGAAGGTTTCAACCAACACAAGAAGCATTTTGCTTTCCTTAGAAAATTTTGAAGAGACACGGAATTGAGAAAGCAGCGGACCCCAAAATTTATATTGAATTAATACCATTAATGTATATATATATATATATATATATATATATGTTTCATAAAAATATCTTTCATAGCAAATTAATTTTTCATGTAATACACCAGTAGTTTAAACCACATGATCACAATTTTTCAGTTTTTTGTCCATTATTTTAAATGTATGTTTATTATTTTACATATTGAATTTGAATAATATTTAATTTGAGTTGAATATGCACAACATTAAAATATTAGTAATTTAAACCATTGGCAAAATTGAAAGAAGTATTTCAAAATATTGATATTTTATACTGAGCATTACATATACTGTATTTTATGGAAGAAACGCCACAGCGTTTACGAGTTTGAAAGTTATTTTTTTGTCAAGTGCGGCGTTTATGTTTTTTTTTTCACGCGCATAAAATTGGGATAAAATAAAAATTCATTAATCCCATGAATAATAATATATATATATTGTTATAAGACTGTTTGTTCTCAAGCCCCCTGCTCAACAACGCGAAACCTTCTGACTTCACTGATTATGAAAACTGTGACATTTCGGATGACGATACTGAACCATACAAGTGGACAAAGAAAATTTACTACTCTTCCACTCAGATATTGACAACTCAGAGTTTGAGGGTTTCAAGTTGAAGCTAAAAAGGGCTAAAGTGCATGCGACATAAAAAGCGTGCTAAGTTGCGACGGCCACTTAAAAAAATGTGGAACGCCTAAGGAGAGGGTCCGCGTCCCGCGCTCTGGATGGTTTTAATGCCAATTGACGTCTTATTAATTTAAAAAAAATTACATAAAAATGTTTAAAACCTGATTTAAATATTTTAAATAAAATTTTAAAATCCTAAATTATTAAAAATGAGGCACTCTACACTGTTCAGAAAACTTTGATTAAAGCTAGGTCAATGAGACACTGTCGACAAAAGTAGTGTTCTTACAGGTGCGGCGTTTACGATATTTTTAATCTTATTTAGACCAATTTTGAGGGGTGCGACGTTTCTTCCATAAAATACGGTACTTGCTGAATTTAACATTTTTATGTTGATACTATGCAAAATCATTTTTGCATATTGTTCTTGATTGTGTCCAATTTTCCTGTTCATAGTATATATAAGGGAGCATAAAAAAAAGTTTTATTAGCTATATGTGGACTCGAATGAGGCACTCTTTGGAATAATATTTATAGCATTGGTGAGTTTCCAAGTATATTGAATTTCGAAAACTCTTCTTGGATGAAAGGGGGTACCGAAATGAAGCTGTGCTTCCCACAGCTTCGGAGGTCGGGCCCTGCCTAAGTGCATTTAATTTTCAGAAATCGTAATTTTATAACCAAAATTTCTTTCCATGCTTTTAAATTGATTATTTTAAATCTTTATATAGTTCATTTCAATAATTTTCCAATATATTTTTAATAATTTCTATTATAGTTTTTCATAGTTTATGTTGAAAGTACTTATATTCAATTTTAGATTATTTATATTAGCTATGTAGATTAGTTATTATAACGGAAAAATACATCAACTTGCATTTAACTTTAAAAAAAAATCTTAATTCTCGTTGCTCTTATTTTTAAAGTAATAATTTTAATTTGAACCTTTTATGTTTTTTCACAAAATATTTTTTAAATCCATTTCTTTAAATATAAATCAAGGAGTTTCAAGAATCAAAACGAAAAATATTTAAAGATCTATAAACTATTGAATTATAATAGGCAATTTTAAAATAGCAATTTTAAATAGGGTCGCAAATAGCAATTTTAAATAGGGTTTATAGGGTCGCAATTTCTTAAATACAGTATTTAAGCATTCAAACGGCGTGGGGGGGGGGGGGTCGGCATGTGGAAGTAGATGTTTAGAAGACTACTTACAAATAGTTATTTCAAAATGATATAGTATTGTAAACTTAGTGTTCAGAAAGAAAATGAAAGGAAGGGAGGGGGGGGGGGGGGGTAAACATTTTGGAAGAGGTAAGGAGGTTGTGGCAGAGTAGCAAAATAAATAAATAAATAAAAATGAGGAGTGGACAAAGGTGTTTTTGGCTGAATTAAATTTCAACTTAATATATTACATGCTTAAAAATGTATAGGTAATGTGCTAAAATAGGCTGTACAAAAGAATACAAGTACGTTTCTGTATATTGATAGTGAATTTTTAACTGTGTCATGCGTTTTCTTATTATACTAAATTTTAGCAGACTGTGTAGAATATATACAAATAACATGAACATGTACAAAAATGTACAAATGTATCATATACAGAACTCCACAGATGAATTCAAGTACCTTTCCGACCGTGGACGGTAATTACTGATATCCAATTTTCAAATGTTCTATGTGCTTTCTAAAATGCTTTCTTGGCTATCTTATTTACATTATTAAATGGCGAAGTCTTGATAAAGCATTTTGGAAGCGTTGGAAAGTCTTTTATAATCTATGCTTGAAGCATGATTTTTCTTTCTTATTATTTAATGAATATATATATTTTTACTTTTACGTATTAAAACTATACTCTTATATTTATTTTTTAATTGAATATATATATATATATATATATATATAAGATAGAGTCAATTATCAAAAGCTAAGGAACATAACACAACTCAAATTTTGCAAACTAATTGCATTTTATAATATGTATAATTTTGTAAAGAAATGAGGCTATTGTTGTTCACCATCTTATTTAACAAAAATTCAGTTACTTTTCCCCTCTTATTTGTTTAGTACAAATTGTATACTTTGCATTAATATGTCAGAATGATTATAGATTTCAAATTTATATTGCAATTTTACTCTCAACTATTTTTTTTTAATACAGCTGACGATATTTCTACTAAATTTGTGAATGACCGCTATTTCGCAGCAAAAAACATGCTCCAACTTTAAACAGCCATTATTTGGTCAGTTTTAATCGTGGAATAATGGCTCTTTTTTTTTTTTTTGTCTTACTTGCCTATGTAATATAGGAAAAATTTACTAAATATTACTTATAGGACCCGGGGCGGGGGACCGCATAAAAAATAAATTTTCATATTTAAAAAAAAATATTTTTATTGACCGAAATCGCTTTTAAAATACTTTTTACTTCATTTAAAACATTTTTGTAATTGGATCTATATGTCTATGTCTAACGGTTTAGGAATCACCATTGAACATCATCGAGAGTGAACCCCCTGTATACGGTGTGTCACGCTATCACAGTCAACTTTTTCTTTTTTGTTTCCTTTTTGAGCATTTTAAACACATACACATTATACAATCACATAATTTTAAAAAATGAATATTAATTGAGAATTTAAATATGCAGCGCAAACATATTATGTTTCTTGTTTTCACTTTCAGTTAACATTGTTATGGATATTTTTGGTGGAAGTAAGTCGAGGGATGGGTGGGAACTCAGCATACACATTACAAATTTTCATTCAATGATTTTTTTTGTCTCACTTGTACAATGTATTAATATTATACTCTGGCATTTTGTTTTTGTGAATCATATATATGTTGCTGCAGCTTTGTTGCATTTATATTGAACATTGTATCCTTTAATTGAATAGATGACAATGCCAGAATTAACTGAAAATTAATTATATGTATTGCGCTTAGAAATTTTGGATATTTGTTAATAATATCAATTTTATTGAAAAATGATCAGAAAAAGAAAAGAAAAGAATTTGTTAAAATGTGTGGAAAATAGTTGTGAACTTTCTTAATGTATGAGAAAACTACTATGGTATATTTTGGGTAATTAATGTTTTTTAATAATTTTTAGTGTTAAGTTTTAATCTACATAAAAAAAAATTAAAAAAATGTGCTTTATTTAAATACTCTATAAGAAAAAAGAAAGTTTGGGTAATATTTACATTCGGATGTAACTATATATGTACAAAAATAATACAGAAATTATAGTACTTTCTTTGTTTAATATAACAAAATTCTTACAAACTCAAGGCAAGGTTAACAAAGCTTTGGGGGAAAATATAATAATAATACTTTTTTGAGGAAGCATTCCACATCTTTAATTAAAATTTACAATCATGTAATTAAAAAAAAATGAATATTATTTTAAAATTTAAATATGCAGAGCAAACATATTATGTTTTTACTTTCCTTTCAGTTAATATTGTTATGGATATTTTTGGTGGGAGCAAGGTTGAGTAGGAGGGGGGGGGGGGGGGGGGGTACTTAGCATGCACAATACTAATATTCATTTAATGATTTTTTCCTCATTTCTATACATATTAATACTATACTTTGATATTTTGTCTTTGTGAATCGTATATACATTGCTGCATGTATGTTGTATCTATATTTAATATTGTATCCTTTGATTGAATAGAAAATTAATGAAGATATCGTTACATGTATTGGAATTCGTAATTTTCAATATTTCTTAATAATGTTAATTTTATTAAAAGATGATCAAAATTAAATGAAATAACTTTCAAATTTTGAATTTATGACCACTAATATGAGTTATTGGAAATCTTATATTATGCTTTTGTCAAATAAAGCTGTATTAAAAAACATTACTTGAAGTATTTTTTGTATTATTTATGTTCATTTTGCACTGTAGTTTAATTTCATTATATAAATACTTAAATACGTACCAATATATTGAATAACTTCAATAATCGGAGATATTTTGATAAAATTCTCTTACAACCTTTTATTTATTTATTTATTTATTTATTTTGGCGCTTTTATGTGGAGAGGGGGGGGGGGAATACATTGAGAATTCAACAGATTTTCTTTGTCTTACCCAGTGAGAAATACCGATGGCTGTATCTATTATCGTTCATAAAAATAGGTCCAAAATCTCAACGAAATATCGAATTTTATATATATAGTAAATTTGTGGAATATTTTTAAATATATCATATAGAAAAAATGAATGTGTAACTCAGACTAAAATCTTCACTCTGTCCATATTTTCTTTACCTGATGATTTATAACAATATTTTTATCTATAAACAAACTTAAAAAAAAAAAAAAAAAAAAATACATATTGCAGTAATTAATTATAATCAATTGTGCTTTGATTTTTCAGTAGTAAATTAATGTTGCTTTACATAAACAAAAGAAAAAAATCACAAACACTGAATGTTACGTAATAAATTATGAAAACGAGTCATAGACAAGTTGATTTAATAATTATTTGTTTAAAATTTAGGATGGTTAAATTTGAAGGTAAACATGAACATATAATAAACATAATATAAAGTAAGGTGAAACATCAAAATCATTTTAGACAGCAAAATGACATTGAATCACTTTTTATTGTCATATTTAAATTTTTATCAAACATTTTCTAAAATTTAGGCATTTATAAAAGTCGAAATTATTCAATTGAAACTTATTCCTTGATGGAATTCCTGGTTGCGTCGCTGTAATAATAATAATAATATTAATAATAATAATAGTAAAATTGCTCAATGTGATCTCGTGTATTTTAAAAACTGCAAAAGAAATTGAAGTACTAATATTTCCCTACTAACAAAAATAGCTGCTATGGGAGAACTTTCCGTTCCTACTGGCTCATAAATTTTGTCAACAGACAACCGATAAGATCTCTTGGACTTCACGCCAATTGAAGGTACACGCTTCTCTGACAGCTGGCAGGGGGGTAAGAACGGTCCAGCATATGAGCTGAACGCGATATTTTCTGCCAGTGACCAGCGCCCTTAAGCGGGGACGTTCGTAAAAGGTATTTGGTTTAAGCGGAAAAAAATGACATTGAACCAATAGGAATAAATTCATTTCCGAAGGATTCTATTCGAATAAGCGGGGTATTCGATTATCTGTGACCCGATTAAGTGGGCGAGGGCTGTACTTGAGCCTATCCTATAATTTTTTCATTACTATATCACCGGCCACCAGGAACTAAATGATTATAGCTTAAAAATTAAATTGTATTACATTTAATAGAAAAATAAATATTAATCATAACTCTTCATTGAAAGCATAAAATATTTAATTATTTATTAGTAATTGAGTCCTTAAATCATTTAAAGCAAAATATTTATCACATAAACAGAACAAAAAAAAAGATATATTCATACTGATGGGCAAGAACCATAAGTTGTCCACTTTTCTGCTATCAATTCAACATCTTGACCTTTATGAGCACTTTTTGTTAATGATCCTTCGACTTTAATAGAACTGCCATATGTAGGACATCTAGAACAAAAATATAATAAATAAATAAAATGCAGTGATATGCTAAACAATTACTAAATTTGAAATAATAAACTACTTCAAATAATAGAGATGGTGCAAATAGTGATTTCACTGAATTACTGAATATACAATAGTTGATTATATATATCGCTGAATACAGAATATTATGCGACCAGATATCAACTTCTTTTAAAATTCTCTTCAAGCATGATTAAAATAAGTGTTTTAGGTAATTTCCACAAAAAAAAAAAAAAAGAAGTTACCTACTGCCAGTGACCCGGAGCCGAACAATTTTTGATGCTCCAGCTCCAGCTCCGCTCCTAGAGAAAATACTGTGGCTCCAGCTCCGGCTCCGGCTCCAACTCGGCTCCGACGTCGCGCTTTTGAGTTGCAGATTTTAATTTAAATGTTTAATTTTTTGCTCACAAATACTTTCTACCTTCATTAAAGATCTGACAAAATGCATTTTTCTTCTCATCAAACTTCAAATGCTTGTTCAGAAAGTATGACATCTTTTAGCTTTTGCTTTTAAAATAGAAAGTTTGGTGGAATTTTAAACACAAAAATCTTAAATTTCTTCTACACTTTTCAAACAGCCAAAATTGTACAACTACACATGCAAACAACAGGTGGCCATATTTGTTTTCGAATAGTGTTGTCACTTAGTTCAAGTAGAAAGTAGAAGTAAAGTAGTGTTACCATGTTTCGAGAAGGTTTCCTTCTCTAATAATAATAATAAAAACCTAAAAAATGATATAATTAAAATACTGAATAATGATGTACAGTAGAAGATCTTTATAACACAAACCTAAAAATGCAAGGTTGTGCGTTATATAGAATTTTGCATTATATGGATCCCATTTCACACATCATTAAATTTACCTTATAAACACGACCATGTAAATCTGAAACATACCAAAATACATTAGAGTATCTTTATACTGCACTTCTTGTCACCAGGAATTATCCAAATTATAAATTTTTGCATTATATGATCATTTTATATTGTTTATTTTATAAACATGGTCCAACTATACCTGGACCCAATCATTCATTATATTACTCATTTCCAAAAATATAATATTTATTGTAATATAAGCAATTTTTTTTAATTAAAAAGTTTTGAATTAAGGAGATAAAGTTGAATTAATGTATCAAATGTAGTTTTCTAGAGAGTACGATGTGGGATTTCAGGTGCTTCTTACCTGCAAAATTCATTGTTTACATCTGAGAAGTTGTGCGTTATATGGAGAATTGCGATATATAGAATCGCGTTATAAAGATCTTCTACTGTAATTAAAATATTTTAAGCCTAGAAAGTTAAAAGACTGAAAAAAAAAAAAGATTTAAAAGAATATTAAAAACTAAAGGAGCCCTGGAGCTGGGGAAAATTTAGAGCTCCAGCTCCGGCTCCAGCTCCAGAGAAAACACAGCTCCGGAGCACTCCGGCTCCGGGCTCCAGCTCCAGCTCCGGGTCCCTGCCTACTGCAGCCATCCAAAAGAAAGCAATTCCAGAAAAATTAGGTACATTTTCATCAATCATGAATCCCAGATCCCCAAAACACCCTCTATTCAAAGGTTGATTTTCATATATACAGTACAGTCTCAAATCCGGATGTTCAAAATTCAGAATTCTCCAAAATCCAGACTTTTTCCCAACTTTCCCTCTCTCTCTCTCTTTATTTAAATCGCAGCAAAATGCAAAAAAACATAAAAATTGCAGAGGAGAAAATTTACTATATTAGGTAGGGTGTCAACAATTTTAATCAGTTGATTTAAATCAGCGATTAAATCATGATTTTAATCAACCAATTTTTAAAAAAAAATCATTGATTTAAATCAAAAATTTCCTAAATGTTTAAAATGTCAAAAAAAATATTAAAATCTAACATGAACATAATTTGAAAGTTTCTACGGGTATTTTGACTTATGAATAAACAAAAAAAGAGCTTTAAATAATTGTTTCTAAGCTTAATTCATGAGTATTGTAAAAATTAAAAACAGTTGAGTTTGTAAAAAGCATTGTTTTTAAGTTTTTATCCAAATTAAAACAGTTTCATTTAAAAATGATATTTAAATCTAATATAATTTGCAATGTCATAATTTCCTTTAGGTAATCAATTTATGCATTATTTTATATAAAATACACATAGCAAATGTAATATATTTCTACAAGTAAAAGAATAAATAGTAATTAATAGCAATCTTAAGTTAAAGAAGAATGAAAGAATGACATCTGCTCAACAGCTAAATTGTAAATGAATGCATAAGAGAAAAAGAAATAATTGGTATAAAAATGCTAAGCACAGCAAGAGCTTCTTTGGTATAGGTTGAATAAATGTTTTTTTTTTATTTTTATAACTCATATAATAGAGGTAATAATGCTGTTACTTATTGTTAGTTTTGTTATTTGTGCTACTAACTAATGAAATTACTTATTTGCAGTTTTTATTAATTCTGTAATTACTTATACTGCTTCTTCTAGGCCATTTTTTTTAATGGTGCCACACCATGCCCCTTTTGAAATTGGCAAAATGCACCCTGCCTTTAAAAAAAAGTTGAAATTCACCTGTAGTTGTAGCCAGAGATTTCTTGTAAAAACTTTCCCATTCAACAGTATTAAAAATCTTGCAAAAATATAGAACTTTATTTCTTTAGAAAAAACAGGATATTATTAAAATATGTTATTTAATTGTATTTTTCAATTTGTTATTCATAAAATTATTAAAAATTAAGGGCATATTAAAAAATATTCTTTTTTTTTTTCCTTATATCATTCCTAAACACATTACTAATATATTTCCTCATGAAATAGTGCCCTTTTTTTTTGAACTAGCATCCTGTCCCTTTTTCTTTCTAAAATGAATACTACGTTATTATCATTTTAATAATTAAGGCTTAAAAATGTATAATATGTTCCTAATTAGAGAGTTAATTGTTTAATAAATAATTTGAAGTAGTGTTAACTATTTAATATAAAATGCAGTTAATAATTTTAATAAATGTTAAATATCACTAGTATTTATAAAGTTTTAGATAACTATTACAATATTAATGTATATAACATTATTGTATGATACTACCTAATGAAACTACTAATTTGCAGTTTTTATAATTTCTGTAATTACTAACTTATAATTATAATTTTATTAATTATAGTGTAAAAACATAGATTATGTTAGCAATTAGTGGTTTAATTGTTTTGGAAACCTAAAACTCATGGTAGCTATTCAGTATTTGAACGCTGGGAAAAAAATCATAAAAATCCGATTTAAATCAAAAAAATCGTGATTTTTTTACACCCTAATATTAGGCTAAAAGTTTGAAACCAAATTTCTCTTACAAGTGTCCTGAGCAGAATGAAAAAAAAAAATCAAAAATAATTATTAAAAAAATCAAAAATAATTATTAAAAAATCAATGTACGAATTCTGAATAACTTTATTGAAAACAGGACAGCATGTACTACATTGGACTAGTAGATTATAAACAGATTCCTTTTATTAAAGTGGAAAAATCACAGCGAAACGCAAAAAAATAAAAAATCACAGATTTTCTGAAGAGAGCTAAAACATTATAACTGGAATTCTTTGATGAATGATAAAAAAAATCTCAGCGGAATGTGAGAAAACATTAAAAATTGCTAAAAATTACTATATTAGACTAAAAGTTTGAAATACAAATCTTTTTACGAATGTCAAACTGCAGAATCGAAAAAAAAAACTCTAAATATCACATAAAAAAATTCCAAAAACTTCAAAAATTGCTGTACAAATTTAGAATAAACTTTATTGAAATGGGGGCAACATTTACTATAATGGGTTAAAAGATTAAAACCAGGGTATGCTGATTTAAATCAGCTTGATTTTAATCATGATTTAAATCACTTGATTTTTTTAAAAAAATCATTGATTAAAATCACAATTTTTTTTCATTAATTTTTAACTATACTCTAAATTAAAATAATCTTGGAAAGAGTATATGTTATTTAAATCAAACCAAAAAAAAAAAAAAAAAAATGTACATTCTCAATGCACTCTAAGAAAAAATTGATATAGTATAGGACAAATTGTTTTTTTTTAAACAAAATGGCTGGTGGGAAAAGGATCCCATATGGCTTTATTTTTCAGAGATATCAACAGTTTCAGGCAAAGGTCTGAAAGCTAAATGCAAAAAATGTGGGAAAGAAATGATGGGATTAGTTGCAAGACTGAAAAAACATCAAGAGATATGTGAAAATCTTACTGATGATGCTGGTAATTTCAAGATTGAAAGTGATAAAATAGGTAAGTAGTTATTACTATTTATTTATTTTTATTTATTTATTTTTTTATTTTTTTTATTTTTTGCTTTGCTTTGCTTTTAAAAAAAAAAGAAATATATGTGTGTAATTTAGATATATTTATGATCATAAAAATTAAACATTTATATATAGTAACTTAATGAAAAGTTCATTTTAAATAATTTTAAACTACTAAGCTAACAAAATTAGACACAGGCTCAAGTGAGCCTGTGATAAAATTTTTATTTCAATTATCTTATGTTTTAAATTATTAATGTTTAGAAAACTTAATAATTATAAATTTAATTTTTTTAATATGCTTATATTTTATTCAAACATGTTTATAATAAAAATAGAATAAACATTTACATATAACTTAATGAAATGACCATTTTAAATAATCAAAACTAACATGAGCAAAATAAAATGCAGTCTTGAATGGGACTGTAATATTTTTTTCTTTCCATTATCTTATATTTTTAAATTATTAATGTTTAAAAAATGAATTATTATAAATTTAATTTTTATTAAAGAAGTTTATATTTAATTTTATAGATTGTCCACCAACATCATGTAGTTCACAACAGATATTATGCAATAATACTGTGGACACTGCTAAACAATAAAAAAGAAAAGCTTCTGAAAATAAAATGCAAACGACAAGCCAAAAAAAAAAAAAAAAATAAAAAATAAATATTGATAGCTATGTATGTAAAACATCAAGTAATCAAAAGAACATTATTGATAAACAGGTAGCTAGATTCATTTATGCAACCAATTCTTCTTTCCGCAGTGTGGAGCATAAAGAATTTAAAAACATGATTGCTATGCTACGTCCTGGTTATACTCCACCAACCTGTAAAGAAGTTGGAGGTGTTCTTTTAGAAGAAATTTATAAAGAAGAGAGGCAGAAAAGCTTTAAAGTTCTTGAAGGCCAAACAGTCAGGCTGGGTTTGAACCCAATCGCACCCGTCGGCCTAATCGTTTCGTAGTTTTTGTGGTTTTCTTCAAAACCGTGGACTCCCATGCGTAAATACGGGTTAGGTTCCCTTAGAAAGACTCCCACAAATGATCAAATGTCCATAACGATAACGAGCCAATCATTTGTGCAACTGTCAGTACTTGTGATGGGAATTTATATCTGGTAGATTCGACACAGCAGGTCATCCTCACACAAAAGAATATCTGGTTAAAATTGCTCAAGAAACAATATCCAAATGTCAGTCAGAATTTAATTGTTTTATCAGCAGTCTCGTAACTGATAATGCAGCTAACGTTAAAAGTATGCGTGAAAAGTTTGAAAAGGATAAAAATTATGATATTCTTACTTATGGCTGCTCAGCACATCTTTTAAATTTATTAGCCAGTGATTTGCAAATTCCTGATGTGAAAGAACATATTGTTTATGTGGTTAAATACTTCAGAAATAATCACTTTGCAGCTGCTAAATATAAACAAGAAGGTGGCCAAAAGTTAGTAATGCCACAGGATATTCACTGGAATACAATGTTTGACTGTCTATCAACTTATATAAAACACTGGCCAACATTAATGAAAATATGCGAGGAACACAGAGAAAAAATTGTCAGTAATAAAGTGTTAAACTTCTCAATTAAAAGTAATGCAGAAGATTTGATAAACAGACTTGAACCAATTGCCATTTCCTTAGATCCTTTACAGAAAGATAATTGTTCCATTGCTGGTTCTGTTGATATTTGGAAAAAACTTGAAAAAAAATTCATCGAGCAAAAGCTTGAAAAAAAAAATTTAAGTGTTTCTCAACTCGATATGATCAAGCACTTGGTGCACCTCATTTTCTTGCACACTTAATAGATCCATGATTTTGTGGAAGCAAGCTAATTGAACTGAAAAAAAAAAGGCATTTGAATTTGCAAATGAAAAATATTCAACTTCCTTTATGCCTTTAATCATGAAATTTTTAGCTAAGGCAGATCCTTTTTATCCTTTACTTTTCGAGGAAAGCATCACATCCCAAATGTCACCTTTGGAATGGAGGAGGGTGCATTTCAAAACAACTGTTTGTGTAGATGACCAAAATGTGATAAAGCAACTACTTTCTGTGGTAGCTACTTCTGCTTCTGTAGAAAGAATATTTTCTGCTTATGGTTTAGTGCACTCTACACTTCAAAACAAGTTGGGTCATGAAAAAGCAGGAAAATTAGTTTTTCTCTACAAAGCACTAAATTTGCCTTAGTTACCTTGATACCATGCCCATTTTATTTCTTTGAAAATGTCAATATAAAGAATTTGTATTATAAAAGAACTTAGTTTTTTATTAAAAATTTCATGATTACATTTCCTGATTTAAAGTAAATAAATATAATTGGTTACCTTGATAACTTGTCCATTTTTGTCTTTAAAAATGCCAGTATAAGGAATTTGTATTATAAGAGTTTAACAGAACTTTATTATTATTTTAGTTAACACCAGTTTATAATATGACCAGCTATAAAATTAGTATTTTTAATTTTATTTTGAGCTTTAAACATGTGAAAATATATATTAGTTAAATTGAGCAAAGAATGCACTAGTACTTTATTGGATGCTTATTCTGTGTTTAGTCTTGCATTTGTTGCAAGTATTAATCTTTTTATATATTGTACTAATAACATATATTTAAAATAATATGCAATGATGGGATTTGTTTTGGGAGGTGGTGCATTAAGGCAATGGGTGGTACTTTGAATGGTGTTAACATCTTATTGACAGCTCTTAAGGTAAGTGATGTAATTGATCATTACACAAAAAAGTATAAATCAAGCTTAAAGATTTATATACATAAATATTTTTGAAATACTATTTTCAAGTGTCTATCTAAATTGTATTTATAAAATAATTGAAAATAACATGGTGTAACATTCAAAGTTTAAAATAATGTCATTCGTTAATATTAATTTTAAAAAATCCGATTTAAATAAAAAAAAATCTGTTTTTTTTGTTGTTGTTGTTTTTTAATTGCGATTTTTTCATACTTTGATTAAAACTCCAATTCTTTTTCAAAATGGACATTCTTTATGCCACATATCTTGTGATTAAAAACACAGCTACAGTTGTGCAACTGTAATTTTTCAAAGTTACAGAGCTTGGAATGGAAAAAGTTAAGATATAGGGCTTAGAATGACAACAGTTTTTTTAATAAAAGGATGTTATCTGCACGTGGGTAGTTTGATTTGGTATGCACTAGCAAAGTTCAATTAATAAAAAAAAAATAAAATGGAGGATCACAGATACAAAATCATCTTGACAAGAGATTGAAAATTGTTGTTTTGACTGTGGAAGAAAGTACAGCACACAAATAGATAACACATTCGCCATTATTTTAATAGTGGTAGTTTTGAAATAAATAAAAAGAAACAAAACATTTTTCCTGTTCTGCTACATTTAAAAGTGAATAAAAATGATGTAATTAATTATTATAATCGATTCAGAATCAGAGTTAAGATTATTTAATAAAAGCTGAAAATTGATTATTTATTTTCTATATTAAAATAAATTAAAAGATCATTGGAGAAGAAATTCTCTGAATTAATTAATGATTTTGTTAACCCGTCACAAATTATTTTATAAAATTAAAAATATTAGAAATCTTGAATTATTAGAAGTGTAATTTAAATTATTAGAAATAATTAATAAGTAAATTTAATTAATATTATAAAATAAATGTTAAGATATTTTTGAGCTAAAGAAAAAAAAAAAAAACGTTACATACACTTTGTAATAATATCATAATAGCTAAGTTTTGTTTTACCACAGTAGTAGGGTTTCAAATGTCGTAAAATGTAGCTCTAGCTCGATTGACGTGCCAAGTTTGATATTTTTATTGTATTGTGAAGGTTATGACATGTGGATTCCAAATACCTTAGGTGCCATTTTTTATACACATTTTTGGGGATGATTTCCAAGATGGCTGCCATTTACTGACTTCTTTAATATTTGAGGCATATTATTGACCAGTATGTCAAATTATATGTTTTCAGGGTTAAGAAATACAAATAAATAATAAAATTAGGAGTAAATTGAGTTTTTCAAGTGATTTAAGCTATAAGATGCAAATAAAGCACAAAAATATGAAAGACATTAGATATACTAGTGTTTTATTAACCAATTATACACAACCAAAGTATTTAAATGAAATAACATAAATTACTGAAGATATTGAACAAAATTATTAAAAGCAGCATTTATATCTATATATAGTACTGGGATGTTATGTATCCTAATCTGAATCACTGTTCTCGCTGTGATGATATTGATAGTCCTTTGTGTTGTTGCAGTCACTGCATTTGCAAAGTGCAGTACAAACCAGAGAATTCTTTAAGGAAGAACATTTCCCAGGGGCACGCCGACCCAGTGTGCAAAGTGTGCACCGCACACAGGTGCCAGAATAGTAAAGGCGCCAAATATTTTAGGCAAAGCTGAACTATTTTAAAAACTTTTATCCAATTTAAATTTATTAAAATCGAATGTAATTGATTTCTGACACTTTTCTGAATTAATTTTTATTTTTAAAATATGTAAAAATTGCAGATGTTTTTCAGTGGCGTAGCTTTAGGAAGGGTGGTGGAGGGAGTCTCAAGCCGAAAGACGTCATGTTGTCGAAAAGCCACTGTCAAAGGGTGCCGTTAAGTGACTGAAATACATTAAATAAAGCTAAAAACTTTAAAAATTCAGAAGGGCAACCGCAAATGTCATGTTTGGCATCCCTGCTCAAGATCAGGCCTGTCCAAGCTTTCCGAAAGCAGGGTGCGTACTACAGCTGGTGGCAAATATGGATGGACTCCATTATTCAAATGGTTGAAAATATGTAACACTTCTATCTTACTGTATTGGAAGCGACACACTTACTGACGATCAGGGCTTAATTTGTAACAAAAAAGTACCGGGGACCTAGTATTCTGCGGTATCGGTACTAACAACCGTACTGTTCCCCTGTCACTCCAATCTGCATATTTATATTTCGTACATTATTTGCGAAATTTAAAGCACTTGATTTTTTTTTTGCAAAATAAGCTAGTATGTTGTGGCCATCACCAAACTTTGTTTTATATAAATCACGTTAATTAAATAATTTAAATAGTACAAGAAATTATATCAATTTAGCACCAATTCATATAAAAATATATCTGAATTTGAAGTTTAATGAAAATTCGTGCATTAGTTCTTGAGATAGAGCTATAGCGGAAATTCTGAAAAATGTAGCATAGCAGCGCCACCTATAGAGCGATTTACACCAAACCATAAACAGCACTAATTGATATCAAGGTATACCTGAATCTGAAGTTTGATGAAAATTCGTGCATTAGTTATTGAGATAGAGCTGGGATGGAAATTCTGAAAAATGCAGCATAGCAGCGCCATCTGTTGAGCGATTTGCACCAGATCATACACAGCACTAATTCATATCCAGGTATACCTGAATCTGAAGTTTGTTGAAAATCCAAGCATTAGTTCTAGAGATAGAGCTATTGCGGAAATTACAAAAAATGCAGCATAGCAGCGCCACCTGTTGGGTGATTTACACCAACACGTAATCAGCACAAAGTCATATCAAGTACTAACAGAATCTGAAGTTTGATGAAAATCCGTGCAGTATTTCTTGAGATAGAGCTACTGCGGAAATCGTATAAATCCTGCAAAATGCAGCATAGCAGCGCCACCTGTTGAACGATTTACACCAAAATGTATAAAACGTCAATTCATGTCAAGGGTTAACTTAATCTGAAGTTTGATAAAAATCCGTGCATTAGTTCTGGAGATTGAACTATTGTAGAAATCGTGAAAAATGCTGTATAGCAGCGCCACCTGTGAGCGATTTACACCAAAAACTAATCAGCACCAATTTATATCAGGGACTAACTGAATATAATTTTTTATTAAATTCCGTGCATTAGTTCTTGAGATAGAGCGCCCACAAAATTTGTGTCACATACAGACAGACTCACAGACAGACATTTTGTAAAAACCTGTTTTTTGGAATCTCTGACCCCTAAAACGTGTAAATACGTGGAAAACCGGAATTCGAAAATTTTCATGAATCCAATACTTTCTTCTTGTAAAGATAGAAGAAAGTAAAAATTTAAATATATCTATCAGCATATACTTAGCTGTCAACTATTCCACTTTTTCGTTATCACTCCTTCTGAATAGTAATCTTTGCCTAATTTTAATGTTAACTAATTGCAGAATTCTTCGATTAAATATGGTAAGGATTATGATTCGGAAATAGTGTTAACACAAAAAAGGGTTTGCAGCTATGTACTTTTAAGAAAAGATGAATGAAATTTACAAAAATTAATATTTATATGCTGAAGAATGAACTAATGTTTTTCAATTTCCTATAAAAGGTGCATATCTTAAACTGTAATCGATTTCTTCCGCATAACAATCTTTTGGGGTGAGCCCCTGAAAATCAGATTAAATTAAAAATTTGACACTGTTGTCGGAAAGATTCAATGTTTTTATAGAAAAAGGGGAAAACACTGCACAGTTGCTTTCTATCAGAATAACAATACATGGCAATTATATCTACTTACAAATGAAAGTGACTTCGTAAATGTGCGGAGCAGAGCCTTAGCATAGGCAATGTTCATGGTACAAAATAAATAAAAAAATCACTAACTTGATTTTTATACTCGTACGCAATGGAAGACAAAAAACCTGAAACTGATGCTCGTTGTCTAAAAACAGAAAATATTCTTTTCAGGTTAGACATCTAAATAATAATAATAAAAAAACAGCCAATTAAAAATTATCTTACTGTCACAAAAGAAAATCGAACTGAAAGCAAATTCATCGTTCAGTCTCTTGAGTGGCGCCGTATCAACACGTCGCGTCGTTGACATAAATTTGAATATAATAAATTTGAAATAGAAAAACATGATTTCTGTTTTCCCTTCATTCATATCAAAATAGCATTAAAATAATTTGAAATAGAATATAATACGTAATTTTGAAGGAGGAAAAGTTTTTTTCTTTTTCCTATACATGAATAAATAAAATTTTGAATGTAAGACAGATTGGGTTTGAGTGACAAGCCCAAAGGCTAATATAAAAATTGAGCCTTTTTCATCTCCATCTCCTACGTGTGCGACACATTACGTCACATATAAGTGTTTTGATAAAAAAGAATGCAAAAGCTTGGAGATGGGAAGGAAAGAAAAGGGTAATTTAGGCTTCGGTTTTTCGGAAGCGCTATTGCACTGGGCTGCGGAGCCCTGTATTTATGAGTTCCGGTGAATTCTGACCAATATTTAAATATTTACTAAAAACAGAGAAGTACTGGAGTTGGGCTCTGGTGCAAATTAAACCCTGCGGACGATATATAAAAGAGTAGGATATTATATTGCAAAATGATAAAGCAACATAAGCCTCAGGTTACGCACAGTTCCTATGCAAAAGTAAATTGCCGAAAAAAGCCCAAATCAATCGGCTACATATAACTGAAACAATAAATAAATAAAACAGGATATAATTTAAACTGCAATGCTTAAGAAACATGAAAAGCGCCATTCGATTCCAAACCAATTTAATAGTCATGCCTATCATTTTATGCTTTTACGCATAAAAACTAACCTATGAACATGTAAGAAAGTTTCATGCTGTTCAGGAAGTAAAAATATTTTTGAGAACAACCTCAAACTGAATTACGTTTCATGGAAATTTCAATTGTATTTATCAGATTTGCTTCGAACAAAGAATAATCGGTCAAGTGCGAGTTTCACTCGCGTACAAAAAGTTCCGTAGAATAAAGTTAAGCATTGTTAAACGAATAATAATAAGACTTTGTAAAAAACTTGGAATTATTCTAAAATATTTTTCAATAATTGAATTCAACTGGAATGAAAAAGGGTGACTATATATCGTCATGATTCGCACTACCAAAAACAAAGACTTTGTAGAAAGTTTAAAGTTGACATTGTGCCAAGTGCGCTTTGAAAGATGTCGCAAAGTTGCATCGCTGCCTTGGTCTGTGCTGCTTTTCTCTAGAAAGGTTTTTAATTAATATCGCGGCTAATTATCCACAATCCTTTTTGAAAATTATTATCAACAATCCTTGGATGATTTCGTGTCAATGAGTACCTCGAACTCCCCCCAATTTTCCTCACTGATCGCCCGCAAAGTAAAGTTTATGTATAACGGAAAAGTGTGATTTTCTGTAAAACTATATGACCTAGGATAATGCTGCTTACTTGCTTAATGACAAAAATATTTTGCGTTTTCGTGTTCGGGATAGAACATAATGTTAATTTTCAGCAACAAAAAAATATGAAAATTCAAAAAATAAAATACTCTGACGACGAAGGAAGGGTTAAGCATGTGACAAGGTTAAGATACGTTTTGACAATTGTTATATAGCCAGCATAGCGGTTTTATATTTGCTAATATAAAATCAATCGTTCCGAGACTGGAGAAACATTTAAAAATGCACCCCTAATTATTATTTACGTGTGGTAATTCTTTAAAGCGCATCTTAGTATAAAAAATTACAACGTGCTCCATAATTTGAGAAAATATCTTTCTACCTTTATGTATATTTACTGTATTACGAGCACCCCTTTCTTTGTGTCATGGTACTACCACTGATTATTTAAACACATTTATATTTCTAAATTAAAATTTATTTGAACTTGTGGGAAGGGAGCAAGCAGCTGAAGCACCCACCTTTTAGGGATGTCCGTTATTTACATTCCTTACCAACATTCTCTGCCAACATTCCTTATTTTTAAAGTCAAACAAAAATATTTTGAACCAGAAATTTAATTTAATAAATGAAATAAAAAAGAACCCTATAGAAACAAGGCACATTTCATTAAATAAGTTTTCAGGTTCAAAATTTCTTTATTTGACATGGAGAAAACCCTCGGAAGGTTGGTTTGGCAGTTATACATTTATAGTTATTGAAAAAAATTATAAGGTTTTTTTTGTGTGGGGGGGGGGGGGGAGGAGGGGTTTAGGGATATGGGGCGCCAAGTGAAGTTCTGCACACAGGCGCCAGATACTGCTGGCGCGCCCCTGACATTTACCAACTGTACATGTTCTCTTACACTCACATTTCACAAGTTTAATAACTCCTTTGGGCACAGGTAACTCCAGGCATTTGACTGGAGAAACTACTCTTTTACCATTTTTTCCCCAACCATTTCCAATAAGTGGGGGTATTGTAGGTTGAGGATTTCTGTAGCCCTTTCCAATGGTACAAATTAAGTGGGATCTTAGGATATATGGCTTCAGTGCTCCAAGGGTTGGTGGTAATTTCTCCCCCTTGAAACTTTTAGTTCTGAAAAGGTGCCATCTTAACTCCGAAATCCTTTAAAAATTACTACTTTTCAAATAAGTCCAGTTGGTGAATTTTTCAAACAACGGCACATTGGATAATGGATCAACATTAGATTCCCCAAGTTCTTGAAAAGCTGTTATAATATTATCATCACACTGAAGTTTGATATACACTTTTATCTACTTCTGTTTTGAAATGCCTACAAATTTTCCTCCCCAGTCTCCACCAGTATATGAATGTAAACCTACTAAACCTATGCCTTTATGAGCACCTATTGCTCGACATCTTTTATTATAATATTAGCTTTTCTGTGTTTGTTGCCTCGACCAGTAACAAAATTGATTTCACTGTTTACTAGATGACTTGAAACCAAGTTAATCAGCAATTTGAAAATGTCAGTATCTTGCAAAAATACATCGATCTCATAATTATCATGATGGTTCACTATATCAAGTACATGAAGATGTATAAAGTTGTCTGCTTCTTCATGTGTATGATCACATAATTCTGAATCGAAAACATTTGCGTGGTTACTGTATGCCTTACTGCCAAAAACGACAACAATTTTCTTCTCACTAGCAGCAAAAACCTATAGTAATTTATTCCTGAGATATTCATTCAGCTGTGATTTTGTATCATTATGTGAAAGAAACGTCTTTAATGAAAAAAAACGTTATATCGGTACTATTTGTAATAGTAAATCTAATAGGTTCTGTCGCCCCCAACCTTTTCTTACTAGTTTGCTCCTTCAATGAATGCTCAAGGTATTGGTCAAATATTATTCTCCTTTCAGTGCAGTGTTGCCAGATTGGAGACCTTTTTAATTCAGATTATTTGACTGCCACCACTTTTTTTAAATAGTATAATACGCCTTATTTTTCCGAATTTTTAATCTATTTTTAAATAGGCCGAATATTTCTATTTAAAAAAAGCGGTGACAATCAACAATCTGGGGACGAAAAAGTCCCCAATCTGGCAACACTGCTTAAGAGTATCTGCTTGTCATTTTCATAATGATCTCTGTAAAAGCATTTGCGAAGTCCTCACAAGTTTTCATGACAGGTGTCTTTTTTACTGATTGTACAATTGACATTCCATGTATAATACAAACTTTTTTTATCGGAGAAGTAATCAAGGATTCTAATGATTCAAGTATGGGTGATCGATTATATTGCTCTATTTCTGAAATAAATGAATTTTTGTCAGATGGAATATGAAGATATCCATCAGAAGAAAATAATGATCTTGATATTACAAAAAACTTGTAGTTTCCAATTGCATCTTTTAGGTTTGTAGACATTTGAGGTCTTGATCCCATAATAACAAGAAAACGAGCAAGAAGTTGACTATCTTCTCGAATTAGTCTCTTACAAATTCTCCGAATTCCAATTGGCCTTTTTGGTCGACGATTCAGAATATCATCCTTCGCAGATTCTGGAACTTTCATAGAGGATGCAATATTCATTATTGTGGTATTATCTTGGAAAGGGTTTCCTCCACAATGACCCCGAATACTCTCCTTAACGATGGCTGCATTGTGAAAAATTCTTAGCGACATAGAAGCCCGAAGTTGATAGTGTTTCCTGTGCTACTTAGAGACTTCATTTAGACAGTACTTTTCACAGAAAGTTCAAACAATGCGTAATACTTCTGGCGCACACAAGAAATACCTTTCGAGGGCGTTTTCATTCAGAGTTAAACCAATAACTCTACCAATGTTCTTCAGTTCTTTGATTTTCTGTTCCAAATTCTGGTTTGAAAATAGTTTTGTAAACGGCACATTGGATTTGGATACTGCAAAACAACCAGATTCAAGAGCATTCCACACTTCTGGATATGTTGTTTAAGGTTCTTCATCTGTGCTATGTATACTGGAATGAGTCTGGCATAATGAAATAAGTCAAGAGCAAAATGATACTTGATTTGTTCCTCTAATGACGCGAGATGCAATGCCTAATCTCCTTGACGAGTGGCACGGAAGAAACATAGCAAAGATCCAAATTGGTTCATATACTGTAGTAAGAACTTTGCCATATCACCACTGCATTGTGTAATATGTGGAAGACAATTTTTTTCAACTACTACTCTTAGTCCAAGAGCCGGCAGTACAAAAACCTATGTTATCAAGCACAATAAAAAAACCTTTATTTTGTGGAAGAGTAGATGTAGGGGAATCTAATGATTCATGTCTGCCGGAAGTGAAGTGGTGCATAAGCCAAAAATTAATACCACTAGTGGTTGACTCGTAGATTTATCATTGTGTTTGTCCTACAAACAAAGATATGAAAACATGGAAGACTGTGAGCAGGTAAACACAATGATAAACCTACGAGTCAACCACTGGTGGTATTAATTTTTGGCTTATGCACCACTTCACTTCCGGCAGACATGGATCATAAAATTCCCCTACTTCTACTCTTCCATAAAATAAAGGTTTTTTTTCTTGTGCTTGATAACATAGGTTTTTGTGCTGTCGGCTCTTGGACTATCTGATCTCTTCAAGCAAAGTTGTAGTTTCAATTTCACAATTGTGCAATTTCTCACGTAGTGAGTTGCATTTTTCTTGCAGGGAAATAATGTCTGTAGAATGTGGCAGTGTTTCAAAGAGAACGTCGTAGCATGCCAAAACAATAGTCATGCAAAACTCTATGCCTCTAGCATATTAGTAATTTTGTAGTAAATTTATAAATAAATAATAAATAACACAATTTATGCCTACTTTGATTGTAGATTTGTATTTTTTGACCCGAAAAACATATAATTTGATATACTGGTCAATAATATCCCACAAATATTAAAAAAGCCAGTAAATGGCAGCCATCTTGGACGCCATCTGGAAAAGTCACCTCAAAAATGTGTAAGAAAAAAATGGCACCTAAAATATTCGGAATCTACATGTCAAAAGCTACAAAATAAAAAAATATATATCAAACTTGGCACAAAAATCGAGCTGGAAAACATTTCAGACCCTACTACAGTGGCTTTGTTTAAGTTATAAATTTACTAAATTTTATTATGAGTAAATAACAAAAGAAAATTTGAAATCGATTCAAAGGAACTTGACACGTTAATACATACTAAGAAAAATTATTTCTATGACACTTATTTTTGAACAAAAAGTCAGGCCTATAATCAACTCTGAACTATTGAAGTCTCCTACATAAAAAAACATTGTAATTTTTTTCTTTTTTTTAATCTTTGGAACATCATATATTAAAATCTTTGATGCACATTTAAAAAATAATAATAAATAAGTAAATTTTTTCTATATTTTAAAAGAATTAAAATATATTCTATTGTTTAATAAGGAATATTATGCTATAACTAAATATAGGGTAATATAATTATTAAAATACAAACAGACTGTGTGATGAAAAGCACAATTAATTTTAAATGTAGCTGCAGCAGTTTCAGAGTTTTTAAACTCTCTATCTTCAGTGCAATGTTAAAAAACATTAAAAACAAATGCATGAGAATACGAAGAATGGAGCATCATAGAAATGTAGCTTATAGCGAAAGGTGAAAAGGCAGAGAGTGGGGTATCAGCAAAGCATAGTATAATTGAGGACATGAGTTTCAAAACTCACCTTATCCAAAATTTAAAAAATTGTGTTTTCTCTATCAATCTATTATATTGGAAAACCTGCATTGAAAAAACACAACAATTTGCAAACAAAGTAGTTTTATCCTGTATTTCTGCCACTGTGAAATCTTGGTTTACAATGAAAACCAATTGACGCAGTCAGAGGTTTTTCGTGATTTCCCAAAAATTGATTTTCTGGATAAAGCAAGTTTTGAAACTCACATCCTCAATTATTACTCTATTGTATACAAGTTTAAAAAAATGAAATATTCTATAAGCTTACTTTCCTGAAGCTGACTGAAATACAATTTGCAGTCTATCTAAACAAGTCCCATCCACTAGATCAACAAAATATAAATCCTTGTACTTTCTAATAGCTTGCACCCAACCCTAAAATCAAATAAAAATAATAAATTTTGAGACATGAATATATTTAGATAGAAATTGAATTAATCATTTCAAAAACTACAAAAGTTACAGAATCAAAATTTTGCAGGAATCAATAATAACTATTCAGCACACCAAGGCTATAAACAGAAAAATATTTCATGGAAGGAATTGGGAAGGAGAAATTTAAAAATGTATCTTGGAATATATTGTTTTTCACCAAATATGTAATTTATGCAATAAATATATGATCCAAATTGAACATGATTCATAAAAATGAAGCAATTAAATATATATATATAAACATAGGTCTGCAGGGATCTGTTTAGAAAAACTTTAGGTCCTATAAAGGACCCTTCACAGTTTTTTTTTTTTTTTTTTAATCTTAAAACAGGACCCTTCACAAAACTTTTCGTCCCCAAAACAGGACCTTTCGCAAAACTTCGCATCCTGAATTAGGACACTTCACATTATTTATCTTATAAATCAATGGTCTAGTCGAGGGAGGATGCGGGGGGACGGCGTCCCTTCACTTTTTTATTTTTTCTCGAGCGTCCCCTTACTTTATATTTTCAAGGGGGACGCTAGAGACTGGGAAGGACGCAGACTTTCCAAATTCATTAATTTTTTTTTTTAAATGAACACACCAATAAATTAACAATTTTAGAAATAAGGTATAGATTTTTAATACTTTTCAACAAAGTTGAAAGTGTCTACTGTGCTGTTTCGCTATTCGCATTTTAACTTCCATAAGTTTATTTGGATTGCGGCAAAATTTTGTGTATAATTTTGAGGTTCAATGTAGTATATCACTATTGTAAAGGATGTGTATAGCATCAGTTTTTCGTTTACGCGAAAACAAAATGAGAGTTCTTTCATATTACGCTTTACTGGCAGAAATTGTTTGAAATAGACATTAATGAAGTTATAATATTTTAACTATAACGAAAATGACATTTGAAATTCGTTACATGTTCCGTATCGCAAATAGCATTTATCGTTCGTTTACAAGGACATAATAAATTATTTCCAAACACCATGATCCTTTAATGATAATTATTTGCAATGCATATGGAAAACTATGGAAAAAATATTGCACGAAACATTTATAGTACATTTACAAGACCAGACAAAAAAATCCATCACATTGACATCTATAGGTTCAGTCTGAAACGTGTTTTCGATTATATTATCAGGGCTCCCAACATATTTTAGCCCCCCAAAAGTATGAAAGGGGTCATTTTTATTTAAAAAGGGGACTTCAAGGAACCATCTATATTTAAATATGGGGGATAAAAGGGGCTATTCTTCAAAAAATACTGCACCGAGTTTTTCTAAATATGCAAGCAATTTTTTTTAAAAATACCCCCGAAAATATGTTAACTCGTTATCTTTAAAAATATAGTCACTAAGCAATGTGCACAGTTTTATTTAAACGTATTTAATTATTCTACTGCAAGAAGATAGTGTTCAATATTGAGCACTCACCTTCATAATTGTCCTTAAAGAAGTACGAACTTTTAATTCAAATTGTTGAGTGGTAAAATTTTAAATTAGTTTAACATATATATTGGTAATTACTAGCCTTAAACATTAAAAATTTTAATTGAAATTTTAGTTCCTTTCTACAGAAAAACTGAGATACGCTGAGATGTTCATCTGCAAAAGCCTAGTATGGCAACACCTCCTGGGGAGTGATCAAAACGAATATTGAATCAACAGTTATTCATAATCATCTTACATTTTAAATTTGATGAATTTCCATCCCAAACACCCATTACTAACCTTAAACATTAAAAACTTTAATTGAAATTTTAGATCCTTTCTACAGAAAAACTGAGATAAGCTGAGATGTTCATCAGCAAAAGCATAGTATGGCAACGCTACCTGGGGAGTGATCAAAATGATTATTGAATCAACAGTTATTCATAATCATCTTACATTTTAAATATGATGAAATTCCATCCCCAACATGCGGAGATCTGTCTATCACGGAAATCGTTAAAAATGCGACACAGTGGCATCATCTGTTGGGCGAAATACACCAAAACCTAATCAGTATAATTTTATGTCAAGGGTTAAGGGAATGTGAAATTTGATGAAATTTCATTCTAGAGATGCTGAAATATAGATATGTAAATTGTGAAAAATGCAGCATAGTCATGCCACCTGTTGGGCCATATACACCAAAACCTGATTAACACTTGTATGTGTTAAGAGGCTACTTCAGTCAAACGAAAAGACCCGTTCGCTAATGCTAATCCTGCGAGGAAAATTTATAAAGATAATCTCGTTTGAATTTAAATATTTTTAAATGATTCTTTTTGCATTGAATAGTTGCGATCGATCTGTACAAAGGCCGTTGCTTACTTTTTTGATTTTGTTGACAGGTATTTTTAATGAGGATACTTTTATTTTCGGAACCAGTTTTGAAAATAAAAGCATCCTCACAAAAAAAATCTGTAATCAAAATCGAAAAAAGAAAAAATGGCCTGCATACAGATTGATCTCGGTTATCCAATGAAAAAAGAATCATTAAAACT
Source organism: Maratus speciosus (assembly GCA_963932465.1). Classification (NCBI taxonomy): domain Eukaryota; kingdom Metazoa; phylum Arthropoda; class Arachnida; order Araneae; family Salticidae; genus Maratus; species Maratus speciosus. The sequence continues at coordinate 389,377,374 of OZ010795.1, forward strand.
ATTTAAATTCAAACGAGATAACTTTATAAATTTCTTCTATAGGATTAGCATTAGCGAACGCGTCTTTTCATTTGATTAAAGTAGCCTCTTAAGGTCTAATTGAATATTATATTTGATTCAATTCTATGCTTTAGTTTTTGGAATAGAGTGGCTACGAAAGAAATTTTCAAAATATTGTCAAATCATATTCAGGTCAACCTAAAATGTGTAAAAGATTCCAATAATTTCTTCTGATAAAAATATATTTAAGAAGTATAACAAAAACAAGAATAAATTTAATTAAGATTTCCTTTACTAGAGGATATGCTTCTACATCAAAATCAAAAACAAAACTAAGTCTATAGTAATAAAGGTAGCGGTTGGTCTGTGTGATCTATGTTCTTAAGACTGCTGCCCATACAGCTTACAAGATAGAGGCGATGTACATCTATGTCTAAAATTATGTACTTCGAAGCCAGTTTTCGGATTTTTTTTATTTAATTTTTTTGCGATGTTTAGCTTTTTTTTCTTTACTGTTCACGTTGATTTTTTTTCATATTAATAAAAGACCTCCAATTTCAATTTTTTAGTCTAATAGTAACCAATTTTGTCCTCTTTTCAACTTTTTCAACAAAATTTATTCAGAATTTGTACAGCGATTTATTTTTGGAGAATTTTTTATGCGAATTTCAGATTTTTTTCGAGTTTCTTTTTAATTTTATGACATTCGAAAAAAGAATTTGGTTTCTAACTCTTAGCCCTAATGTAATAGATTTTGTCCTTTCACTATTGCGTCCTCAGATTATAAATTTTGCCAATTTTTACACTTTTTTTTTCATTCCGTGACGATTTTTTCAATTTTGTGAAAGAATTCCGGTAACAATATAGTAAATTATGACTTTTATGAATTTGTAGCGATTTTTATACATTTCATGGTGATTTTTCCACATTAGTAAAAGGAATCCTGTTTAATTTTTTTTAGTCCCATTAATAGTAAATGTTGTCCTCTTTTCCATAATGTTTATTCGGAATTCGCACAGCGATTTTTGAATCTTTCATAATTTTTTATGCGATTTTTAGAGGTTTTCTGCCTGTTCCAATCTTTTACCGCAGTTTAATATATTTTATCCTCTTTTCAATAAATTTGTTTCGGAATTCGTACCGTGATTTTTGATTTTTTTTTTTTTTTTTTGCTCATTTTGTATACAATTTTTGAGTTTTTTGTGTTTTGAGGCGATTTTTTGTTATTCGGTTTCAATCTTCTGGTAGTTTAATACGAGTATAATAAATTTTGTCCTTTGCGATTTCTGAATTTTTAGTGATTTTTAATGCGATTTTAATTGAGTTTAACATTTTTCGGCATTCCGTGGCGATTTTCTAACATTCAATAAAGAATTTTTTTTACAATGCTATTCTATGCAAGCCCACTATAGTAAATTTTGTCCTCTAACGATTTTTAGAATTTCTTACTTTTTGCGGCGATTTTTCTACATTAGTAAATATTTTGAATTTTTTTTTGCAGTCACCGAAAAAGGACGAAGTGGACCAAAGGGGACCTTTTTCTAATAAGGGTACCTTTTGGGCAAAAGGGTACCATTTGGGAGCTCTGCATTATACATTATATATATACAGGGTGTCCGGTCTCAACGGTGTCCAATGGCTAATTCCTAAACCGTTAGTCATAGACATATAGTTACAATTGCAAAAATGTTTTAAATGAGGCAAAGAAGTATTTTTAAGCGATTTCGGCCAAGAAAAACATTTATTAAAAAATTACGAAATTTAAATTGTTATACGGTCTCAGGTCCTATAAGTGATATTTAGTAAAAGTATCCTATTGCACTGACAAGTAAGACAATAAAAGACCCATTCCTCTGCGATTAAAACTGACCGAGTAATAGATGTTTAATGTTGGAGTATCTTTTTTGCTGCAAAATAGGGGTCAGTCACAAATTTACTAGAAATAAAAATAATCGTCAGATATAAATTTAACATTAAACATTGAGAGTAAATTAACATTACAAATATATTTTGAGATTTTTGTTCATTCTGACATATTAAAACAAAATATACAACTTGTATTAAAAATATAAGTAAAAAAAGAAAAAACAGAAGTTTTGTTAAATGATTATAAAAGCAACAGTTACAACTCTTTTGAAAATGATACATAGTTAGATTACCTAATCTAAAACTTAATTAATAAAAATTAAGGTTATCTTAAAACGTGCTCGAAGTGACGTTTCTTCGGCTACAATGCAGAAATGTAAATGTGAAATAAATTCTTCTTCTACTTTTTTCAACATTGTAGGTGTTACAGATCTGCACGCCATAGCAATATGATTCCACAAATCTGCTCGACTAGTGGATTCTCTTTCATATACCTTATTTTTCAGAAAACCCCAAAGAAAAAAATCTAAAAGATTCAAATCTAGCAATCTGGGAGGCCACTTAATACGGCCTCCATATCCGATAATATTATTTCCAAAAGTACTTGTTTGATTTTGGTCTCTAAAATATTTTTTTTCAAGCAAGTTTTTATAAAGAACTAAAAAGTTGAAATTGAAAGAAGCATAATATCATCAAAATGTATAATAAACAATCCCTGCTCATACATTGTAATGTATCTGACTTCTTTTTTGTGGCACTGCATAAAAAATATAAACGCAACGCACTTTCATTTGGAAAAATTACATTGTGAATCTCTATGCCTTACATAAATGTTACTGATTTTGATTTAAAATTTTTTGTTTGTAGGCAATAATGTATACAAAATTTTTGGAGTGGTCCTGTAAAATAAATATAAATGGTACGTACCTAAAATCATATTAATATTACATTGTCATTGGATTTACATAATTATGCAAAATTTAATCTTGATCGGATATTTGGAAGTGAGTTAAAATTGGAATACAAATTTTGAATTAGGAAGACATACATACGAACGTCGCAAGTTAAAAGCTTATAAAAGTAAAAGTAATACAACTTTTTAAAATAAAATCATCAAAAGAAACACACTCATTTCCTTACCAAAAAAAAAAAAAAAAAAATGTCAAATTTCAATTGAGGACATCAGTTTCGAAACTTGCCTTATCAGAAATTTAAAAAATCGTGTTTCTCTATCAATCTATTCTATTGGTATAACTGTACCAATCAAACACTACAATCTCCAAATTTTCAATGAATACCAATGGGCGCATTTAAAGGTTTTATGCGACTTCCCAAAATTTGATTTTCTCGATAAGGCGAGTTTTGAAACCCACTTCTTCAATTATTTTAACCAATCTGAAATTTAATTATTAAAAAGTAACACTACCGTAATATTTATAGAGGGACAGCACCTTCAGTTAAATTGCTTTAAAAATACTTCTTTACATTATTTAAAAAGCTTTTTGTAATTGGAACTATATGTCTTTGACTAACGGTTTAGGAATTAGCCATCGAACATCATTTGGAGTGGACGCCCTTTATAATACTTTAAGCACTTCGTGTACGACCCCTGAAAGCTTGGTCCAACTCATCTCATTTCGGTTACAGAAAAGTGGTTTAAGTCATAAAATTGAAAATGTCATAACTCGGTCAATTTTAGTGTTAGATGAATGGGACTTTTTTTGCCGTACTTGTTAGAGAAATAGGAAAAGTTTACTAAATATCACTTATAGGACCGGGGGACCGTATAAAAATTTAAATTTCGTAATTTTTAAATAAATGTTTTTCTTGACCTAAATCGCTTTAAAAATACTTCTTTACCTCATTTAAAACATTTTTCTAATTCGAACTATATGTCTATGATTAACGGTTTAGGAATTAGCCATTGGACACCGTTGAGACCGGACACCCTGTATATACATATATTATATTATGCTGAACAAAACATTAATTAGGTATGCAAATGATATTTGTATACAAAGTCACACAAAAAAAAATTCAAATACACTACCATAATATGGCTGGATATTTATTGAAATGCGTTTTATAGCTGCTTTAAATTTTAGTGTGTTTGAAAGAACCGTGGCATTATTCGGTCAAAATTTTACTATTTTTAAATATCACTCCACATAATTGAAGCAGGTCTTCTTCTGTACTTTTAACAGTTTATTAATTCACACACATATTACACAACACCACACAATACACTTAAATACGACACAAACTTATTTGTTACTAATGCACGGCCTTTTTGCCGGATCACATAATCAAAACAATATCACGTCAGCCTTGGCTGGAATCCAACTGCATTCTAAATGTTTTTTCCCTCGGGACGGGACGATGCAGACTGAAATCCCCAATAGGGATTATTCCTTTTTTCCCCAAGTGAGTTGCAACATCCTCCCGCCCCGATGAATACATTCATCAAATCTGAATTTTTTTTTTTTTTACACTATATAAATCTACAAAAATTACACTAGGTTAAACTCAATTAAATATAGAATCACAATTACAGAATTTTACACAATTACAATAACACTAAATGAATACTTATGCTACAATTAAGAAATTAAAATAAAACAATAAAGTATATATAAGGAAACACCAAACCAATGATTTTTCAGTTTAATCATCTAGCTCCAGCGGGTAAATCATCTGGACTGCTCGTTTAATTTTACCTGTAGGAGTCTTTAATGTTACGCTGCGAATACGCCCGTCGCGACCTTCGTGTAGTTCTAAAATCTTGGCCATCTTCCACATCTGCCTGGGCAAACAGTCTTCTCCTACTAAAACCACATCATTTATATTAAAAGATTTTACAGCATTTACAGGTTTGGAGGGATTCACACTTTTAAGTTGGAGGAGATATTCTCCCCTCCACCTATTCCAAAACCTATTCAATAAATTTTCACGGTATACATAACGTCTTAGCAGCAATTTTTTATTGCTTTTTAACGTTTGATCAACTTTGACAGCCATGGGGGGTAAAGAGGTCAACCTCTTTCCTGTAAGGAAATTGGCAGGAGTGAGAGGGAATGGTCACCAGGTTCATTGTAAACATAAGTAAGGGGCCGCGAATTAATGATTGCTTCAATTTCAAGAAGAACTGTTTCGAGTTCTTTGTAACTAACTAACGCCCGTCCCAATATTTTTCTAAGGCACCCTTTGTTATGCGAACCATTCTCTCCCAGTATCCACCCCACCAGGCTGCACGTTCCACTATGTATTTCCAGACGATGCCTTTTTTCGGCAAAATAATTTTGCACAGTGTCACTAGTCATATTGGAATACAAATTTTTAAGTTCGCGCTCTGCATTTTTAAAAGTCAAGGCATTATCTGAATATATAGTTCTGCACAGTCCTCGTCTGGAAACGAACCGTCTGAATGCTAACAGAAAAGGCTCAGTACTAAGACTGGATACAACTTCTAGATGAATGGCACAAGTAACAGCACATGTAAATAATGCAACATATACTTTGTTGCTGTCCTTTGTGTATAAAGGCCCTGCAAAATCGGTTCCTATATTATCGAAAGCATTTTCAGAACAAAGTCTGTCCGCAGGCAACGGAGCTACCATCTAGTTGCCTGGTTTGACCCTGTAGCGTCTGCAGATTAAACACTTATTTAAACAAGTTTTCACTGTTTGTCTGCCCTTAAGAATCCAGAATTTTTCACGAAGTTGAGTGAGAGTGTCCGATACACCAGCACGGCACAAATTTTTGTGCTCTCTCATTATGAGTAATTCAGTGAATTTTGAGTTCCCCGGCATAATTATTGGGTGTCGTTCTGAAAATTGGAAGTTAGAATGTTGAAGTCGTCCTCCCAAAATTATAAGTTTGTCAGGTGTAAAAATGGGATTGAGACAGTAAAGTCTCGAATCAGAACTTATCGTTGAATTTTTAAGGAGTTGAAAATACTCCTTTTCAAATTCCGTTTTTTGGCTAAAGCGAATCCAGTGCTTTTCTGCATCTGCAAGTTCCTCGGCAGAGATGGAACCTGACATTCTATTAGAGTTAACTTTGCAATTTCTAGTAAAACGAAGAATATAAGCAGTCACCCTTAACATTTTATTGAGGCTGCTAAACTTATCAAGATCAAATAAGGGATCGTTGGCTCCTGTGAAATTTGAAGGAGAACTTTAATGTCCTTCATTTCTCTTTCTAGTTCATTTATTTCTGCATCAGAGTTAAATTTAATTTGTGATTCATCAGAGGGCAATTCGGACATTTGCAGCTAAGCTGGGCTTGAAAGCCAAACTGTGTCATTTATAAGAGTGCGCGAGCGCATGCCGTGAGTCAATTTATCAGCTGGATTTTCCTTCCTGCTGCAAAAAATGCCAGTTGGAAGGGTTAGTTTTTTCCTTAATTTCTAGTACTCGGTTTTTTACGAATTGTTTCAAATTTCCAGAAACCCCCTTGATCCAGTAGAGGCATATTTGTGAGTCACACCATAAATAGACGTCTTTTTCCTTAAGAATGGGGAAAATGTTCCTCAGATAAGATGCTAGTCTGGCTGAAATCAAAGCACCTAATAACTCGAGCCTGGGTAAAGTGATTGGTTTCAATGGAGCTATACGCGATTTGGCGATAACAAATTTTGTTGAAACCTTTGTAGGATACTTTATTCTGAAGTACGCAACTGCACCATACGCCTTTGGGTTTGCGTCAGAAAATAAGTGCAGCTCCAAGTTTTCAAATTTAGGGTCCTCGAAATACTGTCGAGGAATAATCATTGCTTGAGTTTCCATGACTTCCTCAAGCCATTCCTGGAATACAGAATGAAACTCGGGTTGAAGAGGTTCATCCCAGGATATTCTTATTTCCCAAAGTTGTTGCATTAGCAACTTTATTCTAACAGTAAATGGGGCAAGAATGCCCAAAGGATCAAAAAGCATGCCACAGGCTTTTAGCACATTTCTTTTCGAAGAAGTATTACCGTTTATAGTTTTAAAATGGTCTGTCGTGATGATAATGTTATTCTTCACATTATCCCAGATAGTTCCCAATACTTTAAGTGGGATTCCGGATTCGTTGATTACTTGTTTACAGTCAATTTTTTCTGTTTTCCACATATTTTGTAAAGTGGGGGAATTAGTTACTCACTGTCTTAGATTCATAGAGGCTTGTCGTAAAATATAAATGGCTTCTTTACTAATTGATGCTGCAGATTCAATAGTGTCGCAACCACTGATGAAATCGTCCACATATAAATCATTCAGGAGATCACAAACATGTTTAAAATTTTGTCTATACTTTGATAGGTGGAGTCTTAAAGTTGCAGCTAATATAAATGGGCTGCATTTTACTCCAAAAGGAGCCCTGGTGAATTGAAGGATTCTGATGTCATCACGACCCAAACTGAGATCTGCCCCTTGTTCTATTCCCCACAAAAATTGCAAAAATTTTCGATCCTGCTCTGATACACCTATTTCCAGAAAGGCTCGTTCAATATCAGCGCAAAATGCGATTGGGTGATACCTAAATTTTAATAAAATTTTAAGCAAATCGGTATTTAAATTTGGACCGCTTTCTAAACAATCATTTAATGAAATTTCCCCCTTCGCCTTAGAAGACGCATCATAACATATCCTGAGTTTAGTGGTTTCTTTCAGTTCTCTAACCACTCCGTGATGGGGCATAAAATAACCAGTTTGTCTATTTTCATTAGAATAGTCAAATACTTCCTCGATTATATTATCCTTTAACTGATTTTTAATGATATCTCTGTACCTCAAATATAAATTTTCATCTCTCTTAAAGGTATTGTTTAAACTGAATAAACGTTTCCTAGCAATTTCATAATTACTATTTAACTCCGAAAAATCATTCTTCCAGAGCAATCGCGTTTCATATCTTTTATCATTATACGTTGTATTCTGACTAAATTCTTCTAAAATTTCTTCTGTTGTATGTGAAACATCATTTTTTACATTTATTCCTATTGCTTCTAATTTCCACAAATCTTTAATTCTTCCGTAATCCGGTTCATCATCAGCGACTGTTAAATGGCTAACATGAATTTCCTTACAATTCGATTCCCTTTCCTTACCCTGAATTACATGCCCAAATATGGTATTTGTTGCCACCAATCTATTACTGAATCTTATAATTGTTTCACTTAAAATTTCCCAAATATAATCCGCGCCTATCAAAATATGCACTTCTTTCGTATTACCATGGTCAGCCAATTCAATTTCTCTTTCAAACGCAACCTGCCGTATCCAAATCGAAGGCGCCTCTATGTCTCCGCATGTAATCGAATTTATGACTACCGCTTTTATTTTCTTTTTTTGATTGGGATTAATTCTACTTCGCAATAATACTTCTACGATATCGTACATTTGTTTTTCAGACTGTTTATTTCCAAAGGGATAAATTATAAGAGATTCTCTTTTAATGACTTTCAAATTCAATAAATCAGATATTTCCTTCAGAATGAAAGTCCTGGTTGCCCCCCCGTCAAGTAAACATCTGATTAACTTTCTATCATTTGATCTTGATTCCACTAAAGCAGAAAACGTTTGTAAAAAGACGGAATTCGAATTTCTATTCATTATTTTTTTTTTCTTTACAAAGCAGGCTATTTTCTGTTAGTGAATCGTCATGCTTATCATTAGAAGAGGAGGGATTTAAGTTTTGAGACTCACAGATTAACACATTATGAGGTAATTTACAAATTCGACATACATTATTTTTTTTTCAACAATTTTTAATTAAGTGGCGTCGAGCAAGGCAGGAAAAGCAGCGCCCCTGTGTCATTAAGGCTCACTTTCTGTCAGCAACATTTAAATGGCAATTTTCACTTGAATGGGATTTATCCGAGCAAAATATACATTTATTTTCTGCATTTGCGAGGAGGGTAGACGCTGTAGGGTTGTATTTCTTCAGCTGATTATAATTCCTGGGTTTATTGAAATTAGTAGGATTGTAAGAATTATTACTCACTTGCCTTAGCTTTAAATTTTCCGAACCACTACTCTGTTGATTTGATAGCAAAAGTGATGTTTCACGACAATGAATTTCTTTTCTCAAAAATTCCATCAGATCACTTATATCAAAAAGATCTTCGGATTTCCGTTGTCGATTATATTGCAAATTTATTTCATTGGGAATTTTTTGCAGTATTACAGGGCAAAGTAAATTACTATACGTTCCTGCGGCTACCCCTAGCGATTGTAGTGATCTAACTTGTATCTCAATAGCGTCGTGCATTTTTCTGAGCGCTTTTATATTAGAAATTGCTTTAACAGGTTCAATTAATAATAGTTTATTCATATGCGAGCTAATAATCAGGTCTGAACGACCAAACCGGGTTTTGAGTAAATCTATCGATGAATCATAATTTTCATTAGTTAAAGCGAATCCCGACACTGCTGACAGAGCAGTTCCCTTCAAATAAGTTTTCATGTATGTGAATTTCTCTATCTTACTTAGTGCGTTATTGTTATGAATCGCTACTTCAAACGAATTCCAAAAATCTAACCACTCACTACAATCTCCATTAAATACAGATATATTTAATCGGGGTAATTTAAGAGTTTGGTTTTCATTCCAAACAGACAGCCCTTCATCATGGCGGCTAATTTCGGTTCGCCTTTCGGAATGGAGTTCTTTCTCCAAAGATTTTAAACATCTATCTAATTTCGTTTTAAAGGTTATGCCGGTTTCGCGATATTTATCGCTGGCTGTTATTTCTTTTTTGAGATCTTTGGTATCGATTTCAATTTCTACCGAATTATCTAATTCTTTTAGCTCTGTAAGCTTTTCATCTAACTGGTTTTTTAAATCATAAAGTTCTTCGATTTTATTTTCAACTAAGTAATTTGCATCGACCGGATTTTGTATCGTATTATCTACCTTTGTGGTTAATTTTGTAAATAATTCCCTGACAGTGGATCGTTTAGCCTTTACCTTTTCTATATCCATAATTATAATATTTACAATTTTCCCAAATCAAAATCAAATAATTAAAGGGACCTACCTCAATCGAATCGCTCTGACATCAGAAAATATTCCAAGAAGGTGCTAGAATCACGTCTTGTGGTCACCATGAAAGAACCGTGGCATTATTCGGTCAAAATTTTACTATTTTTAAATATCACTCCACATAACTGAAGCAGGTCTTCTTCTGTACTTTTAACAGTTTATTAATTCACACACATATTACACAACACCACACAATACACTTAAATACGACACAAACTTATTTGTTACTAATACACGGCCTTTTTGCCGGATCACATAATCAAAACAATATCACGTCAGCCTTGGCTGGAATCCAACTGCATTCTAAATGTTTTTTCCCTCGGGACGGGACGATGCAGACCAAAATCCCCAATAGGGATTATTCCTTTTTTCCCCAAGTGAGTTGCAACAGTGTTATTTAATGCACATATAATTATTAATTTCTATATATGGCCACACAAAATAATTTTAGTGAATACATTACCTATGATAAACAATTATTGCTTGATGTTTGTTTAAACTAAACGAAATTTTATTTTTGCTTAAAAATGCTACACATGCTTAAAATTCATTTTACAAAAATTTGTGAATAATTAAAATATTGGCGTCTGGCGTGTATACAGTATGTACTATAAAGATTGACACGTGCTTTAATTTTTTACCTTTTAGAGATAAGTCGGTAATGTAGATTATAAAAATGCTTAAAATAAGATAATAAAATAATATTGGCATTAATAAAAAAATAATAATAATAGGATTTTTTTAAAAACTTCTATACGACACTTCTATTTAAAATTTGTCACTTAGAAAATTTTATTTTTGTTGCAACAAAATCATTAAAAAACTACTTACTCCAAGGTAAAACAATAGGCTTACTAAAAATTGTGAAAATAGAAAACCATAGAATAACTTTTGACATGAAATTCAGAAAAGTATAAAGAGTTGAGAACTTTTATGAGAACAAGTATTTCTGAGAAGTTTTGTGAGAGAGGAAAAGTAATGCATATTATTAAACTGAGAAAAAATTAAATATATTGCTATTGTTTTAAAACAATTTTTCACTTTTATTTAAATATTTAATTCAAATTAATTTTAAACACTTGTTTTTTAACTTCAAAGCTAATTTATTGGGAAAAAGCTTTTTAAATAACTCATTTTCTACAAATATAAGTGATATTTGATATCGAAACTCTACTTTAAAATGCTAGCTTTTAAAAATTTCTGCTCGACTCTTTAGTCACTTTATAGAATGCCATCAATTCAAATAAATTTATAATTCGAGTAGATTTTATTCTTATTAATAATGTGGATTCACACATTCAAATTTCAATCCTATTTCATTCTTTTAATCAGAATAACTACGCATTAAAAATAACTTCTATGTCAAATTTAAAGTTTCTAGCCCTGATAGTTTCAGAAGAATAGTAACTTTAGAAGGTTTTCAGCTAATTTCATCACTTAAAATTTCAAAAATTTTAAAAGCCGTTCTTCGTGATCATCTACATGTTAATAGCTACTACTATATTTATTTTCCAGTTTCTTGTGGAAAACGGCTTCAGATAAATCGTGATGAGACGATTTTAGAGGACTTTCCCATCAATTCACCGCATTAAAATTTTAATTAAAAAAAGTTTCAAGCGAGCAATGTAAGTCCTGGAAATACATAAGTGCCATGTTTTAAGTTTCTTGAGAAATCGTGATAAAACTGAAATTTTAGAATCTACTTTCAGCATTTCACACCATTAAAATTCTAATAAAAAAAAAAAAAGTATTGCATTTACACATTCGAGCTAATACTATATATTTACTAATTCAAAGTTTCTATTTTAAGTTTTTTTTAAAGAAATCTTGATGAAACGTAATTTTTGGAAATGTCCTGTAAAAGGATATTTATAAATTTCCCCTCTTTAAAATTCATATTTAAAAAAAATTCGATTTGGGTCAGCATTTGAGTACTAAACGCATTCTTCGGGACAATAAAAAGCATTATTTATCGATTACCTTCAGTCTTGATCGCATTCTTTGACATTTTTTCTCACGCAAACAGTACATATTTGTTACTTCTGGTCAAAAAATAGTTTAAAAATTGTCTAGATGCGAAAAACGTGTCAAATATCGCCCAAATTAGAGTTTGGACAGTGGCGTATGGTAGTTTCAGAATATTAAATAGCCTATTCATCATGTATAACATACTTGCAAAATTTGAGCCCAGTCGAAAACATCATTTGAACGCTATCATGTTCAACTACACATGGAAAACAAAAAGACTAAGGAAATACCAACGTACACACATGTATACGCACATACATAGAGAATTGTTGTAAAAATAGGCAAAATGGATTCATTGAGCTTCAAAAAGTAAAGATATACCAAAATTTCAGAGTCTCATTTTTCTTTTCCATGATTACAATAAATTTCTTACACTGACCATAAAGTGAAAATGCAATAATTTTCAATGCTCTCAGTGGAAAACAGTTATTTTATAACTATTTTCAAAATAAATAATACAACACAAATTCTAATAAAAATTTCGTTGACTGAATTAGTGTTACGGAATTACGAATTCTATTCCAAAAATTTTCAGTCATGAAATAAGGTTTACATTTTTGAATTCTATAGCAAGCTATTTAGTGTTCAAAAGATTTTAATTTTAATTTAATTTTTAAATTAAAATTTAATTTTAAATTTAATTTAATTACTTTTCTCTGCAATTGAAAATGAAAAGAAAGATTCAAAATAAAGTTTGTCTTGTGTGTGATACAGACTCTAATGTTCGAAACTATGAGCGTCCCCCCACTTTTTTTCCCAGGACTACACCACTGTTATAAATAGACCTTTCACAGGATTTTTTTCTTTTCAAATTGAACCTTTCACCAATTTAATCATTTAAAAATAAAATCTGGCCTGTAATAAAACAGCTGAATTCAATAAGGTACATGTTACTTAGGTTTATATATGTATATTAGGGTGGAGCGAAAAAGATTAATTTTTTTAAATCAAAAACGGGTAGGTGCCAAAAGTTGCCTTTATACAAGTACATCATTTGGGTGCAATATTACCGCTGAAAAAAAATGGCTTGAGTCTGCGCTTTTGGTCCAAAATTCGAAATTTTGGGTAAAATTTGACATTTTTTCAAAAAATTAAAAAAAAATCTATAGAGATGGTTATTAGTTAAAAGTGTTATTTAAACCTTTATTATTAATGACTTAACATGTTTAAACGATAAAACGGTATCTTTGTTCTATATAATTGTAACAAAACTGACAACTTTTGGTGAAAAATAGGCGTTGCCACTCTGTTGTGTCATACAACTAATTGTTGTTTAGAATACAGCTCTTACCTAGTTGCTTTCAAAACTACCTAGGAGGTACCACGTGGAGGTGACTGCATTTCATGTCAGTGAAACACTGTATTTCATGCAACAGTGCATAGCTCGACCACCCTACCATCTGAACTCAATGTTTTATTTATACATCGAATTGTGATTTTTTATCAAAGACTGGCATGAGTTTTCTATTTATCAACCTAGTACATCTCTTCTTTGAATGCTGCTGCTGTGATCTCCTTTACGTATTTTTTTACTGTTTGTGTAAGAGAAGACAAACAGTGTAATTCATTGCGGATGATATTAATGTAATCTATTTAGCCGTCTATTTTCTTCACCAAGATTGCACCCGATAAATGCATATTAATTAGAGGTTCTGTTACCACAACACTTTTCCAATTAATTAGATTTATATAATTATCCGCTTCAAGGTTGATTGACGATATTTCAGATTTGCGCATGCCATCATTTACTCTGATCTTTCAAGCTGAGCAGCAAGCTGTTTAATATGATGGCAACCGTCAGAGAGCATTGAAATAAGAATTTCCTTTGCGTATGCAAAGCAACCATTGTCATAAATAATCTTTTTTTAGTATTTGTTTTATTCCGTTTTGTGTGTTGTTTAGTAGCCGAGTAATTTCCCATGAGTTTTTAGATCCCTTCTTTAGCTGTGGATTACATTTGATTGTAAACTATCCTCGGGCCAAACTTGGATAACATAGTACTTTTTAAGTGAACGTAGAGACTCTGATGGGCAGTGAGTGCTCATCGAAGGCAGATAATTCTGTTAGTCGTTGTCATCCATTCTGCGAGGGACATGTTTCGAATGAACCATTACAATTGATCATATGCCACCTCCAAATCCAGAGAATTTCCTCTGCATCATTTATTAGACAAGGTCGTTGGCAAAATTATATTCTAACCCACGGGGATCTGCCGTACCAATAGGAAAATCTTTGTCCACGTGCTTATTCCCTTCTTATTTCAGTTTTTGAAGCCATAGAGAGTAATTTTCAAACATTATTTCCTGAATTAGAGAAAAGTGTACTCAGCACATACCTGCTAGACATTTGCAAAGTTATTTCATCAAGATATTACTCAGAAGAACTAGCGAATAGGAACTCAAGAAACTTGTCCTACGCAAGATCGCTTACAAAGGCGCATAAAATTATTCGCCATTATATATGCACTGATTGATCATCAGAGTCTGGTTCACTCAAAAAGTATGTAATCCAAGTTTATGCCTCAGGATGGCTTACACCAAATATAATCCACATCTAAAAAATTGGTGCGAAAACTTATGGGAAATTACTCGGCTACTAAAATCACAGAAAACAGCAAAAAACAAATACTAAAAAAAAATTATTTAGGACAATGCTAGCTTTTTAGATCGAGAGCAAATTCTTATTGCAATTTTGATGACGATCGCCATCACATTAAACTACAAGTTTATCAGCATATAAAAATGCAAGAGGTAGAGTAAATGATGGCACACTCAAAGGTGAAATACCTAAATGTTATAAAATGTTGTTGGAACAGAACTCCCAATCACTATGCAGTAACTGGATGCAATTTTGATGAAGATACTAGAGGGCTGAATAGATTCCATTAATTCCACTGCATTATTCTGCTTACATTATCATACACAAGTAGTAGAAATATACGTGAAGGAGTGTCACAGCAGCATCACCCAACGTCTGTGGATACAGAGAAGAGATGGACTAGGTTGATGCATAGAAAACTTATGCCAGTCTTTGATAAAAAATCACAATTCAATATATAAATAAAACATTGTGCTCAGATGGAAGGGTGGTCGAGCTATGCACTGTTGTGTCATAAAATGCAGCCACCTCCACGTGATACCTCCTGGGTAGATTTGAAAGCATATTTCAAACAACAATTAGTTGTATGACACAACAGAGTGGAAACGCTTTTTTACCAAAAGTTGTCAGTTTTGCTCTCGTTATGCAGAACAAAGATATTGTTTTATTGTTTAAATATGTTACGTCATTAATAATAAAGGTTTAAATAACACTTTTAAAAAATAGCCAGCTCTATAGGAATTTTTTAATTTTTTTGAAAAAATGTCAAATTTTACCCTAAATTTCGACTTTTGGACAAAAAGCGCAGACTCAAGCCATTTTTTTTCAGCGATAATATTGCAGGCAGATGATGTACTAGTATAAAGGCAACTTTTGGCACCTACCCGTTTTTGATTTAAAAAAATTCATTTTTTTCGCTCCACCCTAATGTATATATATAGATATATATATATATGAAGAATAGAACATGAATATAACGATAATTTCAAATTCACAAAATTATGATTAGAATTTTTCCAAATATAAGAAAAACTTCACAAATGCATAAAATCAGAACTCTGAGAGAAAAGTCTGGACAGACCCCTGGTCTGTAAAATTTTAAGGGGAAGGCAATTGGATCCCATAACTCCTTTAACAATTTTTGTAATTATTATATTTTTTGTATCTTTAAATTTATAAGTCAGCTATCAGTTATTCATTTTATGTTAATTAAAGTTACAGAAAATCTTTTGAATTTGTTAAGGAAAAAGCTTTACACACAGTTTTTGAAATGACTGATTCAATTTAAATCTGTGTAATCAATAGTTTTCTTTTTTTTTTAATGAAAAATCATTTTGATTTTAAAATGAAATAAGAATAAAGAAAATAAATTTAAAATATTGATTTTAAAATGAAATAAGAAGAAATAAAATAAATTTAAAATATAACTCTCACTCTCAAGCCTGGTAGCAGAAAGTGCACAAGACAAGCATCACAGATTTTGCAGATGCTTTTTCCATAGAACCTTTATTTTTCACTTTATATTATGTTTAGCTCTCTATTACTTAATACAAAAACTTAAGATTATTATTAATAAAAATGAATAAAAAGCATAAAGAAATTACAGGTAAGTGATTGTTTGATTAATTAACGCTTCAGTTGTAAAGTATTTTACCTGCAGATTATTTTCTGCTCCTGAAGTATCTGTTGCAGACACCTGGAAAATTTTCTGCTACTGGGTTCTCGGGTTGTTAAAAATGAGATAAAGTATTAGGAAACATTTCCATTATCAGAATTACAATGGGATTGACCAAAGCAGGAATACTTAAAAATTTTTGCATATATTAACTTTTTTAATAAACTTTAATTAAAACTAAATTGTTAACTATTTAACTCAGTTACATTTTTATACTTAGCAAATCTAATTACATAAAAATTTTAATGACTTCTTTCCACTCAATTTCATTAATTCATCACTTATTTTTTATTATTTTATAACCAAAATAAATTAAGAAAATATTAAATTTTACAGATTATTAAGGATAAAGACTGTCAGAAAAACAGAAATCCATTCAAATAAAAAGAAGATGGATGTTATCATTAAGCTAATTTACTGATTGTCTATGTCTAATTATAAACACATTGAATAGAAATGTTCTCAAATACAAAAGGTGGCATATCAGTTTGTAGTTGTTTCTAGGCTTAGGGTATACTTATTTGATATGTATGTTAAAGAAAATACACATTAAATAAATTTAAATAAAAAAAAAAACTAATGAAGAAATAATTAAATAAGGGAAAGACTCCTGTCTTCGTTACTTTTTTTTCCTCTACTGCAGAGAGGTGTTTTGGTTTTACCCCTATATAGACTATTTTAGGAAGGAAATTCACTTTTTTTTCTTCTTTTTAAATTAAAAATTGCTTTTGACTTGTTTTTTGTAGTGAAGCTGAACTCTGAACTCATGTACAGTCGTGGAAAAAAAAAAGTAAACACCCCCTACTAACTCCTCAGCAAAGCATCGTAGAAGAAAGTTACTGGTACCGAACGATTGGAAATAAAGTCTACTTTTAAATGATGTATATAAAATTTTCTTAGGGGGTCATCTACATATTAAAACGAATCCAAACTTCATTTTTTTCAATGGCAATGCCCAATTTTAACGAGATATTTCAAATCTTCTGCTCAAACTATGCCTAGACACCAAATTTCAAGTCATTTGAATGATAAGTTTTTGAATTATAAACATTCAAAATTTAGTGCTTCTAATGTTAAATTACATTTTCATATTTTTATTTATATCTCCCAAAATTATGCTCCTAATGTGCTAATTTTTTTTTTGTAGTAATAATGCTAATATACCCAAACATAAATAAGCTGAATTTGCAATTTTTATAATTTTATGATATGAATTATGAAATTAATATTCAAAAAAATTATGAATTTTTTGATGGATTTAGATTTATTAAGTCCTGCTTTATGGAAATTCAAAAATTTCACATTTTTATTCCAAGTAGTTTTCAAATTATGCTTAAAAAACGGCAAAATGATGGTTTAAGGGGCCGTCTATGATGGAAGTGAGTAGACATTTTGAAATTTATTCTGCTGTACTGTAATCTAACACGCTTTATTGACTCCTTGAGTGGCGCTTAAGGTGCCTTGATCAAGGAAGGGGCTCTCTCGGTGAACAATCCAGTACGGAACTTCAATTTGGATACAGCCCTTAAAATAAGCTCGTTTTAAAATAATTAATTTCTCGGAAACTTATGGTACGAATTGCATAAAAATTCGTTTTTAGGCTAATTGAAGGGTGTAGAGTTCATTTATGCTGTCAGAATTGGGTACTGCTATTGAAAAAAACAAAGTTATGGTTCGTTTTAATATGTAGATGGCCCCCTAAGAAAATTTTATATACATCATTTAAAAGTAGACTTTATTTCCAATCGTTCGGTACCAGTAACTTTCTTCTACGATAATTTGTTGAGGAGTTAGTAGGGGTGTTTACTTTTTTTTTTCCACGACTGTACATAATATTGAAACTCATCACTTAGCCTATATCTAAGTAAAAGGGAATTCTACATCTAAGAAAATACACATCTACACCTGCCAGCAGTGTTTATGGCAAACATTTATTTTCTGAAGCTAGACAGATTTATGAACTGAAAAGAAACAGATTACAACTAACTGTATTATGCTGAAAAATTCTTATATTTACATCGTAATTTGTCCTTGTTAAATTTTGATTACCAATACTAATGTATCTGCTTTTATAAATGATCACTTATCACTGAAGCATATTAAAATAACATCAAATGATTATTGGTCATCATGCATTTTTACAACTAGTAATACTTTACCTATTGTTTTTGATAAATTATTTGGAAAATTCTGCCAAAACTGAATCGACTATTCAGTCAATCCCTAATTACAATCAAAGTGTTTTTTACTAAGTGATTTTACAAAGTGTCAAGGAAAGTTAAGTTTTTACTTCTACACATTACTAAGTTTAGTAACCTGTTCATTACTATATTCACAAATTGAAAAGTAATGACATCGATTTACACAGCATGTCCCAAAATTTATGGGTCAAACTATAAGGGAAGGTAAAGTACACATAAAGAAGCACATTTGGTATAGCAATGCGTGGTCGGAAATGAAAAGTTTTGGGGAAAAATAAAAAATGCAGACGAAATGAAAATAAGCGTGTTATTGACATAACAATTACAGTAAGTGCTCAAATGTGCCACAACCAACATCAATACATACTTGGCAGCATCTAGCAAGTTATTGCTGTACTACTTTAAAGATTCCAGATGTCTCATCTATGAGACACCAGTTGACTCTGATGAGGACCTCAGTGCAAACTTTCAGTCGTTGCTACAAATGTTCGTGAAACACTTGGAATCTGCAAAAAGGTATGCCAATCTCTTGCTAGATGCTGCAATGGCACATTTGAGCACTTACTGTAATTGCCATGTCAATAAAATGCTCGTTTTCAAATCCTCTGCATTCCTTGTTTTTTACCAAAACCTTTAATTTTCAACCCCACATTGCTATACCAAAATTGCTTCTTTATGTGTACATAACCTTCCCTTACCGTTTGACCAATGAATTCAAGGGCACCCTATATAATTACATTTTATAGTAATGTGCAAAGTATGATTACATATAATTTTCAGAGCCTAATTTTTGCACAAACTCGTGAACGCTTTGTCCTGGGTACGAAATTTCCAGGGTTCACAAAAAATTTCCATAATATCATTTCATATGATTATGAAAATATTTACTGTGAAAAACCTAAAAATGTCAGCATTTTTATACTTTTTGTGCAACAAATTTACCAACTAGTTTATGATTTTCCTTTTTTACATACTTCTGTTTCACAATTTTTTGTTACACACCAGACTTTAAGCTCATTTGGAAATTTGATGTAAGCTTAAAGTCACCCCTCCTAGTATTGTTCTGAATTTTCTTATAAAAATTTCAAATTTTTGAAGTTACCTATTATTAATAATAAGATATTTTTCGTAGTTTGGTAAACAGCAAAAAGTAAAATAAATTAAAGTGAATAAGTAAAATTTAAAATTACAATTGATGTTTAAGAATATCCGGAAATCTTGTTCACAATGAGTAGAGCACCTATTATTCTAATAAAAAATATTTACTTAATGCAGAAAATACTAATTTTCAAGAAAAAGAAACCCTATACATTGTATATATATGAGAACGTGAGTTTCAAAACTTGCCTTACTCCAAATTTAAAAAATCGAGTTTTCTCTATCAATCTATTCTATTGGTGAAACTGCAGCAAAAAAACACTACGATTAGTTTTATCGTGTTTTTCTGCCACTGTAAAATCTTAGTTTACAATGAAAATCGATGGATGCAGTTAGAGGTTTTCACTATTTCCCAAAATTAGATTTTCTGGATAAGGCTAGTTTTGAAACTCACATCCTCATATACACTGGTGTCCAAAATTAAGGTCCAATCACAAAATGCTAATTTTTAAGTATGTGAATACTCAAAAGGAAATAATATAATTTGAATAATTACTATCTCTACAGAACAGCTAGTCCATATAACATCTCATTCATGTCACACATGGTCACAAGTGTCACAATCATTATGGTGAAGCAAAAAAAGGAAATTTCATACATCTCATTATGAGTCTCAAATGATCACAATATGTGACTCCACTGAGATGTCACTGTGACTGCTGCTTTGTGATGAGTCATCATGTGACTTTACAATGTAGTTACATTGTGATTCTCATGTGACTGTCATTTGCAGACTCAATTTCAAAGTCATCGTGAATGCTGCTTTGTGATAAGTTACCAAATTATGTCACATTAAAGTCACATGATAACTTTCAGGTGACAGGGAGACTACTTTGAAGTCACCATTGTGCTCTTTTGTAATAAGTCACCATTGTGCTCTTTTGTAATAAGTCACCATGTGACTATAATGTGATATTATTTGGTGACTCATAATAATGCAACGTTCATGATGACTTTGAAATTGAGTCTAAAAATGAGAGTCACAGTGTAATAACATTCTAAAGTCAACTGGTGACTCGTGCAAAGCAGCAGTCACATTGACATCTCAGTGGAGTCACATATAGGGATTATTTGAGACGGGTAGAATTTCCTATTTTTTTGCTTCACCGTAATGACTGTGACCATGTTTGACATGAATAAGATGCTACATGGACTAGCTGTGCTGTAGGGATTGTAAGTATTTGAATTATAGTATTTCCTTTTGAGTATTTGCTTACTTAAAAATTAGCATTTTGTGACTGGTCTTTAATTTTGGACACCAGTGTATATACAGTATAGGGTGACCTCGCTAGTAGTTGATAAAGTTTTTGAAATATTGCACCATTCCAGCCGGAAATGAGTTTTATATGTGGCACTAGACATAATATTCTTGTTTGAATGTTAGTGCAAGTGCACCTATAGTCACACTATTTTCAGCTGTCTGCTGTAAGCAGGGGTCTGTCCAGACTTTTCTCACAGGGTCCTTTTTTTGTGAAATTGTGAAGTTTTTCTTATTTTTGTGAAAATTCTAGTCATAATTTTGTGAATTTTAAATTATCGATGTCTTCATGTTCTATACTTCATATATAAAAACCTAAGTAATATGCTCTTTGGTGAGTTTAACTGCTTACTTACAGGCCAGATTTTATTTTTAAATGACTAAATTTGCAAAAAGTTCAATTTGAAGGTGAAAAAATTCTGTGAAAGGTCTATTTAAAAGAGAAATAATTTTGTGAAGGGTCCTGTTTTGGGATAAAATGTTTTGTGAAGGGTCCTGTTTGGGGATAAAAATTTTTGTGAAGGGTCCTGTTTGGGGATAAAAATTTTTGTGAAGGGTCCTGTTTTAAGATAAATTATTTTGTGAAGGGTCCTTTAAAGGACCTAAAATTTTCCTAAACATATCCCTGGTAAGAGAAGCGATTTTATGATTTTTTTTATTAGAAAGCGTAAACATTTAGTTTTTAATTAGTTGGAGACAATTACGGTAAGTTAAAATATTCCTCTTCCATGATCTTTTGAAAGAATTCGCATCTTTGTGATCTTTTGATGAAATTTGCTCTTTTCCCACCATCCTTTGACAGAATTCACGTTTATTCTGCGATCTTTTGATAAAATTCGTGGTTTTTCCAAAATCTTTTGAAGTTATATTTGCATTTTTTTCTGCGATCCTTTTACGAAATTTGCGTTTTTTCTGTGATCCTTTGACAAAATTCGCATTTTCTGCAATCCTTTGACAAAATTTGCATTTTCTGCAATTCTTTGACAGAATTCACATTATTTTATCGCGATCTTTTGACAGAAATCGCATTTTTTCAGCGATTCTTTAAAAGAATTCGCTTTTTTTTTTGCAATCCTTTGACAAAATTCGCATTGCATTTTTTTGCGATCCTTTGACAGAATTCGTATTTTTTCTGCGATCCTTTGACAGAATTCGCATTTTCTGCAATCCTTTGACAGAATTCGCATTTTTCTGCGATCCTTTTACAGAATGCGCATTTTTTCTGCAATCTTTTTACAGAATACGCATTTTTTCGTGATCCTTTGACAGAATTCTTGTTCTTTCTGTGATATTCTGACAAAATTTGCGTTTAAAAAAAAAATCTTTTGACGAGATTAGCATTTTTTTCCCGTGATCCTTTGACAGAATCTGTGTGTATTCTGCGATCATTTGACGAATTTGCGTTTTTTCCGAGATCTTTTGAAGATATTTGCATTTTTTCCCTGCATCCATTGAGGAAATTCGGTTTCTGATCCTTTGTTGACAAAAGTCGCGTTTTTTCCACACCCCTTTGACGAAATTCACGTTTTCCCATGATATTTTGACAAAAGTAGATATTTTTCTGCAGCCCTTTGACCAAATTCCCGTTTTTTTCGCGATCTATAGGCAAAATTTGCTTTTTTCGAGATCCTTTGACGAAATTCGTGTTTTCCCCCGATCCTTTGTGAAATAAGCTATTTTTACTGCGCACGACTGACGAGATTGTTTTTCGGCGACCATTTGTCGAAATTCGTGATATTTTTTATGTCCGAAACTTCGGATTGATAACCGATTCTATTAAATTTCGGAACAATCCATCCCTGCGAGAAACGCAAAAAAGTGGGAAAATCGCGGATCCGCGGAAGAAGCCTGTAAACATTCAGTATAATTTTGATTGCATTATTAGATTGAAATTACTGTTTAAAAATGTAAATAAAGCAATGACCAAAAATCCGCACAACATCTGGTCGCAAGCTGTGCGGATTTGAGGGAGTCTATACTGTATTACGTATTTGATGTAATAACGCATATACATGCACCAACTTTTTCTTTTATATAATTATAATTAATTACACTATTAAGCACTAAATCATAATATTAAAATCACAATATATTGCAAATGATACATGAATAATGACTGTAAAACATTTTAATTTTACATTTTAAGCATAAAATACAGTAATTCTTTTTAACTGAAAAAGAAAAGTTAAATATAGTGCGCACCTGAACTAATATTTTATGTTCTAGCGGTTTTTTACTTAACGTTTCTTTAATGGTGAAGTATGAAAATGATGAATAAGTCCTCAAGAAACGTAAAGGACGTTTTAGCATTTTACTATAAAACATTGCTTTAAATAGAAAACAAATACAAAAGAATATGTGATACAAAAGAATATGTGATTCCTTTTGATAACATGAAATTTTATAATTAATACACAAAATTGTTTAATATTTTAAGTAGAAGACAAGAAACGGAGCTATACTTTACACGCTCTTATATAATGTAAACAAAACCATGTTTTGCATTATTCAACTTAATGAATGAATCAAATCAGATGAGTGATTCTCATAGGCTCTATTCACGAATGAATATCGGGTCATTCGAATGCAAAGGAGATTAAAACATCTGGAGCTTTTCTTTTCATGGTAAGTACTCTACGCCATCTGGTAAAGAAAAGATATAACTTCTCGCTTCAAGAAAATGGTGTGGAAGCACGTTGCTTTACATGTAGTGCTCAAAATGAACTATTTTTTTGCGTAATGGAGGATATGCCATCAACGTTTTGATCACGTGGTCAAAGTAAAAACTTCTAGCGTAAAGAAGGGAAGGCTCCGTAGACGTAATGAAAAACCCTCTCCAGCCAGTGAAACAGTTCATACGGAAAGCAGCAGTAGCCTCCCCTTCTTATCAGTTAGAAATTCTTTGGGTAAATTACCGGTATCACGTGACTTTTTTCAGCCGGGACCCAGATTTGGAATAAAGTCCATTTCAGATTTCATGTGAGATTTTTGTTCTGTGTTATATAATAAAGTAACAAGTGGGTAAGTATGATCGCAGATCGCACAGAGGGTTTCGTTTAAACACTCTTTCGTTCATCGAACACTCTTTCGTTTCACACATTCGTCTTTTAAAACGCTTTATTCTTAAATTAATAAATCAAAATTTATAATTTATAATTATTAAAATTTTACATAAATGGCAGCACCATCATATTTAATTTTAGCCTCACCATTGGCCGAGAGGTTCTGCTCTCGAAGCTTGTAGACGGGAGGTGCTGGGTTCAAACAACCAAATCCCAAGTGTTCGAACATCGAACAGTTTGGGTATTTGAGATATTTTCAAAAAATTAAAAAAGGAGGGGGCGGCTTATTTTTGCCCCTCCCTCCCCCGCTCACTTCCTATCCATCAAGACTTTTTACCTAGTCATTGGTAGCTATCAATGAACAACTGCACCAATTTTTATCTCTGTAGCATATATTAGGGCAAGCTGCCCCAAAACGGGCTTATTTGATTGGACTAAAGGCTCCGGTTCCGTGACTGACGAATAAACGAGGTTCCACTGCGTATACATATCATTTGTAGAGAATTTTATGCTCTTTAATTAATGCTGGAGTAATTTTTTTAATATAACCCATAGTTTCTGAGACATTTAAAAAAAATAATAAAAAAAGAGAGGGGGACTTATTTTTGCCCCTCCCTCCCCCCCGCTCGCTTCCTATCCGTTAGGACTTTTTACCTAATCATTAGTAGCTATCAGTGAACAACTGCACCAATTTTTATCTCTGTAGCATTTATTGTGGCAAACTGCCCCAAAACGGGCTTATTTGATTGGGCTAAATAACACCTTTCAAAGTTTACATAGGAGGGTGACTCCTGTATGGGATGAAGGAGTTCACCCTGAATATTTGAAAGAAGAAAATGCGCTAGTATCGGAGTAATACCCAGAAAAGAAAGAAACAGTGGGCCATCAGCTGGAAAAAAGATGGCAGCCAACACTGCCATCAGCGGTAAAGTGCAATGGTGCCATTACTTACACCCGTACAAAAGTGTCCGTGCGAAATGCAGCTGGCCCATCAGTGATGGCCAACAGCCGGCCAGTATTGGTATGCCATCACATTACTTCAATCCGGCACTTTTCCTGCAGTGCTAGCACCTATCCTACTGCTATTCCTTTGCTGGCCCAGCAATTTCCCTTACAAAAATTTCTTATAGAATTCTATTAAAAAAAATTTATAGAAAAATGGTCCCTTTTTCTATGAGCTTGTTTCACCAACAACTATAGAAGTGTCTACAATAGAAATATTTGAACTTGCAGCTGTTTCCATGTGGCCACCCTCCCAAGTGCTAACCACGCTCGGTGCTGTTTGGTTTTCGTGATCGGACACGAGCAAGTACTTTCAACGTATTCTACGACCGCTCGTTCTTTTCAACCTCTCATTACACTATTTCAACTCTATTTCTTTTGTGATTTGCGTTCCCAATCATTAAACTTGTATAGAAATTATTGTATTGTATAGAAATCCTATATATTTTATACGTTGATTGATTCTCAACTGTGTAAATTACGAAAACTGAAATCCTTTGTAACTTAGTAAAACCAGATATAAGAAGAAAAAAAAAGTGCGTTGAAATAAAGAATTTATTTATTTATTCATTTACTTATTTATTTTGTTGGTGGCAGTGATGAAATATTATTTACAGTTAAAAAAAAATTGACAGCTTAAATTGTGTTAAGATATTCATTTCAGATTTGTTTTCAAATTCATTAATCTGCCACGGGGTGATAAAAATAACTCTTATTTTAATATAGACTTGACAAAATATTTGAAAGTGTAATAAATTATTATTTGTTAAATTTGAAACATAATTGTTTAAATATTTTTACACTCCAGATTAAAACATTTGAATAAAAATTACAATTAGGGATTTTTTTTAACACGTTCACTGCCGCAAAAGTAAGAATTTTCAAATTTCTTCTTGAAAGTCGTTTGCCACCACAAATTCTGAAAGGTAAATTTCGCTTTACTAATACAGCGAAATTTCTGCCTATAAATAAGGCAATTTTTTTTTTAAATAATGGTGAGAAAGTAAAAAATTAAAGCCACGAATATTAAAGCTACGAGTATACTCGTAGCGTGTCAGTCAACGTGTTAACTTAGATGAATTACGCCACCTAGCATAAGTGTTCCCAGCAATAATACGGCAAAAGTTTGTGCACTTCTGTGGTGTGGTGGGCCAGCGCAAGAGATAAAACGGAGGCCCATCAGAATTTTATCTGAGGATTTCCAACAGCAAAGTTGACTGAAGCTGTCCAGCAGTGATCATGCAGTGGTAGACTATTCTCCATCATTGTCAACACCTATCTTGCTGCTGGCCAGCAATTTCTTCTTTGCTGGGCAGCTCTCTTTATCACTTTACTTCTCAGATTCGGGGGGATGCATATGTTTACTCCCTCTTTTAAAATAGCTTACCCCCATTATTCATTTTTTTCCTCCTCATTTACTTTTACGGGATCATGAAATTTTTTTCTATCACCTGCCAGACGCCTTTTACATTTTTCTTCTCAGATTAGGAGGGATAGATATTTCTAATCTCTCTTTTTAAAAATACTTTTTCCTCCGATACTTGCACATATTTCTCTTTCAAAGCTTCGTAGTGATCTCCGTCATACTAACTACTGCTTGTAATCAGATTTCCGAATAATGTTTCCACCAAATTTGGAGGGATACATAATTTTTACCCATCTTTTAAAATTATGTATTATTCGACTATTTATTCAAACTCCTCTTTTAATAATTCGCGGTAAGCTCCGCAACTTGAAACTCTCCTTCTGCTTGTAACCAGATTTCCAAATAATTTTTCTTCTAAATTCGGAGACATGCATAATTTTAATCCGCATTTTCCTCTTTTAACCCTTAAATGCCGGGTGTTGCTTTTCGGCAACATACCCAATTTAGGCTCTAAAATACTATTAGAATAATATTGAAGCTATAATGCCTAATGTTGCCAATAAAATGCATTCGGAAAATATTATTAAATCGATTTTCAATATGTAGATGGCAACACTTGTGCTGTTTAAGAATAAAGATAGATTTATTTTTTCAATTGTTGCTACTTGTTCTTTTTGTTTTGTTTAGAAGCTTGCGTAATACCCTATTTTGTTCTGCAGTGAGCAAGTAAAATTTATTTCTTATTATAGTTCCTAAAATTCTTGTGTGTTTAATATTATGGAATTTTATCAAAGAAATTTTTTTTTTCTATTAAAGACCAGTATTGCCGATTAGTAACAAACTGTTTTTTAGCCTTAAACCATACTTAAAAGAAAATATGATTTTTTTAAGTATTTTTCCCATGATTTATTTAAAAAATGAAAGCCGAAAAATATTATTACAATAATTTTTGAAAAACCAGTCATTTAAGGGTTAAAGTTTCGTGGTTAATCTCCTGCATCATAACTTGTAACTCTCCTTCGGCTTGTAACCAGATATCTGAATAATGCTTCTTCTAAGTTCTGAGTATTTTTAATCCATCTTTATAAAAAAATATGCATTCCTCCGATATTCATATATTCTCCTCTTTTAAAGATTCGTGATTCTCTCTTCCTTCTAACAGGAAAGTAGTAAACTTCTGTAGCTAACAAATTTCTTACTAATGAGTCATCTAAATGCGGAGAAAAACATGTTTTTAATCCATCATTTAAAAATATCCTTTTCTCCGATATTCATTCTTTCTCCTCTTTTTTTTCTTCGTTGTTCTTATTCTTCGTGCTAAATGGAAAATTCTGTTTTCAGCTGTCAGCTCTCTTTATCAATTTACTTCTCAGATTCGGAAGTATATAGCTGTTTTTAATTAATATTTTAAAAATATCTATGCATCCGATATTCATTCTTTCTCCTCTTTAACTTCTTCGTTGTCATCTCCTCCGTGCTAACTTGATATTTTTCTTCTATCAGGTGCCAGATATCTTTATAATTTCTATTATCAGATTCGGAGGTATACATATTTTTAATCCCTGTTTTTAAAAAGATGTAGTCCTCCTCTATTCATGCATTTTCCTTTTGGCGAGCTTTGTGGTCATCTCCTTCATCCTAACTGAAAACTTTTCTTCTGTTTCATAAGAGTATTTTTACAAATATTTCTTCTAAATACGGGTGGATACATATTTTGAATTCCTCTTTTTAAAAATATCTATTCCTCCGATGTTCATGCATTCTCCTTTTTCAAAGCTTCGTATTGTTTTCCTATATCCTAACATGAAACTCTTCTTCTGTTTTCTAACAGATTTTTTAGAAACGTTTCTTCTAAATACGGAGGATGCAAATTTTTAATTCAACTTATAAAAATAACTTTACCTCTTAAATTCATTCATTCTCATCTTTTTCCTCTTCGCTGTCGATCTTCTGCGTGATAAAGTGAAATTTTCCCGTTTTCAGCTCTCAGCTCTCTTTATCAATTTAATTTGCAGATTCAGAGGTATACATATTTTTAATCCATCTTTTTGAAAATATGTCTTCCTCCGATATTCAAGCATTCTCAAATTTTAAAGCTTGCTGATGATCTCAATCATCCTAACGTGAAATTCTTCTTCTTAGTGTAACAAGATTTCTGAATAACGATTTTTCTAAATTCAGAGGTATTCATATTTTTAATATTTTTTTTTAAATATGTATTCTTCGGATACTAGCTCAATTTCCTCTTTTAAAGCTTCGTGGTGATCTCCTTCCTCCAAACTTGAAACTGTTCTTCTGCTTATATCCATATTTCCGAATAGATCTTCTAAATTCGGAAGCATACATATTTATAATATCCCTTTTTAAAAATATGAGTTCTCCTATACTCGCGCATTTTCCTCTTTCAAGGCTTTGTGGTGATCTCCTTCATCCTAACTTGAAACTCTTCATCTGCTAGTAAGTAACCAGATTTTTGAATACTTCTTCTAAATTCGGAGGCATACATATTTTTAATCTCTCTTTTTAAAAATATATATTTCTCGGATACTCGCGCATTTTCCTCTTTCAAAGCTTCGTGGTCATCTCCTTCTCCTTCTAAACTCAAACGCATATATATTATTAATCTATCTTTTTAAAAATATGTATTCATCCGATACTCGCGCATTTCTCTTTTTCAAAGCTTCACGGTCATCTCCTTCATCATAACATGAAAGTTAGTGACCAGATTTTCGAATACGTCTTCTTCTAAATTCGGGAGTATACATATTTTTAATCTCCTTTTCTAAAAACATGTATTCCTCCGACAGTCGCGAGAGCATCGTTGTGATCTCCTACACCCTAACTTGAAACTCTCCTTCTGCTTATAAGCAGATTATCGAATACTTCTTCTTCTAAATTCGGAGGCATACATATTTTAAATCTCCCATTTTAAAAATATGCATTCATCTTATCCTATACTCACGCATTTTCCTCTTTCAAAGCTTCGTGGTAATCTTTTTCATCCTAACTTGAAACTCTTCTTCTGCTTATAAACAGATTTACGAATACTTCTTCTAAATTCGGAGGCATACATATTTTTAATCTCTCCTTTTAAAAACACGATAATCGCGCTCTTTCAAAGCTTCGGGGTGATCTCCTTCATCCTAACTTGAAACTCATTTTCTGTTTGTAACAGTTTGTCCAGATTTCCGAATACTCTTCTTCATAATTCGGAGGCATATATCTATGTAATCTCTCTTTTTAAAAATATATATTTCTCCGATACTCGCACAATTACTTCTTTTAAAGTTTCGTGGTGGCCTTCATCCTAACTTGAAACCTTCTACTTGTAACCAGATTTTCGAAAGCTTCTTCTAAATTCGTAGGCATACATATTTTTAATCTCGCTTTTTAAAAATATGTATTCCACCGACACTCGAGCATTTTCCTCTTTCAAAGCTTCGTGGTGATCTCCTTCATCTTAACTTAAAACTATACTTCTGCTTGCTACCAGATTTTCGAATACTTCACCTAAATTCGGAGGCATACATATGTTTAACCTCTCTCTTTAAAAATATGTGTTACTCCTATACTCACGCATTTTTCTCTTTCAAGGCTTCCTGGTGATCTCCTTCATCCTAACTTGAAACTCTTCGTATGCTTATAACCAGATTTCCGAATACTGCTTCTTCTAAATTTGGAGCCATACATTTTTTAATCTCTCTTTTTAAGAATATGTAATGCTCCGATCCTCCCGCATTTCCCTTTTTCATAGCTTCGTGGTGATCTATTTCATCCTAACTTCAAACTCTTCTCCAGCTTGTAACCAGATTTTCGAAAAATTCTAAATTCGGATGCATCTCATTTTAAAAATATGTATTCCTCCGATACTCGCGTATTTCCCTTTTTCAAAGCTTCGGGGTGATCTCCTTCATCCTACTTTGAAACACTTCTTCCACTTGTAAAGAGATTTCCGAACACTTCTTCTAAATTCGAACCCATACACATTTTTAATCTCTCATTTGAAAAATACAGTCGAGTCTATAACGAAATCCACTGTTCCATTAAAAAATTCGTTACATAAAGAAATTCTTTATCTAGAGAACGAATAAAAATTCCTATTTAATGTGTAAATTTTGAACAAAAATTATTTTTGATGTGTTTAGAATTTGAAGGATTTGAAATGTTTAACTATAAATATTAACCTAATATTGTATTTCTTAACTATTTAAACAGTTTCATAAAAGAGAACAGACATTTATTTGAAAGCATAATAAAAACCACATAAGGAAAACTTACATTAATTTTAGACGACGATATCTGTAATTTTTCGCTGTTTTATTTTCAAAATTATTACACTCTCGAAAAAATTTTCACACTTTAGCAGACAATGAGAAATTGTATCGGGAACATTTACCTCTGTTTGAAGTCCTCTCCTTATAAGATCAAAAGAACTCATCATTTCACTGCGTGGTGGTTTTTTCTCTTGTAAGTTTTCGTTTTCATGCCCATTGTCACTCTCACCATCATTGTTCATAACGCTGCTTGAAATATCATTACCAGTAGGATACTGCGCAATAGTGAGATTGTTATTTACTTCCAAAAAATCAGAGAGAGTAACATTTTCTTCGACATTTCCGCGTTCCTTAATTAATTTCGATTTCTCTTTTAAGTCTGCTAATGGCACATCTTTTTCGTCCTCAGAATCCGCATTATTCTCCAGTTTAGAAAAGCCGGCCTCTTTGAAGCAATTGTAAATTGTTTTTTTCAGTTACATCAAATCTCCAAACTTTATAAAGTTCCGCAATACACTTTCTAAGACTAATGATGACTTGGGTGGAATCATTTTTTTTCAGTAGCTATGATCATTTAAGAATTATTTTCTTATAATATGCCTTTAGATTTTTTATTATTCCCAAGTCCAAGGGCTGCAGTTTTGATGTGCAATTGGGTGGTAAGAAAATAACTTCAACATTTTGCAGTTTTTTTCCACAGTTTTGTGAGTGAGCTGGACAATTATCAATAAGCAAAGCAATTTTTTGGCGTTGTTTTCTCATTTGATTGTTAAGTGCTTTTAACCATTTGTCAAAAGTTTCAGTGGCCATCCAGGACTTTTTATTAAAATGATAGTTCCCTTCTAAGGACTTCACGCCTTTAAAACACCGAGGAGATTTACTTTTCCCAATGACTAGCATCTTTAATTTTTCTTTCCCTTTCATGTTAGCGCACAACAGAATAGTAATCCTCTATTTGCTTTGTTTACCGCCAAAACATTTATCTTCTTTAAACGCCAGAGTCTTGTTTGGGAGACACTTGTAAAAGAGGCCTGTTGCGTCAGCATTGAAAATGTTCTCAGGAGCGAATTCTTTTAGAATTTCTACTACTTTAAGACTCCGGTTCTCACATGCTGCCACCGGTGCATCCGCACTTTCACCGCTGATAGTTTTCTGGAATAACCCATGCCTCTTCTTGAACTTTTCTAGCCAACCAATGCTGATGGCTTGGAAGTCAGAGTGCCCAAGAGATCAAGCATATTCTAGAGCCTCTTCTAAAATCATTGGTCCCGAAAGTGGTAGATTCCAGTCCCTTATACCTTTAATCCACTTAAACATTGCTTCGTCCAAGTTCTCGTATTGGCACGTCCTCTTTCTTTTTCGCGCCGAACAAAGATTCGAATTCTGCTCGGTGATTGACTCTCTATTTTTTATGATTGTTGACAGAGTGCTTGCCAGAATCCCAAACTTTTTTGCGATATCTTTTTTTTTTTCAATTTCTTATCGATTTCCTTCAAAATCTTAACTTTATCACAGAAAGGTGTGCAGTTTCTAAGGAACATTCTTTTGCAGAAGCAGTAAAAAAACGCACTGAAACAGATTAAGGTTTGTGAATCTTTCACACTAAAGAAAGCCAGAAACAATAAACATCTACTCTAAATGTAAGGGTTGAGAGTTTTAGTTTGGATAGATAAAAACATGTTCTAAATGGTGACAGTGGTCTGCTCTCGCGGCTGCAGCTGTCGAAGGAGAATTTTCCATTCGACAAATAGCAGCTTGAGCCTTCTTTCCCGCCCGCTTTTTTGAGGGGTGCATCAGGTCACTTGTCATGCCGGTGGATCTCAGAAGCTTTCTGGCAGGGAATATTACGAATATCGACTTGTTGTGCTTGATTAAAATAGAGTTTATTTTTCTAATTTAATCTTCTGAATGATCTTCGATCTCATTCAGCTTTAATTAACTCTCTGATCCCGCTCTTATATGTATAACAATCCAATTGACACTGTTTTAAGAAGGATGTAGGAAGCTGTGTGGGAGGGGAGGGGGGAGATGAATTCATTGGACATAAAGAACAAGGAGATTCAAGGTAGAAAAGTAAGATAAAAAACTCAGCACTGAACGATAAATCAGGAATCAGTGATGAAAATTTGATTCTATGTGATTTGGAAGATTTTTTAAAACTGAATAAATAAAAAGTATTTTATGAAAAAATTCGTTATAAGGAGATAGATATTTCGCTATATGGAGACTTTTTTTAATGAGATCATGGGAAAAGGGGACAGTTCCTACTAAAAATTCGTTATATAGAGAAATTCGGTGATGGAGTTTTGTTATAGAGAGACTCGACTGCATGTATTCCTCCAATGCTCGCGTACTTACCTCTTTAAAGTTTCAAAGTAATCTCCTTTATCCTAACCGGAAACTCTTCTTCTGCTTGTAACCAGATTTCCGAATACTTCTTCTAAATTCGGAGGCAAACATATTTTTAATCTCTCTTTTTAAAAATATGTATTCCTCCGATACTCGCGCATTTTCCTCTTTTAAATCTTCATGGTGATCTCCTTCATCCTAATTAGAAACTCTTCTTCTGCTTGTAACCAGATTTCTGAATACTTCTTCTAAATTCAGAGGCATACGTATTTTTAATCTCTCTTTTTAAAAATATATATTCCTCCAACACTCGAGCACTTTCCCTTTTCAAAGCTTAGCGGTGATCTCCTTCATCCTAACTTAAAACTCACGTTCTATTTGTAACAGTTTGTCCAGATTTCCGAATACCTTTTCTTCATAATTCGGAGGCATACATATTTTTAATCTTTCTTTTTAAAAATAGGTATTCCTCCGACACTGGAGCATTTTCCTCTTCAAAGGTTATTGGAGATCTCCTTCATCCTAACTTAAAACTATACTTCTGCTTGTAACCAGATTTCAAAATACTTCTTCTAAATTTGGAGGCATGCATATTTTTAATTTCTCTTTTTAAAAATATATATTCCTCCGATATTCGCGCATTTGCTGTTTCAAATCTTTTTGGTGATCTCCTTCATCCCAATTTCAAAACCTTTTTCTACTCTTAATCAGATTTTCGAATACTTCTTCTAAATTCGGAGGCATGGATATTTTTAATCTCTCTTTTTAAAAATATGTATTCCTCCAATACTCGCGCATTTTCCTCTTTCGAATCTTCATTGAGATCCCCTTCATTCTAACTTGAAACTCTTCTTCTAGTTGTAACCAGATATCCGAATACTTCTTCTACATTCGGAGGCATACATATTTTTAACCTCTCTTTTTAAAAATAGGTATTCCTCCGACACTGGAGCATTTTCCTCTTCCAAAGCTTAGTGGAGATCTCCTTCATCTTAACTTGAAACTATACTTCTGCTTGCTACCAGATTTCCAAATACTTCTTCTAAATTCTGAGGCATACATATTTTTAATTTTTCTTTTTAAAAATATATATTCCTCCGATATTCGCGCATTTTCCTGATTCAAATCTTTTTGGTGATCTCCTTCATCCCAATTTCAAAACCTTTTTCTACTCTTAATCAGATTTTCGAATACATCTTCTAAATTCGAAAGCATGGGTATTTTTTATCTCTCTTATTAAAAATATGTATTCCTCCAATACTCGCGCATTTTCCTCTTTCGAATCTTCATTGTGATCCCCTTCATTCTAACTTGAAATTCTTCTTCTCGTTGTAACCAGATATCCGAATACAATTCATAGGCATACATATTTTTAACCTCTCTTTTTAAAAAAAGGTATTCCTCCGACACTGGAGCATTTTCCTCTTCCAAAGCTTAGTGGAGATTTCCTTCATCCTAACTCTAAACTATACCTCTGCTTGCTACCAGATTTCCAAATACTTCTAAATTCTGAGGCATCCATATTTTTAATTTCTCTTTTTAAAAATATATATTCCTCCGATATTCGCGCATTTTCCTGATTCAAATCTTTTTGGTGATCTCCTTCTTCCCAATTTCAAAACCTTTTTCTACTCTTAACTAGATTTCCGAATACTTCTTCTAAATTCGGAGGCATGCATATTTTTAATCTCTCTTTTTAGAAATATGTATTCCTCAGATACTCCCGAATTTTCCTCTTTCAAACCTCCATAGTGATCTCCTTCATTCTAACTTCTCCTTGTAACCATATTTTCGATTACTTCGTCTTCTAAATTTGGTGGCACACATATTTTTAACCTGTATTTTAAAAATATGTATTCCTCCGACACTCGAGAATTTTCCCTTTTCACTGCTTCGTGGTGATGTCCTTCATCCTAACTTGAAACTATACTTGTTCTTGCTACCAGATTTTCGAATACTTCCTCTAAATTCGGAGGCATGCATATTTTTAATCTCTCTTTTTAAAAATATGTATTCCTTCTATACTCACGCAGTTTCCTCTTTCAAATCTTCATCGTGATCTCCTTCATCCTAATTTGAAACTCGTCTTCCGCTTATAACCAGATTTAGGAATACTTCTTCTAAATTTGGAGGCATACATATATTAATCTCTGTTTTTGAAAATATGTATTCTTCCGATACTCGCGCATTTTCCTCTTTCAGATCTTCATCCTGATCTCCTTCATCCTATTTTGAAAAGCTTCATCTGCTTACAACCAGATTTCCGAATACTTCTTCTAAATTCGGAGGAATAAATATTTTTAATCTATCTTTTTAAAAATATGTATTCCTCCGATAATTGCGCTCTTTCAAAGCTCCGTGGTGATCTCCTTCATCCTAACTTGAAACTAATTTTCTGTTTGTTAGAATTTGTCCAATTTCAGAATACCACTTCTTCATAATTCAGAGGCATACATATTTGTAATCTCTCTTTTTAAAAATATGTATCCCTTCTCTACTCACGCATTATTCTATTTCAAAGTTTCCTGGTTATCTCCTTCATCCTAATCTGAAATCCGTAATCTGCTTGCAACCAGATTATAAAAATACATAATATTCCGATACTCGCGCGCCTACTATTTTTAAAGGTTCGTGGTGATCTCCTTCATCCTAACTTGAAACCTTCTGCTTGTAACCCGATTTCCAAATACTTCTAAATTCGGAGACATATAGTTTTAATCTCACTTTTTAATAATATGTATTCCTCCGACACTCAAGAATTTTCCCCTTTCAATGCTTCGTGGTGATGTCCTTCATCCTAACTTGAAACTATACTGGTTCTTGCTACCAGATTTTGGAATACTTCTTCTAAATTCGGAGGCATGCATATTTTTAATCTCTCTTTTTAAAAATATGTATTCTTCCTATACTCACGCAGTTTCCGCTTTCAAATCTTCATTGTAATCTCCTTCATCCTAATTTGAAACTCTTCTTCTGCTTATAACCAGATTTCCGAATACTTCTTCTAATTACGGAGGCTTACATATTTTTAATCTCTCTTTTTAAATATATGCATTCCTCCGACACTCAAGCATTTTCCTCTTTGAAAGCTTCGTGGTGATCTCCTTCATCCTAACTTGATACTATCCTTCAGCTTGCAACCAGATTTCCGAAGACTTTTTCTATATTTGGAGACATACATATTTTTAATCTCTCTTTTTAAAAATAGTTATCCTCCGGACACTCGATCATTTTCCGCCTTCAAAGCTTAGTGGTGATCTCTTTCATCCTAACTTGAAACTATATTTCTGCTTGCTACCAGATATCGGAATACTTCTTCTAAATTCGGAGGCTTACATATTTTTAATCTCTCTTTTTAAATATATATATTCGTCCGACACTCGAGCGTTTTCCTCTTTCAAAGATTCGTGGTGATCTCCTTCATCATAACTCTAAACTATCCTTCAGCTTGCTACCAGATTTCGGAATACTTCTTCTAAATTCGGAGGCATGCATTTTTTTAATCTCTCTTTTTAAAAATATGTATTCCTCCGATAATTGCGCATTTTCCTCTTTCAAACTTTCATGGTGATCTCCTTCATTCTAACTTGAAACTCTTCTTCTGCTTGTAAC
Source organism: Maratus speciosus (assembly GCA_963932465.1). NCBI lineage: Eukaryota > Metazoa > Arthropoda > Arachnida > Araneae > Salticidae > Maratus > Maratus speciosus. The sequence goes on from OZ010795.1 coordinate 389,413,848, forward strand.
CAGATTTCCGAATACTTCTTCTAAATTCGGAGGCATACATATTTTTAATCTTTCTTTTTAAAAATATGTATTTCTCGGATACTCGCGCATTTTCCTCTTTGAAATTTTCATGGTTGTCTCCTTCATTTTAACTCGAAACTTTTCTTCTTGTAACCAGATTCCCGAATACTTCTTCACAATTCGGAGGCATACATGTTTTTAATCTCTCCTTTTAAAAATATGTATTTCTCCGATAATTGAGCTCTTTCAAATCTTCGTGGTGATCTCCTTCATCCTAATTTGAAACTCATCTGCTGTTTGTAACAGTTTGTCCAGATTTCCGAATAACACTTCTTCATAATTCGGAGGCATACATATTTGTAATCTCTCTTTTTAAAAATATGTATCCCTTCTATACTCACACATTTTTCTCTTTCAATGTTTGCTGGTTATCTCCTTCATCCTAATTTGAAACCCTTCTTCTGCTTGTAACAAGATTATAAAAATACATTTAGTATTCTGATACTCGAGCACTTCCTTATTTTAAAGGTTCGAGGTGAACTCCTTCATCTTAAATTGAAATCTTCTGCTTGTAACGAGATTTCCAAATACTTCTAAATTCGGAGACATATAGTTTTAATCTCACTTTTTAAAAATATGTATTCCTCCGACAGTCAAGAATTTTCCCCTTTCAATGCTTCGTGGTGATGTCCTTCATCCTAACTTGAAACTATACTTTTTCTTGCTACAAGGTTTTCGAATACTTCTTCTAATTTCGGAGGCATGCATATTTTTAATCTCTCTATTTAAAAATATGTCTTCCTCCGATACTCGCGAATTTTCCTCTTTCAAATCTTCATGGTGATCTCCTTCATCGTAATCTGAAATTCTTCTGATTTTAACCAGATTTCCGAATACTTCTTCTAAATTCGGAGGCATACTTATTTTTAATCAATCTTTTAAAAAATATTTATTCCTCCGAAACTCGCGCATTTTCCTCTTTCGAATCTTCGTGGTGATCTCGCTTTCAAATTTCCGTGATGATTTCCTTCATCCTGACTTGAAACGCTTCTTGTGCTTGCTACCAGATTTCCGAATACTTCTTCTAAATTCGGAGGCATACATATTTTTAATCTCTCCTTTTAAAAATATGTATTCCTCCGATAATTGTGCTCTTTCAAAGCTTCGTGGTGATCTCTTTCATACTAACTTGAAACTGTAATTGTTCTTGCTACCAGGTATTCGAATACTTCTCCAAAATTCGGAGAATTACATATTTTTTATCTATCCTTTTAGAAATGTGTATTCCTCCGATGCTCGCGCATTTTCCTCTTAAAAATATTCGTGGTGTGCTCCTTCACCCTAACTTGAAACTCTTCTTTTACTTCTAACCAGATTTCCGAATACTTCCTCTAAATTCGGATGCATACATGTTTTTTATCTCTCCACTTAAAAATATGTATTACTCCGACACTCGCGCACTTACTTATTTTAAAGGTTCGTGTCGATCTCCTTCATCTTTACTTGAAAGCTTTTGCCTGTAACCAGATTTCCAAATACTTCTAAATTTGGAGGCAAACATAGTTTTAATTTCACTTTTTAAAAATATGTGTTCCTCCGATACTCGCGCATTTTCCTATCTCAAATCATCGTGGTGATCTCCTTCATCCTAACTTGAAACATTACTTCAGCTTACTACCAGATTTCAGAATACTTCTTCTAAATTCGGAGACTAACATATTTTTAATCTATCTTTTGAAAAATGTGTATTCCTCAGATACTCGAGCATTTTCCCCTTTAAAGCTTCGTGGTGACCACCTTCATCCTAACTTGAAACTCGTGTTCTATTTGTAACAGTTTGTCCAGATTTCCGAATACGTCTTCTTCATAATTCGGAGGTATACATATTTGTAATCTCTCTTTATAAAAATACATATTCCTCCGATACTCGCGCACTTACTTCTTTTAAAGTTTCGTGGTGATCTCCTTCATCCGAACTTGAAACATTTTGCTTGTAACCAGATTTCAAAATACTTCTTCTAGATTCGGAGGCATACATAGATTTAATTTCTCTTTTTAAATATATGTTTTCCTCGGACACTCCTGCATTTTCCTCTTTGAAAGCTTCGTGGTCATCTCATTCATCCTAACTTGAAACTATATTTCTGCTTGCTACCAGATTTCGGAATACTTCTTCTGAATTCGGAGGTATACATATTATTAATCTCTCTTTTAAAAATATGTATTCCTCCGATACTTGCGCATTTTCCTCTCTCATATCTTCATCGTGATCTCCTTCATCCTAACTTGAAACTCTTCTTCTCGTTGTAACCAGATATCCGAATACTTCTTCTACATTCGGAGGCATACATATTTTTAACCTCTCTTTTTAAGAATAGGTATTCCTCTACACTGGAGCATTTTCCTCTTCCAAATCTTAGTGGAGATCTCCTTCATCCTAACTTGAAACTATACTTCTGCTTGTAACCAGATTTCAAAATACTTCTTCTAAATTTGGAGGCATACATATTTTTAATTTCTCCTTTTAAAAATACGATATTCGCGCATTCTGTTTCAAATCTTTAAGGTGATCTCCTTCATCCCAATTTCAAAACCTTTTTCTACTCTTAATCAGATTTTCGAACACTTCTTCTAAATTCGGAGGCATGGATATTTTTAATCTCTCTTTTTAAAAATATGTATTCCTCCAATACTCGCGCATTTTCCTCTTTCAAACATCCATAGTGATCTCCTTCATTCTAACTTCTGCTTGTAACCATATTTTCGATTACTTCGTCTTCCAAATTTTGTGGCACACATATTTTTAACCTGTGTTTTTAAAAATATGTATTCCTCTGACACTCGAGAATTTTCCCCTTTCAATGCTTCGTGCTGATGTCCTTCATCCTAACTTTAAACTATACACGGAAAAAAACTGTTTTGGTGAAACAACTAAATTTTGGTTAATATAGCTCCTACCAAATATATTTGGTTGAAATGATCAAATTTTGGTTATATTAACCAAATAATTTTGTTAATTAACAAATTATTTGGTTAGTCCAACCAAATTTTGGTTATTTCAACGAAAATATTTGGTTGGGGGTATATTAAGCAAAATTTAGTTGTTTCAACAAAACAGTTTTTTCCGTGTACTTGTTCTTGCTACCAGATTTTCGAATACTTCCTCTAAATTCGGAGACATGCATATTTTTAATCTCTCTTTTTAAAAATATATATTCCTCCTATACTCACGCAGTTTCCTCTTTCAAATCTTCATCGTGATCTCCTTCATCCTAATTTGAAACTCGTCTTCCGCTTATAACCAGATTTCGGAATACTTCTTCTAAATTTGGAGGCATACATATATTAATCTCTGTTTTTGAAAATACGTATTCTTCCGATACTCGCGCATTTTCCTCTTTCAAATCTTCATCGTGATCTCCTTCATCCTAATTTGAAAAGCTTCATCTGCTTACGACCGGATTTCCGAATACTTCTTCTAAATTCGGAGGCATGCATATTTTTAATCTCTCTTTTTAGAAATATGTATTCCTCCGATACTCCCGCATTTTCCTCTTTCAAATCTTAGTAGTGATCTCCTTCATTCTAGCTTGAACTCTTCTTCTTCTTGTAACCAGATTTCCGAATACTTCTTCTAAATTTGGAGGAATAAATATTTTTAATCTATCTTTTTAAAAATACGTATTCCTCCGATAATTGCGCTCTTTCAAAGCTCCGTGGTGATCTCCGTCATCCTAACTTGAAACTAATTTTCTGTTTGTTAGAATTTGTCCAGATTTCCGAACACCACTTCTTCATAATTCGGAGGGATACATATTTGTAATCTCTCTTTTTAAAAATATGTATCCCTTCTATACTCACGCATTTTTGTATTTCAAAGTTTCCTGGTTATCTCCTTCATCCTAATTTGAAACCTTTAATCTGCTTGTAACCAGATTATAAAAATACATAACATTCCGATACTCGCGCGCCTACTTATTTTAAAGGTTCGTGGTCATCTGCTTCATCCTAACTTGAAACCTTCTGCTTGTAACCCGATTTCCAAATACTTTTAAATTCAGAGACATATAGTTTTAATCTCACTTTATAATAATATGTATTCCTCCGACACTCAAGAATTTCCCCCTTTCAATGCTTCGTGGTGATGTCCTTCATCCTAACTTGAAACTATACTTGTTTTTGCTACCATATTTTGGAATACTGCTTCTAAATTCGGAGGCATGCATATTTTTAATCTCTCTTTTTAAAAATATGTACTCTTCCTATACTCACGCAGTTTCCTCTTTCAAATCTTCATGGTAATCTCTTTCATCCTAATTTGAAACTCTTCTTCTGCTTATAACCAGATTTCCGAATACTTCTTCTAATTACGGAGGCATACATATTTTCAATCTCTCTTTTTAAAATAATTTATTCCTCCGGACACTCGATCATTTTCCCCCTTCAACGCTTAGTGGTGATCTCTTTCATCCTAACTTGAAACTATATTTCTGCTTGCTACCAGATTTCGGAATACTTCTTCAAAATTCGGAGGCTTACATATTATTTAATCTCTCTTTTTAAAAATATGTATTCCTCCGATAATTGCGCATTTTCCTCTTTCAAACTTTCATGGTGATCTCCTTCATTCTAACTTGAAACTCTTCTTCTGCTTGTAACCAGATTTTAGAATACTTCTTCTAAATTCGGAGGCATTCATATTTTTAATCTTTCTTTTTAAAATTGGTATTCCTCCGACACTGGAGCATTTTCCTCTTCCAAAGCTTAGTGGAGATCTCCTTCATCCTAACTTGAAAGTATACTTCTGCTTGTAACCAGATTTCAAAATACTTCTTCTAAATTTGGAGGCATACATATTTTTAATTTCTCTTTTTAAAAATACGATATTCGCGCATTCTGTTTCAAATTTTTAAGGTGATCTCCTTCATCCCAATTTCAAAACCTTTTTCTACTCTTAATCAGATTTTCGAACACTTCTTCTAATTTAGGAGGCATGGATATTTTTAATCTCTCTTTTTAAATATAAGTATTCCTCCAATACTCGCGCATTTTCCTCTTTCAAACCTCTATAGTGATCTCCTTCGTTCTAACTTCTGCTTGTAACCATATTTTCGATTACTTCGTCTTCTAAATTTGGTGGCACACATATTTTTAACCTGTCTTTTTAAAAATATGTATTCCTCCGACACTCCAGAATTTTCCCCTTTCAATGCCTCGTGGTGATGTCCTTCATCCTAACTTTAAACTATACTTGTTCTTGCTACCAGATTTTCGAATACTTCCTCTAAATTCGGAGGCATGCATATTTTTAATCTCTCTTTTTAAAAATATGTATTCCTCCTATACTCACGCAGTTTCCTCTTTTAAATCTTCATCGTGATCTCCTTCATCCTAATTTCAAACTCTTCTTCTGCTTATAACCAGATTTCCGAATACTTCTTCTAATTACGGAGGCTTACATATTTATAATCTCTCTTTTTAAATATATGCATTCCTCAGACACTCAAGCATTTTTCTCTTTGAAAGCTTTGTGGTGATCTCCTTCATCCTAACTTGATACTATCCTTCAGCTTGCAACCAGATTTCCGAAGACTTTTTCTATATTTGGAGGCATACTTTTTTTTAACCTCTCTTTTTAAAAATAGTTATTCTTCCGGACACTCGATCATTTTCCCCCGTCAACGCTTAGTGGTGATCTCTTTCATCCTAACTTGAAACTATATTTCTGCTTGCTACCAGATTTCGGAATACTTCTTCAAAATTCGGAGGCTTACATATTTTTAATCTCTCTTTTTAAAAATATGTATTCCTCCGATAATTGCGCATTTTCCTCTTTCAAACTTTCATGGTGATCTCCTTCATTCTAACTTGAAACTCTTCTTCTGCTTGTAACCAGATTTTAGAATACTTCTTCTAAATTCGGAGGCATACATATTTTTAATCTTTCTTTTTAAAAATAGGTATTCCTCCGACACTGGAGCATTTTCCTCTTCCAAAGCTTAGTGGAGATCCCCTTCATCCTAACTTGAAAGTATACTTCTGCTTGTAACCAGATTTCAAAATACTTCTTCTAAATTTGGAGGCATACATATTTTTAATTTCTCTTTTTAAAAATACGATATTCGCGCATTCTGTTTCAAATCTTTAAGGTGATCTCCTTCATCCCAATTTCAAAACCTTTTTCTACTCTTAATCAGATTTTCGAACACTTCTTCTAATTTCGGAGGCATGGATATTTTTAATCTCTCTTTTTAAATATATGTATTCCTCCAATACTCGCGCATTTTCCTCTTTCAAACCTCTATAGTGATCTCCTTCATTCTAACTTCTGCTTGTAACCATATTTTCGATTACTTCGTCTTCTAAATTTGGTGGCACACATATTTTTAACCTGTCTTTTTAAAAATATGTATTCCTCCGACACTCCAGAATTTTCCCCTTTCAATGCTTCGTGGTGATGTCCTTCATCCTAACTTTAAACTATACTTGTTTTTGCTACCAGATTTTCGAATACTTCCTCTAAATTCGGAGGCATGCATATTTTTAAATCTCTCCTTTTAAAAATATGTATTCCTCCTATACTCACGCAGTTTCCTCTTTTAAATCTTCATCGTGATCTCCTTCATCCTAATTTGAAACTCTTCTTCTGCTTATAACCAGATTTCCGAATACTTCTTCTAATTACGGAGGCTTACATATTTATAATCTCTCTTTTTAAATATATGCATTCCTCAGACACTCAAGCATTTTCCTCTTTGAAAGCTTTGTGGTGATCTCCTTCATCCTAACTTGATACTATCCTTCAGCTTGCAACCAGATTTCCGAAGACTTTTTCTATATTTGGAGGCATACATATTTTTAACCTCTCTTTTTAAAAATAGTTATTCCTCCGGACACTCGATCATTTTCCCCCGTAGACGCTTAGTGGTGATCTCTTTCATCCTAACTTGAAACTATATTTCTGCTTGCTACCAGATTTCGGAATACTTCTTCTAAATTCGGAGGCTTACATATTTTAAATCTCTCTTTTTAAAAATATGTATTCCTCCGATAATTGCACATTTTCCTCTTTCAAACTTTCATGGTAATCTCCTTCATTCTGACTTGAAACTCTTCTTCTGCTTGTAACCAGATTTCCGAATACTTCTTCTAAATTTGGAGGAATAAATATTTTTAATCTATCTTTTTAAAAATACGCATTCCTCCGATAATTGCGCTCTTTCAAAGCTCCGTGGTGATCTCCGTCATCCTAACTTGAAACTAATTTTCTGTTTGTTAGAATTTGTCCAGATTTCCGAACACCACTTCTTCATAATTCGGAGGGATACATATTTGTAATCTCTCTTTTTAAAAATATGTATCCCTTCTATACTCACGCATTTTTCTATTTCAAAGTTTCCTGGTTATCTCCTTCATCCTAATTTGAAACCTTTAATCTGCTTGTAACCAGATTATAAAAATACATAACATTCCGATACTCGCGCGCCTACTTATTTTAAAGGTTCGTGGTCATCTGCTTCATCCTAACTTGAAACCTTCTGCTTGTAACCCGATTTCCAAATACTTCTAAATTCAGAGACATATAGTTTTAATCTCACTTTATAATAATATGTATTCCTCCGACACTCAAGAATTTTCCCCTTTCAATGCTTCGTGGTGATGTCCTTCATCCTAACTTGAAACTATACTTGTTCTTGCCACCATATTTTGGAATACTTCTTCTAAATTCGGAGGCATGCATATTTTTAATCTCTCTTTTTAAAAATATGTATTCTTCCTATACTCGCGCAGTTTCCTCTTTCAAATCTTCATGGTAATCTCTTTCATCCTAATTTGAAACTCTTCTTCTGCTTATAACCAGATTTCCGAATACTTCTTCTAATTACGGAGGCATACATATTTTCAATCTCTCTTTTTAAAATAATTTATTCCTCCGGACACTAGATCATTTTACCCCTTCAACGCTTAGTGGTGATCTCTTTCACCCTAACTTGAAACTATATTTCTGCTTGCTACCAGATTTCGGAATACTTCTTCAAAATTCGGAGGCTTACATATTTTTAATCTCTCTTTTTAAAAATATGTATTCCTCCGATAATTGCGCATTTTCCTCTTTCAAACTTTCATGGTGATCTCCTTCATTCTAACTTGAAACTCTTCTTCTGCTTGTAACCAGATTTTAGAATACTTCTTCTAAATTCGGAGGCATACATATTTTTAATCTTTCTTTTTAAAAATAGGTATTCCTCCGACACTGGAGCATTTTCCTCTTCCAAAGCTTAGTGGAGATCTCCTTCATCGTAACTTGAAAGTATACTTCTGCTTGTAACCAGATTTCAAAATACTTCTTCTAAATTTGGAGGCATACATATTTTTAATTTCTCTTTTTAAAAATACGATATTCGCGCATTCTGTTTCAAATCTTTAAGGTGATCTCCTTCATCCCAATTTCAAAACCTTTTTCTACTCTTAATCAGATTTTCGAACACTTCTTCTAATTTCGGAGGCATGGATATTTTTAATCTCTCTTTTTAAATATATGTATTCCTCCAATACTCGCGCATTTTCCTCTTTCAAACCTCTATAGTGATCTCCTTCATTCTAACTTCTGCTTGTAACCATATTTTCGATTACTTCGTCTTCTAAATTTGGTGGCACACATATTTTTAACCTGTCTTTTTAAAAATATGTATTCCTCCGACACTCCAGAATTTTCCCCTTTCAATGCTTCGTGGTGATGTCCTTCATCCTAACTTTAAACTATACTTGTTCTTGCTACCAGATTTTCGAATACTTCCCCTAAATTCGGAGGCATGCATATTTTTAATCTCTCTTTTTAAAAATATGTATTCCTCCTATACTCACGCAGTTTCCTCTTTTAAATCTTCATCGTGATCTCCTTCATCCTAATTTGAAACTCTTCTTCTGCTTATAACCAGATTTCCGAATACTTCTTCTAATTACGGAGGCTTACATATTTATAATCTCTCTTTTTAAATATATGCATTCCTCAGACACTCAAGCATTTTCCTCTTTGAAAGCTTTGTAGTGATCTCCTTCATCCTAACTTGATACTATCCTTCAGCTTGCAACCAGATTTCGGAATACTTCTTCTAAATTCGGAGGCATACATATTTTCAATCTCTCTTTTTAAAATAATTTATTCCTCCGGACACTCGATCATTTTCCCCCTTCAACGCTTAGTGGTGATCTCTTTCATCCTAACTTGAAACTATATTTCTGCTTGCTACCAGATTTCGGAATACTTCTTCAAAATTCGGAGGCTTACATATTTTTAATCTCTCTTTTTAAAAATATGTATTCCTCCGATAATTGCGCATTTTCCTCTTTCAAACTTTCATGGTGATCTCCTTCATTCTAACTTGAAACTCTTCTTCTGCTTGTAACCAGATTTTAGAATACTTCTTCTAAATTCGGAGGCATACATATTTTTAATCTTTCTTTTTAAAAATAGGTATTCCTCCGACACTGGAGCATTTTCCTCTTCCAAAGCTTAGTGGAGATCTCCTTCATCGTAACTTGAAAGTATACTTCTGCTTGTAACCAGATTTCAAAATACTTCTTCTAAATTTGGAGGCATACATATTTTTAATTTCTCTTTTTAAAAATACGATATTCGCGCATTCTGTTTCAAATCTTTAAGGTGATCTCCTTCATCCCAATTTCAAAACCTTTTTCTACTCTTAATCAGATTTTCGAACACTTCTTCTAATTTCGGAGGCATGGATATTTTTAATCTCTCTTTTTATATATATGTATTCCTCCAATACTCGCGCATTTTCCTCTTTCAAACCTCTATAGTGATCTCCTTCATTCTAACTTCTGCTTGTAACCATATTTTCGATTACTTCGTCTTCTAAATTTGGTGGCACACATATTTTTAACCTGTGTTTTTAAAAATATGTATTCCTCTGACACTCGAGAATTTTCCCCTTTCAATGCTTCGTGCTGATGTCCTTCATCCTAACTTTAAACTATACACGGAAAAAAACTGTTTTGGTGAAACAACTAAATTTTGGTTAATATAGCTCCTACCAAATATATTTGGTTGAAATGATCAAATTTTGGTTATATTAACCAAATAATTTTGTTAATTAACAAATTATTTGGTTAGTCCAACCAAATTTTGGTTATTTCAACGAAAATATTTGGTTGGGGGTATATTAAGCAAAATTTAGTTGTTTCAACAAAGCAGTTTTTTCCGTGTACTTGTTCTTGCTACCAGATTTTCGAATACTTCCTCTAAATTCGGAGACATGCATATTTTTAATCTCTCTTTTTAAAAATATATATTCCTCCTATACTCACGCAGTTTCCTCTTTCAAATCTTCATCGTGATCTCCTTCATCCTAATTTGAAACTCGTCTTCCGCTTATAACCAGATTTCGGAATACTTCTTCTAAATTTGGAGGCATACATATATTAATCTCTGTTTTTGAAAATACGTATTCTTCCGATACTCGCGCATTTTCCTCTTTCAAATCTTCATCGTGATCTCCTTCATCCTAATTTGAAAAGCTTCATCTGCTTACGACCGGATTTCCGAATACTTCTTCTAAATTCGGAGGCATGCATATTTTTAATCTCTCTTTTTAGAAATATGTATTCCTCCGATACTCCCGCATTTTCCTCTTTCAAATCTTAGTAGTGATCTCCTTCATTCTAGCTTGAACTCTTCTTCTTCTTGTAACCAGATTTCCGAATACTTCTTCTAAATTTGGAGGAATAAATATTTTTAATCTATCTTTTTAAAAATACGTATTCCTCCGATAATTGCGCTCTTTCAAAGCTCCGTGGTGATCTCCGTCATCCTAACTTGAAACTAATTTTCTGTTTGTTAGAATTTGTCCAGATTTCCGAACACCACTTCTTCATAATTCGGAGGGATACATATTTGTAATCTCTCTTTTTAAAAATATGTATCCCTTCTATACTCACGCATTTTTGTATTTCAAAGTTTCCTGGTTATCTCCTTCATCCTAATTTGAAACCTTTAATCTGCTTGTAACCAGATTATAAAAATACATAACATTCCGATACTCGCGCGCCTACTTATTTTAAAGGTTCGTGGTCATCTGCTTCATCCTAACTTGAAACCTTCTGCTTGTAACCCGATTTCCAAATACTTTTAAATTCAGAGACATATAGTTTTAATCTCACTTTATAATAATATGTATTCCTCCGACACTCAAGAATTTTCCCCTTTCAATGCTTCGTGGTGATGTCCTTCATCCTAACTTGAAACTATACTTGTTCTTGCTACCATATTTTGGAATACTGCTTCTAAATTCGGAGGCATGCATATTTTTAATCTCTCTTTTTAAAAATATGTACTCTTCCTATACTCACGCAGTTTCCTCTTTCAAATCTTCATGGTAATCTCTTTCATCCTAATTTGAAACTCTTCTTCTGCTTATAACCAGATTTCCGAATACTTCTTCTAATTACGGAGGCATACATATTTTCAATCTCTCTTTTTAAAATAATTTATTCCTCCGGACACTCGATCATTTTCCCCCTTCAACGCTTAGTGGTGATCTCTTTCATCCTAACTTGAAACTATATTTCTGCTTGCTACCAGATTTCGGAATACTTCTTCAAAATTCGGAGGCTTACATATTTTTAATCTCTCTTTTTAAAAATATGTATTCCTCCGATAATTGCGCATTTTCCTCTTTCAAACTTTCATGGTGATCTCCTTCATTCTAACTTGAAACTCTTCTTCTGCTTGTAACCAGATTTTAGAATACTTCTTCTAAATTCGGAGGCATTCATATTTTTAATCTTTCTTTTTAAAATTGGTATTCCTCCGACACTGGAGCATTTTCCTCTTCCAAAGCTTAGTGGAGATCTCCTTCATCCTAACTTGAAAGTATACTTCTGCTTGTAACCAGATTTCAAAATACTTCTTCTAAATTTGGAGGCATACATATTTTTAATTTCTCTTTTTAAAAATACGATATTCGCGCATTCTGTTTCAAATTTTTAAGGTGATCTCCTTCATCCCAATTTCAAAACCTTTTTCTACTCTTAATCAGATTTTCGAACACTTCTTCTAATTTAGGAGGCATGGATATTTTTAATCTCTCTTTTTAAATATATGTATTCCTCCAATACTCGCGCATTTTCCTCTTTCAAACCTCTATAGTGATCTCCTTCGTTCTAACTTCTGCTTGTAACCATATTTTCGATTACTTCGTCTTCTAAATTTGGTGGCACACATATTTTTAACCTGTCTTTTTAAAAATATGTATTCCTCCGACACTCCAGAATTTTCCCCTTTCAATGCCTCGTGGTGATGTCCTTCATCCTAACTTTAAACTATACTTGTTCTTGCTACCAGATTTTCGAATACTTCCTCTAAATTCGGAGGCATGCATATTTTTAATCTCTCTTTTTAAAAATATGTATTCCTCCTATACTCACGCAGTTTCCTCTTTTAAATCTTCATCGTGATCTCCTTCATCCTAATTTCAAACTCTTCTTCTGCTTATAACCAGATTTCCGAATACTTCTTCTAATTACGGAGGCTTACATATTTATAATCTCTCTTTTTAAATATATGCATTCCTCAGACACTCAAGCATTTTTCTCTTTGAAAGCTTTGTGGTGATCTCCTTCATCCTAACTTGATACTATCCTTCAGCTTGCAACCAGATTTCCGAAGACTTTTTCTATATTTGGAGGCATACTTTTTTTTAACCTCTCTTTTTAAAAATAGTTATTCTTCCGGACACTCGATCATTTTCCCCCGTCAACGCTTAGTGGTGATCTCTTTCATCCTAACTTGAAACTATATTTCTGCTTGCTACCAGATTTCGGAATACTTCTTCAAAATTCGGAGGCTTACATATTTTTAATCTCTCTTTTTAAAAATATGTATTCCTCCGATAATTGCGCATTTTCCTCTTTCAAACTTTCATGGTGATCTCCTTCATTCTAACTTGAAACTCTTCTTCTGCTTGTAACCAGATTTTAGAATACTTCTTCTAAATTCGGAGGCATACATATTTTTAATCTTTCTTTTTAAAAATAGGTATTCCTCCGACACTGGAGCATTTTCCTCTTCCAAAGCTTAGTGGAGATCCCCTTCATCCTAACTTGAAAGTATACTTCTGCTTGTAACCAGATTTCAAAATACTTCTTCTAAATTTGGAGGCATACATATTTTTAATTTCTCTTTTTAAAAATACGATATTCGCGCATTCTGTTTCAAATCTTTAAGGTGATCTCCTTCATCCCAATTTCAAAACCTTTTTCTACTCTTAATCAGATTTTCGAACACTTCTTCTAATTTCGGAGGCATGGATATTTTTAATCTCTCTTTTTAAATATATGTATTCCTCCAATACTCGCGCATTTTCCTCTTTCAAACCTCTATAGTGATCTCCTTCATTCTAACTTCTGCTTGTAACCATATTTTCGATTACTTCGTCTTCTAAATTTGGTGGCACACATATTTTTAACCTGTCTTTTTAAAAATATGTATTCCTCCGACACTCCAGAATTTTCCCCTTTCAATGCTTCGTGGTGATGTCCTTCATCCTAACTTTAAACTATACTTGTTTTTGCTACCAGATTTTCGAATACTTCCTCTAAATTCGGAGGCATGCATATTTTTAAATCTCTCCTTTTAAAAATATGTATTCCTCCTATACTCACGCAGTTTCCTCTTTTAAATCTTCATCGTGATCTCCTTCATCCTAATTTGAAACTCTTCTTCTGCTTATAACCAGATTTCCGAATACTTCTTCTAATTACGGAGGCTTACATATTTATAATCTCTCTTTTTAAATATATGCATTCCTCAGACACTCAAGCATTTTCCTCTTTGAAAGCTTTGTGGTGATCTCCTTCATCCTAACTTGATACTATCCTTCAGCTTGCAACCAGATTTCCGAAGACTTTTTCTATATTTGGAGGCATACATATTTTTAACCTCTCTTTTTAAAAATAGTTATTCCTCCGGACACTCGATCATTTTCCCCCGTAGACGCTTAGTGGTGATCTCTTTCATCCTAACTTGAAACTATATTTCTGCTTGCTACCAGATTTCGGAATACTTCTTCTAAATTCGGAGGCTTACATATTTTTAATCTCTCTTTTTAAAAATATGTATTCCTCCGATAATTGCACATTTTCCTCTTTCAAACTTTCATGGTAATCTCCTTCATTCTGACTTGAAACTCTTCTTCTGCTTGTAACCAGATTTCCGAATACTTCTTCTAAATTTGGAGGAATAAATATTTTTAATCTATCTTTTTAAAAATACGCATTCCTCCAATAATTGCGCTCTTTCAAAGCTCCGTGGTGATCTCCGTCATCCTAACTTGAAACTAATTTTCTGTTTGTTAGAATTTGTCCAGATTTCCGAACACCACTTCTTCATAATTCGGAGGGATACATATTTGTAATCTCTCTTTTTAAAAATATGTATCCCTTCTATACTCACGCATTTTTCTATTTCAAAGTTTCCTGGTTATCTCCTTCATCCTAATTTGAAACCTTTAATCTGCTTGTAACCAGATTATAAAAATACATAACATTCCGATACTCGCGCGCCTACTTATTTTAAAGGTTCGTGGTCATCTGCTTCATCCTAACTTGAAACCTTCTGCTTGTAACCCGATTTCCAAATACTTCTAAATTCAGAGACATATAGTTTTAATCTCACTTTATAATAATATGTATTCCTCCGACACTCAAGAATTTTCCCCTTTCAATGCTTCGTGGTGATGTCCTTCATCCTAACTTGAAACTATACTTGTTCTTGCCACCATATTTTGGAATACTTCTTCTAAATTCGGAGGCATGCATATTTTTAATCTCTCTTTTTAAAAATATGTATTCTTCCTATACTCACGCAGTTTCCTCTTTCAAATCTTCATGGTAATCTCTTTCATCCTAATTTGAAACTCTTCTTCTGCTTATAACCAGATTTCCGAATACTTCTTCTAATTACGGAGGCATACATATTTTCAATCTCTCTTTTTAAAATAATTTATTCCTCCGGACACTCGATCATTTTCCCCCTTCAACGCTTAGTGGTGATCTCTTTCACCCTAACTTGAAACTATATTTCTGCTTGCTACCAGATTTCGGAATACTTCTTCAAAATTCGGAGGCTTACATATTTTTAATCTCTCTTTTTAAAAATATGTATTCCTCCGATAATTGCGCATTTTCCTCTTTCAAACTTTCATGGTGATCTCCTTCATTCTAACTTGAAACTCTTCTTCTGCTTGTAACCAGATTTTAGAATACTTCTTCTAAATTCGGAGGCATACATATTTTTAATCTTTCTTTTTAAAAATAGGTATTCCTCCGACACTGGAGCATTTTCCTCTTCCAAAGCTTAGTGGAGATCTCCTTCATCGTAACTTGAAAGTATACTTCTGCTTGTAACCAGATTTCAAAATACTTCTTCTAAATTTGGAGGCATACATATTTTTAATTTCTCTTTTTAAAAATACGATATTCGCGCATTCTGTTTCAAATCTTTAAGGTGATCTCCTTCATCCCAATTTCAAAACCTTTTTCTACTCTTAATCAGATTTTCGAACACTTCTTCTAATTTCGGAGGCATGGATATTTTTAATCTCTCTTTTTAAATATATGTATTCCTCCAATACTCGCGCATTTTCCTCTTTCAAACCTCTATAGTGATCTCCTTCATTCTAACTTCTGCTTGTAACCATATTTTCGATTACTTCGTCTTCTAAATTTGGTGGCACACATATTTTTAACCTGTCTTTTTAAAAATATGTATTCCTCCGACACTCCAGAATTTTCCCCTTTCAATGCTTCGTGGTGATGTCCTTCATCCTAACTTTAAACTATACTTGTTCTTGCTACCAGATTTTCGAATACTTCGTCTAAATTCGGAGGCATGCATATTTTTAATCTCTCTTTTTAAAAATATGTATTCCTCCTATACTCACGCAGTTTCCTCTTTTAAATCTTCATCGTGATCTCCTTCATCCTAATTTGAAACTCTTCTTCTGCTTATAACCAGATTCCCGAATACATCTTCTCAATTCGAGGCATACATGTTTTTAATCTCTCATTTTAAAAATATGTATTTCTCGGATAATTGAGCTCTTTCAAATCTTCGTGGTGATCTCCTTCATCCTAATTTGAAACGCACCTGCTGTTTGTAACAGTTTGTCCAGATTTCCGAATAACACTTCTTCATAATTTGGAGGCATACATATTTGTAATCTCTCTTTTAAAAAATTTGTATCCCTTTTATACTCACGCATTTTTCTCTTTCAATGTTTGCTGGTTATCTCCTTCATCCTAATTTGAAACCCTTCTTCTGCTTGTAACCAGATTATAAAAATACATAATATTCCGATACTCGCGCACTAACTTATTTTAAAGTTTCGTGGTGAACTCCTTCATCCTAACTTGAAACCTTCTGCTTGCAACGAGATTTCCAAATACTTCTGAATTCGGAGACGTATAGTTTTAATCTCACTTTTTAAAAATATGTATTCCTCCGACACTGGAGAATTTTCCCCTTTCAATGCTTCGTCCTTCATCCTAACTTGAAACTATACTTGTTCTTGCTACCAGGTTTTTGAATACTTCTTCTAATTTCGGAGGCATGCATATTTTTAATCTCTCTTTTTAAAAATATGTATTCCTCCGATACTCGCGAATTTTCCTCTTTCAAATCTTCATGGTGATCTACTTCATCCTAATCTGAAATTCTTCTTCTGATTTTAACCAGATTTCCGAATACTTCTACTATATCTGGAGGCATACATATTTTTAATCTCTCTTTTTAAAAATATTTATTCCTCCGGACACTCAATCATTTTCCTCCTTCAACGCTTAGTGGTGATCTCTTTCATCCTAACTTGAAACTATATTTCTGCTTGCTACCAGATTTCGGAATACTTCTTCTGAATTCGGAGGCATACATATTATTAATCTCTCTTTTAAAAATATGTATTCCTCCGATACTTGCGCATTTTCTTCTCTCAAATCTTCATTGTGATCTACTTCATCCTAATTTGAAACTCTTCTTTTGCTTATAACCAGATTTCCGAATACTTCTTCTAATTACGGAGGCTTACATATCTTTAATCTCTCTTTTTAAATATATGCATTCCTCCGAAACTCAAGCGTTTTCCTTTTTGAAAGATTCGTGGTTATCTCCTTCATCCTAACTTGAAACTATCCTTCAGCTTGCAACCAGATTTCTGAAGACTTCCTCTATATTTGGAGGCATACATATTTTTAATCTCTCTTTTTAAAATTATTATTCCTCCGGACACTCGATCATTTTCCTCCTTCAACGCTTAGTGGTGATTTCTTTCATCCTAACTTGAAACTATAGTTCTGCTTGCTACCAGATTTCGGAATACTTGATCTAAATTCGAAGTCTTACATATTTTTAATCTCTCTTTCTATATATATGTATTCGTCCGACACTTGAACACTTTCCTCTTTCAAAGATTCGTGGTGATCACCTTCATCATAACTCTAAAATATTTTTAATCTCTCTTTCTATATATATGTATTCGTCCGACACTTGAACATTTTCCTCTTTCAAAGATTCGTGGTGATCACCTTCATCATAACTCTAAACTATCCTTTAGCTTGGTACCAGATTTCGGAATACTTCTTCTAAATTCGGAGGCAAACATTTTTTTAATCTCTCTTTTTAAAAATATGTATTCCTCCGATAATTGCGCATTTTCCTCTTTGAAACTTTAATGGTGATCTCCTTCATTCTAACTTGAAACTCTTCTTCTGCTTGTAACCAGATTTCCGAATACTTCTTCTATAATTCGGAGGCATACATTTTTTTAATCTCTCTGTTTTAAAAAATGTATTCCTCCGACACTCGAGCATTTTCCCTTTTCAAAGTTTCGTTGAGATCTACTTCATCCTAATTTGAAAGTATTCTTCTGCTTGCCGCCAGATTTCCGAATACTTCTTCTAAATTCGGAGGCATACATATTTTAATCTTTCTTTATAAAAATATGTATTCCTCGGATACTCTCGCATTTTCCTTTTTGAAATTTTCATGGTTGTCTCCTTCATCGTAACTCGAAACTTTTCTTCTTGTAACCAGATTCCCGAATACTTCTTCTGAATTCGGAGGCATACATATTATTAATCTCTCTTTTAAAAATATGTATTCCTCCGATACTTGCGCATTTTCTTCTCTCAAATCTTCATTGTGATCTACTTCATCCTAATTTGAAACTCTTCTTCTGCTTATAACCAGATTTCCGAATACTTCTTCTAATTACGGAGGCTTACATATCTTTAATCTCTCTTTTTAAATATATGCATTCCTCCGAAACTCAAGCGTTTTCCTTTTTGAAAGATTCGTGGTTATCTCCTTCATCCTAACTTGAAACTATCCTTCAGCTTGCAACCAGATTTCTGAAGACTTCCTCTATATTTGGAGGCATACATATTTTTAATCTCTCTTTTTAAAATTATTATTCCTCCGGACACTCGATCATTTTCCTCCTTCAACGCTTAGTGGTGATTTCTTTCATCCTAACCCTAAACTATAGTTCTGCTTGCTACCAGATTTCGGAATACTTGATCTAAATTCGAATTCTTACATATTTTTAATCTCTCTTTCTATATGTATGTATTCGTCCGACACTTGAACATTTTCCTCTTTCAAAGATTCGTGGTGATCACCTTCATCATAACTCTAAACTATCCTTTAGCTTGGTACCAGATTTCGGAATACTTCTTCTAAATTCGGAGGCAAACATTTTTTTAATCTCTCTTTTTAAAAATATGTATTCCTCCAATAATTGCGCATTTTCCTGTTTGAAACTTTAATGGTGATCTCCTTCATTCTAACTTGAAACTCTTCTTCTGCTTGTAACCAGATTTCCGAATACTTCTTCTATAATTCGAAGGCATGCATATTTTTAATCTCTCTGTTTTAAAAAATGTATTCCTCCGACACTCGACCATTTTCCCTTTTCAAAGTTTCGTTGAGATCTACTTCATCCTAATTTGAAACTATTCTTCTGCTTGCCGCCTGATTTCCGAATACTTCTTCTAAATTCGGAGGCATACATATTTTAATCTTTCTTTATAAAAATATGTATTCCTCGGATACTCTCGCATTTTCCTTTTTGAAATTTTCATGGTTGTCTCCTTCATCCTAACTCGAAACTTTTCTTCTTGCAACCAGATTCCCGAATACTTCTTCTCAATTCGGAGGCATACATGTTTTTAATCTCTCTATTTACAAATATGCATTCCTCCGATACTCGCGAATTTTCCTCTTTCAAATCTTCATGGTGATCTCCTTCATCCTAATTTGAAATTCTTCTTTTGCTTTTAACCAGATTTCCGAATACTTCTTCTAAATTCGGAGGCATACATATTGTAAATCTCCCTTTTTAAAAATATTTATTCCGCCGATACTCGCGCATTTTCCTCTTTCAAATCTTCGTGGTGATCTCCTTCATCCTAATTTGAAACTATTCTTCGGCTAAGCCGCCAGATTTCCGAATACTTCTCCTAAATTCGGAGACGTACATATTTTTAATCTAACTTTTGAAAAATGTGTATTCCTCAGATACTCGAGAATTTTCCCCTTTAAAGCTACTTGGGGACCACCTTCATCCTAACTCGAAACTCATGTTCTGTTTGTAACAGTTTGTCCAGATTTCCGAATACCTCTTCTGCATAATTTGGAGGCATACATATTTGTAATCTCTCTTTATGAAAATACATATTCCTCCGATACTCGCGCATTTACTACTTTTAAAGTTTCGTGGTGATATCCTTCATCCGAACTTGAAACCTTTTGTTTTCAAAATACTTCTTCTAGATTTGGAGGCATACATAGATTTAATTTCACTTTTTAAATATATGTTTTCCTCCGACACTCCGGCATTTTCTTCTTTGAAAGCTTCGTGGTGATCTCATTCATCTTAACTTGAAACCATACTTGTTCTTGTAACCAGATTTTCGAATATTTCTTCTAAATTCGGAGGCATACATATTTTTAATTTCTCTTTTTAAAAATATATATTCCGCCGACATTCGTACATTTCCTGTTTCAAATCTTTATGGTGATCTCCTTCATCCCAATTTCAAAACCTTTTTCTACTCTTAATGAGATTTTCGAATACTTCTTCTAAATTCGGAGGCATGCATATTTTCAATCTCTCTTTTTAGAAATATGTATTCCTCCGATACTCCCGCATTTTCCTCTTTCAAATCTTCATAGTCATAGTGATCTCCTTTATTCTAGCTTGAACTCTTCTTCTTCTTGTAACCAGATTTCCGAATACTTCTTCTAAATTTGGAGAAATAAATATTTTTAATCTATCTTTTTAAAAATATGTATTCCTCCGATAATTGCGCTCTTTCAAAGCTCCGTGGTGATCTCCTTCATCCTAACTTGAAACTAATTTTCTGTTTGTTAGAATTTGTCCAGATTTCCG
Organism: Maratus speciosus; assembly: GCA_963932465.1. Taxonomy (NCBI): domain Eukaryota; kingdom Metazoa; phylum Arthropoda; class Arachnida; order Araneae; family Salticidae; genus Maratus; species Maratus speciosus. The sequence continues at coordinate 389,434,316 of OZ010795.1, forward strand.
AATACCACTTCTTCATAATTCGGAGGCATACATATTTGTAATCTCTCTTTTTAAATATATGTATCCCTTCTATACTCACGCATTTTTCTCTTTCAAAGTTTCCTGGTTATCTCCTTCATCCTAATTCGAAACCCTTAATCTGCTTGTAACTAGATTATAAAAATACATAATATTCCGATACTCGCGCGCTTACTTATTTTAAAGGTTCGTGGTGATCTCCTTCATCCTAACTTAAAAGCTTCTGCTTGTAACCCGATTTCCAAATACTTCTAAATTAGGAGACATATAGTTTTAATCTCACTTTTTAATAATATGTATTCCTCCGACACTCGAGAATTTTCCCCTTTCAATGCTTCGTGGTGATGTCCTTCATCCTAACTTGAATTTAGAATACTTCTTCTAAATTCGGAGGCATGCATATTTTTAATCTCTGTTTTTAAAAATATGTATTCTTCCTATACTCACGCAGTTTCCTCTTTCATAATCTTCATCGTAATCTCCTTCATCCTAATTTGAAACTCTTCTTCTGTTTATAACCAGATTTCCGAATACTTCTTTTAAATTTGGAGGCATACATATTATTAATCTCTCTTTTTAAAGATATTTATTCCTCCGGACACTCGATCATTTCCCTTCTTCAACGCTTAGTGGTGATCTCTTTCATCCTAACTTGAATCTATATTTCTGCTTGCTAAAAGATTTCGGAGTACTTCTTCTGAATTCGGAGGCATACATATTATTAATTTCTCTTTTTAAAAATGTGTATTTCTCCGATACTTGCGCATTTTCCTCTCTCAAATCTTCATCGTGATCTCCTTCATCCTAATTTGAAATTCTTCTTCTGTTTATAACCGGATTTCCGAATACTTCTTCTAAATTCGTAGGCTTTCATATTTTTAATCTCTCTTTTTAAATATATGTATTCTTCCGACACTCGAGCATTTTCCTCTTTCAAAGATTCGTGTTGATCGCCTTCATCCTAACTTGAAGCTATCCTTCAGCTTGCTACCAGATTTCCGAATACGTCTTCTAATTTCAGAGGCATACATTTTTTTAATCTCTCTTTTTAAAAACATGTATTCCTCCGATAATTGCGCATTTTCCTCTTTCAAACCTTCATGGTGATCTCCTTCATTCTAACTGTAAACTCTTCTTCTGCTTGTAACCAGAATTCCGAATACTTCTTGTAAATTCAGAGGCATACATATTTTTAATCTCTTTGTTTTAAAAAATGTATTTCTCCGACACTCGAGCATTTTCCTTTTTCAAAGCTTCGTGGTGATCTCCTTCATCCTAACTTGAAACTATTCTTCTGCTTGCCTCCAGATTTCCGAATACTTCTTCTAAACTCGGAGGCATACATATTTTTAATCTCTTCTTTTCAAAATATGTATTCCTCCTATAATTGCGCTCTTTCAGAGTTTGGTGGTGATCTCCTTCATCCTAACTTCAAACTTTACTTCAGCTTACTACCAGATTTCAGAATACTTCTTCCGAGTTCGGAGGCGTACATATTTTTAATCTATCTTTTGAAAAGTGTGTATACCTCCTATACTCTAGCATTTTCCTCTTTCAAAGCTTCGTGGTTATCTCCTTCATCCTAACTTGAAACTTTACTTCAGCTTACTACCAGATTTCTGAATACTTCTTCTAAGTTCGGAGGCGTACATATTTTTAATCTTTCTTTTTAAAAGTATGTATTCCTCCGATACTCGCGTACTTTCCTTTTTCAAATCTTCATGGTGATTTCCTTCATCCCAATTTTAAACTGTTCTTCTGCTTGTAACCAGATTTCCGAATATTTCTTGTAAATTCGGAGGCGTACATATTTTTAATCTATCTTTTTAAAAATATATATTTCAGAAATTTAAATAAATTCTGAAATACATTTTGAAGTTATTTTTGAATAACTATATGAGTTGTAGCCTGTGAATCTTTTTTAACAGAAATCTGTTTCTAGAAACTTTAAGTATGCGAATCCAAAATTTCAGCTCATTTTTATTCACGTCATTGCAGTCTGTTTCGTAACGATGAAAAATTTATTTAACTTTAGAACTTTCAAATTTTAAACCTGTATAGTTCCCAAACTACTTCCTGGACGACCTGCCGTTGTGTATTCGAAGATAAAAGCTACCAGGAAATATAAATATGATGTCAAAATTAGGTCTTAGTATAGAAAATTTTCATGTTTGGTATAACTTCTATGTGTTAACTATCCACTAAGCCATTTTCAAGTACAGCTTTAATTAGTTGACATTATTACTAATCGATTGGTTCCAGTTACATTTTTATACGATGATTTGTTACAGAATAATGACCACCGTTCACATTTATTTTTTATTTTTATTTTTTTTATTTTTATTATCTTTAATCTGTTAATTTTTTGTAGGTTTGTTAGACGGTGGATTACTGGACTAATCCATTATTAACGTCTGCTAAATAATGCTACTCTTAATAAGGGGCGCGATATAAAGATACCAGTCCAATTTCAAAGTTAATACATTTACAAATTTTAAATCTTGTCTACATCATTCTGTATTTCGAAATATAATACTTAATCATTTATATAGAATAAAATGTTTATGTTCTTCTCATCTAATTAACAATAATATTAAAAAACTAATTTATGATGCATTAAATCACGGTTTTCCAAAAAAATTCATATATTCATTAATATACAATTAGTATTTTTCTTACATGATCTTTTAAAATAAATTAACACATGCGTAAACAAAATTACAAAAAAATTATAAAATAAAAACATCTCTATAAAAAATTAAAAATTGTAAAATAATATAAAAAAATTATTATAGGTTGGATGGGTGGGTAGATGTTAGAGTACGGAGGAGGGTGGTGTTGTCTGGATAATACGCAATGGTTAATTTAAAAAAAAAATGGGGGCTTTAGTATTATTACTATATTTTTGATACGTATTTTATAAGGATGTTGATTTGATATTTTATATGCAATTGGTGAATTTCATTAATAATTAGCTTAAGTATTGTTTAATCTTAATTACAATCATTTGTTATAAATTTTAATTTAATAAGGACAATATCATATTAATTACTAATAGTATGTCATTTTTATAGTGATTAATATACATATAAGTATATTTAATATAAATAAAGTTATACTGTATGTATTAAAATTGGGTAATTATTTTTATTATTATTCCTCTATTCTTATTAATATTTTAATATTTATCTATTTTCACGTTGTGTTATAAAATTTATTATCGGTTTAATGTTTTTGAATGTCCCACATTCATACTTTTAGGATTTTTATGGATGTATGAAAATAATCCACACACTATATTTGTGCTTTTTAGGTAATCGGAATTTAAGTATCTGTTTACCTTCTGTATACTCCCATATGTTTTTTATTTCCTGTTCATTTTATAATTATCTTATATATAATAGTTTTTATTAAAGATTTTTATATTTTTAATAAATATTTATATTAATGAATTTATTTTGTTTTATAGCATATAGCTATATGCTATATATTATCGATGTTCTAGAATTATTTAATTTCTTAATGTAGTTTAAATAAGTTAGCTAATAGAATATATTGTATGCTTTTTAAATTTTATTAACAATTTTTTTTTTTTAAATACATTGTGTGGTTTATATTCAGTTTATAATTATCTATATATAAGGATTTGTTTGGTTTTGCTGTTAATAAAACAATTGTTACATTCAAATGCTTACAACTGTTTATCTAGTGACAATTGAATCATAAAAGTAATACTAGATGGCAGCACCAAAATTTGTATTTTTTTGATAAGTTCTAAATTTTCTTTTTCCAGTTACATTTCAGTTATAATTTACTACACCAGGGGATATTTTTAGCTAAATTTTGATGATATTGTTAAACAGTTTTTAATTAATTTAATAGTGCATTTTAAATATGTAATTACTTTCTATTTATTTTATTTTATATTATATTAAAAGTTGTTTAACATTTATTTCAAAATGTATTAACTGCATCCTATGGTATCAATTACTGTGATTTCTTAACTTTTTTATTCACCTTAATCTTTACGATATTTTGGGTGCCATGTGCGTGTGGATTTATTCTAAAATATTGAAATATTAATCGGTATGGTGTTTATTATTTCTATTTTATATCCTATAAATATTTAAATAGGTTTTATTGTTTTTTCCATTTCATATTATTTGTTTCTATTCTGTTTTCATTTTTAATCAATTCACTTGATTTTAATGGTTGTTTGGGCACAGGGGAAAATAACTTTTAGCTTTAGCTTATTTTTCTCACAGAAAACAACCATTTTGCTTATATCATTGAATTCTGTGCCCTTGACAACGTAATTCAATATATAAGCATTTCCATTATTTGTCGGTGTCCACTTTCTTATTTTTCTTCCATAATAATTCTTATAATAAATCAAAAAAATTTTTTATACTTACAGCTTTTATTCATAATATTACGGTTTTTGATGGTGGTAGGTTATGTTTAATTAATGGTTATATATTAGCATTCAAATTACTATGATGCATTTGCGCAAGTAATTATGAATGTAAGCTTTTTACGATGTTTTTAAATATCGTTTCATTTTGAATGTCAAGAATTCATTTTGAAGTATTTTTTCCTTTTGGTATCTTATATATATTCATATATATTCCCAGGTCGCTAAATGATTTATCAATCTTTTAAATATTATACGCTTAGATAATTGCTGCAATAGCGCACTGTCTATGTGTATTATCAATATGATTTCTACTATGTAGTTATCTGATACCTATTTTAGGATTCCATTAATTTTTTCATTCCTATCATTGCATTGCTTTATTTAATGTTATTTAATTTTCTAGTTATGATTTTATCTGTATTTTCTTGTGGTTAGTGCATGATATTGTCCTATATATTCTCTATTTTTGCTATAGCTTTACATAATTCTGAAGAGATAATTATTTTATATATATACATCAATATGGTAGTAATAATTTTTTCTATTCATAGATTTAATGTTAATATGCTTTAGAAGTTTAAATTCATATTACTTTGATCTAAGAAATTAAATGGGAATGCGTTTTGGATGTCTTTGCAAGGTTATAGTTGTTCTAGGATTTGATGTTAGATGCGGATCTTTTTTGACTTACTTGTTATCAAAAAGTCCAGTGGTATCTTGCTTTTTTAGTCTACGAAATTATGAGTCTACTATCATTATTTGGTTATGGTAAATTTGAAGATTGTTTTTGCGTTCTGCTTCTATTATTGTAAATATTGTATATATTATTCATACTCAAGATTTATTATTTATTCAAGACTAATTTAATTAAATTATTAATTTTTATATTATTAAATTTTCTTTTTTTATGGCAATTATTGCATTTTCCAAACATAATTTTTATATGGCAGTTCTTAGTAAACATCTCGATCCTGGCAAGATACACTTAGCATCTATGCAGTGTAGTGCCCGGTACAGGAACAATAATTGGGTTGTTCCTGGATCGTCATCCAGCGACCATTTATACTCTCCCCCTCGTCCTTTATTTTTTCGTAAGTGTTATGATGCTCGGTGCAAGACATGTCCATACGCTTCTCAGACACAAATTATCTCAGATCCTAATTATTCAAGTTTTTGTAAAGCATTTAATGTGATTTATAGTATAAAGTGCAACTTATGTAACATGAAATATATTGGTGAAACATCAGGTCCAATTCATAGACGTATCAATCATCATCGTTCAGACTCTAATAATAACAAAGCAAAAAATATACGATCTACAGCTGAAATTCAACATTTTCATAAACATCAATTTAAAAATATGACAATTGAAATCCTTCAAATTCTAAAAAATAAATCAGAACGTCTTTATATGGAATCATCATTTATGAAATATTACAACACAATTTATCCTTATGGACTTAACAGTGAAGTATTTAACAGACCTGTCAAAGTCTTCACATCTATAAATAACAATATTGATTATTCTCCAATTTATCCTACTCTTAATCATAATTTAAATGGTAAAACAACACGTAATAAACGAGGAAAGGGTTCATCATCAGTTGTAGTTTCCAAAAAATCTATCACTAAACATATAAATGATCTTCAAAGAAAATATTTAGAGAATTATAACTGGTTGTTAATTCGAAAACACATCTTTGCTATTAAAAAGAAACAGATTGTACAACATTTAAATGTATTTCTAAGTAAATCTTTCTCTAAACATTTCTCTGATATTTATTTTGACCTCATTATGACTAGGGTTAATCTTTTAAATATTAATTTACAAAAAAAAAAAAAAAAACATAAAATTCAAAACATGAATACTCAAATGATAATTACTTTTTCAAATCACATATTTAATAAAATTAATATCAATTCTATAATTAATGATAAAAATTGTTTTTTTCCTATTAATAATCTTCATATCTCAAAAACCTTTAAATATCCTAATACAATTGGTAAAAAGATTTTTAACTACAATACATTTTCAAAAAATACATCTGCTGCAAGTAATTTTCCGTGTAAATGCAATGACCCCACAATAAAAAAATACATAAACAATGATCATGGACATATAATCACTGGAAATCTTGATATTGTTAATGATTTTAAATTGAAACAACTAATGGGTTATGGTACTAAATATAGACTTCCATCTAAATTTAATGTTAAATCTATTATCAAACAGTTTACACATGATATTGATATTTTTATTTATAAAATTTCTATCTCTTATAATAAGCGTATTGAATATTTTAATCAGTGGAAAATATTAGTAATTGAAAAATTAACTATGGCTTTAAAAAATAATATGGCTGATTTGGTTTCTATTAATACACAGCATATTTTCCAACAAATTACTAAATTACAAAAAAACTACGTTATTACATATGTAGACAAATCTCCTAATAATTATGTTATTATTTGTAAATCTTATTATCACTAACTTCTTACAAATTGTATTTCTTCTAATAAGTCATTTCAAAAAACTAATGAAAATGTAATTGTAAATAATCGTAAAATTCGTAGTTATTATAAACTATTAAATATTTTATCTACTAACTTTAATTATCCATATTTAGTTCTTATTCCCAAATTTCATAAAACTCCAATTAAATTTAGGACTGTAACTATTGGTTGCAGTACATATAATAATAAAGCCAATAAACTTCTCTTAAAAATTCTTAATCAATTATATGTACTTACTACAAACAATGATAATACACATTGTATAAAAAATAGCTATCAACTTGTAAATATTTTTAAAAATCTTCATTGTGTATATAATATCACGACATATGACTTCAAAGATCTTTTTAATAATATAGACCTATTAGATTTACATAAAATTATAAATGCATTATTTAAAAAGTATTATAAAAAACTGGAATTACCATCTAATATTGATATTGCATATTTTAAATCTTTAACAAACTTCATTATCTATAATAATTATATCTTGCAAGATAACACTTTATATTTACAGCATGTCGGTATACCACAAGGCGGTTGTACATCCAGTTTACTCTCAGACTTATACTTATATCATTATGAACGTAATTTTACTAATAATAATCTACATTTATATCGTTATATTGATGATATAATTTTAATTGATACTGATCATTCTGCAATTACTCAATTTCCAGTAGATTATCCCACTAATTTGGAATTAACGGAAAACCTTTTATCTAACAATACAATTAACTTCTTAGATCTTAAAATTACAATAAAAGACAACAAAACAATCACAGATTTATATGACAAACGTAAAGAATTTAAATTCAAAGTTAATACATTTACAAATTTTAAATCTTGTCTACATCATTCTGTATTTCGAAATATAATACTTAATCATTTATATAGAATAAAATGTTTATGTTCTTCTCATCTAATTAACAATAATATTAAAAAACTAATTTATGATGCATTAAATCATGGTTTTCCAAAAAAATTCATATATTCATTAATATACAATTAGTATTTTTCTTACATGATCTTTTAAAACAAATTAACACATGCGTAAACAAAATTACAAAAAAATTATAAAATAAAAAAATCTCTATAAAAAATTAAAAATTGTAAAATAATATAAAAAAATTATTATAGGTTGGATGGGTGGGTAGATGTTAGAGTACGGAGGAGGGTGGTGTTGTCTGGATAATACGCAATGGTTAATTAAAAAAAAAATGGGGGCTTTAGTATTATTACTATATTTTTGATACGTATTTTATAAGGATGTTGATTTGATATTTTATATGCAATTGGTGAATTTCATTAATAATTAGCTTAAGTATTGTTTAATCTTAATTACAATCATTTGTTATAAATTTTAATTTAATAAGGACAATATCATATTAATTACTAATAGTATGTCATTTTTATAGTGATTAATATACATATAAGTATATTTAATATAAATAAAGTTATACTGTATGTATTAAAATTGGGTAATTATTTTTATTATTATTCCTCTATTCTTATTAATATTTTAATATTTATCTATTTTCACTTTGTGTTATAAAATTTATTATCGGTTTAATGTTTTTGAATGTCCCACATTCATACTTTTAGGATTTTTATGGATGTATGAAAATAATCCACACACTATATTTGTGCTTTTTAGGTAATCGGAATTTAAGTATCTGTTTACCTTCTGTATACTCCCATATGTTTTTTATTTCCTGTTCATTTTATAATTATCTTATATATAATAGTTTTTATTAAAGATTTTTATATTTTTAATAAATATTTATATTAATCAATGAATTTATTTTGTTTTATAGCATATAGCTATATGCTATATATTATCGATGTTCTAGAATTATTTAATTTCTTAATGTAGTTTAAATAAGTTAGCTAATAGAATATATTGTATGCTTTTTAAATTTTATTAACAATAGTTTTTTTTTAATACATTGTGTGGTTTATATTCAGTTTATAATTATATATATAAAAGGATTTGTTTGGTTTTGCTGTTAATAAAACAATTGTTACATTCAAATGCTTACAACTGTTTATCTAGTGACAATTGAATCATAAAAGTAATACTAGATGGCAGCACCAAAATTTGTATTTTTTTGATAAGTTCTAAATTTTCTTTTTCCAGTTACATTTCAGTTATAATTTACTACACCAGGGGATATTTTTAGCTAAATTTTGACGATATTGTTAAACAGTTTTTAATTAATTTAATAGTGCATTTTAAATATGTAATTACTTTCTATTTATTTTATTTTATATTATATTAAAAGTTGTTTAACATTTATTTCAAAATGTATTAACTGCATCCTATGGTATCAATTACTGTGATTTCTTAACTGTTTTATTCACCTTAATCTTTACGATATTTTGGGTGCCATGTGCGTGTGGATTTATTCTAAAATATTGAAATATTAATCGGTATGATGTTTATTATTTCTATTTTATATCCTATAAATATTTAAATAGGTTTTATTGTTTTTTCCATTTCATATTATTTGTTTCTATTCTGTTTTCATTTTTAATCAATTCACTTGATTTTAATGGTTGTTTGAGCACAGGGGAAAATAACTTTTAGCTTTAGCTTATTTTTCTCACAGAAAACAACCATTTTGCTTATATCATTGAATTCTGTGCCCTTGACAACGTAATTCATTATATAAGCATTTCCATTATTTGTCGGTGTCCACTTTCTTATTTTTCTTCCATAATAATTCTTATAATAAATCAAAAAAAATTTTTATACTTACAGCTTTTATTCACAATATTACGGTTTTTGATGGTGGTAGGTTATGTTTAATTAATGGTTATATATATATACTATATATATATATATGGCGGAAAAGGGGTTTTCACGCCAAGTAAAGAGATGGCGGCCGCGGGAATATATAACATCTGTTCAAAAACAAAAAACATTTATTTATATATACATGAAAGTTTTATTCGAAAACAAATACGAAATGTAACTTTAAGCTACTACTATGAAGCTTCAAATATGTGAAAGCAAAATTACAGATCATTCCGCGAAGTAATTTGTGAGTTATGTTTGAAAAACTTCCCGCATATAATGTTTTGAAACAATAAAAAGGGAATTTTAATTTATCAGTTCCAAATTTTAAACCATGGTTTTTCCTAAACTATTTGACCGAAGGAATTTCCATTTTGGTATCCGAAGAGCGAAGACACAATTTACGGAAGAATTCAAATATGACGTCAAAATTATCAGTTATAATATTTTTAAAAAATCGTTACAGTCTCTACGTGTAGACCACACCTTAAGAAAAATTTTAGTATATCATTAATTCAAAGCATTATTATTAATCGTTTGATACCAGTCGATTTGTAAAAGATGGTATTCGGCAGACTTAGTAGAGAAAAATACGTATACATTTTTTATGATAGCACAATGAATAAAAGACGGGACATACCATGAAGGAATAGAATTGGCCATGTTTCATGTAAAATTACTAACTGAATTTTGCCATTAAATTGAACTATTAACATGACAGCTGAGAATGATTTTGGGAAAAAACTATTAATAATGAATACATGTGTTTGTTTTAAAAAAGTTTTGTTTAAAAAAGAAATGTGTTCATGAATGCATATTTTATTAATTTTATAAGTTATTTAAGACCATAGTTTTTTATAAAGTTTTGTAACTCAAAACAATGACAATCTGAGATAGACAACTTTTTCTGTTAATCTGCATGTAAAAATCATATAGCGCATTTGCGAACACAAATTAAAAAAAAAAAACCTTTTTTTTCGTACAAAATATTATAATCTAATACAAAGGTGCAGCAAACGAAAAATGCAAGCGTAATCCATCGATATCGGCTGTTCTTAGCCTCTCTTGATCACATGCCAGTTCGACAATCAGTGGAAACCAGTCTTATATCTGCCAAAAATCTGTTCTTTTAAATCAAATAACTATACATTTGACCAGAAAATTTATTTAGTTAAACGTGTCTTGTTTATATGTGGTAGCCACGTCATTTCAATTTGATTTCATTTAGTTAAAAAAATTTGTTGTCCAAATATGATTAGTGTGCTATTAATTAATAAGTACTGCCGATAAATATACCTTATATAGCTACAATACTTACATAAATGATACTAAATATGATAAATAACTAAAAGATTATGGTGAAATGCATATTTTTTGTGGTGACGAAGTTGTTAGATATTTAAAATATACTTGATCTGAGACGTAACTTATAAACTAAACACTGACAAATCTGTCCCGTAAGTTTTCTCGCCTTTTTTCAGCCCATTAATTTAAAATCCGCTTTCCGAATGACGCAAACGAGAAAAATGCATTGTTAAAAAATCTTCTTATTGTTATTATTTTCCATTGTTCTAAAAAACATTCATTGTTGGTCCATTGTTTGTAAAATCAATGTTTTAATCGCCATTGTTACATATAAACGAAATATTATTTTTGAGTAAATAAAAATAAAAATATATCATAAATTATAGTACATATTTGCATGTATAAAAAGCCGTACGTAATACCATATAGGCGTAGCAATGTATGGAACTGTATTTAAATATATAACTATATAAAGAAACATTTTTACATTGCTTTTCCACTATTAATATCATGATGTCACCGTTTAATGACGTAAGTATTTTAATTAACAGAAGAACTAATAAATTGGTAAAACAACATTAAAGAAACAGATAAGCAACTATTATTTTAACACAATCAAACTGATTGGTAAAGCTATCATACGAATTGAATATTTCCAACTGAGCGAAAAAATGCCCAGGCCGGGAATCGAACCCAGATCCTTGGCTTACACCAGATCCTTGGCTCCAAGCATTGGCCTTGTAAGCCAAGGATCTGGGTTCGATTCCCGGCCTGGGCATTTTTTCGCTCAGTTGGAAATATTCAATTCGTAAAACAGATAAGCATCGCATTAAGATTCCACAGACCCCCAATACAGGCCAAATTGGTAAAATTAATTCGGCGGGTCACGTGACCAGTCGAAGGTTGTTGAAATGGAGCGAAATCAAAAACAAATTAATGAGCGCCATGAAAACTGTTTTTGTTGATGATTGCAGCTCTCAATTGTCATATAACGTTACTTAATAAACTAATAAACTTTTTCCAGTATGTTTTTCCCGCCTTTTTCCGCTCCATTTTTCTAATGACGCACGCGTGGAAGATTCTTTATTAAAAAGAGATCTTCCTATTGTTAAACATGATTATTACTTTACGTTGTAAAAGCAAAATTAAAATTATACTTGTCCTGAAATGTAAGCTAAACTAGGATAAATATATGTCTCATGAAATTTTGCCTTTTTCTACCCTGCTAATATGAATCCACTTTTCAAATAACGCTTGCGATAAAAATTCATTTTTTTAAATCGTTCTATTGCTTAACATGAATATTACTCGTACTTTACATATTTTAATGTATATTCATTGTTATGACACCGTTTTGAAAATCATTGTTTTAACCAATTTAGTCAAACAAAGATTAAATTACAGTACTTACATTAATGAATCTTCAGAGGATAGATAAATAAAAGATAATTGTCAAACTTGTGTATGACAAAATAGTTGGAAATTAAAAATATATTTCTATTGGGATGTAACTTATAAATTAAAACTAAGATGATGTATCCCACGCATTTTTTTATGTTTTTCCAGCCTATCAATATCATATCCACTTTTCCAATGACGCGTGCGAGTAAAATTCGCTATTAAAAAGTGATAGTCCTATTGTTACACATTATTGTTACTTTACATTTTTTAAAGCATATATTCATCGTTATGTCATCCTTTAGAAAATCATTGTTTAAAGCAATATTGTTACATAAAGATTAAATACAGTATTAAAATTAATGAATCTAGACTATACATAAATAAAAGATAACTGTCAAAGCCTTAACACTCCGAGTGACGAACTAGTTAGAAACTGAAAATATACTTGTCCTGAGATGTTACTTGTTAGCTAAACTAAGATAAATGTTGTGCGTATACGTTTTATGTTTTTCCAGTCTACTAATATGATATCAAATAATCCAATGACGAGCACGCAAAAAATTCATTACTTAAAAGAGATTGTTCTACTGTTGGACGTGATTATTACTTTCCATCGTTGAAACAGATTTTTATTGTTATGTCATCACTTTCAAAACCATTGTTTAAATCGATATATCTATATAGAGATTAAATTACAATACTTACATAAATGTAGCTTTAGACTATAGTTAATTAAAAGATAATTTTCAAACGCTTAACACTTGAAGGTGATGAACAAGTTGGAAACTAAAAATATACTTGTGCTACAGCGCCTAGAAGATACAGTGTGGAAAACGGCCATTCCTATAATGCTTTAAAAAGTGTTAAAAACTTGTATCCCATAAATCTCCAACAATGCTCAGCGGCAATATGCTGATACGAGCGCCATCTCTTAACTCTTTTCAATATAAACCCTGTGTTTTCAAAAATTATAGAATGTTAAATATCGGAAACTATAAATATAAGATATTTTAGTCTGTTATAAGCTTATTTAGTTAAGGAATGACGTGAAATAGGTTAAAGAGTCTCTTTTAGAATGACTATCGTTTTTAAATCACTACGATGGCGCTACGACCGACATCTTCTTATTCAGCATCGTTGTACATTTATGGGATTCAATTTTTTAGCACTATTTTGTAGCCGTTTTCCACACTGTATCTTCTAGGCGCTGTACTTGTGCTGCGAAGTAACTTGTAAGATAAACTAAGATGAATGTGTCCCTTGAGTTTCTTGTGTTTTTCAAGCCTGCTAATACGATATCCACTCTTCTAATGATGCGTGAGGTTAAAATGCATTATTAATTAGAGAGTCCTATTGTTTAACATGAATATTACTTTGCATTGTTAAAGCATATATTGATTGTTATGTCATCGTACTGATAATCACTGTTTTGAATTTTGTTACATAAAGATTAACAATAATTGTTTTGAAATGGAAATAACAATAACAATGTATCATAACTTATTGCATGCACCTGACTGCATTTAGATTTACAACAAAATCGGTAAATGACAATTCAGATGATACTTGGTGCAATTCTTCATAGGTTGAAGAAAAACAACTTTATTGTCACCAGAACTTGTTACTTTATAGCAGACTGGGGCACAGATGTCATATACGCCCCTTATTGACGCGATTTTTTACTGGCGCCAATGTCATATACACAACGGGTACTTACTGGCGCCAAAGTGTCGTTATTTTGCTTGATAAGGAAAGGGCAGCTGATGCCACTGTTGGTCGTTTTACTGTTGATTATGCAAGAAAACCCGTCCGTTCTTTATGACTCCTACCTTTACCCATGAGCTAGGGAAATTTGATTGGTCTACGTTTGACACGTCTCTGATATGATTGGCCTACGTCGCCAAGACTATTCCTGCAATGATCTTTATGGCAAAAATATAGTTGGTAGATTGGTTGACGGAAGTGTTTGTTTGTAAACATGCCCTTTCCTTATATGGCAAAACCGGATGTTGTTGTTTATGCTGTTGATGTTTTCGCCAAATTGGCGTCGGAAAAAAATCACGCCAATATGGGGCTGCATATGACATATGTGCCCAGACTGGTTTCGGTAGCATTCAGCGTACCGGTACGCTGATCATAGCACTGATGGCGGTACGCTGAATATTACCGAAACTATTCTGCTACAAGTTAATAAGTTCTGGTGTTAATAGCGTTGTTTTTTCTACCTAAAATTACGAAACATAAAAATCTATAAATTAAAAATATTAACACTTTTATGGATTAATGTAATGAAATTCAGCATCATTCCGATACATGGATATACTACCTCTGAATACTTTTTTGTTTTTTCCCTTATTCATCCACATATAAATTAACAATAATAACTACAAATCTTTCATTACTGTTATACTATATACAGCTATAATACTAATTCTTGTAAATAAGTACTGAATAAATTGTCGGAAAATACACTAAAAATGTACATACTTGTTCTTCAATGTAACTTGTAAGCTAAACGAAAATTAATGTGTCCCGTATGTATTTTGTGTTTATCCAGCCTGTCAATATGATATTCATTTTTCTAATGACGTGTGCGAGAAAACTTCATTATTATAAATAGGTAGTCCTATTGTTGAACATGAATATTATTTTAGATTGTTAAATCAGACATTCATTGTTATGTCATCGTTCTGAAAATCATTGTTTTAATCAGTATTGTTACATAAAGTTTAACTATACTTTCTCCGTAATATAAATAAAAATAAGAAGGTATCCTAACATATTGCATACACCCGACTGCATTTAGATTTACAACAAAGCCAATAACCAGCTCATTTAAAATTGCGAAACTTAAGATCGATCAATTAATAATATAACATTTTCATTGAGGTTCAGATTTTATTGAGCAATATTGAGGAAGTTCAGCATCATTACAACGCTATCTCTGTAGATGTTTAAGTTTTTTCCCTTATACATCCACATATAAATTTACAATATTTCGTAACTATAAATCTTTAAAGAGTCTTATACTATATACAGCTATAATATCAGTTCTTTTAAATAAGTACTGAATAAATTGACGGTAAAGATGCATTAATGCAATAATACATTTCATATAAATGCATATCCTGATTATGCCAAGATCAAACAGGAAACCGATCCATGTCGCTACTTTTAATGAAACCCAAAATCAATGATTAACACATATTATTAGTTTCCTTTTTCTTTTTTTAATAAATCGGGGATTAAAAAATACAGTAGCCTTCCTCTTAACCGGCCTGCTCTTAACCGGAACTTCGCTTTAACCGGCCGACTTTTTTTTCCAACATCAGGCAAAATTCAGAAAGGAAAATTTCGGTTCTGGTTTCTTTAGGGTTAATTCACCCAAATTTTCATAATGTAGAATAATTTCAACTTCTTATAAAGGTATGTGACACGATTTTCAACAATTTAATTTGTATTAAATATTGTTCATTTTTTGTTATTAGTGATAATTTTATTTCAATTCAGTTAATTACAACTAGTATTCATTTCACAAAATATAGAAAATATGTACTTTTTAAAGGCTACACAAATTAAAAAAACTAAATGCATCCTACGCATTTAATTAATTAAATAGGCAATTACTTATTTAATTTTTTTTTTTTACTTCTCCGGTTTAACCGGCTTTTCGCTTAACCGGCTAACCCTCGGTCCCGTTTAGGCCAGTTAAGAGGGAGGCTACTGTATTGTCAAAGTTTTGTCCTTATACCCTGTTCACACTGTGTTATCGGAACTATCTTAAACCTCCGAACTCTCTGAGGGAGTTCCACAAACTCTAGAGAGTTTCAACTTTCTTCGGGCTAGAGACAGTCATGACCATTCACTCTCGCTGGCGCTGTAAAGCTTCGCATTAACTGATTGGGTCTTGCGGGCGGTTTTATCTTAAGCGCATGCGCAAACAACACAATGACGTTCACTGAGTTATCTTAAGTGAGTTTTTCCATGTGAACAGGTTTTCAATTCCGGGAGGGTACCACCTCAAAATTAAGAGAGTTCGGCGGCCTAAGATATCTTAAGTATCGTAGTGTGAACATAGTATTATAAGCTTACATTTGCAGCAGAGCCCAAGTGGGTTTCGTCAGCTGTTATATAAATGTACTTCAGATACAGTACTTAAGTATTTTTATACAGCTAATAAAAAATAAATGTCAGACACTTACGTATTGGCGACAAACTTCTCGACGCTTGGTGATGAAATCGCCTGTCCTCTGACTATTTTGTCAACTATGCATACATGTGTGACAGAAGCTTCTACTTTTTCCAACCGACTCACTTACCTTCTACGCTGCATTTTCGCCGATCCCAACCGTTATAGCAAAAATGAGAAACAGCGCATGCGTGGGGACTAGATTGAAATTCACTTACTAGTAAACAAATATGTACAAGGTTACCAGGTTGGCGCTTTTATCATATCAGGCGTGACATTTTCATCTCATCAACATTTTTTATAGTTGATTAGCAAAACTTTCTGTAAATGTTGTAGCAAGTCAATGGCTTATGATAAATAAAAATACCTCTACTATCATAGATATTTTTACTCTTATTGTTTAGTTATTTTAAGGGGTCTCAGGACTCTTAAAGCTTTAAAATTTTCGAAATTTTAATTTTTTTAGATATTAAACTCGTATCTTTTCTGAACATTTGGTATAAATGTTTCCTCGAAATTCCTATTAGAAGTTATGGCTTTTAGAATTATACACGTTCAATAGCTGAAGCGGCGTTTCAGAAACTTTGAAGTCAATTTTCTCCAAATGACGTTTTTAGGCATAACGCGCACGATATCTCAAAAACTTCTGAATTTTTTTTTCATGAAATTTTCAAAACATATGTTTCATGTTAGTCTGTATAAACTGAACCTAAAATTTCCTTCTTATTGTTCAGAAATATATTCTTTATATGTGATTATACTGTTGAAAATTTCTAAATTTTGCATTAACTACATACAACTTTGTATTAAAAATAGAAAAATGCTTTAAATACAAATACATTTAGGTTCAGAGTAATTATTATAATGTGAAGCATAAGTAGGACCCAAAATTTTCCTTCTACTTGCAAAATTTATTTTGTAATCGTGCGCATAATCCGTTATGTCGATTTTCCGCTCGTCAAATGTCTGACATTTTGGAGCCCACTGTAAATTCTAATTCTGCATCTTGCAATTTTTCAAATACATGAAATGAAAGAACATACTTATATCTTTCATCCCAATATAAAATTTTGTCTTAAAATCAATTACATTTTAAGATATTATATGTTGAAAATGGTCTTTTTTTTTTCGATTTTTCCAATTTTAAGAGTCCTGAGACCCCTTAAATCACCCGCAAAATATATTTTTAAATAATTAAAGGTAATTTGGTGAAAGTCCATGTACATTTTTATTAATTTCAATAGAAGGAACCGCATATTACTTAATAATTCATTTATTAAATACACAACTTTATTTAATATTCTATTTTCATTTGTTTGTAATTTCCTTTGTCAATTACATTATTATTTTATTTTTATTGACAAACAACACTGCTTTAGAAATAGCTCCATGTGATTTTCTTAAAATATTTAATACTAACGCAATTAGGAAATTATTTATTACTCAACAAATAAAGAGTAAAATTTTGCAAATGAGCTTACCAATGAGTAATTTAAACGGATTACTAATAAAAATGTAGCTGCAAATATATATTTTTCTTTCCACACTTAATATTAAAAAGAATAATTATCTTTTTTTATTTATTTATTTTTTTTACTTTATATATTTATTTTTTTAACATAAAGTAAAATATGTATTTTTTAAAATCTTGTATGTTCTGCTGCCAAAATAGTATATTTTTAAAGAAACATTGTCAATTTATTTTAAGCAGTACATATAAATTTAAATGTAATAGTTTATGATTTTTACAAATGTAATAATGCATTATTGTTTTTACAATTCTGTTCTACTTTATGTAATTTTAGTAAATATTAAATACATTTTTTATTGAATATTATTGCTATGGCCTTCCTTTTTTAATACCATTTCTTGTAACTGTTTTTTTTTTATTCAGTTATAAGCAATTAAAAGCTATCTACTCAGATAATTATAAAATTCTTTTAATAACCAATTTCGTTTAAATCACTGGACATAGATGACAGCACAGTAACTTTTTTTTTTCACTTTTTTTGTGGAGGGGGGTGGGGTGATATTATTTGATTCAACATCAATATCATTTATACTTCTTTAGATTTTTTTTCAGCTAACTTTATTTTTCCAATTTTGTAAGTGTTTATGACTTCAGTCTGGTTTTTTTTTTGTGCATCTATACGTGTTTTAACTTTCCTAAAATACTTTGATACATTTTAGTAAAACTTACATAACATATGTGAGTTAAAACAAGGAAATTAATTACGCACCAAACTATGCCCGCCAAGATATGCTAATTGGCTGTGGAGCCAATTATGAAACTTTCCATAGATTAATACATACAAACTTTATATGAAAAAACAGTGAAGCTTTCATCGAAAGTGTGTTAAACTAGTGATGGGCGATAACGAGATGTTTTTCTCGATTTTCTCGATTGTATGGACATCTCGATATTTTTCGATTGTGTAAATTTTTTCTCGATGACTCCAGTTTGCAAATTTGTTTTATAAATCATATATTATATATTATATACGTCATACATTTATCAAGAATCGTCTGCGGGTGAACTGGAATGAGTCGATGTTAATAAATACTAGGTGACTTCGACCGCTAGCTGGCCCCTCCTTTAATCGGGGCTTCTAATTTATACGTAATCTTGTAATATGAAATCAGGAACAGGTTACCCGCTATATACGGCACTGATATATGACAGCAGGCAGGTGTGGTGTGCACGCACTACAAAATCTTGTAAAAAATATAATATCGAAACGAATGAACCTCGGACCGGATCTCGTGGGGGAGGGGTCAAAGCGAGCGGAGGGGCACAGCAGCTGCATAATATGATTAAGTCGTCAGAAATCTTCAGGCCTTTCCAACCATATGTCACATGAGAAGTCTGGATCTGAATTTATAAAAATGCCCTCCCCGTGGGGGCAAGGGGGGGTGGGGAGGGGTGCGGGAGGTGGATAACATGAGTAAGTGGTCATAAGCCTTTCCAACAATATGTCACATGAGGGGGTCTCGGCTAAATTTAGAAAAACACCCACGTGGGGGAAAAGTGGGGGGGGGGCGGTCACCGGAGGTGCATTACATCAATAAGTAGTCACAGACCTTTCCAACGATATCTCACATGTGGGGTCTTGGCTAAATTTGGAAAATTGTCCCCCGGGGGGGGGGAAATGGGGGGACGGACACCGGAGGAGCATAACATCAATAAGTAGTCACAGACCTTTCCAACGATATCTCACATGAAGGGTCTTGGTTAAATTTGAAAAAGTGTCCCCCGGGAGGGGCAAAGTGGGGGAGACTGTCACCGGAGGTGCATAACATCAATAAATAGTCACAGACCTTTCCAACGATATCTCACATGAGGGGTCTTGGCTAAATTTGGAAAAGTGCCCCCGGGGGAGGCAAAGTGGTGGTGGGGACACCGTAGGTACATAACATCAATAAGTAGTCACAGACCTTTCCAACGATATCTCACACGAGGGGTCTTGACTAAATTTGAAAAAGTGTCCCCCGGGGAGGGGGGGCAAAGAGTGGGGGGGACTGTCACCGGAAGTGCATAACATCAATAAGTAGTCACAGACATTTTCAACGATATCTCACAAGAGGGGTATTGACTAAATTTGGAAAAGTGTCCTCCGGGGGGGGGGCAAAGTGGGGGGCCGGCCACCGGAAGTGCATAGCATCAATAAGTAGTCACAAACCTTTCCAATGATATGTCACATGAGGGGTCTTGGCTAAATTTGGAAAAGTGTCCTGAAATTTCATATATTATAAATAATATTTAGCGGAGGGCTCCATAAAAAAATCCGATCTAAAATGATAAAAACGGAAAAAACTACCCTCGCAGTGGGGGCCAAATTGGGGAGGGGAGGAAGAAAGTCTGATAATATGAAAGAGTCATACAAGAGCTTACCGATGACATATCACATGACTGATCCAAAAAAAGTTTGAAAATTGCTCCCCCCCCCCCCTCCCGTGGGCCCACTCTTTCGCCCCGGAATTCACACAGCTGCCACTTTAAAATTTTTAGGTTCAATAAATAATATTTACCGGAAGACTGCATAAAAAACCTACATCTAAAGTGATATTTAAATTTATTATAGAAATCGGCTACGGTTTTAAAAATTTGTTCGCTCCTTCCCCATCCCCCTTTGGGCGAAGAAAGGTTCATAGTATGAAAGAGTGGTCAAAGGGCTTTTCGATTATATGCCACAGGAAGGGTTCGGTAAAATTTTTAAAATTGAACCCCGCATGAGTCCATTCTCACGTCTTCCTCCCTCGAAATCACCCGACCCACCTTCCTCTTTGAAATTTTTATATTTAATAAATAATTTTTATCGGAGGGCTGCAGGTATGTGACATCTTGGTAGGGCTAAAATAAGAGAAACATTGAAAATTAGGGCTTCATTTCACAGCTCATTGCCATGCCTCTTTCTCTATCTCGTCCCTTGATACTCTCGATAAATTTTCTTACTTTTCTACTCTGCCGAGGACGAGAGAAATCCTCGAAAAGCTTCTCATAGGGAAATGTTGAAAAGCGCGAGAGAAATCCTCGAAAGGCTTTTCATTGGGAGATTTCGAAAAGGACGAGAGAAACCAGCGAGAGGCTAAAAGGGCGAGAGAAACTATCGAGAGACTTCCCATCTCGAAAGGTTTAAAACGGCGAGAGAACCAACCATCGAGCAGCTTCCCATCTGGAAGCGTCGAAATGCTGGAAAAATCATCGAGATGAGGTTTGCCGAAATGCGAGATGAAAATGAAGCTTTCAGAGTCAAACTTACCGCATTTCTGGTTTAAGTCACAATTTCTCAAAGGAGTTCATCTGCTTATCCAATCTCTTTTTAGCTCACAGGCTATCTAAGCCTGAGAGCTAATGTACCCGTCAGTTCTGTGTGTATGCATGTACTTGTACGTACGTATGTATGTACGTAACGCGATAACTCTTGATTGAAATGTACGATTTGCTTCAATTTTTTTATGTTCATTCTGATAAGGCGTTCCGCTGATTAGTTTTGACGGTTCATTGGTTAAGGATAAAGGGAGAGAAGGAGGGCTGGTCCCCCCCCCCCCCCTCCTTAATTTAGATAAATAGGTTTTTCATGCAGAATTATTCGATTTGCTGCAAATTTCGTATACCGGTTTATTATGTTAAGGAGCTTCCCTGATTAAACTTGGAAGTTCATTGATTAAGGATAAAGGGGGAGAAGGGGGGCTAGTCCGCCCCCCCCCTAATTTAGATAAATGGGTTTTTCATGCAGAATTTTTCGATTTGTTCCAAATTTGGTATACCGGTTTATTATGTTAAGGAGCTTCCCTGATTAAACTTGGAAGTTCATTGGTTAAAGATAACGGGGAGAAGGGGGGCTGGTCCCCCACTTAATTTAGATAAATGGGTTTTTCATGCAGAATTATTCGATTTGTTCCAAATTTGGTATACCGGTTTATTATGTTAAGGAGCTTCCCTGATTAAACTTGGAAGTTCATTGGTTAAAGATAACGGGGAGAAGGGGGGCTGGTCCCCCACTTAATTTAGATAAATGGGTTTTTCATGCAGAATTATTCGATTTGCTCCAAATTTGGTATACCGGTTTATTATATTAAGAAGTTGCCTTGATTAGATTTGGAGGTTTACGGGTTAAGTATAAAAAGGGAGAAGCGGGGCAGGTCCCCCCTTAATTTAGATAAATGGGCTTTTCATGCAGAATTATTCGATTTGTTCCAAATTTGGTATACCGGTTTATTATGTTAAGGAGCTTCCCTGATTAAACTTGGAGGTTCACTAGTTAAGTATGAAGGGGAGAAGGGGGGTAGACCCCTTCCTTAATTTAGATAAATGGGTTTTTCATGTAGATTTTCTCCAAATTTGGCATACCGGTTTATTATGTTAAGAAGCTGCCTTGATTAGATTTGGAGGTTTATAGGTTAAGTATAAAGGGGAGGGGCTAGTCTCAACCTTAATTTAAATAAAAGAGTTTTTCATGCAGAATTATTCTATTTGCTTCAAATTTAATCTACCGATTTATTCCGATATGGCGCTTCCTTCATTAGATTTGGAGGTTCATTGGTTAAGTATACAAGGGTGAAAAGGGGCAAGTCCCCTCCCCTTAATTTAGATAAATGGATTTTCATGGAGAATTATTCAATTTACTTTAATTTTTTTTTCTATGTTTGTTCTGATAAGGAGCTTTCCTGGTTAGATTTGGAGGTTCATTAGTTAAGTATAAAAGGGTTAAAGGGGTTAGACCACCCTTAATTTAGCGATATGTTTCTTTTTTTCATGCAGAATTATCTGATTTGCTTCAAATTTGATATACTGATTTATTATAGTTAAGGAGTTTCCCTGATTAGATTTGGAGGTTCATCGGTTAAGTATAAAAGGGGCAAACGGGGGATATTTCCCTTCATTTATTTTTTGAGGGACATTATTCTTTAAAATAAGAGTATAATATACAATTAGTGTGAATAACCTGTGAGCTCAATGCCATCAGTTTAACTGGCACTTATCTTTTTATTGCTATTAACCGATGTGGGTTATGAAGCATAGTGGTTTATGTATTCAGTTCTGTATAGTCCTAGTTTCAAACTTTACTGTTAAATTTAGTGTCGTTTTGCCCCGAATTTTCAATGTTATTCAATGTTATTCAATGTTATATTATGTATCTTATTTTAGCTCTGCCAAGCTGCCCCATACCTGGAGACTCAGATAAATACTATTTATTAAATATAAAAAGTTCAAAGAGGAAGGTGAGTGAATTCTGTGGGGGGTGGCGCGAGAGTGGACAAAGGGGGGCGGGTAATTTTCAAACTTTTACCAAACCTCTCCTTGACATATCATCGGAAAGTCCTTTCACCACTCTTTCATATTGTGAACCTTTCTCCTCCCAGAGTTGAATTCCGGAAGGGGGGGGGGGGAGCGGTGCGGGGGTGAATTTTTTTCTTAATTGTAGAGATTTCTACAATAAATATCATTAAATGAGGTTTTTTAATGGAGCTCTCCGATAAATATTATTTATTAAATATAAAATTTTAAAAGTGGGTCTGCGTGATTTCTGGGTATATTCTGGGATAAAAGAGTGAACCCACGTGGGAGGGGTAGATTTCAAACCTTTTTTGGACCAGTCATTTGATATATCATCGGAAAGTTTTCGGTTATCATCGGAAAGTTACTCTTTCATATTATGAACCTTTTTTCTTCCAATCTAGTTTGGCGCCCCGAGAGAGGCACTTTTCGAGCTTTTTTGAAATCGTAGCGTTTTAAACATTTTAGATCGTATTTTTTTACGGAGCCCTCCGATAAATAATTTTTAATATATGAAAATTTCAAAGAGAAGAATGGGCAGGGTATATTTCGGGGGGGGGGGGCAAGATAATTGGAATCTTGGGAGTTGGGACTCTTTTCTATCTTTTGCTGACACTCCTCATGTGATATATCGTTGGAAAGCTCTGTGACTACTATTTCATTTTATATATCGCCCGCGCCCCTCCCCTTACTTTGCCCCCGCGCGGGGGCACTTTTCTAAATTTAGCCGACACCCCTCATGTGACATACCGTTGGAAAGTCCTGTGACCACTTATTCATATTATGCACTTTCCTTGCCCCTCCCCCCTACTTTGCTCCCCGCGGGTGTTCGTTTAATGTATTCCAGTCGAAAACTTTCTAAAAATGGGAAATTAAAGATCCAATCTCAAATGACGTAGAAAAATCAATAAAAAATTTTGATTCTTTTATCATCCTTTAGTTCATGTTTTTGCCACTAGGGTGTGCTTTTGGTTCATATTTCTTTGACCATTTTGGTGCTAATTGCCGAAAAATTCTAATTTTTGATACTTAAACTCCCCTTACCGCTTCATAGCTACTCGCGTT
Organism: Maratus speciosus; assembly: GCA_963932465.1. Lineage (NCBI taxonomy): Eukaryota > Metazoa > Arthropoda > Arachnida > Araneae > Salticidae > Maratus > Maratus speciosus. The sequence goes on from OZ010795.1 coordinate 389,458,803, forward strand.
TTTTCAGTTTTTTTTCAACCAGGGGGCAACCCTTACTAGACTTTTTCAGTATTATGGCTCCATTATAGCCTCCCTTTGGTTTGTTGTTTTTTTATTCCATCTGTTTTCAGTTACCCTATATTTAATAAAATCTGCCTTATATATATGTAAAAACAATGATTTCAATAATCGATTCTAGAACATCTCCTTTGTAGATTCTCGAAAGTAATCGATGACTGTATCGATTGTGTATTTTACGATAACGATTTTTTTCGATTGGTAAATTTTCGAGAATCGCCCATCACTAAGCCCTATCACTACTATGAAATTGTCGGCCAGAATAATAGTTAAGTTTTCCAATAACTGTTTTTAGCTTTTCTCGTTATAATCGATTGTAAAACATCTCGATTGTACATTCTAGGAATTAATCGATGGCTGTATCGATTGTGATTTTTTACGATGACGATTTTTCTCGATTGTCGAATTCTCGAGAATCGCCCATCACTATGTTAAACTGAAATGATCCCCCATACCTTCAAAAATATTGAAAAACTGATTTCAGCAGTTACCATCCATAGCCAAATATGTTTTCCAATTCTTTTAAACAGTCCTGTATTTGATCTGTAGATTGATATATATACTATATAATGGAAAAATTTAGTTTATCAAGGAAACGCATAACAGGTTTAAATTCTCTTTCCGAAATTTGTACTAATATATGGAAACATACTTAAGTAATTTTGTACAACCCTGTAGTTTACCTACAACCTTTATTACACGCCACTATTTAGTTAAAATTTAATTCAAGCTAAAACACTCTTAAAACTGCTGAAATCACATTTCCAGAAATTATAATTTATAGACGGCAACGTATCCAATTCTTTGCGTGACCCTGTATATCATTTTATCTATATTCTACAAACATTTCTTAGTAAATTAAATACAGTGCAGCGTGAAAATGCATAACTTATTTAAAAACCACCTTTACGCAACACCCAGTAGCCCTTACGAATACTTTTGTATAGTCCTGTATATGAATTATAGCATGTATATATATACCATATACTATGGATAAATGTAGTGGATCATAAAAGCGCATATCATAATTAAAAGTACATTTCCAGCAATCGTCGCTAATGAACAGTACTTCTGATACAATATAGTATCTGAAATATTTTGTGTGTCCCTGTAAATGCTATATACACTTCGTATTATACATGAAATAATTCATAGTACGTAAACCTCAACAACGTATATCAATTTCATTACATATCAAATAAATTAACATAAATATAGTACGCCGCAAACAATTCCCTCCACCCCTATATCATGTATTGGAATTCCTTTTTTAGCCCTGTAAATAAACAATAACTATTCTCTGCATTGCATATTTTACGGAATGCACATTTTAGTGCGCTTCATAAATGCATATCAATTTTATTCTGTTTGAAAGCGTGTAAAATCATTAAAAATCATTTGAAATGATTTTTTCCCCACAGGCCGTAATGTAATGGAATACTTTTGACTGTCCCTGTAAATGAACTAAACATGCTACAAACTTCATTACAAATAGGGACCTTGCTATGGTAAACGTCAATAACATCCAAAAATTTCAGGTCAATCCGAGTATATTTACGCGAGTTAGAGCGCGGACAGACGGCCAGACAAACCGAAGTCGTAAACACTTTTCAACTTTATCGGGCCTGAAAAACAATTTATTTCAATGCTTAAATATTATTTTTTTTATTTTTTAATGCCAATAAAATAAATGTATCGAAAACGTAGAAAATGAGTTTACAATCAAAGAAAATTTAATAACTGATTCTGAATGTCTACAATTAAATGTTTGATTAAAATCACAAACAGCAAAAAAAAAAAAAAAAAAAAAAAAAAAAAAAATGCTTAAATACAATTAAAAAAATAAATATATCAATTTGATAAACACTAAATAATTAGTGTTTATAATTGTACTATTAAACAACAACAAACTACAATAGATGAATTAAATGCATTTAACAATTTCTCAAAAATCTTTCCATATGTTATAAGGAATTCCTATTATTTTATAATTTTGGCAAATGTTAAATCTGAAAACATTGGTATGAAGATTTAAGATTTTAAATACTAATTTAAAATATTATTAGCAATGAAAAAAAATTCTTTCAAAAGTAAAAAGACTTTTTCCCAGTATAATGTTAATTTCAAAATTGAAACAGTTTCCTAATATCATTATAATCGAATATCATATTTAACTCCAAAATATTAATGACGATAAATAGTGTTAGAACCAGTCTCTGCAACAGCTTTTTTTTTTTTTCTTCTAGCGATGGCAGATTAAGATATTTTAAAGCATCGAATCGGAAACGAATTCTAGATCAGTCTCATTGCATATAACATACTACAACTATTTAACTCATGTAATAATCTATCAAACGGAAATAAAAAAATTAAATTAAATAAGACATACCTTTTAAGTTCCATAAATAGTTTAATAATATCCGTGTTTTATCCTAAATTGTCAGACATATTTCTGACAAAATGACTAAATTGTCAGACATACTTCCAGCGTCAAAAGTTCTGATCCTTATTTTATTCTGTGGTTTAATCGAGCGCAGACGATATTGACAAGCAGATGCTTATGCTGTATTATTATAATTTTTTTTACTTTCTTCTATCTTTACAAGAAGAAAGTATTGGATTCATGAAAATTTTCGAATTCCGGTTTTCGACGGATTTACACGTTTTAGGGGTCAGAGATTCTAAAAAACATGTTTTTACAAAATGTCTGTCTGTGACTCTGTGAGTCTGTCTGTCTGTCTGTCTGTCTGTGTGTATGTGACACAAATTTTGTGGGCGCTCTATCTCAAGAACTAATGCACGGAATTTAATGAAAAATTATATTCAGTGAGTCCCTAATACAAATTGATGCTGATTAGTTTTTGGTGTAAATCGCTCCACAGGTGGCGCTGCTATGCTGCATTTTTCACGATTTTCGCAATAGCTCTATCTCACGAACTAATGCACGGATTTTGATCAAACTTCAGATTTTGTTAGTCCTTGATATGAATTGATGCTGGTTACGTTTTGGTGTAAATCGCCCAACAGGTGGCGCTGTTATGATGAATTTTGCAGGATTTACACGATTTCCCCAATAGCTCTATTTTAAGTACTAACGCACGGATTTTCACCAAACTTCAGATACAATTAGTCCTTGACATGTCTTGCTACGGATTATGTGTTGGTGTAAATCGCCCAACAGGTGGCGCTTCTGTGCTGACTTTTTCACGATTGCCTCAATAGCTCTATCTCAAAAACTAATGCACGAATTTTCATCTAACTTCAGATTTAGTTGTATGTTGACACAAGTTGTTGTTAATTAGGTTTTGGTGTTAATCACTCAATAGGTGGCGCTGCTATGCAGGAATTTTCACGATTTTCGCTATAGCTCTATCTTAAAAACTAATGCACGGATTTTCTCCAAACTTCAGATTCAGTCAGACGTTGACATAAATTGTTGTTGATTAGGATTTGGTATAAATCACCCAATAGGTGGCGCTGCTAGGTAGCATTTTGCTGGATTTAGACGATTTCAGCGATAGTCATATCTGAAGAACTAATGCACGGAATTTGCCATTTAATTTTGGCACTATGATAGCGAATTTTGAAGTATTAACATGTATGAGATAGAAGAAAGTTTTGGGATTGGTACATCCGACTAGTTTTTTGTAGACAACAGATTTTTAGAGTTTAAATGCGCAATCATTTTATCTTTATGTGAGTGTAATGAAAATTTTCTATTTGAATGAAACACCTGCCTTTTTTCTTTCTTTTCTTTTTTTTTTTTTTAAGTAAAGTTTGTTTTACACGTAATAAATAAAAATTAGGCATCTTCTTAATAAATGAAAAGAGAGTATACAGGATAAAAAAATTTTCTTTGTCAATCTGTCATTTTTTTATATTCATTTTCTGTAGAATAAAACAATTTGTAAAAAAGCTTTTTTTAAAGTCGTATCTCTAAAATACGAATTTAAAATACGAATCATTATATCATGGGTTTTGTATAAATATTTTTTCGTAAAATGCTAATTTTACTTAAAAAGTCTGAAAGAAGTAGAATTTTTTAAAAAATAGTTATTTAAAATAGTTAAACACTAACAGGAAAAAATATGACTTGAATGCAAATTCTAAAGCAAGAAATGCATATATGACTAAACTCTGAATACTCTTTCTACGTGCTCATTAAAAGCTACAGACTTAACTGTAATAGAAAATTTTAGTTTGAAACCACAGAAGTGTTTTAAATACCACTAGTCGACAAAAAAAAAAAAAAAAAAAAAAAAAAAAGAAAGAAAAAAAAAAAAAACTTCTTCCCTGCAAACTAAATATGTAAAGTATACAGATTTAATATTCCTAATTCTGAATATGTTATCCAAATTGCGCCAGTACATACCATTTTTCCGAGAAACACTTTTATAATAATAACAATCAGTGAAGGATTAAATTGCAATGGTAGATAAAATTGAAATCATAAAAAAAAGTATACTTTCACTGTCTTAGATAACAAATTGGTAAAATATAGCATGAAAATCTAGTTTGTTGATACTTGTACCGTGCATTTTCCTTTTTATGCCCCCCACCTCTTTTTGTGTCCGAATTTACTATTTCCTATCCACTAATATGTTTTCATTCCTTATGTTGCTGTAACTCGGGCATGTTTAAAATATTTCTATTCATTTTCAAAGATTTTTGATGTTCATATTTTTGTCACACTGTGACTTACGATATGGTGGTTTTTTTCGCCACATATGTGACGTGACGTACGTTACATGCAGTGACATAACAGTGACGTCACAATTTTTTTTTTTAATTGCCAGAAAATATAATTTTACATAAATAACATGTTTTGAATATTTTTTTGTAATTTTTTAAAGTTTTCTAAGAAGTTCACATCTCAGTCACAATGTGACATCACTGAGTGGTGGCATTTTGGTCACAGATGTGACGTGACCACAGTGACTCACAGTGACGTCACAACGACGTCACCGTGACCATACATGCTATGAGGGTTATAATAATTTTACAAATACTATTTATCGGTTCAGACCATAAGAGATATATACGATGATAATTAAATTGCATAAATTTTACCTTTCAGTAATTGAATTTAAGAATCAAGTAATAATTTTACACATTAACATGAATTAAATAACGAACAAGAGTTAAATCATCTACATGAACAAAACAATTTACAAAATGACAAAAAAATAAAAATAAAAAGATAGTCCATTTAAGAGGTGGTTGATTATAATAAATCGATATCATGTTTCAATGAATTAAATTTTGCATTACCATAATGCTTCTTAATGCTTGGATACCTAAATCCAGTTCCACTAATTTAGATGAAGATCCCAGCTCTTATCCTTAAAAAGTACAGCTGTTCACAAGTTAAATTTTTAGCTGCCGTCATACCATCTTATTTTGTCATAAATTGCTGTTTGTACCAATATTTAAAAGCAGTAACCTCAGACGCATGCATTACCATAATGCTTCTTAATGCTTGAATACCTAAATCCAGCTCCACTAATTTAGATGAAGATCCCAGCTCTTATCCTTAAAAAGTACAGCTGTTCACAAGTTAAATTTTTACCTCAGATGCATGCATTACCATAATGCTTCTTAATGCTTGAATACCTAAATCCAGTTCCACTAATTTAGATGAAGATCCCAGCTCTTATCCTCAAAAAGTACAGCTGTTCACAAGTTAAATTTTTACCTCAGACGCATGCATTACCATAATGCTTCTTAATGCTTGAATACCTAAATCCAGTTCCACTAATTTAGATGAAGATCCCAGCTCTTATCCTTAAAAAGTACAGCTCTTCACAAGTTCAATTTTTACCTCAGACGCATGCATTACCATAATGCTTCTTAATGCTTGAATACCTAAATCCAGTTCCACTAATTTCGATGAAGATCCCAGCTCTTATCCTTAAAAAGTACAGCTCTTCACAAGTTCAATTTTTACCTCAGATGCATGCATTACCATAATGCTTCTTAATGCTTGAATATCTAAATCCAGTTCCACTAATTTAGATGAAGATCCCAGCTCTTATCCTTAAAAAGTACAGCTCTTCACAAGTTCAATTTTTACCTCAGACGCATGCATTACCATAATGCTTCTTAATGCTTGAATACCTAAATCCAGTTCCACTAATTTAGATGAAGATCCCAGCTCTTATCCTTAAAAAGTACAGCTGTTCACAAGTTCAATTTTTAGCTGCCGTCATACAATCTTAATTTTTCATAAACTGCTGTTTGTACCAATATTTAAAAGCAGGGTACAGATGTCATATTCGCCCCATATTGGCGCGATTTTTTCGGTTGCCAATTTAGCGAAAACATCAACAGCATAAACAACATAATCCGGGTTACCACATCAAACAAAATAACGACACTTTGACGCAAGTTAAGTACCTGTTGCCTATATGATATTGGCGACAGAAAAAAATCGCGCCAATATGGGGCGAATATGACATCTGTTCCAAAAGCAGTAACCTCAGACGCAGGACAATGCAGAAGGATGCATCCTTGAATTGGTTTCCTTTTAGCTTGTCAAATTTTGGGCAGCCAATAGTCTCCAAATTGAGACAGGGTATGTTTAGCTCTTCGAGCAGCTCCCTCTCGCAGTCACCTCCTTTTTATCCGATTACATTTTCATCGTCCGACTTCACTAGATTGTAATAGTAGCGGATTCTTTCACTAACTTTATTCATATCAAGTACTACACTCTCTGATGTTGGGGGTGACTGTGACTGTGATTCAGACAGCTTTCGCTTTTTTCTTCCTGGAGCAGATGCGACAGATGATGGGTGCTCGATAAATGCTGCCATGTAGGGTTTGAAGTCAAATATATTACTTTGAGCAGTATCCAAAACCTGGTTCATTCCTATGAAACCAATCTCTCTTATCAGGAAAACCCCTTTATAACGGGAGCCACTTAAATCGAGAATTGCACATAATTTGTGGGGATTAGAGGCCATTTATGCACTTAATTGTAGCTTGAAGATGATTAAAAAATCCACAATGTAGTGAAACTTCACGTCGAATTTAGAAATTCACAAATCAACTTTTATAAGATCAAATTATGGACGAAATTTTATGCTATAATTAAAAAAAAGTGACCATGTGTCGAAAATTCAAATAAAATAATTTGAAATTCAAGATTCGTATTACAGAAGTTTACATATGAAAGCAATTTCCTCGATTAGTACTTTTAGAAATTACAAATAATGAATTCCACATTAATTTACTAAATAATCAATATATATATATATATTTTATTTGCACGAGGAATAAATTATTTGGGGAATATTAATCGGAGTGACTGGGCAATGAAAGTTACGTCATTTCAACACAATCAAAGAAACATTGTTCATTTTAAAAACGAAAATTTACATTTCTAGCAAAGGGTTACCCGATTTTTATTCTTGAAATATAAATTGTAGCTTTAATTTTACAAGGGGATAAATCCGGCTTATCTGGATTACAGAATACAGCGGAGTGCCATTTTATTTTAAATTTAAAACTAACAGATTTTTTACATTCAATATCTAAAATATAAAAATGAAAATTTGTCTGTCTGTAATTCTATACAAATCCATATTTTGGAAGCCAGAATTGTGAAATGTTACGAACACGTGTATTAAAAATGGCCGAGGCAACTAAAGTAATTCGGAATCGGATTATAGTTATCGGAGTATAGTTATCGATTATAGTCGGACTTATAGTTAATTTTTAATTAATAAAAAACCACAAATTGAACAGCAATTTCCAATCAAATTTAAACATTTATCGTTATAGCTGTTGCCAACAATTAAAAATCCACAGTAAAATTCTTACCAGAACAACTATTTTTCGATTGCAAGATTTCCACGTGAAAAAATGAAATAAATGGTTTGACGAATTTAGAAAAAGGGAATATTACGTCACAGCTTTTCTACTGCAAGATTTCCACATGAAAAAATGAAAATAAAATAAATAGTTTGACAAATTAAAAACAAAAGTGAATGTTACGTCACGTGTCATTCTGTTTTATGATTTCCATATGAAAAATTATAATTATTTAATTAATTTGACGAATGAAAAAAAAAATGAATATTACGTCATATTGGAAATATAAAGGACGTAGTGAATAAATAACGTCATATAAGTGTGAAAAATTTATTGAAGCGTGATAAAAACTCGATTATGGAAATATTGGCGTCTTTTAACATTATTGCTCCAATGATGAATGGAAATAAGTTCATTCATAGCTGTATTATTTTGCGTATGTTATATAAATTTATAAATTTTTATATTGGGTTTACATTTGATTCATGTGTACAACACTTCGACTGTTTTTTTTTTTTTTTTTTTCTAATGTTGTATGTTAAATTTTGAAACTGTTTTTTTTAAACAAACATTCTTAAAATTCCGGGTAACGCCGGGTACTTTAGCTAGTCATTTAATAAATTTTAGAAGGATTTAGAAGGATTAATTAAATTTGAATTTATAGGAGTTTTGTGCAATATTTATATCCCTACTCAAATCTTTCATTTTAAATATATTTTTTAGTATTTTCTAGAATTAGGAAACGTACAAATATAAAGTTCTTAGAATAGAAATATAGAAATATTTCCGAATTGAAAAATCCTCCTCCCCCCCCTCCCCCGACGCCAAGGAAGCTGAAAAGATGCAAATGCAAAAGAAATCCTCCTTTTAAACATATTTTTGTTTTGTGAATTTCATAATTAAACACATCAAGACTAACAAATTTAAAGTGATTAAATTAACGAGTTGGAACCCGTCGAAATTCGACGAACTAAAATGTTAGAAAGGAACTGTCCGATCGAATTTATAATAAACCTACAAAAATAATTGCAATAAAAAATTCATCTTACATTGGTTGTCTAACTCTTAAAACAAATAATATTTTTAACCTAAAATTATTAAAAAGTTATTTCCACAAACTTCAACTGCTTAAATTATTGAAAAATTAAACTGCATTAGAATACGTATTCAAGATAAGTAATTATGATGAAGTTATCGATTGAGGCTCTTATGTTTGTTTTTAAGGGATAAAAAATCAGTAAAAAGGATTTCGCTTTGTCACATCAAAAAACTTTCCCCAATAAAATCTAAACTGTGCGTTATTTTCACATTCTCATAATTTACATACGCACCACTCAAATTCACAATTTGAAAGTATTTTAACGCGCAATAGATTATTAATGAATGTATTTCCAAACTTAAAGTCACGTTGGTCCGATATAACTTTTCATGTGAACATTCGCACAAACTTTTAAGTTCTAATCTCAGTACCCGCGAAAAAAAATTTCAGAAATTTGCCTTTAGTTGTCATACTATTGGCCATTTAGTATTGGTGAAATATTTAGTTTTATCATAAAAAAAATGATCGTTCTGTTTTAAATATAGCATCATTTTGGCTCACTGAATCATTTTGCCTAGCGTCTCAAACTCTGTATCAGCTTAATGTAAAAATATTGAAATGTAATTGATTTATGAAGAAGAATGCGTGTTTTTTTTTTTAATGTCTGACATCATTTTCTGTTCAAAAATTATAAAAAAGTTACTTTTATTTGTAATGTGAAAATGGCATCAATAAGGATATAATCGATAAAAATAATAAACCATGACTATTTTCTCTTTACTTTCAATATAAATGGAGTACTTCAGTTGCCACAATTACAAAATCTGTATTAAAAACTACAAAAAAATTAATATCTCAAAAATAAATTGAGATACAGCTTCCAAACAAATTGCATTTAAAAGCATATTTTTTCCCCGTACAGGGGTGTAAAAATTGAAAATATGCGATGTTTTGAAGTTTAAAAATTTGCTATAACGAAAATTGCAAACCGAAATTTCATTTAAAATTTCAAAGTATTGCCATTCGCAAAATGACGTATGCGTTACGCACAGATATGTTTGTCCTTTATAATATAGATACAAATTTAATTCATACTAAACTTGACTGAAGGATGAAATTTGCAATTTTTTTAATTGAAGATCCGGTATTCGCCTGAGTTTCAATATGAAAAAAAGAGATCAAGTAATAAAACAGAAATTATTTTCGACGCCTTTTGCTCTCATGTATCGTTACATTATAAAATATATGTCAGCAATTTAAGTATTGCGCGGCAGCGCAATACTTATTTATTTCCAGTGTCACTTCTCAATGTTAATTTAACATAGAAAAGCCTATAGAGATGATAACTTTTTCATTTTTTCTTCCCACCTTTTTGTCCCTGATGCCACTCATTTTTAATTCTTTGCTAATTCTAATAATATTATAAATTCAAAGTGTAAAAACATTTCCCTGACGTCAGGGTCAAAACGGATCGTAAAATGCCTCTGCATATAGGTGGATTATAATCTAGAGAGCAACATGGGCTAATTTTTATTTACATTATTCAAATATTTTTCTTAATAATTCCAAATTTCGCTTTTTTCATTGAGAATCAACGGACATTTTCTAATAAAATTTATCTTTTTTTCCTTCATTGTTGTAAATAATTCAAAAGCCGTAATAATAATCTGCCTATATTTAGTTGAATGATTTTCACGTGAAACATGAAACTGAAGAAACTGAAATAGTTTTTTTTTTAAGAATTAAAAAAGAAGATGAATATGGCGTCATAGTGTAAATAAAAATGACATTTTCAAGCAGATTTTTTAAAGTTCAGATTGTAATTTTTTGACCAAACTACAGCAACCTGCATTCAGGGGCGTGCCTAGCGGGGGGGTGTTGGGGGTGTAACACCAACCCCCCCACTTATTTGGAAGAGTTGGTAAAATTTAGAATATTCGGAAAGTTAACCCCCTGACCGCTGAGTAAAAGGGCAAAATTGTAATGCTGTTTTCTCTTTAATTATGTTTTTAATGATAAAAAAAAGATGTTTTTTCCAACATGATATAAATTTTTTTATTAAGTATAGGTATATTAGCCTTGAAGGCATTAATCATAACCTTATTTTTTTAAACTGGATTATGTCTGTATAATTATATTAATTTAAATAATGCTTCCATTGCAGTGAAACCTGCAGCTTAGTGAACGGATATATCAGTTCGCGGCGGTGAGAATGTTAAGAACACACCCTGCAAAAAGTACCCTCTCCCGTCGTCAGTATCATTTCAATTCTCTGTTGTCCGTCTTTAAAGGGGAAAAGAAAGAACTTTTCAAGGAAGATTGTGTATGATTCTGTGTAGGAGGGAGGGGTTGCCAGATAGTGGAGGTGATAGATATAGAGAGAGAATCGCGTTTCTGAGAATTTGAGACTTTCGTGAAAGGAAGGGGTAGGGGGTGGTTGTTGCAATCTCTATTGTAAGTTTTCCCATGTAGCATCTTTAATTGTTCCCTTCTGCTATGGACTGATTCTTAGAATTTGGTGACCTCTTGGCTCTGGATTTGGCGCTAGTTATTTGAGGTTGCTGTATTTAAAAGATGAAGTCCCGGACACAGAAGAAGAGCGATTTGCAAAAGTTTGTTTTTGTCGCATGATGGCGGGTAATTCAGTGAAAATTTTATGCACACACTGTGATCGCGTACACACACATTTCACAGAAAAAAATAAATTTATATCGCCATATAAGAAAATTTTATCCGAATGAAGACATCGACCTCCGGAAAGGGAAACGGATTCAATGTACAATGTGTAGATATTTCTGCATTTCTATTAGAGGCCTGCATAGTCATATTCAAACAGATCATCCAGATGTAAAATTATCTTTTGAAAAGGCTCCTGTATAGCCCCTCTCCCCCCACCCCTTTTCCACAATCAGTTGGAATATCGCTTTCCGAAGCTCATGCACAGTCTTACGACACCACGTCATCAATGTCCGGCCGCATTTTAGACTGGCAATTAAAACTTTCAGAAATAGCTTGTAGATCTATCTTATACATACCCTGCCTCGTGCATAAAGTGAATTTATGTGTTGAACTGGCATGCGAAGAAAGCAATATAATAAAATATTTCTACGACAGTATTCAGGATCTCTATAACTTCTTTTCACTGAGTACAAGGCGATTCGGCATACTGAGAGAGAAAATTGAAGTTCTTCAGAAGAGTCTTACCTTGAAATCTTTGTCGAAGACAAGATGGACTATGTGAGCGGATTCAGTCAGAGATATTTTATCGTCCTATGATGCCCTCATCCATACTCTGCAAATTATTTCTGAAGACATGAAGGTTGACAAGGATGCTCGAGCTTAGGTGGCAGGGTCAAGAAGCAAAATGATGTCATACGATTTCATTGTTCCTTTACTTGCAATGAAAACAATTATGTTTAAGACAAAGTTAGCAATAGAGCAATTGCAACGTGAAGACCTGAACATTTTAGAGGGAACCGTCATAATGCAGAAAACTTACGAAAGCATTCAGAAACTCCGGAATGATGACGCGGCGGCAATAATGAACATCATTAAGGGAGCTGAGAACATCTGTGAGACACATGGAATAAATCAAGATTATGAGTTCAATTTGCGGCACAGGCGACGGAGGCTTCCATAGAAGATCGACGAAAATCCTGAAACTGCAGTTCTATTTACACGACAGAATTATTTTAAAGCAGAAATTTTGAAGGTGGTAGATTGGCTTACAACTGCATTTGGAGACATTCCTAAGTCGGTATTTGAGAAAGTTAAACCACTGGCCTGTCTCCTTTCATCAAGGATCAAGTATAGCTCTACCGAGGACATTTCTAAACTATGTCAATTATTCCCTGATGATCTCAAAGATATAGATAACTTGGAATGTGAAATTGATCTCATGTCCTCAGAAATAGCTAGTTCTGAATCGGATACAATTGGCGCAGCAGCGCAAAAACTTGTGGGGAAGGCTCATTTGTATCCTAACCTTTTTTTTTTGCCTACAAGTTGGCCTTAATTATTCCAGTAACATTGGCATGTAATGAAAGAAGTTTCAGCAGGTTAAAGTTAGTAAAAAATTACTTGCGTATCACCATGTCGGAAGAGCGACTGGACGAACTAATGCTATTAACCTGTGAAACAGACATAACTGACATGTTGGATTTAGACAGTGTAGCTGGAAAATGGGATAATCTGAAGGATAGGTGGGAGATAATTTAAAAATGTAGAAGGATAATTTTTAGTCTCTTATACTAATATATATCTTATTTTTAGCAAGCAAGATTTGTCTTTTTTATGTATTTTTAAATTTATACACTTACATTTCACAACAGCATGAGGTTTTATTTATAGAAACATAAATTCCGAAGTACTTCAACATTTCTTAAATTGTTACTTTTGAGAACTGGTTAATGTACGGTACATCCGTACACATTTCCTTTTAAATCGTAAACAGAATCCTAATTAATAACAGGATTCTAACTCTACTTATATAATAAAATAATTAAAAAAATATTACACATACTGAATAACAGCATTTAATTTCGACTGTGGTTAAGGAGAATGCAGGTGACCACTTAAGACTTTTAGTGATTTTTATAAATTCACAGTATTGTAGAACAGTTGACTCCGTCACTGAGGGGGGGGGGGGGGCTATCACAAAGCCTTTCTCACACCCCCCGCACTAAAACAGCCTTCGGCACGCCCCTGCCTGCATTACTGCACTGGTGAAACATTTTGAATTATACATAGGGAAATTGCATCACAAATTGTGATGCTATATCGCACAAATCAAAGCCTGATGATGATATACCCTCCATAAATTTTGAAATGTGTTCGTCTGAATTCAGTAGCTATTAAAAAACTTGACATATTAAACAAAAACCTAATTTGCAGAACAAATTAAAAAAACAAAATTTATTTCCTAAATTGTTTAAGCCCGAGAAGGGGCAGATATTAAAATATTTCATTCAATTCGTTCTACATTTAATGTTAAATTTTTGTAACAAATAAGTTAAACCAATTGAACATTAAAAAATAAAAATGAAATTCATACAATATAATACTTTAAACACCTATATACTTAGATTCCGTTCAAATGAAATCGAAATAAATCTTAGACTACATTAATACATGGAAATTATTCCAGAGAGAAACATTCGCCTTGGATACAATATTTCAAATGAAAATCAAATTCCAAAGTAATTGCTTAAAAGGCGCAAAGGCCAACATAGTGAAAAAGATTCCAAGCCGGGACTCGAACCAAGTGTATCGTTCCAAGTGGTTTAGTCGGTAGAACGTAAGTGCGCTATACTGATGGCCCGGGTTCGAGTCCCGGCTTGGAATCTTTTTCACTATGTTGGCCTTTGCGCCTTTTAAGCAATTACTTTGGAATTTGATTTTCATTTGAAATCTTAGACTTTTTCCATTTTTAAGTTGTAAATATTTGTAGTGCAGATTTTGCATTATGTTTATGACGATTGTACATAATATGATAAGATACATGCAAAATACAAAACTTTAAAAAAGGTTTAAGATTTATTTCGATTTCATTTGAACGGAATCTAAGTATATAGGTGTTTAAAGTATTATATTGTATGAATTTCATTTTTATTTTTTAATGTTCAATTGGTTTAACTTATTTTTTACAAAAATTTAACATTAAATGTAGAACGAATTGAATGCAATATTTTAATATCTGCCCCTTCTCGGGCTTAAACAATTTAGGAAATAAATTTTGTTTTTTTAATTTGTTCTGCAAATTAGGTTTTTGTTTAATTATTTTTTTCGTAGAGTGTGTCTAAAGTATTGTAAAATTTAAATTGATTATTTTAAATGTTATCATAATGTGACCGATTTAAAAACTGTTAATCTCTTTTGGGTTAATGATCGCATTAATGCTAATTAATGGATTAATCGACTAGCTATCAATTTCATTATTATTTGATATTAAAAACTAAGATGTTGAATTTGGATTATATTTAATTTTAGGAAAATACAATGAAAGTTCGATTAAAGAAGAATTAATATCTCTAGTGACAAGTTAACCTTTCTAATAACATTGGGGTTTTCTTTGTTCCCATTTTTTTTTCTTTTGTTGAAGTTTTATGCTTCCGACCAGAAAAAGATAATAATTTTAACGTCATAAATATAACCACCGGGATACCTTGTAGGAAGATTCAATGTAATGCAATTGAATTTCTGTTTCAAATCAGGTAAAATTAAGAACGCTGATTCAAAATTAAATCCTGGTATGAGGAGGGTTAAAAATCTAAACTTAAATTAAAGTGTAGATACATTTTTTTTTAATAATTTGCTCATAGTGGATTTTATATTTATTTTTTTAATGGTCTTCTTAAATTGTTTATTTATAGTTTGTTTTAACATAAAAGGTTAATTTGTCTCTATATCTCGTATTCATAAGATGTTTAAGATTTTATTCGATTTAAGAACATTTTGAAGGGCTATGACATGTTCAAAGGACATGCTGAATTAATTTTTTTATTATATGCGTTGATGAATTGAAAAAAAAAACACTTTTGATAATTACTAGTGATCCTATGTAATTATTCTATTAATCAAATACGTTTTTCTACGTTGTGAATATATAAACATATGAGTAAGTTTTCCATTTACAGTATATCGAGTTTTGCTGTGTATTAACTGCATAATAAAACATATCAAGCATAAAACATTTAGATTAATTAAATCAATGCAAATTTAATTCACACTAATGATTAAAGCATTAATTTTATAATTTGTTTTGTGTAAGACTCAGTGTTCTCCTGCTTTTTGAACATCACAAAAGCGTGCAATTGATAAAACAGGAATAATTTTCTATGCCGCCTGTTCGAGAATTTGTTAAATTATGAAGTGTCAATAATTATTTCTCTCCCAGACTGGGTTTTAAAGCATTATGAAATTTAAATTGATTATTTTTAATGCTATCATAATGTGATCGACGCAAGAACTGTTATTCCCTTTTGAGATAATGTTTGCATTATCGTTAATTAGTTTATTGATCGTAACTAACCTTAGGATAACTAATAATCAACACAAGATTAATGATCCTAATTACTTTATTTTGATTTTAGTGGCGGTTTTCATGGTAGCACGCCCTGAAATACATCACCGTTATTTCTATCGGTGAAAATGACGTCAGTTGAAAACTTGAAATATTAAAACAAAATTAGAATGTAGCACTGAAATATTTGAATTTGGAATAATAAATGACGTTTCCGCCTCTGAAAGTGCCGACTGTTGCTTATTAGACTCATGGTAGTCGCACATCCATCATCAATATTTATTCAATCATATGCTGTGTGTCAAATAAATGTTATAATTAAGCAAAAGGTGCATTAACATGTTGTTTTTAATTACAGTTTGAGCCAATATTTTATTTCACCAGACTACAAACCTACATTAGTAAGGGCTAAAAGTTAGTCGGATTTTCTTGTTAGTGCTTGTTTAAATTTTTATACGGTACTTTTCGGTTAGCCGGGCGCCAGTGTTATATATACATGTATATATACATACATATATGCATATATCATATATATTTATGTACATATATTGTATATTTACACGTATATATATATATGTACATGTATATGTATATATACATACATGTATATATACATAAACATGTATATATAACACTGGCGCCCGGCTAACCGAAAAGTACCTTTTATGCTATTTGTTTTATATTATTTGGATAGTTTCATCATTTTATTAACACTTTCCAACAAAGTTGAAAAGTGTTTATGACTTCGGTTTGTCTGTCCACGCTCTAACTCTCGTAAATATAGTCGGATCGTTCTGAAATTTTTGGATGCTTTAGTGACCTCTACCATATCACGATCCCTATTTCAAATAAAGTTTCTAGCATGTTTAGTTCATTTACAGGGGCAGTCAAAAGTTTTCCGTTACATTACGGCCTATGGGAAAAAATCGTTTAAAATGGTTTTTAATGGTGCTACATGTTTTCAAACATAATACAATTCATATGCATTTATCAATTGCACTAAAATATGCATTCTGTAGAATATACGATGCAAAGAATAGTTATTATTCATTTTCAGGGCCACACAAAATAATTCCGTTACAGAACGATATAGGGGTGGAGGGAATTGTTTACGGCGTATTTTAATTATGTTAAATTATTTCATGTATAATGAAATTGATATACGTCGCTGAGGTTTACTATAACTTATTTCATGTATAATACGAAGTGCATAGCATTTACAGGGACACACAAAAGATTTCAGATACTATATTGTGTCCGAAGTACTGTACATTAGCGATGATTGCTGGAAATGCATTTTTATATATGTTATGCACTTTTATGTTTCACTATATTTATGAATAGTATATGGTGTGTATAAATGTTCTAATTCATATACTTGGCTACACAAAATAATTCGTAATGGTTACTGGGTATGATTCAAAATTGCTTAAAGGTGGTTTTTAAATGAGTTATGCATTTTTACGCGGAACTGCATTTGGTTTACTAAGAAATGTTTGTAGAACATAGATAAAAGGATATACAGGGTCACGCAAAGAATTGGATACATGGCCGTCTATAAATGATAATTTCTAGAAATGTGATTTCAATAGTTTTAAAAGTGTTTTGCTTTGAATTAAACTTTAGCTAAATAGTGGCGTGTAATAAAGGTACTAGGTTAACTACACGGCTGTACAAATGTATATAAGTATGTTTTGATCTATTAGTATAAATCGCTGAAAGAGAAATTTCAATCTGTTATGAGTTTTCTTGCTAAAATAAATTTTCCCATTATACAGTATATATATATACAGATCAAATACAGGGCTGTTCAAAAGAATTGTAATACATATTTGGCTATATACGGTAACTGCAGAAATCAGTTTTTCAAATGTTTCATGCGTTTTCTAGAATGTGTACTTACAAGGAAGGTCTCCATACAGGCATATTCAGAAAAATCTGAAAAAATTACAGAGTGTTCTTATTATGTGTATATATATGTTTATAAAAATTTTTTTGGCGGAACCGTGATAGAACGTTCGTAAAAAAATAATGAAATTTTCGTTTATTTGGCGATTTATCATCGGTTGGCGATGAAATGAAATTTCGAAAAATACTTTTTTATCCCGAATACTCTTTAAGATAAAAATGTTTCATGTTGAACTTGTTTAAATAAATTTAATGTAAATGACTTTAGTTTTGTCAGTTTTAGATTGATTTAACTATAGTTTTGTCATATATATACCGGGTGTCCTAAAAAGGACTGACTGATTTTAAAATTCAATAACTTGCAAACGGTGACAGATATTTCAAAATTTCTTGCAGGAGGTTTATGCATAAGGTCAAAAGTTTTATTACAGTGATTTTCGATTTTAGTTCGAATAACAAACACTAGATGGCGCTGTAAGCGATAGTCGCTAAATACAGGCTCGATTTTTGGTCCTTTCTCTTGTTTCATGCGGAAAAAGGAGATAGAAATGTATTATCCGGGCCACGAAGTACCAAAAATCGAGGCTGAATTGAGCGTCTATTGATCGCAGAGCCATCTATTGTTTGTAATTCGAACTAAAATTGAAAATCACTGTAAAAAAAACTTTTGACCTTATGCATAACCCTCCTGCAAGAATTTTTTAAATATCTGTCACTGTTTACAAGTTATTGAATTTTAAAATCAGTCAGTCCTTTTTGGGACACCCGGTATATTTATAATGAAAGTTAAATATAAAATTTTATGAATTAAAATTGTTTCAATGTCTCAAAATTAAGTCCAATTGAGCACTGTAGATTCAATTCTGTTGCTATGGAAACGACGAATTCTTTGAAATGAATAACTGGCAAATGAATCTTGCCTTTATTTTGGACGCTTAAATATATGAAAGTATTTTTTATATATGAAATTGTTTTTAAAGTAATAAAATTAAATAACAAGCAACATAAATATGTAATACGAAAAAATGTGTTTATAAAACTCTCTCATTGTTTAAATTCATTAAATACTATTTACACGCATTCTAAAAATCAATTAACAATCAATTTTCAAGCGTACTAAAATCGTTTGCTTTTGGCGAGGAAAAGTATTGCTCGCCAAATAGCGTGACGCTTGCGCCTTTTCGCGCCAAATACTCAAAAGTATTTTATTTTTTTACAGACTTTCTACTGTAATTCTGCCGCTAAATTTGACTGATCCTTTATTACATACATAAGTAGTTTAATTAGTATTCTTTTCAAAATATTCTGAGTAAGCCCCGAATGGAGACCGTCCTTGTTAGTTCTCTTATATACCTTATTTCTATAAATAACGAAGTTTTGTTAAAGCATTCAGGAAGTGTTGGAAAGTGCTTAATAATCTATGCGAAACGCATGATTTTTCTTACTTGTTTGTAAATATGAATCGAACTGTTGATTTATATGTTAATTAGTCTGTAATGGCAAAACATAAAATTATTGCCATGCCAGGCGATGGAATTTGCCTGTTCCACACTCCACACTATAGATTTTTCTTTGCACGATTCGCTGGATAACCAAAGATCAAATCAAATTTGATTAGCAATTACGGATTATGCTTTTTCAAAGCGGAAAATTTTTTGAAATAGATGTTATATATTCGATGGTATATATGTGCGAACTTCGGAAACGTGGTAGCGAGCGGGTTAAGGCTTGTTTTCGAAGGGGAGTAAATAAGATTGCAACTCAATTGATGAAGAATAAAAAAATGAAATTTATTAATTAAAATGACAAAATGATTCTCGTGGTTTGAGTTGTTCTAGATGCTTCTACGCCACAATAATTGTTTGCGTACGCTTTCGAGAAAAAGTCTTAGGTTGAAGGTGGCAGCCTTAAATAAAGTTCAAATATAGTTCATTAATAGATTGTCCAAATATTATACCACTTAGTCTGTTCATCCTCGTCGACCTATAGTGAAGTATCGTCCCGGCTGGTAGATCTAATCTCCCGTTGTTCACAAAAGAACATGTGGATTGCAGACCCGGTCTGCTCGCTGTTCTCAGGGTGAGAGGCTTAATCAAAACTGGAGAATCTATTTCTCCGTAACAAAAACTCGGCGGAAACCTGCAAGTCCAACTTGCTACTTCACCTTCATGTCATTAACTTCCTACTAATTAAGGACTCCCTTCTAAGTTTAAAAATTGTCTCTTCTTGGGCATCGGGGGTTCAGCCAATCCCTATTCTCTCTGTTTCTGACTCGCTCGTGTGATTTCAGTTAGGCTACACCTTATTTTCCCACGCTTCCGGGGACCATCTGTTTCAAAGTAAAAGGCGGCTGATCACAGGAGTAGCTTATAGGCTTTGCGAATTAAGTGCTTTCGCAGCCTGTCTCGACCCTGAAATTGACTACTGACCAGCGATCGCTCATCTGGTCATCGAAGGACATCTCGACTAAGTGCTTCTATCACAGCTGTCGAGTCTAGAAGATAGATTGTGATCTATCTAAACTTCAGATGTTTTCCGGCGATTAGTGGACATAGAG
The DNA here is from genome assembly GCA_963932465.1 of Maratus speciosus. Classification (NCBI taxonomy): domain Eukaryota; kingdom Metazoa; phylum Arthropoda; class Arachnida; order Araneae; family Salticidae; genus Maratus; species Maratus speciosus. The sequence goes on from OZ010795.1 coordinate 389,479,197, forward strand.
TGAATATTCAGAAGTTTGCACAATCACTCCCCCCTCTTCTAAAGAATATTTAGGCCGCAGGACGGAATATTCGGAAAAATGAGAAGTAGGCTAAAAAAAATAAATGAGTGGCTCAGAGACACATGAACATTTATATATAACTGCTTAACCTTTCCCTTTATTTAGAAAAGTCTTCCCGAAAGGATTCTGCCCATAACTTCTTTTTCCTTACTTTTACACTTTAGACAATACAACTGAGAAAAGAAAAAAAATCAAACAAATATACCCTTACAACATAAATATGAAAAAGAAACCTTTTCCAATAAACACTTAGAAAGAAAAAAAAATTATAATGAGAGTTGATTAAATACAATCTCTGTCTTTTTATCGAAAAAAAACCTATGACGTGTGTAATTGTCTGGCCTATGGTTTATAACACCAGGATATGACTGCAATGTTTTTTATTGTTCCATAGACTGTGTCTCATGTCTCCCTCATCTTTTTTTTATTGTAGTCCCCTGTTTCTTTCCAATTCTTCAATTTCCCCCCGCTATCCCTCCAGTTGAAATGCGGGCTGTGGACAGCTGATTTATCTCTTATTTTAGTAAATATTTTTTTCGCGTGTTGCGTTTCCCTTTCTTTCTCCCATTCTTTTCTTAAACCCATGTCTATTAGGTTTTCAAGCGTTAAAGCCCCTGTTTCTTTGTGACCTCTTTTGGTTCTCTGACCCATAGACTTTTTCTATTTTCCGTTTTCGACCGCTGTCTTTTATTCTCCCGTCTCTCTCGAAGTTTGACGAATGGACTTTACCCACGAATGGCAACAGCCACGCCTTTGAGGGGGAAAACCCTCCGAACAAGACTCTTTATTGGACGAAGGGAAAACAATGTTAAAATGTTCTTCACGCCTATTTGTGTTTTTCTTCTGTTTACCCGCGGCTGACGTCACATGGGTAAAGTCCATTTGTCGTTATTCTGTTTTTCGTATTACCGTTATAATCCTTTTCCGTAACGCCTGTTTGTCTTTCTAAATCCCCATCGCCTCGAAAGTTTTCTGACCTGGAAATCGACTCCACACACGATTTGACTTTGTTTTGTGCATTTTTACAATCTGTCTCACTTTTTTTCTTAAGCTATAAGTTTCATTTTCAAACGGTATTTTGTCATTCGACTCCTCCTCCACGTAAATTGTCGTCTTAGTTTTATTCCCAGCCTGTTTGTTAATATTTCGCGATTGATCGGTCCCCTGTGGACTTGACTTTGAGTTCTGCCCATGTTTGCTTTCGTTATAGTTTGTCGGCTGTTTCGCCTGATTGCGTGTTGTTTTTTTTCTGTACGCTACTATTTTTATTTCTCTCCTTCGAATTGATTAATTCTTGTGTTCTGTTTCCAAGGATATAATAATTCAAATCTGACTCGTGGTCCTCGATAAGTGCTTTAGTTGTTATCACCCCTTTTATCGGCTAATTCTAACTTTATTTCCGTTACTGGAAGCTGTTGAAGGTCTCTGACCAGAGGTTGTTTTAACCACTTGATTTCTCCATTTAATTGCCCTTTATTAATGAATTTTCTCGAGCATATATCATCCATGCTTCCCGTATCACGTAACATTGTAATTTCTACTCCATTTATCTTTCCCTTATTTAAATATGGTTCGAAACCTTTTTCTAATTTCGTACTACACCTGACATGATGTACCGTGCTTATTTTTTCCGATATTTTTAAATCTGGACAATCTCGTATCCAATGTTTTGAACTGTCGCATTGAATGCAAGTGCTTTGTTTTGTTTTTTCGAAAGATTTTTGCCTTTCCCTATCATCGTTTTTCTCCCTCCAGTTAGATTTAATGCCGGCATTTTTCCTCGGGCCCCTTTCCTCGTAACTCGGGCGATCGAACCATTTTTCGTTGTCTTTTTCCGCATATCTCGGCCTCTCGAATCTTTTTCCACGGGGGTCTCGCATACCCTTTCCAGGTCGTTGCGTCCTTTATTGCTTCATACCCGTCCAGATCTTTTGCGAGCTTGCCTGGTTTTTTTTATACTCTGCCCACGAATCTATAAAATGATTTTTAATTTCGATCGGCACACTTCGTTTAATTTGTTCCGTAATGAGCAAATCTTTTAGCTCCTCTAAGCTTTTAATGCCTAAACAATCTAACCATCCTTCTTGAAAACTACTTAATTCAAAGATTAGGTCTTTCCATAGGCTGTTTGTATTTTTTGATGCCTCATTAATTTTAAACGATAGGCCTCTGCTGTTAACCTATATCGTTCTAAGAGAATTTTTTTCACGTGAGCAAAATTGTCCACACTGCCAGTGGGTTCTCTTAATATTAATTCTGCTATTTCTATGGGCAATAAAGCTAAAAGATGAGTTACTAGATCATCTAACTCGATTCCCGACCTTTCTGCCTGTCTCTCAAATAAATTTAAAAATAGAGTTATGTCTGATTTCTCTGGATCGAAAGAATGCATAATAGATTTTATGTTTAATTTAGGGCCTCTATCAGAACGATTACTAGCACTGGAGCTGCTTCTCTCTGTGCCTTGCGTTAATCTTAATTCTTCTAGTTTAAATTCCCTTTCTTTCTGTTTGTCTGCGCTGTCTAATTTAGCTCTTTCTAATTCTATCTGTTCCTTTTCGCGTTCCCTTTCCGCTTTTTCGCGTTTTTCCCCTAGCTAAGTTTTCTTCTGTATCTTGTAAAATATACCTGGCTTGCGTTAGCGCAAAGTCCTCCTCGTAACTATCTGACTGCTCAATTTTTTGAATGATTATTTATATTGTATCCCCCTTCTCAAGTTCTACTGCCAATTCTGCTGCTAAGTTCTGTAGATCAACCTTTCTGCAATTTTTTAATGCGGTCACCCTTGTCATAATGCAACCTTGTTTTTAACACAGTTTCAATAAATTATACAAATAATTTCCTCGGAGAATTTAAAACCTGTCAAATGACACTATAAAATAATTTCACCCTTATCCAAAATATAGCTTTTTACTTTAAGTGTTTACATAAACACATTTTTGAATACAATTACAGCATATAAAGCATAAATTTGAAATACTCTGTGAAATTACCTGAATACCTTCTCCCTTTTGTTAAAAATATTCAATATGCAAGAGAGAGGAAAAAATAATTTAGCACTGAAATCCCTATACACACATATAAAACACAGTATAACCAGAACTTTTTTTTGTTAATGGAATTGTACAAATAATTTTTGGAAGGCCTTTTTATTTTTCTCCTATATGAGCACTGCTTTGCAAGTCCTACCCAGCGTTATATTCATAGAAAAAAAATTCTTATTTATTAAAACGTAACACTTAAATATAAAGATAAACTTCCTCACCACCTACCTATAATATAACCATGCTTGCGATCCTAAATAAAAACTTTTTCTGCTGGTCCCCTTTTTTTTTGACCCTCCGTAGCAAATTCCCCCTTGAAGAAACTTTCCTCCCTTTTCTACTGGTGAGAGATCTCCCCCTTAAAGAAGTTTCCTCCCTTTTCTACCGGTGAAAACTCTCCCCCTTAATCTTCTCGAATCCAAGATAGCAGATTAAGCTTTGTTAACAAGTTAAGTAACTTAAAAAAGATAATTCTTTTCTCTGGCTTGATGCCTTGCGAGTAATCCTGAACAATAGAACCATCCCTTATTTTGAACTTCCAAAAGAAAAAAGAAAAAAAAGTTGATTCCCCAGATAAATGTTTAACCAAATTTTTACACAATTACAGAGCCACTCAAAAATTTAAATGAGCCTATCTTTATTGTTGAGTTGCGTCCCATCAGTTGAGTGTCCGGTCACTCAAAGGCTCCTTCGTCTGGACTTTGAAGGGGATCTGGTTTACTCCGTTGACGGTCTGTTGTTCACAGGGCTCTGACAAGATGCGTCCGATACTGTTCTCGCGTAGGCTCTAGAGGAGACTCTGCTGTCTGCAGTCACACTTTCTTGGAACCAAGGCTGTCTCAGCAATCATCTTCTTGTTATTCTTTCTCTTTGAGTACGTATTTGCGCTGCCACCAATTGTGCGAACTTCGGAAATGTGGTAGCGAGCGGGTTAAGGCTTGTTTTCGAAGGGGAGTAAATAAGATTGCAACTGAATTGATGAAGAATAAAAAATGAAATTTATTAATTAAAATGACAAAATGATTCTCGTGGTTTGAGTTGTTCTAGATGCTCCTACGCCACAATAATTGTTTGCGTACGCTTTCGAGAAAAAGTCTTGGGTTGAAGGTGATAAAGTTCAAAAATAGTTCATTAATAGATTGTCCAAATATACCACTTAGTCTGTTCGATCCTCGTCGATCTATAGTGAAGTATCGTCCCGGCTGGGAGATCTAATCTTCCGTTGTTCACAAAAGAACATGTGGATTGCAGACCCGGTCTGCTCGCTGTTCTCAGGGTGAGAGGCTTAATCAAAACTGGAGAATCTATTTCTCCGTAACAAAAACTCGGCGGAAACCTGCAAGTCCAACTTGCTATTTCGCCTTCATGTCATTAACTGCCTACTCATTAAGGACTCCCTTCTAAGTTCAAAAATTGTCTCTTCTTGGGCGTCGGGGGTTCAGCCAATCCCTGTTCTCTCTGTTTCTGACTAGCTCGTGTGATTTCAATTAGGCTACACCTTATTTTCCCATACTTCCGGGGACCATCTATTTCAAAGTGAAAGGCGGCTGATCACAGGAATAGCTTATAGGCTTTGCGAATTAAGTGCTTTCGCAGCCTGTCTCGACCCTGAAATTGATTACTGACCAGTGATCGCTCATCTGGTCACCGAAGGACATCTCGACTAAGTGCTTCTGTCACAGCAGTCTAGAAGATAGATTGGGATCTATCAAACTTCAGATGTTTTCCGGCGATTAGTGGACATACAGTGAATATTCAGAAGTTTGCACACAGATGTTATATATTCCCGCGGCCGTCATCTTGGATTTTTTCTTGGCATGAAAACCCCTTTTCCGCCAAGAAGATTTATGCGCATGTTAGGCTTAATGGGGTTGCCAGAACACGTCACTCGTCTGGGCTGCCTTATCGATAAACGCCAATAAAACATCGCTGAAAAATCCAAGATGGTGACAGCGGGAATGTATAACATCTTAGCGAATTTTTTCGGACGAGTGATGAAAACGGTGAGACATTCAATTCGAAAATGGATAAAGGTGAGACATTCAATTGAAAAATGGATAACGATGAAACATTCAATTAGAAAATGGATTATTGTGGAAGTATGGCTCAATTGTCTACATTTGGAGGTGCTTCTGAATTAAAAGAAGTCGCACATTTGTATTACATTAAGATTGAAGTTTATCAATATCAGGATGGTATCCTGCTTGCTTTTGCTCAGGAAAGCTGGATAGTGGAATATAACAGATCGAGAAGTTTATACCAGCAAGATTTTTAAAAAAATGACAATAGAAAAAATGTGCCGGCCGCAAATGGGTTATGCGCTCAAGCATTTCATCTATACTGGAAAACAGAAAATTAAGAAGAGGAAAAGAAACATTTTAAATGTCGAAAAAAAAATATATGTGAATTATTAGTATAAAAAAATACTAGCAGACGAGTGTTATATTTCACGAACCATTTTGAGCTGTTTTCACTAATTTTCTAATGATAATCTACTTGACCTACATGGTTGTACACGTCTGTACTGTTTTATTGACAGTCCAAAATTTTAAAAAAATGAGAAGTAAATGTTTTCTTTTGACTTGTGTAAATACTGTCAATATGATTATTGTTTCAGAAACATTAAAAATTTTGAATCAATGCATTTCGTTTCAAAACATGCATTTAATATAGCTGAATTAAAATATAGATTTCTGCCGCAAATTGACTGCCAAATACTTTGTTGTAGGAAATTTAAATTAAAATTGAACGTTGCTTAATGAATAAAATTGTCACATGTATACATATTAAAAAGCATTAAGAAAAGTGTCTAAGTATATTGGGCACAGATGTCATATATTGGCGCGATTTTTTTCTGACGCCAATCTGGCGAAAGCATCAATGGCATAAACAACAACATCCGAGTTACCATATCAAGCAAAATAACGGCACTTTGGCGCCAGTTAAGTACTCATTGTGTATATGACATTGGCATCAGAAAAAAATCGCGCCAATATATGACATCTGTACCGTATATTGTAACTTTACAAAAAGTAATGATATCTAACAAAAACATAACTGTGAAAAACGGGAGCCAAGTTCCATAAAGAAAAAAAAAAAGAACAAAAAACTGCCAAGAAAAGAAGTGATATGTAAGTGGGTGCCAAGTAAAAAAAAAAAAAATCACTCTAACTTATCTACTGAAATATTATCGCATAGTTTTAATTGCTTAAAAATAAAAATTATTGATAGCATATGAATAGTAAATCTAGAGATTGGCAAGTTTTTGATAAATGTTATGCTTATTATTGTCTTAACAAAATGATGATGATAATATTAATAACAATGTCATTATAATAATTTTCAATACTGTTATTATAATAAACAAATGTATCATGTTAAAGATTTGATAAACAAATACATACACAGATACTCCTTCCGCTCGTCTTTGATTATCACTTTAGCGATCAGCCCCTTAAAACTCATTACAAACAGACTAATGTTTGTAATGAGTAAGTACGGAAAAGAGACAGATACGCTTACGCTTGTCCTTGGTCATCAGTCTAGAAACTCCACCACTTTCAGGATCCTCAATACACTCAAATTAAGGCCTCCAAACATGAAATATCAAGTTTTGATATAATAATGCCATTAATAAAAATAAATAACTCGTAGGTAAAAACTTGCCAAGTTCTAGATTTATTATTAATATGCTATCAATAATTTTTATTTTTAAGCAATTAAAATTACGCGATAATATTTCAGTAGATAAGTTTGAGTTAATTTTATTTGAACTTGGCACCCACTTACATATCACTTCTTTTCTTGGCAGTTTTTTTTTCTTTTTTTTATGTAACTTGACTCCCGTTTTTCACAGTTATGTTTTTGTTAGATTAATACTACGTAGGTTACTCCATTAAAAGGGACCGCATGCGTCTTGAGTTGAGAGCTATCTAATTTCATATGATGACCAATTTCGTAAATAAAAGGTCAAATCTCAAGTAAATCTGACGGTTTGAAGGTTCACCACCCCCCCCCCCCCCTCAAGAGAGCCTCCTTCTATTTTAATCATCAAATTGTCACATTAAAAAAAAAAAAAAATAAAAATAAAAACTAGTTGGATGTGCCAATCCCAAAACTTTCTTCTATCTCATATATTTTAATATTTCAAAATGTTGTTTCAAATGTCACTATTTCATTTTTAGGGTTTCGTTCATCTGACGAAACCCTATTCGTCTCGCTCCTCTGTCTGTCTGTCCGTCACAGAGCCCGTTCTCAGAAACTACACATGTTGGAGATTTGAAATTTTGCATACTTATAGATGACCACCACACATCATACGACAAATCATAAAATTTTGAAAAAGTCGTACATTTAACCCTTTGGGCTCCCGCATGCGTATTTTAAACAATTCTTTCTATGTGAACCTCTAATTACATTGGAGGCATGAAATTTTGCGTACTTATAGATGGACACCTCAGATAAAACGACAAATCATAAAATTTTGAAAAAGTCATTCATTTAACCCTTTGGGTTCCCACATGTGTATTTTAAACAATTCTTTCTATGTGAACCTCTAATTACATTGGAGGCGTGAAATTTTGCATACTTATAGCTGAATACCTCACATCAAAGGACAAATAATAAAATTTTGAAGAAGTCGTACGTTTAACCCTTTGGGCACCCCCATGTGTATTTCAAACAATTCTTTCTATGTGAGCCTCTAATTATGTTGGAGGTTTGAAATTTTACAAACTTATACCTGAACACCTCACATCAAACTATAAAATTTTGAAAAAGTCGTACATTTAACCCTTTGGGCTCCCACATGTGTATTTTAAACAATTCTTTCTAAGTGCGTCCCTAATTAGGTTGCAGGCGTGAAATTTTGCGTACTTATAGATGGACACCTCAGATCAAACAACAAATCATAAAATTTTGAAAAAGTCATACATTTAACCCTTTGGGCTCCCACATGTGTATTTTAAACAATTCTTTCTATGTGAACCTCTAATTAGATTGGAGGTGTGAAATTTTGCATACTTATAGCTGAATACCTCACATCAAACGACAAATCATAAAATTTTGAAAAAGTCGTACATTTAACCCTTTGGACTCCCACATGTGTATTTTAAACAATTCTTTCTAAGTGAACCCTAATTAGGTTGGAGGCATGAAATTTTGCATACTTATAGCTGAGCACCTCGCATCAAACGACAAATCATAAAATTTTGAAAAAGTCGTACATTTAACCCTTTGGACTCCCACATGTGTATTTTAAACAATTCTTTCTAAGTGAACCCTAATTAGGTTGGAGGCGTGAAATTCTGCATACTTATAGCTGAGCATCACACATCAAACGGCAAATCATAAAATTTTGAAAAAGTCGTACATTTAACCTTTTGGGTTCCTACATGTGTATTTTAAACAATTCTTTCTAAGTGACACTCTATTTAGGTTGGAGGCGTGAAATTTTGCATACTAGCTGAACACCATCATGTGACAAATCATAAAAATTTGAAAAAGTCGTACACTTAACCCTTTGGGCTCCCACATGTGTGTTTTAAGCAATTCTTCCTAACTGAGCCCCTTATTAAATTGGAGATATGAAATTTTGCATGCTTATTATAGCAGAACACCTGAGGCCAGGCGACAAATTATAAAATCTTGAAAAAGTCTTACGTTTAAACCTTTGAGCTACCACATATGAATTTTAAGCAATTCTTTCTAAGAGAGCCCCTAATTAAGTTGGAGACATGGATTTTTGCATACATAAGTAGATGAAAAGTGGGGCTCCGACCTCAGGAGGAGGTGTTGAGGTGCACGAGAGGAGGTGCAGGTGCAGGTGCAGGTGCAGGTGCAGGTGCAGCACCTCCCGTGCTCCTCCTCTCGTGCTACACCTCCCGTGCTCCTCCTCCTCTCGCGACTCTACTCTTGGAGGAGGGGTTAATGCGATAAGGATTTTTTTTAGATAAAAGCGGGAATTTTCGGGAGATTGATTTTTTGCTGTGTTATAGTACGAGGGTTATTTTTTTCGGTTACATAATTTTCGGGCGTTATTATTTTGAGTGTAGTATAGTATGAGGTTTAAATGAATAATTAATTAAAAAGTAATTAAAAATAATGAATGAAAAATATTAATTTAGAAATTTTAATGAGGGGACTTAGAATTTTTGAGTTTGAAATTTATTTTTATTCAGTTATAGTACGAGGGGGTATTTTTTTTACTGTCGGTTTACTAATTAGTAATTAAAAATAGCAATTAAAAATTTAATGAGAAAATATTTAATGAAGCGACTTAGAATTTTTCGAGCAATTTCATTTGTTAATTTAAGTATAGTATGATGTATAGTATGAGGTATAGTATAGTATGAATTAGTAAAAATGGAAATTAATTGAAAATATAAATTCATTAAAAAAGTAATTAAAAATAATGAATGAGAAAAATTAATTTAGAAATTTTAATGAGGGGACTTAGAATTTTTGAGTTTGAAATTTATTTTTATTCAGTTATAGTACGAGGGGGTATTTTTTTTACTGTCGGTTTACTAATTTGTAATTAAAAATAGCAATTAAAAATTTAATGAGAAAATCTGTTTTAAAATTGAATTTTGTCGAAAATTTTTGAATTTTTACGAAAGATGTGATCTTTAGCTGAATGTGACCCAGGGTCAAAACTTTCACCCAGGAATCGCCGCGGGGAGGCAGATCACGTGATTCCCATCACGCACACATTCACACACACTCACGCACACAATATTTTTTTTTTTTTTACATTTTTAGATTTTTTTTTTTTTTATATTTTTTTAAGATGTTTTTTTTACATTTTTTCTTCAAGATTTTGAGATCTTTTTTTCAAAAGATTTTGACATCTTTTTTTATTCATTTAGGTATTTGATGATGTCCATATGCTAGGCTGCTTATCCCGTCTTCCAAAATATATCGTTTATCATCAAATGGTGATAAACATTTTTTTTTCTGTTGCATTGTGTATAAACGATGAAATCGCTGGCCGATTCTTGATTGAATTTCAAAAGTGGTTTTTTGTTCTTGTAAACAATTCACATAATCTTGATGTTTCAATTTGTTTTCAACAATGTTTTTGGAAATCCCCTTGGCTCTCTTCTTTTCCTCATCCTCTGTCTTGATGGAGTACATCTTTGACTTCAAACCTACAAATTGATGGACAGCTCTTCCTTTTAACTCGTCTTTAAATTTTCCCAAGACTTTCTTATTCGCTGTGGAATAAAGGGGGTTATCTTTGGGGAAGTCTGAAAAGTCGAATTTGGAGCTGTTTTGTTCCAAATCCCTTTGTAGGTCATCTGTCTTGATGAGATACGTCAGAGAGTCCGTATCGGTGAAAAGCAGAGATGAAAGATTTCCACTATAATTTTTTTTAACAAAATTATAGTGGAAATCATACATCAACACTTTGGATAACTCCAGTATCGAGAATCCGACGTAAATGGGTCGGTTCATCAAGACACTGGGTTTCTGTCTTTCCACCGCTGTCAGACCCTCATCAAATATCTTGAAGGATTTGAAAAAGGGGGAGGCAACCAGCTTTTCTCCTCTTCGCGATGTGTTACACACATCAATATTTCTACGTTTTCTTAGATTTTCAATGCATTTTCCATAAATGCTGTTATTCAATAACTTGAAAAAATCTTTTTGAAACGTGCTGGTTGCCACCTTTCGTTTCTCAGTGTTGAATCTGATATATTCTTCTAGCCAAGGGGACTGGTTAAATTGTAACACTTTATGTGTGTGACTAAGTTTCAAGCCCAATTGAAGATATAACTGAAGATTTCTATAATGGCATACATAATTTTTTTTGTTCATAAGATTTGGAATGAGTTTTGGAGTACCCTTAAACTTACTTCTCAACAAACTCTTCGCGTAAGGTGAAAGCATGTTTTCTTGCACCGTCAACCTTTCAGGAGCCAGCGGGTAGTCGTTGTGAAGCTCATGTAGGGGTTCAGGATACTCCAAATCTACCTCAAAAATATACCCAATGTTTGACTGTTCTGGGATTTTTAAAATCTCTTCTTCTGTGAATGACGAATTTGACCACCGAAACCCTCCGTAAGGCAAGTATTGGGACATTGCCCATCCATATAAATTGTTTGCATCCCAATAAAGAATATGAGAAGTATCTTTATTGGGATCGTGATCGGGGACTTGTGCATTATTGGCGGTCGCAAACCTGTGGGAAATCTGCGACACACCACCACGGATACCCTTTTCGATGAACAGCAACATGTTGATATCAGTTAGTAGTTCTAATTCCACTCCTGTCATCTTCAAACAAGCCTGCCAAGACAAACCTGGTGAAGTGACGAGGTGGGCTGCATCAATACCAAAATACTGATTGCACAATCCCCTGAAATTTTCAAAGACATCAGCCAACAGTAGAACATCGGTTTTTACGTATAGATCGTGATAGTCACCCAGCGACTTTATGTTAAATGATGACCAGATTTTTTTAGCGTGATTATAATCTTCTTCTTCGACATCCTCATTTGTGAGGTCATTATAAAAGGCTGCTGGTGGGGGAAGTTGTGTTTCATTAAATTTTTTAAAGTTGTCGAAATACGAATACGGATATACTCCTTTGCGGGTGAGAAGGTTTAAATCTGTTGATGAAGAAAAATTTTCTTTTAGAATTTTAAAGTCGCTAGGGTTAAGATCTGAGGTGAGTTTCTCTAACGATGCCGGCAGAAATTGTAACGAATCAATGAAGGAGAATTGGATGGGGGAAGATTTTTCTTTTAACTTGAAGGTTATATAATCTTCTAAGGTGGCAGCGATTACATCGATATGAAGATCGGGATAAGAGCCTAACTTTTGAAAAAGGTGATGGGCATCATATTTTTTCAAATTATGAAACACTACTGGAATGATTCTGGCCTGTTTATAGTTGAGATTGCAGAAAGGGTGTGCAGCCCCTCTAAATTTTGAAGAAATGTGGCAATGATCTCGCACACGTTCATCACCCAGGGTGTTCTTGCAAATATGACATATTGTTGCTTCCTGAAATGTTTGTTCTTCTTCCTCTGATAAGTTCATGGGTGCAACCGACATGAGTTTGTCTTGAAACTCTTGTTTGATTTTCAATAGTTCGTTGATAAAATGCTTCACAGCGTCTTCACCTCTGTAGATTGCAACACCGTCTTCTATTGGTGATCGTTTGTAGGTGCTTCCGTCAGGGCCCACAATAACGAAAGCATACCCACAAGCAGAATGATGTGCTTTTCGCACTTGAAAGGAGGGATCGGTGGTCGAGACAGGTTCGAGGAGGGATTCGAAATCTGCATAGATTATATACGGTATCGGTGCCTGCAAATGAACTCCCGTAAACGCTAAAATGTTGTCACCTTCCTTCGGCATTTTTATTATTTGGGGTGAATGACTGGAGCAGTAGGGAGTGTGTTCCTTCACAAGATCTTCTCGAACAAATCCATGCAGACACCGATAACAGTAGAATGCTTTAGCTTTATGTCCACTTCGATGGCTTATGAATCGTGAAAAATCACGGATCAATGTGTAATGGGAATTTTCCCCATCACTGATCAAAAGAAGATTGATCACGTCCACGTTTGTTTTTTCTGACACGTGAAGAATGTAAATTTCTCCCTCCTCATACCCAAACACATTAATGCGTAGATTGTTTTGATTTTCAATTTTCGGTATTTTAGTAAATGATACTGGATAGGTCACTCCTCGCATATTCAGAGTATGCTCAAAAGGTTTGTACTTGTTCACACGATTAGGATTATCTTTATAACTCAGCTTCATTTGGTGAGCAAGGATACACCAGAGGAGACATTTCTGATCATTAAAGTTTTCAATGTTTAAAATTGCTTCGCGGCCTTTCAAATCTACAGGAAGCTGCATATAACTGCATCCTTTCAATGGGGCATACTTTGCGATTTTTAACTCAAAGTGTTGAATATATTTCAGGACCCACCCAGACCCTCTTTGCAGAAAATTTTCAAATAAAGCTAAAAGCTTTTGGTGAGCTTCTTCTAAGTGATCGTCTAAATGTTCATTAGTAAATTCTTCACATGTCTTTGAACTGAAATAAGTTGAAAGAGTTTCAGTTTCCCCATCAGCATTGGTTTTTTCCAATAACACTTTTAGAAGAAGACGCCATTTTATTGATTTTTTTTCTTCAACGGCTTCATCCAAACTATCGAACAAATCTTTTTTTCTGCTGTTAAAGAATGTGGTAATGTCGAATGCAGTTTCTTCGTCTGGATCGTAAAAAATACTGCTAAACACATTGAGAGCGTCCACCCTTTTACTAGAGTTTTTCGAATGTTGAGGATTTACTCGTGCTTTTTTTACCGATTTAAATGTTGACGAGCTACTGTGTCTAACACGTTTATGATGCATCAGATTTTCTTTTCTGGGGAACTTTTCTCCGCATTCTTGACAAGAATAATGTGGGTTCTCATGAGCGTTTAAATGCCTGGCTAAATTGTCTGCTCTTGTAAAAAGCGCATCACAAAGGTCACATTTGAAACAGGTTTTGTCATCTGAATGGATGCTTTTATGTCTTAGGAAATTATCCCATCTTAAGAAAGTAGCTTGGCAAATTTGGCAAGTGAAAAGGGTATCCGTGGATTTTTTATGTGTTAACCGATGTTGTTTTAAATTGTAAGCATTCGCAAAGGATTTTTGACAAATCTCGCAAATATTGTTTTCCTAAAAAGAAGAAAAAACCCCATTAAAAATTATTTAATTTATTTTAAAATCCCTTTTTTTAAATTTAGCCTCCTCTTTAACAAAGCGCGAAATTTAATAAAAACTTTTCACTTATAAATATTACTTTTTAAAACATATCTTCTTTTCTAACATATTAGGATTTTAATTTTAGAAAAAACTTTACTCAACGTTTAATATTATCAAAAACTCTTTTTAGAGAATCTTTCTCAGAGAAAAATCTAAAAAAGGGAATTTTTTATAACCTATTAAAAAAACCTGAAAACGATATAAAATTGAACAAACAAAAAAACATAAAGATTTACCTTAGGTATAGACGAGTCTGTCTTTGAAAGATCTGCTTTTGACATATCTGTAACAGACTTCACTGGGGCTCCTCTTTGCTCATTATGCGTGAGTTTATGCCTTTTAAGGGTAAATGAACGAGAAAAATATTTCCCACATACATCGCAGAGATGTTGATTCTGTAAATAAACCCAATCATGTTTTATAAAGTACTTTGAAGATCTACTACCATTAACTTTCAGTTATAAAGATTTAGTTTTTAAATTTTTGAGTTTTAAAGTTTACTTAATAAAATGAACTTTGAGATAAACAATTTCGAGTTATAAGAAACATTCTAAAATTTACCTTGAGATAAAAAATTTCGAGTTATAAAGATTACTTTTTAAAACATATCTTCTTTTATAACAAATTAGGATTTTAATTTTAGAAAAAACTTTACTCAACGTTTAATATTATCAAAAACTCTTTTTAGAGAATCTTTCTCAGAGAAAAATCTAAAAAAGGGAATTTTTTTATAACCTATTAAAAAAACCTGAAAACGATATAAAATTGAACAAACAAAAAAACATAAAGATTTACCTTAGGTATAGACGAGTCTGTCTTTGAAAGACCTCCTTTAGACATATCTGTAACAGACTTCGCTGGGGCTCCTCTTTGCTTATTATGCGTGAGTTTATGCCTTTTAAGGGTAAATGAACGAGAAAAAGATTTCCCACATACATCGCAGAGATGTTGATTCTGTAAATAAACCCAATCATGTTTTATAAAGTACTTCGAAGATCTACTACCATTAACTTTCAGTTATAAAGATTTAGTTTTTAAATTTTTGAGTTTTAAAGTTTACTTAATAAAATGAACTTTGAGATAAAAAATTTCGAGTTATAAAGTTTACTTAATAAAATGAACTTTGAGATAAACAATTTCGAGTTATAAGAAACATTCTAAAATTTACCTTGAGATAAAAAATTTCGAGTTATAAAGTTTACTTAATAAAATGAACTTTGAGATAAACAATTTCGAGTTATAAGAAACATTCTAAAATTTACCTTGAGATAAAATTTTAAGTTATAAACATTGAGTTAAAAACATGTCATTTTCTAAAAATATATGATAATCAAAACAATACATTTTCTTTAGAAAAAAAATTCATACCTTGGATGTCTCTATTTGTTGTTGAGATGATACACAGTGAATTTTTTCAACCTCATCTATTGCTTTCACCAATTTAGAAGGTGAAATGTCCACACCCCACTGAAAAAGATTTAACCCACAAAAACTTTTATAATGATTTATTTTAAAGAATAAACAATTACTTGGAAATCTTAGTAAAATTAAATTGATTTTTAAAGTTTCAATGAATTTAATAAAAAGTTAGGTTAAAAATTTATTCTGCTTAATAACAATTGTAAAAATGTTTTGAAACAAAATTTTAAAGATTATTAATACATTTTGATTAGCTTTAGAAATTTCAATCACTTAAATTTTATTACATTAAAAAATTATCAACTTTAAATGTTTTCTATTTTTAATTTCCAAAATTAACTCATAGGTAAATAAAATCATTAAAATACCTCAAGAGATTCTTCCACTTGATTTTTTCTATTCACCTCATCAATTTCCTTAAGAGTTTTAATCTCCAAGGCATCTATTTTTGACGGTGAGACGGGAAAATCCATATCCCACTAAAAAAAAATACCCCTAAACATTATACACTAGAAAAAACACCCCTAAATATTATATTTAAACATGTAAACGAGAGTTTTCGTTTTGAGTAGACATTTACTAAAAAGTACTAACTTTATTTTTAAAAAAACTTTAAGATTTAATTAAAAAATTTAATTAATACTTTTTGAAACTCTCAATTGAAAAGAAGGTTTAGGTTTTTCCTTCTAACAATATAAAGATTTGAGTCATCTTTTTTTAAACATATTCAACGATGATTCATCGAATAGGTTTAAACATGTCTATTCATATATACTTTAATTAATTTGCAAAATAGGATCATTAGTTTTCGAAGATCGACTTCTAAACCATCGAAATAAATAACAGAAAAGAATATTTCAAATAAAATTTTTAGAAAATACTTTGACAAAATTCAAATTCAAATAAAACTTTAAGAAAATACTTTGACAAAATTCTAAATTTTTCACTAGTTTAAGTTTTTCAAATAATTTTTTGAGATTAAATGATTTAATTAAAAGTATGAATCCTCGAATATTTTGTTTTTATTGAAAGTCTGATTCGTCGAATATGTTTAAACGTGTCTACCCGGATAAAATGTATATACACTGCTTTTATAAATGTACACTTAAATTAATCAATAATACTATTCAGAATTATTTTTTAATACATTGAAATTAAACATGTTTTTTAAACTTTTCATTGAAAAAAGCAATAAACACATTTAGAAGTTTTCATTTAAGAGGAGAATAACAACTCATTACACGTTAGGTTAAACAAATTTAGAAGTTTTCTTTTAAAGGGGAAATAACTACACATTGCAAGTTAGATCAAATGAAAATTAATTCCCATGCAAATACACTTTAGGATTTATTTTAAATAATCATTTTAAGTTTTGAAACTGAAAATTATTTGTGGAAAGGATATAAAAACATTAAGAATTTTTCAGATGATTCATCAATAACAGTTTCTAAGAAATTTCACATAGAATTTGTTTATATTTTGATTAAAGTTAAATAATCACGCGAATTAAATATTTACATTGCATTAAGAATTTTTTAGGATTCACATGGAAAGGGAAATGTTTAACAAAAATAAATTTGAATAAAACATTCCTCATAAATAATAACATGTCAGAAGAACAATTTACTTTTTTAAATTAGCAGTTTTTCAAGAAAATTAAAAATATCATGTAAATAATTTAATTCTTTAAGAGAAATTTCAATAAATAAGGATCGCTTGAAAAATATTTAGTTTAATTCATTTAGATTTATTTTCCAAAAACAAATATAAAAATATCATATAAATAATTTAATTCTTTAAGAGAAGTTTCAATAAATAAGGATTGCTTAATACATATTTAGATATATTCATTTAGATTCATTTTCCAAAAACAAATTTAAAAATTGAGAATCCAAATAAGTATTTCATTATAAAAATATTATATAAATAATTTAATTCTTTAAGAGAAGTTTCAATAAATAAGGATTGCTTAAAACATATTTAGATATATTCATTTAGATTTATTTTCCAAAAACAAATATAAAAATATTATATAAATAATTTAATTCTTTAAGAGAAGTTTCAATAAATAAGGATTGCTTAAAACATATTTAGATATATTCATTTAGATTTATTTTCCAAAAACAAATATAAAAATATCATGTAAATAATTTAATTCTTTAAGAGAAATTTCAATAAATAAGGATCGCTTGAAAAATATTTAGTTTAATTCATTTAGGTTTATTTTCCAAAAACAAATATAAAAATATCATATAAATAATTTAATTCTTTAAGAGAAGTTTCAATAAATAAGGATCGCTTGAAAAATATTTAGTTTAATTCATTTAGGTTTATTTTCCAAAAACAAATATAAAAATATCATATAAATAATTTAATTCTTTAAGAGAAGTTTCAATAAATAAGGATCGCTTGAAAAATATTTAGTTTAATTCATTTAGGTTTATTTTCCAAAAACAAATATAAAAATATCATATAAATAATTTAATTCTTTAAGAGAAGTTTCAATAAATAAGGATCGCTTGAAAAATATTTAGTTTAATTCATTTAGATTCATTTTCCAAAAACAAATTTAAAAATATCATATAAATAATTTAATTCTTTAAGAGAAGTTTCACATACTATTGTTTCAATAAATAAGGATTGCTTAAAACATATTTAGATATATTCATTTATATTAAAAGTTCAAAAATAAATTTAAAAATATAAAATTTCCTATTTTAAAAGCATTTTCGCTAATTTCTGTTCAAAGTAGTTATAGTAAACAGAATACATTTTTTCTCTAATAATAATCTAAGTCATTAAAATTTCACATTTAATAAATTAAAATTATTCACTTACATCATCATCAGAAAAAGAACTTGAAGAACTTGGTTTATTCGAGGCTTTCATGTCTTCAGTTTAATCCAGGTATGACTTGTTAAATCCAGGTAGGCACACACTAAATAACTTTTCACACACTTAATAACTTTACCACGCGTACAAAATATCGAGCTTCAGAAAAATTATTTACTGCTACACGAGTAAAAGAAAAATATGAACTGAGTTCAAAATCGCATGCAGTCTGTTAATATCTAAGATAGGTGAATCATCTTATCTTATCTTATCTGATAAGGGTTTTTCCAAGCGCTCGCTCATCGATGATTCATCGGGTGGTACGAACTTATACGAAATTTTCTCCAATTGTGAATAGAAATGAATAAATAAAAACCTATGTCTAATTTATTAGTCTAAATTAAAAATAGTATTCATTAAGAATTTTTAATTGTTAGACTTAGAATAAAATCCTACTTTTTCCCCCTCCCAATTAAGCGTTAAACATGAGATGTTGATTTGCAAACTATACAGTCTTTTTTCTATATTTATTGTCAAAAAATAACTATTTTAGCGTCAAAACAAGTCTTAATGAGTTGAAAGACTAATTAAGCTGTTTTTTTTCATTAATGATAATGGGTGATTCACTTAAACAATACTAAAACTATTTATTATAAAATTCTAATAGAAATAGCATTGCACTTAAATTATTCTTACTAAGATTTTTTTTTTTTTTTTTTCACAATGGTGATATAGGTTTCAATAAACCTCTTACATTAATATTAAAACTTACTCATTACTTTCTTTTAGTGATTTTTAAAAAACTAAAAACATATTAAAATGAATTGCGTTTGTTGTTTAAAATATTTTCTTTCTGTCTTAGAAAATCTGAATTTTTTCCCATAAAGGGAATCAGTTATTACAAGTGTTAATATTTTTTCCCATAAAGGGAATCAGTTATTACAAGTGTTAATATTTTTTTCCCATAAAGAGAAAAATTATTCAAAATTATTATCTTATTCATGTCCTTCAATAAGCATTATTCAAAATACTTTCTCACAAAATTATTATTATTTTCTTTTCTCTCTCTCTTAAATTTAAAAAGAAGATTGCAGAGTATAAACAAGCTGAAAGAAAAATTAAATAAAACAGAGAAATTGTTTAGTGAAAAATAACAAATACTTTATTAAATCTAATTGTTTACACATTATGTTTCATGCGTATTAACAAAAATTGTTTCTAAGTAGTTTTTATAAAAGTCAGATTTTAAATTGGCAAAAAATGCATGTGTATAGTGACAGACACAGTTTGAAGTGACATTCTTCACGAATTGAAATACATTAAAATTCAATAAAGCACTGTCTTTAGACATCTCAAATTTTTCCAACAAAGTAGTTGTTAAGCAAGAATGATCTAATTGTGAAAGTTGATTAATTTTACACCCGTAGCATGAAAAAACACGATGCACAGATTGTTCTATTTCATGGTTTAAGCAGGATAAAAACATTTTCTTAGCACAATCAGCATTTATGTGAGAATGAATACATTTTTGCGATTTCCGCAGGACTGCAACAGGAATCACTCGTGTTAAAAGCATGTCAATAAAACAGTCTGTAATTTCAGAACAAAATTCAGTAAGTTTCAAAAATTGATCTCGTGATAAACGTATTCCGTTGGGTTTGAAATGAAAATTATTTTCATCCGTTTTGAATATTTGTTGAAGTAGACAAAAATCTTCATCTAAGAATGCCAAGATCAATTGATTATTACAAATGGAAGACTCTTTCACAGAATAAAAATTAAACTTTGTCACATTTTGCTGGAAATGATCAAAAGTCGTAGCAGTCATCACGACGCCATTCTTCGTTGGAAAAAGCTTTCCGTGGGAACCTTCTTTATAGTTTCGAATGTGAAGTTTCAAGTTACAATTTTCTTCCATATGAATTTGAGCTAAAGTACACCATTCTAGATTCCAAGTAGTCGAATAATAACTTCCTTTAAAATTTTTAGTAAACCACTCGTCTTCATGTGAAATATCAGTTTTATTCATCGGCGAAATATGTTTAGGTGAAGAGCAGCGCGGAAATTCATCGTCATCAGAAAGGGTGAACAAGTCTAAATTCAGTTCCGGATCCTTCGAAAGAGTAGCGAAATCTAGTCTTGGCTTCTTCAGATCAAGGGGATGTAAAATTAAATGTCGAAAAGTAAGGCTAATCCGTATATCTTTAATGTGAGGCTCTGCCCCAATACCATGGGTGAACAGTTCATTGCTGGGAGGACTCATGATGTACAACGATCCATGTCCCAACTTTATAAATGTAGAGGGCACATTCGGTCTCTTAAATTCAATAGTTCTCTGAGCACCAAAACTAAGTACTGTAATAGGAAACACAGCATTCAGGCAGGATTCGTCATCTTTGTGGTGACTAATACAAGTAGATCCGTCTTGATAGAAATTGAGCAGTACATAATTGAAAGTACACGCTGTTTCTTTTTCCACTTTGTCTCGCAATTCAATCATGAGAGGTGTCCAAGGGTTACCGGGCACACTGGTTCCGCTAAAGGCATAGCTTGTGTTGGTATCACCATAGCCTAACATCAGACGTTTAGGCTTAACATCCTTTCCAAAAATACGGAAAGTAGGTCTGAAGAAAGGCAATGTCCGCAGCTCCGTCAAATAGCGGTCAGCATGAGCTTTCTCGATAAAGTCACCAATATACTCCACGTTTAGTCCATTGTCCGAATAAATAATGGAAGACATTTTGAAGACACTAGGCAGCACGAGATATCCAACTAGACTAGAACAGCTAAACTCTGACGAAAATTATGAGCACTGAAGATCTGCTCGCAGTTATATACAAGCTCTTATCATCTAATCTTATCAACTGATTACATCTAGTCACGTGCTAAATGACATCACTTATCACTAGTGACGTAGGGGATATCACGTGATGGGGAAACCCTATCACATGATATATGATATCACTCATGACGTAGGGATTATTTCGTGTTGGGAAAAACCCTATCACGTGGTGTAGGGTATCACACGTTGGGGAAACCCTATCACATGATGTATGATAACATTGATGACGTAGGAGGTTAGATTGGAGAAACCCAATCGATAAGGACTTGTAAGATTTTTCATTTCTAGTCAAGTAACCGAGGATGTAGTACGTGTTTCAGGTAAGCTTGTTTTAATTTATTTCTTTTTTTAATTGTTTAATCGAATTATATTTCATTCTTTTTTCAAAAATCTGTTTTAATTCCCCTCTGTTAGAAAAAACACACACCATTTTTAAAAATAAAGACACAAATATAACATGAAATCAGTTTATTAAAACGATTTAAACAATACACTTTTAAAAGTTTCAACATTCAGGTTACATAAAAACTGATCGCTAACAGAATCCACATTCTTTAAAAACATGGATAGAACATCATCAAAATTCACAAGCATTAAAATCATGTCCCCTAACTGTTGAAATTTTTCACAGTTGTTTAACATAAAACAGGAATGAAGACTAACACTTGGATGTCTAAAAACACAGCCAGTACATTCATAAATTTGATTAAATATATTTAAAATAGAATTCTCGATACAATAAATTAGTTTAGACCACAAAACAAATTCGTTTTCTGAAGAACTTTGTTGACATTTTTGTTTTAATAAAGCAGGTAAATGTTTTTCATACATATGATGAATCAATTTCTTATTCAATTTATAGGCTTTTTCTTTCAATTGTTCAAGTTGATAATTGTTTAATCGAATATGAGATTCATTTTTTAACATTTTTAGCCACATAACGAAATTATCCTCATTCAAAACTAAAAGAATGTTATTGGCGATAAACGAAGAGCTGGTATATTTCAAATTAAACGCAAATATTTTATACTGAAATTCATACCAGGTGCGAATATCTAAATCGATTCCATTCTGAGTTGCAATTCCTTCACTCGAAAATTCTCTAATTTGAATAGAGTATTCAGAATTCTGTAACTGAACTCCTAAAAAAATACAGTTTCCAAGTTCTTTTCGAAAAATAAAATTGCAATCATTCACAGGTGGGATTTTAAACATATTTTGCCTATCAGGCATAGACTCTTCATCCATTTGGGTAGTAGAAGATTTCTGAAAGTCAATGAAAAATTCATTCATAATATCTTGAGCGGATTCACAGCAGGAATCAGGAAACAAAGTTTCTTCATCATGACAATTAATTGGCGATGAAGGTTCGTCAGTGTAAGGATACAGCGTAACACTTTCCACATTAAATCTAGATTCGTCCAGCAGAGGTTGATACTCGGAAGGTGACAACATTTCTTCATGGGATCTTTTCAACAAATTTTCATCCATTGGACTAGCAAACACTAGACTTAGCAGTAAACTAAATGATGTGTAGAAAACATTAAACTTATATAGGTTAGTGACGGGTATTAAACCCAATCACATTCTTTCAAACAGATGACGTCACAGATGAGTCATAGGAAGCACACACCCGCTGCAGTAAATTACACAAGCGATTAATTAACACGCTTCGTTGATCGTCTTTTGGTTGTTTCGTTATCTTTCTCACATATCTCCTACGTTGACTAGGTTCATGCATTTTTTGATGTTTTAAAAAGTCCACTTTCCTTGAGAATATTTCATTACACACCTCACACGTTTTCGAATGAATCTTGATATGTCGTCGTAAATCACTCTTTTGAAT
This sequence comes from Maratus speciosus, assembly GCA_963932465.1. Lineage (NCBI taxonomy): Eukaryota > Metazoa > Arthropoda > Arachnida > Araneae > Salticidae > Maratus > Maratus speciosus. Next base: position 389,502,016 of record OZ010795.1, read on the forward strand.
GAAACTTTTTTCGCACAAATCACAACAAAAGGGTTTTTTCTCAAGATGAGATTTCACATGTCTATTTAGCACAAACTTTCGCAGAAACGATTTATTGCAAGTTTCACAAACAAGAGGGGGTTCTTCTTGAATTAAAAGTTCTGATGAAGAGGGTTTCATTTCAACATCTGAAACAGGTTCCACTTTAGGGATAAGATTCATCGCTTCTCTAATCAACCCAGATGCTCCTACAACAGCAATATCTTGGAAACTAGACATGTTAACGACCTCATTCAACAGGAGTAATTAATCGACTAATATTAAAAACTTCATTCGCATCAATTTATAATAATCATAGGTGGCGCTCATATGTCTAAAAAATCAGTGATTGGTTCCTAAAATGGGTGACGTCATCAGCCTAATTTTTCGAAAAAAGACACTTCTTAAAATTTTCTTTCAAAGCTATGTAATCGTGGCTGAATCGATAAGGTAACGGTCTATTATTCAACCACGATTACATTTTGCAGGTTCAATCCTCCTCACAACTTTTCGTAAAAATACCAATTCCGAAACTAAATTCTATCAATCGTTACTAGATGGCAGCACCACAACTCTAACACACTTAAAAATTGCTCCCCTAAAAATTCTATGTCTCCTCATTAAAATTTTTAAATTAATTTTTCTCATTAATTATTTTTAATTACTTTTTTAATGAATTGATATTTTCAATTAATTTCCATTTTTACTAATTCATACTATACTATACATCATACTATACTTAAATTAACAAATGAAATTGCTCGAAAAATTCTAAGTCGCTTCATTAAATATTTTCTCATTAAATTTTTAATTGCTATTTTTAATTACTAATTAGTAAACCGACAGTAAAAAAAATACCCCCTCGTACTATAACTGAATAAAAATAAATTTCAAACTCAAAAATTCTAAGTCCCCTCATTAAAATTTCTAAATTAATATTTTTCATTCATTATTTTTAATTACTTTTTAATTAATTATTCATTTAAACCTCATACTATACTACACTCAAAATAATAACGCCCGAAAATTATGTAACCGAAAAAAATAACCCTCGTACTATAACACAGCAAAAAATCAATCTCCCGAAAATTCCCGCTTTTATCTAAAAAAAATCCTTATCGCATTAACCCCTCCTCCAAGAGTAGAGTCGCGAGAGGAGGAGGAGCACGGGAGGTGTAGCACGAGAGGAGGAGCACGGGAGGTGCTGCACCTGCACCTGCACCTGCACCTGCACCTCCTCTCGTGCACCTCAACACCTCCTCCTGAGGTCGGAGCCCCACTTTTCATCTACTTACATATAGCTGAATACCTCAGACCACACGACAAATCATAAAATTTTCAAAAAGTCTTATATTATTTACTCCTCCGTGCTCTAACTTGTATATTTTAAGCAATTTTTCTTACCTCCGCGCTTTTCACCCGGGGAGCACTTTTCCCGACACCCCTTTGACCATTCTTTCATATTATGTACCATAGCCTTACATATTTGAGTTCCACTTTTTACCGCCAGGGGCGCCTACTTATCTCGGGTGCTATGGGCCCAATCCCTTCGAAATATACGGATAGTATGTAAAACGGAGTTTCGTTCGGATAGAGATTTGTTTAGAATAGAGTGCGCCTCTGGTTGCGAAATGTGGAACTAACAGATTTTTCAAAAGGATAAAGTGTTTTGAAATGAATATTAAACGAAACCCTCTGTGCGATCTGTGATCACACTTACCCACTTGTTATTAGTTCAACACTATATCAACTTTGACTTTCGTCTTACATTTCTGCTTCAGTCAATTAATTGCAGTAAAAACGAGTTAATCTCGATCATGATATTAATTAAAATCACGAATAGTCCGCTTATCAGGATGGGAAGTTCCCGCCGATTCGCGAGTGTACAATAGAGTGTACAATAGAAATACAAAAAATTAAGATTAAACAAAAATCGCTTTTTCAGGCGGAATTTTTCCACATTCAGGGAGGACCTTCTTGTCATGGCCAAAAACATACACAAGAGATTTGGTTCAATTCTATGTATAACTTCATACACTTTTCGATGGTACAAAATTAAAAATCGCTATTACAGCGCCCCTACCGGCGATTTTTTCCAAATTACTGAAGGACCTGCTTACTATAGCCAAAAATTAAAAAAAAAAAAAATGGTTCAATTCTATGCATAACTTCATACACTTTTCGATGGTACAATATTCAAAATGACACAAAAATCGCTATTACAGTGCCCCCTAGCGGCGGAATCTTTCCAAATTCAGGAAGGACCTGCTTGCCATAGCCTAAAAAAGGTTCATACACTTTTTGATGGTACAATGGCGACAGACAGGCATTTTCTATAAACATGTTTTTTGGGATCTCTGACCCCTAAAACTTGTAAATCCGTCGAAAAAAAATTAGGTTACAATACTTTCTTCTATTGAAGATAGAAGAAAGTAATAAATACACTCATTGCCATAAAAATTTGCGCACCAAGAGATAATTGTGGAATCGTAACGAAACTTGGCATGAAGGTACATATCAGGCAGATATGCAAATGGTTAGAAATGCAGCGTGATTGCGCAAAGTCACTAGAGGGCGTTGAACTTCGTCCTCCTTTGAGTATAAAACTGGTAAGCAGATCTTGTCTGACAGTCTGAGTGTACTTTTTCTTTTGCAAAGGAAACGCTGAGGTAGACATGCTGTTACGCAGCCATCGAAGACAATATGAGCAACTGTCAAAGTTCGAGAGGGGAAGAATCATCGGGATGGTGGAAGCTGGGTGGTCAGCTCGTCAAGTAGGCCGTTCTGATTTTACTGCGAGGAGGTGTTGGGACTGGGACCAGTGGACTGAACAGATGCCATTTACACGGCGACTAGGCTCGGGACGCCCTCGACAGACCAGTCGTCGAGAAGACCGTCACATCATACGAAACGCACGCGTAGAGCCAACTGCCTCATTGGCCGCTATCCAGACACAGGCAACACCTTCACTACGGACCCTCGTGTCTTCCCGAACCATCGCAAGGTGCCTAGCTGAAGGACATCTAGTATCGCGAAGCCCATGACGTGTGCTGCCAATGACATCTACCCACCGACGACTCCGTTTGGAGTGGTGTCGCGCACGACGGGATTGGACTGCAACGGAATGGAACCAGGTCGTCTTCAGCAACGAGTCTAGATTCAATTTGAGCAGCGATGCAGGGTTCATGCTCATTTTCCCAAGAAAAAATCCCCTGATGTATTTTTTGGGATACATAATTTTTCCATGTCAACAATCAACGACATTTTTTAAACCAGTATCACGATACCTCGCTCCCCTCCCCTTTAAAAAAAAATGCAAACTAGATAATCTCAAAAATACAGTTTATATATCACCTATATAAACAGAACTTTAAAAGAAAAACATTAATTTGTGTACAACAGAGATGAAGTCTGCATGTCTTGTGGGGCTCTCCTTAAAAACTTGGTAGATTGCTGTAAGAATTTAATTTCCACTTAGGGATTTTATTACCTCTTTGAAAAGCATTATGAATAATATGAAGGCTCAAGTGTCAATATCAATTTTAAAATGTCCTTTATTTTTCTTAAGTTCTTCTTTAACAGTTTTCAAACCCCACGATGTTAGAAGCAGTGGTGTAGTCCTGGGAAAAAAAGTGGGGGGACGCTCATAGTTTTCCTCCATAGTTTGTTTTCACCTACTTGGAAAATTACAACTCATAGGGTTTGTGTACCGATTGAAAACTTGATGCAGAATCTTGCCTTTCATTTTGAACTGAAGTGGAAAGTAATTGAGAAATTAAACAGTTTAATTTAATTCAATTAAAGTTTTTTTAGTTGTAATTTTTAAATAACTTGTCCCTAATTGAAAGGCAGAAAAATTTACCTTGGGTCTGAAAATTTTTGGAATTAGTATCCAAAATTCAGTAATATTAATTAGAGCAATGAGATTTTTGTTTTAATTTGCTATGGAGACAGTTGTATATTCTTGGGATTATTTCCAAAATAATAAACGTGATTGTTTATCTGTCTACTTACAGCATTAAAAAATACTGTATTTTTACTTTCCGGAGTCATAAACAAATACTGTAATCCTGTAAGAGAGAAAAAAAAATATTGTTATATCTTTACATTTTGAGGTCTCCTGAATCCGCTTTTGCTATTTTCTACAACGATTATAACATATCAATGAAATAATCCTGCCTTTGATTTTCAAAATGTTACAATTTAAAATTTTTATAACACCAATAGGTAAAATTCATCAATTAGAAATATTTTTCTTTTACTGTAACAAAATCATTACCACAGAAACCGCTCTCTTTAAAATTAAATGAAATGTTATTAGTTTGAAATTGACGTTTATGAATCAAAACTGTATAACAACTTACAAATCGGAAAATGTACATATCAGATTTTACAAGAAAGGGATAACACAGACGGTGTTAAATATGCAGTTGACATTAAAAATTATATAATTGCAGCAATATTAACGGCAAAGGATAGGATTATTTACAAAAGCTTTATTAGACGGTCTCAAATATGTATTAGATGAAACGGAAAACGTTTAGAAAATGCTTAGTGAATTATATTTATTATTTATTTCATTGATTAATTATTTTAATTATCTTTCAAAGTTTTAAAACTTCATTTGATCTTTACATGATCTCAGCCAGAAAAATCTTTATTTAGATGCATTTGTGATGCAATTTTTTTCACATTTGTTAATCTTTAATTTTGTTCTAAAGAAAGCCATCATCAACTTGTATATAGTCCCTATTTTCGCTAAAAAAATAGTTTAAATGGTTCGAAAAAATGGAATAAGACAGTTATTGTCCCTGTTTTCAGTTGACCTTAAAGATACAAGTATGCAGTATTTTTAGGGCAAAAAGCAGCAAAAAGAAAAAAAAAATTCTAACTGACCAATTTCGTAAAAATTTTGTACAAAAAATTTTAACTGACCAATTTTATGTAGAAAATACATAAAAATGGAAAATGTATAAATTGTTGAAAATTAACGCAAGCGCTATTTCATTAACAGTATTATTTTCCACCTCACTTTAAACTTTTTTACAATTTACATGACCTACTTACCTCCAACAGTTAAAAAATTAAAGCGTCTTTTAACTTTTATGGGACACTATGTATACCGGCCAACACATTATGCTCATTATTCACAAATACTTGTAAAATTAATTTTGCACCGACAAATCATGTGTAAGAGATAGTATTTCTAGCGTTGTTTTTTTAAAAATCAAGATTAAAATTTCGTCCAGTTTGAACGCACATATCAGAAGATAATTTTCTACAGATGGTAATGTGTTCCAATTATTTTGAGTGGTTATGCATAAAATTTACTGATTATATACGTACCATATCACACACTATAATTTAATTCAGCTGCAGAATTCATTTTATGAAATAACCACCAATAAATGAAAATGTATTTGAATTTTTTTGTGCGCCCCTACGAATACAGCTTTCGCATACTACTCAGCAAATAATTATTTCATTCAGCTAAAAAAGCGCAAATTGTGAACACGTTTCTAGCAATTGCACAGTTGACTATTTATCTTTTGTGTGGTCGTGTAAAAGTACTACAAATACTTCAGACACCGTTTTCTATAGCAAAAATGCAGAAGTAGTCCTGAGTAACATGCATAATGAATTTCTTTTAGTGTGAAAAATTATAACATTATTAAAATGCATTTTAAACAATTACTGTTTATAGGTCTTCCAAATATTTTTTACTGTTCCTATAAACAGAGAGACGATAGATGCAATTTTCTGCATGGAACATGTTGCAATGAATCTCGATACCATATGTCGTTTTCGTTGAATTTATATTTTTACTAAAGTGTATTTCAAACAATTTTGTAGCATTCACTGCACTGTGAAAGAACACTTTTTGTGTCACCATAAGCAAAAGATTGAAGGGTCTGTACCGGACTGGCGCTGCCGCAAGGACCGAAAAAATGAAGACCCATTTTCAAACGGGCCAGGTCGGCAGCAAAAAACAATTTTTTTAAAGAACCAGGCCAGTAAAAAAATAAGGAGGGCCGAAAGGTCCGACATAACAAATTTAAATATGTCGGATTAAGCCGAGAAAATAATGAACAATTTTCAGTGGACTTGGCTGAACCTAGAATAAATTCTAAATGTACTGCACAAGCCAATGCCAGTTTGATAACACCAATACAGAAATTGAACATATCCAGCGTAGATATCTGCATCGGCCAGCTACAGTGTCTGATTCCAAACTAAATTTTTTCAGCCGACAAGGATCAGGCCGCGCTCAGACTTTTTTTATGCATGCCAGAGCCGGACCTGATCGCATCCGAACTTTTTTTTGTTCTTGTTAAAATAATAGTGTTTTTTTGCAGGGAAGTTAGTAGTGAATTTTGTTAACGGAATTTTTGAAAATACTATACTTAAATAAATTACAAAGAAATATTTTCAAAAATCTATTTTATTTCTTTTTACACAGTTTCAAAATTTATAATGTTCTAACCATCTTTTTAAATTTTATTCTAAACTTCATAATTTTTTATATTGAGTTTTTCTTTGAATGTAATAGTCTAAAAGAGCCTAAGTGACCATTAACGTTGCTACTCTGTATTCTGTAGCTTTGGGGATACATAGTCTAAAATAGACTATAAAATTTTCGCATAAATATGCATCCAGTACGCTTTTAAAAAATCTTAATCCCAGGCTAAGAAAAAACGAAATTTTTTATAGAAATTGATTCGGTCCGAATCAGGCCATGAACTGCGGAAGTTTAAACGAGCCGGTCCCTTTCCGAACTTTTAGTTTTACACTGGACCGGGAAAAGACAGCTTTCCTGAGGACCGAACCAGGCACGAACCTAGAAATTTTGGCCGGTGCAGACCTCTAGATTGAAAAGCAATATAATTTGCAATAGTGATAATACTGCAAAGAAACTCAAAACCATACATACATTTTGTCACAATTCAAAGAAACTTGCAGAAGTTAGAGAAGTAATAGATTAATAGACATGACAGATGATCCGAAGTGATAAACAATTTTCAACTTTGTTGGAAAGTATTAAAAATCAGTGCATACTTTTTAACTGTTAACTTATTACTGTGTTCATTCCTTTTAAGAAAAAATAAGTTTGAATTGTCTGCGTCCTCCCGCGAACCTATACCGTTCCCTTCGAAAAGTATTGAAAATAAGTTCCTAATTTTTTAAAACTGTTAATTTATTAGCGTATTCATTCCTTTAAAAAATTAGTTTGGAAAGTCTCCGTCCTCCCGTATCCCTGTACCGCACCCTTCAAAAAGTATTGAAAATCAGTGCCTAATTTCTTAAGGGGAAAAAATTCCGAAATCGTTAATGTATTAGTGTGTAATTTTAATTATTCGTTAAAAAAAAATAAGTTTGGAAAGTCTGCGTCCTGATGCGTCCCCATACCGTACCCTTCAAAAAGTGTTGAAAATCAGTGCTTAATTTTTTAAAACTATTAATTTATTAGCATGCTCATTCGTCAAAAAAAAAAAAAAAAAAAAAAGAGTTTGGAAAGTCTGCGTCCTCCTGCGTTCCTTACCGCACCCTTCAAAAAGTATTGAAAATTAGTGCCTAATTTCTTAAAACTGTTAATTTATTAGCGTGCTCATTCCTTTAAAAAAAAAAATAAATTTGGAAAGTCTGCGTCCTCCCGCGTCCCTATAATACCGTACCCAGCAAAAAGTATTGAAAATCAGTGCCTAATTTCTTAAAACTGTCAATTTATTAGCGTCCTCAATTCTTAAGAAAAAAAATAAGTTTGGAAAGTCTGCGTCCTGCCGCGTCCCCATACCGCAACCGCAGCCTTCAAAAAGTATTAAAAATCAGTGCCTGATTTCTTAAAATAGTTAATTTATTAACGTGCTCATTACTTAAAAAGGTTTGAAAAGTCTGCGTCCTCATATCGCCCCCTTAAGAAAGTATTGAAAATAAGTTCCTAATTTCTTAAAATTGTTAATTTATTAGCGTGCTCATTTCTTTAAAAAAAAATAAATTTGGAAAGTCTGCGTCCTCCCGCGTCCCTATAATACCGAATACCGTACCCAGCAAAAAGTATCGAAAATCAGTGCCTAATTTCTTAAAATAGTTAATTTATTAACGTATTCATTACTTAGAAAAAAAAAAAGTTTGAAAAGTCTGCGTCCTCTTGCGTCCCTATATCGCCCCCTTAAGAAAGTATTGAAAATGAGTTCCTAATTTCTTAAAACTGTAAATTTATTAGCGTGCTCATTTCTTAAAAAAATAAGTTTGGAAAGTCTGTGCCCTCCCTCGTTCCTATATCGTGCTCTTCAAAAAGTATTGAAAACCAGAGCCTAATTTCTTAAAACTGTTAATTTATTAGCGTACTCATTCCTTTAAGAAAATAAGTTTGGAAAGTATGTGTTCTCCCGCTCCCGCGTCCATATACCGTACCCAGCAAAAAGTGTTGAAAACCAGTGCATAATTTCTTAAAACTGTTAATTTATTAGCGTCCTCATACTTTAAAAAAAATAAGTTTGGAAAGTATTAAAAATCAGCCACTAATTTCTTAAAACAGTTAATTTATTAACGTGCTCATTCCTTAAAAAAAAAAAAAAAAGTTTGGAAAGTCAGCGTGCTCCTGCGTCTCGATATCGGCCCCTTAAAAAAATATTGAAAATGAGTTCCTAATTTCTTAAAACTGTTAATTTATTAGCGTGCTCATTTCTTTAAAATATAAGTTTGGAAAGTCTGTGCCCTCCCACGTTCTTATATCGTGCCCTTCAAACTATATTGAAAAACAGTGCCTAATTTCTTAAAACTGTTAATTTATTAGCGTCCTCATTCTTTAAAAAAAATAAGTTTGGAAAGTCTGCGTTCAGCCGCGTCCCCGTACCATACACTACAAAAAACATTAAAAATCAGTGCCTAATTTCTTAAAATTGTTAATTTATTTGGATGCTCATTCCTTAAAAAGTTCGGAAGGTCTGCGTCCCTATATCGCCCCTTAAAACAGTATTGAAAAGGAGTTCCTAATTTCTTAAAACTGTTAATTTATTAGCGTGCTCATTGCTTTAAAAAATAAGTTTGGAAAGTCTGCGTCCTCTCACGTTCCAATACCGTGCCATTCAAAATGCATTGGAAATCAGGGCATAATTTCTTAAAACTGTTAATTTATTAGTGTGGTCATTCCTTTAAGAATATAAGTTTGGAAAGTCTGCGTCCTGCCACGTTCCTATACCGTACACTTCAAAAAGTATTGAAAATCAGTGCCCATTTTTTAAAAACTGTTAATTTATTAGCGTGCTGATTCCTTAAAATAAAGTTTGGAATGTCTGCGTCCTCCCGCGTCCCTTTCACAAAGTATTGAAAATCCGTGCCTAATTTCTTAAAACTGTTAATTTATTAGCATGGTCATTCCTTTGAAAGAAATAAGTTTGGAAAGTCTGCGTCCTGCCGCGTCCCTATACCGTACACTTCAAAAAGTATTGAAAATCAGTGCCCATTTTTTAAAAACTGTTAGTTTATTAGCGTGCTGATTCCTTAAAATAAAGTTTGGAATGTCTGCGTCCTCCCACGTCCCTGTACCGTCCCTTTCACAAAGTATTGAAAATCAGTGCCTAATTTCTTAAAACTGTTAATTTATTAGCGTGGTCATTCCTTTGAAAGAAATTAGTTTGGAAAGTCTGCGTCCTCCCGCGTCTCTATACCCTACCTTTCAAAAAGTATTGAAAATCAGCGCCTAATTTCTTAAAATTGTTAATTTGTTAGCGTTCTCATTCCTTTGGAAAAAATAAGTTTGGAAAGTCTGCGTCCTCCCGCCTCTCTATACCCTACCCTTCAAAAAGTATTGTATATTATCGCCTAATTTCCTAAAACTGTTCATTTATTAGAGTGCTCATTTCTTTAAAATAAAAAAAAAAGCTTGGAAAGTCAAGCATCCCCCCGCGTCCCTATACCGTCCTCTCGAAAATAAAAAGTGGGGGGACGCTTGACATAAAATAAAAAAGTAAGGGGACGCCGTCCTCCCGCGTCCCCCCTCGACTACACCACTGGTTAGAAGGCATGTCTAGTGACTGAATGGATGGATGTCGCCAGACGTTAGAAGTAGCACAGATTAAATATAACATATGTTATATCTAATCTGTAAGAAGGAGTGGCTAGTTTCCAATTCTATATATCACGATGTTAGAAGAAAGGTCTTAGTTTGATTTCATTATGACTTCACAAAGCACGCAAACAGCAGCGATTGCCCTCAATTTCCCAGCGTAGCCAATCATTTTGTCAGGTTTTCCCAGGTTTGGGGAATTTTTTGCATTATTCCCTGAGATTCCCCTGATTTTTTAGGGCCAAAACTTATCCCCTGATTTTTCTATGAATCCCATAATTCCCTGATAAGTATGAACCCTGCGATGACAATAGTGTTCGTGTGTGGAGACCCCGTGGTGAACACCTAAATCCTGCCTTCGCTTTACAGCGACACACCGTTCCCACAGCTGGTGTGATGGTATGGGGTGCCATTGCTTACGATACATGGTCACCCCTAATATTGATCCGCGGTACAATGACAGTCCAGCGGTACGTCCAGGACATCCTTCAGCCACATGTGTTGCCACACGTGGCTGGGCTCCCAGGAGCCATTTTTCAGCAAGACAATGCTTGGCCACACACAGCAAGGATGCCACAAGCCTGCTTCTGCCACATTACCACCCTTCCCTGACCTACTCGATCCCCAGATTTGTCACCAATCGAGCATATCTGGGATCATTTGGGACGGCAAGTTGAACACCCTACGAGTTTGGTTGAACTCATAGCGTGTTTACAGCAACTGTGGAACGAGATGTCTCAGGACAACATACAGAACTTGTATGCCTCAATGCCCGCTCGTATCGCATCGTGCATTCGCGCTAGAGGGGGTCCAACAGAGTACTAAAATTTCCGTTTATTTGTACTTTTTTCTGCAATAAATTATCCTTTTTCTTTGGTTTTCTACTCACTTATATCACAGTAGTACTTCTGCGTGTAAAATTCGTTTCATTTGGATGTCTTTTTCTTGGTGTGCAAATCTTTTACGGCAATGAGTGTATTACTGGAAATTACGTAATCCTTCAATTTACATTAAGAAAAAAAGCTTACTGGTCGTCATACACAAATTGTGCAAAATCATGGAATACGAAAACCTAATTTTGACATTGCATTTGTCGATAAAATTTAACATAGGATACCAAACGGGAAGTCAATTGAGGAATTATGAAGATTTAAAATTTAGAACTCCTAATGATAATAAATACACTTGTAATTACTGCATAACAGATTGCTATGTAGAATGTTTTTAAAGCATAACTTCAGAACTACTTTGCAGAATAAACTATAATTCACATATCGCCTTTAGAAATCAAATTTTGTTCAAAAAAATTAATAAATTAACACTTTTCAACTTTTTCGAAAAAACAAATTGTAAACAGAGTTTTTTTTCACTCTAAAACGATTTCTAAAATCTTCAATTATAATAATATGAAATGACAGTTCATTCTGCCAAGTAATTCTGGAGTTATTGCTTAAAAGAACTACCCATATTCCAATTTATTTTGCAATTATTACAAATGGATTTAATGTATTAAAAGTTCCAAATCTTAAACCTTCACAATTCTTAAATTACTTGGCTAAATAACTTCCCATTTAGTATTAAAATTTACAGGAAAAGGAAAATGTGATGCAATTTTAAGGGCTCAGTTTGGTGCAATTTCAGTATGAGGATGCCTTCTAAGTTTTTTTAAAAAACACAAATTGGAAAAAAAAAACAATTTCTTAGTTCTGTAATTTGTTTAAAAATGGAGACCATTTGTTTCAATATGAATCAAAAACCCATTAACAAAGTTTTCTCTTTAGTAGATGAGCTTCTTACTAACTACCATAATTTTTTAATAAACTCATTTTTTATGCTTTCAACCTTTTACAGTTCTTTGGGATAATAGTTTCCCAGCATAGGTTAATTTTTTCATTGTTGCTTTCTAAAGGGTTAACGTGTCCAATTGGTTCTTTTGTGCCCGTTAATGTATCCCAGCATTCCTATTCATTTCTCTATATGTCTAGTTAGTGGTATAATCACTTTCGCTTGATGTTGGAGCATGAACAGAGGCAGTTTTCTGCTTTTGGAGTAAATCAAAATCACCATTTCTCCTTCCAAAAGGGCACCACAGTTGATATGATATACATCTTACTTATGTACTAATACTACGAGAACAAAAAGAAAACTTTCGTACTATTTCGTAGGAAGAACTTTGTGACTGAAGATGATGGATTTTCGAATCCTGTTGTATTAGCATCTATTTATTGTGTATTTAAGAAGTGTCTTTTTTTGGTATCATGAGACAAAACTTTAGAAGTCCTTATTTCTTTGATGTTCGAAAAATATTTAGAAAAAAAAAATTGCTTATATACAAACATTAAAGGTTTAAGACTCCAAATAACTTTCCCATTTAGTTTTTCCTGGCATGTTTTTTTTTTTTTTTTTTTTTTTTTAAAAAAAAAACCTTTATCTAGAATTTTAATGTTGCTTGTAAACATTTGCTTTGTTTGAAGGTGCTTACTATATAACTGACATTTGTAAAAATGCTTAACCCCTTTGCGACGAGAGACCTTTGCTTAATTTTAATCTTTTACCACCGGTTTTTCAAAACAGAAAATTTTCTCTAACTGAATCGCAAAAATGTTCTGATAAAGTTTACAATTAAAAATAGCTGGTGGGAATAATGAAGGATTCTGAGCACCTTATGTGTCACGTATACATGCCGCTCGTCCCCAAGGGGTTAATTGACTAGCATCTTAAAATAGCAGAACATAGTAAATGTAAAGGCAGGGAGGCTACTCAATCGGGCAACATGCAGGTATTTTTTATAACTAACGTGAAAGCTGCTATCATATTGGAGGCATTGTAATCTATGATTTCAAGAAATTTTTATGAAGATTATGATTAAAGTATGAAAATACCCAATTTTTGTGGGTATTTACCCCTTTCTTGGATAAATACCTACCCGCTGGGTATATATCTTTCTAACATCACTGCCTCAGCATAGTACAAAAACCTAATAATTGTGAGAAAATATCAGCTTCAACATGTTTAATTTTATACTTGCTAGCTGGAGCCATCAAATTTCGTTTCATTTGATGCAGCTCACAGAGAATTTGGTTGCTTGGGCTCGCATGCATGCACGGAAGCCTGCGTTTGAGAAAACTTTTAGATGGCTGCGACTTAACTCGGGATGAAACTACATCTATTTATGGCACAGATGTCATATTTGCTGCATATTGGCACAATTTTTTTCAGTTGCCAATTTGACGAAAACATCAACAGCATAAACAACATAATCCGGGTTACCACACCAAGCAAAATAACGACACTTTGGCACCAGTTAAGTACCTGTTGCGTATATGACATTGCCGTCAGAAAAAAATCGCGCCAATATGGGATGAATATGACATCTGTGCCCTATTTATTATTATTAATCAAGAGATTCTTGATTAGAATTTTCAAGGTTTCAATGTTTCACTTTGTAGATAAGCAGTTTGAATTTTCTACATAACTGGCTTTAATTTAAATTATATTCGAATGATTACTTATATAGTATCTAACAACGTTTATTTTTATCAAAAAATATGCAAGAGGAAATTATATTTAAAAACAAAAAAACCATGTTTAACTCTTTTAGGGGCAGAAGAAATCTCTGCGTAAAATGATTGACTGATACCAGAATTTTCAAACGAATTTCTCCGAAAATAAAAAACTACTATTTTGCACTTTCATTACAAAAGCAAAATTTGATAAAATATTCTTTGTGCCATTTGTCAGTTTTTGAATTAAAATTAGGTGGCTAGATCGTGTAGCCACAGTCCTTGAAAGGGTTAAAACAAATAAACTAGGTGTTAAAAAAATAATAATACAATAAAATCCAAACCCTGAGCATTTTTTGGTTTCAAGACTGAACTTAGAGGTTACTCTGAATTTCATTATCATATGATAATGCAATATATCTTCATGCATTTTCTTTTTTGGCGATTTATAAACGAAAATCCACGTTCACATGGAGCTGAGTTAATTAAAATTACTCCGCAATCTGATAACATCCAGAAAGCATTCTGTACTCTTTTTCCCTAACGGGCTACTTCAGTCACAGGAAGAAACGAAAACACTAATGTTAAGTCCATTGGAACGTTATTTTCAAATATCGCGCTTGCATTTTAATAATTTTTTTTTAGCACAGGACAGCTGAGGACGATCTATAACCGAGCTAGTTTTTACTTTTTCAATTTTGTTTATAGTTTTTTTTTTTATATTAGGATAGTTTCAATTTCATAATCAGTTCCAAAAGTGAAAGTAATTCTTTAAAAAATCTGAAACCAAAATCGAAAAAGTAAAAACTAACCCAGTTGTAGACCGTCCTCAGCAATCCTATGGAAAAAAAAAAAAAAATTAAATCCAAGCAAGAAATATGAAAATAACATCCCTATAGGATTAACATTAGCGTTCTCATTTCTTCGCGTGACTGAAGTAGCACCTTAACAATTATTCTAGAAAATAAGATTCTAAAAATCTCTTTTTAAAGCTCACCATCAGATTAATATATCCCTTATATTTTAAATTTTACTATTCTGCCACACATAAATTTAATTTTGTACCAGAAATGGAAAGAAAATGACAGTAGGTCTAAAAGTAGTTTGATTTTGTGACTTGTGAATATATTATATTGATAAGTCACTCGCCACAACACCTGGCACAATTAAAATATTATCAGCAATATCAGCTATTTTCTATTTATCATTTGCTAAGCTTCTTTACTATGCAGTAAAAAGAATCAAGAAATGGAGCAAAAAAATAAAATCTAAAACTTTGTTGATATCACCATAAAAAATAATATAGACAACAGCAATGTTTTCGGTCATATAAAATGGGTAAGTGTAATTGCCTTCTATTACATGTTGGCTTTATCCCTGGTTAAGAATAAATTTCATATGATCTATAAAGATTTTCTTTTTTGGGTGGTGGGGACAAAGCAATAGTCAGTTGTTAGGCTGATGTTGATTGTAGGCAAGAGATTGAAAATGCTGCCAATTGCATGTGCTTTTATTTATTTTCAGTCTCTTTACTTTGAACAGATAATTACTTGAATAAAATTTAGTTTTCATTATATGAAAGCTTGCTATAATAGAGTTTAACAACAATACTCTTAGGGCAAACACTTGAAACATATGTGCCAGCAGTCCACTACCAAGGCTTTTATTTTTATTTAAAATAGAAAATATAAAGAAGAAATTTCTGTAATCCCCCCTCCCATCCCACACACACAAAAATTTCCTGACAAAGAAATTTTTAGTTAAATTCTCTTAATATAGTTATTTTAAATCATTTGAACCCCCCCCCCCCTCCACACACACACATGCAAGACACCCATGGTAGTAATGCTTAAAGATCAATTCATAAAGAAAAACAGCCAATACAGAAACTGAACTTTATTGCTCTGAAACAATTTAAGTACATAAAACATTTAACAACAGTAGAATAACTACTAATGGACAAATTCCATAATAGTAACACATTTCAGAATCTGTATGATGCAACAAAGAGAACATCTTGCTCTCAAGAACTTTTCAAAGCCAGCACCCGTCAATGAAAATGCCAATTATATAAAAATCTTAAACTTTATAACACAAAATGTCAAAGTATATGGCGATAAGGCACATTTAGCACCATTTTCAGCATGTCGCAAATAACATGCATTTAAATGAGATTCTGTATATTCACTCCTAGCTTATCAGTTGTGAAGTTTCATAATGTAATGGCCATAATATTATACTATACATCTTAACTGAAACTGAATTTTCACACTGATTCAAGAAAAAAGACACAAAGATTTAAACAGATAAATATAAAATAACAATTTATATACTAGATTAATTTTAACACAATTATACTAATTGGTATATAAATCATATTAGATGTAAATTTCCAACTGGGTGAAAAATGTCCGGACCAGGATGTCCCTGGTTCGAACATTTTTCACCCGGTTGGAAATTTACATCTAATATGATTTATATACTGTTCAGCAAATATTTAAAAAGAAGGGGGGGGGGGGGAAATGCACATGATATTTTTCTAAGAATGCCTTTCCTATTAAGAGGCTACTTCAGTCCAGCGAAGAGACCTACTCACTAATGCTATGGAAAAAATTTATTAAGATATCTTGTTTGCACTTCAATATTTTGTTTTTTTTTGCATTGGCTAGCTGAGATCGATCTGTACAAAGGCCGTTTTTTACTTTTTCGATTTTATTTACAGATATTTTTTATTAGGATACTTCACTTCTGGAACCAGTTTCAAAATCGAAAGCAATCTAATTAAAAAAAAAAAAAAATCTGCAAACAAAATCGAAAAAGTAAAAAAACGGCAGATGTAGAGATCAATCTCAGCTATCCAATACGAAAAAATTATTTAAAAATATTGAAATACAAATGAGATATCTTAATAAATTTCTTCTACAGGATTAGCATTAGCGAGCAGGTCTTTCCGCATAACTGAAGTAACCCCTTAACTCAAATTTACTTTAACTTTTATTAAAGTTAAAATTTTCATTTCAAGAATTAAAGTTTTTTTTTAAAGCAAAATGCATAATTAAAAAGGCTATAATAGCTTTACTTAGGTTTGTACTTAGCACAAGATTTTGCAGATGAGTGTAGAATTTTATTATTTTGTACTAAACAATAAAAAAAAGTAAAATAAAACAAAATAAAAAGCTTTTGTTGAAAGTAATAAATTCAATACCTTTTTTTATAACAGGGATGGAAACGGCAATCATCCAAACAAGAGGAAAATTACCAAATGCAAAATGAGAAAATAGTATCTATTTTTAAGTACTAACATCTTATCAAGATAAATGAATAAATACCTGTGAATGCAAATTCATTTTTTATACATTCAAATCTTTTGCTTAAATGTGACTGGATTGATAAAAACAAAATTTAAACAGTTCAGTATTTAATTCTACCACCACTAACATTAAAATGAAATTAAAAATATTAATGAAATAAAACTTAAATATTTTGTGTCTATAAATTTTAATATAGTATAAATAATATGGATGCTTACATTTATGGTAGTCTGATTGATTGAAAATATTTAAGAATAACAGAAAATCGAGAGAGAAATACAATATACAGTATGTAGGCAGTAGTCCAGCCGAAAAAGGAGAGTATCCCTGTTTCTATATTGCATATTACTGGAGAAAGTTGTCAAAAAATCTAGGGGATGGTGCTACAAAAACTTAAACACTAGTTAAAAAAAATAGGATTTTATATAAGGCAAAAGAGATATTCACAAATCTGCAGAAGGTTTTCATCCCTGTTATAGTTAGAAAATAGCCTGAAAAATAACTGCTTTTAAAATTTCTCATGGAGTAACTTTCTATAATGTATAATACAACAATTTAAAAGACAATTACATACTACAAAAGGTTAAAGAGTACTTTCTTAAACAAAATTTCATGAAAAAAAAAATTAAAAACGAGCTAAACTTGCTTTAATATTATGGCCTAAAATGTGTAAAAACACAATGAAAAGTTGAATAAAGTTAATGAACAGTTTTGGCACTGAATGTCAAAATGAAACTCTGAAGTTTGAAACATTGCCACAACCACATATATATCAAATTAAATAATCATTAAGTACATAATACAGAGACAAAAAGATCAGAATGAGATTCATATACACAGACACAATGTAGTACAATTCAAATAGTATCTATAACAATATAATTTTGTAAAAAGCTAGTGGCATTAAAAAACTTTTTCATATATATATGTATTATATATATACATGCACAACCACTCCATAAAAAGAAAAAAAAGGTACATGTTTTTGTACCACAGAGTTTTAAAGATTCTATTAGAATTTGTAGAACATTTTTATTGAATTAAAAATAAAGGTTATAATTTATAGTAAAAAATGTGCACACAGATAATTTTTTTTAGCATTCAAATCTAACAATCAATTATAGAATTATAACAATTATTTTCTCCCAAGGCTTTATAGATCACCAAAAAGTTCACATTTGTAATGGTTTGTCGAGGAATAAACAAATCAAAAACATTTTTTCAAGTTTAGCACAAGTTATGAATTCAGAAAAGTATTTATCGCTATTCTCATTTTGATTTCAACAATTTATAATAAAATTTTATTTAAAATGAAATGTATGATTTTCAAATAGTGACAATAATAAATCCGAATGAAGTCCAATTTTAAAGATTGTCAACAAAAAAAAACTATATACATAGAGAGCTAGCAAATAAAGTTCAATATCTTATAAAAAGGTTGAAACATTTAGCAAACTATTTTCATTGTTTTCCTGAAATAGTTCAGGATAACCTGGCATGTTACCAACAGTTTAGAAATACATTTAGTAACATCATACAGTAAACTGCAAAGCAAAATAAATGGTATCCTGATTACAGATGATCGCCATCTTAGTAGGAAGTTAACATTTATAATTAGGATATCATTCATATCATTGTGCAATGTTACTAAGTGCATTTTTAAAACCACTGGCAAACTGCCTACTTATGAAAAATAAGAAAAACCACTTTATACATGTTTCAAAATCCATTAAATAAGTAAATTTCTCCACCCCACTCGGTCTAAGAATTTAAATGAATTATAACCAGAGGAGAAAATTTTTTAGAAAACTTATGCACATGAACATTATTTTGCCATCAAATATTTTTCTTTTATGAGAAAGAAGGATTTCAAAAGAACTTATATGAATTAAGATTAATTTTCAAAAAAACTTTTGAGTTTATTCTTATATACACGAACACAGATTTTTCTTCTTTTCTTTTGAGAGAAATGCAAGAGAAAATATAGATAAATTTCAAAACCAGAATCTCAAATCACTTAAGTATTGCACTACAGATAATGCTTGTGTCCATATATTTTACAAACATACAAAGAAATGCAGGTGTGTGACAGTAATTATACATGAAAAACACTTAAGATAAAAACAAATGTATAAACAGATACTGTCAAAAATATTACAATACTTTAACAATAGCAGTCACGGGAAGGAGAAAAAAATAAGTATATCACTACAACAGATGAAATCTTGAAATTTATTTTACAAAAGTTTAAAAAAAATGTACAATATTAAGTAGTAAATGCAATTGTGATCTCTAGTTAAGTATGCAGCTGCTTTTGCTGTCCTCCACACAACACATTCTAACCTGACCCAAAGAAATTAAGATGAACAGTATAAAAAGGGTTCTCAAAGATACAGGAAATCAGTCAAACAATCAAAAACAAAAGATTTCTTCTCTATATAAAAAAGAAATAAGTATGGAATGTTTTTCCCTCTTTCCAAATAAAAGCCCACTTCTTTTTATTACTTCAGGTATAAGATTTTTACTAAACAGCTGCACAAGCACTTAATGTGAAAGAAAGCACACTCGGAAAGCTTCCCCTTCCCTCACAGTTTACATTTACAAAAAGATTAATAGATAATTTTCTTAAAATGGCCAGTGATATTGACATTTGGAGTTTAACATTTTTAAATACGGATAAATTGCATCCTTTATCTCAGATACCACTTCTGTATCAGGAAAAAAAAAAACAGTAAATCAAAAATTCCGGGTGTCATAAATCTGTTTCCATTTAAAAAAATTAGAACAAATTAACAGATTGTTGTATTGGAAGTGCGATTGGCACAATAAAATTTGTCAAAAGAATCATTTTTCTTTTGCCATAAAGAATCCAACTCCTTGAAAAGTCTTATGGTATAAACAGCAAACCAATACGGCAATTTATTACAATTTTATAATTTTTTGTTAATGTGAAGACTTATGGGATACCCAATACATTTATGTATTTATTTCATAACTCATGTTACACTTACTTGTAACAAAAAAATAACTCTGGAAACAAATGATGGAGACAAAATCTAAAGGCTACAAAATATAAAAGCTTGAAAATTTTGTAGAGAATAACATTTTTTACATATAATGAGGATTATTTACGGTACTGTTCATGAAGTCGCTTAAAATGGAATTCGCATTAACCTTTGAAAGTGCATAGAGAAAGTAAAGATTTCCGAGTGCTTCTCACATTAACAAAGAAAAATTTGTAAAAAAAAAATTGTTATAAACAAAGTTCCATGCAGATTATAATATTAAAAGTTTTGTGCAAGGATAGAAACAGAAAGCAGAATTAGATGTTAAGTATACAATTAGCATAACTTTGTTCTTGGAAATCACCTGATTTCTCCCATGAACACACTGAAAGTTGGTTAGTTGATTATCCTTGCAAGACAACAGAGAGGGACAGAGTGCACTACAATTTAAGTATGGGCCATCCATCAAGATTGAATAGATACGTGCGAGAGAAGCCAGCTCGGACCTGCTTCGTCAGTAGAGGTTTGTTCACAGGTGGGTAGGTTAGTACTCTTGCAGTTTCAGGTGGTGATGTGGTGTGGAGTTTCAAAGGCTGATGGGTTAAAATGCGAAAAAGAAAAAAAAAAAAGTTTGGTTAGTATCAACTATGAGAGGATAAATTGAATTTGTTATTAGCTAAGCTGTACATTAACTAATTCTGTTGTTGTTATAATACAGGATTGCATTAGAGGTTAAGTAAAAACGTATACCGAAATTATATTAAGGTTTATTTTAACACATGTTTTATACGCTAAACTTAATTTAGGGAAGAAATTGTGTATGACTTATAAACACTAAATACAAATAGTGTCTTGGTTATTCTAACCAACAGGAATTTTTGAAGAGTATAGACTAGAATGTTTAATTTTTTTTTTTAAATTGGAAACTAACCTTCAAAGGTTTGTAATCGAACCAGATCGTTGATACGGGTGCTCACGCAACCCCATATTTCTCCTCTGTTTAATAGCAGCACCTATATATGAGCAAGATATTAGTTAAGACAAACATACTACACAACTATACAAAAAACCCTAGGTTTCAGAGATTCTAAAGTGCATTTTCAATGGGCAAATTTCTAAGTGAACAGGACACATTTTTCCCACCTTTTGGCAAACAATAAACCAGGATGTATAAATCAGTCACGTTATTGTAAACAGATTTTGATGATTTAAGATAAATATTTATACAATGGTTAAAAAAAAAAAGGATATCACAATATAAAAATAAATTTACTAACAACTGTAATATTCCAAAGCTGTTGTAAAAATAATTTAGCATGTGTGGTCAATCTTTCAGCCATTTGAAGTATGCACTCAAGAACCCCTACTGTTAATTTAATACAATGAAATAAGTCATAAAAAAACTACAAAAAACAATGAAAGTAAAAAAAAATTACCATACAAAAAAAACCAACTAAGAATTGTATAATCAGAAAAGAAAAATTGATGAAATTAAAACTGGCTATCATGTCATGGCCCCCAATCAGAAACCTTTAAAGGAATGAATAAAAATTGAGCTTATCAACTTGCAGACACAAGGATTTTGACAAGGCAATTTTCTGAAGCCGAATACTTTAGCTAAAAATTCTGCCGATACTAAAGCACAACCAAGAAAACTTATAAAATACTATTTACAATCTTTAAATAATTCATGACATATGTTCAATATATACATTGTTTGAGGTTAAATTCAACATATATAAATATGTACAGTGACAAGACACTTTTTTTAATCAATATATATATAAATTATATGTACATCTTTAATTTTTATAACTGACTATGCCGAAATTCATTTGGCCCCATATAGTTTGAGATATTTTAAATCTTTTAGAAGAAACACAACAAAAATTAAAATTTCTTAAAATTGAATATTAGAGAAGGAAATATAGAGCTCTAAAAGCTAAGCAATTAGCACACTAATTTGATAAAGCATTTGAAGCATATAACAAAGTAACAACTTTTAAAAGAAAATAAAAACAGGTTAGAATGATTTTCAAACTTTAAAAATTGTAGTTGGACATACAGGAGCATCCGTGTCATATATAAACAAAATTAATAGTTTTTATAACAGGAGTGAAATCTAAAACCTGTATATTAATAGCCAGACTGAGTTTAATATTATTTGAAAACCTTATAAAAATTTATCAGCTATATACAACGTTGTAAAGATATTGTTTTAAAATTATTGGTAAAGGTGCCAAACTTCATAAATTACCAATTAAAATGATTCTTTACAAATAATTTAAACTCAGATATAGTACAATGCCCAGCTATGAAACTTTAAAATGAATCCATTTTCTCACTATGCAATTATCTAATTACATTTCCCTGAGTCCAAAACACACTGTTGATAAAAAATATCAAGCATTAACTTTCACAACAAATGAACATATATATATATATATATAATATATAAAACTCAGTCACATATAAGGGTGGGAAAATTAAAAGGGCAAAACAACCCAATTTTAATCATTTAGAATCAAATATAATAAATAGTAACATAAATGAATAAATTAGAAAATCTTGAAAAATTCACTATGTATCACAGAAATGAGAAAAAAAAAAAAAAAAGACTGAGCAGTACATCAGGCTATAACCTCTGTACCGCAATTGACTTCTCAAATATACACACAATAACATGAAAACATTACTGACTAAACTGGATGCAGCCATAATAATGGCATGAAGAAAAACTACAAGAAACATAAAAAGATAAATTCATTTCAGCTATATTAGCGTCCAAACAACGCACCAGTTGTAGAATGATCTGCATGAGGGTACTCTGCAAGCAAAGGTGATGTTAAAGCAGCATAATGCTGGTAGTCTCCATATGTTGCATACAGCAGGCCAGCATCTGCTGGTGATATAAGAGGTGGTGGTGCATTACCATTGAGTAATGTGGTGGTGGGCATTGGAATACGATGTGATGATAATATCAAAGGGGCACCTAGCGGTGTGCCTGCTGTACGTAGAGGATTTGAAATGGTCATTGGAGGGGCAAGAAGCCTAGTTGCCTCTGGTTCTGTAAGAAACATGTAGATGTCTGTAATTCAAAAAGAAAATGAATTATTATAAAGATTACTAATATTTCTAATAAAGTTAAATGGGGAATACAAAAAGGATCATGTGCATAACAAAACAAATTTAATATATCATCACAAATTTAAACAGTTACGTTGTTTAAATAACCACAAATAACGGTCAGGTGTGGTAGTCAGTAAATAAATTATGACTATTAAGATTATTCAATTTAGGATTAAAATTATTAAATTAAGATTTATCAATAACAGTCAGTAAAAAAGTGTCAAAATACTGTATGTATTAAGCTTTGAGAATGATACGCTCCAGTTACCAAATGGAAGGTATAAATAAGTATGGCTAGTAAAATTTTATCTAAATCAGCCATTGTGACAAATGGCTCATTCACTGACTAACTTATAGATATAATATGGAGTCTCAAAACGTAAAGTTTTCTTGCTTTTAGAATTTTTCTACAAATGAATATGAAAGCGGGAAGGCCTTCAGGTCTTTCCTTCGACATTTTTAGAAATTCTAATTACAATTCTAGATCTTAACAGACCTGCCAACCTTTGAAAATTAGAAATCGTAGCACACAAAATTTGAATTAATTTGAAGGTTGGTTGGTTTGTTTTTCGTGTTACACAGCCCTCTTTTGACATTTATAAAAGGAACAAGTAATATAAAAATTTTGTTTTTAAAGTCAATTCCTACTTAGGTCATCAAAGAAAAATTTAATATAATCCCTTAAGCTAATATTAGTTTTTGTTGCATTAAAATATCTCAATTTGTTGATTTTCTATAAGCAAGTAGGTTTACAATGGAACTCTATGGGAATTTGGCGAAATATTAGAGATATCGCCAAGTTGGTGTCACTTTTGACGACTCATTTTGGCCACCAAATTTGGCGATATATCGCCAAGTTGGCAACAAACTTGGCGGTATTTGGCGACAGAACAAGGGTCCCCCCTATGGTAACCCCTTATTGAAAATACTTTCATTGATCTTCAATAACCAATGGCCGCTTTTTTGTTTCCCATGCAAAACTAAAATTAATTAATTAAAATTTAATTAATATTTGAAAAAACTGTATTAACATTAATTGTCATTCAGTACAAGTTTAAAAAAATGTATTTCAACTTGATAGGATGACTAATGAGTATTTTATTAACGATTGAAAATTTGAACAAGATATATAAATAAATAAATATAGGGAGAGTGTGAACTAATAGTAGGAATTGAATAAGGTTTCAGTTTCAACTCAATATAGTAATTTTTTTCCTCTGAAAATTATACGATTTTTAGAGCTTCTTTTCGTTTCGCAGCATTTTTTTTTTACATTTGTAAAAGGAGCCAGGTTCCAATTTTTTAGCCAAGTGCAGTAAATTTTGACGAAATTCGCGATTTTTTTTCCCGCGATCATTTCAGGACATTTACATTTTTTTTTCTCACAATCGTAATTCCCATTTTTCTAACACTATTCTTTGTTGAAATCTGCACTTTCCCGAAATTAGTGTTTTCTTTCTGCGATCTTTCGGTAAAATTTGAGTTTTCTTACTGATCTTTCGATGAAATTTGCATTTTCTTATGAAAACAACCAATAAAACAAACTAAAATTCTAATATCATTTGATATCTAAAATATAAAAAATGATAAATTAAAAAAAAATAAATTACAACTCAGATGGATTCAAAGTAACTTTTTACTCATAACTGAATTTACACATATTAAACATTAAAAAATTTTAAGACAGTTCTGCTATCATATCATTTATTTGTGTTGTTTCAGAAGGAGTTTGTTGAGTAAGTTTCAATTTTAACATTTTAATTTCAACTACAGCTTTTCTTTTTTCTGTTTCTTTTTTGCTTGCTTCATAATTTTCTTTATTTTTTTAAAGTTTAAATATTCATATCTTAACTTCATGATATTTCGACAAATTTGTATAGCTAAAACATCTTTACGTTAATAATGTGAATTTGGCGAAAATTCTACTTGAAAGTGAATCAGGAGAATCTTGACAAAATTTATGCATACATAAATTTATATTAGGAATTATATGCATAAATCTTTCAAAAGTGTCAATTTTCACATTTTCTTCAGGTGGAAAATTTACATTTAAATGAATATTTTAAGAAATTACTTCTATAGAGAGATAAGAAAATCAAAAATTTAAGATAATGCAAAAAATTACATCAAGTCTGTACTCAAATCTTCATACAGGTAAGATTATGTTAAGAAAAAGTTATATGTATAGCAATGGAAAAACAATATACATACATACAATGTTGTTTCAGCAATTTGCTTTTTAACAGCATCCCAATGTTCTGATTTGAGTGAATTAACAGGGTGACCACAGAAATATAATTTTCAATTTCCCTGATATATTTAACTTTTCCCCGATATATTGCTCGCTGAGCAATGTCACCATTTTCCAGCCAGCGTACGGCACAAAATTTCTTTAGAAAGCATTTCGATCCGGATAATTCAGTATAAATTGCCCGACATGCAGGCACATCCTTAAATAAATTAAATAACACTCAAAAACCCTACAACAGACCAATTTGTTGATTGCATGGCAGCTTTAAAGGCACCATGCATTATATGGAGACCACAGGTACCAATATTTAAAATCTCTGAACTATGTTCACTTTCAAATCTTTAAAAAATGAATGGTTCACATTTGGGCCATCCATTGAAATTTGTAAAATGGATTTCATATTTAGAGGAGAGAGAGCTTCCTTAAAAGCTTCTTTTATGTTGTCAGAAGTGGCACGACCCAAAAATGAAGAAGTGAATAATTTTGTACTTGCCCCAGAATCCTCTTTATTCTAAAATCTGATATTCACATCCATTTGGGTCTTTTGAGAAACTTTATTCAACGATTCGTCAAATCCAGTGGTATAATACATTGAGCCAATTTTGTTAATGAACTATCTTTTTAATAAGGGACTATACCATAAAGGATGGAATATGCAATCTTTGTTCTTTGCAATTGCATTTTTTGTGCTACTTCGCTATCGGAAAACATAGCTCTAAAAAGCATCACATCTTTACTTGCTGATTGCATGGATTTGTGTGTCATTATTTGAATGCACCAAAGAATTTCTGCATTTGTTACTTGGTCATTAATGGAAAATTTCTGTAAAGTTTCAGATGCAACAGCTAATTTGTTATCGGATGAGGAACTCCAAGTTGTTGGCTCAGAACAAAGCGACGTATTTGCAGTAGTAGGGTCAGTTTTTGGTTCTTCTACTTTCAAACTCTCCTCATTTGCAGTTTTTTTAGAAAGCAATGAATTTATTATATTTGGCTGTGATGCAGCTTTCATCCTTTTTTTATGTTCAGCTCCGTTAGCATGACTCGTAAGTGCTCTCTGACCCATATTACTTAGCATAAATGAATAGTGGCATTTTATGCATTTTTCTCTATACACATCATTTAGGCACTTCTCTAATCCAATCCTTAAACTCTGGATTATTAAGCCAATCAACTTGAAACTACGTCGCCATAAATAACTAGTGTTTCTATCCGAATCCAAGTAATAGAAAATATGACCGTCTGCACATTCGATCGCGAGTGGAGTCCGATCCAAAATAACACACGGTATGCAGACGCGATTTCGTTTTGTAACGTTGAGGTGTATAAGTGCATGAACAGTTATTGAAAAATGATTATTCCATATTCAGGTGCGAAGTCACAATAAAAAAGTAATACCATTTAGCGACGCAATCACATTGTCAATACAAGATAAACAAGGCATTGCAAGACAGCGGGAGTGGGCTGAGGCGGGGCAGCAACTGAGTTGCCCATAGCCGAAGAAGTGGCTTCGTGACATCAGTACCAATCAGATAAAAGCGTTTTCTCCTTCACCGCTCCAAGTTAAATTGAGAAGTAGCCGCGCTTCGAATGGAAAATGCATAATGAAAGACCGTTCGCACTATTACAGAAAAAGAAAAATGACAACACATTTTTCACTGATTTTAAGCAGAATTCCCTGATTTTTCCAGAAATCTTAAATTCCCTGACATTTCCCTGTTTTCCAGGTCTGTGGTCACCCTGATTAAATATACTCCAATCTCATTGCGTTTAACCTTTCAAGGGTTGTGGTCACACAGCGTGATCACCTAATTTTAATTCCAAAACTGACAAATGTCACCAAAAATATTTTAATAAAATTTTCCTTTTCTATAGAAAGTATAGAAAAGCAGGTTTTTATTATCTAAAAAAAAAAAAAAAAAAAAAAAAAAAAAAAAAATCGCTTGT
Organism: Maratus speciosus; assembly: GCA_963932465.1. Taxonomy (NCBI): domain Eukaryota; kingdom Metazoa; phylum Arthropoda; class Arachnida; order Araneae; family Salticidae; genus Maratus; species Maratus speciosus. Next base: position 389,529,245 of record OZ010795.1, read on the forward strand.
ATATTCTGATGTCATTCAATTATCACACCATTTTACAAACAGAATTTTTTTGCCCCTGAAAGGGTTAAATACTTCCAAAAGTTAAGGGACAGTGACAGGATGCTTTCGATTGTACACTGTTGAATATAACTGAAATTCTTGACGAATTGTCCTTTAACTTTGAGGATGCAAAAAACATGTTTGACTTCATATTTTTCTGTGAAGATTTAGTCACAGGTACAATTAGGGGGCTAATAATAAATTTAATAAAAAGTGATCACTCATGTAACAGAAAATGTTCAAAATAGCCTAACTGTAGCACATGACTGGGTCCTGTTTAATGTTTGTGTGCATTTGTATACGCATAGAATGCATATTCGTGAAGGTGTTAACATTTCTGTGAAAAATCCAAATGTTTTTATTTATAGCATACAGAGTTTAACCAAATTTAACATCACTTTCCGAAAATATGAAAAACAATAGAAACAGCATACTGCAATTAAAATACGAATATATTGAATATTTTTCATGCGATATGAGCATTTGTATGAAATAATTTTTAAATGTGCATGTGTGAAAGATTCCAAAATTTATTAAATAATTTGGTAGTCTGCTATTTAGGGTATCTTATCTAAAAGTGCAGTCAAATATTGTGAAAACTCAGAAAGATATATCGTTAGCTGATTGACAAATCATGGAAAATCCTTTATAATAAAGCTACTTTTTAAAAGCAACTCACTACATGATTTTTTTTTTTTTTTTTTTTAATTTTCACGATATTTGACTGGACTTTATAAGTTGCCCTATATAGCTGGCTATCAAATTATAAAATAAAAATTTTGGAATCTTGCACGCATGGGCAGTTAAAAATTATTTCATGCAAATGCCCATATCTCATCCAAAATTTAATATATCTATGTTTTAATTGCAGTATATTGTTTCTACTGTTTGTTTCAAGTTTTCTAAAAGCAGCATTAAATTTGGTTGAAACTATTCTATAAACAAAAAAATTTTTTTTTTAAATTTCCTGAAATGTTATCACTTCACGAATATATGTGCTATGCTTACACGAATGTTAAACAGGACCCAAATAGTCATTTGTTACAGTGACAGGCCATTTTAAGCATTTTCGGTTACATGAGTGATTGAAATCATTAAATTTATTGTTGGACCCCTAATTGCTTCAAAACCTTCCCTAAAAAAATGAAGTCAAACATATTCTTTACATTATCAAAGTTCAAGGACAATTCGTCAAGAATTTCAGTAAACATTCGATAAACCATGTACAATCGAAAGCATCTAGTAACTGTCCTTTAACTTTGGATTGCAGTGTATTAAATAATACATCTAAGTTCTAGAACCGTTCTAAAGATAAATCTTGATTATCAAACAAAAGCAAGGTAGACATTTTAATAAGAAAAGTTTTGAAATCAGGATGTCCGGTACTTTCATTGGCTTTTCAATGAGATTTATTTTATTTTCAATTCAACTCTCTCATTAGATGTTTTCCCATCAGGAAACAAATGGCAATTTGAAACAAGTTTAGAGTAAAATTTGAAAAAACAGCCATTTTAGTGTAGCATAAAACAAGGAATTTGTTTTATATATTAGTATTATTTATTTTATAGTTAAAATTTTATTTTATATGTTTAGAGTAGGTCTTGAACCACTACATTCCCTTCTCTCTCTCACAAGAAACCATACCATGAGTGACATTGCACTTCTTAGTCAAAATTATCTGACTTTCCAGGTTTAAACAAAATTACATGATTTTTCCAGATTTTTCAGGTTAACTGATCATTCTGGAAATGAGATGTAGAATTAAGAATCATGGCTCAATCACATTTTAATAATTGTACAAAAGATTCAGAAATAGACGAGTACAATTTTGATGTTCCCAACTTTCAATGAAAATCTAATAAAACATTTTATAAACTTAAATTTTAACTTACTATTATTTTTTCCTGTACTGTCCCTGTAAGTACCATTTATAATAGCTAATTCCATTAGCTGCCTTTTTTTAAGCTCATCTTCACCTTCCGTCTGAAATAAGAAAATTAGATATAAATGTTTTTTGTATTTAAAAAAAAAAGGGGTTTACTAAACATTTATACTTTAGGAAAAATACTTGATTTAACAAACTTTAAAAATTACAGAATTTTTAAGTTTGCCATGGAAGAATTTTTTAAAGATATCTCGTTTGCATTTTAATATTTTTAAATGATTTTTGCATTAAATAGCTGAGATTGATATCTACATCTGCCCTTTTTTACTTTTTCAATTTTCTTTCAGATTTTTTTTCAAGAGGATGCCTTCAGTTTCGAAAATGAAAGTTTCCCAATTAAAAATATCTGTAAACAAAATAAAAAAAGTAAGAAACCTTTTGTACAGATCGATCTCAGAGCGCCAATGCAAAAGGAATTGTTTAAAAATACTGAAATGCAAACAAGATATCTTTAAAAATTTCTTCCATAGGATTAGCATTAGTGAGCGGAACTTTTCAGGTGACTGAAGTAGCCTCTTAAATATAAATCCTCATACCAATACTTTTTATATTTATTATTTTATAAATCGTTCAACATATGAAAAATTCTGCCAGACGCTTACAGAGTTATGTTATGCACAGCACTACATTGTTTAAACTTTTAAAATAAAGTCAGATACCCACTTAAAATTGCTTTTAATAAACTAATCTTTATATTTTCAAGCAGCTTGTAATTTTTTCTTCAAACAAAAATTTATCCTGTCCACAGCATTTAGCATACACTGAAAATATTATAATTGATTTTCAAGGCGATTAAAAGAAGTAAATGTTCTATTACACTCAGCATTGTTACATGGTATTGTTAAAATATACAGCAATATGTGCTAAATATTTCTGAAACATTCAATCAAGTTCATTACAAGTAGAATTAGTCAATATTTTATTATTGGTGTATCTTTTTAACGAAAACAATTTCATTACAAAATTTAGAGTCCCCTGTATCTTGGCAGTTATGCTATTATAATCCTATGGCTGGATAGATGAGAAAATTAAAATATATTACTTTTATAAAAATGGAAGTCTAAAGTTCATTTGACAAAAAGGAGGTTTTGGGATTAAACTAAAAAACTACAAGGGATTGATGCAGATTTTTTTTTTTTTTTTTTTTTGGGGGGGGGGGGGGGCGGCATTTTGAGAAAAGTAAAAATTATTTTTGTGAATATTATAAAATGTAAATTTCACAAAAATGTAATAACTAAATATGAAATCCAGTTACTGAAATTTGAACCAAGCATTTATAAATAACTTCTTTAAGTCTTTCTGCTAAAAGTTTCCTTTCTGATTAACTTGTTTTTTTTTTGCAAGTTACACATTTTAAAACCTAACAATATAAAAATAATTAATGAAGAGTATGTTTTTATGGAACAGAATTTTGTGAAGGGGCCTGTTTTATTAAAAGGAATTTTGTGAAGGGGCTGTTTTATTAAAAAGAATTTTGTGAAGGGGCCTGTTTTATTAAAAAGAATTTTGTGAAGGGGCCTGTTTTATTAAAAAGAATTTTGTGAAGGGGCCTGTTTTATTAAAAAGAATTTTGTGAAGGGGCCTGTTTTATTAAAAAGAATTTTGTGAAGGGGCCTGTTTTATTAAAAAGAATTTTGTGAAGGGGCCTGTTTTATTAAAAAGAATTTTGTGAAGGGGCCTGTTTTATTAAAAAGAATTTTGTGAAGGGGCCTGTTTTATTAAAAAGAATTTTGTGAAGGGGCCTGTTAAGAGGAATTTTGTGAAGGGGCCTGTTAAGAGGAATTTTGTGAAGGGGCCTGTTTTATTAAGGCTGTTCTCAAATCTAAAAGGGCAACTTTCTGACATAAGTTTTAATTTATTTTTGTACGAAAATGCTTGAAACTAGGTGGTGGTGTTGTTCATAAACTATGTCATCGAGCTGTTTTTTCCATTTTTTTTTTTGCAAACGCAATAGATCTTTCAGAAAATTGTGTCAAAGTGGACGTTTTGAACCGAATTTCCGCGCGAAAGTAGAAAAATCACTCAAGAGCGAACGAAAAACAGGTTTGTCACGTGATCGAAATCACTTATAACTCAATGGGTAATTGATTAATCAAAAAATGGAAAAAACAGTTCAATTGCAAATCGCTTCCGCCGCCAGGCTTTCTAATTTTATATCTTTCCCTTAAAAAATGAATTTGTAAATGTGTCAGAACGTTTTGCACTTGTTGAGCAGAGCAGTTAAGAACAGCCTTAAGAGGAATTTTGTGAAGGGGCCCTGTTTTATTAAGAGGAATTTTGTGAAGGGGCCCTGTTTTATTAAGAGGAATTTTGTGAAGGGGCCTGTTATATTAAGAGGAATTTTGTGAAGGGGCCTGTTATATTAAGAGGAATTTTGTGAAGGGGCCTGTTATATTAAGAGGAATTTTGTGAAGGGGCCTGTTATATTAAGAGGAATTTTGTGAAGGGGCTGTTTTATTAAAAGGAATTTTGTGAAGGGGCTGTTTTATTAAAAGGAATTTTGTGAAGGGGCCTGTTTTATTAAAAAGAATTTTGTGAAGGGGCCTGTTTTATTAAAAAGAATTTTGTGAAGGGGCCTGTTTTATTAAAAAGAATTTTGTGAAGGGGCCTGTTTTATTAAAAAGAATTTTGTGAAGGGGCCTGTTTTATTAAAAAGAATTTTGTGAAGAGGCCTGTTTTATTAAAAAGAATTTTGTGAAGAGGCCTGTTTTATTAAAAAGAATTTTGTGAAGGGGCCTGTTTTATTAAGAGGAATTTTGTGAAGGGGCCTGTTTTATTAAGGCTGTTCTCAAATCTAAAAGGGCAACTTTCTGACATAAGTTTTAATTTATTTTTGTACGAAAATGCTTGAAACTAAGTGGTGTTGTTCATAAACTATGTCATCGAGCTGTTTTTTCCATTTTTTTTTGCAAACGCAATAGATCTTTCAGAAAACTGTGTCAAAGTGGACGTTTTGAACCGAATTTCCGCGCGAAAGTAGAAAAATCACTCAAGAGCGAACGAAAAACAGGTTTGTCACGTGATCGAAATCACTTATAACTCAATGGGTAATTGATTAATCAAAAAATGGAAAAAACAGTTCAACTGCAAATCGCTTCCGTCGCCAGGCTTTCTAATTTTATATCTTTCCGTTAAAAAATGAATTTGTAAATGTGTCAGAACGTTTTGCACTTGTTGAGCAGAGCAGTTAAGAACAGCCTTAAGAGGAATTTTGTGAAGGGGCCCTGTTTTATTAAGAGGAATTTTGTGAAGGGTCCTGTTATATTAAAAGGAATTTTGTGAAGGGGCCTGTTATATTAAGAGGAATTTTGTGAAGGGGCCTGTTTTATTAAGAGGAATTTTGTGAAGGGGCCTGTTTTATTAAGAGGAATTTTGTGAAGGGGCCTGTTTTATTAAGAGGAATTTTGTGAAGGGGCCTGTTTTATTAAGAGGAATTTTGTGAAGGGGCCTGTTTTATTAAGAGGAATTTTGTGAAGGGGCCTGTTTTAATTAAGAGGAATTTTGTGAAGGGGCCTGTTTTATTAAGAGGAATTTTGTGAAGGGGCCTGTTTTATTAAGAGGAATTTTGTGAAGGGGCCTGTTTTATTAAGAGGAATTTTGTGAAGGGGCCCTAAATAGGCCCCAAATTTTGCCTGGGTCGACCCCTGACTACATATTCACAATTTCAGTTTACAGTCTTGTCTTTTCAGATCTTTGTCATTTTCTAACAAAAGAAAGTATACAAACTTCATATGTTGATAAGTTATAGCAAAGTGATTGCAAGTTAACACAAAAATAGCAGATAGATAACTAAAGGAGGGGGGGGGGGGAATTTCACCTTTTTAAGGAGCATGATATCAGAGGCTGCAACTACAATTAGCTAAGAGTATATATTGTACAGAATGTAGAATAACTTTACATAACAAGGCATACACATAGAAATATAATTTATACTGCAAATGAAACAACAAATCAAGCATTATAAATTTTTAAATGATTTCTGAAAAATTTTGCAAGTTTTTTGATGAAAACATGACACACTCCCTATTAAAAAAAATTCTTTTATCACTGATGGTAGGCAAATATGCAGCTGCAATAGATATGAATGATCTAGGTTTATATTTAAAAAATTCTTTTATGAAATAAGGATTGTTTAAAAAAGTACAAATGATTTAAAATTTGATTTTTTTTTTCAAAAAGAAATATGCAAAATTGATACAAACATTGAAGATCTATGACTGAATGCAATATATGTATAATTGGAATTCTAGCTTTGAAATATAACACCTTTATAGCTCCAAGTGAGTGTGTGTGTCTGTGGGGGGGAGGGGGGGGGGGAGGAATTAAATTTCAATGGGAAAAAATAAAGACAAGAGTCAGTTGGACTCGCAATCTGAGCATTCCGTACCATTATATTACAGTTACAAAAAATTTCATTACAATGCGTTAATTTGACACTGGTACCGATTAAAGAAATTCCCTATAGGGGTCCATTTTTTTTTTCTTTTCAGGTATGGAACCCTAAAACTGTCAGCATCCTCAAGATATATTTTTTGTAGGATATAACACAAAGCTTGTAGATTTTCAAAATAACAATACTTGACACAATCTATTAATTTTTTTTTTAAATTCCTTTATTTCTAAAATCATGTTCTGTCTGCAAAATTCTCTTAATGTTAGGTCTTTGTGCAATGCAACAACTTAACATGAATAAGAACTAGTTAATACAGCGAAAGCTTTCATATGATCAACCCCTAATTTACAGCAAAAAAAAAAAAATCCCTGTTCCAAAATACTTATGGAATGCATGTTCCAAACTTATCACCTTCAGATACTGTGCAAACAGTATTTTCATGAATCATCCCTTTACAGCAAGGCCACAATTCACAGACAATTGCTGCTTGAATATACATATTTCTTAAATTAATGGATTTATTTATTATTCATATTTCTGGTGATTGGAATGATATGACTGCTGCGTATGTTAGTAAAAATACACATCCAACACAATATTGCAGGAATATACTTTTTGTGAAAGATATGAGTGTGGTAAAGTTTAAAACTTGGACATATGTAAAATCTTATACAGAGTATGGCTAGGAAGAAAGCAAAAAAAGAGTGACAAGCACATATGCTGAATTTTATTGTATATAATATTACACATTTTTTTTTAAGTTAGAATGTTTATTACGTTTTAAACTACAATGCTTCTTTAAATGCATAATGCAAACATACAGCAAGAAAAACACTTTTTTCACTTATATACAATTTTAAATTAAATTAGTGTTAAGATATTTAATCCATTGAATTATTCTGCGATATTTTTAATTAATATATTTACGACTTCTGAACTGCATGAATCGTCTTTGATATTAACATTGTCATTTTTATATGTACATGAAATTTGCAGACTAATATTTAAGTGATTTAGAATTCAATAGTATTTTTCATTTTACTATAAATGTATTGCATCTATATAATTGTGATTTTAAAATCTGCTTAAATGTTCAACTTCGGTTCCGTTTCCAAATAGATTATTAGTCGCCACCCCCCCCCCTCCCACCCCCAAGAAAATGTTAATTGCACAAAATTTGCATGTATTCCTATTTATATACTAAAAAATCAAATAAGCATGAAATTAACTGCATGAAAATGTCAGAAAGTATCAACTTTAGATTTGAGAAAAAAAATTTATTCAGGCAAATATACAAAGTATCTAGGCAACTGACAAAATCAACTAAATATTCGGCAGAAGGGTAGAATATTCATCATATCTCTAATGTTACTTCTGCATCAATCACACATTTATCATACTATCGTTACTGCACCAAAACTATCAAAAATGTTTATATACAAATGGACCCAAATATTCTAACTCAAATGGAATTAATGCAAATTATCTCTTTAAATACTTTTTTCATTATTTCAGCATCATCACATTAAGAAGCTCATAAGCCAACTTTTTATATGACAGCTCTGCAGTAGCAGTAAATGAAGAGAAAAATTCACCAGTTTGAGTACCTCAGAGTAATTTCTCAAACAGCTCCCCCACCCTGCATATGCATATACACCCAAAAAATTCATTGCATTAACCTTTTTGTGACGGAATGATGCTTAACAGAATGTCTTTCCATTACAGGTGTGTCTTACATGCATCCGTTGTAAATGTCACTAGTAGACGAGTTGTTTATAACGATCTACTAGACAGGTGTATCATATTTGCATTTTCAATTATACACATTAAATTTGTATTTTTTTTTTAAATAAAAAAGATGGAGCTTCATGTCCACTACAGTTAACTTATTTGAACCTTTCGGTTATTGACCTTGTGTCTGTAGAATGCTTTCCGAATCTTTTAGTTTGTTCCGATGCAAGAGCAGTAGAGCAGTAAACAAAACTCAACTGACGGTCAGTTGTGTCCCAACGTGAAGTAATTATCGGAAGGTTTCAGATGCTTTGAAATATGCTTTCTTTCCTTGGGGCAGATAAGGGTTGCTGCAACTGCTTTAGAAATTCCAGTTTTTATTTTATTTGCATCTTCCTTAGCTAGTAAACGAAAATTTTTTGTGCTGGTTAAGAGAATTTAGCTAAGATTGTGATGGCTAAGAGAAAGAAATTTTTAACAGAAGAAAAGTACACTTGAATCGTAAATAAGCATATGAGTGATTATTTTGATAGTGAAGGCTCTCTAGATTTAACAGAGTAGCGAATCAGGTATAACATATTATAAGTATGGTATAAGAAATTATTCTTTGATTTAATGGATATTGCTTTGTTGAATGCCAATGTCTCAATGATAAAAAATATGGGACTAAAACTCCATTTGTTCAATTTAAAATGAGTGTTGACAAATATTTGAAAATTACGGAAGTTTCAGGATAGAAATGCAGTTCACAGCTAAATCAACATCCACATCTTTAAGACTTTCTTGGAGGTATTTTCCTTTGCTATATGTCAATAAAAAGAGGTGAAAAAAAGCAGGTGGTGTGTAGATTGTTCACAGATTAAGAACGCAACGGAAATTTACTCTTGTGAGCTATGCAACATGGGGCTTAGTCTTTAAAGAAATGATAAATACAATCATCACACACCGTCTCCTTTCCGAATTATTTATGCATATAATATTTACAACATATGTTTTATTTTTTGGATTTGCTTAGGTGTAGATTTATATAACGTTTTGATCCTATATAAAGATTCTGTATAATATTTAGTTAAGTCAAATATTTTATTTTTGCATATAGATTTTAATGAAAATATTTTCAGAATGTTTTGATATTTTGTTTTTTTAAAAAAAGGTTAAGCTGAGCAACGCAAAATGCTTTGTCCTCAGAGACAGATACACTCCAACAGCACGCTGTCCCTGTAGAGAGTTGTGTTGAGTAACATACCGTCATGTGAAACGAGTTTGGAACTGATGCATATAGGACATACCTGTCGCGAAAGGGTTACTCCAGAAAATATCAGAAATTGTTTTTAAAAAAGGTGGATTTCCACCTTTTTATGATTATATTTCATGAAAACTATCTTTTCATAACAGATTTCTAAAAGGATTTGTTTCAAGCAACTTATGATACATACACATTCTTAATATGAAATTCTTATTGATAATCGCCATTCTTTTCAGAATTGAAAGCAATCAATGTTTTCTTCTAACACAACAGTAGATAATGTGCCTGATTGTTAGATTAATAAGGCCATCACATGACAATGTATGTAAAATGCAGCAAGCAAGTTAAAATACATTACCCTACCCAGAGTTTTTTTTAAAGCAAGCTGCATTCAAATCTAAATGTTTATATTTTTTAGAGAATCCAGTTTATAAGCAAAAAGAATATTATACAATACAGTTTAAACACAAATACACACACACACAAAATCTAGACAGGCACCTCCCCCCCCCCCCTCCTTTTCTCTATGGAGCTATGAGAATGTTAAGCAAAATCGTTCATCCATAAAATATATTAGAGAAGCTTCAAATTAAAATCCAAATTAATTAAAATAGTTTATTCATTATGGAAAAAGGTCAACAAATTGATTATATCTATTAAAAAAATTATTACTTAATTTTTAAAAAATAAATATTAATGCAAAAAAATGTATACTTTGAATTGAAAGCAACACTGGTTTGCAATAAGTTTCATCCAATAAAACCTCCCAAATTATCAATTTAAAGTTTAAATAGATTATTCTTTTGTAGCCCCTATAAATCTAAAGTGACTTCATTTTTGTCAACATTTAAATATTATACAGTCATTATTATACAATATACTCACTACCGGAATAAGTAATTTCCTTATTTCTTCTACAGCTCTTTGAAGTTTAACAGTAGCTCTATTATTAGAATCTTCTACTGTGATAAGGACATGTAGTTCATCATTTAAGTGTTCCCAATTGGGCTTGCCTCTATTTTGCTCTTCCTGTTAAACATAAATATATTTAAAAAAAAAAAAACTATCATAGTCCAAGAACAGTTATTAAAATTAAAGATATAATCATATTTGGATATACTTAATAAAAATAAAAGCAGTTAAAATTGAGAAATATTTTTGATAAAATTTTAGTAAAAATTGTTGTGCATTAATGCCAATATGATCACTTCTCTGAAACAAAAAAATTTTCCTGTAAAAATAAGTTTTGAAAAATATTCATCTCTAGAGTAAAAAAAAATTAAAAAATCTAGCACATAATCTTTTCTGATTTAGCAACACCTCTCAAGATGTCTTAGTCTTAAATGAACATGGGTAGTTAAAGGTCATTCTATTGTAACGGAAAGATTCAGCTATTGGTTGGAGCTACAGATTGACGTTTAACATTTATATAGATTTTTTTAAAGGGTACACCAATATTTTAAAAAGAAATATAATTAAAAAGAAGTTTTAATTAAAATAATTGAAAACATTTAAACAAATGCAAATTCCTTTTAAACAAGTTTGAAGAATTTTTGTCATGTTAAAAGATATGAAAATTTGGGTTCACATGCAGAGTACAATAAATTTTAATATTTAAGCTAAACTAAATTAACATTCATGCAAATTGATTAATAAAGCAAGGAAAATTAACTCACTTAATCCAGCTAAACTGTAAGATAAAAATAAATGTTAATAATGATAGTTATATGCATTAAAAATGTTAAGGTTAACAATTATTAACAAAAAGGTAGCATCAACATAGATTTTACAAATAAATTTCAATAATTTTGTTAAAAATACTCGTTATAAGTGAAATTGACACCATGAAAGATTGCACATAGCCATGCGAAAATCATTGGAAAATCGAGGTGAGAGACATACACAAAGGATTAATATATATATATATATATACCGGGTGTCCCAAAAAGGACTGACTGATTTTAAAATTCAATAACTTGCAAACGGTGACAGATATTTAAAAAATTCTTGCAGGAGGGTTATGCATAAGGTCAAAAGTTTTTTTACAGTGATTTTCAATTTTAGTTCGAATTACAAACAATAGATGGCGCTGTAAGCAATAGTCGCTAAATACAGGCTCGATTTCTGGTCCTTTATCTTTTTCCATGCTGAAAAAGGAGATGGAAATGTATTATCCGGGCCACGAAGTACCAAAAATCGAGCCTGAATTCAGCGTCTATTGATCGCAGCGCCATCTATTGTTTGTAATTCGAACTAAAATTGAAAATCACTGTAAAAAAACTTTTGACCTTATGCATAACCCTCCTGCAAGAATTTTTTAAATATCTGTCACCGTTTGCAAGTTATTGAATTTTAAAATCAGTCAGTCCTTTTTGGGACACCCGGTATATATATATATAACTATTCAGTAATTAATGTGGCTCCTATGGGCAGCTACAGGCCAATGAACAGAGAGATATACTGTCGATGAGGCCATTATTGGCTACCTAAGCACACCTTGTCAAGCTGCATCCATTGCAGCATACAGTATGGGCAAGTGCAACTCATGACTGTTGAGATCCCACATGTGTGTTCCATGGGATAAAGAACAGGCGAAGCAGCTGGCCAGGAAAGTATGAGATTTCATCCACACTACTATTGAGAATTCTCCATGCTATGTGTGTGGTGGGTGGGCATTGTACTGCTTCAACGATGTTCTAAAAGGTAGCCCGCACCAGTAGTTGAACTACAGCCAAACAACTTGACGGAAGTACGGCTCCACTGTCAAACTATCTGAAATGTGCACAAGGGCTATTCTGCTGTCTGAAAACACACCTCTCCAAAACATTATGCCTGGTGTGAGGGCAGTTTAACACTCAGTGATATGGGCTGCCAAGTGATGTTGCCCAGGTAGCCGGCTTGTAAGTCCACAACCATCATTCATCCATATACAAAAGCGAAAGTTGCATGTGATCAATATACTATGCCACTGCAATGACACCAAGCTAGGTGTGCAGTTTTATGTGGAGTGCTCGGTAGTATTCCAGTGGCTATTTGCCTTTCATTTGGCCATGCCTCATGCAACCTGTAGCAGATGGTTTAGGAAGATACAGAATGCACCCTTTGATGGCAGCAAGTAGCTTTGGATGTGATATGATGTAGCGAACGGGCCTCGATGTGCTGCTTAGCAAATCTGATCATCAGTGAACTATGTTGTGCACCTGTGAAATTCAGTCCCTGTTCGCAATGATTGCAGATGGTCCTACACATTGCTGGATGGTACTCATGTAGCGTCCAACATATGTAGCAATCGCATGTGCATAGACAAACCAAGGTCGTGAATTTTCAGTTTTGTTATCTATCCATTAACTGCTGGTATTCAGATCTCTGACATCTCTGCGGTATTTCCAACACTTTTCAATTGATCCCCAGTAGCAGAAAATTCTTAAAGTGTCTGCAACAGATTCTTCAGGGGCAGAAAGTAATCTGCTGGTAAAATATATTACAATTGAAGCGTTAATTAAACAGTCAGAATCCCTTACTTGTAATGTCTTTATACATTTTACTAATAATAACCTTAAGTTTACATATTAAGTAATAAAGAGGTAAACATAATATAAAAAAAAATAAAGGTTTTATAGAAAAAGAAAAAATCTGTGACGCCCATTTCCCGCCTTGAACTTTCTGCTAAAGGGAACTGATTCACTGCTGTAATCAGTTGCCGATAGCATTGAAAGGATAGGTTAGATGCTGACTATAAAAGCCAGTAACTAGGTTCCATGTAACCAATGTGCACACAAACTTTTGCAAATTCCTCTCACTACTACCAGGACTGTAATTGTCATGTGCCTATGTGCATTCCTTCACTGTGTTGCAATTTCATTTTTTATGAGCATATTTGCTGCGGAAAAAAAACACATTAGGCAAGCACAGTCTAAAAAATTCAAACATTCTTAAAAGTTAAGGATATTGGAGATACTTAATGTTTTATTTAAACATTTTCCGGTCTCTTGAGGGTATTAAATATGAAGCCTGCCAATATGTCAGATGGAGATTAAAGTCTTCATTCAAAAAAATTTAATTGAAATTATTGCTGCAACCTTATTTAATACAATTCTACATTTGTTTATATTATTCATGATAAAGATTTAAAATTGTGCAAAAATTGAACATATAATAAAAAGTAAAAGTTTATAAAAATTTAGGTTTATTCTATATAAAAGCACAGAATAGGTTCAATAAAATTACCAAAGAAAGTTTATTTTGGAAAGATACACCATGAACAATTTAACAGTAAAAAAGGCAGTGCAATTTTCATTTGATTATTAAATTGATGTCAAAGATAAATATAAGTTCAGAATGAACACTTATCAATAGTTAAGAAACAAATAACCGATAATTTTTTTTAAAATACAGCTAAGATCTGTATTTGATGTGCTTAACACGTTGAGTGCCACGGTGAAAGATACTGAAATATTTACAATATTTTAAGTAACTAGGGGGCTCTGCCCCCTACGAGCTACGCTCGCCAACCCCCGTTCAGACACAGCAAACTCTAAAAGCAAGCTAATTTGATCGTCTTTAAAAAAATTTCTGAAGAATGAATTATAATTAAAATAACAGTGGCGATCTCCCTGCTAAAGGGTTGTTTTCGTCTGATTAAATCAGATCAGTGAAACATGTAAAAATAAGCTAATAACTATAAAATGAATTAAGTAAACAGAGTCTTTGTCTCTCGGTATTTTTTATAAGTTTTTTTAAATAAGACATTTTAAATGTATCACTTTAAATCTGGCGTAATTTTCACCAAAGGTTTCTGTCTCATTTTAATAATCAGGTGAAAATACTTTCATTGTTAGAAAGGAAATATTATCTGCGCTATCTTAGAATTATCAACAACTGTTTAAAAAGATTATCTCAAAATATCAAATAAATGTCTCGCATAAATTAATTTAAACTAATAATAAACACACATACTACAATATACATTAAAACACACATTCACACATAAATAACGCCTGCAGTCAACAGTCAAAGGTATATATAAATATTTTACAGACATACATACAATAAATACAATAAACCCAACTGGAGTGAAAAATTAGCCAGAGCCAGGAATCGAACCCGTAGATCGATGTAATAGTAAAATCTATTCATCGTTGTCCGGTCATCCAAGGCTGTTGTAAATGGCTGGTGACTTCCCCAACATGGTTTATTAGTGAGAAATTGCAGACTCAGGCATCGGCCGGAGTAGCTCAGTGGTTAGAGCGACTGCCTGGAGTGCAGTGGTCCCGGGTTCGATTCCTGGCTCTGTATTTTTTCACTCCAGTTGGGTTTATTGTATGTATGTCTGTAAAATATTTATATATACCTTTAATTTAAACTGTTTGGCAATTTTAAATAGGATGTAATTTCCTCCATGTATACTTTTAACGCATATTAATGGATTTATTATTTTACAATTTTCTTTCTCTTTTAAAATTCATGCGTAAATATAGTTTTTATGACGTAATTATAAATATCTTCCTGCTTTTAATATGTAATCAATTTGCATTTGAAAGTTTTATTCTGTTTATAATAGTCACGTGTAAACAATTTTTAATTTGAAGGAAATATTATTCATTGCACTGTTTTAAAATTTGGCAACAATTTAAAATAACACCCGTTTCTAAAAGTTGTAAAAAATGCCTCTGAAAATGCTGAAAAATTGAATTTAAAATAGAAATAAAACTTCAAAAAATGATTCAAATAAAAAAAATAAATGCAGTCTGCACACCGTGAACTTCTAATGTATAAAATGATCTAAGAATGATTAAATTCCTATGTATAGTTTTTGCTCCTATAAAACTTTTTTAATGGAACGATTTTGACCAACTTTAACATTAAATATCTCTTTAAATAATTCTTCGATTTGAAAACTGTCTGCATCAGTGTGTTTATTAAACATTTCTTTATAATACCACTGATTTTCATATTTTTGTATGCAATGTTTTTAATATTAACAAAGAAAGACCTCCGGTCACAAAAAATTCAAAATCAGCGGCGGCGGTGACATCGTTAGTTACTTTTTTTTAGAATAGAGAGATTTTTAAGAAAGTATAATCCTGTAATAAATAAAAGGTAAGTAAATTTTAAATAATTACTTAAAACAATATATACATTTTTAGTTTTATATCACATTTTAGACCATCAGTCATTGGTGAAAGGCGCATTCTAAACAGAAAGTTCAGTGTCAGCCACCAATGACTGACGTGGCACTTTAACGTGTTAAAATAAATATGTAAACTTTTGACAAATTTTTAAAGTTTTAGATTTCTAAACAATTTTTTTTACTATGAACTGTTTTAATTGAATCAACAGCTTTCAAGAAATGCTCTTTATAAATTTAAGGAAAATTAATTTTTTTAAATACATTTGAATGTTTTCTTACTAAGCAGCCAACTAGTTTTCCCTCTATCAATATAAACACATTTATAAAGAAAAGCAAAATAAAGTTCAGCTTTCATAAGTTAAATGCCTAGAACATGAGTTTTCATATCTTCTTATAATTTTGCATTTCTCATACAGGAGGAAAACATTTGAATTTTCCTTAATTTCAGACATTTTCATTAATTCTGCAGGATAGAAAAATTTGACTAATCAATGTACTTTCAACACGTACAGGTTTAGAATCCAGAATTTCTAGACCTAGTCCAGCATAAAAAGCTAGAAGTTCAGCCTGAGCACATTCAAAAGTTTCATCGGCTAGGCCTGGCTTGTGTACAAATCAATTAAGTAAGACACAGCCCATCTTGCACAAATCAAATTAGACACAGCCTATATACAAAACTATGAAATGAGGCACAACCCACACACAAATTAATGAAATTAGACATGACCCATGTACCAATCAATGAAATTAGCAGGGGTGATTGTGAAATCATGAAAAAATACCTGAAATTTTAGTGAGAGAAGTTTTGGTATGGAGAGATAACACATAATTTATTGCAGGGAGGTCCATTTCTCTCATTATGAAATATACTACTTTTAATTATGTTTAACAGTCATGAAATTGATATTTTAGTGTTATTTTATGAATTTAACTATCAGAAAAACTGGAATTCCAGTAGTGAAAATGAAATAAATACCTGAATTCAGGTATATTACCTGAACACAATCACCCCTGAATTAGGCATGGCAGTGCACAAACCAATAAAATTAAGCACAGCTTGTGCACAACTTAATTTCTGCAAGACATGTTGCTAATTAAGTATCATACAATTAAAATTCATTAAAAAGAATAGCGCATACATATTTAAGTACAATCTGGCACACAAAAAAAGCAGTTTCTATAATAACTAAACATTATTTTCAGATAGAACTGTAATACACAGGGCTATGATTATTCACTATTTGTAGATTAAACATTTTATGCTTTTCTTTATTACCATGCAGAATAAAGAAAAGGAAATGAACAATCACAGTTTTTAAAGAATAACCAATGGAATCAGATGAAAATGTATTAAATATAAATTAAAGGAAATATCTTTGTCGATATAGATAAGAATAATTCGTCAAAATACATATTTTATATTCACAATTATTCCCTAGTAATTTATTCTGCTCTATTTTTAAAAATTAAACATATTTAGAATCAGCACAGTTCTTTTATGTAATTTGAAAAATATCCAGTTTTGATTCATATGAAAATATTCTTTGAGACCAGTTGTTAAGTGCAATAAAAAAAAATTCACCCTAATTCCAGTCTTGTTTTATTCATTTTCCATGTTTGTAGTGATTTTATTTTACAGGTCTTAACTGTTAATTCCACTTCATCTAATCATAGCTACATTGTTTTCTACTACGATACAGTTTTTCTAAGCCTATTTTACAGTCAGAACTTATAGCAAAACCATTTCTTTAAAAAAACTTTGTTATAAGGTGATTTCCTGATTTAGACATAAATAGGGCCTTCCTAAAGTCATACATACTTCATGTCTAAAGCCAAATTTAAAATTTCATTAAAAATAATCTGACAAAAGACAAAGTTTTTATTAGCATTGTTCTAACTGAAATGTCTTCTTTCAAATTAAGAATAAACATTTTTTCAAAAATGAGCAATTTCTTTTTCCATATTTTAAATTTAAACTTTTCAAAAGGAGACTTACTTTATTATGTCCCAGAATTCATAATATTTCCCAGATTTTAATATATATGTATAATATTTGGTTTCTTTTGGAAATGTCTTGATATGTTTATAAGGAGCTAAATTTTGTCATTGTAGGCCTAATGCTGGCAAAATTGGATGAAATAACATATCTTCGCTATGAATTAAACCTGCAAGCTCCTCTGATGATTCTGTAGGTTATTCATAGTTTCTTTTTATCCATTTCCCACTGTTCATATTTTGTTTATTTTCAGCATTTTATGAACTTTTTTGCACATTGTTTTAAATCTGCAGAAAAAAGTAAGCATGGGCTGGTGCAAGAGTTAAAAATACATTCGAATGAGATTTAAAAAGACTAACTGTAACACCGATTACAATAAAGTGTTTTAGTTAACTAACACATACATTAAAATTTTCAAATGGATCTAAATATTGTTCATTAAATTTATAATTACCTTCTTTTTATCTCTCATAGATCCTTTACCTCTCACCATAATTTTACAACCAGTTTCTTGTTCAAGTTGTTTGGCTGTCATACCACGGGGGCCAAGAATTCGACCAACAAAGTTGTACTGAAATTTAATAATACACTTAAAAAGATCTGTAGAATAAAACTTAACATACAATAGAGAAAATAGAATGCATAAATTTATAAATAAACATCTAATTTTAACACTTATTACATTAAGCTGCCCTATGAAAAAATGCAATTTCTTCCTCTACTGCAAAAATGGCAATTATGATACAAATCACAGCTACAAAAATAGACAGGCTATGATACGCCACAGATCTCGGCTGCTTTCCAGCCTACTTTGATCTAGAGGTCAGTAGGGGGGCCGGGCGGACGGGGCACAAAACAAGTACAATTATGACACAGAATCAAAGTTTAAAGTTAAAAACATTTCTAACAATCAAGATTTTCCAGGCTTTAATTTGATGGGGGAAAAACAAACATCCATTTAATATAAACTGAGCAACAAATACTTTATAAAGATTTCAAATAACACTGGAAATTTCTTTATGCATGTGCAGAAATATTTTCAAAAAATTAGAACATTGTCATAAATTCGGGAGACATACATGCTAGTTATAATGTACAACTTTTCCTATTTGGAAGCATCTGTTATTAAAACTAATCAAGGGAATAAGACAACATTTTACAATTAGACTATTGAAAACATAAAGGTGACATTCTATAAATTTTTTTAAAAAAATCCAAAAGAGCAGTATTAGAGTTGCTGTGCTTTTGTTTGGATGAGCACTGAACACATTTCCTCATCCATTCAAAAAATTGTTGCATGAACATTCCCAGTATATTTCTAAGGGAAATAGAGGCATTGTCTTTATGCATGCACACACACATGAAGAAACAACAACAATAAATCTATTTTACTGATGATTTATAATGATGTATTAGACTTGGATTTCCACGGTGCTGAAATTTTTCTTTTATCACTAACTTTTATACTAAAAACAATTAAATTATATTTTTCTTTATATTAAAGGTGATTTTCCATTCATTAATCTTAGGTACAGATACCTCCAAACAAAAAATTATTTTATAATCAACTTGCATATTCAGATTTCAAAAGTTTTCTATAAGTAGATTCTGGAATTATACCCCCCCCCCCCCCCCAAACTACTCTACACTTTAGACATTTTTTAAAACAAATTTATAGAAAAGCAGAAACATCCAGATAAGAACATACAACAGTTAGGCAAATTTTGATAACCTCTTTTCCCCAAATATCTTTACAGGGGTCGATCCAGACAAAATTTGGGGCCTATTTAGGGCCCTTCCACAAAAATTAATTTAATAAAATGGGCCCTTTCACAAAATAAATTTAATAAAATGGGCCCCTTCACAAAAATGAACTTAATAAAACAGGCCCCTTCACAAAATTCCTTTTAATAAAATAAGCCTGCGTAACATTATTTTTCATAAAAATCATTTTAAAATGTGCAATTTGTAAATAAAACCAGGTCACGAAAAACAAAAACTTTAGCAAGGATATTTAAAGAATGTTTTTGTTCATAAATTCTCGGTTTGAATTTCAGTAATTGGATTTCAACTTTCCTTACAAAATGTTATTTTTCACAAAAGTATAATAAAGTCAAAAATAATTTCTACTTTTCACAAAATGGGCCCCAAGAACAAAAACCTGCATCGACCCCTGCTTTATATATGCATTTTTAAAATTCTATATAAATAGAACTATGGCATTTGAACATTAACAAACACACAAAAAAACTTTTACAATAGTCAGTTTCTAGCATGTGTACAAAAATACCACATAGAGATTTCAATAACATTTTTAAAATGTTAAGTTTTAAAGAGAATAACAATCATTAAAAGTTGTTTGCAAATACTAATTTAATATAAAACACGATACAAAAGGCAACTGTAAAGGATTAAATTTATAGCATACAGATGGTCATTAATGACCAAACACTTTAAATTTTAGACATTTTGTCGAATATTGAGAAATATACTTGTCAGATTCTTCTGGAATTTCAGAATTAAAAAGAGCAGGTTTGACCTGCATATTTATCAATGTCAATTTGATAAGAAGGACAATTGGGGGACCAACAAAAAATCCAAGAAAAAGAATACTTGGGACCACCCTGTAAAATAAAATGCACGAAATGATCAATCGCTGCAGAATACAAATGGCAATGACAGACAATGAATGTACAATGTGTATTCATTTGTGTAAGAATAGCATAGCACATATATTAATAGAGATATAGCGATTAAAAAAAAAAAATTCTAGCATGTTTTTTGCTTATAACAAGCAGGGTTATCAGCCAAATTTAACCGCCGGTTTCAGAAAAATTGACAAAATATAGTAGAAACAATATAGTGCAATTGGAATACAAATATATTAAATATTTTATGAAATGTAAACAGTTGTGTGAAATAATTTTTATCTGCACATGCGCGAATGTTAACAAGAATCTTTTTACATAATTTAATAGTCAACTCTATAGAGCAACATATAAAACAAATCCAGTCAAATATCGTAAAATTTCAGAAAGATATCGACGTTAGAGTGAGCTAATTTTTAGTTCTCTAAAAGCAGCTGAATGATAAGGGATTTTCCTCAAATTGTCATTTATTAACTGACTTTCAGTTAAAAAAGTATTTAGTGACTATCAACGAGTAGATTTGGAAAAAATACTTCGATTTTGATTCTTTTTATCATGGTATGGGCTCGTTCTGGTGGTAACTAAAGCATCAATAAAAAATGAAAATTAAAAAATTTAATTAAAATTGACAATTTGTGGACAAACCCTTATCATTCAGCTAGTTTTAGTGAGCAACTAAAAATCAGCTCCCTCTTTCGGCGATATCTTTCTGAATTTTTACAATATTTGACCTTTTTTTTTTTTAACAAGTTGCTCCAGAGTTGACTGTTAAATTATGTTAAAAGATCCTTGTTATCCTTCGCACATGCACAGATAAAAATTATTTCATACAACTGCTCATATTTCCCAAAATATTTAATATATTTATATTCCAATTAAACCATATTGTTTCTACTACATTGTCAATTTTTCTGAAACTGACATCAAATTTGGTTGAAAACACTGCATTTTATAAGCAAAAAACATGCAAGAATTTTTTTTATTTCTTAAAAAAACACTATATCTCTTAATATATGTGCTATTCTTACACAAATGAATACACATATTGTACAATGTCTGTTTATTTATGTTATGTAGCGGTAGATACTTTGTGCATTTTATTTTACAGGGTGATGATCCCAAGTATTTTTTGTTGGCCCCCTTAATTGTCTCCCTTATCAAATCGACATTGATAAACATGAGGTCATACCTTTTCTTTTTAATCCTGAAATTCCAAAAGAATCTGACAAGTGTATTTCTAAATGTTTGACAAAATGTCTAAAATTCACCCTGTGAATTTTATGAATGACAGAAAGTGTCCAATCATTAATGACCATATAGTATACATAAGAAAGAGAAAAGGAAATTATAAGCAACAAATAAACATGGAAATTTTTTCCAAAAATAGAGAAATGTGATTTTTAGTCTTAAGATGAGAGTTTGGAGATGAGCATAAATATTACTAAAATGACAGTATTATAAAACTAGAATTTGAATAATAATAATAAAAAATAATAAATGTTAAAAAAATATGGATACCATATGCAAAATATTGTAAAAATACTGAAAAATTTGAGGAAAATATTAAATTTCACTATTAATACTAACAAAATTAAAATTTTCATAAAGTATTTGTACCTTTTTCATAAAAAATAAAAGTTTGATATACAGAAGCATTATTTGTACAAATCAGTTCTATACACAATTATCTGCCATCTTTGTAAAACAAAGATCACCTAAATAATTTAGGTAAATAACTTTTTTAAAAAGGATGCAGAATTCAAAATTGATCCACTTAGATTAAAAAATACAAGCTGTATAGATCACACAGTGTAAACATCTTTAGCATTTTTTTAAAATAAGAGGTTTGAATTAGTTTCTTTAAAATTAAGTATTGAAAACTTTATGAATTGTTATACTGTATTGCTTATAAACAATTCCTATACATATAAGACGACAGATGGCTTGCTTTTTAGAATCAATTTAACTAAAAATATTAATTGAATTTTTTTTACTTACTACCAGTCTTTTTTTTTTTTCTCCCCAAAAAATAACAATATTTAGTTTTTTTTTTTTTTTTTTTTTTTTTTTTTTTTTAACTACACAACCTTTAAAATGTTTCATTAATTTTATTTTTATTAGTCTGACTATTTTATAACCAAGGACTGAAAATTTTTTTTTGCAGCTAACGATTTACATATTATATAATATAGGTGATTTTTCATATGTTTTAAATGGATTAATCATCTGCAATGCGCTAGTGAATTAGTGGTATTGTACTTGATTTTGTGTTACAAGTCATAGGTTCCATTTTTATTTTATATAATGTCAGTGTTATGTATTGAAGCTAAATTTATTAATTTAATGTTAGTAAATGGAAATAGATGATTGAATTGCAATTCTATAATGGTTATATATATCTTGGATTTTTATCATCTAATTTCTTTTATGTTGCGTTATCATCAGGAGCTAAATTTTGGTCCTTTTAGGTTTAATGCCGACAAAATTGGATGAAATAACGCATCTTTACTTATAAAGATACACAATACAGAACCATTTATCCAGGATGGTTGGGGTCAGATGTATTCCGGATAATTGTTTTTTCTGGATAACTGGTTGGGCATTTAACATCTATTTGATAAGATATGTAGAATATGTGGCTATGACAGTGTTTTGATATCTAATTATTAAACTACTCCAGGGTTCCCAGCAAAACACGACTGGCAAATTCCCTGAAAAAAATCCCTCACCAAACGGGCATACAGCGAAATTTGGTATTTATTTTTGCAATCCTTTGTCAAAATTAGATTTTCCTCATTGATCGTTCTTCAAATTTCTCGATTTTTTTTTTTTTTCAATTGCTTGATGAATTCCGCGATTTATCCCCCGAGAGACTATTTGATAAATTTTGTGTCATTTTAAAATTTTTCTCTAAGACTTTTCCATGACTTTTTAGAAAATATTTGTAAATTCCCTGACTTTTCCTATATATTTTGAAATTTCCCTGACTTTCCAAGATGCTGGGAACCCTGTACTCAGAAAGAATCAGGTCCAAACAAGATCGGACATTAATCAAAGTTTAAAAGAATTTATAGAAATACCTTGGAAACAAAAACTTCCCTATTTCCTTTGCATAAAATCAAAATGTCCAATATATAACTAAATATGCTTCCATTTCAAATCTTAGCTGTTGGAATCCAGTTATATCATGCATGTTGTATTGTTTAAAGCAGACTTGTATAAAACCAAAAACTTTCTGCGCAGGCAAATATTAGGTCAAAAACTTTCTGCAAATTAATTTAATGTTTAATAAAATAATGTTATATTATTTTGATGATATTAATTAAAAACAGTAGTTTTAAAGTAATTACCATTTAAATTAAAAATTAATTGATATTTATTTTAGTTAAAAAAATAATAAAGCTAAAAATCCATGATAAGAAAAGGTAAATTCTTATCAATTATTTTGTTAATGTATTAGGAAACAGCCCAATCCTTAATATTGTAGCTTCTTCGCACAAAATGCCAGTCACTCTTTTCTGGCATTGCTTCTGAAACAACTGAATCACAATTTACAGGGAGAGGTCTATTCATAGGTATCATCATTAAAGAGACTGATGCAGTGATGAAAGCACACTAAAGCCATTTTGGAGCAGCAAAAATCTGATTTTGGAGTAGTAAAATCCATTTTTGGAGTCTAATCAGAAAAATCTGATTTTGGATCAGTAAAATCCATTTCTATAGCAGCAAAAATCTAATTTTGTAGCAATAAAATTAAAATTCTGTTTTTGGAGCAGACTGAAATTCTAATGCTAATAAACTCCTAAAAAATTAAAATGATTGCTATCTTAAAAATATTTTCACATTTGAAAGAATAATTACTCAGATAAAATTTCTCCACATTTTGCTAACTCTGGGCATTCTAAACAACAATTGGGTACAGATTGCAATAATGAAAAGTTAGCAGCAGGAAGAAAAAAAAATATTTGGCTTTAAAAAATATTTTAGAGGAGCAATTTTAACTAATCAAAGAAAAACCTATGAATACAACATATAGGACTCCCACTCAATTTTTGTAGTAAGAAATGATAAAAAGGGACCATTTTTTTTTCAAAAAAGACCATATATTTCGTATAAAAATGAACTTTAGGGACCTAAATTCAGCAAATCACAAAATAAAATCTCCGCAACCATTTCACGAAATTAGCGTGTTTTTCGCGATCCTTTGACAAAATTCACGTGATTTCACGATATCTTACCACAATTTGAGTGTTTTTTGCGATCTTTTACCGAAATTAGAGTTCCTTTCGCAATCTTTTGAAGAAATTTGCTTATTTTTCGCGACATTTTGACGAAATTCTCGTAGTATTTTTTGCGATCTTTGGACGAAATTTGCGTTTTTTGCGATCTTCTGACAAAATTTGTAATCTTTTGAAGAAATTTACAGGTTTTTTTTTTTTAATCTTTTGACTGCTTTTATTCGTTTTTTTTCCCACGAAACTAGCGATTCTTTCAGAAAATTCGTTTTTTTCGCGATCTTTTGACGAAATTCGCCTTTTTTTTCAGCGATCTTTTCACAAAATTAGTGTTTCTTTCGCGATCTTTTGACGAAATTAATTTTTTTTCGCTAATTCTTTTACGAAATTTGCGTTTTTTTTCGCAATGCTTTGACAAAATTCGGGCTTTTCCCGCTATGCTTTTACGAAATTCGTAATTTTCCTGCGCTCCTTTGACAAAATTTGCTTTTTTTCTGCGATTCTTTGACGAAATTATCTTTTTTTTTTTCCAGGATCCTTTGAAGAAAATCGCGTTTTTTTTCCCGCGGTCCTTTGACGAAATTCGCGTTTTTTCCGCGATGCTTTGACGAAAGGGGCGATTTTTTTCTGCGAACGATTGACGAATTTTTTTTCGGTGATTATTTGTTGAAAATCGCAATATTTTTAAATGATATTTTTTTATGCCTGAATTTTGGGGATGATGGCCGATTTTTTTTAAATTTTCGGAACCGAATGCCTTACATTTTCGGAAAATTCGGAACAGAATCACCCCTGGCAAACAATAAATAAATCGTGCATAAAAATGGGAAAAATTTTTTAACATTTCGGTATTTAAATAAAAAAAATGTTACAAGAAAAAATTACTCCCCCCCCCCCCCCTCAAAAAAATTTTCCGCGCACGGCGTGCGCGTCTATATTATACAACTCTGGTTTAAAGCAATATACATATAAAATTGGCACTGTATGGTTCATTTTCTGAAATAAATCAATTGGAAATATTCTGGATAACTGGTTTTCTTATTAACTGGTTTCCGGATAAATAGTTCCATACTGTGTATGTATATATTTTTAGTTTTACTTTAATTTTATTTTCATACATTATTAACCCCTTCGGGACCAGTGCATACATATATGCATCTTCAAAAAGTGCTTACAGCACCTGCTTTAGGTACCAGTAAAAAAAGTAAAATTTGCCTTATTTAAAGACATTTCCGTTATTAATAAAGTAAAGTTAATTATTTTAAAAAAGGTGGTGTAAACAGAATATAATTTGTGTAAAAGGTGCAGATCCCGAACTGGTTAAAAACTATGGATATCAGGGTAACTTCTTTTATAGCTCTTATAAGAATATTTTTTTTTTTTTTTTTTTTTACAGAAAATAATCACATACTCTTCTTAGTATATGTCTTCTTGATAATGGTCATACAAAATATAGCAAAAATTATAGATCAGTTCAATTTATTTAATCTATAATTATATGCAAAATCTTTTAATTTAAATATTTTTAATACAGAATAATTAATTAAAAAATACTGGATTTTAAAATTTTCTTAATTATAAAGCATTAAAAAATATAAAGATGACATTATTGAAATGAATTATCTTATCACCAATAAATATTACAGAAATCATTGTCAGCAGTGGAGACTAAACCCACGCTCTCTACAGAGAACAGCAGATTAAACTTGCTGCCATCCTTGGCTGCTCTTACCTCATTCAACTTTTGTTCTAAAAGTGAACATGTTCTAGATTTAATTTTATGCATGCACAGATATGTCCATTTTGCTCCTAAAATTCAATCTTTGCATTTCAATATATAGGATACATGTGTGTGAGTATAATTTCAGAAACATTCACAAGTTCTTTAGAAAACATTCTGCCAAATAAAATCTGTAGATATTTTATAAGCTTTGAATTTAAAAGGCTGCATGAAATGAACCCAAGAACAGGATATAAAGTACCACTGTGCGAATACATTTTGCATTTATAATTTTATACCTTTTGTAATAATAAAAAACATGAATAAAACTAATACTAACATTATTAACAACTGAAACTAAGAATAATGATCATTTTGATAATCTGCATCCTTGTAATATATAAAACAGCAAAGTTCAATTTAAAGAAAATAACAATAACACTTTTTTAAATTATACAGAAAACTAAATGCTGTGCACCAAGAACCCCTTTTACCAACATATAATTACAATACAGAGCATGAAGCATGAAAATTTATTAACTTCCTTCTTATTCAATATTTCCTCACCATAAATTGTGAACAAGCCACAAGAAGCTAATATTAGTTATAAAAGCAAATTCTTACATAACTATTTTTTCCCCCTTTACTCAGATTTATTTCTATAGTCAAAGCAAAAATATGTTAATAACGAGCTAAATTGAATTCTGGAAAAGCTAACAAATTTTCATGTTTCTTTGAAAAGCAAGAGAAGTTACTGAAATTGGGAAAATATTTTAGTAGTTAAAATACTCAAGGTTGAATGCTAGCAGGGGAAATAAGTGCTGTTACCACTTACATCTGGATGATCTTTAACAGGTACATATACTTTCTCAGATCGAGAAATGATGGGCCCATCAGGTTCAGGCAGAATCAAAGGCTCTTTCTTGGACCCATTTACTTGGAACAAATTGTTTCTTACTTTGTTGATCTCTGGTTAAAGAGTTAAATCATTAGTTAGGTGAGTTAAAAGTTAAGTAGAATGCAACAAATATGGATGTCAAGAGTAAAATTGTTAAGTTTATTAAGAAAGTAATCCTATCACACATACAGATAGCTATTAACAATTCACACAAACATGCATGTTGATTCATTAGAATAAAATTTCTAAAAAAAGAAGAAAAAAATCCACTAAATTACCAGCAGATGACAATAAAATTCACCAAGTTGGTAAGTTATCAATGACCAACCATTTTCTGAAGTACACTTTTAAACATTTTAAAATATCAACAATTGCAGACAATTAAGTATTTCATATAATTAACACAATCAGGAACAAAGAAGTTAAAAAAATAAGGTAAACTAAAAAAGACGAAAATATATATATTAAATATGTTTAATTTCGCTTATTATACAAGGTGTCCATAAAAGAACGTCCCAGAAAAGTTATAAATTTTAATAGTATCAACTGTAAGCGTTGTAGAGTGTTGGTTCAAAGCAGTGCCGAAACTAAGGGGCACCAGAACGAATGGGCGCCAAATGAAGGATTATACCTTTGGAATGGATCATTGACTTCTGATGGACTGATGACTTCCATTATTATGAAACAGCCATTATAAATGAAGTGTTAGGTGAAGATGAAAGAGCAGCCGTAAAAAGTTAGAACTCTGATTTTCTGGTCAGAATGGGAAGGAAAAAAATGGCCATAATTTTTTTTTTTTTTTTTTTTTTTTTTTTTTTTTAATTATGGCCATTTTTTTGTCCCCGTTAACTTCTTTTTCAAGCATGCGATTTGTCCGCGAAAATTTTAATTTTTGTGAAAGCTGCGATTTCAATTTTTTTTCGAAATTTGCCTAATCAATTCATAAATCGGTTGCGGAAACGAATCGCGAATTTCGTCAAAGATTGCGTAAAAATATATATCACGATTTTCGACAAATGGTCGCGGATATAAAATCAATTTCGTGAATCAGTCGCAGAGAAAATTCGAGAAATTTGACAGAAGATCGTGTAAAATAAATTGTTAATCGATCGTGAATGCCTAGGGGAAAAAAAAAAATCTAAAACGACCAATTTCCCAAAATATCATGAATTTCAAAGATCGCGGAAAGAAAAGGCGCTTTTCGTCAATCGATCGGGCAAAAAATAGAGAATTTCGACAAAGGTTCGAGAACAAAAAAAAGATCGCAGAAAGTTCTCGAAATTTGGCAAAGGATCACAGTAAAAAAAAGACAGTAAATTCTGTGAAATTATTGCGGAAAAAATCGCGAATTTCGTCAAATGGTCGCGGAAAAGAAATCATGAAATTCAATCGGTAATGGTTGCACAAACGTCATCAATAGATCACGAAATTTGCAAATTTTTTTGCTCCATAAACATAAGAAAATTTTCACTGCCAATTTTTTGCCAGTAAAAATGTTCATTGATCATTTTTTGCCTTCTTCAGACTATGATCTAAAATTTACACAATTCAGAAATCTTGAAAGCTCTTGGCCTCAAGTAGGGTACGGCTGCATCGCGGATGAGGTAACCCGATTTTACATGAACCGACCCGCGGTTCAGATAAGAGTCAGTCTGACGCTGCTCTTTTTCGTTGCAGGCCCTTCTTTCGACTACTACGGCCAAAACATATAAGTCCCATTGAATTTTTTATTCTATTCGTACCACTTTTTGAAAAATAACCTTTGCCATACACTTATTAGGATTTTTTCTGCAAATTGTGGTACGGAATGAATATAAATACAGTCGCAGTCTTGGTCAGTAACCATAGGGTTAATTGTTTCGGGTTGGGTTTTCGCTATTACTAGTGGGGTTCTAATTGAGCTGATTTTTCAAGGAAATTCTGATTATTTTTTTAGATTAAAAAAAAAAAAAACTATATATTTGAACATTAATGATACGTTGATATGTATCATACATGTTCATTTTTCTACATAAAAGGATAAAAGTGATAGAGATAATTCTAGACTACTTAATCCAATAGTTAATATTAAAATATCGATTAACTTTCTTTCATTTCGAGTACGGGTTCAAAGTGTGTCGGGCTGCGGGTCTATTATATATAAAATCACACTTTTTTCGGGTGTGTGTGTGTGTGGGGGGGGGGGGGGGGTCAGGGTAACTTGAAAATTGAAGTCTTTCAGATTTTTCTTTGGAGATGTGTGTGTGGAAAGGGGAGGGGGTGTCTTTTTCTTAAGTACTTTGGTGGGGGGGGGGGGATATATATATAATCCAAAATTAAAAATTAATGTTACATACCTATTGCTCGCGAATGCTTTTCTGAATTTTTCGCTTTTTAGCGAATGCCATAACATTTTTGAAACATGCGAAAATAATAACACAGTTTAAACCCTGCCCAATACTGTATACTATTTTCGAGCGAAAAAAATGGAAGTGCAAAACATAAGATACCATCTTTATAAATAAAGAAACAAAGAATGAGAAAGCTAAACAAAGGTCTTTCTTCGGAGTTTCAAAATTTCGTTCACAGCAAATAAGGATATAAATAGTACAGATGACAAACTTTCCTTTTTGCAACAAAAAAACAACAGTTACTTATTCACGAGTACAAAATATGTATACATAAAAGTTTATAGGAGGCTTAGTGAGCGTAAGTGCGACCACTGCTACGTATACTGTATACGAGCTTTTAAATTCCATGAAAACTAGATTTCGAATAACCTTCCCCTCAAAAATTCTAATTCTAGCCCTTTCCACAATTTTAATAAGATATACTGACACGAGAAATAAAGGCAACCTAAAAAAAAGCTAACATTTTAATAACAAAAAATAAACCTTTTTTTCAAAACATTGGTAATGTTTTTACTTTATTTAAAAAGTAAAAATATGACGATTTGTGAAACAAAACATTTAAAAAGTGACCGCCTCGGTTGTGGCAGCACATTTCTACTAGACGAAATTACAAAATATTTTAGGACATACTTTAGGATTAGTTAAAAGTTTATTCGCCCCCCTCCCCCCGACTTTCCCATGCTATATTTTTCCCATTTCGTTCCCATTTTACTTTTTTAAAGCTTAAAATTGTGTTCCAATTCTTATTACGTATAAATATCACCGCAGCAACTCTTTTTAGAGCCTAGTGCGAAAACGGGCATTTGGTCTTTCCCTGGTGGTGGTACTTTATTTTTTACCGATCACTGGTGCATCGATAATAAATAACTGTGCTAATGAAGAACCCAAAACATTGCTACTGTACCTAATGAACATACATTCAAAAAGTTTTTTTTTTTTTAATCATCACAGTTATAAAAAATTATTCTATATGTAAAAACAAATTCCGCAATTGCATTAGTGAACATTTCTTACACGAGACGACAAACGGGATAACGAGAATTTGAAAATACAGGTTCAAATACCACAGTTACCGCGGGCAATAATGAAAAAGCTTCCCTGTCCTGTCGCGTTAGGCGATCTAGGATGCCCGCCAATCTCGTGAATTCTTCGTCGGGGAAAGACTGTAAACGTTCCAAATAATAGCTCGACTCTAATGACCTCGCTATTCAACTTTTTTTTTCCAAACAGGTCCTATTGGCCTTGATATTTGACAGAATGGTAAGAGAAGGGTCACATTTTCCACATGTAAAAAGGGGTTAAAAATACTTATATCGCAGGGTGATTCTCCCATTGATCCAGATAAATTTAAGAGAAATTAGAAAATATTAGCGCAGGAGACTATTTGAATAAAAATGTTCATTTTTATTTATTATTAATATTATTATTTTACAATGGGAAACAGGCATGCCCAGACTAAGATTTTTAAATGAAGACAAAGACATTTAAGAAATTGAATAAACTAATGAAACTTTAAATAACGATAATAGAGATAGAGATTAGGATTTTTTTTCTTTTCTTCAACGAAAGAAAAATATTTTCTGTAATCAGTTTTAACGCATTGGGTCGAGGAGTGTCACTATACGTGACATTACATAGTTACGCATAAGGTGCTCAGAATCCTTGATTATTCCAGGGGTCTGTCCAGACTTTTCTCACAGGGTCCTGTTTTTGTGAAATCGTGAAGTTTCTTATTTTTGTGAAAATTCTAGTCATAATTTTGTGAATTTTAAATTACCGATATCTTCATGTCCTATCCTTCATGTATAAAAAGCTAAATAATATGCTCTTTGGTGAGTTCAACTGCTTACTTACAGGCTAGATTTTATTTTTAAATGACTAAATTTGTGAAAAGTTCAATTTGAAGGTGAAAAAATTCTGTGAAAGGTCTATTTAAGAGAAATAATTTTGTGAAAGTTCCTGTTTTGGGATAAATGTTTTGTGAAGGCTCCTGTTTGGGGATAAAAAATTTTGTGAAGGGTCCTTTAAAGGACCTAAAATTTTCCTAAACATATCCCTGTATTCCCACAAGTTATTTTTACTTTCTTCTATCTGTACAAGATGAAAGGATTGGATACCTGAAAAACTTCTGGTTTTCGACGGACCGATTTACACGTTTTAGGGGTCAGAGATTCCGAAAAACATGTTTTTACCAAAATATCTGTATGTATGTGACAAATTTAGTGGGCGCTCTATCTTAAGAACTAATGCACGGAATTTAATAAAAATTTATGTTCAGTTAGACCCCGATATAAATTGGTGCTGATTAGTTTTTTGGTGCAAATCGTTTAACAGGAGCATTTTTCACGATTTCCGCAATGGCTCTATCTCAAGAACTAATGCACGGATTTTTTTAATGAAATTTCAGATTCAGTTAGTCCTTGATATGAGTTGGTGTTTGCTACGTTTTGGTGTAAATCGCCCTACAGGTAGCGCTACTATACAGCATTTTTCACGATTTCAGCAACGGCGCTATCTCAAGACCTACAAAGTGATTTTCATCAAACTTCAGATTCAGTTAGTCCTAGATATGAGTTGGTGCTGACTACGTTTTGGTGTAAATCGCCCAACAGGTGGCGCTACTATGCTGGATATTTCAGGATTTCTGCAATAGCTCTATCTCAAGAACTAATGCACGAATTTTTATCAAACTTCAGATTCAGGTATACTTTGATAAATATTGGGGCTGATTATGTTTTGTTGTAAATAGCGTGACAGGCGGCGCTGCTAAGCGGCATTTTTCAAGATTTCCGCAATAGATCTATCTCAAAAACTAATGCACGGACTTTCTCAAACTTCAGATTCAGTTAGACGTCGACATAAGTTGTTGCTGAATAGGTTTTAGTGTAAATCATCCAACAGGTGTTGCTGCTATGGTGTATTTTGCAGGATTTACATGGTTTTAGCTATAGTCATATCTCAAGAACTAATGCACGGACTTTCATATCTTTAGAATTCTCATGATCGGCATAGATTGCCATTCACCTTTAGCACTGTGATAGCGAATTTTGAAGTATGAGAAGAAAGTTTTGGGATTGGCACATCCGACTAGTTTTTATTGTGAACATTGCCTTATTTAATCAGGGCATTTCTGCGATTCAATTGCATACAATTTTCTGTTTTGAAACACTACACTGGTGGTAAAAGGTTACAAATTTTGTAAAAGACCCTCGCCGCGAAGGGGAAGAAACAAAATGAAATCATTCTACCTCCCGACAAAATTATTAAACATCATTCTGAATTTGATTAAACTGTTAAACATTCATATCTGTAAACTATGAAAGAAAATTTGAATAAATATTTCTGGAGCGCATCAAATTATATATATATATATATTTTTTTTTTTTTTTTTTTTTTTTGATGCGCTCCAGAAATATGTATTCAAATTTTTAAATTTTTCAAATTTTGATACGATCTATCTTCTCTGCAAGCACGCTTATCTTTAAATTCAGGAATAAAAGATGTATGTCCTTTTAGCATGTTAAGAGTCATTTTTAGCTGTCAAATCAAAACAATATCTGGAAGTTGCAAATAATTTTCTGAAAAACTATATTATAAAACACAAACATAAGAAATAGCCAAAGATAAAACTCATTATAAAATTGAAATTATAATATCCAATTTCCGAAATCACTGATCCCGAACTGCAGCCTGCAACACCGGAACCAAGCTGGGGATAAATACTAATTCGGGATTAACGGCAACGGCCAACAAAAAGTAGAAGTAGCTTTATGTTGTATGTAGCCATGGATGTCGGGGGGGGGGAAGCAATTTATCAAATTACAACGACCATTTGGAAAAACGATTTTTTTTTAAAGACTTAAATTTAAGACATAAAAAATCGCATGGAGTTGATCATACATTACGTAAGCCATGAATTAAACATTAATAGTGTTATTACACGTAAAAATTGCAAGCCAAAAATATCGCCTGCGACCCGTCAGATTTCATGAAACTTAAGTATTATCCACCTGAAACTTACGTAAGTATCCAAGCATTTCATTGGCTGTTCGGGAAAAGGCTTTTCCATCGTCAGATTTCCAAAAAATCTGACGGCCAATTTTAAATGAAATTTCATTCTTAAACTTCTAAACATCAGACAATATTACGTTTTACACCGTCGGATAGAGAAAAAAATGTACTTTTAAAAGCAATTTGCTTCAAAGCTGTATCTCAATTTGTTTCTGAGTTATTAATTTCTTTTGTAGTTTTTATTACTTTTTTGTCATAGTGGCAACAGAAAGTATCCATCGTTGTTGAAATTAAAGGGAAATACAGATTACTGTATAGACCAATCAGAAAACGAATAAAATGCGGATTAAACCTTCAGATATGCTTTTGATTTCCTACCCTGACGAGAACAATAACCATTTTTCCAAATGGTACACAGACAAGACAGATTAGTTCCGAAATCCGTTTTATTGTTATTACTGTATATCTGACAAGCAAACCCCGCGGCTTTGCTCGCGTAATAGTTGAAATATGCTAAGTGCATTGCATGACTATTTTTTATTAGAACAACACACTTTGGAGTAATTAAAAAATTACAAATTAAGCCACAGTTTGACTAATCATTATAAAATTGCAATAGACAGAAATGAGACTAATAAGAAATTGAAATAAGAAATAATTATTAAAAATTAATAAGAAGAACTAAAACTAATTCCAAATAAATGACAA
This sequence comes from Maratus speciosus, assembly GCA_963932465.1. Taxonomy (NCBI): domain Eukaryota; kingdom Metazoa; phylum Arthropoda; class Arachnida; order Araneae; family Salticidae; genus Maratus; species Maratus speciosus. The sequence goes on from OZ010795.1 coordinate 389,563,335, forward strand.
TTTAGAAAGTATTTTGAGAAATTTATGCTCATTTGAGTATTCATTTGAAGTTTTGAAATTTTTAGAAGTCATCTTAACACATTTACATCTTAAAATTAACCATCATTTCAAATTCCAAGCTTCTTGTCTAACAGTCTACCACCTCTCTGGTGTTAGTGGCACCAACATGAAATGCCAGAACAGAGTTGAAATAGAATATCTCGAAAAATGTTGAAACAGAGACTGTCACCATTAATTTGCCAACAACATTACCCTTGAAAGCGGTTGGTATTTCCTAATATTCTATAGAAAACAGAATTTAGATGTTTTTAAAGGCTTTCTTGTTTTTCATGCCAACCAGTTGGTAGTGACACAGGTATAAAATAGTCCCTGATCCTTATACGGGCTATATCACTCTTGATTCGCAATCAATAACTTCTGTAATCGATTTATTATTTCCTGAGATTCCATAGAAGTCGTAATTTAGAACTCTTTTAGAATGCTTTTCGCACCTCCCCTTCGCTTCACCGCTTTTTAATTTCGAATTTATTTTCGACTGTTCCTTAAAGGACATTTATATTTTTTAAGTAACTACCGTGCCATATTTAAAGTTTCTAGCCTCTTCAGTACCGCAGAAATCGCAATTTAGAAAGTTTTTTGCTCCTGCAACCCCTCCGACATAAAATATAGCTTATGTTTGAGCAGGTTCTATCACCATCAATTTGCAACCATTATGTTTGAAATCGGTTTCGTATTTCATACGATTGCATAAAAATCGTAATTTAGAACGCTTTTCGCAGACTTCATCCTTTTAAATTTGGAATTTTCTTTCGACAGTTCTTAGAAAGCATTTGCATTTTTGAAGTAATTACCATTCCAAATTTAAAATGTTAGACCCCCCCCCCCTCTTTAACACAAAAAACGCAATTTAGAAAATTTTTTGCTCATGTAACCCCCAGGTGGTAGTGACAACAACGTAAAATATAGGCTATGTTGGAGCGGGGACTATCACCATCAATTTGAAACCGTTACTTCTGAAATCGGTTTATATTTCCTGAGATTGCGTAGAAATCGCTATTTAGAACGTTTTTAGAACGCTTTTCGTTTATTTTCACCCCATTTAAATTTCAAATTTTTAAGGAACTCTTCTCGGAGAGCATTTACATCTCATAAGTAATTACCATGCCAAATTTCCAGTTGCTAGCCCCTTCAGTATCACATCACAAAAATCACAATTTAGAAGTTTAAAATGCAACCGCAAGGTGGTAAGTGACGCCGACATGAAGTAGATCCTATATTGGAGCAATGGTTGTCACCATCATTTTGACACCATTTTAAAAAAAAACAGTTTGGTACTTCACATTGCGTAAAAATCGTCATTTAGAACATTTTTTAGAATGCTTTTTGCGCATTTTCACCCCCCTTTTAAATTTCGAATTTAAGAAATGTTCTTGGAGATCGTTTATATCTAATAAGTAACTACCATGCCAAATTCTATGTATATGGTTCCTTCAGTAACACAAAAATAGCAATTTCGAACTTTTTTTGCTCCTGCACCCCCTATAGGAGTAGTGGCACCGATATAAAATGTAGCCTATGTTGGAGCAAGGGTTATCACCATTATTTTGACAGAATTATTTTTGAAATCGGTTTGGCACTTCATGAGATTGCGTAAAAATCGCCATTTAGAACGTTTTTTAGAAGGCCTTTTGCGCATTTTCATCCCTTTTAAATTTCGAATTTTCAAAAAAATGTTCTATGAGAGATCATTTATATCTAATAAGTAACTACCATGCCAAATTGCATGTATCTGGGCCCTTCAGTAACACCAAAAATCACAATTTCGAACCTTTTTTGCTCCTGCACCCCCTTTAGGGGTTGTGGCACCGACATAAAATGTAGCCTATGTTGGAGCAAGGGTTGTCACCATCATTTTGACACCATTATTTTTTTTTTAATCAGTTTGCAGGGGTCGATGCAGGTTTTTATTCTTCGGGCCCATTTTATGAAAAGTAAAAATTATTTTTGTGAATTTTATTATATTTTTGTGAAAAATAACATTTTGTAACGAAAGTTGAAATCCAGTTACTCAAATGCGAATGAAGAATTTATTGGAAAAAAACTTCTTTAAGTCCCCTTGCTAAAGTTTTTGTTTTTCGTGAGCTGGTTTTATTTACAATTTATACATTTTAAAACAGTTTTTATGAAAAAGAAATGAAGGAGGCTTATTTATTAAAAGGAATTTTGTGAAGGGGCCCATTTTATTAAAAGGAATTTTGTGAAGAGGCCTATTTTATTAAAAGGAATTTTGTGAAGAGGCCTATTTTATTAAAAGGAATTTTGTGAAGAGGCCTATTTTATTAAAAGGAATTTTGTGAAGAGGCCTATTTTATTAAAAGGAATTTTGTGAAGAGGCCTATTTCATTGAATTTATTTTTGTGAAGAGACCCATTTTATTAAATAGATTTTTGTGAAGGGGCCTATTTTATTAAATAGATTTTTGTGAAAGGGCCCTAAATAGGCCCCAAATTTTAACTGGATCGACCCCTGGTTTGGTACTTCCTGAAATTCCATAAAATCGCCATTTAGAACGCTTTTCGCGCATTTTCACCCCTTTTTAATTTCGAAAGAAACGTCCTTGGAGATCATTAGTATCTTATAAGTAACTACCATTACAAATTTCATGTTATGAAGGCTTATTTATTAAATAGATTTTTGTGAAAAGGCCTATTTTATTAAATAGATTTTTGTGAAAAGGCCTATTTTATTAAATAGATTTTTTGTGAAAAGGCCTATTTTATTAAATAGATTTTTGTGAAGGGGCCTATTTTATTAAATAGATTTTTGTGAAGGGGCCTATTTTATTAAATAGATTTTTGTGAAGGGGCCTATTTTATTAAATAGATTTTTGTGAAGGGGCCTATTTTATTAAATAGATTTTTGTGAAGGGGCCTATTTTATTAAATAGATTTTTGTGAAAGGGCCCTAAATAGGCCCCAAATTTTGCCTGGATCGACCCCTGGTTTGGTACTTCCTGAAATTCCGTAAAAATCGCCCTTTAGAACGTTTTTCAGAACGCTTTTCGCGCATCTTCATCCCTTTTTAATTTAGATTCATCCTTTAATTTCGAAAGAAACGTCCTTAGAGATCATTAGTATCTTATAAGTAACTACCATTACAAATTTCATGTTTCTGGGCCCTTCAGTAACACAAAAATCTCATTTTTAGAACGTTTTTTGCGCCTGCACCCCCCTTTTGGCCAGTGGCACGGACATAAGATATAGCCTATGTCCTAAGTTGGAATAACACCATCATTTTTGGAATCTGTTCGGTAGTTCCAGTGCTTACCTTCAACAAATAAACAATTTTTACCTCTTTATAATATTAGTATAGAAGTATAGATTAGTTGGGTTATAACTCACATCACTAGATCTTAAAAACAACTGCAAAAAAAAAAAACTACCGTAAAAATGCAATCAACGTAATATTTCTATTAGATTGAACGACCTAACCCAACCATCTTTTTCATTAAATGAAACAAATACCAAACAAAGGAAAATCATGCGTCAAATATAGATTATGAAACACTTTCCAACACATTCAGAATACTGTAACAGAACTTCACCGTTTTAAGATGAAATATGATCGCAAACCCAATTTCAGCAATTCCCATTTGAAAAATATCCGAATTCTTTTGTGCAGCCACGCGAATCAAAGTTGAAAACTCACTTTCAGCAATTATCGTTCATAGACAGTACTGTAACCGAATCCTTTTGAGTGTTCCTGTAAATAAACGATAAATGCAATGCACACACTACTTTTCATAAGGAATTTATAGCGCACTTCAGTAATTCACATAAATTCCATTATGTTTGAAAGAGTGACATCATTAAAATACATTGCAAACGATTTTTTCCAGTAGACCATTATGTAGCGGGATTCTTTTGTATGACCCTCTAAATGAATCAAATGCTTTGCACCCCATATCCTACAGAAAGCCCGTTTTAGAGCACCGCAGAAATGCATAACAATTTCATTATGTTTGAAATAGAGTAACATCATTAAAATGCACCTGAAACTATTTTTTCTCATTAACCGTAATGTAACGGAATACTTTTGACTGTCCCTGTAAAATGGTACACACTCCATTTTCAATAGCGATCATGATATAGTAAACGCACATAAAAATAGGGCAATACGAGTATCTTTGCGAGAGTTAAAGCACGGACAGACAAACCGAAGTCAAAAACTTTTCAACTATGTTGGGAAAGTGTTAAAAAGAAGCAAAACAAGATCCAAAATTCTTATTTCTGCAATTTTGACCATGAAACATTTGGTAAAGGAAAAAAAAAAAAAAAACTTCCGATACAGTTCTGGAGGAAAAATAATTTATAAAAAGTTCTAACCGTACTAAAATTGATAATTCCATCAATACTGGATGGAAATGAAAATTGGCCGATGTTTATTGATAACTGCGTAGTGGTCAGCGTGTCTGGCTACCACGCAACAGGTCTAGAGCTCGGTTCCGGTCTGGACAAGATTTAAGCCTTTCATCTCTTCGAGGCCGATAAAATAAGTACCAAGCTTGTTTGGGAACTAAACACTGAGGGTCTCGCGTTAGGCCGGTACATATGTTATGTAGCACCGGAACCACGGTCAAGGAAACAAGGTTGAGTACCAGGGTTGGCACGGTTTAAACCAAGTGGTTTTAACCATGGTTTAAACCACGGTTTAAACCAATTGGTTTTTTTGTCGAAAAAACCATTTGGTTTTTTTAGAAAAAATCTAATATAATATTTTCTTTTCTTTTTTTTTTTTTTTTTGTAATTTAATTGCTTTAAATTATAGATAGAAGTAATTTCTACTTTTAACACTTCATCTCAGCAGTCAACATGAGACATAATGAGCCTAGGTCATGGTTTCTATGCATGTAGAATGAAAATTAGCATGTGCTGATGAATATATCTGGTACCCTAAAGATTTTTCTTAAAACATGTGAAATTAGAAAAGATAAAATAGATAAATAATATTCAATATTTAGCATAAAATATTTTCATTTAAAAAATGCAGATTATTTACAGTAGTTAATAACAAAATACAATGATCTTTAAGATTTTGGTTAAGTTGTAAAAGAAAATTTTCTGGATTGGGATTGGGGAAGATTATCCTTAAAGAATTTAAAAGAGTAACTTAAGATATTAAATTGAATAACACAGCTTGCAAAAATTGAGTGCTAGTTATAGCATTTCAATAATACCAATCAATCTTTTCTGTTAGTTGCTGAATCTAATGGCCAAAAATGTTGCCTTGGACACTTGGAATTATCACTCAGAAAACAAAATAACCAGAAGTATTTGGATATTAAAAAAATAATAATAACAACAACCACAGAATAATATATTATATTCATGAAACTGCATCAAATGTTTATTGATTGATTATTATATTATTAATCAAAGGATTCTTTATACGATTTTCAACGTATCAATGTTTCACTGTGTAGAGCAGTTTACTAGTGTACTTTGAACATAAGACACAGCTGTTACTAATAATGTTTAAATTAGAAATGATTTCAATTTTCTATATAATTGACTGTAATTATTTAATTTAAATATTTTCAAAAGTTATATTACTTATATAATATCCAAAAATGTTTATTTTATCACCAGATATGCATCTGTATGCAATAGGAAATTATATTTAAAAAAAACCCGGTTTAAACCAAAAAAACCTGATTTAAACCAAATAAACCGGTTTTTTTGGTTTTTTACAAAAAAAACCCGGTTTTTTTCCAACCCTGTTGAGTACCGTAGACCCTGATCCTTAATGAATCGTACAGCCACAGATTTAGTTTATTAATAACTAGCAGAATCGCACGGCTTCTGTGTTAACCCTGGGGGCCTTCCAGATAAAATGAATAAAAATGAGATATCCTAAGAATAGGGCGGTCACAATAACGGGGCTCTGTGCATTCGCGTTCATACATCGTTAAAAGGGCAATCAGAATTAAGTATGAAAAAATAAAAATCGTTGTAAAGAAACTTTTGCAAGCATTCAATCTTAAAAAAAAAAAATCACACCTAATTTCATGACTGCAATTCATGCTGCTGCAAAGAAATTACAATACGTTGATTTGGCGTAGGTTCCAAGTATTGAAAAAAAAAAAAATTGTAATTTAATACATTACAACGACCATTTGGATTTTTTTTTTTTTTTACTTAATATTTATTTAGTTTTAATTTTGGGGCATTTCGACAAGAGAAGCCGAGAAAGATAAGAGGTTAAAAATCGAAAGCAGTTCCACCGAATCATCCACAGATCGCGACAAATCCCCTTCGTAACAAAATTTAACCGAAAAATCTAAATTTCGTCCACCAAATTCCGTCGCATCCTCTTCAACAACAGATCGCAAAGATTAAACTTCAGACGACTAAAACCTTCATTGATAAACTCTCCAAGTCCCGTTTCGAGAAGAAAAACAGTTTACAAATCGAAAGCAGTTCCACCGAATCATCCACAGATTGCGACAAATTACCTACGTTGAGCTCAATTTTTCCCGATTAGAATCGACCGATTGTAAAACGCCGTGGCTAGTGGATTGAAGCCCCTCGAGACATGGCCTTTTACTGTCAATTGATTAAACATTAGATTGTTTCCTTTTTCGCGTCCGTCTTTTATTCTGTAATCTATTTCCATGGGCTACATAATCAGTTGAAGACCTCGATTCTTGCTTTGCAAGACGATTTTCATTTCGGCGTCGCTCTTTGGCTTTGGATTTTTCCTTATCTGATAATTTGCGTCTACCCATTTTGTAACTTTTTCAATTTTTAACGATTTTATGCCTTTTTATTACCTATTCAAATAAAAATTCTAAAAGTAAAGAACATCGTTGAATTTCGTTAAAAAAAATAAAAAAAAATAAAAATAAAATGAGAGCATCATTTGGCCCCAACCTCGACCGAAAACAACCATTTCCAAATGGTAAAAAACTGATTTGATTAACGAACGTCTAGAGTCACTCGGAGGTATTCCTGGTCACTGAGTTTCCGGGGTAATTCATGGTCATTTTCACTTTTGTTATCAAAATAACAATTTATCAAACTGTAAAAAAATCTGCAGGATACTTCGAACCCTTTGCTTTGTAATGTATGCCTTAATTATTCATTTAGTTGAAATTTAATATTGGGGGAAAAAAAAAAAATTCAAAACTGCTATTCTAAATTTTTCAAAACACTGACCTTGGATCTTTTCCCATTTTACAAAGATCTGCGACATTCTGAAAGTTGTAATTTTATTTTTATCTCAACTATAACATACGGCAGTTTTAAAAGTGATTATAAAGTTTTCTTCCACTATATTAAAAATCTTTAAAGGAGCAAGACAAACTAAGCGCATATGCCATGTTTGTGGGACAATTCCCGATCAGTGCTTAATAATGCAATTTTAATACACTCAAATTATTTTGTTCAATCCTACATGGAAACTTAATTTTCAATTGCATGAAAATGACAATTTCTAGACGATTTAAAATGTGCCTGGTTGAAAAGAAAGAAAGAAAGAAAGAAAGAAAGGGAACCCCCCCCCCCCCCCTCCCTCCCCACACATAAAAAAGTTGCTATGTTTCATTTTCTATTTAAAATAAATCGTAGTTACCACTGTATTTAAAGTATTATAACATTTAGCTTTAAAACATAGCTATGAGATATCGCTGCAGTATAACAAAATAACAATTAAATACAAACAAAGTGTAGGAAAAAACAAAAACATAGCAGCCGTTTGTTTAGTCTCAGTTTGACATCACACTAAGAAAGTGATGTCATATTTAGTAATAATTTTTTTTTTTTTTCAAATCTTCTTTCCCCCCCCCCTTTTTTTTTTTTTTTTTTTTTTTAAATTGAAATGTCTGTATTAAAGTAATGTTTCAATTTCAAATACATTTCAATTAAATTATTAAATCATTTTAACGCACTCAGTTTATAATTTTAAAAATGATATATGCGTATTTTTCTATCAGAATGCCTTTAATTTCGGATACTAAAATATAGTGAGCGAGCAGGGATGATTAAGTAATTGGTCTGAATTTCAGAAAAAAAAAAACAATGTCAGACAGGCGACTGTTTTGCTGCTTTTTTGCTTAGGTATTATCCATTAACAATGCTTTGTGAATGGGGAATGGATAATACCTAAGCAAAAAAGCAGCAAAAAAGACGCCCGTCTGACATTGGTCTCTCAACAAATTTTCTGAAAGGTAACAGCAGAGGAACAGAAGATGGGAGGGAGGGGAAATCTCGTCCTGGAGTTTAATTATGCGTTTTTCTCGCGATCCTTTGGAGAAATTCGCCTTTTTTTCGCGATCATTTGGATAAATTTCGAAATTGCGTTTTATTTCCACGATCCCTTGACGAAATTTGAGCTATTTTTGCGATCCTTTGACGAGATTAGAGTTTTCTTTCGGGATCCTTTGACGGAATGATTTTTTTTTTTCCCACGATTCCTTGACGAAATTTGAGGATTTTTCGCGATCCTTTGATGAAATTTGCGTTCTTTCCGCGCTTCTTTTGACAAAATTATCATAAAAATGTATTTCAAACAATTATTGCCCCTTATATATAGAATAACTTTTGTATCCCTGCAAACGATATATATAAGTACTAGAGATCAGATGGGCTGAATTTTTATGTCTTCGACATCAAAGTAAAAATTTCATTTATTCACAAAATGAAACTAGTTGGATGTGCCAACCCCAAAACATTCTTGTTACAGATGTCAATATTTCATTTTTATTAGTTCAATACTATATCAACTTTGACTTTCATCTTAAATTTCTGCTTCAGTCAATTAATCTGAGTAAAAACGAGTTAATCTCGATCATGATATTTATTAAAATCACGAATAGTCATCGGAGTAAAAACGAGTTAATCTCGATCATGATATTTATTAAAATCACAAATAGTCGGCTTACCAGGATGGGAAGTTCCCGTCGATTCATGAGCCACTGATGACAATAGAACTACCAAAAATTAAGAAGATTACACAAAAATCGCTATTACATAGACGCCAACATTGTAAAGACTGTATCAGGAGTAAACCAGTTAAATTTCAGGAGTTTTGGATACTCTTCAGGAGTAAAATGTTCACGTTTCAGGAGTCATTTCAGGAGTTGCACAAAGTTTTTTTACGAGCTATATTTTTTACAAATATTTTCAGTCCTCTTGCAGCTTTTCCATTTATCAACACAAACATAATTTAAATAAAGGTTACTTAATTTACTTTTACTTTTAATGTATTAGTAATTTTTTATAATAAATTTATAAAAATGGATTTTTTTTTTTTATCTCTACGGAGCAAAAAATCTGCGATTGATGTTAATGTGAAATCCAGCGACCAATTAACAAAATTCGCGATTTTCCACCGAGATTGACTGACGAAAATCGCGAATTTTTCGCCGCGACTGACGAACGAAAATCGCGATGTTTTGCAGCGACTAGCAGACGAAAATCGCGATGTTTTGCCGCGACTGACGGACGAAAATCGCGATGTTTTGCCGCGACTGACGGACGAAAATCGCGATGTTTTGCCGCGACTGACGGACGAAAATCGCGATGTTTTGCCGCGACTGACGGACGAAAATCGCGATGTTTTGCCGCGACTGACGGACGGAAATCGCGATGTTTTGCCGCGACTGACGGACGGAAATCGCGATGTTTTGCCGAGAGCTCACTGACGGAAATCGCGATGTTTTGCCACGACTTACTGACGAAAACAGCGATTTTTTGCCGCGACTCACTGACGAAAACAGCGATTATTTGCCGCGACTCACTGACGAAAACAGCGATTTTTTGCCGCGACTCACTGACGAAAACAGCGATTTTTTGCCGCGACTCACTGACGAAAACAGCGATTTTTTGCCGCGACTCACTGACGAAAACAGCGATTTTTTGCCGCGACTCACTGACGAAAACAGCGATTTTTTTGCCGCGACTCACTGACGAAAACAGCGATTTTTTTGCCGCGACTCATTGACGAAAACAGCGATTTTTTTGCCGCGACTCATTGACGAAAACAGCGATTTTTTTGCCGCGACTCATTGACGAAAACAGCGATTTTTTTGCCGCGACTCATTGACGAAAACAGCGATTTTTTACCGCGAATGACTAACGGAATTTGAGATCTTTTTTGCAATGCAGCGAGTGATTGACAAAATTCGCGATTTTTATCATTGGCCGATTACCGGATTTCAGGATATTTTCCCCCCAACTGATTAACGCAATTCGCGATATTTTGCCGCGACTGTGATTTTTATCAACGACCTATTGATGAATTTCACGATTATTTGCAGTGACTGATTGACAGAAATTGCAACTTTTTTCAACGATCGGTTGGTGAAATTTGCGATTTTCTGCCACGAGCGATTGTAGAAATTGGCGGTTTTATCGATTAATAGACGATTTTCGCGATATACTTCAACGACCAATTGCCGAAATTTGTGATTTTTTGACGCGATCGATCGAAGAAATTCGCGATTTTTTTGTGTCAAATTTCCGTATTTTCTACCTTATTACCGTACTTCCGTATTTTATCCTACATTTCCGGAGAAATTCCGGAATTTCCGGAGATATTGGCATCTATGCTATTACAGTGCCCCCTCCCGGCGGAATTTTTCTTTAGGGAAGACCTTCTTGCCATGGCCAAAAACATACAAAAAAGGGTTCAATTCTATACATAACTTCACACATTTTTCGAAGGTACAATATTAAAAATGGCACAAAAAATCGCTATTACAGCCTCCCCTTCCGGCGGAATTTTTCCACTTTAAGGGAGGACCTTCTTGCCATGACCAAAAATATACGCAAAAAATTTGGTTCAATTCTTGCCATAGCCAAAAACTTAAAAATTGGTCCAATTCTATCCGTAACTTCATACACTTTTTGATGGTACAATGGCGAGAGATACACGGACAGACATTTTCTATAAACATGTTTTTTTTGGGAGGGGTGGGGGATCTCTGACCCCTAAAACGTGTAAATCCGTCGAAAACCGGAAATCGAAAAACATTTCGATTACAATACATTCTTCTATTGAAGATAGAAGAAAGTAAAAAAGAACTTGCTATTAGAGAAACAAGAATGTAAGCTGCTATCAGATTCACCAACTTTTCGAGCAATTTTTGAGCCAACTCTTGATTTCCTCCAACTTTTCGCGAAATATTGTCTCAACACCCAGTGTGATAGCAAACAGCAATATCCCCAACTTTTTATCCACAGCTCAAAACAGTCTGCGCGACTTTCCGCCCCCAAATTCCTCCGCGACTTCCCCACCCCCTACTTTCAACCTTTCAGCCAATCAGAGATAAGCGATTGATAAGAATACGCGATAAATATTAACGGCTGGTACTAGTAGTACTGGTTTTCCTCCAACTTTAGCAACGACAATTGTAACCCTTTCCTCCCTTTGAACAGGAAAATGTTGGGGTTAAAATCGGCTGAAAAGTTGGTTGCTCGAAAAGTTGGTGAATCTGATTTCCTATTTAGTGATTTACAATCTTTTAAAAATCAGTTTGGAAGGGAACTGAATTGTCATAAAGAGCAATATTCTATCCGATTCTGAAGCTTTTGCCCGGCCAGTGTTAGCAACATGAAGAAGACGTGGGATACCCCTTGTCTATCCTCGCTTTCTGTTTGAAGTCATTTTCCAGAATTACTAGGAAAGTGAACTCCCGTCTTTCTGTGACAGTTGCACAATATTTTAAAGGGATAGGAATTTTGACTTTTCAGATTTCTGCCAGCAGTTTGGCTTATAGATAACAAATTTAGTAGTTGCTCTTTTAAACAGGTTTTCACGAAATGTTCCCTAATTTTGAACATAAAATTATGAACCGCTGAAATGACGTACAATTAATATTTATTTCTATGTAAGAAAGATTTTTTTTTAACTAGAGAACAGGAATTCTGCTTTTTCAGAATTTAGTGTCGCCCCCGACATTTCCATTATTTCATTTTCTTTTGATGGACTGATGGCTTCTATTATTATGAAACAGCCATTGTAAATGAAGTGTTAGGTGAAGATTAAAGAGCAAAAAAAAAAAAAAAAAATGGCCATAATATTTTTTGAAAAAAAAAAAAAAAAAAATTATGGCTTTTTTTTTTTTTCCTCCCCATTCTGACCAGAAAATCAGAGGTCTAACTTTTTAGGGCTGCTCTTTCATCTTCACCTAACACTTCATTTATAATGGCTGTTTCATAATAATAGAAGCCACCAATACATCAAAAGTCAATAACTCTGAAAGCTCACTCGGTGAAAGACAGGTTAAGGGGAACTCGGATAATCGGAACTCTACTGTAGCTCAGTTTTAAGACTTAAAACACGCGATTTTATTTTATATAAAACGACGCACAGTGGGGTATTTTACAAATCTGGGCGGCCAAAATTATTTTTTTTCTTTTAAACTAATTTAAACGTTTAAAGCAGTAAATAAATGCACTTTTTGAAATAAATATTGTTTAATAACTTGAAAATCATGGATGTTTTGCAACTTCGTATTGATATTTATGATAAGCAGTATTATAAAATAAATGATAATATGATAAATAGTATTATAAAATAAATGATAATCATGATAAATAGTATTATAAAATAAATGATAATCATGATAAATAGTATTATAAAATAAATGATAATCATGATAAAAAAAATGGAATAATATATTGAATAAATTATAAAAACAGATTATTAATGATAAGAACAATTAGTTTGTAAATCACCAAGGTGGGATCTTTTAATCAGATGATAATTCAGAATCGTAATCTTTCTTCATAATCAGAATCCTCTGGATCACGAGCTTCAGAAGATTCCATAGGCAGTAACATTTCTAGAGTTTCTTTACGGAACAATTTTGATTTTTTTCTTATCGTGGGTCTTATTCCAGTTAAAACTGGATCTGAACTCAAAAGCAATCTGTTGAGAACATCACGGTTACAAGAAATTCTTGAAAATTTACGCGATAGATTTTGGCGAAATAATCGAAAATGTTTGTTCCGTGCTTCGGCTACTTCTTCAGACAATTGGCCTACTGGTAAAGCTTTCTCTATCACAATGCGTCCATGGATTAATATTTTATGCATTGTGGGTGACATTGGATACCATTTATATAACTGGACGTAGAGCTCTGCTGTTTTTTCTGTGTATTCTTAAATTTATCAAGGTGAATTTTGTGGCCACTGGATATGGTTTCAAGAATAACTTTAAATCGATATATTAAATTTTCATCAATGCCGGTAATTTCCGCTGCTAGAAATGGGTCAGTAAAGAATCTTCTGTGTAAAGTATGTGTAAGTACTTCCACATCAGTCGAGCTCCTCAAACTTTCAGACTTTCTCCGCTTTGACCTGTCACTTGATTCAGTGAAAGCTTTTGCTGGCCTTCCTGGTCGATTTATTTTCCTTGAAATTTCTACTGTACCTTCAAGCCATTCTTTATTATTTTTCACAAATTTATCTAACATATAATGGGCTTCGACCCATTTGCTCTTGAACTGAGATTTAAATTGGGAGAAATTGTGCTTGAGTTTTTTAATTTCATCATCATCAAAATTATCGCCATTAAGAAGGTAATTTTCAAGGAAATTTAATCTACGATTAATGTTTGGCAAATTCTGCTGTTGCATAATGTTTAAAAATTCTTTTCGAGTCCATTAATCGGACATTCGAAGGCCCCAAATAAAAATAAATACAAAATATGAACAAAAAAGAATGCATAATAATTATATGCAATTTAGATAGATAACATCATTTTATCCCTTATTTTTAAAAAAATCTCACAATCTTTCGCTAACTTTTAACAAAAACATATGAAAATTGCCTCGACTTATTTTTTAGAAAAACAAATGTTAATAACGAGCAATAAATTATTTCAATTATCTGAAAAAAGCTTAAAAAGAGATAAAACGGAATGAATACATTACTTTAAAGCAATTTTTTAAAAAATTATATAAATTTAATTTCAATCAGAATAACTGAAAAATAAACAAATCTGATCACTTTCTATTGAATCATAACAATTTTTTTCATATTAAAATTTATATGATAAATATCAGTTAAAAATCAATATATAGTAATTTTGTATGCTTACTCAGAATTTTGGAAGAGCATATTTATATAGCCTTCATTTTAAAAAGGGGAAAAAGGTGGAACTACTTTAAACGAAAACACAAATAAAAGGATGTATATTTATTATTACAACAAGTAACTTTGCTTGGAAATGTTTGGAAATATAACTAAACCCTTCGTGAATTGGGAAACAAGGGAAAAAATAGAAAAATATGCGTTATTTTAAATTAATTTTGTAAATACTAAAACTATTTCTTTCTCAATTCAAAGTTAAAAAAAATAATGATACATACATGCCTTGTCACTATCCATAACGATTAGATTTAAAATACTTCCAAAACTAAAGTTATTCAAATTCAAAAATAGAAAGTCACAATGAAGAACGATTTGACACTCATGCACTTAACGCAACACTCCAGTTTCAACTGATAACAGGAGGTCATCGTTCACTTAAAGGAGATAAAAATCGCATCACGTGATTCCCCAATGATTCAGTTTCAACTTATATCCATCCATTCGATCCTGCGTTGTACTTTATGAAATCGACTTTATGCCGCCCAGATTTGTAAAATACCCCACTGTGCGACGTCATCTGAATCCGCTGAAGAATTCCTCATTTACGATCCAATCATAAACATCTACAATAAAGTATGGGTAGGACGTCACTTATCTCAGAATAATACACAAATGCAGCAAAAAGAAAGCAATTCATTAATATTTTTTCAAAATAGCACGTATTTTAATTACTTTTTTTTTTCAGTTTTTATGAGAAAGTGGCAACAAAAAGATATAATTGCTATTTTTCAACTATTTTTCTTTACTTTCTACAGAAATGTAGTACTTGAGTTGCCGAAATGAAACAAATGTCGCTAAAAACTACCAAAAAATTAATATTTCAACAACAAATGGAGATAGAGTTTTCAAACAAATTGCATTTAAAAGAACTTTTTTTTCCAATACGACGGTAGAAAAATTGAAAATGTGCGATGCTTAGAAGTTTAAAAAATTGCTAAAGAGTATTTAATCGTAATGTTTTGTTTTACGGCTAGCGTCTGTAAGGTAACGTTATTTTTTGGAGACAAAATAAGCTGGGAGAAAGAAATAGCATACCGTACTGGGGGCTAATAATATTAATCTAGAAACCACTTTAAAATATTGTTAATTTTCTACTGCGTATTCTCGCATCGGGGCCCTGGTGAGAATATTTCGGCCTCCGATATCAAATTGCCGGGTTCCGAAGAAGAGCCCGAACTCCTTTTATGAATACTACACGATTTACAATTATAGTTGACCTCTTTGACACACGATCTCTAGAAATCTATAACAAATTTCGTGTTAACCGAAATATATTTATAATAAACGATCAACTGCGAGTATTACTTGCGCTCAGAGGGTTTAGTACAATAAATATGAATTATTAACTGTATTATAAAAAAGTTCGTTACTAAAAGAACTAGTCGGATTCCAAAACTTTCTTCTATCTGATACATGTTAATACTTCAAAATTCGCTATCACATTGCCAAAATTAAATTGCAACCTATGCCCATCATGAGGATTCTAAAGATAAATTCCGTGCATTTAGTTATTGAGATAAGTCTATCGCTGAAATCGTGTAAATCCAGTAAATAGCAGCCTAGCAGCGCCACCTATTGGGTGATTTACACCAAAATCTAATCAGCAGCAACTTATGTCAACGTTTAACTGATTCTGGAGTTTGAGGGGAATCCGTGGATTAGTTTTTGAAATAGAGCTATAGCTAAATTCGTGAAAATTGAAGCATAGTAGCGCCACCTATTGGGCGATTAGCACCAAAACCGAATCAACAAGAATTTGTGTCAACGTCTAACTAAATCTGAAGTTAGATGAAAAGGAGTGCATTAGTTCTTGAGATAGAGTTATTGCATGAATCGTGAAAAATGCATACACCAACACTCAACACATAATCAGCACCAATTCATAACAAGGACTATCTGAATCTGAAGTTTGATGAAAATCCGTGCATTGGTTCTTGAGATAGAGCTATTGCAGAAATCGAGTAAATACTGCAAAATGCAGCACAGCAGCGCCATCTGTTGGGTGATTTACACTAAAACGCAATCAGTACCAACTTATATCAAGTTCAAGGACTAACTGAACCTGAAGTTTGAGGTAAAGCTGTGCATTAGTTCTTGAGATAGAGCTGTTGCAGAAATCGCGAAAAATGCAGCATAGCAGCGGCACCTGTTGGGCGATTTACACCAAAAACTAATCAGCACCATTTTATGATAGGGACTACCTGAATATAAACTTTTATTAAATTCCGTGCATTAGTTCTTGAGACAGAGCGCCCACAAAATTTGTGTCGCATGCAGAGAGACAGAAACACAGACATTTTGTAAAAACATGTTTTTCGGGATCTCTGAAACGTAAATCTGTCGGAAAACGGAAGTCGAAAAATTTCACGAATCCAATACTTTCTTCTTGTAAAGATAGAAGATAGTAAAAATTTAAGACTTTGTAAAAAACTACACAACGTAGGGCTTGGTATAGCTGTATATATACTAGAAAAATCTGAATGGGTATACCGTAAAAGTTCAAAGAGATAGGAAGCCTAATAATATCAAATATTGCTATTCTGTATAACTCTTATTTAAATCTTATCTCAATCTGTTTATGATGAACTTAATTCAGCCCTGACAATAAAAATAGTGCATATTTAAACTTCATTTGGCATTTCAAAAAATTAACTTCAGCGTCGTAATTATTCTTTTCTTTTTACAATGTAGCTAAAACAAAACCCGTGTTCAATGTAAACTTGGCATTGCGCTAAGCGCGTTTCCAAAGGAGGTCGCATAGTTGTAACGCCGACTGTTCCGTGGCGCGTTTTTGCAGATAGGTTTTTAATTAACTTTTAATGACACAGGAAGCGTATTGGGAGATCCACTCAATGCAAACGAGTCACGAATGCCATAGTATTCATGCGATTAATTCCAATTAAATTAGTCTGTTTTTAACAATTTGACGTTTCTTGCTTTTATACGGCTACTGGACATTGTATTACACAAATGTATAATTAAAAGTTATCTAGGTTTTAAAAGCCGATGGTACATAGAGTACGCCGCCCTGTCATTATGTATGTCCAAACTGTTCGTGTCTTTAAAGGTTAATATCTCGGCTAATTACCGACGATTTTTTTTCAAAAATCATTATCAAGAATGCTTTTATACTTCTGCTACGATAGGTATCTCCAGCGCTCTTCAACATCTTTGCTGAATGCCCGCAAATCGAAATTTGTGTGTATGGGAAAAATAAGCTTTTCTCAATAACTATTTGACCTAGGGTAATAGCTATAAATTTCCTGCAAGTTTTAAGTTAATGTCTACTACCTCTAATTTATTTATAATTTTAGTTTCAGTAGATTCGGAAATAGATGGGGGGGGGGGGGGGGCATTTTTGCACTATATTTTCGAGGATCTTTCTGAAAATATAATACCTAAAATTAAAAGAAATGGATTTTTGAGTTCAGCGTTACGGAAATTTTCACACATTACCCCACACGATATACAAAGATTTTTTTTTTCTTTTCCGAGTAACTTAATTAGCCCTCTACATTTTTCCAAAAAATATTGGTTAATGTTTAATAATCGGTAAACAAGTGTGTCAATAGTCTTTATTACGTTCCCCAATTTGAACTTTCCACGCTCCACAGTTTACAAGTAAAATGGCTGTGACAGACAGACACGGGAGTGATCTTATAATGGTTCCGTTTTTACTTTTTAAGTACGGAACCCTAAAAATTAGAGCACGGACAGATATGGTGAAGTAAATACCTTTCAAATATGCTGGAGAGTTAAAAAGAAAAATCCCCGGAAGAGTGGAAGAATGTCCATTGCTACTTTCAACTGTTTCTGACAATTCATCTTTTTAAGGTTTGAAACAATTTATGTAGACGAACCCCCAAAAAAATTTCACTATAACAGCATTGTAGAAAATAATAATCAAGCAATTTTGGTGCAAATATTTGTTCTGCGACTTTTAAAATTGGAGTAATGACAGTTTAAAAAAAAAAAAAACACCGTACTCTACGCGTATTTATTGAAACTCATTATCTACCATTCATTGTCTGGGGTCAAGTATAGCAAACTATTTAAACTATATTTATTCCCAGTTTTACAAATAGGATTCTCATTCTACGATATCCACTAAATTAAATTTCCACTTTTCTATCAAGGTAATCATGTGGTTACTCAAGCAGTTGAAAAGGCCGGTCAATTACCATGAACATACTGCGCTGCACATATCACGCAATCGTACATTATTAAAAGATATCAGACAATGGATATCACTCAAGACTGGTTGAATACAAGAAAGTGGTGGTAGAAGTTTTCAAGAATTAAAAATGTGCCGATCGAAGGTACAGTAACACCTCCTTAAAGCGACCACGTTCCGTTCCAATAAAAATTGGTCGCTTCGAGAGGTGGTCTCTTAATGGAGGTTATGTTTAAATCTAGATTTAATTGTTGAAAAAATTTAACAATATTACTAAAATTTATTTTTAACATTAGAAAAAAATAAAATAAAAATGCAACTATCAAAACAAAAGTTAATTACATAAGTTAATTACTGCAGCGTTAAAAATGAATATATTGACGTTTGCTTTGATTTTACGGATTTATCTTTCATAATTTTTATTTCCAAGTCCTTTCGAAGTTCGGTAAATAAATGCAATTTTTCTTTGGACGGGAGCAAAATGACGATTTCATTAATTTATTTTTATTTTTATTTTTTTTTTTAAAGTTTCCTAACAGAACAGGGCAGGAAAGTTTATTGACCGTCATTCTTAATTCGTCATCAGAGTAAAATTCATTGCCTAAAAAGGCACAAAGGGGCATAAAAAACTTAAACGTTACTGGAATTAAAAAAAAAAAAAAAAAAAAATCTAAACTTAGTTTAGAAGTTTGATGAATAATGCGCTCTCCGGAATTATATTTCTAATAAAACCTTCAAGTGACCAGGAAAAAACGGAATTTATTTCATTTTCTACAAAGAAATGGGTCGCTCATGGAGGGAGTTCAACTGAGATGGTCTCTGAATGGAGGTAAAATTAGTATTGAGCCTATGTGAGTAAATTTCGTTCCAAGAAAAAATGATCGTTCAGGGAGGTTCCAAAGCAGTGTTTTTCGATGTAATTGCAATGTTATATAATATTAATATATATATATATATATATATATATATGGCAGCACTAAACATTATTGTTAATAATCCAGTTCCAATTTACATTTTTTCCTTTCTCACACCAGGTGGGAGCAAAGTTATGGGTTTAGTCAGATACTCAACTGTGGCCACATGTTAAAATAGTCCTAACTCTGTTTTCCGTCCTGACATGCTGAAGTTTTGATTCCTAGTATGCAATTTAGGTAATGTGGTCTAATAATTTTTAATACCCTGTGTGTGGTGCATCTTTCATTAGATATCTTGGATTTTTATTATCTATTTCCTGTTATGATTGAGCTATAAGGAGCTAAATTTTGTCATTTTAGGCTTAATGCCGACAAAATTGGATGAAATAATGCATCTTCTATGAATGAACCCACAAGCTCCTCTGAAGATTCTGTGGATTATTCATAGTTTCTTATTTTACATACTGGTTTCCTATGTTCATTTCTAATTCACCTTTAGAACTTTACCAATTTGTTCATATATTTGTGATTTCAAATTTATTATATAAGTAAGGTTGGGGGTCGGAAAGGGAAAAAAAAACTCATTGATAGGCAGTGTTGGCAAGTTTTTGACGCATGACTGTTTTTACCGTCATGTCAAAAAACCATTTCTTAATAGTTTGCTTTTAAATTATTTTTCTTTCATTCTATTTTTAATACTACGTTGTTTTACATGAAATATGCAGTATAAAAAACAAACAAACAAACAAAAAAAAAACAAGTATATTTATCCATCCAAGAATTGCATCGGAATAATACGTGTACATATGTTATAAGATCTTTACAATAATCTTAGGTTATTTGGTAGTCTAAAAATATTAGCTTTTTTGCAGAATTCCTATAACCCATAAGTATTAGATTAAAAAATATGTATAATTTCGGCAGAATTTATTACACTGTTTAAAACAAAATAGCTTTCACAGAAATTTCCTCAGAAGTGAGTTTTCTTAAAGTGTTTAATCCAATTTGTTCATTGATTATTTTTATTTCTATACAGCAAAATTATATATATATATATTTATTAAGTAATTTGTCTTAGTCTTATTATTTCTTAGACTTCACATTATTTCCTTAAAGTAAATAAATATTTTTAAGCAAAAATGTAGATCCCTAAAGTATAGGTGTAAACTGGCGGTCGCCACTCGCCACGTGGCGATTAAAGTTGTAAAAGTGGCGATTAAAAAATCGGCCATCGATCGCCACCCTAGTCGCCACTCACCAAGTGGCGATAAAAAATCTTATCGATCGCCAAGTGAAATATAGCTTTTTTCACAGAAATATGCATCTCTACTTTGGTTACATCTAATTAGCAAACTGGTTAATTCTCTTTCTTACCGGATGCAAGCAGATTACAACGATTTAGCTGTATTTTCAATATTTCAGCTTTTCGCCATTGCTGTTCAGTTTGATTATTTTTTCAAGAAATACAGTTTTATTCTGCAAAATATATTCATCAGCTTTGATTCCACATGCATTTCAAATAATTTATTCCTTTTTTTTTCACCGAATGCAAGTGGATTTTAAGGACATTGCAGTATTTTCAATATTTCGACTCCGGCCACATGCTCACCAGTTAGATTATTTTTCTTCAAGAGATACTGTTTAATCCTGCGGAATACACCCATCAGCTTCGATTTCAACTGTATGTAATGTGTGTAGTATGTTAATAACACATTTACTTATTAAATAAAATCCAAATAACATTTTATTGTGCTTTATTTGATTATTTTTTTTTTTATTGTATACACCTAACTGTTGGAATTTTGATTTAATTATTTTTCTATATAAAATAAAGTAATAGTAATTTAAATTGATAATAGTGTTTATGAACATATAAAAATAATCTAAAAATATATTCTAAAAAATGAATGTAACAGATTCAGTGGTTTTAAAGTAATTTTCTTGAATTTTGACTGCTTCCCTATTCTTATCATGAATAGTTGGCTGGTAAAACTCTGATTTATAGAAAAATATGTCTATATACAGCGATTATAGCTCATGTAGACGTCAAGAAAGTTTGAAACATTATAGTGGCCACTAACTTTAAAAAGTGGCCACTAATGAAACTGAGTCTACCGGCCACTGGCTACTAACTCAATTTCCCAGTTTTCACCTATACCCTAAAGAACATTTAAGACTGTTCTCAACTGTTTTGCTCAACAAGCGCAAAACATTTTGACACATTTACAAATTCATTTTTTAACGGAAAGATCTAAAATTGGAAGGCATGACTATGGAAGCGATTTGGAATCGAACCGTGTTTTCCATTTTTTGATAAATTACCTATCGAGTTATAAGCGATCTTGATCACGTGACAAAGACGTTTTTCGGCCTTACTTGAGAGGTTATACTTTCGCGCGGAAATTCGGTTCAAAATCCCACTTTGACAATATTTTCTGAAAGATTATTGCA
Organism: Maratus speciosus; assembly: GCA_963932465.1. Lineage (NCBI taxonomy): Eukaryota > Metazoa > Arthropoda > Arachnida > Araneae > Salticidae > Maratus > Maratus speciosus. Next base: position 389,585,033 of record OZ010795.1, read on the forward strand.
GGGGTAGTACTGGTCCTAGGTGATATTTCAGGACATAATTTTTTCGATATTTCAGGGCACATTTATTTACCCGGCATACTACTGTTTTTTCTACGACCGTTTGCTGAAATTCGCGATTTTTTCCGCGATCGTTTGACGGAATCCGCGATTTTCCCCGCGATCGTTCGCCAAAATTCGCGTTTTTTCCACGATCGTTTGCTGCAATTATTTTTTTTTCGATCGCTTGACGAAATTCTTGATTTTTTCCGTGATCGTTTGCCAAAATCAGCGATTTTTTTTACCACGATCGTTCGACAAAATTTGATTCTTTTCTGCAATCGTTCGCTGAATTTTGAGATATTTCCCCCGTGATTGATCGACGAAATACAAGGTTTTTTCCTCGATATTTTGTGGAAGTTCGAGATTCTTTTCCGCGATCATTTTTCGAAATTCAAGATTTTTTTCCCGGGATCGTTTGCCGAAGTTAGAGATATTTCTCTGCGATTATTTGCCGAAGTTCAAGATATTTTTCAGCGATTGTTTGCCGAAGTTCAAGATATTTTTTCGCAATAGTCTGCTGAAATTCGCGATGTTTTTCCGCAATCGTTTGCTGAAATTCGCGATGTTTTTCCGCAACCGTTCGACGAGTTTCGCAATTTTATTCCGTGATTGTTTGACGAAATACACGATTAATTTGTGCAATTGTTTGACGAAATTCACGATTTTTTTTCCGTAACCGATTGATAAAATTCGCGACTTAATTTACGCCGAATGATTGCGCCGAATTTGCGATTTTATTCATGGACCGTTTGATGAAATTCTTTGTCTTTTTCGCAGCAAGCACCCATCAACGCAATTTCTTTTTCTTTACGATTCCGCGGAAATTACCGATTGATTTTTGAAAAAGGAAAAAAGTGGAAATCCGCCAAAAAACGGAAAAGTGGCATCCCTGCGAATTTCAATGAATGAATGACGACACTTTCGATTTTTTTTTTTTTTTAGAAATTGATTATCGCAATTTCCTTCCTATCTGGCTGACAAATTCCCGATTTTTTCCCCCCCCCCAAGACCACTTGACGAAATTTGTGAGTATTTCATCATCAGATGACAAAATATTTCCCTATTTTCTAGCTCTCCTATGCACCTATTAATTCCAAAATACTGATTTTGTGGAATATTGCAAAAATAAATAATTCGCAGAATTATGCGGGGGAAAAGAAATATTTTCGTGGAAAAATCACGACTGTTAGTGCTAAGTACAAAACTCGCGATATTTCAGGAATTTCAAGACATGCTACCATATTTCAGGACAAGTACAACCCGTTATTGCGTTTGGAAAAAAAAAAAAAAGCGGAAAACACAATTTGTTTTACATAGCTTCTTATCTGACCACACCTGGCTAGTTTCATGCATTTCCGAACAAAAATAAATTAAAATTTATGTCATAAAGCTGCCCTTTTAGATTTGAGAACAGCCTTAATTAAAAAGTTAACTGCAATTAAAAATAAAACCTTTAAGATTATTTCTAAATTTAAGAAAATTTTTAAAGGTAAAAGATTTTTACTCATACAGTCATATGTATGTAATAAAAATATGCAATGTATTACTTCTTATAGTTCACTTTAAATAATTTTAAATAAAATGGATACAGGACATAGTTTGTCTTTATGGTTTGCTTTAATAAATTTTGATTTAAAAAATATTTCATGACTATTCAGGTATAAATTTATATCTAAAAATATAGGTGCTGGAATGGTCTATAAAGTTAATAAACTATATTTGTACTAAAGTTAACAAAATAAAAACTGTATGGTATATATATAAATTATTATATTCCAATTTTGGCGAACATTTGTAATCTGGTTACCACGAACTTCCCTTCGAGCGGGGAGGGGATTTTACATTTTTCGTATACCAAGGCCGCATCTTTAATTACACATTTGAAAATAAACTTTTATAAAATGGTTAATTAAAAAATGTCACTGCCTCCCGGATTTTAAAACGATGCTACGGACAAAATTCTCTAGTGGGTTCGAGGATACAAATATTTGTCAGCTTGGGAATAATATTTGCCATTGAAAAGCGTACAAGGGGCTAGTTCAGTCACCTGGAAAAGACTCGCTCGCTAATGCTATGGAAGAAAATTTTAAAGGTATTTCGTTTGCATTTCAATATTTTTGAATGATTCTTTTTGCATTGGATAGCTCAGATTGATCTCCATATCTGTCCATTTTTACTTTTTCGATTTTTTTTTTCAAGAGGATGCTTTCACTTTCGAAGCCAGTTCCGAAAATGAAAGTGTCATTAAAAATATCTGTAAACAAAATCCAAAAAGTCCCTTTGTACAGGTCGACCTCAGAGCTATCCAATGCAAAATTAAACATTTAAAAATATTGAAATGCAAACGAAATATCTTTAAAAATGTCTTCCATAGGATTAGCATTAGTGAGCGGGTCTTTTCAGGTGACTGAAGTAGCCTCTTAATGTATTCTATTCTAACGGAAATATTTTGTGAAACAACATGCAGTAAAAAAATTAGGCGGGATTTTCAAGATGAACACTGAATACTTATACAATATGAGGACGCGAGTTTCAAAACTTGCCTTATCCAAAATTTTAAAAAAGAGTTCTCCATCAATCTCCATCTATTGGTAAACCTGCATCGGAAAAAATATTACAGCCCGCGGAAAAAGTAACTTCATCCTGTATTTCTGGCTTTGTAAAATATTGGTTTACTTTCAAAACTCGCCTTAATCCACTAGGAAGTTTGAAACAAAACTAGCTTTACACCTGCGCATGCGTAGACCAGCGCACGGCGAGCTTAACTGCTATCACAGTAATTTTCCTACATTTCTCTGCGATTGATCACATTAGGTAGGTCATACACTAAGGCAAGTCCCACAGTAAAGCGACACATAAGACATGTCGCTTCAATTCGCTGGAAAAACTGGTTTAAGACAACTTCGTTCTTTGTTTCGACCGGTTTTTGCGCTACATGTCGCTTGTCGTCTCAGTGGGGGAAAAACTGGTTTAAAACAAGTTTGAAACACCTTCCTTCTTTGTTTCGACCGGTTTTTTCTCCCGTATCGCACTTCATTTTGTCGCTGTCGTTTCAGTGTGTGATGTGCCTTAAGATAGTGTTGCAAGAATATTCGATAGGTAATAATAAAAGTTTTGTCTTTAAATAAATTATTCTGTATAAAAATAGTGGTATTTTGGTGGCTAGCCGACGAGCCTTTCTGCACTCCTACATGATGAAGTAAGAGTGAGAAATTTATGAACATTATCAGTTTAAAAAAAATTAAGACCTAATAATCTGCCAGAATTTGAGAAAACAATATTCAATGCTAAAAAACTTAGGCCAAAAACTAAAACCATATTTTTATGTGAAGCAATCTATCTCAGCGCTACATTATTTTAATTAAAAAACAAATTAGCAATGATTTGATCAAAAGCCCAAATTTGTAATTCGTACCCATAAAATATTTCACAACATTTCTTCATAACATTGAAATCTGTGTTGTAAAGGAGCAAACATTCTAAATGAAAATGATTAAAAAGAAGATATTGCTAACATTGAAACAAAGCGTAAATTATATCTACTTTAGTTGTATAATTACAGAAATTGTAATGTCAAGAAAAGTAACCCAAAAAAGCCAAATGCCGATATCATTCACACTACTAAAACAATGATATATCCAAAGACTAGGGGAAAAAAAAACAAGGAAAAAAAAAAAAAAAACAAGAGCTGCAGTTGAATAACGATGCATCATTGACTAGAAATATAGATTTATGTTATGCCTCTATCAGACTGTGATTGTACTTATTTTGTCCTAGTCATGAAATTAACTATTTAAGAATGACTTATTACAGATTCTACTATGTCTTATGTTGCCATAGTAACTAAGACAATAAACAATAGTTCAAATATCTTAATAAATTTTCAAGCTTAAAAAGTTCCAAAGCTCTGAATACGCAACTTTTTTCTAATGAATTTTACTCAAATACTACAAATCATTAACCTCTTTAGGACCATGGGTGCACACAAAATTGTTTTTTTTGGTATCGTCAATAATAAATATTTACCTTATTTAATTAGGGTTTCTTTTCCCAATTAAATAAGTAAATGTAACTTAAAAAAACTGGTGCCCAACAAATAAAATTCCTGTATGGGACGCTGATCCCAAAGGGTTAAGCACTTTTAAAACCATTTTACATGAACATCAAATTACCAGAACAAAGCTAATTAAATATCTGAAGAGATGTTTAAGATCTCAAAGTATATTTCACATATCTAAAGTAAAAAGTGTGGTTTAAAAATATAATCATGCATATTTTCAAACTTCATATTTTTAAATAACCACATTTTATTGCTTAAACCTTGTATTTGCAGGGTGCCTACAGAAATTGTAAAAGAAGTTCCCTGACTATCTTTATCAAACTTCCCTGATTTCCATTATTAACAATACACATACGGCACTTTTTCATTTTTTGCTTCCTCTTATAACACACTTATCCAGCTTGCTAATATCTCATTTGGGTGAAAAAGCCAGAGAAAAACACAAAAATTGCCTAATATTCATAAAGTACTTACTGATTGACAGTTTTATAAATCCGAACTCAAAATTTAATTCATATAAGGGCCAATGGATATATGGTGACCAGAAAATTTCCCCATTTTCTGAAGCATGTTCAATTCTAACAAGGGCACCACCAAACATGACGCGCACAGATTTTGATGATTTCAAAGTATGTTGTAGGGGTCATACTACTAATTATTCTGATGAAAGGGTTTCTTCAAATGGGCCTTAGTTTTTGAGAAATTGGGGGTTAAAGTTCAGCGTATATTTCAAATACCCATTAGTATGACATTCTGTATATGAATTTGTGGCTTAGCGGTAGCGTGCGAGCTTACGGTTCTGGGCATTGCGGGTTCGATTCCACCCTGGAGCACTTTTTTTCATTTTTACTTATTTTTATACGTTAAAAATTTTAAACAGAATTGGGCATTCTACAGCTTTGAACTTTGATATTTTCTTAATAAATTACATTTACATTTTTGAATTTTTCATGGCAATTTATTTTTTTCTTCAAATTTTAAACTAATATTTCTATTTACAAAACTCCAAAACTAATTTATGCCTAATTTTTTAAAAAAATTAATTATTTACATTTTTTATTTTAAGCACAATTCTGAAATAATGATTTTTCTTTTTTCTATCTGATTATTCAAATAATGCATATCTTCGAAAGGGTAATAAAATATTAAAGCAGTAATGCTTAAATACAAGTTTTTTACCAGTTGTACAAATTTTTAATGCTCTGTAAAATACATTTATCTTTAAAGTTCAACCTCAATATCATTTTTCGTTTGCACAAATAAAAAATTACATTTAAAAATATTTTTTTTTTTATTATAGCAAATAAAAACACTCTCCACGTGATTCATAAAAGTTCAACTGGATTGCAAAAATCGTCTGTTAATGAGGTAAAATTTAGGATACATATAAATATATTTATATATTTTTTAATCGTCTGCTTATTTTATTGATCTCGTTTAGCTTCTTTTGCAGACAATTAGAAGATTTGAAGTATTGTTATATATAGGGAAAATTTCGGTATGAAAATTAAGGGGTCTCAATTTCGGTATGAAAATTAAGGGGTCTCAAGACTTTAAAATTTTCGAAATTTTAATTTTTTTAGATGTTAAACTCCTATCTTTTCTGAACATTTTGACATAATTGTTTCCTTGAAATTCCTATTAGAAGTGAAGTTATGGCTTTTACATTTATACACGTTCAATAGCTGAAGCGTCGTTTCGGAAACTTTGAAGCCGTTTTTCTCCAAATGACGTTTTTGGGTATAACGCGAACGATATCTCAAAAACTTATGAATATTTTCACGAAATTTTCAAAACATATGTTTCTTGTTAGTCTGTATAAACTGAACCTAAAATTTCCTTTTTATTTTTCAAAACAATATTTTTTTAGGTGATTATACTGTTGAAATTTTCTTAATTCTGCATTAGCTAAATACAACTTTGTATTAAAAATATAAAAAGCTTTAAATACAAATTTATTTAGGTTCAGGGTCATTATTGCAATCTGAAGTATAAGTAGGTACGAAAATTTTCATTTTAGTTGCAATACTTATTTTGTAATCGTGCGCGTAAGGTGTTATGCCAATTTTTTGCTCGTCAAATGTCTAACAGTTTGGAGCTCCCTGTAAATGCTAATTGTGCATCTTATAATTTTTTAAATACATGAAATGGAAGAACATACTTATATATTTCATTCCAATTAAAATTGTGTCTTAAAATCAAATACATTTTAAGATATTAAATGTTGAAAATGGTCTTTTTTTTCATTTTTTCCAATTTTAAGAGTCCTGAGACCTTAAAAGAAGACTACAGATTGTGACAGATTGAATGCTAAAGATTGTGTTATGGAAAGAACCAGCGCTGATGCGGAAAATTCTCGTTTGGAAGAGAAACAAAAAGGCCGAATTACAAATGCATTAAAATATTGCGAGACGTTGTTACAAAATAATGATCTGTTTAAAAGTTCTCCACCGGATGAAATATCCGGTACTTCTATTGATATGCCTGAAGAATTTCATGGTGCAGTTTTAGAAATATTAGAAGATCGACAAATTATTGAGGTCGAGGAATTGATATTGAATGAAGAAGATGAATTTAACGAATTTACAAAGGTATAATTTTTTACTTTAGCAAAAAAAAAAAATATATATATATATATATATATTCGTTATATTTCATTGTTAAAAAAATCGAAATCAAACAATTGAATTTTAAATATTTTTTTATAGTATCCGGGATTTCATGAAGATCGTGAGAATTTTGTACCTGAAGAATTTGCACCTGAACAACGCGATTATATTCCATTGTGGTACAAAAAGAATGCTGTTGCATTAGCTGAAGCCTGTAATAAATAAGTAAAAAAGTAAATAATAAAAATGAAAAAAAGTGCTCCAGGGTGGAATCGAACCCGCAATGCCCTGAACCGTAAGCTCGCACGCTACCGCTGAGCCACGAATTCATATACAGAATGTCATACAAATGGGTATTTGAAATATACGCTGAACTTTAACCTCCAATTTTTCAAAAACTAAGGCCCATTTGAAGAAATCCTTTCATCAGAATAATTAGTGGTATGACCCCTACAACATACATTAAAATCATAAAAATTTGTGCGCATCATGTTTGGTGGTGCCCTTGTAAGACATATCTACATCCCATGGAAAAAAGCTAATTGGATTAAGCTGGCCACCTGGTCAGATTATGCTAATGTATAATTTAAAATATTCAAAAATGGGTAATTTGCCTTCAATATAAACCACTACCCATAGAAAATGAAGACCGGAAAATATCAAAAACTCATACCACGTGCATCTTTTTAAAAATATTGGGAAAGCCTAATCAGTATAGGTCAAAATTGGGAAATTTCATTAGCGGCCACTGGCTGGTAGGACTAATTTCTTAAGTGGCCACTTTCTTTAAACTAGCGGCCACTTTATTTCAAAATGCTAAACAGTAAAATTTCCATAAGTAATCTAAAACTGAGTAACCCAAATGAATATGTTAATATAAATATATTGGAACCAAAAAAAAGTAGAATCTTTGATGAAATGCAAGAAAATTTTATTATCTCCTTGTAAAAAAGTGGCCGGAAGTTGGCCGCTGATAGACAATTTTTCACTAGCCACTTTTTTCATTTACTGGCCCTGTGGCTAGTGCTAATTTTGACCTTTACTATAATCAGCATGTGAAAAAAGTCTCCAGGGGTAATTCTGAGTAAAAAAAAAAAAAAATATTCTGAAATTCACAGCAAAATTTCTGAAAAGTTACAGCATAGGGGGTGGGGGGATACCCTTCCGGCACTAACTATGTTTTTCCCGAGGCGCTTTGACAAAATGTGCGGTACTTTCGCGATCTTTCTACAAAATTTGCGTTTTTTCCCCGCGATCTTTCGACGAAATTTGCGTTTGCGTTTTTCCCCCGCGATCTTTCGACGAAATTTGCGTTTTCCCCCGCGATCTTCCGACGAAATTTGCGTTTTTTCCCCGCGATCTGTTGACGAAATGGGCGATTTTTCTGTAAATGATTGACTAAATTTATTTTCGGCGACCATTTGTAGAAATTTTTTATTTCCAAAATTTCGGATTGGTGATCGATTTTTTTAAATTTTCGAAAAATTTGGAACAGAATCAACCCTATTAGTCTCGTTGGCAAGATGAAAATATAGATATTTTCGCATATAGACAAATTTCCCTGACTTTCGTGCTCTTTTACAAAATTTATGACTTTTCCAGACTGATAAGCCTCCCTGATTTGATTTCTTACACATACAGGAAGCTATATCGGTAATTCTACTGCCTTGCAAAAGTGATCTGCAATAAAAAATTATACTGACTAAAATAGTATTAATAAAACTATTCATGTCCTGTTTATTTCTGGTCACCCTGTACAAATTACGTAAACACCTCAGTTTGAAGATTCAATTATTCATAATTATAATAAATTTGATCTTGAAAAAAAGTGACATTTATAACTGGTTGTTCATAAATTTTATATACTGTAATTTTTAAAACAGTTCATATTTTCATGAATAGATGGCACTGAGCCATCTCTAACTACAATAATGCTCAAACTAGAATGCAAAACTGCAAAAAACTCAAGTTATATTATTTATTCTATTTAGCGATTGAAACATGAAAAGACAACTGAATTTTTCATTTTATGACAGCATTCTCAAATTCTTCACACCTTTGGCTACATATGTGGACGTTTAATTTTTTATAATTACTGTCAATAATAAAAAGAAAAATTTGATAAATTATTCACTACAGAATCCCTCAGTAAGAAGTAAAAATTTTATGGATTGGCTGCATCGATGTACAGTTAGAGATATAAAACAAGTTGAAAATTGCATGCCAAATGAGGTACGTTCGTACTATAACTAGTTTTATAAATATTTTTTGCAACGCATATTGTACTGAATGTACATTTCAGTGCACTTCAAAAGTGCATATCAATTTCATTCTGTTCGAAAGCCTGTAACATCGTTAAAATGCGCTTGAAATATTTGTTTCCCATTGACCGTAATGTAACAAACTTTTGGCTGTCCCTATTAAACTATACATCTGATTTTCATAAAATTTTAAATGACGCGACAAAATTTTGTTACAGTTATATATTAAAAATTTCAGACCATTCGGTTGGTTAGTTTTTGGTCTGTTATATGTAGACGGACAGACAGACAGATCAAGCGACGACTATAGGTGTTACGTATTTATATGATTACGAACGCACCTAAAATCCTAAAAAGCATGAAGTAATTTTTCGGCAGTCAGTGTTGTTGGATTATTTAAACAAATCATTAATATTTAATAAAAATAATATCAGATACTATATTAAATACAATAAGTTTTAATTTTCAGAAATGTAAGAAAGAAATTTACTGTTTTTTTTATAAGAAATCATTTCACTCATAAATTACCATTAACACTCACATTACTTTTTTCTGAATTTTTATTATTCCCCCCCCCCCCCTCCTTTTTTAAAAATTTCTATTAATATAAAAATGAATACATTGTAAAAGAGATTTTAAAAGGTGCTGCGATAACTATTGACGGAAATTTTAACTATTTTTAGAATTACAGTACATGAAATTTAAGAGCCACCAGATGTTTAATATCTCATTTCATATTCATATTTATCATTGTTAATGAATTAGTGAATTTTCAAATTGGGGTGTTTATTTCTGATCACCCTTGATATATGCATTTTAAGCCTATAATATTTCAAGAAATAAAAAATTAGAATAGTACTTGTACTTATTGATCAATTACCATTACCAATCGTTATCCTTTAGTGTGATTTTCTTCAAGAAAATAATAGATCAATAAAAATGACAGTTGCAAGTTTTACTTTTTTTTCAAAGAAAAAAAAAAAAAAAGGCCTGGTCTGGTGAAAAATTTTGAGCTTAGTTAAATATTTTTTTACAGTGGTAAATTTAAAATTAACTTTTTTAGTAGAAACTAAGTTGGGAACTTTTTCGGGAAAAAACCACTTATTTAGGAGAAAAGCGACTTTTGAATATCTGGCAACACTCTTGGGGGGGGGGGGGGGGGGGGGGACCTAGCAAAATCTGTGTCAGTACGTTAATTACACTTTGTAACATATTTTGAGACTGTTTCTGTGTATGAGATTTTAAAATTAAATGGATATGTTACAATTTCAATTCAACAGCCAGCAGAAGATATATTGCACAAGGAAAAAAATGCAAGCAAGCCAATTCATGCAAGTTAAAAGGGAGGGCTGGGAGACCCTTTAAGATTTAAAGCATAACGTTATTAAATAAACAGGTGTCCCAGAACCAGGCTTGCCGGCTTTTAGCTTAACCACTTTAAAAAAGCCAGCTTTTATTTTTCAAAAAGGTGGTTGATAGAGAATTCATATAAAATTTGGATTAATTTATTTTTAATACTTATAAATATTTTCTACTAAAAAAATATAAACTTCTATTAAATTTTGTCAAATAAATAAGTCCTTATAACTGCTAGAATGCAACTGTGAAGGCATTATGTCAGAAATTTTTTTTATAGATATTCAGAAGAATACATTAAATTAGACTCTAGCGCAGTGGTTCCCAACGTGGGGCGTATGCCCCACAGGGGGGCACAATTTGTCTTTTTAGGGAGGCAATTTCAGATTTTTTATTAACCCATTTTCGGTTAGTCTTTTATTTTTATTTTATTTATTAATTTTTTAAAAAAAGACATGTTGTAGACTAAATATAGAAATAATGTGTGAAAATTTAAAACATAACTCAATAAAAACAAATTTTCAAAAAGTTCCCAATTAAAAATTTAAAACAAATTACAACCGGAATAATTATACGATTTTGTTTAAATATTTAGGGACTTTATATACTAAAATAATTTTACAATTTTTCTGGTTACAGTGTTATTTAATTACTACAGACCTTTTTTTTTTTTTAACTATTTGTTGAAACAATGAAATAACCTTGCATTTCTATTAACAGTGTAATATGTCACATGCAAAATCTTTTATATATGAAATTACTTAAAGGAATATCTAAAATTGACTATGTTGAACACATTTAACCTAAAATAATAAAATATATTTGAAATACCTAAATAAGATACAGCTTTCATTAAATTAATAAATCCCTAAATGCGAGTATCGCATAAGGAAACGGGTGAAAAGTAAAACTTCTTATGGCTGTTGTGCAGACCACAAATATAAACAAACATCATGACATATGTTTTTTAAATTTTTAAATCGGATAATATATGGTGGCCAACTAACGATAATGGTTGTAAAAGAAGAAGTAATCAGAGAGGTATGTTATAAGGTGAAAGAAAAATTTATATTGTAAAATGATAAAGGCGAATCCGGAAATTCTACTTGTGAATTGTATTTTTTATATAGTCTCGGTGTTAAAGAAATATCTTAATGAAGAACTAAATTCAATAATAAATGTATCAATTCTGTCAAATGCAAAATGTAGAAGTCTCTTCAAAAAATTTCACGATGATAAAAATGCAGACTATATAACACTTTTGTGTCCGAGTTAAGTTGCCAAAAAACTAACAATTTTCTAGGTGCAAATGCGAAGATGTATGACATTATCAGATTCAAAAAATTATAATAAAAACAAACTTGTCACAAAAATTTGATCCTTTTGATAAGTTAAATAATATGAAATGACTTATCAAAGTTAACTCTTTTAGACTTTCTCCATGTGAATATGTTAATTTTTATATAATAAGCATTTTATGTTACAGAAGGGAGGATGTGGAGGACAGAGGGGGGGCACCGATCTTTTAAAGATGCGTAGGTGGGGCGCAGGCAAAAAAAGGTTGGGAAACACTGCTCTAGAGTATTGGTTTGGAATTCTTTATTCACATACCACACATTTTAAAGATTATATGAAAGAATAAGAAAATGTCACACATCAAAATAGAAACATTCTTACTGATACTTACTTTTAAAATTAATTGAAACTAAATAGCCTATATGTATTTAATAACAAATTAGCTTATATAATACTTGAAAACACCCAGTAGTAAACAATTGATATTCTAACTTATAAAAATGATATATGTAAAAAGTTTTTCTGCTACTAAGCTGTTATGTAACTTATTCCAGATATGTCCAGACCAGTGTTCCAAATTAGCAGTCGTTAGCCATCAAATGCAAAGTTATTGCATTTGACGACTACAAAATTATTCTCGGTCGTCAAATTTGATGTCTAGCTCTAAAAAAAGAAAAAAAAAAAAAATTGTATTATTTTTAATGGTGAAAATAATTAGTGTACCTTTTGATTTCATGTTACAAGATTTAAATGTAGATGCATTACATGTTTTTTTAATTTTTACTAGATTCAATTGTAACAATCAACACTGTATACAATTTGTTTTTGTTTTGCTAAGAAGTTATCAAGTTTTAAATTTATTTAACATGATTAAGTGCACTTTTCTATTAATTTCTAAGTATAGTAATAATTAAAAGAGCTTTTCATCACTTTTAAGTTTCTTCAATTATTATAATATTGGAAATTAAGAACTTCAATAATTTTAAATGAAAACAAGTATTGGTACTTTTCTAAAATGTAGCATAGAGTGTATCTACAGTAATGTAAAAAATGAATTTTAGAAATTGCAACTAAAAATTTTAATTTGACGCCTAAGATTTTTTACAGTAGTCGTCATTTGACGCCTACCTTTTATTTCCCAATTTCTATCACTGGTCCAGACGGACAGATTAAAGTCGTAGAATGAACAATGTTGAAAGAGAAATTAGGAAGGATATAACATTTGAGGAAATTTTAGTACATGTAAGTGCATAAAATAAAGAGAACAATTAAAAAAACTCCAAATAAAACTTGTTGAATTAAAATTTTGAAAAGCTAATTGCTATTTAAAATAGTGCATAAATTAATGCATATGTTATTCATAATACTGTGTTAATAGAGAAAAATGATGTTTTTATTAAATGACTGATTTTGAATAAATGTTTATGAGAAATAAAATAAGACATTAATTTCCCTTAAAATTAGTTAATAAAATATATAACTAAGCAACCATTGTCCTTTTTAATTATATAAAGCAGTAAAAATGAAAAAAAAGGGTGTTAAGATCAGTGTAAACCAGAGAAAGCAATTGGTATGTCCTTTTATTCCAATGTTAATGTCTTCATTATTGAAAAATTGGGTTATATTGATTTCTACCTCAATTAAATGTTTTTAAAACTAATTAAAAAAACACAAAAATGTGTCATTTATAATTAAAATGCTTCACTGTATAAAAGCCAATGCCCCCCAAAAAAAGCCGGTTAAAACCAATAAAAGCCAGCGGCTTTTTTGCAACTCTGCCCCAGAACTCATGGGCCAAATTGTAAGGGTCGGTCACTATAACAATAATTTATTGCATAGAAATGTATGGGTGCACGTGATGTGTTAGGCATGGAATCAGTAAGGACACGAAAGGAATGTTTATTGACAGTGTCATTGGCAAGTGCTATGTTTACAATAAGTGTTCAAAATTGCATCAACCAACAGTTACATGCCTGGCAGCATCGATGAAGCCATTGGCATACTGATTCAAAGACGCCAGGTATTTCAGGCACAAAGGCAGCAGCGACAGATATTCAAGCAGCAAGATTGACAAGAGAGTCAACTGGAGTTGCATAAACAAGAGTCTTCAGATGTCCCCATAAGAAGTGATCAAGGGTCAATAAATCAGGAGGTCGGGGTAGCCAAGAGACTGGTTCAGCATGCCAAGTAGGGTTGGAAAAAAAACGGGTTTTTTTTGTAAAAAACCAAAAAAAAAAACTGTTTATTTGGTTTAAACCAGGTTTTTTTAAAATATAATTTCCTATTACGTTTAGATGCATATCTGTTGATAAAATAAGCATTTTTGAATATTATATAAGTATAGTCGAACCTCTATTTAACGAAGTCGCTAAATCCCGGAAAAAAGTTCGTTATATGGAAAATTCGTTAAATAGAGATTCACCTTTTAAAATACTTTCAACTGCATAAAACAGATTTTAAATTCATAAACACTAAATATTTTTACTAAAAGTAATTAGTTACATATTTTTATAAATTATATCGATTTGTTTTATTTATTTTACACACCAATATATCCATCATCAATTCATTTTTTCTATGTGTATTAAATCCTTCAACTCTGCAAGGAAAACAAAACATTGTCCGGGAATACACTGTATTTTCTGTTTAAAGTAAATAGTTTTACATTAAAATTAACGAATTTGAATGACATTATCGTATTTGTTATTATAACAAATAATTTTAACCATACATTAACATATGCGTCCTTAATTTAATTTCTGAAAAACTCTTAATTTTGCCTGAGTTTTTTCTTTTAAAAAGTGCTTTCTCTCATTATATGTCTCGCATCTTTGCAATGCACCAAAAAACCCTTCATGCGTATTATCTTCTACCTATAATCTGCGTCGGATTGTTTCAAATGATTTTAGCATTTCATCATACGAAGTTTCGTTAATTCCTGCATCATGATCATTTCCATCATCATCATATTCGTCTTCATCGCAATTCATTGCTGTGTTTTTATTTTTCACACTGTCGAAAACAGCCAATTCGGATAGTGTTTCCAGGGTCTCAATTCAAAATTAAGTGAAATACAATCATCAATCAGCACATCATGGTTAATTTCTTTTTTTCTCATCCGTATCCACATTTTTTTTAAAAGTTACTCTAAGGGATTATCGTCTTCGTCCTCTGTACTTACCGAATTCTCACTGCTAACAAAAAAGGCGCCTGGTAAAACCAATTCAAGGCCATTGAACATCATAAAATGTGTTTAAAGAAAGAATAAGTTTGAAATGTCCAGAAATATTTTGAGAAATGGAGAGAAAAAAAATTTAGATCACAAGAAAAAATTCGTTAAATAGAGAATGCACTTTGCTATTTGGAGGTTATTTTACGAAGAAATTCGCAAAATGTTCTTGGTTCTAAGGAAAAGTTCGCAAAATAGAGGTTCATTAAATAGAGGTCCGACTGTAATATAACTTTTGAAAATATAAATATTTAAATTAAATAATTACAGTCAATTATATAGAAAATTGAAATAATTTCTAATTTAAACATTATTAGTAACAGCTATGTCTTATGTTCAAAGTAAACTGCTCTACACAATGAAACATTGAAAATCGTATGAAAAATCCTTTGGTTAATAATATAATAATCAATAAACATTTCATGCAGTTTCATGAATATAATACATTATTCTGTGGTTGTTATTTTTTTTAATATCCAAATACTTCTGTTTATTTTGTTTTCTGAGTGATAACTCCAAGTGTCCAAATCAACATTTTTGGCCATTAGATTCAGCAACTAACAGAAAAGATTGATTGGTATTATAAAAATGCTATAACTAGACCTCAATTTTTCCAAGTTGTGTTATTCAATTTGATATCTTAAGTTACTCTTTTAAATTCTTTAAGGATAATCTTCCCCAATCCCAATCCAGAAAATTCTTTTACAACTTAACCAAAATCTTAAAAGATCATTGTATTTTATTAACTGCTGTAAATAATCTGCACATTTTAAACGAAAATATTTTATGCTAAGAAAAATCTTTAGGTACCAGATATGTTCATCAGAACATGCTAATTTTCATTCTACATGCATAGAAACATGACCTAGGTATATGTCTTATGTTGACTGCTGAGATGAAGTGTTAAAAGTAGAAATTACTTCTATCAATAATTTAAAACAAATTACAAGAGAAAATATTATATTAGATTTTTTCTAAAAAAAAAAAAAACAAATGGTTTTTGACAAAAAAACCAATTTGTTTAAACCAGGATTGTAAAAAACCCAGCTTGGGCAGGTACCCGGGCAGCTACCCACTACAACCCTTATAGTTGTATAAAAACCCGGGTTTTTTTTTATAAAAAACCCAGCCCGGGTGGGTAGCTGGGCAGGTACCCGGGCAGCTACCCACTACAACCCTGGTTTAAACCATGGTTAAAACCACTTAGTTTAAACCATGCCAACCCTGATGCCAAGAGAGACATTGCATTTTTCTGAAAGAAGTTTTACCAGAACTACTTCAAGATATTCCGATCCCCAATCGTAAGTGACTGCAGTTTCAGCATTGTTGTGTGGAATTACCTGGATGTGCTTTTGACTTTTGAGGTACAATGGATTGGAGGTGCACATTTATGAGACTCCAGGACAGGGTTGGCAAGTTTCTGCCGGAGTGGTTAAAACCAGCGGCTATAACCGGCATGAAAATTAGTTTCTGCCAGCAAGTGACAAAAACTGGCAGAAACTAAGAAATAATACTAATAAGAACTCTAATCTGCAATGATTCATAATTCAGACATGTATTTGATATGTTAACATTTAAGTTAAAAATTAAAACTAAAGATTATGAACAGGGGTGGGGAATTTTTAGAAAATCTTACCAGCCAAGGATTTATTTCACCAGCCAGTAAAATGCAATGTACCATTGAAAATTTTTATGACAAAATTTACGCAACTCAAAATTGGTTGGTTACTATTACTATAATGCTTTTTCATATTTTTTTTCCTGTAAAATTAAATATAAACAAGAGATGAAAGTTTAATATAAAATAAAACTTAGTACCATGTTTACATCGCAGTAATTACGAAAGTTGAAAAATATAGCTAACTACTTTTTTAAAAAAGTTTCTGCATATCTCTATAGTTTGCAGTTTTCAAAGACTATCTAAAAGTTTACTCGCCAGTGGCGAGTAAAATGATGCATTTCGCCACCCCTGATTATGAATGTTATTCAGAGTAGCAAAAAGTTTCAAAATGATCATATAAGTATACTTTGTTTATATAATACTAATTTTCTTTCACTTGAAAAACAAATTTTCATAATGGTCATCTGATGCTGTACAAGTTTATTAATATTCTTGTTTACAGTTGAATTTCTATGATATTTTAACAAATCACTTTTCAGAGTATTTTTTAAATAAATAATACAATGTAATAACTTAAAGATTATCTACTATATACAAATAGCAACGTTTCTTGCGAAAATATATAAATAATTGAAGCACAAAAAATAACAAAATTTTTTTTAAATGAAATATCTTGTACTTTTTTTTTACAATATTGAAAGAACAAAATTACCACACAAATATACTATTAGGGGCCGTCCACAAATTATGTCACACTTGGATGGCAGGGGGGGGGAGACAGAGTTCGTGAAATTGTGATAGTTTGTGGGATGGGGTAAAAAGAAATGTGCACACATTTTGGTTAAAATAAAAGCACTAAAAAACAGCAGATTAAATCTTGAAGTTATTTTGAAATTTTTTGTTCATAAAGTAAAGATTAAAGACAAATTCCATTTCAAATTCTAAAATACTGTTTTCAATTGCTCTTTCATATTAATATTTTATTACTATTGTATATATTTTATGTTTTTTGTTGTAAACATTTTATCTTATTTCATAATTAATCTTACTTCATACAAAATATGTACACAAATCATTTTATTGTTATGCTCACAAATGTCATTAAAACACAATGGTTAAAGTTTAAAAATGAAATCTGAACCATAATGTAGTGCTTTGTTTCTGAACTGCAAGCACAGTACAGAACCATTTATCCGGAATGTTTGGGGCCAGATTCATTCCGGATAACTGGTTTTTCCGGTTAACTGGTTGTGCATGAAAGCAGCATCCATTTGATAAGTTTTGTGGAATATATGTGGTTGTGGCATTATTTCTCATATTAAATTATTAGATTACTTGGATTAAAAACCAATGCAAGAAAGATCAAAAGTTAACCAGAGTTTAAAAAAGGTAAATTATGGGAATCCCTTAGGAACAAAAATTCTTCTGTTTCCTCTGCATGAAAATTAAAACATTTAAAATACAACTAAATATATTTTCATTTCAAATACTAGATGTCACCAAATTATGCAATTGCTTAAGAAAAGCCTATGTCAAACTGGCAGTGTGTGATACCTTTTTCTGCAAAGATTCTGAAATCTGTATCAGAAATATTCTGGATAACTGGTTTTCGGATAAATGGTTCCATACTGTATATGTTTATGTAATGTAGTATGACAATGATAAGGGAGAAGAAGGGGATATGATGAAGTGTGACACTTTGTGACAAAGGAAGAGGGGGGGGGGGGGGGTAAAATATATTGAAAAAAGTGACATCATTTATAGACAGTCCCTTTTTACTTTTTCCACAAAACATTCCATAGCATAGGGCTAATTTTGCTAATCTTCCTGAGCCCAGACTATTTCTTAATTTGTTCTGAATGAAAGAAAAGTTTGAAAATATTCTTTCAAGACCAGCATTACTTGCTGGTAATGTCATCATTGAAGATGCAAAATTTGAAAAATCCTCATTTTCACCAATATTCATTTTTAAAGATGACCACCATATAGAAGGCAAGACATTTTCTAGGACTTCCTTAGGGAAATATGATTCTGGGAAAGGAGTCTATTTTGCTTCAAAGGACACAAAATTAATAAATTAAAATATGGCACAAAATTTGGATTAATATCAGAAAGCAATTTCCTTGCCTTTTCATTTTGATCACTCTAATAATTGTTTTTATATAAAAATTACATGATAACCATGTTATAATTTTTTATCTGTTACATTACTCATTTTTTCTAATAAAAAAATTATTTTTAATTAAAACTATCTACAGTATTTTAATTAGGGATTGACCGAATACCGAATAGTTGATTCGGTATGTAAACCGAATATTCGGCTCCGGCCGAATAATTGCAGATAAGTATTTTTTTTAGAATTAGAAGAATTCTCTTTTACTTAGCAGTAGAATAGACTAAACAATGAGTTTTAATATTATGTGCATGAGTTCAGAATTCAGCTTACACTACAAAAAACAAGTCAAAGGCCATTTTTTATTAAAAAAAACTTTTTCCTTCCTAAAATAGTCTACATAGGGGTGAAATCAAAACAACTGCCAACTAGAGAAAAAAAAAATAAGGAAGATGCATATCTTTCCCTTATCATTTAATTACTTCTATATTAGTTTTTTTTTATTTAAATTTATTTAATATGTATTTTCTTTAATATACACATCAAATAAGTATATTAGAGTTCATATCTGTATATCTAAGGTTATTAAAGAAAATACACACATCCAATAAGTATACCCCAATGCTTATCCTATAGCTTTTATAACCGTTATATCAAAATCGCTTAAATTTGTAATCTTCATCACCACAGCGTTAAAATATTAATCAAAATATAAATATCTATCAATAATTTGACAGAAAATAGTTAAATGTACAAATTGATATGATACCTTTTGTATTTTGTGAACATTCCTATTCAATATGTTTATAATTAGACTATCAGTAAATCAGCTTAATAACAACATTATTTCTTTTTATTTGAATGAACTTTTGTTTTTTTGGCAATCCTTATCCTTAATAATAGCCTGCATAGTTTCAATACTTTCATAGGCTATTTTTGGGTATTGACTACTGATAAAATAATAAAAAATAAGTGATGGGTTAATAAATTTGTGAGTGGAAAGAAGCCAATTTTTTTGTTAATTAGATTTAAGAATAAAAATGTAACTGAATTAAATTACTGAGAATTTTATTTCAATTAAAGTTTATTAAAAAAGCTAGTATATGCAAAATGTGTATTAAAAATTTTCAAGTATTCAGTTGCCGAATACTGAATATTCGGTGTACACTTCGACCGAAGCTTCGGTATTCGGCAAAATTGCTGCCTCGGTCAATCCCTAATTTTAATTGTTATTTATCCTAAATAAAATTTACTTAAGGAATTTAATAGTACTAAAAAGTCTCAGATTATATCACGAAATGTGTTTATGCCAGCTGAAACCGATAACCACTTTCTGCCATTGGCACAGCAGAAATAACTTTTCGCCACCAAGAACCCAGCCCTGCTCCAGGAGGATCTCGTTGCTCGGATATCTGTTGCTACCTGCAAGTATGCTTGTAATACCTGAAATCACATTTCCAAAAATTATCATTCATAGAGGGCCAGATATGCAATTCTTTGCATGACTCTGTCAGACTTGTATAAAACCAAAACTTTCTGCGCACGCAAATATTGGGTCAAAAACTTTCTGCAAATTAAATTAATGTTTAATAAAATAATGTGTTACATTATTTTGACGATATTAATTTAAAAAAAAGTAGTTTTAAAGTAATTTCCATTTAAGTTAAAAATCAATCGATATTAATTAAAGTATAATTATTTTAGTTGAAAAAAATAATAAAGCTAAAAATCCATGATAAGAAAAGGGGAATTCTTATCAATTATTTTGTCAATGCATTTAGAAACAGCCCAATTCTTAATATCTATTTGCACAAAATACCAGTCGCTCTGTTCACAGAAAGAATACGGCATTGCTTCTGAAACAATTGAATCACATTTTATAGTGAGAAGTCTATTTATTCATAGGTATCACCATTAAAGAGAACTGATGCAGGTATCAAAGTGCACTAAAGCATTTTGGAGCACCTTTGGAGCAGTAAAATCCATTTTTGGAGCAGCAAAAATCTGATTTTGTAGCAATAAAATTAAAATTCTGTTTTTGGAGCAGACTGAAATTCTTATGCTAATAAACTCCTAAAAATTAAAATGATTGCTATCTTGAAAATATTTTCACATTTGAAAGAATAATTACTCAGATAAAATTTCTGCACACATTTTGCTAACTCTGGGCTAACTAAACGACAATTGGGTAGATTGCAATAATGAAAAATTAGCAGCAGGAAAAAAAAACAGTTTATTTGGCTTTAAAAAATATTATTTTAGAGCAATAATTTTAATTAATCAAAGGAAAGCCTATGAATACAACATACAAGACTCCCACTCAACTTTTATAATAAAAAATGGTAAAAGGGGATCTTTTTTTTTTTCAAAAAAAGGGATAAAAAAAGACCATATATTTCGCATAAAAAGGCACCTTTGGGGACCTAATTTCAGCAAATCACAAAATAAAATAAACAAAATCCGCGCAATCATTTCATGAAATTGGCGTTTTTCGCGATCCTTTGACAAAATTAACGTGATTTCGCAATATCTTGCCAAAATTTGAGTTTTTTGCGATCTTTTGCCGCAATTCGAGTGACTTTCACAATCTTTCGAAGAAATTTGCTTATTTTTCGCGATCTTTTGACGAAATTCACAAAAAATACGCGAATTTTGTCAAAAGACCGCAAAAATAGGTGGTCTTATGACGAAATTTGCATATTTTTGCGGTATTCTGACGAAATTCGTGTATTTTTTTTGAGTTTTTTTTGACGAAATTTGCATATTTTTCGGGATCTTTTGGTGAAATTCGCGTGTTTTTGTGATCTTTGGATGGAATTCGCTTTTTTTGCGATCTTTTGACCGCGTTTTGTTCGTTTTTTCACGAAACTAGCGATCCTTTGAGAAAATTCACGTTTTTTTTCGCGATCTTTTGACGGAATCCGTGTATTTTTCGCTATCTTTCGACGAAATTCGCGTGTTTTTTCCGGTATTTTGACGAAAGTTGCTGTTTGTTTCGCGACCTTTTGACGAAATTCGCGATCTTTTGACTGCGTTTTGTTTGTTTTTGACAAAATTCCCACTTTTTCGTGATCATTTGACTAATTGATAAAATACTCATTTATAAATAACTCATTGATAAAATTCGCAAGTTTTTCGATTTTGACAAAATCCATGTGCTTTTCGCGATCTTTTGATCGCGGTTTTTTAATTTTTTGACGAAATTATCTTTTTTCTTTCGGGATGCTTTAAAAAAATTCGCGTTTTTTTCCGCGGTCCTTTGACGAAATTCACGTTTCTTCCGCGATGCTTTGACGAAAGTGGTGAATTTTTTCTGCGAACGATTGATGAAATTGTTTTTTTCGGCGACCATTTGTTGAAATTCGTAATATTTTTAAGTGATATTTTTTTTATGCCTGAATTTTTGGACTGATGGCCGATTTTTTTTTTTAATTTTCGGAACCGAATGCCTTAAATTTTCGGAAAATTCGGAACAGAACTACCCCTGGCAAACAATAAATAAATCATACATACAATTGGTAAATATTTCGGCATTTAAAAAAAAGTTACAAAAACAAAAATTACTTTTTTTTTTAAATTTTCTGCAAAGTTCCGAATTTTGCGGAAAATTTTCCACGCACGGCGTGCGCGTCTATATTATGTAACTCTGGACTCTGTATGTAATTTTATCTATGTTCTACAAACATTTCTTAGTAAACTAAATGCATTTCAGCATAAAAATGCATAAATCATTTAAAAACCACCTTTAAGAAATTTGCAATCATACCCGGTAACCCTTACAAATTCTTTTGTGAAGCCCTGTATATGAATTACAGCATTTATACACACCATATACAATGCATAAATAGAGTGAAACATAAAAGCACATAACATAATTAAAAATTCATTTCCAGCAATCATCGCTACTGTACAGTACTTCGGATACAATATAGTATCTGAAATCTTTTGTGTGTCCCTGTAAATGCCATGCACTTCGTATTTATTACGCATGAAATAAGTTATAGTAAACCTCAGCGACGTATATCAATTTTATTATCCATAAAATAATTTAACAATTAAAATATGCCGCAAACAATTCTCTCCATCTCCACCCCTATATCATTATCTAACTGAATTCTTTTGTGTGGCCCTGTAAATGAATAATAATTATTCTCTGCACCGCATATTCTATAGAATGCATATTTTTGTGCACTTGATAAATGTATATCAATTTTATACTGTTTGAAAGCATGTAACATCATTAAAAATCATTTTAAACGATTTTTTTCCATAAGCCGTAATGTAACGGAAAACTTTTGACTGTCCCTAACAAACTAAACATGATAGAAACTTCATTTGAAATAGGGAACGTGCTATGGTGAACATTAATAACTTCAAAAAATTTCAGCTCAATCTGAGTACATTTATGGGAGTTAGACGTCCAGTCAAACCGATATCAAACATTTTTCAACTTTGTTTGAAAGTGTTAAAAAGAGACTCAAATTTTACAACAGCATAAAGGGCAATACTGGGAAATTTCATTAGTGGGCAGTGGCTAGCAGTAGCAGTTTTATAAGATAAGTGGCTGCTTTTATTTAAAAGTGCTAAACAATGTTAAAATTTTCTATTAGTATTATTCTAAAATAAAATAGCCTAAACAAATGTTAATATTTAATATATTGCAACCAGCAAAAGTGGAATCTTAGAATGCAAGAAAAGTATTCTCTCTTTGTAGGGAAGAGGACCATAAGGTGAGCGTTGGCAGACAATTGTTTAGTAGCCATATTTCTTTTCATTTAGTGGAGTCTGGCCAGCAGTAATTTTGCCATTTAGAACAGCAAGTTAACAACACTCAAACTTACTATGTTAAGTTATATACAATTGTAAGGGAGACTGCCTGTATGTTAATTATGCTTTAAACATATTGAGACTTTCTGTGTATGAGATTTTAAAACTAAATGGATATGCTAAAATTTCAGTTCAACAGCCAATAGAAGATATGTTGCACATGGGAAAAAAAATAATGCTAGCAAGCCACTTAGCAACACTTCTAGTAGTCATTTAGACATTCCATAATCAAAAGATGAAATTATTGCTGTGGACCATGGATGCAAGAAGCATGTCCAAGCCAAGACTGAAAAACTTTCAGAGAATTAGGTATAACCAAATGGAAATGGGCTAAACGATTTCATGTCTTGTATTACAGCTAAAAATTGATCTTTTATCATAAAAGAAAATGATTAAAAGTTTTTGCTAGTAAAATTGCTACCAATTAAGTATATAGGGTAGATGTGCCAGTAATGGACACCCTTAAGGAATTTCTTTCAAAATTATTTTTTTATTATAGTTATAATTATTATATTCCAGTTTTTTCAATATTATATTAACCTATCAACAATATTTAACCATTCTTATAGTCTCATTTCCCAATATGAATCGAAATTTAATTTTAAATAACAGAAATATATCAAAACACACAAAAGCCCAGTAATGGACACCCACTGTTCCAGTAATGGACACCCCATAAAAAGCAATAAATATAATTGTTTTTATGACTGTATTTAGAACCAGAATTAAATGAATACATACTAATGAAACAAAATAGTTATTTTCAAATAAATTTAACAATTAGGATACCAGTAATTAATAAAATATTTGTGATAATCATTATACTGTTTGCATTAATTATTATAATTATCAGAAGATTGATGTTTTAATTATTTTAGATGGATAGTTTAAAATACTAAATATCAGGCAATTACAGCTATCAAATTATTGAAACAGTGGGGGATTTTAAAGGTAATTAAAAAAAAAAAAAGTTTTGGAATATTAGTGTTTAGTTTTGTCTCACTATTTTTAACAATCTTCCAGAGACTACTTGATATATCATTTATAATAATTATTATTACAAATATGAAAGAAATGATATTGTGAGTTGAATAGTTTAAATACTAAATAAAATAATTTCAAAACAAAACAGTACAACTCAGGGTTGGGGTTTTGGACGCCCAAAACTAGTTTTGGACAGGACATGTGGGTTTTACTGTCCAAGTCCTGTACTAAAGTGTCTAAAACTGTACTAAAGCGTCCAAAACTGTACTAAAGTGTCCAAAACCTTAAAAAAAGCAACATTCCACATGTAAGCACTGCACACTTATTAAACATATGAATAAATATAAATATCTCACAATATATTTTACTAACATTCCATTTAATTCTTTGGTAAATGAAAAAAAAAGTTCAAATTTTTCTTATATCTGTGTAACATAAAAAGTTCTGTTTCTGTTAAAATTGAGTTATAATAATAAGAAATTCTTTATAATACCACACATGTAGTATAGGGAGGGGAGATTTGCTTAACACTAATGCTTTTGTTTCACTTTTTGTGCAAGAAAATGTTACAAAGAAATTTCTTAAATAATATTTCATTGTAAATTATCTTTTCTAGATTATAGGATAATGAAAGAAAAACACAAATATTTAATTTAAAATCTAGAAGTTATTTTTAAATTATGTATTTTTATTATGAATTTAATCTAATTCTAGTGAACATTCTATTTCTTAAGAGTTAAATAGTGTTGTTATAATAATAGTCATATAATAGTGTTATAATAATAGTCAATATCTAAATATCTCATAATCAAACAAAATCAATTATTTTTATTTATACTATTTCTTAATATACACATATACATAGTTGCCAGCCGTAAGCTGGTTTAATCAGTATGGTGAACCTGAACTCCATTTATCAATTATTTCCAGTAACAACTCTCGGGACTTTCAGTAACAGAATCAGAATGTATTCTTCATAAAAATCATTATTACTTCCATTAACTACTATTATTTAAATGAATAACATTAAAATTATGATACATAATTAAATTTAATATCTTCTTAATGTAATTACTTTGTTACGTAGGGCAATTAGGTTGTTGCTACTAAATTGTTAGGTAGTATAACGTAGGGTAATTAGGTTGTTAATACTAAATTGGTATTTTTGTATTGTAATCTTTTTGCCAATTTTTTAAACTTTTAGCATTGTTCTGATAAATACAATTTTACTACAAAATATAGTTTTGGACAGTTTAAGACAGTTTTAGACAGAAGGAGGGTTTTGGACAGTATGGTTTAAACCATGGATTTTACCGTGGTTTTTACCGTTGTGTCCAAAACCTTGCCAACCCTGGTACAACTGATGTTTGAGGCCACTGATCTGCAGATTCACCAGTTTCATGAATGTTACCTATAACTTTCATTACATTTTTTTGTTATTGTTGTTGTCAGAGATGAATAAGGAAACATTAAGACAGAAAACAGATTTTTAATAACTTCTGTAACTTAATCGTGTTTGTTTAAACGGAGTGGGATTAAGCCCTATGAGCTTGGCTGTGCTCTTAAACAATATTTTCTGCTTCCTGGCTGGTTTGATTGCCAGATTATAAAATATGCAAGGTACATATACATAAAAAAAAATAAAAAAAAATTGAAATTTTATTAACCACATAAAATAACTTGAAAGCAGCTATTTATAAAAATTTTGGTGTTATTACAGTTTGGTAAGTATAATTAAAAAATTAAATTTCATTATTTAAGTTTGCAGTTAAGTTAAAATATTTTATGCACTATAAACATTACTGAAATTGCATTTTTAGCAATGTCTACATGGGGTGTCCATTACTGGAAAATGACTAATTAACCATTTCAGTAATGGACACCCCCTCTTAAAACCTTAAAAATAAATTTTGTAAATGGCCGTTAGTATGTAAAATTCTACGTTTTCTATTGCTACTCAAACAAAAACATTCAAATTTTGCAAGAAAATAAATAATATATAAATTAATTAAACAAAACCAGCTCTTAGCCTCTTCATTAAGATTTTCACAGAAAAACAGCGAAACTTTGAAACATTATTTTCTGCTTCCTGATTGGTTAGATTAAAAGTGTCAGCAATAACAGTTTTATAAAACATGCAAGGGGGAATTATTAAAAAAATAATTAAAGCTAAATATTAGTTATTTTTTTATAAACCAAAAACATCAAGGGGGTGTCCATTACTGGAACATCTACCCTATATAAAGTAGAATTTACTAACAGTCAAGAATCTCCCCAGGATTAGTCAGGCTGAAGGTCTTGCAGCCATGTTGTGGGCCAGGAACGATTTTGGTGTTTAAAAGATAAAAATACTGAAAATAGTTTGAGAGCTCAAATATATAAAGACCAAAATCAGAAATAGTGAGCATGACAGCAGATTCTTTCAGATCTTACAGATTAATGTAGCATCTTAGAAAGAAATTTACTAAAGTCTCAAGATCTGTTGTATTTATTGCATCTTTTAGTACATTTTCTATGTAAATACATTTTTTTTTTTTATGGCTTACAATTATTTCTTCTGATAGCAAGTTTATTTTGATAGTAAGTAGGGATTGACCGAATCAGCAATTTTGCCGAATACCGAAGCTTCGGTCAAAGTGTACACCGAATATTCGGTATTCGGCAACCGAATATTTAAAAATTTTTAATACACATTTTTGCATATATTAGCTTTTTTAATAAGCTTTAATTGGAATTAAATTCTTAATAATTTAATTCAGTTACATTTTTATTCTTAAATCTAATTACACAAAAAAATTTAATGACTTCTTTCAACTCACAAATTCATTAACCCATCACTTATTTTTTATTATTTTATCACTAGTCAATATCCAAATTAATCCAATGAAAGTATTAAACTAACAGGATATTATTAAGGATAAGGATTCTCAGAAAAACAAAAGTTCATTCAAATAAAAAGAAACAATGTTGTCATTAAGCTGATTTACTGATTGTCTAATTATATACATATTGAATTGGAATGTTCTCAAATATAAAAGGTATATCAATTTGTACATTTAACTATTTTCTGTGAAATTATTGATACATATTTATATTTTGATTAATATTTATCTTTATCACTGTGGTGATGAAGATAAATTTGAGCGATTTTAATTTAATGGTTATGAAAACTATAGGATAGGCATAGGAGTATACTTATTTGATGCATGTATTTTCTTTAATATAAACCTTAGATATACAGAGATGAACTCTGATATACTTATTTGAGGTGTATATTAAAGAGAATACACATTAAATAAATTTAAATATTAAAAACTAATATAGAAATACTTAAAATTAAATGGTAATGGAAAGATGCCCATATTCCTTACTTTTTTTCCCTATATCGTAGACAGTTGTTCTGATTTCACCCCTATATAGACTATTTTAGGAAAGAAAAAAGAAATTTTTGTAATTAAAAATGGCCTTTGACTTGTTTTTGGTAGTGCAGCTGAACTTTGAACTCATGCACATAATATTGAAACTCATCATTTAGCCTATTCCACTTCTAAGTAAAAGAGAATTCTTCTACTTCTAAGAAAATACTTATCCGCAATTATTCGGCCGAATACTTAAAAGTATTCGGCCGAAGCCGAATATTCAGTTTACATGCCGAATCACCGAATACCGAATCGACTATTCGGTATTCGGTCAATCCCTAATAGTAAGCATTATTGTGTAAAAGATTAATTTGGCTGCAGAAGCAGATTGACACAGAACATTCTGCTACTGGGATATAAAGTTGCATGCCTTTAATTTGCTGAGAAGGAAATTCCTTAAAAACAAATTTCATATTTTAATGTTCTAGCCATTAGTGCTTTAACCATTCTACCAAGTAATACAGTACATACGTGAAAGAGCTTTTAGCACTGTGTAATAAAATCAAAACAGTTGAGCAGGATTATTGAAAAAACACCAATTAACACCAAGTGTGTGACAAAACTTACCAGTTTTTAGTATTTAAAAAATCTAAGGATTTAGACAGAATGAAAAAGAGATGAAAGAAATATTTCATTTCTTATTATACAGTACACTCCCTCAAATCCGCAACCCTAAAATCCACAAACGCCTAATTTCAATTCAGACGTAGAGGCAAAATTACAATTTTTTTTAGTTTTATTTCAGTCCGTATGTATTTTAACATGTAATTCTTTATAATATGGCTGAAATAGTGGTTTTTCATAAAGTATGTATAATTTATTTGTGAAAAAAATCAAGATATTGCTCATACCACTTGTAATCAAAATCTTTTTATCAAATATATTTATGCATTAATCAAGCTTTTTTGGTTAAGACTGCTAAACATGAAATAAATCTTCCTTACCTTATAATTTTGATGTGAATTAATAGGTTACCTTTATGAGGACAGTTTTATTCAATAATTATAGGAAAATGTATCATCTTTATTACGCATATTTAATTGACTTTTATTTTTAATAATTTAACCATTTTTTAAAATTATCTTATGTTTTATCATTTTAGTTTATTACTTTACTTAGTTATTTGAATGTTTTACTATATAGCAAGCATTCATTATAATTTTGATTGCATTATTTAATTCAAATTACCGTTTAAAAATGTAAACCAAGCAATGAGCAGAAATCCGCAAAATTCTAAAATCTGCACAACCTCTGGTCCCAAGCTCTGCAGATTTGAGGGAGTCTACTGTAATATAAAAATATTAGTTCATGATAGCTGCTAGTAAGTATCCAACTACATCTACTATTATGTATACAACATGTAAGTCTATGTTTATAGATAATAGTATTGCATAATATGTTTAATACACGGATCTTTGTTGTTTAAAAAAAAAATAATAATTTCTCAACTGACTGACTGGCAATTGTAATCAGAGAGTTAGGCTAACTTAAAATTTTAAGTGAAACAAATCTTGCAGGGGAATTAAATAAATTACTCTCAGAATCTGTAGATAATCAGATCTTGAGACAAGATTCATTCAATTCATTTTAATAAATTATAAACTGATTGCTGAGGCATCGATTTTATACAATGTTCTCCAAAATTCAGTTATGAATGTTAGTTAAATACCCTTCACACAAAGATATTTTGCAAGTACCCTAATTGTTTATGGGGTTGTCTTGTCAGAAAAATGTAAAATACAAGAAAAGTTTCACACAATATAATATTGAATGCAATTATTTTATTATAGGTACTACTACATGGCTTGCAATAAAATTGTAAAAAAATAAAGGAGCTATTAAAAAATAATAAATACTACATAGATCACATTAGAAAAGATGCAATGCAATAAGTAAAATCTAAATTTTAGAAAAGTATGAAAGTATGCAAACGTTATTTAGCATATTGCATATTTGGCAGTATTTTTCTCCGTCCTAAAATCTAACTTGTTCAAAGCACAATGTTTGCTCAAAAGATGCATTTATGCACGAAAGGCACTTGTATATAAAAATATGAGTTTTAAATTTTTATCAGCAGCTCAACACCTTATGTTTTCCTTAATGAGAATTTGATTGCATGATCATTCAGACGATGAAAAGTTTTACGAATTACTTAAATTTATGAAATACTTCATAAATATTATATGCTAATTAATCAAGAAAGTTTCTGTAATAAGTAAAACATTGCTGAAATACTTTCACAGGAATTTTTGGCTGGATCAGTTCAGAATTACACAGGCAATTATATTTATTTTGCCTTACAAGTCAACAATAATGCAACAAATTCTAGAAAAATCATTAAATTATGCAATCTAATAATTTTCATTCTTTTAACAAATAAATCAAATGAAACGTTTGAAAAATAAAAAGACTAGGGTAGATGTGCCAGTAATGGACACCCTTAAGGAATTTCTTTCTTTAAAAAATCGTTTTTCAATTAATAATTATAATTGATATAATATTCCAGTTTTTTCAATATTATATTAATCTAGATCAACAATATTTAACCATTCTCATAGTCTCATTTCCCAATATGAATCAAAATTTGGTTATAAATAACAGAAATGTATCAAAACACCTAAAATGCCAGTAATGGATATCCTTTGTTCCAGTAACGGACACACTGTTCCAGTAATGAACACACATCCCATAAAAAGTAATAAATATTGTTTTCATGACTGTATTTAGAACCAGAACTTAATGAAAGCATACTAATGAAACAAAATAGTTATTTTTAAATAAATCTAACAATTAGGATAGCAGTAATTAATAAAATATTTGTGATAATCATTCAATATTTGCATCAATTTCTGTAATTATCAGAAGACCGATATTTTAGATGGATAGTTTAAAATACTTAATATCAGGCAATTGGGGGATTTAAAAGGTAGTACTAATAATAATAAAAAAAGGTTTTTGAGTATTGGTGTACAATAGTTTTGTCTCACTAGTTTTAACAATTAAACTTCCAGAAACGATATATTACTTGTGATAATTAATATTACAAATATGAAAGATATGATGATAAGTTTGATTTTTAAATACTAAATAAAATAATTTCAAAACAAAATTGTAGAACAGATGTTTGAGGCCACTGATCTGCAGATTTACTAGTTTCATGGTTACCTGTTTTTATTTAAATGGGGAGGGATTAAGCTCTATGCCCTTAAACAATATTTTCTGCTGCCTGACTGGTTCGATTGCCAGATTATAAAATATGCTAGGCAGAGTTATATAGACAACAAAAAAAAAAAAAAAAAAAAAAAAAAGAATAAAATACTGAAATTTTATTAACCACATAAAATAACTTAAAAGCATGTATTTATAAAAGTTTTGGTGTTATTAAAAATTTGGTAAGTGTAATTTAAAAATTAAATTTGATTTAGGTTTTCAGTTAAGTCAAAATATTTTATGCACTATAAACATTACTGAAATTGCATTTTTAGCAATGTCTACATGGGGTGTCCATTACTGGAAAATGACTAATTAAGCATACCAGTAATGGACACCCATCTTAAAACCTTAAAAATAAGTGAAATTCTGTAAATGGCTAATAATATATAAAATTCAAAGTTTTCTATTATTACGAAAACAAAATAATGCAATTTTGCAAGAAAATAAAGAATATATTAAATTTATTAAATGAAGCATGTTCATTGAGATTTTCACTGAAAAACAGTGGAACTGCGAATCATTTTCCGCTTCCTGATTGGTGAGATTAAGAGTGTCAATAATAATGCAAGATTATAAAATATGCAAAAGGGAGTTATGAAAAAAAATTAAAAAGCTAAATTTTTATTGGTTATTTTTAATAAACCAAAAACATTGAAGGGTGTCCATTACTGGCACATCTACCTATGTAAATAGTGACTGAAAAATAAAAACTGCACACTAATGCAAAAGCACGGACTCGCTGCTAATAAACATTAAACATACTATGCTTTTTTTTTTTTTTTGGGAAAAACAAAACTATTTGAAAGCAATGATCACAATAGTGTAAGAACAATTAGGAAAATATAAGCAAACATGCTTATGCTATGTTTTCGAAGCATTTCAAAAACAAAACTGAAGAGTTTTTTTTTTTTTTTTAATCTCTTAGTGAAGTACTTTTGAAGCATCTTCATGGAGACCAACTTTATCAAATCAGTGTCTTATTCTGATAATTGTTTACAAGTGAAATTTTCATTACATGTTTATTTCACGTGAATTGCAATACACTTCCCGTGGGTCGAAGTAAACAGATCATTACATCATAGATCCCCCCCCCCCCTCCCCCACAATTCGTAACATGAGATTGGTTTAATGAACAATACAAACAATCGCACTCGCGCTTTGTCTGTTTTTTACCGACGTCACATCCCTAAACATAAAATGGCGTCAACCATTTTAAGCACGTGATGGAATGTGAACCTAGAAATCTCCCCTCATGAATGTCGGTCCTCGTCATTAACACGACAAAAAAACATGTTTGACATTAGTTTTCTAACATGTCAGTTCATAAGGTGAATTTTAGGGGTCAAGTATAAAGACAGTCATCGCCAATATATAAAATCGATGAAATCATCTAAAATAATCGAGAAGAAAATTTTTAATTAACTTACCGTCATCCAGTAATCTTTCAAGATGTAAAAATACATTTGGAAATGCAGCGAGTTGTTTTTTATCCTTTAGTAGCTGCGCTAAATAGTCAGCAGTATTTTGAGCATTATTATTAGCAGTTTCTCCCATTTTTAAATAAAAAATGGATCTCCGGTGTTCAATATAACAACAATCCTTGAGTAATGTTCACAATAATAATAAAAAACTTCAACAATAAAAAAACAAGATAAAAAAAATATTAACAAACAACAAGTGAGAAGCTCCTCGTAATGCTTCTCGCAGCCAAACTTTGAATGCTGTTTTCGCAAGCAGCCGCTAACTTTTCGTCCCGTTTTCAACTTTACGTAGGCCGCTTTACTGCGCACGCGCGAAGTGTAGGCAACATCCAAAGAGGCGTGGGGTGTATTCCTTCAAGCATCGGAATTAATTCATCTAGCTGCTTTGCTTTTATACTGTTTATTTGAATAGTGTTGGGAGTGAGTAAATTTTTTACACCTGTGGCTTGTACTGCATCTAGAGCTAATTTCGCTTACCTAATACGCATGCATATTGCATATTATCAGAGTTTAAGGCATAAATCACTTGTAACATTGCTTTTTCGTTTAAATATACCGTACTTAAATGCCTTTTTTGAGATCTTTAATATAAACAAATGACGGATAGTGAAACAATTTCCATTTTTGGACATGGAAGTATTCTCATTACGAATGTTTTTTGCCTTATCTTATTTCCTTAGAATCGCAGATTTAATTAAATTTTTATTTTAATTTTATAGACAAGTTGGATAGAATTTTACAAAATATTTATTTTATTTTTAAGAATAAACAATGGGATAAAGTTTTCAACTTAAATTTAATTTCTTGTGGGTTTTTTTTTTTTTTTAAATGAAAATAACATTTTAAATTTATAATTAAAAAAAAGTATTGTTTAATTAAGAAATAGAGTAGGAAGTAATATATATAATACTGTTTGAGGTGCATTGATAAAGATAACTACAAAGATAAAAAGATATAAAGATGGAATTTTGGGTTAAACTAGAAAACGATTTTTGATTTGAGATGAAAATAGTATTTCATATCGACAGTGACACAGAAAGAAAGAGGGGGGGGGGGGGGGAGAGAGTGCTTGTGGCACCTTCTACTGTAAGCTTTATCAGTTGTATGGGAATAATATTTTTTTGGTACTGGCAAAGTTTAAATCCTGTTTTCGAGGATAATGGAAACAACAAAAAAAAATAAATAAATAAATAAAAAATAACTAGAGAACAGGAATTCTGCTTTTTCCGAATTTAGTGTCGCCCCCGATGAAAAAAAAAATATTAAATAGTTTTTTCAGTCGAACTTGTACCTTTGGAATGGATCATTTTCTTCTGATGGACTGATGGCTTCCATTATTATGGAACAGCTATTATAAATGAAATGCTAGGTAAAGATGAAAGGGCAGTCGTAAAATGTTAGAACTCTGATCTTCTGGTCAGAATGGGGAAAAAATGGTCATAATTTTTTTTTCCCCATTCTGACCAGAAAATCAGAGTTCTAACTTTTTACGACTGCTCTTTCATCTTCACCTAACGCTTCAATTATAATAGCTGTTTCATAATAATGGATGCCATCAGTTTATCAGAAGAAAATAATTCTGTTAAAGCGGAAACTCGGTTAAGCGGGACTCGGATAATCGGGACTCTGCTGTAGTTCAGTTTTAAGACTTAAAACACGCGATTTTATTTGATATAAAATGACGTCATCCGCATCCGCTGAAGAATTCCTTATTTGCGATCCAATATTGAATAACATCTACAGTAAAGTATGTATAGGACGTCACTATTTCAGAGTAATAGACAAATCCAGCTAAAAGAAATCAGCAAGAAACTCGACCAAAATAAAATCGGCTATCTAATGATTCGTAGGCCTTCATTCGTTTGTAATATTAATATAGATACTTGAAATTTAATTTAATTTATAACAGCTCCATGTTTTATCATAAAGAATTCATTTATATTTTTTCAAAATAGCACGTATTTTAATAGTCCAGGCAATAGGGAATTTTACCTAGCAAAATTAATGGTAGTTCTGGAAATCGGCTTACTTTATGTTTTTTGGGTCGCTGAATCCGAATTTGTAACTTTCCACCAAAATTTCCCCCGGCACCCCCCACCCACCCCAAATTTTGGTAAAAAGCCCCCCCCCCCCAAAAAAAAAGTTTTTATTAAAAAAATCACATTTTTTATTGTTTTAGGGGAAAGGTATCTAGAAATTCAGAAAGTAGACAAAATTTGCAACAAATTAGGTCTATGACATTATGACTTAGGATGAAGGGGGAGGGGGGATCTGCCTCGGAACATGCGCGCGGTGCTGCGTGGACCAAGTTGCGCAATTCCACTTAACCACTCACACGTTTACATTCGCCTTCCCATCTCCCCTCCGAACTTTCCTTATAAGGTTTACTTTAAGTTTTTTGGGTCGCTGAATCCGAATTTTTAACTTATCCCCAAAATTTTCTCCCCCGAAGCCCCCAAAATAATTGTTTTTAACTTAAATTTCTGATTGTTTTAGGGGAAAAGCATTACAAAATTCAGAAACTAGGCAAAATTTGCAACAAATAGAATATATGACATTATGACGTAGGATAAACGGGGAGAGAGAGGGCTGCCTCGTAACATTCCCCGCGCGCATTTCTCAAAAACCAAATTTTTTCAAAAAATCAATTTTTTGGGGGGTTGCCCGGTGAAATTTTGGTGGGAAGTTACAAATTCGGATTCAGCGGCTCAAAAAACATAAAGTGAGTCGAAATCCAGCACTAGTATTAATTTTTCCAGGTAAAATCCCCTATTGCCTGGACTTCATAACTTAGTGCACGTTGCGCCGCAGTGCATGTTCAGAAGCAGCCCTCTCCTTCCCCGTTCATCCTACGTCATAATGTCATATATCTTATTTGTTGCAAATTTTGTCTAGTTTCTGAATTTCGTAATGCTTTTCCCCTAAAACAATAAGAAATTTAAGTTAAAAACAACTATTTGGGGGGGGGGGGGGAAGTTAAAAATTCGGATTCAACGACCCAAAAAACTTAAAGTAAACCTTATGGAGAAAGTTCGGAGGGGAGATGGGAGGACAAATGTAAACGTGTGAGTGGTTAAGTGGAATTGCGCAACTTAGTTCACGCAGCACCGCGCGCATGTTCCGAGGCAGATCCCCCTTTCCCTTCATCCTAAGTCTTAATGTCATATATCTAATTTGTTGCAAATTTTGTCTACTTTCTGAATTTCTAGATACTTTTCACCTTAAAGAAATAAAAAAAGGGAATTTTTTGATAAAAACCTTTTTTGGGGGCTTTTTATGAAATTTTTTTTTTTTTTTTGGGGGGGGGGGGTCTGGGGGGAAATTTTGGTGGGAAGTTAAAAATTCGGATTCAGCGACCCAAAAAACATATAGTAAGCCTTTTTCCAGAACTACCATGAATTTTGCTAGGTAGAGCTCCTATACGGCCTCTATTGCCTGGACTATAAGTACATTTTGTTTTTTAGTTTTTATGGAAAAATGGCAACAAAAAGATATAATTGCTGTACAAAAAAAATTAATATTTGAAAAATAAATGGAGATACAGTTTTCAAACAAATTGCATTAAAAGTACTTTTTTCCCCAATACGACGGTGTAAAAATTGAAAAAGCGCGATGCTTAGAAGTTTAAAAAATTGCTATAGATTATTTAACAGTCCAATGAAACATCTGCTTTGTTTTACGGCTGGCTTATACAACGTAACGTTATTTTTTGGAGACGACACAAAATAAGCTGGGAGAAAGAAATAGCATACCAGGGGCTAAAATAAAAATAAATAAATTAAAAGGCTCAGTGAAGATTATAAGTTTATTCGAATTTAAATTAGTTTGTGTCAAGGTTCATTGTTGATATAGGCCTTTCAAGAAAATATTCCACGTAAAAATAATGCACCTCGCTAACTGCAATACCTCCGTCTAACTTGGTAAAGAATATTCCATCTAATTTGCTTCTATTGCTCTGGCCTGATCAAAGACGATACAAAATAAGCTGGGAGAAAGAAATAGCATACCAGGGGCTAAAATAAAAATAAATAAATTAAAAGGCTCAGTGAAGATTATAAGTTTATTCGAATTTAAATTAGTTTGTGTCAAGGTTCATTGTTGATATAGGCCTTTCAAGAAAATATTCCACGTAAAAATAATGCACCTCGCTACCTGCAATACCTCCGTCAACTTGGTAAAGAATATTCCATCTAATTTGCTTCTATTGCTCTGGCCTGATCAGCCTTTCACCAGGGCCCGATTAACATCTGAAGCTATGGGAAGCACAGTGGTATTTCGGGGCCCCCTTTCATTCGAGAAGAGTATTCTAAGTTCGACATATACCTGGAGACTTATTCCAAATAGTGACTCAGTTGAGTTCACACATATTTTAGTAAATAACTTTTTTTATGTTCCCCTTACACAAAAATTAAATACAATTAAGAAAAATATGCAAAAATCATTTTGCATGACATTTTCATAAAAAAAAAATGCAAGTTGGATATAAAGGTTGAATTCAGAATGCATTGCACAATATAACATATCAATATTTTGAAATAATTCTTTCAATTTTGGCAATAGCATAAATTATTAATGTTTTATGTTGCGCATTCAAGCCAAATTCAACATTACTTAAATTCAATATGTAAAATAAACATACACCTAAAATAATGGACAAACTGAAAAATTATGGTCAAGTGGTTGAAACTGATCTATTATATGAAAAATGAATTTGTTATGAAAGGTATTTTTATGAAACACTTTAAAATATACATAACATACATATATATATACATATATGAATAGCTTAGTAATTTAAAAAGAAATTTGGGAATATTTCTAGAGAGAAACATTCACCTTGCATACAATAGTTCAAATGAAAAACAAATTTCAAATTGATTGCTTAAAAGGCGAAAAGGCCAACATAGTGAAAAAGAATCCATGCCGGGTCTGAAGTGCCTGTAGTGAGAAATTTTCCAGGCTGGGTATCGTTCCATGTGGTTTAGTCAGTAGAATGTTAGTGCGCTTTACTGATGGCCCGGGTTCGAGTCTCGGCATGGATTCTTTTTCACTAGGTTGGCCTTTGCGGCTTTTCAGCAATTAATTTGAAATTTGTTTTTCATTTGAAATTTGAGAATTTTGGGATTGGAATTAATTCAATCAAAAATTTAGGGGCGCCTGTTTTCTCAATTTCGGGCCCCTTCAAAATTTTCTAAGGGAAGCACCTGCTTCTCGTGCCTATTCGGTAATCAGGGCCTGCCTTTCACTAAGCAGAAGCAGAGCCTGATTAACTCTGTGTTAGACCCAGGGCACACAGGTCATGTCGGGGCCCCTTTTCTTAAAGGGAAAAAAAAAAGCAATTTAACAAATTACAACGACCATTTGGAAAATGATTTTTTCAAAGACTAAAATTTAAGACATAAAAAGTCGCACGGAGTTGATCATAAATTACGTACGCTATGGATTACATATTTCGGTACTGTAAATTTTTAAACTTCTACGGAGCTGGTCATACATTACGTACGCCATGGATTAAACATTAATATTCCTGGACCAATTTTAAATGAAATTGTATTCTTAAACTTCTAAACATCCCACAATATTACTTTTTACACCGTGGTATAGAGAAAAAAATGTACTTTTAAATGCAATTTGTTTGAAAGCTGTATCTCAATTTGTTTCTGAGTTATTAATTTTTTTTTGTAGTTTTTATTACTTTTTTGTTATAGTGGCAACAGAAGTATCCATCTCTGTTGAAAGTAAAGGGAAAATACAGATTACTGTATATAGAGCAATCAGAAAACGCATAAAATGCGGATTCAACTAATAAAAAGCTTCAGCTATGTTTTTGATTTCCTACCTTGACAGAGGACAATAACCATTTTTCCAAATGGTTAAAAAGAAAAAAAAATCCGTGCATTATAATTTGGACAAACAGCTTTACGCGCGGTTTAGAATTTAAACCAGTGTTTCTCAACCTGTGTGCCACGACAGATTGTCAAATGTGCCGCGAGCGTTTTTGAGAAATAATTAAAATTGTAAGGTGTCGTATCAACGATACAACATTTTCTAACATGTGCTTAACACTTAACAGCTACTTTCCTCCACTTTCAGTTGACGAATAAGAATGGTTAATGAACCCATTTGTAATTTGCAAGACACCAAATTTAACAACAACAGGAAAAGAGCAGCTCATTGATTTGAGAAACCATAAGTTTTACCGTTCAACAATGTTCGAGAAAAAATTGGATTAGTTTTGGTTTTCTGACAAAAATTTGTAATCTGCAATCAGCTTGAAAGCTATTAATATTCTTCTGCTTTTTGCATCTTCATGGCTCTGTTATTTTGGATTTTCAGCATTAACAGAAATCAAATCCAAAAAGCGAGTAGGATTTTTAAAAGTCGACAATTAGTCCAGGCAATAGGGAATTTTACCTAGCAAAATTAATGGTAGTACTGAAAATCGGCTTTCTAGATGTTTTTTGGGTCGCTGAATCCGAATTTGTAACTTCCCACCAAAATTTCCCCCGGCAACCTCCCCAAATTTTGGTAAAAAGCCCCCCCAAAAAAGGTTTTCATCAAAAAATTCCCTTTTTTTATTTTTTAAGGTGAAAAGTAGCTAAAAATTCAGAAAGTAGACAAAATTTCCAACAAATTAGATATATGACATTATGACTTAAGATGAAGGGGAAGGGAGGATCTGCCTCGGAACATGCGCGCGGTGCTGCGTAAACTAAGTTGCGCAATTCCACTTAACCACTCACACGTTTACATTAGCTCTCCCATCTCCCCTCCGAACTTTCTCTATAAGGTTTACTTTAAGATTTTTGGGTCGCTGAATCCAAATTTTTAACTTTCCCCCCAAAATTTCCCCCCCGAAACCCCCCTCAAATAGTTGTTTTTAACTTACATTTCTTATTGTTTTAGGGGAAAAGCATTACGAAATTCAGAAACTAGACAAAATTTGCAACAAATAGGATGTATGAGATTAGGAATTAGGATGAACGGGGAGGGTAAGGGCCGCCTCGGAACATGCACTGCGGCGCTACGTGCACTAAATGATGAAGTTCAGGCAATAGGGGATTTCATCTGGCAAAATTAATGGTAGTACTGGAAATCGGCTTTTTAGATGTTTTTTGGGTCGCTGAATCCGAATTTGTAACTTTCCACCAAAATTTCATCCGGCAACCCCCCAAAAAATTGATTTTTTGAAAAAATTTGGTTTTTGAGAAAAGCGCGCGGGGAATGTTCCG
Source organism: Maratus speciosus (assembly GCA_963932465.1). Lineage (NCBI taxonomy): Eukaryota > Metazoa > Arthropoda > Arachnida > Araneae > Salticidae > Maratus > Maratus speciosus. The sequence continues at coordinate 389,624,773 of OZ010795.1, forward strand.
AGGCAGCCCCCTCTCTTCCCGTTTATCCTACGTCATAATGTCATATATCCTATTTGTTGCAAATTTTGTCTAGTTTCTGAATTTCATAATGCTTTTCCCCTAAAACAATAAGAAATTTAAGTTAAAAACAACTATTTAGGTGGGGGTGGGGGGGTGGTTCGGGAGGGAAAATTTTTGGGGGTAAGTTAAAAATTAGGATTCAGTGACCCAAAAAACTTAAAGTAAACCTTATAGAGAAAGTTCGGAGGGAAGATGGGAGGGCTAATGTAAACGTGTGAGTGGTTAAGTGGAATTGCGCAACTTAGTCCACGCAGCATTGCGGCGCATGTTCCGAGGCAGATCCCCCCTTCCCCTTCATCCTAAGTCATAATGTCATATATCTAATTTGTTGCAAATTTTGTCTACTTTCTGAATTTCTAGCTACTTTTCACCTAAAAAAATAAAAAAATGGAATTGATTGATAAAAACCTTTTTGGGGGGCTTTTTACCAAAATTTTGGGGGGTTGCCGGGGGAAATTTTGGTGGGAAGTTACAAATTTGGATTCAGCGACCCAAAAAACATCTAGAAAGCCGATTTCCAGTACTACCATTAATTTTGCTAGGTAGAGTCCCTATACGGTCTCTATTGCCTGGACTAAATGGAATGCGAACTTGTCTGGCGACTTTGGAACCTCGTTTTGATTCAAATTTCCCTTCGGAGGGGGCTTAATCTTGCAATTTATTTTGATGTAATAGCAGTAATTTGCATAATTTAAAGAATAAACAAAAAATAAACAAGTCTGAAACTAAGGTATTTTTCTGCATAGGATGCTTGATGTCGATGTCAAAAATTGTTATTTCGTATTTTTTCGATTTCTGTTACAATTTATGGTTTTCAAGAGCACTTCCAGTTTCCAAACAGATTCGGAAACCGGAAGTGTTTTTAGGAAAAAGTTGAAACGAAAATAAAAAAGTACAAGCTGAGAATATTTGAGATGATCGTCATGTATCCTATCAGAAAAACGTTAATAAATATTGAAATACAAACACGTAATTTGAAATCTGCATATAGGTATATATACATCTGCATATAGGCATATAGGCATATATACATCTGTGAAATCTGCATATAGGTATTTATATCTAAAGTTGATAATTCTTCAAAAGACAAAGCAAATTTCCCAGACAGAGTACTCTGTGCACATTTCTTTCTATTAAAGATTCATACGCAAACAATTTAAAGCAAAGTTGTTCAGAGACGAACCTGGGGGGATGCCGGCCGCCGTGACGCCTTATATTTTATCACCTTTTATAGCATTGTTTAGCTTAATCTGTTTATAAGTGATTATTATACGTGTTGTTATATAGGCAGTTACTAAAGTTTTTGTCTCCTTTCTCTACAAAACATTTTAACATATTGACCACTCTAAGTTTTGATTATATGCGTGAAATAATGCAGATAGAGAAAATTAAAGAAGATCATAACATGCAAGCAAATGTTTTATATTTGACTCTTAGTTAACTTATACGCCATATGTGTATTATTACTTACTTTTTCTTAGCCGAATTAATAACATGGAATTACCCTTATCGAGTTTTACTGTGCATAAAGACAGTTAAAATAACGGTTTAAGATGAAGTTATATTTTTAGTGGTAGATATGAATAAAGAACAATAGATCAGAATGAGCGATAGAACGAGGGATTACTATAACTGTAATTGAATAAATTTATATTTTAACAATTAAAAATGTACGTAGGTTTAATATAATAAAAAGCCAGAAAAATATTGTTAATTTTTGTTATCATTAGATATATCTTTTTCAAAGTCTTTTGAAACTTTCGGGAGGGCTTCAGCCCCCTTAGCCCCCTCCCTGGCTACGTGCCTCTGTGTTAAAACCCCCTCTTTTTCTGTTTGACTTGGCGAAAATTAGTCATCGCCAAGAATTATTGCAACCCTATTTTACTTTACTATTTTTTAGTTTGTTTTTAAATGTAGATGTAAGAAAATTCTGAAGCGAGCGATCACCGCTATAATTGATCTGAACCAAGGCTTTTCTTGGTTATAATAAAACTAATTCATATTCATTTAACAGAGTTTTTAATTACTAGAATTCTGATTTATTTTGAAGGGATAAAAATCGTTCTGCATATTATTTTATTTGATGTGATTAATTCTGATTCGAAGTATATATTTTATCGATTGTTTATTGAAATTCCTCATGCTGTCGTCCCGCGTCAGAAAGTCTGGAATGATGATTGAAATTTATTATTTCTGATTCTGAAGGTTTGAGGTAGGCTACTATTTATGTTAAGCTATTATTGTTGATTTATTGAAAAATAAATATGTCGAATATTGAAACTTTAAAAAAGAAAAGCTCAGGCTTACGCACACAAACGACAAAGTTGTGCACAAAAATAAGCACAACTCTTGAAGATGATTCTATGACATTAGAAAATAAATATGATTTATTAAATATATGTAAAGATCAACTGAATGACAAATATGAATCATTAAAAAAATTAAACTCTGACATCCAAGATGTTATTGCTGATGACGATTTTGTGAAAGAAATCGAAAGTTCTGAAACCTATAGTGAGAAAATAATTGAATCTCGTTATAAGATAACAAAGTTCTTAAATGAACATAACTCCCAAAATCAAAATAATGCTTTTCAAAATTTTATGAAAAATGAATCCGGTTCTCAAAACGAAAATTTAGAGAGATCTATGAAACTGCCGAAGCTCACTATAAACAAATTTTTTGGTGACAGCAGTTCCTGGTTAGAATTTTGGGGGCAATATACTAATGCAATCGAAAAGAATTCTAATTTAACTCCTATTGACAAATTTGTCTGAAATCTGAAATCTCTGCTTGGAAGTAGTGCATATAATCAGGGCTGCAAAAAAGCCGGCCTTTTTTACAAAAGGACAGGACGGCCGGCTTTTATTGGAAAAAACCGGTCTTTTTTGAAAAAAGCCGGCTTTTATTGGCTTTTTCCCAGGGCATATCTTACTATTTATTTTAAGAAGTGTTAATATATGTTATTGTTAATTTTCTTTACTAATAGCTATCAGGGGTCTGTCCAGACTTTTTTCACAGGGTCCTGTTTTTGTGAAATTGTGAAGTTTTTCTTATTTTTTGAAAATTCTAGTCATAATTTTGTGAATTTTAAATTATCGATGTCTTCATGTTCTATCCTTCATACATAAAAAGCTAAGTAATTTGCTCTTTGGTGAGTTAACTGCTTACTTACAGGCCAGATTTTATTTTTAAATGACTAAATTTGTGAAAAGTTCAATTTGAAGGTGAAAAAATTCTGTGAAAGGTCTATTTAAGAGAAATAATTTTATGAAGGTTCCTGTTTTGGGATAAAATATTTTGTGAAGGGTCCTGTTTGGGGATAAAAAATTTTGTGAAGGGTCCTGTTTGGGGATAAAAAATTTTGTGAAGGGTCCTGTTTTAAGATAATTTATTTTGTGAAGGGTCCTTTAAAGGACCTAAAATTTTCCTAAACATACCCCTGGCTATTTTCTATAAATTACAACTAAAATGTTATGAAATTTATTTAAAATCTTGTTTCAGAGGTTCATTTTTATAGCCAATTAATAATTGATATACCCTAAAAGCCTCATAAGTAGCCAATATGATTTTTAAAAAACTATCTATAGGTCCAGCAGCACTTTCTCTGCTTAGTAAAGATATTTTCATGTTGTTACGGGTAAGAATTATATTCAAATAAATAATATACAAAATGAAACTGTCTATAAAGTACTGCACTTGGAAAGTGGCTCTTAGCATATATGAATGCATTAGTAATATTAATAAGTTATTTGTTTATGTAAAAAGAATTTTTTCATGAGGCAGCATTCCACTTTAAAAATAAGAAAATATAAATTAATAATTAATTTGCATAACTTTTATATTAATTTTATCTTTTTAAATGGTGCATACTTTTTCTTTAATTTGTTTTTTTTTATATATACTGACTGAATATTTTGTTCTTGTTCCCCCATAAATCTACCAACATATTATTAAACTACACAGCTGTCCCCCAAGTTCTGCATCTATTGAGAGAATTTTTTCAACATATGGTTTTGTTTGGAACAAGATCAGAAACAGCTTAGGTGCTGAAAAAGCAGAAAAATTGGTAAAAGTGTACCGTTATGTAAAAACTGAACCAAATGATTAATAACTTATTTCACAAACCAATAGTGTAGTATTACTTTTTGAATAAATATCTTATTTGGTAAAAATCATTTGAACTATTTTAAAAAGTTTTTATTGCACAAATTTCTAATAATCCTACTATCTGTTGACCGCCACAACATTTCTGCTATCAATTCACTTTTAATTGTCAATTTATTTGACAGTTCAACTTTAAATTGATGCATATTTTCATGACAACAGTAATTAAAAGTTACTAATTAATAACATTTTGTTTTAAGAACAGATAAAAAGAAATATAAAAGAAAAAAAAATGTTTTAATAAAAGCCGGCCTTTTTAAAGTGGTTTAAACCAGAAAAAAGCCGGCCGGTTTAAACCGGCCTGGCTAAAATCCGGCAGCCCTGCATATAATGCTGTTGCAGGATTTTCGCTTTCGGAGGAAAACTTTAAAGCTGCAGTTGATTTGTTAAAAGCTCGCTACGGTCGTGACGACCTAGTCATCAATGCACATATGAGTAAATTATTAAATTTAAAACAGGTAAAGAATGCTTCTAATGTTAGAGAACTTCGGGAATTGTATGATAGCTGTGAAATACAAATTAGAAATTTAAATTCTCTCGGAGTTACAGCAGGAAGTTATGGTCATCTCCTATGCCCTATTTTATTAAAGTTGATACCTGCTGAAATGGCGTTAGATTTTAATCGTAAAAGAACCGATGGTAAAAAAATGGAGGTCGAAGAGCTTCTTTCCTTCATTAAAATCGAAGTTCAATCGCGAGAATCTACTATGGCACTCCAGAGCTCTGAAAATAGTTTTAGTGCTAAAAAAGAAAGGAATAAATATAGTAACATATAAACAGTAGTAATATATAAACATTTTAGCAATTATAAACGCGACAATTCCTTCAGCCTCTGCATTGGCTACTAATGTAAAAAATGTTTGTTTATTTTGTGATAATGAACACGATTCAAAATTGTGTAAAGAGTGTACTTTTCCTCAAAAACGGGAAAAATTACGTATACAGGGACGTTGTTTCACCTGTTTCAAAAAATTCCACGTATCGGCAAAATGTAAATTTAATTTAGAACCATGTAAATTTTGCAATGGAAATTTTCATCATTCTTCGATTTGTTTAAGTAAACCTCATCAAACTGTTTCCAAAGAAATCGAATCAGCTGACACAGTTATTAGTTCGATATCTCATTGTAAAACTGAAAATGAAAATTCCTTTAAGGAGGTTATACTACAAACTGCTTGCGTAAATGTGGAATCTGGCAAAAATTCTGAGCTTTCATTATGCTTATATGATTTGGGGAGTCAAAGGTCATTTGTTACAGAGCAATTACTATCAAAATTAAATCCCCGAATTATTCGTCAAGAAAAACTTCAAATTTATCCCTTTGCAGCTGTTTAACCACAAATAAAAACATTTGACGTTGTGCAATTAAAATTATCCCATGTTGAAAACAAATCGCGTTTCATATTTATTGAGGCAATAGTCACGGACGTAATTTGTAACACTAAGATCCCCCCCCCCCCCCCCCCCCTTCTCTCAGGACAGATAGAAAATAAACTGGCGCCATTTAAGTTATCAAATGCGGTTGCATCATGCCATTCTAAAATAAATGTTCTTATTGGGGCGGATTATTTTTATCAAATCTGTTACGATAGAGAAAAAAAAATAACTAAATCTCTCTTTTTGTGTGATAGTTTATTCGGATATTCACTTTGTGGTTTTTATGAAAATGAAAAAAGAAAAATGGAATGTGCTTCTGCTTTAAACTTGTCGGTGACACGTGCATGTGGCGAAGATTTGAATTTTTTATGGGAAATTGAATCTTTGGGAATTACTCAATCAAATGATAATATTTCTGATGCAGATAAGGAAATTGTGAATAAATTTGAGAATAACTTAAAATTCGCAAATAACAGGTATGAAATGGGTTTATTGTGGAAGGATGAGAAAAAGAAAGTCGGGAATAATTTTAGAATAGCTAGAAGTCGCTTTGAGGAATTAAATCGTAAACTCGAGAAGGATAATGACTTATGTAAAAATTATAAAGCTATTATATTTGAACAATTAACTGCTGGAATTGTAGAAGAACCCTCATAGCATGCATGGTCACAGTGACGTCATTGTGACGTCACTGTAAGTCACTGTGGTCACGTCACATCTGTGACTAAAATGCCACCACTCAGTGATGTCACATTGTGACTGAGATGTGAACTTCTTAGAAAACTTTAAACAATTATAAAAATTCTTCAAAACATGTTACTTATTGTAAAATTTTATTTTTCCGGCAATTAAAAAAATATTGTAACGTCACTGTTATGTCACTGCATGTAACGTACGTCACGTCATATATGTGACAAAAAAACCACCATATTGTAAATCACAGTGTGACAAAAATATTAACTTCAAAAATTTTTGAAAATGAAGAGAAATATTTAAAACATGCCCTAGTTACAGCGGCATAAGGAATGAATATTAATGGACAGCAAATAGTAAATTCGGACACGAAAAGAAGGGGGAGGGGAGAAAAAGAACAAGTTGGAAATTGCTCGTCAAACGTGGCAAATGAGGTGCGTTCGTACTATAACTAGTTTTATAATTATTTTTTGCACCCCATATTGTACTGAATGTATAATTTTTTGCACTTCATAAAGCGCATAGTCTGATACATCATTAAAATGCACTTCCAATATTTTTTTCCCATTCCCCGTAATGTAACGGAACACTTTTGACTGTCCCTGTAATTAAACTATGCATCCGATTTTCCTAAAATTTGAAAGGGCTCGACAAAATTTTGCAACAGTTATATCTTTAAAATTTCAGATCATTCGGAAGGCTCTAATATCATTAAAATCCGCTTGCAATAATTTTTCCCATTGGCCGTAATGTAAAGAAAAACTTTTGACTGTCCCTGTAATTAAACTATACATCCGATTTTTCTAAAATTTGAAAGGGCTCGACAAAATTTTGCAACAGTTATATCTTTAAAATTTCAGATCATTCGGAAGGCTCTAATATCATTAAAATGCACTTGCAATAATTTTTCCCATTGGCCGTAATGTAAGGAAAAACTTTTGACTGTCCCTGTAATTAAACTATACATCCGATTTTCCTAAAATTTGAAAGGGCTCGACAAAATTTTACAACAGTTATATCTTTAAAATTTCAGATCATTCGGAAGGCTGTAATATCATTAAAATGCACTTGCAATAATTTTTCCCATTGGCCGTAATGTAAAGAAAAACTTTTGACTGTCCCTGTAATTAAACTATACATCCGATTTTCATAAAATTTGAAATGGCTCGACAAAATTTTGCAACAATCGTATATTTGAAATTTCAGACCATTCGGTTGGGTAGTTTTTGCTCTGTTACATGCGGACAGACGGACAGACGGACGGACAGACGGACAGACGGACAGACGGACGGACTGAACGACGACTATAGGTGCTACGTATTTATATAATTACGAACGCACCTAAAAATGCACGGTACAAGTATCAACAAACTAGATTTCCATGCTATATTTTATCAATTTGATATCTAAGAAGTGAAAGTATACTTTTTTCATGATTTCAATTTTATCTAGCATTGCAATTTAATATAATAATACATCACGGATTGTTATTATTATAAAAGTATTTCTCAGAAAAATGCTATGTGCTGGAGCAATTTGAAACATATTTAGAATTAGAAATATTAAATCTATACAGTTTACATATTTAGTTTGCAGGGAGGAAATTTTTTAACTTTTTTGGCGACCACTGGTCGAAACACTTCTGTGATTTCAAACTAAACATTTTCTATTACAGTTAAGTCTGCAGATTTTAATGAGCACGCAGAAAGAATCTTCAGAGTTTAGTCATATATGCATTTATTGCTTTATAATTTGCATTCAAGTCATATTTTTTTCCTGTTAATCTATTTTTAGTAACTGTTTTTTTAAAAAAAATTTACTTCTTTCAGCCTTTTTAAATAAAATTAGCCTTTTCCGAAAAAAAAAATATATATATATATACAAAATTTATGCAAAACACATGATATAATTAATTTTTCGCATTTCCAATTTGTGTTTTAGAGGTATGACTTTTAAAAAAGTTATTTTACAAATTGTTTTATTCTGCAGAAAATTAACATAAAAAGATTGACAGATTGACAAAGAAAAATTTTTTATCCTCGAAAACATTTTTTTTATTTATTAAGAAGATATTTTTTATTTATTACGCATGAAACAAACTTTACTTAAAAAAAGGGGGGTGGTATTATTACCATTAAATTTATTTTTACACATTTTAAAAATTTAAGCAGTGTTTTATCTAATAAACTTCCGTTTTCAAATGAATTTTTTTTAAACTGATAAAAAAGAAATGGTAAAATGCATTCGAAAATTCTTCAAATAGAAAATTTTAAATACAGACTAACTCATAAAACTATTCCGCCTGAAAGTTAGGACTGCAAAAATAAACATTAAAATCAGCTGCTGAAGATCGTCTGCGTCGGATATGACCGCAACCGCAGGGTAAACAGAGAACTTTTTGTAATACACGCCGGAAAAGAACATGACCAAGTCTACAATGTCAGCTTTTGTTTTTGCTTTTTTAAATGTAAGAGAAAGACGTCTGCCATTTTCGGGCAAAAATACTCGGATATTATTAATTTACAGCAAAAAAAAGGGTAAGTCTTATTTAATTTAAATTTTTCATTTCTGTTTGTATATTACGAGTATGAATTAAATAGTTTTATATTATACATATAGAAAGTGACTGATCTGGAATTGCTTTGAAGTGAAATTTTCCTAATCGACACTATTTTGTAAAATGTGTTAATCGGCCATCGCTCAAAAAAAAAAAAAAAAAAAAAAAATCATGTCAACATTCATAGTGGGATGAATATAAACACTAATTTGCAGTTACTTGAGATTGAGACAGTGATGTGGAATTTTTTTCGGCTTCTTATTTTTTTTCTGATTACTAACACTCATATAACAGTATTTATCGTCATTATTGTTTTGGAGTTAAATATTATATTCGAATAGTATGATATTACGAAACTGTTTCAGTTTAGAAAGTAACATTATAGTGGGAAAATGTCTTTTTACATATTATAATAGCGTAACTTTTGAAAGATTTTTTTTTTTTTTTTTTTTTTTGCTAATAATATTTTAAATTATTATTTAAAATCCTGAATCTTCATACCAATGTTTTCAGATTTAACATTTGCCAAAATTATAAAATAATAGGAATTCCTTATAACATATGGAAAGATTTTTGAGAAATTGCTAAATCTAATAATGCATTTAATTCATCAATAGATGAATTAAATGCATTAGTTAGTTGTTGTTTAATAGTACAATTAAAAATACTAATTATTATTTTTAGTGTTTTTCAAATTGGTATATTTATTTATTTATTTTTAATTGTATCTAAGCATTTTTTTTCTATTTGCGATTTTAATCAAACATTTAATTATAGACATTCAGAATCAGTTATTAAATTTTCTTCGATTGTAAACTCATTTTCTACATTTTCGATACACATAAATATTGGCATTAAAGGTGTATTCGAAAAAATATTTTTCCACCTTCAACAGCTCGATATTTTCTGAGACATTTACAGACTCATCTTTAAAAGTAAAAACATGAAACTTGCTGAGGTGATTTTTGAAGAGATGTTTAAGAGGCCGTGTGATTTCATTTTCCCCTCAATTCATTAGAATTTAAGTTTTAAATAATTATTTTCTCAGTAAGACCTTTTTTTTTTTTTCATTCCCAGATCTTCGCTGTGAAAAATTCTGTTCAAAACGCCTACTTTGACAGCATTTTTTAAAAAATATTTTCTGCATTTATCAAAAAATCGAGAAGCACGGCACATTAGGTAGTTTCTAAATGAGAATTTTTCAGTTTGATGCGTTTGAGAACAAAAAGGAATTTAAAAATGAATCAGAAAATAAGCAGTTTGGATTGAAATGCACTCTTAAAAAATAAAATATTATATTTAAGCATTGAAATAAAGTGTTTTTCATGCCTGATAGGAAGCTTATAGATTAAACTGCTTTAGTATATATTTTTTAAAGTTCATTATTTTACTTTTATATTTCCTTTCAATCATTTATTTTACTTGTATATTTCCTTTTTAACACCTTTCAACAAAGTTGAAAAGTGTTTATGACTTTGGTTTGTCTAGCCGTCTGTCCGCGCTCTAACTCTCGTAAATATACTCGGATTGCTCTGAAATTTTTAGATGTTATTCACCTTTACCATAGCACGGTCCCTATGTGTAACGACGTTTGTAGCATGTTTAGTTCATTTACAGGTACAGTCAAAAGTATTCCGTTACATTACGGCCTATGGGAAAAAATCGTTTCAAAGGTTTTTTCATGATTTTACACGTTTTCATACAGAAAAAAATTTATATGCATTTATGAAACGTACTAAAATATGCATTCTGAAGAATACGAGATGCAAAGAATAGTTATTGTTCATTTACAGGGCTAAAAAGAAGTTCCAATACATAATGATATAGCGGTGGAGGGAGTTGTTTGAGGCGTACTTTAACTATGTTAATCTATTTCATATATAATGAAAATGATATACGTCGCTGAGGTTTACATACTATAAATTTTTCATGTAGAATATGAAGTGTAGATAGCATTTACAGGCACACACAATATAGTTCAGATACTATATTGTATCCGAAGTACTGTTCATTTGTGATGATTGCTGGAAATACATTTTTAATTATGATATGCGCTTTTATGATTCACTATATTTATGCACAGTATATGGTGTATATAAATGCTATAATTCATATACAGGGCTACTCAAAAGTATTCGCAAGGATTACTGGGTATGAGCGCAAGTTACTTAAAGGTGGTTTTTAAATGAGTTGTCATTTTTACGCTGAACTGAATTTAATTTACTGTTGTATAATATAGATAAAATGGTATACAGGGTCATGCAAAGAATTGGATACATGGCCGTCTATAAATTATAATTTCTGGAAATGTGATTTCAGCTGTTTTAAGTGTATTTTAGTTTGAATTAAATTTTAACTAAACGGTGGCGTTTAATGAAGGTTCTAGGTCAACTACAGGGTTGTACAAAAGTATTAAAGTATGTTTCCATATATTAGTATAAATTGCTGAAAGAGAGTTTCAACCTGTTATGCGTTTTCTTGCTAAACTAAATTATCCCATTATATAATATATATATCAACCTACAGATCAAATACAGGGCTGTTCAAAAGAATTGGAAAACCTATTTATCTATGGACAGTAACTGCGGAAATGAGTTTTTCAAATGTTTTATGCGTTTTCTAAAATGTTTACTTGGTTCTCTTATTTACCTTATTTCCCTAAATAACGAAGTTTTTTTAAAGCATTCGGGAAGTGTTGGAAAGTGTTTTATAATCTATGCTTAACGCATGATTTTTCTTACTTGTTTTTTCTATTTCCCAGATCAGTCTTTTCCTATAGAGCATGCCAAATCTATTTAAGCTCATATTCACAAAATACAATTTACACGGAAATAAAAAATTTAAATAAATATGGCTTACGTCGTATTTAATAAAGCAAAGATTAATCACAACCACAACACCTTAAAATCTTATACATTCTTAATATCAAGCTTGAACTCAAGATCAAGCTTAGAACTTAATAAAAAAAAGATGTCAGTTGACAAATATTGTTTTTTAAGTGGAAAAATTAAAACTATTTTAGAAGAATAGGACTCCAAAATAGCTATATTTTGCTAAAAAATACGGTAAAAAGATACGATTTTATATCTCAAACAAAACTTTATTTTAAAATTGTCCATTTTAAAATTCATCACAATATTAATACTTGGAAATTTTTCCACAAAGAAATATTCGGTTTGCATACAATATTTCAAATGAAAATCAAATTTCAAATTAATTGCTTAAAAGGCGCAAAGGCCAACCTAGTGAAAAGAGTCCATGCCGGGACTCGAACCCGTGCCATCAGCATAGCGCACTAACATTCTACAGACTAAACCACATGGAACGACACTCAGCCTGGAAAATTTCTCGCTATTACATGCTGGCAAGGCTACAAAAGCAGCATAAGATGGGATATTTATCGTGAGCCACCGACATGGGGCGAACACGAAACTTAATTAAATTCAGCATCGATTGAAACTATATTAAGACTTCGAAATTTTTCCAGAGAGAAACATTCGCCTTGCATACAATATTTCAAATGAAAATCAAATTTCAAATTAAAATTGACTTTTAAGCATGTAATTTGAAATTTGATTTTCATTTGAAATATTGTATGCAAGGCGAATGGTTCTCCCTGTAAAAATTTCCAAGTATTAATATAGATTCAATCGATGCTAGATTGAATTAAGTTTCCTGTTTATTCCATGTCGGTGGCTCACAATAAATATCCCATCTTGTGCTGCTTTTGTAGCCTTGCCAACATGTAATTGTGTGAAATTTTCTAGGCTGGGTATCGTTCCGTGTGGTTTAGTCGGTAGAATGTCAGTGCGTTATATTGATGGCCTGGGTTCGAGTCCCGGCATGGAATCATTTTCACTAGGTTGGTCTTTGCGCCTTTTAAGAAATTAATTTGAAATTTGATTTTCATTTGAAATCATCACAGTGTTTATGACAAGTTCGTCACAAATGACACATATTTCACAAATTGGTCACAATGTGACTTCAAAGCATTGTCGCTTTCGTCACATGTTCGTCACAAAATTAATGCCAAAGTAGTCACAAATGTCACACTTTTCACAAATTAGTCACACTGTGACTTCACAGAGTGGTCACAATGTGACGTCACAAACGACCTCTAAAACGGCCATAACGACCTCGCATTCTAGTCACTATGACGTCACATCGACGTCACATCGACGTCACGTGACGTCACATCGACGGTCACAAAGTCACAGTGTGACTTCACAACGACGTCGCTGTGACGTCACCATGCCTTACGGGAATGTCCTGATAAAATAATTGAAAGCGGTTATTTTATGCCGCACAGGCCGATTTTAAGAGATAATAAATTAACTACCAAAATAAGGATGGTTTTCGATGCTTCTTCTAAAGAAAAACATTTAAATTCTCTAAATGACTGTTTATATCCAGGACCTAATCTTAACCCGAACATACTTTATGTAATATTTAATTTCAGAAAATTTAATGTTGCATTTAGCACTGACTTAGAGAAAGCGTTTTTGCAAATTGGGATAACAGAAGAAGATCCGGATTATTTAAAATTTTTGTGGTTTGGTGACGAAAAGAATGATTTAAAATTTTTGAGATTTACACGAGCTGCTTTTGGGGTAACTTGCAATCCATTTCTTTTGGCTGCAACGATTAAATCCCATATACGTAAATATGTTGATCATCCTGAAGTTGTTAAGATTTTGAACTCTTCTTTTTATGTAGATGATTTGATTACGGGATCAAAATCTGATGAAGACGCTTATTATCTATCCTCAACAGCTTCGCATATTTTTAAAGAAGCTAGCATGAATTTGCGAAAATTCAATACTAATTCTGTTAAACTTGGAAAATTATGGAAGGAAAATAAATTATGTGACTCAGAAGAATATTTGAATAATTCTTTAAAAATTTTGGGATTATTATGGGATACTAATTGGGATATTTTACGTTTTGACGTACAATTCTTTCCTGATGATTGAAAATTTAATCCATCGAAACGCGTTGTTCTTAAAGCCATGTTAAAATTCTTTGACCCTATTGGATTCATTGCACCATTTTCTGTTCGTATGAAAAGTTTGCTACAGGAAACATGGAAAAGGGGTTTGGAATGGGATGAAATTTCCCTAATGATTTAAAAATTGAATGGGAAAATTGGTGTGCAGAAATCGAACATTTACATAAATTTGAGGTACCCCGCAAATATTTTCCACAGGGTTTAGACTTTTCGGACCCTATAGAAATTCATATTTTTTCCGATGCCAGTCCTAAGGCTTATGGGGCCGTAGCTTATTTTCGATGTACCACAAGTGATAATAAAATTATGACTAGTCTTATTTGGGCAAAATGCCGAGTCGCCCCGATTAAATGTTTGACAATTCCTCGGCTTGAATTAATGGGGGCATTAATAGCTGCAAGGATGTCTAAATATCTGAAAAGTGCATTTAATTTTCAAAATTTGGAAATTCATATCTGGTCAGATTCCACAATTACGTTACATTGGATTAAGGGATCAGCCATGGATTGGAAGCCCTTTGTGGCTAATAGGGTTGTAGAAATACAAGCTTTAACTGATCCTAAAATATGGAAGTATATTCCGGGTAAGAATAATCCTAGTGATCTTCTTACTCGAGGCGAAAATTTACATAACCTCCTAGAAAATAAATTATGGTATTACGGTCCTGAATGGTTGTCATTACCAAAGGACAGTTAGCCAAAACCTGAAAAGATACCTTTTAATGAAAATATTTTGAGCGAAAGGAAATCAACAAATTTGAGTTCTGCTCAATTATCTTGTACAGTAGGTGTTGTACCTCCAGAGTCGTTGTTAAAATTAGAAAATTTTAGTTCCCTTTCCAAATTACTTAACATCACAGCCTGGATATTAAGATTTCTAAATAATATCAACAAATCAAAACCTAAAAGTTCAGGTGAGTTCACAGCTCCAGAAATTGAAAAGGCAGAATTTTATTGGTTAAAGCAAACCCAGTTATCTGTCTTCCATCGTGAAATTGATTTACTGAAAAGGGGAAAGCCCATCGATAAAGATTCAACCTTGTATAGTCTGAATCCAAAATTGGATGAGAATGATTTGTTAATTTTATCTGGAAGATTATAATTTTCAGAATTATCTCAAAGGGAAAACATCCTTTTATACATTTCGGTTTTAAACAATTTATACATTGCGGATGATTTCGGTCGGCAGGTGTATAATGAACTGGTCAAATGATCTCCCCACCTTGATCTCACCACCTTGATGACCACCATCACTTCTTGCTGTTAACCAGGCTTTAATGGCAATGCGCCTCGAGACTCAGGATGGTAGTTGTGATATTTTGCACACATTCGAAAAATATTCGATATTTACTCCTTTAAAATTCCACTTAAACAAACCACTTTATACGGTTTTTTTTAAGGCAGTATAAGTAACGTAAATTAGAAGTAGCAAAGATTTGACCCAATTCAAACGAGCTGCATTAAGTGTAATGTAAACCATATAAATTTATGTACTGACATTAAATTTATACGTATTTACTTCTATTAGCATTTATTTTTATTGTATGTTATTCTATTAACGATTTATTATGCTGTTAATTAAATATACCATAGACGGTTATTTTGCCTTTTTATTACGCATTAAATATAACAGTTATGATTCACCGTTTAATCAAATACCCCGCTTAATCGAATATTTTTTCTGGAACCGTCAATATTCGTTTAAACGGGGACGACTGAATTACTTTTATGAAATTAGTAAATCCCCGTGCGCATCACGGAAGGAAACGAGTAGAAGGTAAACTTCTTATGGCTCTTCTGCAGACGACATACACAATATATAAACATACTTCATGACATAAGCATTTTAAAATTTAAAGTCTGAGAAAACATCGTGGCCAAATAATAATAATGGGACAAAGAAAGACCGCTGCCGCTATCAAAGAAGTATGTTATGAGAGGAAAGAAAAATAGTTGCTTGAAATGGATAACAGCAGTGGCGAACCCAGGATTTAGCTTTGGAGGGGCCTAGCATATTTTAGAGCTCTACATGTGCCCAGATCTGGCTCGGCATGCCGGACGAACTCGGTCCAACTTTCTTACATTTCATTCGAAATGGACGAGATGGGTCGAGCCCGGACATATAATTTTTCTGTTGACATGAACAGAGCTGTAACCAGACAGCGAAGGCAGGTGAGGGGCTCTGAAAAATTTTGGTGGGGCTAATTTGGAAGGCTTAAACATGTTTCATAATATATATCTTGTTTTAATTAGTAAATATTAAATATGCTAATATTTCAAATTTCTTAAGGAAATTTATAAATAAATAATAATAATAAAAAAAAAATAGGACAAAGAACAATATTTTTCAAATTTCCATTTTTCTATGGACCTATTAAAAAGAATAAAAATATCCTTTTCATAATTTTAGAATACTTTAAATAATTAGTCTAGTCTCATGGTCTGGGAGGCAGGGATCGATTTACAAATTTGGGGGCCCTGGGCACAGGTGCTTACGGAAGCCCCCTTGCACCGATACTTACAGGGGGATTGAGTAAAAAATTAAAAAGGATACTTATTAAATAACCATTATTGATCTTAATAATTACTTTAAAATATCCATTAAAATATTAAATATGATAATCATTAATTTACTTTTAAATAATTATTTCACAATTATGAAATTTAAATGACTAGATTTTTATAATAAATTGAGTGGTGTCGATTATCTTTTCCTATACAAGTCTATATATATCTGGAATGATTAAGTATGCAACAACTAATAATAAATTTTCTACAACACCAAGCTACAATTATTTAAAATATTAGGAGGCTCTACTGCCTGAAACTCTACTGCTCACCAACCTCCAAATAATCTGACGAGAACTGGAAAAGGATTCCATAAGAATTAAAAATATAATATATTTTTAAAGTGATAAAGATAACAGAAAATATCCACTATAATAAAGTAATTACAAATGGATTTTTGACAAAATATACAATGTTATAAAAATACAATATGAACTCAATAGAATAAAATGTAAAATTTCAATAATTGAAAACCTTCATCATCATATAGGGCCCCTTAAAATCAGGGGCCCGTGCCCCGAGTGCCCTGCCGTAAATCAGGCACTGCTGGGAGAGGCTTCAGCCCCGTTAGCTCCCCCGTGGGTGCGCCAATGGATAACAGCACGAATCCGGAAATGTTATTTGTGAATTATGTTATCCATACTGTTTCTGTTATAAACAAATATCACTTGCTCTTAATGAAGTACTTAGCTCTTCATTAAGAGCAAGTGATATTTGATCCACTATAAAATGTATCATCAGATATAATACAAAATGTGAGAGAGATTTCAAGAAATTTTACGAAGACAAAAATGTAAACTATTTATCACTTTTAAATTTGAGGTAAATTGTCAAACAACAATAAAACTTTTCTGGATGTAAATGCGAAGATCCATGACCTCATCGCATTCACAGAACAGTGTTGCCAGATTGGGGGCTTTTTTGTCCCAGATTGCTGATTGTCCCCGCTTTTTTTAAATTGAAGATTATTGACTTTTCGCCAAGAGTTAACAGCAGAATAAACCGATTTACAGCAGCCTTTTTGATTCTGATAATTTCAGTGGTTTAAGCATGTTTTATTTATATTTTATTTATTTATAGATGAGGTTTTAATTTTGTTATGAAATATAAGCCGGGAACAAGCGCTGAACTTATTTATATTAATTTACGTGCAAACGGATTCATCTTTCGTAATCGTCTGCAGGCGATAGAGATGGATTTTTTATAAATTCATGTTTAAAAATTATTTTAAAAACTATAAAAAATGAGTAAATTACGATACAGTTTTCAAACAAATTGCATTTGAAAGTACAGTAAAACCTCCCTAAAGTGATCACGTTCCGTTCCAATCAAAATTGGTCGCTCCGAGAGGTGGTCCCTTAATGGAAGTCATGTTTAAATCTAGATATTAATTGTTGAAAAAAGGTAACAATTAATGTTACTAAAATTTATTTTTCACATTAGGAAAAAAATAAGAAAATTTAAGTATCAAAACAAAAGTTAATTACATAAGTTAATTACTGCACAGTTTAAAAAATGAATACATTGAAGTTTGCTTTGGTTTTACGGTTTTATCTTTTACAACTTTTATTTCCAAGTCCTTTCGAATTTCAGTAAATAAATGCAATTTTTTTTGGACGGGAACAAATAATGACGATTTCATTTAATTTATCTATTTCTTTGAGAGTTTCCTGACAGAGTTTATTGACCGTCATTCTTAATTTGTCATCAGAGATAAATTCATTGCCTAAAAAGGCACAAAAGGGTTACACTTAAAAATTACCGGTATAAAAAAAATTCTAAACTTAATTTAGAAGTTTGATGAATAATGCGCTCTCCGGAATTATTTTTCTAATAAAAACCTTCTTCAAGCGACCAGCAAAAAACGGAATTTGTTTCATTTTCTTCAAAGAAATGGGTCGCTCGTGGAGGGAGTTCAATTGGGATGGTCTCCGAATGAAGGTAAAATTAGAATTGAGCCTATGAAAATAAATTAGGTTCCATGGGAAAATGGTCGTTCAGGGAGGTGGTCGCACTAGTGATGGGCGATTTCGATTTTTTTAATCGATTTAATCGATACTATGGCCAACTCGATTTAATCGATACTATGGCCAACTCGATTTAATCGATACTATGAATTTTTTAATCGATGTCTCTAAGACAAATTAAGGTAATATCATTTTCATTTTCCTTCAAAAATCGAAGATAAAGTAGTTGGATGTGCCAATCCCAAAACTTTCATCTGCCTCATAAATGTTAAAGCTTCAAAATTCGCTATCACAGTTTCAAATTTAAATGATAACCTATGCGCATCATGAGGATTCAAAAAGCATAGGTTCGTTGAAGTATGTGCATTTTAAAAGAAAATATAAGCATTGCATTTTCCTAAAAAATCATTGAATTTCGGCCCACACCCTCTTAGGCTAATGTCAGTCTTTTGCACGCTTTTTTCGCTCTTATGCCATCCCTACACCTTCGCTAGCATGCGTAGGGACGGTGTAAGAGCGAAAAAAAAGCATGCAAAAAGACGTTCGTCTGATATTAGCCTAGATGTCCGCAACGGAAAATCCCAATTCAAAGAGCATAAAAGCGACAGCTGTTGGGCAGTATACACCCAAGCCTAATAAGGATCTATTTATCTGAAAGTGTAACAGAATATGAAGTTTGATTAAATTCCGTGCATTAGTTTTGAGATATAGCTATCACAAATATCATGAAAAAAAAAACAAAAAAAAAAACAGTATAGCAGCGCAGCTTGTTACATTATTAACACGAAAAACTCAGGAACAACTTGTGTCAATGACACATAATATTAAGTTTGATGAAATTCCGGTCATTATTTCTTGAGATATCATGGCTAATATCGTGTAAATTCTGAAAAACAGTGTTGAATTCAGGGGCTGGTACGGGTGGACAACCCCCCCCTCCCCCCGGAACATTGAAATGTCCCTCATGAAGATTTGAGATTTTATGCTTAATGGACAAAAATCCAATCCCCCCCCCCCCCCCCCCCGTCTCCGAAACTCTAGAATGTCCCTCTCCAGAACCATAGAAATCCCTCCCGGAGAAAAATGTCTGAATTCAACACTGCTAAAAAAAAAAGCAGCATGGCAGCACAACCTGTTATATCATTTACCCGAAAACCTAATCATGAACAACTTATGACAGAATATTAAGTTTGATGAAATTCCGTTAATTAGTTCTTGAAATATGATCCTTAAAATCGTTTAAATCCAGAAAAACGCGTTGAATTCCGGGGGTAGCCCGGAGGGACATGCCCCCCCCCCCCCCCCTCCGTGCAATATTCAAATGTCCCCTCTGAACTGTCCCTCTCTGGATCCGCAGAAATCCCTCCCGGAGAAAATTGTCTGAATTATACACTGCTGATAAAATCTGCATAACAACGCCCCCTGTTGGGTGATTTACACCGAAATCTAATATGCAACAATTTATGCCAACGTCTAACTGAATGTGAAGTTTGATGAAAATCCGTGCATTAGTTCTTGAGATAGAGCTATTGCGAAAATCGGGGAAAATGCAGCATAGCAGCGCCACCTGCGGTAGATTTACATCAAAAAGTAATCCGCACCAATTTATATGAAAGTCTAATTGAATCTAAAGTTTCAACAGATTCCATGCATTAGTTCTTGAAATAGACCGCCCACAATTTTTTTTGTCAGAGACAAACAAATAGACAGACTGACAGACAGACAATGTATAAAAATAGTCAAATTGTATTCCAGACAAGATCTTCTAAAACTATAAATCTTTCGAAAACCGGAAGTCGAAATTTTTCACGAATCCCACGCTTTCTTTTTCTAAAGACAAAAGGAAGCAAGAAAAAATGAACGCATCGATTCTGCCCGTAAATTAAGATCAGAAATGGCGAATCGATTCAGTTCAGATTCGATGCCGATGTCGATCTTTAGATGCGGGCAGAATCGCTATTTTTTGATTTACTTCAATTCTTTAGATTCGGGCGAATCGATTCAGTTCAGATTCGATGCCGATTTTTAGATGCGGGTGAAATCGCTATTTTTTTATTTACTTCAATTCAAATCGCATCGCGCATGATCCACGATTCGGGTTGAATAGATTCCTCAATTTTACTGTTTTAGTGGCAGAATTGCTGTAAAATTTTGTATAAGAGCTTTTTTTTTCCTTTCTAGGTTCAGTGTTGAATGACGGGTTGATTTCTTGACTGCTCCGGTCGGGAGGGGGGGGGGGGAGATTTTAGAGTTCCGTAAGGGGGGGGGGTGCACATTTGTCCATTAAAAAGCATAAAATCTCAAAACTTTCGGGAGGGACATTTCAATGTTCCCCCGGGTCACCCCCTGAATTCAATACTAGGTTAAATCGTTATACTTTTGTTTAGAAGCCTAGTTATTCGGGTTACTAGTTTATTATGTTGTATATTTCAAGTTCGTCCCTTCTATTCCTCCCCCCCCCTTCCTCGCCAATCTTAATTTACAGGGCCGTTCAAAATATGCATGCTATTTTAAAAATGTCCAATTCTCGTTCTATTTTATTATAAATCCGCATTTTGAAACCTTGACCAAAGATACATTTGAGGTCGATCCTCCCACCATTTGAGACTTACCTGTCTTCCGGGGGCCTATTTATTGTTTCTTCCAAACCATCTCGTGTAACATATTGGAAAGCTTTTAATGTCCTCTTTTATTTTCTGTCCCTCCTCTCCCCCCCCCTCTAGTTACACGCTCTTGGCACTTTTTAGCTCACAGGCTATCAAACCCTGAGATCTAATGTGCCCGTCGGTTTTGTATGTATGTATGTATGTACGTAACGTGATAACTCTTGATAGAAATATCCGATTTGCTTCAATTTTTTTTCTATGTTCATTCTGCTAAGGCGCTTCCCTGATTAGTTTTGGGGATTCATTGGTTAAGTATAAAGGGGAGAACGGAGGCTAATCCCTCCCCCACCCCTTAACTTAGATAAATGGTTTTTTCATGCAGAATGATCAGATTTTCTTCAAATTTTGGTATACCGGTTAATTTTGATAACGAGTTTCTCTGATTATATTTGAAGGTTCATTGTTATAATCTAAACGGGGTGAGGGGGGGACGAGGGCATAATACCCTCCCTAATTTAGATAGGTGGGTTTTGCTATCCGATTTACTTCAAATTTGGTATACCAGTTTATTCTGATAAGGCGCTTCCCTAATTAGATTTAGAAGTTCATTGATTAAATACAAAGGGGGGAACGGGGGACTAATACCCCTTAATTTAGATAAATGGGTTTTTCTATCCGATTTGCTCCAAATTTGGTATACTGATTTATTTCGATAAGGTGCTTCCCTGATGGCATTTGGTGGGTCATTGGTTAAGTATAAAGAGGGGAAACGGGTAGCGGCAATTCCCCCCCGTTCCTAAGTTTATTTTTCGAGGGGCATTATTCTTTGAAATAAGAGCATAATATACAGTTAGTGTGAATAGCCTGTGGGCTCAATGCCATCAGTTTAACTGGGCACATTTCTTTTTAGCTTTTCTTTTTAGCTCACTAAAATTTCTTTCCCTTTTTAAAATATGTATCTCCTTATCTCATATTAGCTATCAAAGCCTGAGAGCTAATGTGCCCGCAGTTTCTGTATGTATGTATGTACGTACATACGTAACGCGTTAACTCTCGATAGAAATATCCGATTTGCTTCAAATTTTTATCTAGGTTCAGTCTCATAAGGCACTTCCCTGATCAGTTTTGGGGGTTCATTGATTAAGCATAAAGGAGGGGGTACAGGTCTATTCCCCCCCCCCCCCCCACACACACGCACTTAGATAAATGGGTTTTTCATGCAGAATTATCACATTTGCTTCAATTTTGGTATACCGGTTAATTCTGGTAAGACTCTTCCCTGATTAAATTTGGAGGCTCATTGTTTAAGTATAAAGGGAGGAACAGGGGCTAACCCCCCTTAATTTAGATATATGGGTTTTACTATCTGATTTGCTTCAAATTTGGTAACCAGTTTATTCTGATAAAGGGCTTCCCTGATGAGATTTGGAGGCTTATTGTTTAAGTACAGAGATGTGACGGGGGAAGGGGCTGATTCCCCCTTAATTTATTTTTCGAAAGGCCTTCTTTGAAGTATGAGTATAAAATACATTTAGTATGAATAGGCTGTGAGCTCAATGCCATCAGTTCAACTCGATACTTTTCTTTTTTATTTATTATTGTTTCAGTGAGTGCACTCTGTGCATGTCAGCGAACGAGTCAACAACTGTTTATGGTTTTTAGATTACTGCTGGGAAAAAAAAGCAAAACATATCATCAAGGAATATACTTTTATTATTTGTTAACCAGAGAAAAGTATGTTATTTCATTGTTAATGGCTCTAGGATGAAAACATTTTTTTTTTCTTAACAGCTGAAAATTTGGTAAACATTAAAAAGAAAGATATTTATAAACTGTAAATGAGATAAGGAGATACATATTTTAAAAAGGGAAAGAAATTTTAGTTAAATATATTATTAAAAGGAGAATTTTAATTATTACTTGGGGGATAATTAGTATGTGATTATTGGTTAATTACATTCATCACAGCTATTTTAAAAGAAGATTTGCAATATTTGCATTTCCCCCACGCTTATAAGAGACCCTAGAAAGACTGAAAAACCATTTACCTTTTTAAATAAATTTAGAGCCTTCAAAATTTTGCTCATCTGCGCATTTTTAAGAAGAATGACGCACATAGGAAGTAAGTTCCTATCTGTTTGGTTGAAGGAAATAAGAGTTTGAGTAGAAAGTACATCTTTTCCGGATGACAAAAAAAAAAAAAAAAAAAAAAATCATTTTTTTTTTTTTTTTTTTTATCTGACCAAGATCTTTTTTAAAGATAAATTTAAATATATTATAAATTATTATCAAAATTACATCTTAAGAATAATAATTTTAAAAGTTAAAAAACCTTATTATTTGACTCGAAGGTCTGTAGTAGCTTACTTCTGGGCCGCTAACATTGTCTAGGGCCCCCATAAATGGAGGTGAGGGGTGAGAGTTAGTCGTTACGGCCCTGTTGATTCGGTACGTTTTGGAATTACTATTTTTCAGCTTATCTGTGTGAATCTGTGAACATCGAAATATCGATTCAAGTATCGATTCTAGAATTTGGGAATCGATTTTTATTGCGATCGATTCTGTTTTATACGATGTCGATTTTAATCGATTCTCAAATTTTCCAGAATCGCCCATCACTAGGTCGCACAGGGAAGTTTCATTGTACATTTTCTCCCTATTCGATGGTGTAAAAGTTTTAAATGTGCGATTGTTTATAAATAAAAAAAATTGCAGTATTTTAATCGTATGGTGTTGCCAACGTCAAAATGACATCAGCGTTACGTACTGGCACGTTTGTCCTTTATAAAAAATACATAAATAGTTGAGCATTTGCTAATATTCCATAATGAAATTAAAACTCCATAAGTAAATAAGCAAATAGAATAAATAAAACACGAATTTATCCAACCACTTAAACACAGAAATATTAAGAATAAAAAAAGCTGCTGTAAATAGTGAAATCTTTGGCGATTTCTCCGCCTATTAACACGTGAGTGCCACCATATAGATTTGTCAGTTTGGTCTCCATTTTTATCCAGAAATTTAGTGTTCATACCAGAAATAAAGAAGACATTTAGCTATAACATAAAGTAAAATATCTTCTTTCGCAATTTCTGGTATCAATTTAAAATTTTTGATCACTTTCGCTGCCGATCCCGCGCCAGAGCGCGATCGTGATATCATCACGCGCTGACGCGGGATCGGCAGGGAAAGTGTTAACCCCTAGCACGCGGCTAAATTGAAAAGCTTTATAGCTTTTAATATATTTCAAAACTTTATTAAACCCTCACAGTACTAAGATCAAAATATTACTTAAATGCCTAAGATGCCTTCAGCCCAGGGCCCCAACTCGCTAGGGGCCCTTAGCAATGTCTTAAGTTGTATCAAAGTTTCGTTGTAAAAATTACTTAATTTCTAATATATATATAATTCTGAAATGACGAAAAAAAGTCGTGTTTAAAGTAGGCATCCTTTTAGTATTTTTACCCTCTTTCCCCGAGACAAAAGCAGGAAAACATATTCATTCTATTTCTCTCTTCTGCCTCAAAAACACATGTATACAGTTTTCCAAGAAATTACTAACGAGCACAGGACCGACCCCCCCCCCCCCCACTATCTGAAATCTACACTTCCGATCTTCCAAATGACATTGAGCAATATCTTGCAACAGTATTTTGCTTAAAGTGACCAATTTCTTTTATTTCTTTTCCTCTCCTGCATAAAGTCCCTGTTAAAAGAGACAAAGAAGCGGTGTTTTTTTTTTTTTTTTTTTTCAAAGGGTGTGTTTTTTCATAAACTTTTATTTGAATATTATAACAAGATTTTAGGAAATGTAACATTTAGGAAATGTTCTTAGCACTTTAGATCTTCAATTAGTCAAAATTAAGCATAGGGTATGAATTAATAATTAGAATTAAATTTTTAAGGAAATGCTCAAAAATGGGGGGCGGATGCTTAAAACAGGGCCCTTGGGTCTCAATAAAAATATAAGGGTGTTGGTCCGGGAAGAGGAGTCCAAGACTCAACTGTCAAATTTTGCATTGAGAATGCGAGAAAATTAGGGTTTGAAAAAACATGCCGCACAAAAAGTTCAAGGGACCCCGGGATTTTAACTGGAATTTAGAAACGGGAGAATAACTAAATGGAAAAAAAGTTCCAAAAATGAATGTCGGATTAAGAAGGGATAATTTATTAACAATTTACGGTGCAAAAACTTCAAGGGGCCAGGGACTTAACTGGCATGTAGTTGAGTATAAAGATAATTTTCAGTAATTTTTAAAGTAATCAGAGGACGCTAGAACTATGTTAAAGAAAATTGCAAGCAATTCGGATAATTTTTAAAGAAGCTGCGCCAAGGGCCCCAAGAAGGCGATTAATATTCAAAATTGGTGGTAGCTGAAGCCTGCGAAATTTTTTTTTGTCTTGTTGTGGTAGCTGATGGAGCTAAGAAGTTGTTAGAAAATAAAGCTAGTGAATAAGACTATTTTTAATTTTAAGGGAGCCACAATAGGGGGCCCAAAAGGGGCCAACTGGTAGTTGAGAGCAGGGGCTTAACATGAAAACATGTTAAAATATTTTAGTACACTTAGCGTTTTATATCTCCAATTAGTAAAAATTAAGCATAGGGTATGAAATAACCGTTAGAATAATATTTTAAAGAAATGCGCAAAAAATGGAGGGAAGGATGCTTAAAACAAGCCCCTAGGGTACCAGTAAAAATTATGAGGATCAGTCCAAGACTCAACTTTAAAATTATTCACTGAGAAGGCGAGAAAATTAGGGGGTGCAAAATGTATGACACACAAAAAGTTCAAGGGGACCTCTGGGATTTTAACTGGAATCTAGAAACAAGAGAATAACTAAACGAAAAAAGTGTTCCAAAAAGGAAGGTTGGATTAAGAGGGGGCGATTTATTAACAATTTATGGTGCAAAAATTTCAAGGAGCCCTGTATCGGGCCTCAAGTCGCCAGGGACTTAACTGGTATGTAGTTGGGTATAAAGATGCTTTTTCGTAGTTTTTAAAGGTAATCAGAGGACGCTAGAACTATGTTAAAGAAAATTGCAAGCAATTCGGATAATTTTTAAAGAAGCTGCACCAAGGGGCCCAAGAAGACGATTAATATTCAAAATTGTTGGTAGCTGAAGTCTGAGAATTTTTTTTTTCGTTCATGTAGTAGTTGGAGGACCTAAGGAGTTATTAGAAAAAAACAAACAACAGAAAAAAATACTAGTGAATCGAATCATTTTTAAGGGAGCTATAACAGGGGTCCCAAAAGGGGCTAACTGATAGTTCAGAACACAGCCCTACCATGAAAATATGCTAAAAGGATTTAGTACTTAGCGTTTTATATCTTCAATTAGTCAAAATTAAGCATGGGGTATGAATTAATAATTATAATAATATTTTAAAGAAATGCGCAAAAAATAGGGGGGGGGGGGGTGTAATGCTTAAAACAGGGTCCTAGGGTCCCAGAAAAATTATGAGGGTATTGGTTCGGAAGGAGAGTCCAAGATTCAACTTTAAAACAATGCACTGAGAAGGTGAGAAAATTAAGGGGGGGGGGGATGTATGGCGCATAAGACGTTCAAGGGAGCCCTCCGGGACCATATATGGTCCCATGTCTTAACTGGAATGTAGAAATGTGTGAAAAACTAAACGGAAAAAGGATATCAAAAATGAAGATCAGATTAAAATGATGCAATTTATTAACAATTTAGGGCACAAAAGCCTCAAGGGGCCCTGTACTGGGCACAGGCGGCGAGGATCTTAACTGGAATGTAGAAGTGGGGAAATAACTAAATGGAGACATGGAGACATAGCCCAAAAAACGAAGAATATCGGATAAAATGGGGCAAGTTACTACCAATTTAGGGCATAAAAACTTAAAGGGGCCCCGGCCCTTAAAAAATTAAAAATATGTGCCTTGGGTGCATCAGGACCTGTTTTGGATTACCCTCACCTAAATTTTCAGACTTATACATGCGATAGATTTCACTAGCCATCGCGAACAGCACACACACACACAAAAAAAATAATAATAAGCACTGTGGGGGGAACTATAATTCAACTTGATATGTTTCGTGAGTTCTGGACTCTGATGTGAGTCCCAGAACTCACGAAACATATACGTCTGAATTATGTTCACAGTGCTTATTATTATTTTTTTTGTGTGTGTGTGTGTGTTCAAACGTTGGTTTTTAGTGATGCGTGTTATACTTCCAGAAATGCACACAAACGTGAGACAGGAACAGGACCCACATAGTCATTTGCTACAGTGACAGACCATTTTGAGCATTTTCTGTCATATGGATGATCGAAAGCATCACTTTTATTATTAAAGTTATTGTTTTGTCCCTAATTGTCTCCGCATCTAAATCTTCACTGTAAAATGTGAAGTCAAACATGTTCTTTACATCCTTGAATTTGAATGACAATTCGTCAAGATTTTCACAGACATTCGACAAATCGTGTACAGTCGAAAGTGTCCGGTCGCTACCCCTTAATTTTGGGACATCAGTGTATATATATATACATACACAGTGTTTCTTCTAGGCTACTCCGGCCCTTTCTAAAATGTGCAAAATGTACCCTCCCTTTCTAAAATGTGCAAAATGTACCCAGCCCTTTTTAAAAAAAGTGAAATGCACGTTTAGTTATCTCAGAGATCTAGATCTCTTTTAAAAATCTTCCTTAAATTACAGCATTTCTAAATCTGTGTGATTGAAAGGTTGTAAAAATCGTAGACCTTCCACGTTTCTTTACGAATTTTCTAATTAGCTTAATTTTAAATAAAGAAAATCTAGAATAAATGTGCAGAAATATGTAATTAAATTTATTTGTATAAATAAAAATTTACATTAAAATAATTTTAAATGTTAGTCAGTTTTGGTACGCTGGAATATTTCTATTTTCTTTTAATGTTTATAAAGTATCTTTGAATTGTACGTGTAATAAATACTTAAATAAAATAATTAAGAGCACTATTAAAGATAACAACAACAACAAAAAATTGTTTAACATTATACATATTCAACTTTTAAAATTGATATTTTAGGATAAAAAAAAAGTTGCGTATGTGTGGATGGGGAGGGGGGGGGGGGATTTCCTTTAGCAGGGGAAGGTGGCCCAAAATTTTCAGTAGCCCCGGGTCCCAGAAAAGCTTAATCCGGCTCTGTTTTGTAACCCGGACAGTCCGGGTTGGATTGTCTGGTATTTATAAATGAAACCAGAGAGAAAAATCATGCTACAAGTATAAATTATCAAACACTTTCCAACATATTCAGAATACTCTAACAAAACTTTTCCGTTTATAAGGTGAAAGATGATACCTAAAAGAACAATTTGGAAAACGCATAACATATCCGAAAATCCAATTTTAGCAATTACTGCCCATAGCCGGGAAAGTTTTCAAATTCTTTTGTGGAGTCCTATATATGACCTATAGATTTGTATATTTACTGTATTATATGTTGAAATTTAGTTCAGTTAGGAAATACGCATAACACAGTTGAAAATTCCCTTTTAAGAATTCCCTATCAGCAATTATTGCTGATAGCCGGAACAGTTTTCAAATTCTTTTGTGAAGCTCTGTATATGACCTATAGATTTGTATATTTACTGTATCATATGCTGAAATTTAGTTCAGTTAGGAAATACGCATAACACAATTGAAAATTCCCTTTCAAGAATTCCCTATCAGCAATTACTGCTCATAGCCGGGAAAGTTTTCAAATTCTTTTCTGAAGCTCTGTATATGACCTATAGATTTGTATATTTACTGTATCATATGCTGAAATTTAGTTCAGTTAGGAAACACGCATAACACAATTGAAAATTCCCTTTCAAGAATTTCCGCCAATAAGCGGAAAAACACTTGAGTTATTTTGTGCAGCCTTGTGTATATCTGTAGAATTTATACGCACTAAGTAATATGCAACAAATTAGTTAAATTTAAAAATGCATAAAATAACTGAAAATGCCTTTTCCAGCAATTATCGATCGACAGTAGTGTAACCGAATTATTTTGTATGACCCTGTAACTAAACGATAAAATGCTCACTATATTCTACAGTAAGCTTCTTGTGGTGCACCTGAGTGATGTTTATTGATTTCAATATGTTTGACATATTGTAACATCATGAAAATATATTGCATTCGATTTTCCCCCATAGACCAGCCATACTCAACCTTTTATTCTCGCGGGCCACAAACATATGTTTGCGACGTTAAGCGGGCCGCAACACACTTAAAAAAGGGTAAAAACAATTACTAATCAAAATATTAAGGTAACATAAGTAGTATAACAAAGTTAATAATTTAAGTGGGGTTTAACATTTGTTGCAGGAGAAATGTTACCAAAAAATTTTAACACCACTATTTCCGAACAATTAGCTTCGTGATAGATTTCTACTGCAAATGTTGTAGGAATAGATCACAAAGTTTGTTTTTGTAAATAGTGGTGTGATATTTTTTTGTGTGCAATTTTTTATGCGAACAAAAAGTAGTTTTAGCCCTATAATAAATATAAAACGTAATAATATAATAATGCAGAATTTCCAAGTTAAAAAAAAATCAAGATATTTTCTCTAATAAATCAGACTTTAGATCAATTCAAAAACTTTTTTCTTAATTGTAGAAATATACAGTGCAAATTAAATTAATTTGTATAATGTTTGATTAGTGTTGAAGACAGAGAAGTGTATACACCATTGTAGCACAAATATAACTCCATTTAAAAATAATTTTGTCTATAAAAATGGCAATTAAGATGTTTTAACATAAATGTAAAT
Organism: Maratus speciosus; assembly: GCA_963932465.1. NCBI lineage: Eukaryota > Metazoa > Arthropoda > Arachnida > Araneae > Salticidae > Maratus > Maratus speciosus. The sequence goes on from OZ010795.1 coordinate 389,654,548, forward strand.
GAATTATGGATAACGAAACAGATTTTGTCTTCCTGTAAAAATATATAAAGCAACAGTGAAGATCTTAAATACTTTTTATGCACATCTCGTTAAATTGATAATGATTATGTCTCGGGCCGCACGTAAATGCTCGCAGGCGCGCAGATTGAGTATGGCTGCCATAGACCATCATGTAACGGGTTTCTTTTGAGTATCAGTGTAAACTAACTATTAATGCTACACACTTCATTTTCAATACCGAATACGCCATAGTAAACTTCAATAGCATAGATATATTAATTACATAACAATCCGAGTATATTTACATGAGTTAGAGCTCGGCCGGCATTCCGTCTGACAAACCGAATTATAAACTCTTTTCAACTATGTTAGAAAGTGTTAAAAAGCATAGTTGTGTCTCCCGGAGTTTTCACACAAGAAAAATAAATTTCAGTAAATAAACATTTTATAAAAAAATGGCCGATTTTTCTCATGCCTTAATTTTAATACGGTGAAAAATGACAACAACAATGGAAAAAAATTGTGAGTAAATACAACATTGATTCGTTATTAACTTTTGATTAGAAAGTACGATTCAAAAGTTTTTAAATTTGATGTTGTTGACTTTTTAGCGAGCAAAATGCTTACAGACCGAATAAAATCAAAGTATTTTTTATTTTTACAAATTTCGTTTTCTGAATATAATGATGAGTAGATTAAATAACAAGAAAAGTAGTAAAACATTTTTAAAAACATTTATTTTTAAATTTAAATACATATAGGATCGAAATTGAAAATTGATAAATTTAAATGAAAGTAATTAAAAAAAATGTATATATAATTAATATTTATACCCTCATTCTGTAGAACATTTGGAAGTAACCTAAATGTAATCTTGTTTTGCATTCACTGCAAACTAATCTTGCATTTGCAGGCTGATGTTTCAGATTGGGAGAATTACAACAAAGACATTTCTTACTTTTTATTTATTTTTGATACACTGTATCTTTTTAAGTACGTTTACCGAATGGTAGAAGTACTAGTCGTTTATCATTTTTTATACGAATTTTTAAATTACGCGCGGTAAAAAATGGCAAAAGAGTCTTTGTGATTTTCTGTATTTTTCTCCTTTTATAACATAAACGTAATTTCTATCCCTGAAAATTTAGACATATTTCATACTTTTATAACTGCTAATTTTTTCGAGACAACATGAATGAAATTTAATTTTTAAATGATTTTTACTTTTTTTTTCTAAAGAAGAAAGTATTGTAATCGACATTTTTTTCGACTTCCGGTTTTCGACGGATTTACGCGTTTTAGGAGTCAGAGATACCGAAAAAAACAACAACAACAAAAAAAAACATGCTTATACAAAATGTCTGTCTGTCCGTCCGTGTTAATGTCCTCTTTGTATCATCGAAAAGTGTATGAAGTTACGCATAGAAAGGAATCAAATTTCAAGTACCTACAGTAAAACACCGATTATACGTCTTCCAAGGGACGGTTCTAAAACGACCTATAACTGAGAAAGACTTACAATCGAAATTTTAGTCGACTAAGGTGTAAAAGCTTTGAATATAGAAATATAATGCTGCAATCATACAAATTTAACCTGTAACTGATGTGACTAAAATTTGTCACTGATGTGATCCGGTCTCTCAGACCCCTCGAATAAAATGAATAAAAAAAATAACTCAAATGGTTGAATTTACTTAAATTTTGTCCTAACAATATCGTTGTACTTCTCTTAGGAGCATGTGAATTAAATTGCATGAAAAAAGTATTTTATTCATATTATTTAACTTCAGTTCAGAAAAGTAAAAAGCTGTAAAAGTGTTTACAGCTGGGAGTCGCGGGGTCTGGGAGACCGCGTGACATCAGTTAAAGGTTAATTTTGTTACTATTTTCGGTTGCAAATATATTGAAAAGGTAGTTGGGTGTGGCAATCCCAAAACTTTCTTCTATCGCATACATGTTCATATTTCCTGAAAAAAAAGCATACCGGTGCCACCGGTTGGCACCAAAATTTACACCAAAATCTAATCAGCAACAACTTATGTCAAGTTGTAGCTGAATCTGAAGTTTGATGAAAATCCGTGGCAGAACTATTGAGGAAATCGTAAAAAAATCTACATAGCAGCGTCACCTGTTGGCTAATTTACTCCAAAAACTAATCAGGACCAATTTATATTAGGGACTAACTGAATCTGAAATTTGATGCAAATTCAAGCATTAGTTCTTGAGATACAGTTAATGCGGAAATCGTCATAAATGCAGCCTAGCAGTGCCACCTATTGGGCGATTTACCCCAAAAAACTAAACATCACTAATTTATACCAGGGACTAACTGAATCTGAAGTTTGGGGAAAATTGGTGCATTAGTTCTTGAGATAGAGCTATTGCGATAATCATGAATAATGTCGCATAGCAGCGCCACCTGCTGGGCGATTTACACTAAAAAGTAATCAGCACCAAATTATATCAAGGACTAACGGAATCTGAAGTTTTGTTAAATTCCGTTCATTAGTTCTTGAGATACAGATACAGCGCCCACAAAAATTTGTGTCACACAAACACAGACAGGCGGACAGACAAACAGACTCACAGACAGACATTTTGCAAAAACATGTTTTTCGGGTTCTCTGACCCCTAAAACTTGTAAATCCATTGGAAACCGGAATTCGAAAATTTCCACGAATCCAATACTTTCTTCTTGTAAAGATAGAATAAAGAAAAAAAGTTAAAACATTGAAAGAAATCATTAAATAATCATCTCTAAAATTGAAAAATAAAACTGAGAATTATCTAACCTTATATCAGTTTCACTGCATAGCATGATATTGCACTTTTTTGATTCCATTATCAAACGTAGAACCAGATTTTAACTAAACTGATCTATAATCGTAGTCTGACGTGCCGGTTTACTTTAGCAAAGCATTATGTATGGATGGAGTTAAGTTCCTAGAAGGCTCACTAGTATTGTGAGAAACAATAAAGCAAAAAGTGTGTCAATGTCAATGCAGTCCACCCACTGTCCATACTTTTCGTCCCACCCCTTCACAGTGGAACACTTCTACGAACATGAAATAGCCCCTGTAGCAGTCACACATATACTTTGTATTTCATCTTTCCTCAAATATTACTATAGCAGAACTGAAAAAAGAACGAGGCTGGGAGAAAAAAAAATCGGAAAAATCGGTTACGGTATTAAAGGAGCGACGTATAACCGATGTTATGCGCCGTATAAACGAAACATTACAACATTAAAATACATAGGGATGAATTGGGACCGCTCTGAAACGACGAATAAATGTAAAAGATGATGGATTTATAACCCTCTCAGATATGAACAGTAAACTACTTTAGAAACATTATACAAGCAATAACTTTCAAGGACATAACACTTTAAAATACTTGAACTAATTTAGTAGCAGTAAATCAATTCATAATCATCTTAGATATCATAAACAATGATATTAATATGTGAAATATGTTCGCGAAATTTGTTTTAATATCAACCCACGCATGCTGTAGCTGTCTGACGTCATCAAAAGAACTCTGACTCAAAAAAAAAACTCTTTTTATTATTAAGTTAGTTGCTCTGTTTATCTCAATCAATAGAGATGTAATAAAAAATTGTTGCTGCAAAAGGCAGCTGTTTGTAACGCATTAATTTAAAATGTAAAGTCAAAATTTTAATATAATTCTCTATAACGAAAGTGATCAAGTCTCAAGTGTGGATTAAATATAAATAATATAATACATTTAACCAACACCTTTTGTTTTTTAACAACACTTTAGCTTCGTAATAAATGGATTACCCACCGGAGTTAAAAATGTGCACCAAGCCGAAGCCTGAGGAATTGCTAAGCAACAACATAAAGGTAAGACATTACCTATATTATTATTATATTTAAATATAATTTAATGGCCAGAAACTAAACAAAATATTTATTTATCTAAGTACTAGTGTGCGTAATCTGCTGTGCAGAGTAGAGGTGGCTTTTTGCCAACAATTTGATTATGAGACTGAAAAGGTCTGTATTTAGTGAATGAATAATATGTGAAAAAGAAAAAACTACTGGCCATACATGTGTGCACATTAAAAAGAAATTGAAAATTATTGAAAATATAGTTAGTTGATGATGAAATAAATATTGTGCATTTTTTTATTGATATATATGAAATGTTAAAGAATTGAAGAAAATTAAATAAATAAGAAGTTTTATATAGAATAAAATAAAAACAGCAATTCCTCACATAAGTAAAACTTAAATAACTAGAAAAATGGCCGCATCACGGGAGATACAGTTAGTAGAAAAACTAAACGAGAGTAACTACGGAAATTGGAAATTTAAAACTGAGATGTTACTGATTAGAGAAGACTTGTTCAACGTAATTAGCGAAGATAGTCCCACGCCAATCACGACCGATTGGGAGAAAAAGGACAAGAAAGCCAGAGCGATAATAAATCTATCAATTGAAGATTCACAAATCGTCCATGTAAAAGGGCTTAACACAGCCAAAGACACATGGAATGCACTTAAAACGATACACGAACGGGCGAACCTCTCTAGTAAATTATTTTTGTTAAGAAAGCTTTATGGAGCCAAGCTCCAAGAAAACGGAAACTTAATCAAACATATAACATACATTCTAGAACTAAAAGACAAACTATCAGCGATCGGGGAAACAATTAGCGACTCCCATCTTTCAGCTTTATTGCTGTGTTCGCTACCCCCTAGTTATAATACTTTGATCACTGCACTTGAATCACGAAATGAAGACGAGCTTACACCACAATTTATTAGAAGTAAATTAACAGATGAGTACAATAGAAGGGTCGAAAACACAGACCAGGGTGAAAATTCAACAAAAGCGTTTAAAACGCACAAAAGATTTCCTAATGATAACTTTAAAAAAGATAAACAGTGCACGTACTGCAAATTGAGAAATCACACGTACAGAGAATGTTGGCATTTGAAAAATCGAAACAATCACCCAAATACACAAAAACAACAACAAACGTACAAAAACAAACATTACTCATCATCGTTGTGCTATCAACAATCTGATAACCAGATAGGAAACACTGACCGCGAATCAGTAGAAAAGAGAAATTATAGAACGAAAACAAAACCAGATCAAGGCAGCGACGCAGCCTTTCTAATAGACAAAGCAGGAAAACAAACCTGGATTATTGATTCTGGTTCATCTTCACATATCCTAAACAATAAAGATGACTTTACTAAATTAAACGACACCGAAAAAACAACGGTCATAATTGCCAACGGAAAAACTCTAAACTCGCTAGGTACAGGAGAAACTACATTCACGACGAAAACATCCGATGGAGGTATAAATAAAATTACGTTGAAAGAAGTGTTGTATGTACCGGAGTTAGAATCTAATTTAATTTCAGTAAGTAAAGCGACAAAGAACGGGTATAAATTATTTTTTGATAAAGATAAATGCACGCTGTCCCGAAATGGGAAAATCTATTTGGAGGCAAAAATGAAAAATAACCTATACGAAGTTGAATTATTAGAAAATGCGGATAGGAATATAGTAAATATGACACATGAATGCAAAAGTAAAGACTGCCTGGAACTTTGGCACAAACGCCTAGGGCATAGAAATTACAATTCCATAAAGGAAATGGTTAAAGATGATTTAGCCTATGGCATAAAATTAAATAATTGCAATCATGGAACAACATGCGAAACATGCATACAAACAAAAACAAGCGATGCTCCCTATCCCAAAACAGTGTATAGAAATAAAACAGGTAGAGTACTCGATCTAGTGCACACGGACGTATGCACAGCGATAGGAACCCCCACAATAGGCGGTAAAACAATGTTTGTAACTTTCATTGACGACTACTCTAGATTTACTGTAATATACTTATTAAAACATAAAGATGAAGTACAGGATAAACTAATCGACTATATAGCTATGGTTCGAAACCAGTTTGGGATATATCCGAAAGCAATAAGATCCGATAACGGGGGAGAGTACATAAATAGTGGGATAGAGGATTACCTAAGAAAAAGGGGTATTAAACATCAATTAACCGTGCCGTATTGCCCGAGCCAAAATGGCATTGCGGAGAGAAAAAATAGGTCGCTATTAGACATGACTACAAGCCTACTCAGAGAAGCAGATCTGCCACAAAGATTTTGGGGAGAAGCAATTAACACCGCGAATCATTTACAGAATCGCTTACCAACAAGATCGACAAATAAAACTCCATTTGAGCTATGGTTTAATCGCAAACCAAATTTACACTATTTGCGAACATTCGGATGCAAAGCTTACGTATACGTGAATAAACAACATCGAGGAAAATTGGACGACAGGGCTCAGGAAGGGATTTTTGTAGGATACGATAACAACTCAAAAGGATATCGCGTATACACTAAAGAAAATAAAATTGTAATTGGCAGAACAGTGAAATTCATAGAAAATAGCAAAATTAACCTAAAAGAAAATAAAGAGACAGAAAACTCATATGACGACAAACATTACATTGAAACAGAGATAAACAACACAAGCGAAGAACCAACCACGTCCAAACAACCGACCAATGAACCAAGAAGATCTGAAAGATCGAACAGGGGGGTACCACCAGACAGATATGCCTGTTATGTAAAAAATGATGATATGACAGAACCCACTAGTTGGAATGAAATATTGGAAATAAATAATCCCAAAGAAAAGGAAAATTGGCTTAAAGCCACACAAGCGGAAATCAATTCGCTGAGACAACACAACACATGGGAATTAGTGGATCCTCCACCTAACAAAAAGGTTATAGGTTGCAAATGGATATTCAAAAAGAAATTAGACAGTTACGGAAACACTCAAAAGTACAAAGCACGTTTAGTAGCCAAAGGGTTTAGTCAAAAATATGGGGAAAACTATGACGAGACTTTCGCCTCAGTAGTGTCACAAACAACTGTAAGAACATTTTTGACAGTAGCCGCACATAAGCAGTTGAACGTGCGACACGTAGATATCGACACAGCCTTTCTCTACGGTGAGTTAGAAGACGAAATTTATATGAAACAACCGGAGGGGTACATTGAGAAAAACTCAGAAAACAAAGTGTGTAAACTAAAAAAATCGATCTACGGACTAAAACAGGCAGCCAGAACTTGGAACAAAAGAATAGAACAATCTCTAAAAAATTTAAACTTTCAACAAAGCACCGTGGACTCATGTCTATATACACGAAAAGAAAACAAAACTTCAACTTACGTAATAGTGTATGTTGACGACATTTTGATAGGCGGTGAAAACGAAACGATTGAAGACATAATAAAATCTTTAAAGGAAGAATTTGCATTAAAGGACCTTGGGGAAGTAGCTCACTATTTAGGCATGGAAATAAAGAAATCAGAAAACGGGTATAAACTGAATCAAAGACTAAAAATAGAAGAACTTGCAAGAAAATTTAATTTAGAAAACGCAAAACCTGTAAGCACTCCTATGGATGCCGGTTTTCACAAATTAGAAGACGAAGAAAATTTATTACCCAACAATACGAAATTCAGACAAGCGATAGGATCGTTGTTATATATGGGAACCACTACGCGTCCAGACATATCAGCCGCTCTTAACATACTCAGCAGAAGATGTGAAAATCCGCGCCTAAAAGACTGGAACGGTGTGAAACGCATAAGTTACCTGAACACTACAAAATTTTTAAACCTCACCTTAAACATAAGTCACAATCCACAACTCATTGGTTTTTCTGACTCCGACTGGGCGGGGGACACACGAACCAGAAAATCAACTACTGGAAACCTGTTCATGTTGGGAAACAGTCCCATTCAATGGTACACGAAAAGGCAAAATTGCATTGCCTATTCATCGGCAGAAGCTGAATTTGTAGCTGCAGCTAGTGCAGGACAGGAAATTGCCTGGCTGAGGAAATTATTAGCAGAACTGGACTTGAAACAAAATTTACCAGTAATACTGTATGAAGACAACCAGAGCGTCATCAAGATGGTGGAGAACGAAAAATTTTCAAAACGCACAAAACACATTGATGTGCGTTATCACGCGATAAAAGAGATGAAAGAAGACGGTATACTAGATCTTCATTACTGCCCAACACAAGACATGACAGCAGACGCGCTGACCAAGCCACTGGCCAAGCCTCAATTCCTGAAACATCGTGAATCCATGCAACTATTACCGGATGCATCTGAGATGGTTAAGGAAGGGTGATGGATTTATAACCCTCTCAGATATGAACAGTAAACTACTTTAGAAACATTATACAAGCAATAACTTTCAAGGACATAACACTTTAAAATACTTGAACTAATTTAGTAGCAGTAAATCAATTCATAATCATCTTAGATATCATTAACTGATTTCAAAACAGGAAGCAATTCAAGAATACAAACATTTGAACACATAAATAAATACATTAAGTAATAATAAATCATTCTGCAATAAACAAACTTTCTGATTATTGCTAAATCATCCTACTCAAGATAAACAATGATATTAATATGTGAAATATGTTCGCGAAATTTGTTTTAATATCAACCCACGCATGCTGTAGCTGTCTGACGTCATCAAAAGAACTCTGACTCAAAAAAAAACTCTTTTTATTATTAAGTTAGTTGCTCTGTTTATCTCAATCAATAGAGATGTAATAAAAAATTGTTGCTGCAAAAGGCAGCTGTTTGTAACGCATTAATTTAAAATGTAAAGTCAAAATTTTAATATAATTCTCTATAACGAAAGTGATCAAGTCTCAAGTGTGGATTAAATATAAATAATATAATACATTTAACCAACACCTTTTGTTTTTTAACAACACTTTAGCTTCGTAATAAATGGATTACCCACCGGAGTTAAAAATGTGCACCAAGCCGAAGCCTGAGGAATTGCTAAGCAACAACATAAAGGTAAGACATTACCTATATTATTATTATATTTAAATATAATTTAATGGCCAGAAACTAAACAAAATATTTATTTATTTATCTAAGTACTAGTGCGCGTAACCTGCTGTGCAGAGTAGAGGTGGCTTTTTGCCAACAAAAGACGTATAAATGAGAAACGTATAAACGGTGCTTTATGGTATATGTTTTTGGCTATGGCCAGAAGATTCTCCTTGAATTTGGGAATATTTCGCCGAAAGGGGGCGCTGTAATAGTGTAATAATTTTTGTGCCATTTTCATTATTGTATCACCTGAAAGTGTATGGAGTTATGCATAGAATTGAGTCAAATTTCATACATGTATGTTTTTGGCTTTGGACGTCAGATACCGATTGAAAACGGGAATATTTTCCAGGAAGGGGGCGTTGTTACAGCAATTTTTGTGCAATTTTCTCGATTTTTCATGGCTCTGTTGTACATCAGCTGCTCGTGCAGCGACTTTCTCTTCTCATGCAGCTAACCCGGCGAATTGCAAGCAGCTGACATGCAACGGAATAATAAAAAAGAAAAACGTTAATTTTATTAAATATCATGATCGAGAGTAACTCGTTTTTACTCCGATTAATAAAATGAAGCACAAATTTAAGATGAAAATCAAAGTTGGTGTAGTATTGAAGAAATAATATTCAGGTATTAACATGTGTAATAACTTTTTGAAATATTCACATATATGAGAAAGAAGAATGTTTTGGTATTGGTACATTCGACTCCCAATTCTGAACCAGGGCAGAAACTAGGGGGGGGGGGAGGAGAGGGGGCATGCGCCCCGGGCGCCAGAACGAAGGGGCGCCAAATGAAGGATTATACCTTTGGAATGGATCATTTTCTTCTGATGGACTGATGGCTTCTATTATTATGAAACAGTCATTATAAATTAAGTGTTAGGTGAAGATGAAAGAGCAGTCGTAAAAAGTTAGAACTCTGATTTTCTGGTCAGAATGGAAAGAAAAAAGAAATAGCCAATTTTTTTTTAATTTTTACGACTGCTCTTTAATTTTCACCTAACACTTCATTTATAATGGCTGTTTCATAATAATAGAAGCCATCAGTCCATCAGAAGAAAATAACTCCGTTAAAGCGGTAACTCGGTTAAGCAGGACTCTACTGTATATTTCATTTTAAAAATGACCTTTAGAATATTTTTGTTGGTGTTCAGAGGGGAATCATGACCCCCGTGACCCCCCCCCCCTTGGATTGTAGATTACGTAGTTCAGTATTACATATTTTAAGATTATATTTAAAATTTTAAAATAAGTCGGCTATTAGAAAATAATTAAAATTCTCTTCGTAAATATACTTTGCGGAAGAGGAGGGGGGGGGGAGGGGGGGCGCTAAAATCCACGCTTGCCCCGGGTGCAAAAAAGGCTTGTTTCGGCCCTGTTCTGAACATTTGGCCTGTGAAAGTTTATCTTGTTAATTCTAAAGTTAAAGGGTATGGTACTTTTCAAATGTCAAAAGTATCGAAAGCCTTAAAGCTTCTTGTTTTAATAGTTTTTAAACCCGTTTTTTACGTATCTTTATTGGAATATTTACGCAACTGTACTCTTTTGAATTTTGCTTTTTCAAAAATTAAAATTTTTAATTTTTATTAATTTTAAAGTTTGAGTAGATGCATATTTATTAGAGTGTGTGTAGAATATACTCATTTAACTCAATATATGACCTTTAAAAAAATAATAGACAAGTAAATTATCTAATCCATTTAAAATTATTTAAAATGGCTATTATCTGAACAAAATTTGTATTATTACAATGATAAAATCACAGTTGCAACTAGTCGGTAAAGTCAGAGGGGCCTTTGAAATTTTGGTGGGACTAATTCTGTTATAGCTGTTTTAGTGACATCAGTAAAAAGTAAATAAATAAGTAAAAAAATAAAAAATATATAAATAATAACAATAATATTATCATAAAAAAATAATAAAAATTTCTTTTAAATAATTCCAATATTTAATTATTCTACTTTTAAATTTTACTCAAACATAAGAAAGTAAATGCATGATGGGTAATAATAATAAACAAATTAGTTCAATTACAAATAATTTTATAAGTGTATCTAAATAACGCATTAAAACTTTAATTTCCCTTTAAATTTTTGTATTCAAAGCTAATTAGAGTTTGCGTGTTTTTTTCGAACTCTTTTGAATCTTTCTTAAACACAGTCGAACGTTGTGGAGAGGTCAATGTTCCCAGGTCTGGCGGACACCACACAAATATCGGGGAGGCTATAGCTAAACGATAATGTTGTACACAGGCTAGAAACGAAATTTTGAGGTTTAGGTGTTATGGAAATGTGTCCTGTTTATTTGCTAAGTGCGGACGGTCGAATTTTGTTTCAGGTGTGAGGCACAGACTAACATAAATATGTGATAATATTTATATGATGTAATATTTATCTGTGGTGTGAGGTAAGCACAAGCACTGACGTAACCTTTCTCCCCTTTTCAGGAAACACCAGCTTTTCTAACATAACTTCTGCCCTTTTAGGCAATAAAATGGAACAGAAGGGGTTAGAGGTTGACGTTTTTAATCCGCACCAGATATCGTACAATAAATTTGACAATGGATGGTCTGGTAATCTGAGGTTAGCGTTACTTTAAAATCAAAATTTGTTGGCGTTAGCACATATGGGGAAAATTTTAGTCTATGGATGTAATATAACCCCGCTAAATGTTCTCCGGTTGGAGATTTTTTTTTTCTTTTTTGTAAAAAAAAAAAAAAAAAAGAAAAGAAAAGAGGAAAGGCAAGGCAAGTCAGTCTTCCGAAAGAAGTTGTTTTGAGAAGTTTTTCTCTTCATGAGTTGTCGTTTTGTGGCTGGTAGCTGATGTAATGCCTCATCTAGGAGGTCTCATTTTTCCAAGGCATAATTAGAACTGTCTGCCAGTGTCGACGTATCATCGTAGGATAAGGCCAGAGTTTGAAACCCATAGAATCCTGTTTCATGCGCGTCGGCTAGAACGTGCGCCGGACGCAAGTGCTTTGAAAACGAAGCGACCTTACAATACAATAGAGCCCAGAAATGAGTTTAGAAGTCTGCAAGTCTGCTTAGTTTGAAAAATGAACTTCGTAGTCCTGTAGCCAAGCGCAAGTGTTTTGAAACCAAAGTAACCCTACGACAGAATCCAGAAATATTTTAGCTCACAAGCAATCAAAGCCTGAGAGCTAATGTGCCCGCAAGTTCTGTGTGTACGTACGTACGTATGTATGTACGTAACGTGATAACTCTTGATAGAAATATGCGATTTGCTTCAAACTTTTTTTCCAGGTTCATTCTGATGAGTCGCTTCCCTGGTTAGTTTTGGGGGTTTATTGGTTAAGTATAAAGGGGGGGGGGAAACGGTGGGCTAATCCCCCTTAATTTAGATAAATGGGTTTTTCATACAGAATTATCCGATTTACTTCAAATTTGGTATACCGGTTTATTCTGATAAGGCATTTCCCTGATTAGATTTAGAGGTTCATTGGTTAAGTATAAACGGACAGGGACGGGGGATAATCCCCCCTTAATTTAGATAAATGGGTTTTGCATGCAGAATTATCTGATTTGCTTCAATTTGGTATACCAGTTTATTCTGATAAGGTGTTTCACTGATTAGATTTGGAGGTTCATTGGTTAAGTATAAAGGGGGGAACGGACGAGGGGGGTGCTAATCTCCCTTAATTTATTTTTGGAGGGGCATTATTCTTTGAAATAAGAGCATAATATACAATTAGAGTGAATAGCCTGTGAGCTCAATGTCATCAGTTTAAGTAGACACTTTTTTTTTTAAATTATTAAATTAGTATAGTTGTTTTAATTTGAGGATACAGTAGCATTGTTAAAACAGCAGTAATATATAGAAAAGCTGCCCCACACGTGGTATGGAATGGCCCTTTAATAGGTTTAGAAATCTTTAAATTTTTACCTTAGACCTAAGTAATCTGCCCGTTTTTAAAAGATTTAACAATCTCCATATTTTAAACCCTAGATCTAAGCAATCGGCCCGTTTTCACGGCCATTCAATGAAAAACGGAAAAAATGTCCTCCAAGTGACACTTACTTGCACATATATATCTATCTATTAACTAATAAGTTGTTAAAATATAAACTAGTATACATTAAAAACAACAAAACCCCCTAGATTTTCATATTAACATAGTTGTTTTAATTTGAGGATATAATAGCATTCTTTAAAAAGCTGTCCCACATTTGACATGGAATGTCCCATATGACGATAATGAGGTTTCTTTTTCCATAAATTTTTTCTACCCTAAGTTTTGAATGCGATTATGTCTAATGTATTGAAAATTAATTCAATTTTAAATTGAGTGATTAATAAAAACTAGTCGTTGGGGAGAAGGGGTGGGGGGGGAGGGTTCACCGTATAACTTACCCATCATGGATATGCATAATATAAAATCTGAAAATAAAACACGTGTAAACTATTTATAAAATGTATTGCAATTCCAAAATAAAATTTAAACGTATATTTAAATATTTTTAATACATAGTAATGCTCTACTACAGAATTGCGGGTACTACTTGATTATCCCGTCGACCCATTTCGATAAATACTATAAATCGCCAAACTACTCGCAAAATTATACAAACTAGCCGCCCTTGGCGACCAGTTTGGCCTCCCATAAAATTGATGTTTCCGAAAGCATGCTAAGTATTGTATTATGTTACTTTTATTAATCATTTAATTTATTTGGACTCCCTTAAATATAATTAATATAATCTCTTAATCTAACATTAGTTTTTGTTGCATTAAAATATCTCAATTTGTTGATTTTCTGTAAGCAAGTAAACCCTATTGGTTTACAATGGAAGTCTATGGGAATTTGGCGAAATATTAAAGATATTGGCAAGTTGGCGTTACTTTTGGCGATATATCGTCAAATTGGCGCCAAACTGGGCGGCATTTGGCGATGGAACAGATACATAGATTGGTATTTTAAACAACGAAAGAACGAATTAATTAGTAAAAGATTAATAAAAATACAAGTAACGTCGTATTAAAAATCACTTGATGACGCAACAAACACGTGTAACGCGTTTAATGTCAAGTGAATGTGACATTTACGATAAGCCATTGTTGGCATTTTATCTTATAGTTTGGCGATAGTTTTTTGGTCGACGGGTTAATCGAGTAGTACCGAATTGCGTAAAAGAAACATCCTTATAATTCCAAAAATTATAATCATATTAACTAACAGTTTACTTTTACTGCGTCGGATTAAGCATCTCATTTCCAATTAAATATATATCTTTGAATTGAAATTTGAATGAAATACAAGGTCATGAAAAATCGAAGAGTGTGAAAAATAGGATTACAAATATCTCAGTAACTAATTATCCGATCGACTTCATTCGTTATGAAAAATTTACGTTTTTCTATTGTATTTTATATTCACTCTTTAAAATAAACAAATTCGAAAAATTTTATATACCTTTTATTAGAACGAATATTTCGAGATTCCGAAAAATAATAGTCTCGGATAATCGAGGTTACTGATATTCAATAGACTTCTTCCCATTATTACATACTAAGTACACACCAAATTTCAAGTCCCTATCTCAATTTGTTCGGGAGATAGAGCGTTTACAGACACACACATATATATACACACACACAGATGGACGGCAAATTTTTTTTCTAAAAGTATGTCGGAATCTCCAGTGTCCGAAACATGTAAATCCGTCAAAAAAAAATTTTTTTTTCGATTTCTAAAACGATTACAAGATTTACCCAATACTACGTATGATGGGTAAGTAATAACTGAATTTTTGGTAAATTTGATGTTACCTGACCCTTTAACTTGGAGAGGACAGCACAAAAACATCTATTAGAATAGAATATGTTCTTTGAGTTAGGCGACAGGTGAAGAACGTCAAGCTTTTATGACACTTTTTATCTTTCTTTCGTCAAGATCTGCGGATGTGACGTCTTTTTGGGGAGTTATTCCCTTTTCCTCCGCTTCATTTTCTCTTTTCCTCAAATGTGCACAAGAGGGTTTCTGACATGATGTGTCACAGATGTTCAGTTTTTAGATCCTAATTAAATTATACCAGATTCTCCGAAATGATTGCATGTTTAAATAGTTTGTGGAAAAAAAGAATCTGTGTACAGGGTGATTCTAAAGTATTTGACAAAAATGAAAAGAGAAATCAGACATACGGAAGCAACCAACATCCCATACGAGCTTTCAAAATCTCAGTTCACTTCATTGGCGTAGCAATTCAAAAAATAATAGAAAGGCCCAAGCAGTCAGAGTCAGTTTCAAATGAATTGAAAAACTGCGTCTAACAGTAATAATAACAATAATAAACGGGAATAGCTAATCTCTCAAACTGATTAAGAATGCTATTGTTACGAAATACATTTTTAAATTATTTTAAATAGAAGATGGTTGACATTGTATTGCAGAGAGTAACAACTACCAAATTAATGAGGCAACGGGGAGTTACAGGAGGACAGAGGCTCCTGATATAATAAAAAAATATTCTATAGGAAATGAATAGCCCTAGAGTATCAGTGCATGTTATTGTACTTCGCTTTACGATTAGCTTTTTTGAAACTATACGAGTAATACTATAATATGAAATAAATGAAGTTGCAGATTTAAAGTTATAAATATAAATTTAAATGAGTTCAAAATGAAAATGCAACATATAGAGTTAACGCTGATTTGCAAAATTACTCATTAGAAATGTAATCAATATTTATAGTCCTTCTATATTTGCAGAATTATTTTTTTCACATATGAACTATTGAACATTGAAGACAGAAAAATAAAAATCTTTGGAAAAGCACATGTGACTTAAAAAAATTGCCTTTATTTTAATGGGGAAGACTTGATCTCATCGAGCTGATCTGCCTGGTTCATTTACGCAGGGGTCGGAGCATATAGGACAAATTTTATTGTTCGTACCAGTATCTTTTATCAATAATCCTCATAATATATTCCTATTGCATTTCTTATAAAAATGTCTCTTGCCACCCCCTCCCCCTTCCTGTATGTACCTCTAGTTAAATGATTTGCATACAAAAATCTACACTGGTGGCCAGAATCTAAGCAATATACACAAAATGCTACCTTTCCAGCAATAAAGTTAAG
Organism: Maratus speciosus; assembly: GCA_963932465.1. Classification (NCBI taxonomy): domain Eukaryota; kingdom Metazoa; phylum Arthropoda; class Arachnida; order Araneae; family Salticidae; genus Maratus; species Maratus speciosus. The sequence goes on from OZ010795.1 coordinate 389,670,597, forward strand.
ACCCTACGTTAGTAACATGAAAACATTCGCAAGCGTCTGTTAATCCAATGGTCTTTTCAAGCTACTCATAAGCATTTCAATACTTTTATATTTTTTTCCTGCATAGGTACCTGAGGCCGATGTCTAACATAGCACTTTTGTACTTTTCCGATTTTGATTGTAGTTTTTCTTTCTGAAAACACTTTTACTTTTGAAACCTTTGAAAATATCCTCAGTGAAACTTAGCGTCCTCTAGTCAGGTGAGTACACAGGGGAAGTAGAGACTATACAAATAACCGGGGCCTGGATTGATCCTGATTTTTAAAATGAGATAGAAAAAAAAGTATAATCGTACAATTTACGTAAAGTTTTTATGTTAAAATAATAACAACTAATAAAATTAAAAAGTCAGAAATTAATGGTTTTTCTTTACGGGCTGCACAGACACAGGCTGCCTACTCCTGTATAGTTATCTAATATTTGACAGTTGGACGTTTTACCTTCGGAAAACAGCATAGCTTTTATTGAAATTCAGAAGAACTCGCATAGCAAAGTCGTAGGCGTTAGGCAATCAGTGCTGTGAAATCTAAAAAAACAAATTCCCAAGCGATTCGTAATTTGATAAGTATCCATGCATTATAAACTTTTTACTTGCTCCTTATTGCTAATTTTTTTATAATATACTAAAACATGTCTATAACTGAATCCTGCTTTAAACGGAAAAAATATGATGCCTCTAAAAAGGAAGTTATGCATTTATGACTCATAAGACGGGAACAACCTGTCGAAAACGGTTGATCGTTTGCGTTTCCGTCATAGAAGGTTTTATTGTATCATATGGTGTGGGGAAGGGGGAGGGGTCGTATTCTAATTACTACCGGGACCCGCAGTCTCTCTCTACGGGCTCTATTGAAATTAAAACCGTCAGAACGAACCCTTACTAAAGGAAAAAAAAAAAAAAAAAAAGAATCACATATATAAATCTGAGCTTCTGTTCAAAAGTTATGCTTGGACATAGATTATATATATAAATATAATTATATACAAACGGATGATATAACCTCTTTTGTTGAAAGAAACTTGTTTATATTTCTTTCATAAAGAGAAACCATGGAAAGTGATTCTTCTATCTTATTAAATATTGTAAAGTGAATTTATTTTTGTGCATATTTATCAGGTTCTGATTTTATACTATAAAATAATATAATGAAAATAATATTATAATTAGTCTTTTCCTCTTATATAACTTGTACTTCGTATACACATTTTATAATTGATGTGTTAAGAAGTAAAATTTGCAATAGAGCGCGTTTCTACAGCTCCCCCCCCCCCCCTTTATACATGAAAGTTAACCTTTTCTTGGCACTCTTTTCTTTCATTCTCGTCTTTTTCTTTATATTTTTTATAGCAGTAAAGTCACTCCTTTAAAATACGTCAAGGTGTATTTTCACACCTTGAGAAATAAATAAATAAATAAAACCCCAATATCTATAGTCACAACTTAGCTAAAATAGTGGCAAATCTACGCTCTCGTTCCACTGTGTGCGGGCATTATGTCGCTCTCTTAAAGAAAAAGAAAGCAACTAAAAGAAAAGTCCCGCTTATGTCCCAACAATAAGTTTTATTTGACGCTTTAGCAGCAACAGTTTTCATTTCCTGATTAGTTTGAATTCTGATTTATTTGGCATACATAATTTAATATGAAGGATTCTTGCTTCGTTTGATTACCATGTTTCAAGAGATTGTGTAAGTATTTTTACTCGTTTCAGAAAATTCAAACAGTATATATATTACCCATTCCCATAATAATGCTCACGTTGATTCAATTTTTCAGAGTAAAATTACGATTATAACTATTTAATGCATTTTTTTTTTCTTGTTTGCAGAAACAAAGAAACACCCTTTTCTTCAAAAGGTAGCTATTTTATACATTAAAGTTGGATATTTCAATAAAAATGACATATACGTGTATTGGCGATTCTCCAATAAGTGGGTAATTCGTGTCCCTTGGGAATTATGTGCTAAATTTTATCATTCATATAATTTTCGTTAGCATAAAAGGTACACTGTAATGCCTTTCTACTATTTCGAAAAGAATTTTCAAGAAAATAACTGTAAATTTTACCCCAATAATAATTTAAATAGTCAAATTGTCACTTCTGTTCCTTGTCCCCCACTTCATGCGCTGATCTTCCGGAACAAATTTAAGTGTGATGACAAAGTATTTTTAAACATTTTACAATACAAAATAAAAATTTACATTCTAAAGTATAAAATAAAGAATTTGTATTGTAAATTACAAATAGTTTTACATTTATTCTGCCCAGCGCCATCGCTAAGACTTTTTCTTCGGGGGGTAGAGGACCTTAAATTGCCAAGTCAAATTTCAGTATTTACCAACTAGTTTTATAATTTTGCCAAGTTACCACAATTAAAAAATGTAATATAGTTCTTATTTGTAAAAAGTTTAATAATATTCCCAATTAGATTTGTAACTTTTGCCAAATCTATCAGAAACAGAAAATGTATTATAGTTCTTTTTTTAAGTTTCAAACAAATTTGCCAACTAAGTTTGTAAATTTGCCAAGTGTAACAACATTGGCAAAAGTTTGGGGGGGGGGGGGCTCCCCCCCCCCCCTTAGCGAGGCCCCCGATTCTGTCCAGAGAAATGATGTTATCTAGTTTTTATGTTACTACTGTCTCCTTGTATAAAACTGCTCATGTGAGCATTAAGAGGTCAGATAAAATTTGGAGAACAGTTACATTTAGTAGAAGCAACAATCTGGATTGCTAAGAAAATCACATGCTTTAATTATCTGGACTTCAAAAGCAGTTACAAGTTGCAAAATAGATAAGGACTGTTTCCTAAAAACCCGCACAAACATTGTTGTTGTGCAAAATTGTACGAATCAGGCGAAATCTGCGCGTAAAGTGTTTCGTTATTGTATGAAAGGGCATGTCCGTTAGCCGACAGTTCATTAAATATTCTGTGTTTTCCGACAATGGAGTCGAAATAGGAGTGTCTGCGTGCACGTGTGTAGAAGCTTTACGAAGGCAATATTCATCATGGGAATAAGTTCATCGTGAACCATTTTTTTGAGAAAAATATCTCCAAATGAACTATAGACTGTATTCTACAACATTACTAGAAGGGGCTCACGGCCAAAAGACAACTCGGGTCGGGTAGGAAGGCCAAAAATTCACAAAGTCAAAGTTACAACAGTTGAAACGACTGTTTGACAAAAACGACCGAATATTAATTCATTCCTCGGCTGCCAAGTTCAGTTTTTCAAACGGGCACCTACATAAGGATATCACCAAGAAGCTGAACATCAAATATCACAAAAAAATGGTCGTATCAAAATGAACAGAAAAGCAAATGGTTGCCGCGAAAACGAACTGTGGTCGCTTGTGCAAAAACTTCTCAGATCGAGGATTCATCTCGGATGACGAGTCATATTTTACGCTCGCCCACTCCACTTTTAACGATAATGGTAGCTGCTACATATCTGACGTCTCCACGACATAACCTATCATCAAATTTGCTACTAAAGCGAAATTCGAAGACAAGATCCTCGTTTGGATTGCAATGAGTCCAAAAGGCTTGAGTCGTCTGTTCATCCGAAAGTCTGGGTTCGCTGTCAAGGGGCAGCAACAATTGAATAAGTGCATTCGCCGTCATTTCATACCTTACATCGGTAGAAATTACTACGGCGGTGATTACGTCTTCTGGGCAGACTTGACCAGCAGTTATTATTTCAAAATCGTTCTCAACCACTTCCGCCAGCAAAATATCACTTTCATAGATAGGTACGACAACCCGGCTAACGTTCCCAAAATTCAACCAGTTAACCCTTTAACTCCGGGTTATTAAAATTTTAAAAATATGCTAGAAAAACACTTAAAATGTAATTAGGGGACTGTCTGAAATTGAACCATGTGATTAAAATTTTTTTTAAATACCCCCTTTAGGCTGGGGGACGTGGGAAGTTTTTCCACCATCAGAGCTCTAGAGCATTCATTTCAACACGCAAATACAAGAAATGACACCTCAAAGTTATTCTAAAATTACTATAATTGCTGAAATTGCAACATATTTTAAGCAGTTACATGGTTTAAACAAATTCTAAGACTATTAAAATATTTTAAAAAATTATTAAATGAGAAAATTCAAAATTTAAAAATTTTTAAATCATAATATAAAAATACAAACTAATCAAATTTATAGATGAAACAGATTTTTAAAATATTTAATTTTTGTTTAGAAATATTTAAAACATAATAAACTCGTCAATCTGCTGAATTAAACACAAATTTAAATTCCTTGGAATTAAATTATAAGCATCTAAATTTTGGTTCTGAAACACTCTCTGGTATGTAATTTTAGTGCTGCCATCTAGTGACAAAGCACATTTTTGTAGTCCTTAGAGCTCTGCTGGTAGAAAATTCTACCATTACTTATTTCTATCCCCTGTAATTATTTAAATTTTCAGTTTAGTGATTTGCATCTAATTATTATTAAATGTTTGATGTGTCCAAGAGAAAAAAATGTTAATAATGCTTTGAAAAATATTTCTTTATATGCTTGAAAAATACAAAATTTCTAAACCTTCAAAATTGGAGTGTTTTTAAGGTCGCATTAAAAACCTACTAGATATTTGCAGAGAATAGTGCTGCCATCTAGATTTTAAGAAGACAAGTAAAATCTACAAAACCCAGTTTTTGCAATTAAAATGGAGACTTTTTGAAGGAAATTAAAAGATTTTGATTTTATGTGGGTGAAAATTCACCCGGCAGAGCTCAAAGGGTTAAGCGGTTCTGGGCACATCTTAAGTCCAAATTGCATGCTAAAGTCCGAAAAGCAGATAACATCCAGAAATTGATCAACCGAATCAAGTATTGTCTCAAAATTATGGATCTAAATTTTGCACAACGTCTAGCAAGCACCACCAAAAGTAAAATCGATAATGTCTAACGAAACGGTTTAATTAAAATCCGATTACAGTTTTGTAGAGTAACATGGTTAATAAAGTTGCCTTAAAGTGCCCATTTGCGTTCTTTGTCTCATTTTTTCATAGCTTTCAAGACAAGAAAAGTTTGTGCGGATTTCTAGGATACAGTCCTTAGAAAGATAAGAATTTGTGTACTACCTGTCACTACTGGCCCGTACTTAAATTTTCCTTATTATTATTTCTATTTATTTATGATTCTGTCATGATGTAACATACTTTTGCTTCGCTCAAGATATCATATTGTAGTTTTAGTAAGGTTAATTTACTATAAGCGCAGAAGCAATTTTCTTAGTTTTGTCACTGCTGGTCTGTCACTTCAGTCCCCTTTCAATGAAATTGCATCAGCTCGCAACCCTGTTTAAATTTTACTCAATCTTGATTAAAAACGCATACACACGAATTTTTATTTAAAACTATTCAACATAATTATTGAACTTAGTTCTAGGTTGATTTTATTTAAATAATTTTACGAAGAAATTTTTGGCTCGAATCGAATGCAATAAATTATAGAAATGGGTCGATTAGAGGTAGGCAGGTTAAAGTATATTGTACATTACTCACTACACTGTTAAAAATTTTGCAGCATTCTGGCAGGTTATTCGACCGTTTTTTGAAAAAACGGTTTCATAACCATAATTTAACTATATTCTGACCATAAAATGGCCATTAATATGGTCAGAATAGTGTTAAATTACGGTTGTGTAACCGTTTTCGGAAAAAACGGTCAAATGTCCTGCCAGAATGCTGCAAATTTTTAACAGTGTACCTTATATCTTATCTACTTCTAAAACAAAATTGTTTAAAATTTAACTTTTATTTTCCCCTAAATCACAGATTGAAATTACTAACTTATTGGAGAATCGGCCATATACACTATATGGTCGTTGATGATCGGACACTTTCAATTTAAGACATTTTGTCGAATATTTAAAGATATATTTGTTGGATTTTTATAGAACTTCAGGATCATGAAGAATATGCTTGACTTCATATTTATAAATGACGATTTGATCAGAAGGACAATTAGGGGGCCAACAAAAAATCAAAGGAAAATAATAATAATGTTTGGGATCACCCTGTAAAATAAAATGCACGGAATGATCTATCGCTATAGCTTACGAGTATATGGATATTGTACAATATATGTATTCATTTGTGGAAGAATAGAACTTATATTCATGAAGATATCGATTTTTTTTTAAAGTTCAAAATATTTTTGCATGTTTTTTTGTTTATATCATGCAGAGTTTTTTACCAAATTTAACGCCAGTTTCAGAAAAATTGCCACAATATAGTAGAAATAATATGCTGTAATTGGAATATAAATATATTAAATATTTGATGAAATATGAGCAGTTGAATGAAATATTTTTTATCTGCGCATGCGCGCATGATAAAAAATATTATTTTCATGATTTGATAGTCAATTCTATGGAGCAACTCATAAAAAAAGCCAGTCAAATATCGTAAAAATTCTGAAAGATATCGGCACTATAGTGAGCGAATTTTTAGTTCCTTTCTAAAAGCTGCTGAATGGTAAGGGATTTTCCAAAAATTGTAATTTTTTATTAACCGGCTTTCAGCAAAGGAGTTTGTACTTAAACCCTTCGGGACGAGCGTCTTTTACAAAATTTTTAATCTTTAATCACCGGTTTTTTAAAGCAGAAATTTTTGAGTAATTGAATCGGGAAAATGCTCGGATTAAATAAGGCAAAATTTACTGGTGAGAATAATCCCGATTCTGAGCACCTTACGTGGCACGAATACCGGTCGCTCGTCCCCAAGGAGTTCATATTTCATCAAATATTTAATATATTTACATTCCTATTACACCATATTATTTCTATTAAATTTTGTCAAATTTTCTGAAACTGGCGTTAAATGTGGTAAAAAACCCTGCATGATATAAACAAAAAACATGAAAGTATTTTTTGAACTTAAAAAAAAATCCATATATCTCCATGAATATACAGTCTATTCTTCCACAAATGAATACATATATTGTACAATATCCATATATTCGTAAGCTATAGCAATAGATCATTTCGTGCATTTCATTATACAGGGTGATCTCAAACATTATTCTTTTTCTTTGATTTTTTGTTGGGCTCCTAATTGTCCTTCTGCTCAAACCGCCGTTGATAAATATGAAGTCGAACATATTCTTCATAATCCTGAAGTTCCAGAAAAATCCGACAAATATATCTCTAAATATTCGACAAAATGTCTAAAATCGAAAGTGTCCGATCATCAATGGCCATATAGTGTATATGTATTTCAGATGATTGAAAATATTCTTATAGATCGGTTTTTCTTATTAGGTAGCTTTCATTACAAAAAGCTACCTATTGCAGCCGTTCGGAGGAAAGCGATTTCAAAAAATTTTGGTATATTTTCATCGATCATGACCACCAGACCCCGAAACCACCCTCCGTTCAAAAGTTGATATATATATAATATATATATATAATATATATATATACATATATATATCTATCCATATATATATATATCTGATCTTTGTCACATTGTAATTCTGGTATTTATGAACCGATTTGGATGAAATTTCGTGTATACATAGTGCATGCCAATGTCTTGACCGAGTTCGTTGGCTAGATTCATCCGCCATCTTGTTTCAAAATGGCGGCCATTTAAATTAAAAAAAAAAAAATAAAATTTGAAATGTGGTAACAAAAACTTGAAAATTGAAAAATATTTTTTTCTTATGTGTTTGACCTTGATACAAAGATTCCGGAGCATTTTTTTGTTTTGTCTATATCTTAAAAAATGGCTGAGTTATAGCACTTTGAATTTCTAGCTTAGCTGACATTTTGAAACGACCTGATTTTTGTCACGCGATAACAGGCGTATTTATGAACCGATTTGGATGTACCTTGGTTTATACATACTACGTACCAATGTCTCGACCGAGTTCGTTGGCCAGCTTCATCCGCCATCTTGTTTCAAAATGGTGGCCATTTAAATTTTAAAAAAAATTGAAATTTGAAATGTGGTACCAAAAAATTGAAAATTGAAAAATATTTTTTTCTTATATATTTGACCTTGATACAAAGATTCCGAAGCAGTTTTTGTTTCGTCTATATCTTAAAAAACGGCTGAGTTATAGCATTTTGAATTTCTATTGTGGCTGACATTTTGAAACGACCTGATTTTTGTCACGCGATAACAGGCGTATTTATGAACCGATTTGGATGTAACTTGGTGTGTACTAAGTACATACCAATGTCTCGACCGAGTTCGTAGGCCAGCTTCATTCGCCATCTTGTTTCAAAAGGGCTGCCATTTAAAAAAAAAAAATATTTTAAATTCAAAATGAGTTATCAAAAAATTGAAAAATGAAAAAGATTTTTTTATGTGTTTGACCTTGATACAAAGATTCCGGAGCAGTTTTTGTTTCGTATATATCTTAGAAAATTGTTGAATTGTAGTACTTTGAATTTCTAGCATGGCTGACATTTTGAAACGATCTGATATTTGTCACGTGATAACACGCGTATTTATTAACCTGTTTCGATGTAAGAAGGCATGTGGATAGTATGTCGTAATGTCTCGACCAAGTTCGCTGACCAGCTTCATCAGCCATCTTGTTTCAAAATGGAGGCCATAAAAAAAAAAAAAATATATATTTAAAGTGAGGTGCAAAAAAATTAGAAATTGAAAAAGATTTCTTTCTTAAGTATTTGACCATGATATAAGGATTCGGAGCATTTTTTTTTTTTTTTTTGTCTTTATCTTAAAAAATGGCTCAGATATGGCAGTTTGAATTTCTAATGTGGGTGACATTTTGCAAAATCTGAGTTTTTTGCCTGCGACAGCACTTGTATATATCAACCGATTCCGATGTGAGTGAGCATGTGCACAGGAATTACAAAGGTCTCGACCAAGTTCACCAGTTAGCCTTATCCACCCTGTTGTCTTAAAATGGCAGGCACTTCAAAATATCGCCGAATTTGACAACCAAATATAAGTTACTTTAAATAAAAGCAGCTTGGATAAAGTTGGCTAATTTCGCGAAATTCTCATTCATAATGATTTAGTATTGATAAAAATTAGTATTGAATCTCCTATAATCGGTTTCCACTAAATTGAGCTTCGTGTGTTTGAATAATATAAGCTTGCTTTTTAAAAATAAGGAATATGAAAGCTACCTCTTCCTCCCGGCACTGGCCGGAAGGACTTTTTTATTCATTTGTTAAACTAGAGCGAGGACTCTGGAAAATTCTTATATCCCTATCTGGAGATACCGATATTAGCAAGAACTATATCAATACTCGCAATAAACATTTAACATAACTATAATAATCCAAGTGCTTCCGTTATTCATCAATCTATCATGAAATTTATATTTTTGCTTTTAAAATTTTTGAATTTTAGTGCTAATATGCGTTTGTGAAACGTTGTGATTAATACAAATAATGAATGTATGCTGTTAAACGGCAAATGTGGCCCAGAACAATTTCAGTTAATGTGGAAATTGTTTTTCTTCGGTTGAAAAAAATATTAGCCATCGATATGATTTCTTTCGGACAAAAATTAAAGTGTCGTCTCTAAAAACTAACTTTCTGTTTGTATAAGCCAGCCGTAAAACAAAGCAGATGTATCATTGTACGGGATAATCTCTACTGCAATTTTTTAAACTTCTAAGCATCGCACATTTTCAATTTTTATACTGTCGTATAGGAAAAAATATACTTTTAAATGCAATTTGTTTGAAAACTGCATCTCAATTTATTTTTCAGTTATTATTTTTTTTGTAGTTTTTAACCTTTATCTGTACTAATGGTTGGCAACTTGAGTACTCCATTTCTGTAGAAAGTAAAGGAAAAATAGTTGGAAAATAGTAGATTGTTATATCTTTTTGTTGCCATTTTACCATAACAACTGATGTACAACAAATGTAATAAAAAATTTTTTGAAAAAATATAAATGAATGATTTCTGATAAAAACAAATGGAGATATAATAAACTATATTTAATTTTCAGTATCCATATTAATGTTACAAACAAATGAAGTCATATGAATCATTAGACACTGGATTTTCTTGTCGAGTTTCTTGACGAATAACGGCATCGCTTTTTACTGGATTTGTGTATTATTCTGCGATAGTGACGTCCTACACATACTTTTCTATATATGTTGTTTAAGACTGGATCGTAAATGTGGAATTCTTCATCGGATGCGAATGACGTCATTTTACATAAAATAAAAGCGTTTGTTTTAAGTCTTAAAACTGAAATATGTTTTGTGCTATCTATATTTATATAAATGCATTTTTTTCCCCTTGTTATCGGTGGCTGCACTAAAAGCAGAATTCCTGTTTTCTAATTATTATTATTATTATTACTATTATTTACAATTTTCTATTCCCTATAGTCTGTAGATTATGTGTCCACAACGATTTGGCCGAATTCAAAGTCCTTTCGTAGTTATTTACTGCTTTAACGAAACGCATCCATAGGCTTATAACTGTTTTGGAGCAGTATAAACGGATGGTATGCAAGATGACTTTTTTCAAACTGGGCGGAATCAGAACGCAAAAACTATTCAACCGATCTTGCTATATGTTTTTTTAAATTAAAGGTGGTATAATTTATTGGAGCCTGGACCACTTTCAGCCATTTTTATAAAAATAAATATTTTTAGAAGCACGTCAAACTGCGAAAAAAAGGGGGTCTGAAATAGACCTTTTTTTCCAAATCGCGGCCACTTTGTTGATTTTTAACTTTTTGGTCTCAAAGTGGTTGAAGATTCAGACAATATTATCTACTTTCATAATCCTTAAAGGAAATTGATTGCAAATGACTCTGCTGATCTATTGGATCCCGCCCGATCGGAAGTGCAGGTCACGTACGCTAGTGCAGCCATCCACAGAACTCGAGCCGCATAATTAATTCTTTATTTAAAAAAAAAAAAATTAAATGTTCTTCAAATGATAACAAATAAACATATGCAAAAAACTCGGAGCTAAAATGTTCATTCCTATTCCAGAAAAAAAAAAAAAAAAAAAAAAAAAAAAAAGCTAAAAAACACTTTTTTCAGCCTTTTACAAGCAAAACCTCCCTTAAACATAATCTCATTTAAGGGGTCCGGGACACAAAAATCTTCAAATTTTCTAAAAATATTTTATTGCAGTAAAAAATTTTCCGCTTTTTTCTGTTTAAAATGCCGCTTAAATCATGTTTATATCCTTATTAGAACAGAACATATTAATTTGTTTTCAAAGTCTAGCTTTCAAGCAATGGTTGTCATGCAAACGACATCTTGTGAAAGTGCGTTTTTCTTCATGATGGCTTTTTTCATCTTTTCACATATTTAAATTGTTATAACTCCAGAACCATTAAAGACTTATGGTTAAAACTTGGAATATGTCTTTTTAAATCAGTTTACTTTAATTTTGATTCAGCAAATTTGAAAAAAAAATATTTACTTTTGAAAATATGATTAAAAAAAAAAAGTTACGTCATTTTTTTCTTAAAGTTTTACTTTAAATATTTTTATTTTTTTTAAATTAATATTTTAATATTTTTAAAAATGCTGAATCTAAATTAAAACTTACATATTTCTGTACATTTAAATGATAAAAAATTTAAATTCTATAAATAATATTTCGAGTTATAACGATTTTAAATTACCCCACTTTTTTAATAAATTTTAAATAATTTTTTTTTAATATGAGAAGTTTTATCACGTGATTTTGTTTACAAATGATATGGTTAACCATCACAAAAAAATTCAAAATTTTAACTCAATAAATAAAAATTATTTTAAAATGTGTCCCGGACCCCCTTAAGTGAGTAAATTTTTATCAAGACTAATAAAGTTTGCAGACTTCACACATTGATGATTAGGTATTTCTGTGTTATTAGTGTTGTAAAAAGAAGCACTTTATAATTAGTAAATCAACATGAAATTTACCATTTCACTCAAGGAGGTATTATCAGAGTTATAAAATATTTTTATTAACACTTTCCAACATGGTTGAAAAGTGTTTATGAATTCGGTTTGTCTGTCCGTGCTCTAACTCGCGTAAACATAGTCTGACTACCATGAAATGGATATATGTTATTGAGGTTTACTATGGCATGTTCGGTATTGAAAAAGTGTGTAGCATTTTCGATTTATTTACTGGGACACGCAAAAGAATTCCGTTACATTACGGTCTATGGAGAAAAAAACTTTTGTCCTGTATTTTGATGATATTACAGTACTTAAAACATATTAAAATTGATATACATCCCTGAAGTGTACTGCAAGGTTCTTACTATAGGATATGGTGTCCACAGGATTAGACATTTATTTACAGAGACACACAAAATTGTTTGGCAATAAAAGAAAATAAGCAATAATTAAACTATTGAAGCCTGCGAACAGTAATTGCTGGAAGTGCCTTTTCAGTTGTGGTAGGCCGTTAAAATATACGTTTCTAAATATTACTTGTTGTGTATAATTTCTATAGATCATATACAGGGGCACAAAAATTCTCAACAAGATCCGCTTATTGGCTGAAGTTGCTGAATGGAAATTTTCAACTGTGCTATACGTTTAACTGAACTAACTTTTAGCTTACTATGTAGTATGCATAGATATCTGTAGATCATATTCAGGGCTGAAAAAAAAATCATATTTTAACAGCTGTTTATGGTGATAGCAGAAATAGGGGTTTTCAAATGCTTCATGCGTTTTCCAAATTGTTCATTTAGACTTCATCTTTCACCTTAGTAAACTGTGAATTTTTTTTTGCAGTATTCTGAATCTGTTGGAAAGTGTTTCATAATCTATGCTTGCTCAAGTATTTCTACTGCTATGGGAGAATACTGTTGTTCTAATTTTTCCTGTCCCATATTTGCGTTTTCATTTGAATTATGGATTATAACATACCTGTTGTTCACGAATCAGTCAGCATGAACGTCTTGAGAATTCAAAATTCCTTGTAAAGAAGTTATTCAGCGCATGACACGAGCTGAATACTAGACTGCGTAGACCATAGAGTAGTAGAGCATTATTAAGAATCTTTCATTATGGGTGTAGCTCTACAAAAGTACCATTTTACATTTTTAACGAATGTCGAAGGAAGGAGGTTATTCAATTCTATAATATCTCATCTAAAACAATTCGTTGCAAAGGATTCCGCCAAGCGCCAAGCCACAAATCTAAAACGTCAGTCATAAAAAAGAAGTGATATCACATAAAAAGAAACGATACAGAAGTGCATAACACCGAGTGCCGTGTAAAAATCTATCACTACTCACAATGTTTCCAATTTAAATAAAATTTACTTTTATTTTTTTTTCAATAAATTTTCAAAATAAGCTTCTGTTACGATGAAATTTGTGTTTTAATAAATTTTTTCACATGATACAGTTTTTCAAGCAGGTAGCGCCCCTGGAGGGAAATTGCATAGTTAAAACTTTAAAATGAATTTTTTTTAATGCTTTCTCGTATGGGAGCCATACACCAAATTAAAATTAGTCAATACAAATTCAACTTTTTTTTTTGTTTACACTTACCATTCTGGTCAGAAATAGGATAACTAGGTTTAAATAAAATTGAGTATTTATTATTTTTTTTAACAAAACTTACTTCAACAAGCTTCTGCCGCATCAGTTTTATGTTTTGATAAAAAAAAAAATATACATATGTTTTACTACATAACTAAAAATTTTAAATACTTTTTTTTAATGTTTTCTCATGTGGCAACCATGTTACAAAATAAAATTACGTAGAAAATTGAAGCTCAACCGTTGTATACATATATAACGGCGCGTTCATTTAGCTTAAAAACGCCTAAAAAGAGTAACTGGGTATCTTTAGCGACTTGGTTTAGCACAAACCATAGATATAATAATATTTGTTTCTATAGGGCATAAACCCTGCGTAAATTATCATTGAATAAGCTGATTTCTATCCTGCCCAGATAGTCAGAGTTTTGATTCAGGGTTTGCACGATTGGTTAGAATTTCGATCGTAGATTGCAACTGCAACGCCTTCTAGTGTTTAACTTCACACAGTATAAGCAAATAAATATGCACTAGATTAATATCAACACAATTATTCTAATTGGTAAACAAATCATATTAGATGTAAATTTTCAACTGGGCGAAAAATGTCCGGACCAGGATTCGAACCCGGGACCTCCTGACTGAAGCCGCCAGTGCTCTGCCATCTGAGCTATCCCGGACGATTCTGGTCGAACTTTTTCACCCAGCTAACCTTGATGATTACAGCATCTGGTCTGAAACCTGGTTCAGCTCAACAGAATAAATCTCAGGTATTGGAACTCCAGAAATCGCTGGATACGAAATTACACTAGATTAATATTAACACAATTATTCTAATTGGTAAACAAATCATATTAGATGTAAATTTCCAACTGGGCGAAAAATGTCCGGACCAGGATTCGAACCCGAGACCTCCTGACTGAAGCCGCCAGTGCTCTGCCATCTGAGCTATCCCGGACGATATTATATATCCCGGACTGTATCCAAATTGAAGTTGGGTACTCGATTGCTAACCGAGAGAGATCTTGATCAAGGCACCTTAAGCAGTCAGTGAAGCCTGTTAGATAACAAGGCAGCAGAAGAAATTTCAAAATATCTACTCACTTCTATCATAGAGTAACTTAAACCATCATTTTGCCGTTTTTTAAGCATAATTTGAAAACTATTTGGAAGAAAAATGTGAAATTTTGGATTTTCATAAAGCAGGACTTAATAAATCTAAATCCATCAAAAAAATTGTAGGTTGCAATTCATAATTTTTTTCGAAGATTAATTTCATAATTCATAATTGATATAAAATGATAAAAATTGCAAATTCAGCGTATTTATGTTTGGGCACATTAGTTTTATTGCTACACAAAAAATTAGCCCATTAGGAGCATAATTTCAGGAGATATAAATAAAAATGTGAAAATGTAATTTAACATTAGAAGCACTAAATTTAGAATGCTTATAATTCAAAAACTTATCATTCAAATGACTTGAAATTTGGCATCTAGGCATAGTTTGAACCGAAGATTTGAAATATCTCGTTAAAATTGGGTATTGCTATTGAAAAAAAAAAAATGAGGTTTGGGTTCGTTTTAATATGTAGATGACTCCCTAAGCAAATTTTATATACATCATTTAAAAGTAGAGTTTATTTCAAATCGTTCGGTACCAGTAACTTTCGTCTACGATAATTTGTAGAAGAGTTAGTAGGGGTGTTTACTTTTTTTTTTTTTTTTCCACGACTGTACATAGTATATATAAATCATTAGAATAAGCTTCTGACATGGTCAAATTCATTTTTAGTAAAATTTTTCACATGATTGTTCTTTAAACAGGTAACTTTGGTGGGAAATTGCATAACTAAAACTACTTAAAAATGATTTGTTTTTTATTCTTGCGTTTATAGCTCCACTTGGGAGGAAATAGGAAAGCCAAATTTATATTTTATTTGTAAGGTTGATATTTTTGTGTCACTGTATGAGAGCTAGCTATACAAAAGTTAAAAATGGGTAGCAAAAATACAACTTTTTTTTTTTTTTTTTTTTTTTTTTTTGGCGTTTAAACTGTCTCCTGGTGGGAAATAGGGTAACTAAATTTTTAAATAACGACTCTCCAGTAGTCAGTAGGTGATTAAAATTTTAAATATGGCGCTTAAAAAATTAGCCAATCGGCCGAATCATTTACTTTCTTTTTAACAATTTCCAACACAGATGTTTATGACTTCGGCTTGTCTAGCCGTCTCTCTATCAGTCTGTCTGTCTGCCTGTGCTCTAACAATCGTAAATATATTCGGATTGCCATGTAACTGATATATGTTATTGGGGGTTTTGTAGCATGTTTGCTATTGAAAATGAAGTGTATAGCCTATATAGTTCTTTTACAGGAACTTAAAAAGCCTTCTGTTACATTATGGTCTATGGGGTAAAATAGTTTGCGGTGCATTTTAATACTGTTACGATACTTGAAAATGATACGCATCATTGAAAGGGACTATTTCTTTCTATAGAGTATAAAGTGGGTAGCATTCAAAGTTTGTATACAAGGACGCACAAAAAAAATCCATTACAAAACGAATTATGGGGACAAATTGTTTGCTGACTATTTTAATAATGTTTCATTACTTCAAACATATAATGAATTTGATATGCATCAATGAGGTGGGCTACAAAATGTTTCTATAGAGTATAGAGTAAGTAGCATTTTTATAGCTCTTTTACAGGGACGCGCAAAAGATTTCGGTTACGGATTGACTATTTATATTATAAAGGCGTAACGCTAGCGTCATTTTGAAGGTGGCATCATCAAACGATTAAATTTAAATTTTACCGAAAATTTTTTAAACTTCTAAACATTGCGCATTTTAAATTTTTACACCGTCCAATAGGGAAAAAGTGTACTTTCAAATTAAATTTATTTGAAAACTCCTTGGCAATTTGTTTGTAAAATTCATTACTATTTACTAAACTTTTGTTGTTTTCAAAATTATTTTCAGGCATGATTTTTTAAGTCTATATCTATCGCATGCAGACGAATAAGTAAGATAAATCCGTTTGTACTTAATTTACGACAAATAGCTCAGCATTTGTTTCCAGCTTGTATGATATAACGAAATTAAAACATTCATATATCAATAAATAAAACAATAAAATATAAATAAAATACAAATTTAAGACATGTGATCAAACTATGTACTTAAACCACTAAAATGATCAGAGTAAACAAAGGCTGATTTTAAATAGTAATCTTTGGCGATTTCTTCTGCTGTTAACTCCCGGCACGAGGCCAATACAAAACTATCGCTTTTAATAAATTTCAAAACATTTAAACTAATTACTATTTTTCATATAAATATGATCTTTGGTATTGTTAGTGCGTATTCTAAAAATATATATATTAAATGTAAAATATCTAATATAGTTATAAATTAAATAAATGGTTTTCATTTATATTCTGTAACGCGGGAAGCCCGGGTATATCCCCTGGTGAGCTATAATTGCTGGAAATGCATTTTCAGCTGTGGTATGTAGTTTTAAACGTAACTCATTTTTATTGTATACGTTGTGCGTATAGATTGCATAGATTATGTACAGGATGGGACAAAAGAATTCGCACACATTATCAGTTATGGACAGCGATTGGTTATGGATCAGTTATGGACAGCTGAAAACGGGCTTTCACTGCGTTATGTATTTTTTAAATTGTTTATTTTGTTTATTTAGCATGGTGCATACAGTTTTACCGCAAATTTTTACTAGAATTTTTCTCGTTGTATAATCGGTGAAAAATATTGCAAATTCTGCGATCAAACAAGGCGATTTCAAAATCTGTAATTTAAATATTATTTAGAAAATTTCTAATTTTTTTTAAAAAAGTGGTATTAGGCGCCTTGAAAATCTCACGGCGTGTACGTACCTTGACTTAGATATCGCATTTCATTATTTGAAAAAATGAAATTTCTTAACAATAGTTTGGTAATTTTGGAAAGTGTTTCATAATCTATGCATGATGCAGGGTTTAAGGATCTTTTAGGTGGCTTCCATTACAAACAATAAGAAGGTACCTATTTTAGCCGTCCTGGGGAAAGCACTTCCATAAAATTTCGGTATATTTTCACTGATCATGATCAGTATATACATCCTAAATTTAATTAATATATATATATATATATATATATCCTGCCTGAGACCAAAAATCAAAGTTAATCTATCCCTCATCTTTTTAGCAATTGCTGTAACTAGCTAAACAAGTTGGAAATTGCACGTCAAACGTGGCAAATGACGTGCGTTCGTACTACAACTACTTTTATAAATATTTTTTGCACTGCATATTGCATTGAATGTATATTTTAGTGCACTTCATAAGTGCATATCAATTTCTTTCTGTTCAAAAGGCTGTAACATCATTAAAATGCACTTGAAATAATGTTTTCCCATTGGCCGTAATGTAACGGAAAATTTTTGACTGCCCCTGTAATTAACCGATATATCCAATTTTCATAAAATTTCAAATGACTCGACAAAATTGTACAACAATTATATATTTTAAATTTCAAACGATTCGGTTGGGTAGTTTTTGCGCTGTTATATGCGGACAGACAGGCAGACAGGCTGAACGACGCGACGACTATAGGTGCTTCGTATTTATATAATTACGAACGCACTTAAAAAGAATTGCAAACAAAAAATAACGATAAATAAAATAAAATAAAGGTAAGTGCACAGTGTAAGTATAGAATTTTTATTAATATGTCTGATTTATAATAATTTAGATCAGGGAGGGCGAACCTTTTTACATCCACGTGCCAAATTTTCCCCAAAATATATTTTACGCGATCATGACGTGCCAACAATAAATAAATTTAATGTATCAAATAATAATGAATCAAAATTACTTAAAATTTTGTTTTTAGCTTAAAATATATGGGTTATATTTGATGTTATACTTTAGAAATTTATTTAAAAAATATTATTTCTGTTATCTCATCTTAGATGCCAAATAATTTATATAAACTTCGTACTTAATTATTTTTAAGAAAATGCAAATTGAATTGGACTCATTTGACAATATGTTTTTACTTGAATTTTTCGGATTATTTTATTTTCGAAAAGAATGTCTCGCAGAAAAAATTGTCAATATAGTCAACGCCAGAATCTACAGCTTCTAAAAGCTGGAATTGAATTTCAAGTTGTTATAATTTTACCATCGGCATTTTTGCTTATAATCCCTTTTAATCTGTCCTTTGCGATAATCTCCCAATTTCTTCTTATTCTTAAAATTTTGTGAGCCAGTATTGAGCTTGATTGGGATACATTAAGTTATGTTTCAGTTTCTTCAGTCTGTATGACAACTAATCGAACTAATCCAATTCAGATAAACAGAGACAACATCTAGATTAATGAATGCGTTTTGAGAAATTCTACTGTATTTTGATGCAGAACCTAAATCTATGCCGTGACAAGAATAATCTGCAGCGTGCCATAGCTGATTTAGATTATTCAGTGGAATTTCCTAAAGGGCTGATTTATTGAAGTATAGTTCAACCCTTAATTCTTTCTTCCTAACCAGTTGATGCTATACTATATGTCTCGCTGACGGTTACTACAAGTGTTAGGAAACTTATTTTACGTATCATTATGCACAATAATATAAAAAATAAATAAAAGTGAAAATATATGCTGCCCGAATATTTCAATTCGTTGAATTAGAATGTAACTCAAGATCTGATTATTACACTGTTTCTAGTGATATGCAAGGTATAAATTTGTATGTCAAAAAATTTTAATTCACAGGAATAACAGTAATGTTCATTGTTTTTCCAGTAAATAAATACGTCTTAAAAAAAAAAAAAAAATGCGAACCCCACCTAACGATAAGAAGTGCTAGTTTAGTCGGAAAAAGTTTCTTTGGTTATCTAAAGAAACTTTTCCCGACTAAACGATACTTTATTTCACCTTCATTTTATTGTGCATATTGCTTGATGGCTTGCCTGCTCTGTTATCACATATCGCCATTATAATGGATCTGAAAAAAATACATCATTATCTATTCCGATTGTGATCACGCATGGGTTGACTGGGTCCATTTTGCTATCTTCAGTTCATCCATCTCGTTCAAGCTTAGAGACTATTTTGATTTACTTTTAGGAAAATCTTGGTGACATTGAGTCATTCTGTTTTATTCGTTCAATCGCCATTGTTCAACCCGTAAGACATTGTGTTAAATATTTAAACGTAAGATAACCTTTATATGAGTTATTCATCATCGAACACCTCTTATACAATACATTCATCACAAAGTTTAAGAAATACTCAACTCTTTTGAAATTATAAAATAATTATTTCTTTTTGCGTCAGAATTTAGTAAATTTAAAGTAAATAATAATATTTCAAGAGGTATATAACTGAAATAATTTATTTAGTTAATTTCAGGCATCATACAACTAAAAATAGAGATGGGCGCGGCAAGGATGGGAGACTGGTTTGGGCCCCGCCATGCATTCTTCTGCACATATTCAATTTTAATCACCTTGATTTGTTGATATGTCTAAATATGCATGGTTTAAATGTGGATATCTCCAAGAAAAGCCTAACAATAAGGTCGTCGCAGCAGCGGTCGTTCGGTAGCTTCAGAGCCTTTAATTTGTGTAATTTTCCTTTTAAATTTGTCCGGTTTTAATTTTTAATTTTTTTTAACCTGGCTTCCGCTATAGTCTCTCACACTTGGGACGTGGCTAGGGACCTATGAACCTGGCTTTCGCAAAAGAGTCGGAATAAGATAAGAAAATCTTAAAGGACCGCGGACGGAAAGAGGCCGCTCACCACGGCGGTTATAACTAAAGAAACTTTTTTCCGACTAAACGATACTTTATTTCACCTTCATTTTATTGTGCATATTGCTTGATGGCTTGCCTACTCTGTTATCACAAATCGCCATAATAATGGATCTGAAAAAAAAAAAACAAAAAAAAACACATCGTTATCTATTCTGATTGTGATCACGCATGGGTTGACTGGGTCCCTTTTGCTATCTTCAGTTCATCCATCTCGTCCAAGCTTAGAGACTATTTTGATTTACTTTTTGGAAAATCTTGGTGACATTGAGGCATTCTGTTTTATTCGTTGAATCGCCATTGTTCAACTCATAAGACATTGTGTTAAAATATTTAAATGTAGATGACCTTTTTATAAGTTATTCATTATCAAACACCTCTTACAAAATACATTCACAAAGTTTAAGAAATACTCAATTCTTTTGAAATTATAACCTATGTATTTCTTTCTGCATCAGAATTTAGTACATTTAAAGTAAAATTGGAATAATATTTCAAAAAGTAGATAACTGAAATTATTTTTTTTAGTTAATTCCAGGCATCATACAAGCAAAATAAGAAATGGGGGTGGTCTGTGCCCCTAAAAAACTAAGGATATTTTGTCAAGTTCGCTATGTCTCTCTTGAACCTCTCGCGAAAGAAAATTTTTAGTTCTTATTTTCTTTTTTACCTTGGTATGTTTAAAAATGATCTTAAACGGAAAGTTTCGGCGACTCTACTCCCCCCCCCCCCCCCCCCCGCCTCCCAGACGAAAAAGATAATAAATAATTTGATTCAATATTTAAAAAAAAAGGTAGAAACTTACTTTTGAATTTTAAATATTTTTTAATTGTTGCATTTCCTTATTGCTTCTTACAGTGATGTGTCAAAAAAATGTCTTTCACGTGGTACTATGTCAAAAAATTCTTAGTTTATCTTAGTTTATGTTTAAATTCTTCATTTTAAGAAACGCAGCCTTTGCAGACACAGCTGTTCCTGTTTCCCTGGATTTCGTTCTGCCGGCGATGTTTAAATCCCAAATATTAACTTTTTCTATCAATGTAATAAAATCTCTAATTGAAGATAAATCCAAAATTTGAGTTTTGGAAAAATTTATTAGATTTTAATTAATAACTTAATCATTCGTTTCAGTCATAATAAACATATATCAACTGCATGACAATCTGAATACATTTATAAAAGTTGGAGCACGGTGAGATGGCAGACAAACAAACTGAAGTTATAAACACTTTTAAACTATGTTAGGAAGTGTTTTAAAATTAGTATTATCTCTTAATCATCTTGCTGGTTCGGGAGAACTTTTGCAGTTACATAAAAGAGCTTATCATGAATTATGACTTCCAAATATTCTTTGAAGGTATTTGTTCAAACTCGTTTTATGGATATTAAATAAAGCAAGATTACTATTCAGAAATAGTGGTAGACATTGGCCCAACCGCTTCAATGATTAAATAAGGCAAAGGTTACTGTTCAAAAAGGAAGAAAAAAGCGTCCCGTTGTTGTCCACCCCTCTGTTTTTGGGTTATTTCTTTGTTTTCTTATATTTTATAAAATTTAAATAATGTTTAAAAATAAGTTTTTATTTATCAATTTACTGTATATTCGTTTTTTAAGTTATTGAAGAAATTAAGTATTTTATATTGAATATGTAAATACCAAATTTTATACAATCCAAACTATCGAATGTAATTTGCTAATTTGAAACAATGAGCATCAGACAAGTATAAATAAAGAATTCAAACTAACGAATGTTATTTATTTATTTTATTTATTTATTATTATTATTATTATTATTATTATTTTTTTTTTTTTTTTGCTAGTAAGAACAACAAAGTGACAGCATACTTAAATGGGATATAAGACAGCACATTTCCTATTTCTGCCTGGAGCTGATTTTGAATCCACAATAATAATAATTTTTCGTCTTACCGGTAAAGTGGCTATTTTTATATTGGATAATTTGACATTGTACAAATGATTAGAAAAGAAAAATATTACAATGTTTGTGGCAAAGGATCGACTATGCCATATTCGCCAGTTTGACATTGTAAATTTTAGAAGAAAGTGCATATTGGATACTTTGTAACAGTTATTATCTAAGTTTCTAAGCAAGCTAGAGACGTGACGCTTTTATTTAATACGTATCATCTACAGTACAATAAAATGGCACAAAATAAAAAAAATGCATTTTTTCATATTGTATAGTTTGGCATGGTACCGAGGATATATTAAAATGTGAATTTTTAATGCAAGTAGTTTCATGCCAGTTTATTATTATTATTTTTGTAATAGACGGGTTAAAAAATAGATGCACAAACTTTTTAATAAAACCCTTTTGAATAATAATAATAATAATAATAATAATAATAAATGGAAAAAGAATTTTTAAAATTAGAGCATTTAATTATTTTTAGCTTTAATTCTTTTTTCAGTAAACTGAACTTTCGTTTTCAGGTATTTATGGAAGTAATGATGCAGAACAATTCTTTGTAGAAGATCTTGTTGGAATAACAAAAATATTGAAAAATGTTTTTAACCCTTTAAGCATGTGGCTGAATTTTTTATGTATGTTTAACGATTCATAAAATAATAGCCATGCAAAGTTTTGGTATGAAGATTTATATTTGAAAACATTACATATTTATTTATCACGTGTAATACAAGAAATTAACATTAATATGAAATTTTTGTTAAATTAGCCTTTGAATAAAACAATTATGTGCCGGAAAACCAAGGTTAGGACCAGTGGCACCAACTTATATGGGCCCATGAGGCACGAGTTCACCTAATAATTTGATCTCTCCACTTACCCAATTTTAATTAATTTAATTCATAATTAAATTTTTTAAGTATTTAATCGCTGAAATGAAATTTGGTTTTATTAACGTTCTCAAAATAGTTTTGTTTGAAAAATAGTAAGGACATCGATTAGACTTACAGGAGCACTGAAAATCCCTTCAGCGGATGTATAGTTAAATTTATCACAAAAACAAATTTCCTGCATATTTTGCCATCTGTTTTGATGTCTTGAATTGATAAAGCACTTGGTGACTAAAATGGTTGCATTTCTTGACATTTAGTTTTTGCACTTTCAATACTCAGCAATTACAATGCTATTTAAAGTAAATATTAATGTATTTATAAGGAAGAACTTATCTACCCTATATATATATATAATCCTAATGAAACGATTTTATGAAACGACTGATTAAATGACTGATTAAGTTTTACAGCTATTTTATGGAACGTTTCGCGGCGAAACTAACTCCAATTATCCGTATTGATCCACGGGTTTCAAAAATAGTATTAGAATTTAAAAATTTGAATTAGTTTTCGAGATATTTTTTTTTCTAATTTTAATGACATTTGTATAATGATGGCAATCAGGTTACTCCATTTTTGTGGAAAAAAAGGGGAAAACACAGGGATTATTAAATTTCTTTTTCGTCAGTTTCGAATTGAAATTGAAATTATCTTTTTATTTCAATTGATAGTGAAGACAATATTGTGATTAAATTATGTTTTTTTTTTAAGTAATAATAAAATAAATAAATAATAATAATAAAATAAATAAATAAAAACATTTTTTCACATTTCAATCATCCAGCATCAGTTTATTTTAGGAACCAAAATTCGTCTGTCACTTTCAAATTCCATAGACATTAAAAAGGGGTTTTCTTTTAAATTTTAAAGGGAAAATGACATCAATAATCTAAAAAACAGAAAGCGAATTTTAAAATAAGAATTAAATGAT
This sequence comes from Maratus speciosus, assembly GCA_963932465.1. Lineage (NCBI taxonomy): Eukaryota > Metazoa > Arthropoda > Arachnida > Araneae > Salticidae > Maratus > Maratus speciosus. The sequence goes on from OZ010795.1 coordinate 389,694,682, forward strand.
CGCGTGTTAAAAGCAGAAAATTAGGAAAGTTACATCAAAATCTTCACACATAAATATTAAAAATGTACGAAAATTATCACACGCGAAGCGCATTTAAAGGTGATAATTCCGTCCATATATAAAAGACACAAACATTAAATATCGTAATATTTAAAGTATGATAATTAATTTATTACACGTGAAAAACTTTTAATAGTGAATATTGGGTTATATTTAAAAAGCTCAAATAATATTTCCAAATAGTTTTAAGTTAAATAATATATGTACCCGTGAATATTAAAAAAACAAACAAAACTTATAAATAAATTATTACATGAGAAATGCATTTAATTGGGAAAATTACGCCATATATTAAAACAATACAATTAAAACGATTTTCATTCTGGAGACTTAATCTGGCGTCACATGGTATAACAGTAGTGCGGAAAGCAAATTTGTTTATAGGATACATCACTTGATGCAGCATAAATACAGGTAAATGTATGCGCAAAGTACTTTCGGTTTATTTTGTACGATACTATTAAATAAATACATATTAGAAAATCCGGATATTCTTATTAATTAATACAAACAATATACATCGTAAAAATAACCTGCAAACATGCATGATGGCGTATTAAAATGGAGAAAAGAATTCATGAACAAGCTATACCTGTTCTTGAAATACCTAAAACTCGATCAAAGACCAGTGTTGCCAGATTGGGGACTTTTTGTCCCGATTGTTGATTGTCACCGCTTTTTTGAAATAGAAATATTCGACCTATTTAAAAATAGATTCAAAATTCTGAAAAATAAGCGAATTATAATATTTTGAAAAAATCCCCAATCTGGCAACACTGATCAAGACATAAAATATAAGAGTAAAATTTCAAAATACAATGATTTTCAATACGTGGATCTGCAATCTATACCAGTTTTTCAACCTCAAACCTAAAGGAAGAATATTGTCCATAGGGTCGTTATAAAACTCAGGAAGATAGCGTCATTTCTAACCTAACCATTCTATACAAGCTGATTTTCAAATGTGTAATTGAATTTACTTATTCATCCCGAAAACTGATGTCACTTATTACGACATCGATGGATGAGGCTAAGGTAACCGAAAAATGCACATTCAAACTGAAAAGCAGGGCAACGCGATTACAGAAGACAGCCGCACTGTTATACTGATAATATCATTCAATCTTCTGTAACCTGGTAATATTTTTTAAACAGGGCACATTAGTATGTTTTCAGAGACTGCGAAGCCGGAATTGGGGTTGGCGAGCGTAGTTCGCAGGGAGCTGAACCCCCTAGTAAAAATATAATTTAATAAAATTAATTATAAAATTATAATTAATTTATAATCATTTAAAAATTAGCTTAAAAAACATAATTTAATTTCGAATTATCATCTTTAGTCATTCGCTCCTCACCCCTCTCTCTCTACACACATACACATTAAACGGGAAAAATTATATGTGTTATTTTACCCAAAACTTTTTGAACCCACCCCATACTTTTGAAAAGTTGGCACTACTGTTTAAGACGCTTAAAGGGTTTTAAAACTCCACCGCACCTTTAAAATGTATTACACTGCAAACACGATGAATTTATTTGTGGAAATAAGGGGTCATTCACATATTACAGAAAGAGGGAAGGGGAGATCCATAAAGCGTGACCCAGTGCGATAGGGAGAGGAACTAAGTTATCACATTGTGACATCACTTTTGAAATAAGTAAACAATCAGGTAGGCATTGTTTGCAAGCATAAATTAATTTCGAAATAAATAAATAAATAATAATAATAATAAAAACTGAAAGTACATATTAGCTATATTTTTCTTTTGAATTGCAACAGCTTGAAGAAAAACTACAAGAGATCTTTAGAATTTCATAGTATTTATTTTCAATAAATAATAGCATATAAAACACAGTAGCAGTTGCAATGTTGTTTTAGTCGAAATTAGTTCTACATAACAGGTGAAACAACTGACGTCACAATAGATAAGGGAGTATCACGCGAGTGTGACAACCTGTTACGAAGGAGGAAGGAGTGATAAAAAAAAAAAACCCTCGAAATTTGCGTGACGTAATTAATGGTTGACCCCTAAGGTGTAAAGGTGTGATTATGCAAAACTTATTCTCATAATCCGTTTCATTAAAAGAATAATCTTTTATCTTCATCGAGTTTCATGTACACTTTACTGATTCATAACTTTGGATTGAAAATTTGATCGAAAACAAATCCGATACCGAAGGCACTTCTTTGTTGATCGTCTCAGAAGATAATGTCTATTTTCTGTTCCTGGGTCAGGTTCTTTTCTCTGTTTTAATAGCTTCTATCTTTTTCTACAGTTGAGTGGAGCCATGGGACCTCTACTTGGTAGCTAAACAATAGCTGAAGATATTTATTATTATTATGTCGAGGTTTTAACGTTGTCCTTCGTCTAGCTCGCGTGGTTTTCATTGTTGATGACGGAAGTATTTCGGAAGCGTAGGTTAGTAGTATTTACTTAGCGGTCAACAAAACACGGCTGAGTGGGCTTCTTTAAGATTCCATCAATGCGTTTTCACGAGTGCTTGAAGTTTCTTTTAAACGGGCTGTTGAAAGGCTTTCTGGTATGAAATTTTATGGTGTATGGTGGATTTCAAATATGTGTGAAAATGAGATCAGTGAATTTCAGTTATGAGGTCAGTTGAAGTTTCTGATGGGAAATATTCACTGTATAGTGCTGGAAGAAAAATGTGATCACTCCCTGCTAATAATGCTGCAAATAATCGCATAATGAAAATATATTGGATATTAAACTTAATTTTGAAGAATTCTTTTGTAAAAATGTACGTTTATTTCGTAACAAAGGGATAAATGCATCTTTTTCAAAGCATTGTCCTATCGTTAGCTACAATTTATTCCCATCTTTCTGGTAATAGGGGGATTCATTGGTGGAAGAACGACTCGCCTTTTGAAGTTATCATATCATTATTTAATATATATATATAAAAAGGCTGAGGTGCTGGTTAGAAAAATGTTTCTGTATGGATTTGAACAAGTGTAAATCAGAAGGAGCGAGCAGTGTCTGGTGACTATGACGGCTGGGTTAGAATATCCATCCGAGCATCTCTTGATCTTGTAAAATCACTTTGTTGTGTCCTTTAGCGTTTTCTGATCGTTTTTCTTTCACTTCTCGGTTAAGCTTCTCTAGCTGTTGTCAATAACGGTTCTCAGTAATAGATTCATTAGGTTTTAGCAGCTGATAATTGACAACAGCTTTCTGATCCCCACCAAATACAAAACCTTACCTTCGAACGATGAATTCGAATTTTCTGTTGATGTTGATGGTTTGCCAGACTTGCAGAATGATTTCCTGCGCTTTTGATTATCGCACTGTAGCCATATTTCATCGCCATAGACGATACGATGGAAAAAAAAATCCTTATTTTTTGCGTTGAAGCAGCAATTCACACGTGAAAAAACGACTTTCGCTGTTTTTTTATCTTCATTTGGCATGGCACCCATATTCCTCGCTTTTGTATTATTCCCATTGACTTCAAACGTTTTAAGACGGCCATTTCGGTTCCATTTAATGTTTCTGGAAATTCTTGAAGAATTTGACATTGGTATTCGTGCAACACTGCTTAAATTCCTCTCTTTCAAACTTTTTCGGTTAGCCAGGGCTTTCTTTGTTTTCCAAATCAAAATCTTCATTTCGGAATCATCTAAACCAGTACTCACTTGTTGGAATTCATGAAGTATAATCCCCATAGATCTCGGATCAACAAACGAAGTCATTCAATTGCCTATTTTTTCAAATAGAAACAAATAAGAAAGAAAAGTCACGCATCAAGCATCGATTATGAAACCTTTTTCAAAACTTTCATACTACTGCGACGAATCTTCACCGTTTAATAAAGTAATAGATGATATCTTAAGTAAATAATTTAGGAAACGCATAAAATACAGTAAATTCTCTATAAGGCGGACTCTGTGTAAGACGGAAATCTGTCCAACTCGGAAAGATTTTAAAGTCCCTTTGAATCCTTTGACATAGCGTAAAATTTGTCTAAGGCGGAATATTGTCTACTACGGAAAATTTTCTCGGTCACGATCGATCCCGCCTTAGACAGAATTTACTGTATTTTAAAAACTCAATTTCAGTAATTACTGCCCATAGTCGTAAAGGTACTTCAATTCTTTTATGCAGCCTGTATATAATCAATAGATCAGTATATAATACACTGGAGAGTAAAATTAAAGGAACAAATATGAATGTCGAATATCTGAAGAAATGCTTGACTAATTCTTCTCGAACTTCAGGAAAATAAAGAACATGTTTGGCTATGAATAATCTTGGACCATTACGCAATAAATAATAGCTAAGTAAATAAATGAGATGCGAATAAATCACAAATCCTTGATATATTGGTGTAAAACATTTAATACAGGTATAAAAAGGATAAACATTAAAATCTTCGACAGTTTCTGCACACAGCCGTGACCATCATCAGGAATGTAAATGAACAGCTGGATCACAGTGTTAAAATCTCGCCTGACAGAATAACCCAAGGAGCAAACCATACATATGGGGAAAAACCAATCCTTGAGCACTATCATGGGGGAAAAATTAGAGGATTCCTCTGGTGACATCTGTAGATATATATGATGAAAACATAAGTGTTACTACAGATAATGTCGCCACCTATTTGTGAAAATAGAAACCAACTGCACAAATCAAAATTAAATGTTTCTCAAGGCATTTAACCAAATTTTCGGTACAAATCTAATTTTTTAATATAGAGCGGAAATTAAATTTTTGTAATATATATATATATATATATATATATATATATATACTATAATAGAAATGTAAAAAATAATAATTTTTAACTGAAAATTTTAATAGTGTAAACGTTTATATTTTGTGTTTTTCGGGCCCAAATAAATAGATTAATCATAAACATGAATGTCGAATTCACACGCAAAAAAAGGAAAAAGTTATCGTTGATGGTTGTTAAATTCACTAGGTTTTGAAAGTTAACAATAAACCGTTAATCTCTCCCCCCCCCATTCCCCCGCCCCCAAAGCGAAGGAATGTTCGAAAAATTTTATTGAAAAAAAAATCTCGTTATCTTCAACTGGGAGCGCTGCAATTCCCTGTATTGTCTTCTATATTGTCTTCAACTGCCGTTTGTTTTCGGTGGTTTTGTTCTCGGTCCCTTGAGCATTTTGGCTACCCTCGGTTCTTCTTGGAATATTAAACAATATCTCAGATGCTTCAAGAGAGGATATTAAACAGTTAGCGCGAGACTTGTCAACTTATAACTGCGAAACTTGTTTTAATCTTTTTAAATGGCGATTCTTCATAAAATCGGATCTGATATCGTAAGAATAGCAATTTAGTAACTGGAGACAGAGAAAAAAGAAGAAAAAGATACTATCGAAAAAAGCTATCGTCCATATTATCGATAAAGTTGATAAAACATATCGTTATCGCCCATCGCTATCTGACGTTCTTGCAGGAACGGAGCAATACACTCTATCACCGATGCAAAACGTTTTCCAGTTACGGAACATGGCGTGAATTCTTCAAAGAAAAACGGATCGAGCATAAATTCTGCGGTAAATCCGCACCATACCGGAACCTTCTGAGAATGCAGTGGAACTTGAAGAGTTGAATGAGGATTTCCTTCATCCTAGATGTAGTAATTGTGAGCATCTCTGCACCATCCATAGATAAAAATGAGATCCACCTGTTCACGGAATATTCAAAGCCAATGCACATCTACCTGACAGCTAGCAAGGAATTCCAATAAAAATATTAGACGTGGGCGGTAATAAGTTGGCAGCAACTGTTGAACATGTGACATATTATGGCGGTAATATTGCAGAATTTTCCGAAGAATCTTATGAACAGTAACAGTCAGCTGGTCTAATGCTGCTGCAACGAAGAATAAAATCTAACAAAGGTATAACAAAATCTAATAAATGCTAACAAAGAATAAAATCTTTTTTTTTTTTTTATGGGCTGGACCAAAGTACCCGCAAGAACCAAAGTAGCCCCGATCTACGGTACCACTGTAGAAACAGGTTTTCTTTCTCTACCAGGATGAACATTCAACGATCCTATAAGGAAAGGGCATGTTTACAAACAAACACTTCCGTCAACCAATCTACCAACTACATTTTTGTCATAACGATCATTGTAGGAATAGCCTTGGCGATGTAGGCCAATCATATCAGAGACCTGTTAAATGTAGACCAAACAAATTTCCCTAGCTAATGTGTACAGGTAGGAGTCATAATGAATGAACAGGTTTTTCTTGCTGACCAACAGTAATTCAACCAACAGTGACGTCAGCTGCCCTTTCCTTATTTTCTCAAATTTCCTGATCGTTTTATGTATTCCGTTGGCAGTCATTGAACCTCTAGGAAAGTTTTTCAAACCTCGAATCCCCGGCAAAGTTTCTTGACCAGAATCGCCATTTTGATTAAAAAAAAAAAAAAAAAAGTTTAACCCGTGAAGCACAATCTTATAAATAGCACGACACATTGTCGTCTCCAATAAATAATGTCACCTTGTATAAGCCAGCCGTAAAACAAAAGTCGATGTTTCATTAAACGATTAAATACTCTACAGCATTTTTAAAAACTTTTCTAAGCATCGCACATTTTCAATGTTTATACTGTCGTATTGGAAAAAAGTAGTACTTCTTAATGCAATTTGTTTGAAAACTGCATCTCGATTTATTTTTGAAATATTAATTTTTTTGTAGTTTTTAGCGACATTTGTTTCATTTTGACAACTCAAGTACTCCATTTATGTAGAAAGTAAAGAAAAAATAGTTGAAAAATAGCAGTTATATCTTTTTGTTGCCATTTCCCCATAAAAACTGAAAAAATGTAATGAAAATACGTGCTATTTTGAGAAAAATATAAATGAATGATTTCTGATAAAACATGGAGCTATTATAAATTATATTTAATTATAAGTATCTATATTAATGCAAATGACGTCATTTTAAATAAAATAAAAGCGTGTGCTTTAAGTCTTAAAATTGAAATATGTTTTGCACTACAGTAGAGTCCCGATTATCCGAGTCCCACTTAACCGAGTTACTTTCTTCTGATGGACTGGTGGCTTCTATTATTATGAAACAGCCATTATAAATGAAGCGTTAGATGAAGATGAAAGAGCAGTCGTAAAAAGTTAGAACTCTGATTTTCTGGTCAGAATGGGAAAAAAAATGGCCATAATTTTTTTTGAAAAACCTAACGCTTGAAAAAACTATTGAAAAAACCCAAACCTTGCTTCACCTAACGCTTCATTTATAATGGCTGTTTCATAATACAGTGAAACCCCGATTTTATGTTTTTCAAGGGACTGAGTAAAAAAACGTAAAATGCGGGAAAAACGTAAAATACGGGAAATACATAGAAGGCAAAAAATCGTAGAAAAAAAAACTAAGGTAGTAAAGATGACTCTCTCAAAAGGTATTACAATCTATATTTTACGAAAAAAAACATTATTATACATACCATTTTAAGATCATTTTACTAACACATTTAATTGCGAATCATGGCGTTTAGGTTGAAAATAGTCCGTAATAGTGGATTGTTTTTTAGTCATTGAGTATAAAGTGAATGCAGCATCTTTCAGTATTGAAATACTTTGCAAGTTTTTTACTGGTTTTTATGAGAAAGAAAATAGTCTTTCACTGTTTTTAAGCTCTTCAATGCAATATTGAAAGAAGGGACAGGTTTGTCTTCTGTTTCTTCTTCTTCAACTTCATCGGTGGACGAAAAGTCCATAACGTCGGCTGCGGATGGAACAGTAGCTCTTTCAGCTTCACATGTTGCTAAATTTTCCGGGATGTAATAGTCGAAATCATAGATAACTGTTTCGTTATCATTCTCCGAGTCTATTCCAGCTGATTCCTCATCTGTTCTCGGTTCATTAGATGCTACGAATCCGCTTTCTTCAAAACAATGGGAAATGCACAGTTGTGTAACGTTTCTCCACGACGCAGAAATAAAATGCATAGCCTGTAGAACACTTAACTTTAACTTGCAGGCGTCATTTAGGTTTCCATTTTCTATTTCATTTCAGCTACAGCTTTCTGGACAAGTTGCTTTCTATAAAAAAACCTTGAAAGATCGAATAATGCCGAGATCACAAGGCTGCAATTTGCTTGTGCAATTTGACGGAAAAAACTGGACATGCACATTAGACAGCTGCAAAACCGGATGTGCACTGCATTGATCAATGAACAAAATTATTTTACGATTTTGCAACTCCATTTTTTTGTTTAATTTGCGCAAAAAGTCTTCGAAAAGGGGTTTGGTTATCCACGTATTTTTGTTTGCTTCGTACTTTGTCGGATAACTTCTCACGTTTTTGAAGCATCGTGGGTTGCCCGACTTTCCAACAACAAGAGGCGTCAGCTTCTCACTTCCATCAGAACTACAGCACAGTAAAACCGTAAGACGCAATTTAGACATCTTCCCTCCATGGCAGGAGATTCCTTTAGCAACATAACTTTTATCCGGTAGGAGGTTAAAGAAAAGTCCGGTTTCATCAACATTGAATATGTCCTTTGGCTTGTATCCTTTGGTCAAATTTGGTAGATTTTTCTTCCACTCTTCTATTGTAGCTTCATTTACACTTGATGATTCTCCCGAAAGCGATCTAAACACAAGATTATGTCTTTTTTTTATTCGGTCAATCCAGCCATTTGAAGCTGAGAAATCTTTCACACCACCAAGACTATCGGCGATTTCTAGAGCTTTTTCTCTTAGTATCGTGCCATTTACAGGTACATTCGCGGCACGAGCTTCTTTAAACCACTTTAATAAGATACCTTCCAGCTCGTCGTACGGCGATTTTTTCAATGTTCTCCGTTTCTTGGCATTTTTTTCTCCCAGTTTCTGGATGTTTTCTTCAATGCATTCTTTTTCCTGTAGCATGGATTGCAGAGTTGTCACGGGAATTCCTTGCAATTGAGCGAACGCTACTTTGGTTCCGTGGAATTCATAAAATTGTTTAACAATTTCGGCTTTCTCAGCAACAGAAAAGTTTTTGCGTTTTTTACTCGTCATTTTGGCACAAAAAGGTTAGAAATGCGACCACCGCGTGCTAAACAGCAACTGAATTTGAAAACGTGAAGAAGGGTAAGGACCCCTTTACCTAACCCGTCGAAAGAAATGAGCCACCCCATCTGATTGGTAACAAGAGTGTCTCTTCCCCTGCTCATCTCATTCCTACACCAATAAAGTGTGTTGTTTCTTTACTTTGCTCCCCCTCCAGCTATCCGGTGGGGGGGAGGAAGCAGTCCGCGACAGCAAGTGTTCAACAAAGGAGGGGGGAAACCAGTTTCAGAAGACAGGAGTCTTTAGAATGCGTTTCTGCTTTCATAGATTGCATAACTTTCAACAACGTGGATTAACTTTAAAAAAACACAAAAGGAAAAATTATTGCTTATTATAGAACATTTTTTTTTTACTTTCCAGAGAAAACGTAAAATGCGGGAAATTCCATAAATAACAAACTTACGATCCGGGTTAAATTAACATTACAATTATACGGAAAAACTGGGACCTAATGAAAAAAACGTATAATGCGGGAAAAACGTACATTCGGGGGACGTAAAATCGGGGTTTCACTGTAATAGAAACCACCAGTCTATCAGAAGAAAATGAAGTAATGGAAATCTCGGGGGCGACACTAAATTCTGAAAAAGCAGAATACCTGTTATCTAGTTTACCATTTTTACTGTGCGAGATCAGATACATCACGCAGTTTCCTAAATTTGCATAAATGCCGATATTTTATCAGAAAACGTTTTCTGGTGACCATTTTAGGAAATTATTATTATTTTAAATTCTAAATGTCTTTCGCATCCCTTTATTTAGACGCATTCCGAATTTCATATATTTTTTATGAAAAATTTCGACTAAATTCTGATGAATATTTCCATCCCGAATGCTTGAAGTCTGAACGATACTTACCTAAGAAGTAATCATGTCTTAAACGGAAAAAAGCAAGATGCAGCGAAAAAAAGAAAAAAAACCAGCATAAGAAATAGGAAATAAAACACAGCAATCGTGCCTTTAATGTCAGTTTGACGTCAAATTATTTGATAAAAAGTGACGTCACATTTAGGAATTATTTTTTTTCTGCAGTACTTTTTTTGAAATTCAAATGTTGTATTACAGCATATGCTTTAATTCCAGATACACATAATGAAGAAACTACACCATTTTAACGCATTTCTAATAATTTTTGTAAATTATATATGCACAAAATTTACAATATCTTCTCAGAATGACGTCAGTTTAGGATTTGAAAATATAGTAAGTGAATCTGGATTTTTATTGGCTTATAAAAATATTGTCCATACGCAGTTTCCTTTTGTTATTTAGTTTATTAATTTTAGGAGACGAAAAATTTCTTTTCTAAGGTTTTTTAAATGAACATATTTTAAAAAAATCTGTGAAAAATGCTTTGAAATTTTCATTAAATTGAAGTGAAATTTTTATAAAATTCATAATTTTAAACATAAATTGTTAAATAGGTCCCGTATTATCTGGTTTCTACTGTATATATTGTATTTTTATTTCTACATAGTTTTAATATTTCTCACAATTCCTTTACTTTCACTATGCTTATTTACAAACGAATGAATTACATTCAAATGTATCTTGTTATACAACGTTAAAGTTTAAATGTCTCTTAATCTATGAAAACAAAATATTAACCCCTTCGGGAACGGCAATTTTTACACAAATTTTATTAGGTTGACACCACTTAAAAAAAACGAAAAACTTACCTTTACTTATATAATCACGAAAATGCTCTAATTAAAAAAAAAACACATATTACTTTTCTCTTTTACTGGTGCATGAAACAAATTCTGTATGTTCTTTTTTGAAGCTGCATGCATGCACCCATGGCCCGAATGGGTTAACTATGAACGAAAATGTGCAATGACCTCTTCCGAGTTACCTACGATTCCGAAAAGCGTTCTTTATCTTTAGAAACCTGAGAGGTCAATTTTTTTTCAAGATTTAACCCATTCGGAACCATGTGTGCATATATGCACCTTCAAAAAGTGCACACAGAATTTGTTTTTGGTACCAGTAAAAAATAAACGTAATATTTGCTTTCTTTAATTAGAAAATTTTTGTGATTACTTAAGAAGAGACAACCTTTTTTTTTAAAAAGTGGTGCCGACCGAATAAAATTTGTGCAAAAGCCATCGGTCAGGAAAGGGTTAAAGAAATATTTATAAAAACACAGTTTCTTTTGATGCCACTGATTTTAGGCAACGTCTGCGAATAGTTTGCGGGGCTGCGGAGTCGGTGGGAAAAATGGACGCCTCCGACTCTTTCGCTAAAAAATGTGCCGACTCCGACTCCGACAATGCAGACTTGCTTGTAAAATGGACGACTCCGACTCGGGAATTTTAACAGATCCGACTCCGGCTCTTTCGTTCAAAAATGGGGCCGACTCCGACTCCACGACTCTGACTCCGACTATCCTTGGTTTTTGGAGTGTATTGATAAGTTTTCTCAACCCGGAATATAGTCTTTTAGAATGCTACCAATTCTCAAGTTATAACATTCTCAGCTATGTAACTGAACATGCAAAAGTAGCAATATTAATTTTAATGTTAATGCTGTTAATTTATCATGTTTATCTATAAAACATGTTTGTTGAGCATGAAAATGTTGACTTGAGATTTGATAGCATCTGAAAGACTTTTAGCCCTTGTTGAAAAAACTGATTAATACACTATAAAAACTACTCGGAATAGTTTCTGAAAAACAGTGGCAGGAAAAGAAACTTTATAAAATGCCTCTTTAACCCCTTAAGGCTGCTATTCCGATATCTCCACACTAATGTTAAGTCTATGGGCCTTTGATGCATTCGTATAGTTAAAATATCTCCCCGGGAACTTAATATTTTTCGCTCCTTTCTTCTGTGTACTCTTCTTAAAGGATGCCCATTTTCCTTAGTTCTCAAAATATTAAAAAAATATATGCTTAATTTTATACTTAGTGTTCAAATCTTACTCACAGGTCGTCAAATTTTAGCACATAAAATATTAAATTAAGCATAGATTTTAGAAATATTTTGAGAACTAAGAAAAAATGAAACATCCTTTAAGAAGAGTATACACAGAAGAAAGGAGCGAAAAATATTAACGAGAAGATATTTTAAATATACAAATGCATTCTACGCCTGTAGACTTAGCATTAACGAAGGAAATTCGGAAGCTGAGTGACTAGCAGCCTTAAGGATCGCTTAATATTTATGAAAACCCTTAAAAAAAAAAAAATCCTATTTTTTTATTCCAGAAATTGAATGATTATAAGGTTTCTAAATAAAATACCTATTAGTTGTATGTTTACAGCGAAAAAAGTTTTTATGAAACATATTGACATTTGCAGAATAGCCATTATGTGAGAATTTAGCACCTTAACCTTTGTTTTACACCATACAAATGAATGAGAATAAGATGCTCATTTTTTTACATTTTTAATACTTTACAAATTTTTAGAAATAATATTTGAAATAATATATGCCCATAAAATGTTGATTATCAATATTTTTTGGGGGTAGGATATATTTCGAAACATGGAATACAAAATCAACAAGTTGGAAATTGCTCGTCAAACGTGGCAAATGAGGTGCGTTCGTACTATAACTAGTTTTATAAATACTTTTTGCACCGGATATTGTACTGAATGTATATTTTAGTACACTTCGTAAGTGCCTATCAATTTCATTCTGTTCAAAGGGCTCTAACATCATTAAAATGCACTTGAAATAATTTTTTTCCAATTGGCCGTAATGTAACAGAAAACTTTTGACTGCCCCTGTAATTAAACTATACATCCGATTTTCATAAAATTTAAAATGGCTCGACAAAATATTGCAACAATTATATATTTAAAATTTCAGACCATTCGGTTGGGTAGTTTTTGCTCTGTTATTTGCGGACGGACGGACGGACTGAACGACGACTATAGGTGCTTCGTATTTATATAATTACGAACGTACCTAAAAAGCAGAAAACCAACGTTTAAAAATGCACAAATAATATGTGAAAAGCAGCAAACAGCTGTTTCGAATCTACTAGCGAGATTCGAAACAGTTGTTTGCTGCTTTTCACATATTATTTGTGCATTTTTAAACGTTGGTTTTCTGCTTTTTAATATTCCTGCACAAAGGCTTTTATTGCTATTTTAATGGAATACAAAGTCCAACATTACAATACAATCAGTACAAAAACATCGAGTTTCTTTTCGAAAATTTTTTGAATCGTCGTAAGATTTACTTTCTTCTGAATCACTGCTGGATTCACGAATATTTCAGTTATCATCAGAAATACTTGATTCACCAGAATCCACAATTTACTGAAATATAGATCGCGATCCAGATCGACGTTTTACCGAGGATCCCGGGACATATGTCCCATATCCCCAGATACTGAACAAGATTAGTTATTTAATAAGGTGTGATTTCCATAAAGAGTTAAAAAGAAAAAAAAATAGGGGGTGGAGGAAACTACGACATAGCTTCTTGAGTTCAGGAGAAAAATAAAAAAATAAAAAAAAATAAAAGCCTTTAAGGAGACCGGGAAAGCCCTATCTTGGCCATGTTAAATTCACCAAATTTATGTACCTTTTTCTCAGAAATGGTGAAAGATAGAGGTCTAGATTTTTTAGAGTAGTTAAAATAACATGATTTACGTATTTTAACAGACCATTTTATTTCTAAGTGAAACTCAAAATTAATTATTAATTATTTATTGAAAATCATTTTTAAATTAGTATTTTTGGTAAGATTTCACTGCCTAAAATAAATAATTCTCAACAAATCATTAAATCCCTGTGTTAAAGTATACAATATAACATAAGTATTTAAAAAAATGAGTTCTTAAGTTTAATAGATATTGAAAAAAAGGAACATAAACATGAATTTGAGAAAAAGTCAATTAAAGATTTAAATGGCTATTAAGCTGTGAAGTACTCTTAGAAAAGAATGAATGATTGCAACACTTATTTTTTAATATATAAACATGTATGACACATTGTTGGAGAGATAAAAGTTTAAATTATTTAATGATATAAAAATGTAAAAATCGATTTTTTTGGTTGAATTTTGCTTTTCCGGTCTCTTTAAGCTAACAAAAATTTAATTCATAAAATTTCAAAGAAATGCCAATTACATTTTTCTGGTTTCAAAAATTTTATTTTTCCAGTAGTGTAACTCTTTTAAATAAACTCTTTTAAATTTCTACCCCGGCAATATCACGGGCAGAAGAAATAGAGAACGATACCTCAGCTCCTCATATTGGCATTTTCCGTTGCCAATACGATCATGATGATTACGCAAACTCCAGTCAACCACTCGTAAAGACTTCGAATAAACGATGTTTCGTTGATAGGCAGCCACCACCGATACACGCGTGATATCGAACACAATGTGAAATGTGAGAAGGATAATAATTATATACTAACTTATTCAGTTAAAATTAAAGAATAGTTTATTTTCAGATTATTTACATAAAAAAAACATTATTTACAATTATAGGCTCAGATATATAGCAGATCCTGACCAACACTAAGTTGTACGTTGAAATAATGCCCACATACTGGGTAGTACAGTCGGACCTCTATTTAACGAACCTCTATTTTGCGAATGTCTCTATTTTGGGAACTTTTACTTGGAACCAAGAACATTTTGCAAATTTCTTCGTAAAATAACCTCCAAATAGCGAAGTGCATTCTCTATTTAACGAACTTTTCCTTGGGATCTAAATTTTTTTTTCTCCCCATTTCTTAAAATATTTCTGGACATTTCAAACTTATTCTTTCTTTTAGCACATTTTATGATGATCAATGACCATGAACAGGTTTTACCAGGCACCTAACTCACCGAGAGCAGTAAAATCGCTGTGATTCTTTGCTTTCCATCCAAGAAGTGCAAACTTTCAATATCCCCTTTTAAATCTCAATGGAGCTGCCCCGTAAACTATAGTTTCCTGTTTTCTAGATTGTTGATCATGATCAATCGTGTTGGTAATTTCGGTTCTTGTAGCTCAAAAACGTCAAAGCGGAAGTGCCTGAGCATCAAAGAAAAAAAAAATTATTCTTGATGAGATGGATAAAGGCCTGAAGAAAAAGAATACTGCTTTAAAATTTGGTATTCCTCCAAACAGCTTATCAAAAAATCTTTAAAAAAATCGTGATTTTAATGTAAAATAATTTTTTAAACTTAAAATACAATGTATTTCCAGACAATGTTTTGTTTCATTCTTATTTTCCTTACAGATTTCTTTTTGATGGGTAAAATAAATAAAACAAATGGATATAATTTATTTTTAAAAAAGTGTGACTAATTACTTTTTTTAATTATATTTAGTGTTTATGGACTTAAAATATGTTTCATGTAGTTTAAAGTATTTTAAAATGTGACTCTCTATTTAACGAATTTTCCATATAACGAACTTTTTTTCGGCATTTAGCTACTTCGTTAAATAGAGGTCCGACTGTATTATTAAGGGTGTATTCCAATCCAAACGGCTTACTTTCTGATTTATTTTTTAATTCATTTTTGCTCTCAAACGCATCGAACTGGCAAATTCTCTTAATTAGAAACTAGGTAATGTGCTGTGCTTGTCGATTTTTTTTTTATAAATGCAGAAAATATTGCAAAAAAGGCTATCAAAGTTGGCGTTTTGAACCGAATTTTCCGAAGCGGGAGATCTGGGAATGAAAAAAAAAAAGATCATACTGAGAAAATAATTGTTCAAAATTCAAATTCCAATTGAACGAAAAATGAAATCACACGGCCTCTTATACATCTCTTCCAAAATAATCTCAGCAAGTTTGATGTTTTTACTTTTAAAAATGAGTCTGAAAATGTCTCAGAAAAGTTCGAGTTGTTAAGGGTGGAAAAATATTTTTTCGAATACACCAGGGGTTAAATCTTGAAAATATATTGGCATCTGGGGTATCTAATGACAAAGAACGCTTTTCGGAATTGTGGGTAACTTGGAAGAGGTTATCATATATTTTTGTCCGTGTTTATTATATTTTACTAGGTTAAGAAATATTTGTATTTATTTTACAGTGTAAATACACGAGTTTTCAGATTTGAGTGAAAAGAAATCTTCAAAGGAAGCGACGGCAGTCGTTTCTCAAATCATGTGTGATTAGATAAATCAGTATTTGAAACATAAAGCGTTGCTATCAGAAAAAAAAAAAAACTCTTTCAAGTGAATTCAAAAGTATATCTTATTTCCGCTGTTTATTTACTTTGTAATCCCTAAGTATTCTAGAATGTTTTATCACTAGTATTTAGACACCTTTTGAATTGATTTTTTTTATTAACACAATTTCTACTTAAAAAATCGTATTAAATTGTAATTAATTTGTAATGTTCTACACAAAATCGCATAATTTTTTTTGCATAATAACGAAAGGTAAAAAGAGCCTGAGCTATCGTCCTATCTTAGGTGGATGGTATTAACAGTACAAGTCAGTTTTTGGTCAAATCAGTACATTTTCATATTTAATAGTGAAAATATAATATCTAAGATCGGTTTAAACAGTATAAAGTCACGGTGGAAGGTAAATGAAATGTTTTAGCTAGTCCAGGGACGGCGAACCTTTTCTCATACATGTGCCAAATTTTTTCAAAAATTATTTTATATAATCATAACGTGCCAAGAAATCTCCCGCTCCGTTCTCAAAAAATATACAATACAGTAATGAGTCATAGTTACTTAGAATTTTGTTATTAAGATTAAAAATATAGAAGTTATATTTTAAAAAGTTTTTAAAAATGCGATTTCTATAATTTAAAATAATTATTTAATACCAGGTTCATTCTTTAGTTACTTCTTACAGAATGCAACTTGGAGTGGAATCAATTGTCAAACGATTTCTACCTGAGTATTAATAATTTATTTTTTTAATAACGATCCTCAGGCATAGGTGGAAGAAAAAAAAATGTCAAAATGGCTAACATCAGTATCTTTAAAAATCCATACATGTCTAGAATTAAATTCTGAGTTAGCTTAGTTTTATCATCATCATTTTTGTTTATGGTGCCTTATAATCTTTCTTTTTTCGATAGTTTTCAAATTTTCTTTTGAATTAATAAATATTTCATCCCATATTGAACTAGATTGGAATTACATATGCTGCATTTCAATTTCTCCCATTTCTAGTCAAAAGATTCGACAATGCTCAGCAATTATAAATTCGTACATTTTGTCTAATTTGACTGTTTTATGATTTAGAAAATCAATCAATACGTGCCACTCTTGGCACGCATGCCATGGGTTCGCCGACCCTGAGCTAGTCTATACAGGGTGTGTCACAATTCCCTCTGAGGTTTGCAAGGGTTATAAAAAAAATATTACCAATACAGCAACAAAGTTGACTTTACTGGAGAAAGAAATATTACAAGTTTTGTTTCACAAATGTTCAATACGAAAACCTTTGGTGATGCGGCAGATATCAAGTCTAAAGTCAAATTCAAGCAACCACTTTTCTCAAATTTCCGAAACCACGCATGAATTGTTTCGTTCGTTGTTGATTGCAATCCATATTTTGTAGGAAGTTTACTTTGAATTGTCACAACAGATTGACTTTTCGCAAATTCTAACACGTAGTAAGCTTTCTGTGAGCCTGTAAACGCCATTAACTTATGTGAAAAATTTTCAAAAGTGTGCTTTCGCTTATTTTCAACTGCTAACTCATTTGTGAAGCAAGATTTGTAATGTTTCTTTCTCCAGTAAAGTTAACTTTGTTGCTGTATTGGTAATATATATTTTTTTTGTAAGCCTTCCAAACTCCGGAAGCAATTGTGACACACCCTGTATTAAAAAGGACAAACGTGTTGGGCATTTTGATGTTGGACACAACAGGCGATTCAATTTCGTTCTCATTGCAATTTTTTAAATTTCTAAACATCGTATATTTTCAATATTTACATTGTCCAATAAAGAAAAAAAATGTACTTGTAAATTAAATTTGTTTGAAAACTGTATCACAATTTACTCAGTTTTTTATTAGTTTCCAAGCATGATTTTTTTTTAAAAATCTATCGTTATCGCGTGCAGTCGATTATGAAAATAAATTCGTTTGCACATATGTTACTATAAATAGTGCAGTATTAGTTTCTGTCTGATATCCTATAATGAAGTTAAAACTTCATTAATGAAATAAAATATTAAAAATAAAACAGAAATTTAACAGACATGTAATCAAATTACGCGCATATACAACTGAATAGATCTGAATAAAGAAAAAGAATGCCTTAACTAACGAAATCTTTGGCAATTTCTTGAGCTGTTAACTCATATACGAAAGTATCCCTTTTAATAAATTTCAAAACTAAAAACAAATACATATAATATTAATATAATAAAAAAAATGATTTTGCCTTATATCCTCTTCGCTCCCTGGGTCCCCAAATCGGGATCTCCGTTTTGTCCCATTTTATAAATGGTACTCGAACATAATTACAATTTCGATATCAGAATGATATGTTTCGAAGTCTAAGATTCGAACTTATACAAATAAAATAAAAACCTTGCTCTGAAGTCAAATGGGAGAAGAAATAATTCCGTAATAATTAATAATACTACATTAATACTCAGTAGCGAAGAGGATATTCTGTGAACGGGGAGGTCCGGGTTGGGTCCCTCCCCTAGTTATCACAACAGTACAAGAAAGAAATGTTCGCTATGTTTGTATAACAGCAGAATATCGCTGCACAAAACCACAAAAACAAGCTGTAACAAATATTACTTTGCATTATCAAAACACATTTCATCGTTAAATACATTGATATTAACCAAAACATCCTGCACCCAGTTAAACCAAAAACAGGCGTACACATTCTTTTTCAATTTCCTCTAAAATTGTAATTTCAGACTTTTATCGAAGACCGCTCACCTAACATATAGCAGGAAAGGTCTGTACAGGCTGACACCTTTAGGCCCGATCTGGCGCACAGAAAAAAAATGATCTTGATCCATCCCGATGTGAAAGCTAAAATTTCGGCTCGGCCCCTGTCCGACCCGTTTTTTTTCTCACAGTTTATCGTCCAGTCTGAGTAAAAATTGATAAAATCAGCCTCGAATGCCTCAGGCTGACACAATTTGTATAATAAGTGCTGATCATTAATACTAATCAGTATTGATTTGTATAATAAGTGTTGATATTACGTGACATTATCCTACAATTAAAACTTTCAAATATATATATATATATATATATATATATATATATATATATATATATATATATATATATATATGTAAAGAATTTAAATTCAAAGTTAATACATTTACAAATTTTAAATCTTGTCTTCATCATTCTGTATATCGAAATATTCTACTTAATCATTTATATAGAATAAAGTGTTTATGTTCTTCTCATCTAATTAACAATAATATTAAAAATCTAATTTATGATGCATTAAGTCATGGTTTTCCAAAAAAATTCATATATTCATTAATATACAATTAGTACTTACATGATCTTAAAAAAAAAACAAACAAAAAAAAAATTAACACATGCGTAAACAAAATTACAAAAAAATTTATAAAATAAAAAAATATTTATAAAAAATTAAAAATTGTAAAATAATAATAAACAATTACTATAGGATGGTTGGGTGGGTAGATGTTAGAGTACGAAGGAGAGTGGAGTTGTCTGGATAATACGAAATGGTTAATTAAAAAAATGATGGGGCTTTTGTATTATAACTACATTTCTAATACGTATTTTATATGGATATTGATTTGATGTTTTATATGTAATTGGTGGCATTTTTACTTTCTTCTATCTTCAATAGAAGAAAGTATTGTAATCGAAATTTTTTTCGACTTCCGGTTTTCGACGGATTTACATGTTTTAGGGGTCAGAGATTCCAAAAAACATGTTTATAGAAAATGTCTGTCTGTCTGTGTGTCCGTCTGTCCGTCTGTCCGTCCGTCCGTCTGTCCGTCTGTCTGTCGCCATTGTACCATCAAAAAGTGTATGAAGTTATGCATAGAATTAAACCAAAATTTTATTTTAAGTTTTTGGCTATGGCAAGCAGGACCTCCTGGAATTTGGAAAAAATTCGCCGGTAGGGGGCGCTGATATAGCAATTTTTGTGCGATTTTGAATATTGTACCATCCAAAATTGTATGGAGTTATGCATGGAATTGAACCAAATTTTTATTTTAAGTTTTTGGATATGGCAAGCAGGTCCTCCCTGAATTTGGAAAAAATTCGCCGGTAGGGGGCGCTGATATAGCAATTTTTGTGCGATTTTGAATATTGTACCATCAAAAAGTGTATGGAGTTATGCATGGAATTGAACCCGATTTTTATTTTAAGTTTTTGGATATGGCAAGCAGGTCCTCCCTGAATTTGGAAAAAATTCGCCGGTAGGGGGCGCTGTAAATGCGATTTTTGTGCGATTTTGAATATTGTACTATATAAAAGTGTATGAAGTTATACATAGAATTGAACCAAATTTTTATTTTAAGTTTTTGGATATGACAAGCTGGTCCTCCCTGAATTTGGAAAAAATTCACCGATAGGGGGCGCTGTAATAGCGATTTTTGTGCGATTTTGAATGTTGTACCGTCCAAAAGTGTATGAAGTTATGCATAGAATTAAATCAAATTTTTATTTTAAGTTTTTGGATATGGCAAGCAGGTCCTCCCTGAATTTGCAAAAAAATTCGCCGTTAGGGGGCGCTGTAATAGCGATTTTTGTGCGATTTTGAATATTGTACCATCGAAAAGTGTATGAAGTTATGCATAGAATTGAACCAAAAAAAATTTTTAAGTTCTTGGCTATGGAAAGGAGGTCCTCTCTTAATTTGTAAAAAAATCGCCCGCAGAGGGCGCTGTAATAGCGATTTTTGTGCAATTTTTGTGCCATTTTGAATATTGTACCGTCAAAAAGTGTATGAAGTTATGCATAGAATTGAACCAAATTTTATGTGTTTGTTTTTGGTCATGTCACGAAGGTCCTCCCTGAATTTGGAAAAATTCTGCCGGTAGGGGGCACTATAATTGCGATGTCTGTACCATTTTCATTATTGTACCATCGAAAAGTGTATGAAGTTATCCATGTAATTGAACCAAATTTTGTGTGCATGTTTCTGGCTATGGCAAACAAGTCCTCCCTGAACTTGAAAAAATTCCGCCAGAAGGGGGCGCTATAATTCCGATCTCTGTGCCATTTTCATTATTGTACCATCGAACAACGTATAAAATTATGCATACAATTGAACCAAAATTTTTGTGCTTGTTTTTGGCTTTGGCTAACAGGTCCTCCTAGAATTTGGAAATATTGCGCGGTAAAGGGGTTCTGTGCTAGCGATTTTTGTATACTTTTCTTGATTTTTCTTAGTTCTATTGTGCATCGGCGGCTCATGCAGCGGCGGGAACTCGCTTCCTGCTAAGCCGGCTATTCGCAAACAGCTGATAACAACAAAATAAGGAAAAATTAATAATTTTAAAAAATATCATGATATAGATTAACTCGTTTTTAGTCCGTCTAATTGACTTGAGCAGAAATTTAAGATGAAAATCAAAGTTGGTATAGTATTGAACTAATAATATTGAAGTATTAATATGTGTAACTAGGTTTTGAAATATTAAGATGTATAAGATAGAAGAAAGTTTTGGGATTGGCACATCCAACTAGTTTTTTTATTTCAATTCATATTAAATTTAACTTATTTAATCAAATTCAATATTAACTTGTTTTTAAATTTTAGTCTACTCAGGACAATATCATATTAATTAATAATAGTATACCACCTTTTTAGTGATTATTATTCATTTAAGTTTATTTGATATAACTAATGTTATGCTGTATGTATTAAAATTGGGTAAATAGTTTTTATTATTATTCCTCTATACTTTTTAATATTGTTTTATTTTCAACTTTGTATTCCATGATTAATTATCGGTTTAATAAGTTTGATTGTCACAATCATATTTTTTAGCTTTTTTATGGCTAATATGAAGATAATTCACACACTATATTTGTGATCTTTAGGCTATTGGGAATTTTAGCATCTGACAATCTTCTATAAACATCCATTTTTTATTTTATTTTTTTTCCTGTTCATTTTTTATATGTAATAGTAATTATTAAAGTTTTTTATATTTTTATTATATATAATTTATTTTATTTTATAGCATATAGCTATATTCTATATATTATCACTGTTAAAAGTTTTTTTAATTTCTGAGTGTAGATTAAATGGGTTTGGTAATAGAATATATTGAAAGCATTTTATTAACATTTAATTTATTTAAATTTTTTTTAATAATGATTTTTGATTATTTTTATATTAGGATTTGTGTGGTAATGCAGTTGATATATTTTAATTTCATTAGCTTTTATTAGGCTCTTCTTTTTGTGACATTTGAATAATAATAATAGTTTTAAAATAAAATAATAGATGGCCGCACCAAAAATTTTGTCTTTTTAAAGCTTCTAATAAAGTAATAATTTTAATTTTTTACACCAGGTGGTATTGAACGCTGGATATTGGCAATATTGTAAAATTGATATTAAACAATTTACAATTGTTTTTAGGTATTTTAAATAATGTAATTATTTTCTATTTATATTATATTAATTGAATTTATCACGGTATTTCAAAATGAATTAACTGATTCCATAGGTTTTAATTTCTGTGTTAACTTAACTGTTTTATTCACCTTAATCTTATCATGCTTTTGGATTCCATGTGCGGGAAGATATTTTGAAAATCAACTGGGAATTTATTCGGTATGTTGTGTAAGATTTCTATTGCTATAAATTAAATATTTAATGGGTTGTAGTGTTTTTTCCATTTCATGACATTTGATAATGTTCTGTTTTCATCTTGAAACTATTCTTTTGGTTATATTGGTTGTTTGGGTACAGGAGAAAATTTTTTTTCAGCTTTTAGCTTTTTTTTCTCACAGAAAACACCGATTTGCTTGTATCATTGAATTCTGTACTCTTGAAAACGTAATTCAAAATATAAGTTTTTCAAATTTTTTCGGAATCCATATTCTTCTTTTTTTTTCTTCCATATTAATTCTTGTAATTAAGTATAAGGCACTTTATTTTATACATACAGTTCTATATTATAGGTTTGTGGCATCCATTCACAATATTGCGGTTTATGATGATGGTCGGTAATGTTTAATTAATGGTTATATATATATATATATATATTATCCTAAAAATTTAGAATTGAAACTTTCCGGTAGTCATAATAGTAGCAATACAAATTACTTAGATGTAAATCTAAAATTAGAAAACAGAAATTTAATTACATCGGTTTATGATAAAAGAGACGATTTTAACTTTAAAACAATTGCAATATTGAATTTCAATTCAAATGTCCATATATCGGTATTCAGAAACATTTATATTAACGGTTTAAACAGATTAAACCGATTGACATCGGATAGTGTCATTTTGAATGAGGATATGCTGAAATGGTACGTCACTGCTGTGAAACAGGGTTATCCTGTGAGTCTGGTCAAAAATATGACGTATAATTATGTTAGAACTTGCAAGAACAGAAGTGAATTGATGCCTTTACTCGAAGCGTGTGGTTTACGGAATGTAGTGGAAACAGATCGCTTTTGATATGGATTGATTTCGGTCGGTCGGTTTCATTTAGCTTTAATCTTGTTTCATTTGTTTTTTCAATATGGTCTCGACAGGTAAATCTGGGGAATGTTGCATGCTTAAAAACAGTTTTAACCCTGCATTAGTGTGTCATAAGCCACACAGACCCGTCTCCATGTTTAATTAGTTATTTGCCTTGTTTCTTATGGTTGTTTTGTTTAAGTTAAAGTTGGTTAAGTTGTGTTTCTTTAAGTTTGTTTATTAAGTTAAATTATAGCTCTTATTTGGTTTGGTTAAGTTAATTTTGTGCTTCAATTAAAGTTTACAGTTTGTGGTAATGCTTGAAATAACTATTGGAATTTTTTAACTATATATATATATATATATATATATTGTATACATATGCAAATCTGCAAACATTTTTTAGATGCATCATTTTTCAGATTATATGCAGAATTACAACATTAATGATGACATAAACTATTACATTCAAATAATGACTAAAAAAAAATAAATTAATTCCTTAGTTTAAAATTAATTTCTAAAGATTCTGTTAACAAATATGTAATATCACTATAACTTTTACGAAATAAACAAACAAATAAAATGAAAATTCGGGTAGGGAACGCTATAATAGCGATTTTTGTGCCATTTTGAATATTCTATCATCGAACAGCGTATGAAGTTATGGATAGAATTGAACCAAATTTTTTTGTTCGTTTTTGGTCATGCTATGAAGGTCCTCTCTGAAGTTGGAAAAATTCCGCTGGAAGGGGGCGCTATAATTGCGATGTCTGTACCATTTTCATTATTGTACCATCGAAAAGTACATGAAGTTATGCATATAATTGAACCAAATTTTTTGTGCATGTTTCTGGCTATGGCAAGCAAGTCCTCCCTGAACTTGAAAAAATTCCGCCAGAAGGGGGCGCTATAATTTCGATCTCTGTGCCATTTTCATTATTGTACCATCGAAAAGTGAATGAAGTTATGCATAGAATTGAACCAAATTTTTTGTGTATGTTTCTGGCTATGGCAAGTAAGTCCTCCCTGAGTTTTGCCGGAAGGGGGGCGCTGTAATAGCGATGTTTGTGCCATTTTCTTTATTGTACCATCGAAAAGTGTATAAAATTCTGCATACAATTGAACCAAATTTTTCGTGCATGTTTTTGGCTTTGGCAAACCAGGTCCTCCTTGAATTTGGAAATATTGCGCGGTAAGGTGGCTGATAGCGATTTTTGTATACTGTTCTTGATTTTTCGTAGTTCTATTGTCCATCGGCGGGAAATGGCTTCCTGCTAAGCCGGCTATTTGCAAACAGCCGATAACACCAGAATAAGGAAAAACTATTAATTTTAACAAGTATCATGGTATAGATTAACTCGTTTTAGTCCGTTTAATTGACTTAAGGAGATGTTTAAGATGAAATTTAAAGTTGGTATAGTATTGAACTAATAATATTGAAGTATTGACATGTGTAACTAGTTTTTGAAATATTAAGATGTATAAGATAGAAGAAAGTTTTGGGATTGGCACATCCAACTAGTTTATTGTTAGTTTCAAGTAAGATTTCGCGAAAAAAACTAGACTTCATGAAATTTTAAAATGTTGTATAGTAAATTAATATACTGAAATGACCTAAAACTTTGATATTTCAGTTCATATTTCTTAACACTGTGTTGATCGTTAACGAGCATACTCGGTACTAATTTAGAATTTTTTTAAAATTCAAAACATCTTTCAGAATCTTTTAGTAGTAATATTTTCTTTATTAAATTATGGAATGCCTGTCATTAAATAAGAAAACAATACTGTTTGAAGATTCTGTTAGATATTTTGAAAAAAAAAAAGCGCTAAATTGGCAACACTGCCGGTCAAGAATGTGTTAAAATATGCTTATTTATGTTTTTGAAATGTTTTTAAATTACCGTTTTCTGCAAAATACTTATTTTTTTAATTATTGAAATTATACACATTTCGTTTAGAATAGAACGAAATATATCGCTGAATTTGAACTTGTGTTTTAAAGCAATATGGACTTGAAAAGTCCTTTAGTCCTACCTGAAAAGTCCTTTAGTATTGCCGAAAACGGTAAAGAGCATTACGGTATTATCCCCTTTAACAAAAAGCTACGCGTTGCAGACCACTAGCTTTTTCGCTAATCGTTGCTGTAAGGTTAATCTCGGAAAATGAAACATTTGAAGTTACTGAAAAAAATAATAGCTCGAAAAGTATTTGTCAGAGACAAACTGCGTTAGAAAGGTAAAGAATTGTATTTTTCTTCATCTATATTTCAAATCTAATGATTATGCCTTTTTCCAAATATTGAATTTCAAAAATTGTACCATAGAGAAACCTTCACGCGTAAAAAGATAATGATAAAGGCAATGTGTCCTGACGTATATACTGGCTATAGCACGAGTCACAAATTATAGTAGCCTTATTATTCTGTTAAAATATAACAGTTAATTTTGATGTCACGAGTGCATGATTTTTATTTAATTCTCGATAAATAATAGATGCGTCATTTTTTTAGTAGTACTAGGGGGCTCGGCCCCCTACGAGCTACGCTCGCCAACCCCCGTCCAGACACCGCAGACTCTAAATGCACGCTAATTTGATCGGCTTTAAAAAGATTTCGAAAGATTGAATTATAATTTAAAAAACAGTGGCGATCTCCCTATAAACGAATTTCTATTCATTTCTCTTTGATTGGGGAATTTTAAAGCCAAATCCGCTGCGGTACTACTTGATTATCCTGTCGACCAATTTCGCCAAATTATATAAATCGCCAAACCACTCGCCAAATTATACAAATTGATATAATTTTTATTTTAAATAACGAAAGAACAAATAAATTCGTACAACATTAATAAAAACACAAATAAAACGTCGAAATAAAAATAACTTGATGACGTAGACACGTGTAACAACATTTCAAAATAAGCTAATATAAAAGGGATTAAGTAAAGAGAGTCTTTGTCTCCTGGTATTTTTTAACAAAGCGAAAAGAAAGTTCTTTTAAATGAGACATTTTAAATTAATTCTCAAAATATCAAATGAATGTCTAGCGCAATTTCTAAATTTAAACTTTTTTGCAATATTATTTTGTGTTCATTTTATGTAATAACTATAATGTGACGTAAATATGACGTAATTTCTCCTAAGACTTCTAACGCATGTTAATGAATTTATTATTTTACAATATCCTTTCTCTTTTAAAATTCACGTGTATACTTTTTAGGACGTAATTTTTAATAAGTTCCTGCTTTTTATACGTAATTATTTAATTCTAATTTGAAAGTTTTTTTTCCTGTATATAATAGTCACGTGTAAATAAATTTTTAATTTGAAGCAAACATTATTGCTTGCGCTTTTTATACAGTTGGCAACTGTTTAAATTAGTACAATTTTCTGAAATCTGTAAAAAATATCTCTAGAAATGCTGAAAATTTGAATTTAAAATAGAAATAAAACCTGAAAAAATGAGTCAAAATAAAAAAATTAATGCAATCTGCACTCCGGCAAATTCTAACGCATATAATGATCTAAAAATGATTACACTGCCATGTATAGTTTTTGCTGCTATAAAACTTTTTTAGTGGAACGATTTTGTCCAACTTTAGCATTAAATAACCCTTAAAATAATTCTTCGATTTGAAAACTGTCTGCATCAGCGTGTTTATCAAACATTTCTCTATAAAACCACCGATTTTCATATTTTTGTATGCATTATTTTTGTTAATATTAACGAAGAATGGCCTCCGGTCACAAAAAAATCAAAACCGGCGGCGGTGACAGCGGTAGTTACTTTTTTTTTAGAATAGAGAGAAACAATTTAGATTAATTCACGTATGACCTCATATTTAAAACGAATATATGGTTAATGTATGACTTTTATGAGAGAAAGTGATATCATGAAGGTCTTTTCACGAATTTACATTTCTTTTCCAATTTTTTTTTCAAGAATCAGGACTATATTTATTTACGTTTAGGAAACATTTTTTAAAAATACTGGTATAAAAGCAAAATTTCTCAAAGCTTTCAATATCTCTCTGTTCTAAAAAAAAGTAACTACCGCTGTCACCGCCGCCGCCGCCGCCGGTTTTGAATTTTTTGTGACCGGAGGTCTTTCTTCGTTAATATTAAAAAAAATAATGCATACAAAAATATGAAAATCTGTAGTATTATACAGAAATGTTTGATAAACACGCTGATGCAGACAGTTTTCAAATCGAAGAATTATTTTAAGAGATATTTAATGGTAAAGTTGTACAAAATCGTTCCACTAAAAAAGTTTTATAGGAGCAAAAACTATTCATGGAAATTTAATCATTTTCAGATCATTTTATACGTTTGAAGTTCGCGGTGTGCAGACTGTATTTCGTTTTTTAATTTGACTCATTTTTTGAGGTTTTATTTCAATTTTAAATTCAAATTTTCAGCATTTCGAGAGATATTTTTTACTTATTTCAGAAAATTGTACTAATTTAACCTGTTGCCAACTGTATAAAAAGCGCAAACAATAATGTTTGCTCCAAATTAAAAAATTATTTACACGCGACTATTATAAACAGGAAAAAAACTTTCAAATTCGAATTAAATAATTACGCATAAAAAGCAGGAACTTGTTGAAAATTACTTCATAAAAACTATTTTTACACGTGAATTTTAAGAGAGAAAGGAAATTGTAAAATAATAAATTCATTAACATGCATTAGAAGTCTTAAATAGGAGAAATTACGTCATATTTAAGTCACATTACAGTTATTACATAAAATGAACACAGAATAATATTGCAAAACAGTTTAAATTTCGAAATTGCGCTAGACATTTATTTGATATTTTGAGAGGAATCTTTTCAACTATTTTTGTTAGGAAAGCGCAAATAATATTTCATTTCTAACAAAAGTATTTTCACGTGAATCTCTCTATTCTAAAAAAAAGTAACTCCCGCTGTCACCGCCGCCGCCGCCGCCGCCGCCGGTTTTGAATTTTTTGTGACCGGAGGTCTTTCTTCGTTAATATTAAGAAAAATAATGCATACAAAAATATCAAAATTGGTAGTATTATACAGAAATGTTTGATAAACACGCTGATGTAGACAGTTTTCAAATCGAAGAATTATTTTAAGAGATATTTAATGCTAAAGTTGGACAAAATCGTTCCATTAAAAAAGTTTTATAGGAGCAAAAACTATACATCGGAATTTAATACTTTTTAGATCATTTTATACGTTATAGTTTCCCGGTGTGCAGAATTAATTTATTTTTTTAATTTGACTCATTTTTCGAGGTTTCATTTCTATTTTAAATTCAAATTTTCAGCATTTCGAGAGATATTTTTTTACTTATTTCAGAAAATTGTACTAATTTAACCTGTTGCCAAACTGTATAAACAACGGAAACAATAATGTTTGCTTCAAATTAAAAATTTATTTACACGTGACTATTATAAACAGAAAAGAAAAACTTTGAAATTAGAATTAAATAATTACGTATAAAAAGCAGGAACTTATTGAAAATTACTTCATCTATAATTACACGTGAATTTTAACAGAGAAAGGATATTGTAAAGTAATAAATTCATTAACATGCGTTAGAAGTCTTAAATAGGAGAAATTACATCACATTTACGTCACATTACACTTATTACGTAAAATGAACAAAAAATAATATTGCAAAATAGTAGTTTAAATTTAAAAATAGCGCGAGACATTTACTTGATATTTTGAGATGAACTTTTCAAGTATTTTTTTTTTTTTTTTTTTGGACAGCGCAAATAATATTTCATTTCTAATAAAAGCATTTTCACGTGAATATTAAAAAAGGAAAGAAAAGTTTGGTGAAAATTACGTCAGATTAAAAACGATATATTTAAAATGTTTTATTTAAAAGGACTTTCTTTTCGCTTTGTTAAAAAATACCGGGAGACAAAGGCTCTGTTTACTTAATTCATTTTATATTAGATGATTTTGAAATGCCATTGTATCTTTTAACAGCAGCTGATTTTTCCGTAAAATTCCCCAATCAAAGAGAAATGAATAGAAACCCGTTTATAGGGAGATCGCCTTTGTTTTTTAGGTAGCTTTCTTTACAAAAAAGCTACCTATTGCAGCCGTTCGGAGGAAAGCGATTTCAAAAAATTTTGGTATATTTTCATCGATCATGACCCCCAGACCCCGAAACCACCCTCCGTTCAAAATTGATATATATATATATATATATATATATATATATATATATCTGACCTATGTCACACTGTAACTCCCGTAATTATGAACCGATTTCGATGAAATTCGGTGTGTACATAGTACATACCAATGTCTCGACCGAGTTCGTTGGCCAGCTTCATCCGTCGTTTTGTTTCAAAATGGCGGCCATTTAAAATTTAAAAAAAAAATTAAAACTTGAAATGTGGTACCAAAAAATTAAAAATGGAAAAATATTTTTTTCTTATGTATTTGACCTTTATACAAAGATTCCGGAGCAGTTTTTGTTTCGTCTATATCTTAAAAAATGGCTGAGTTATAGCATTTTGAATTTCTAGCGTGGCTGACATTTTGAGACGTCCTGAATTTTGTCACGCGATAAAAGGCGTATTTATGAACCGATTTGGATGTAATTCGGTGTGTACATAGTACATACCAATCTCTCGACCGAGTTCGTTGGCCAGCTTCATCCGCCATTTTGTTTCAAAATGGCGGCCATTTAAAAATTTTTAAAAAATTTAAAATTTGAAATGTGGTACCAAAAAATTGAAAATGGAAAAATATTTTTTTCTTATGTATTTGACCTTTATACAAAGATTTCGGAGCAGTTTTTGTTTCGTCTATATCTTTAAAAATAGCTGAATTATAGCATTTTGAATTTCTAGCGTGGCTGACATTTTGAAACGTCCTGAAATTTGTCACGCGATAAAAGGCGTATTTATGAACCGATTTGGATGTAACTTCGTTTATACATAGTACATACCAATGTCTCGACCGGGTTCGTTGGCCAGCTTCACCCGCCATCTTGTTTAAAAATGGCGGCTATTTAAATTTTTAAGAAAAATTTAAATTTGAAATGTGGTACCAAAAATTGAAAATTGAAAAAATATTTTTTTCTTATGTGTTTGGCCTTGATAAAAAGATTCGGGAGCAGTTTTTGTTTCGTCTATATCTTAAGAAATGGCTGAGTTATAGCATTTTGAATTTCTAGCGTGGCTGACATTTTGAAACGTCCTGATTTTTCTCACGTAATAACAGGCGTATTTATGAACCGACTTGGATGTACCTTGGTGTGTACATAGTACATACAAATATCTCGACCGAGTTGGTTGGCCAGCTTCATCCGCCATCTTGTTTCAAAATGGCGGCCATTTAAAAAAATAAAAAAATAAAAAAATTTAAATGAGATACCAAAAAATTGGAAAATGAAAAAGATTTTTTGTATGTGTTTGACCTTAATACAAAGATTCCGGAACAGTTTTTCTTTCGTCTATATCTAAAAAAAAATGGCTGAGTAATAGCATTTTGAATTTCTCTTGTGGATGACATTTTAAAACGACCTGATTTTTGTCACGCGATAACAGGCGTATTTATGAACCTATTTGGGTGTAACTTGGTCTGTACATAGTACATACCAATGTCTCGACCGAGTTCGTTGGCCAGCTTCATTCGCCATGTTGTTTCAAAAGGGTTGACATTTAAAAAAAATTAAATTTAAAATTCAAAATGAGGTATTAAAAAATTGGAAAATGAAAAAGGTTTTTTTATGTGTTTGGCCTTGATACAAAGATTCCGGAGCAGTTTTGTTTCTGAAAATTTGTTCTTTTGTTGATATCTTAAAAAATGGTTGATTTATAGCACTTTGAATTTCTAGCATGGCTAACATTTTGAAACGATCTTGTATTTGTCACGCGATAACACACGTATTCGCCTATTTCGATGTAAGAAGGCATGTGGATAGTATACATCAACACCTCGACCAAGTTCGCTGGCCAGATTCATCAGCCATCTTGTTTCAAAATGGCGGCCATTAAATTAAAAAATATATATATATTTAAAGTGAGGTGCAAAAAAATTAGAAATTTAAAAAGGTTTCTTTCTTAAGTATTTGATCTTGATATAAGGATTCAGGAGCATTTTTTGTTTGTCTTTACCTTAAAAAATGGCTCAGATATAGCAGTTTCAATTTCTATTGTGGGTGACATTTTGAAAAATCTGATTTTTTGCATGCGACAGCACTCCTATATATTAACCGATTCCGATGTGAGTGAGCATGTGCACAGCAATTACTAAGGTCTCGACCAAGTTCACTGCTTAGCCTCATCCACCATGTTGTCTTAAAATGGCAGGCACTTTAAGAAATTGCCGAATTTGGCAGCCAAATATAAGTTACTTTAAAGAAAAGCAGCTTTGATAAAGCTGACTAATTTCGCGAAATTCTCATTCATTATATTGATAAAATTTAGTATTGAATCTCCTATATTCGGTTTCCACTAAATTGAGCTTCGTGTGTTTGCATGATATAAGTTGGCTTTTTTAAAATAAGGATTATGAAAGCTACCTCTTCCTCCCGGCACTGGCCGGAAGGACTTTTTAATTATAATTCAATCTTCCAAAAAAATTCAATTAAAGCCGATCAAATTAGCGTGCTTTTAGAGACTGCAGTGTCTGAACGGGGGGTTGGCGAGCGTAGCTCGTAGGGGGCCGAGCCCCCTAGTATTTAAAAGAGAAATAACAGCTTGGTCAAAATTACGTCAGATTAAAAACGATTAATTTAAAATGTCTTATTTAAAAGAACTTTCCTTTCGCTTTGTTAAAAAATACCGGGAGACAAAGACTGTTTACTTAATTCCTTTTATAGTAGCTTATTTTGATATGTTGTTACACTTGTCTACGTCATCAAGTTATTTTTATTTCGACGTTTTATTTGTATTTTTATTAATGTTGTACTAATTTATTTGTTCTTTCGTTATTTAAAATAAAAATTATGTCAATTTGTATAATTTGGCGAGTGGTTTGGCAATTTATATAATTTGGCAAAATTGGTCGACAAGATGATCAAGTAGTACCGCAGCGGATTTGGCGTTAAAATTCCCCAATCAAAGAGAAATGAATAAATATCCGTTTATAGGGAGATCGCCACTGTTTTTTAAATTATAATTCAATCTTTCGAAATCTTTTTAAAGCCGATCAAATTAGCGTGCATTTAGAATCTACGGTGTCTGGACGGGGGTAGGCGAGCGTAGCTCGTAGGGGGCCGAGCCCCCTAGTATTAAAAAAGAGAGCACATTTGTGCGAGATTCATAATCCGTACGGTGATTAATTTTAAAGTTGATTTTTCTAATCAAACATGTTTAATACCCCTGGCAACGCCAGATATTTCAGCTAGTCTATCTTCTATATTATAAAGGACAAACATATCTGTGCGTAACGCTGACGTCATTTTGAGAATGGCAACAACAGACTATCGAATTTAACTTTTATTTACTTTTATTTGCGATTTTTTAAATTTCTAAATATTGCATATTTTTAATTTTTACACCATCGAATAGAGAAAGAAATATACTTTCAAATACAATTTGTTTGAAACTATATCGCAATTTGTTTGAAGTATCTATCGCAATTGACTCAATTTTTATTGTTTTTAAAATAATTTTCAAGCATGATTTCTTTAAATCTATTTCTGTCACATGCAGATAGACGATTACAAAAGATAAATATTTTGCACTTAATATAAATAAAATAGTTCAGCATTTGTTTCAGGCTTACATTTCATAATGAAATTAAAACTTTACCAATCCATAAATAAAAAAATCACAAATAAAACACAAATTTAAGATATGTAAACGAACCACGCCTAAACCACTGAAATTATCAGAATAAAATAGAATTAACGATCTTAACAATCTTTGGATTTCTTCAATTGTTAATTCTTGGCACGAAGTCAATAGGAAAGTATCTTTTTTAATAACTTACATTTATTTTTAAAATTTGAATACAAGATTTCTAACATATAAAAATTCTTGTTGGTATTATTAATTAAAAATTTAAAAAATACATATTAAATGTAAAAAAAAAATCTATTAAAGTTTTCGATTAAAAAGTCATATATATGGTTTTTATCTGTATTATGTAACCCGGGAACACCGGATTAGAACTCGTTATATTTTCTAATGTGCCAAACAAAATTTGGGCTATTTTAGAAAATACACTTTCAGTTGATCATTTACAGTACGATTTGGTAAAGAAAGATAGAACGGTATGCAGCATGCTAAAACCATTCTTGAAAAATCGTCTAATAGTGCAAGTCTCATAAAAATCTGTCCAGTAGAACTTTTTAAAAAGGCTAAGCTTTTGTAAGCGGGCTTACATGATTATAGAACTTTCTCCTATAATTATATAACTAACAATATAACTAACAAAATAAAACGACATGCAATATACTAAAACCTTTCCTGGAAAATTATCTAAGTAACTGTGCATGTCTCACCAAAATCAATTCAGGAGAACTTTAGTTATAAGCAGCCGTAACGAAATTTCCATTTGCATTTTACATAAATAATAGATGACACGGCCTTTTTTTTTTCTTTTTTCTTTTTTGTGATTTAAAGCTATAAGCAACTCTATCACTTAAAATCGCTATTTTAATGTCAGAATTTGTCGAAAATGTTCCTTTTTTTGTTTTCTTTTTTGTGTTATAAATGTCCTGCAGGTTTAAAATTAATTTTTAGTACACATATTTAACAACTGTTCTCATTTTCTCATATGTTTTTCATTTGAAAGATATCTTTGTACTGAATTTTCGTTACAGAAACAAAAGTGTTACTGAATGCATATAAATTAAAATCACGCCGCATATTTATAAATTATGAGGAGCAGTATCAAGAGATTATCGTTTAAAGAATAATTCCCTGTTCTTGTGATATTTTTGTAGCTGGTGTTTATTAAATCCTAAAAATGGTACATCTCTGAGTTAAATATCTATACTTATTTAAAGCATGGAGTTTATTTAAACCTGCTATTCATTATTCCAAAATAACTTAATTTTTCTGTTTATCATTATTTTATTTGCCTCTTCAAAGATCTATTTTCGTAAAAATAGAGAGTCTATTTCTAGAAATTTTATCATTTCTTTTGTTTAAAGAAGTTTCTCATCATATATAGTCAGCAAAGAAAAAAAAAACGTCAAATATGCATTATGAAACACTTTCCAAAGCATTCAGAATACTGTAACAAAACTTCGCCGTTTAATAAGTGAAAAAAGATTTCTAAAATAAAAAATTTGGAAAACATATAACTTATTTCAAAACCCAAGTACTGGAGTCCTAATATTCTTTTGTACTGGTACTAATGACTGTACCTTTCCCCCTCCCCTCTTCCTGTCACTCCAATCTGCATATTTATATTTCGTATATTATTTGCAAAATTTAAAGTCTTTTTTTTTTTTTTTTTTTTTTTTTTTTAGAAAAATAAACATTTTAAAAATATTTATCAGCATACACTTAACTGTCAATTATTCCACTTTTTAGTTATCACTCCTTCCGAATAGTAATCTTTGCCTAGTTTTAATGTTAATTAATTGCGATTCATTTTTAATTCTGCGATTAAATATTGTAGGGATTATGATTAAGGAAATAGTAAAAAAGCGATAGTTCGCAGCTACGCATTTTTATGAAAAAATGAATGAAATTTACAGAAATTAATTTTTGTATGATGAAGAATAGAACGATGTTTTTCATTTTCCTATAAAAGGTACATACCTGAAACTATAATCGATTCCTTCCGCATAACAATCTGTTGTGATAAGTCCCTAAATATCAGATTAAATTAAAAATTTGACACTGTTAGCGGAAAGATCCGATGCTTTTGTAGAAAAAGGGGAAACACTGCTCGATTGCTTTCTATCAGAATAACAGTACATGGCAATTATATCTACTTACAAATCAAAGTGACTTCGTAAATGTGCAGAGCAGAGCCTTTGCATGGGCAGCGTTCATGATACAAAATAACTAGAAAAATCACTTACGTGATTTTACGATTTTTATACTCGTGAGCAACAGAAGACAAAAAACCCCTCAAACAAATAAAACCCCAAGGTAGTGCTCGTTGATTAAAAATAAAAAATATTCTTTTCAGGCTAGATATCTAAATAAAACAAAACAAACAAACAAAAACAAACAATAAAAAAACAGCCAATTAAATATTGTCCTACAAATGAAAATCGAATTGAAAGCAAAAACTGATTTCAGTTTTCCTTCATTCTGATCAAAATAGCATTAAAATGATTTGAAATAGAATATAATACGTAATTTTGAAGAAGTAAAGTTTTTTTTTTCTATACATGAATAAATAAATTTTTGAATATAAAACAGATTGAGCTCGAGTCAGTCCAAGCCCAAAAACATATAAAAATTGAGTCCATTTTATCTCCATCTACTACGTGTGCGGCACATTACGTCACCTATAAGTGTTTTGATAAAAAAGAATGCAGAAGCTTAGAGATGAGAAGGAAAGGAAAGGGTAATTTCGGCTGCGGTTTTTTTGGAAGCGCTATTGCACTGGGCTCCGGAGTTCTGTATTTATGAGCTCCGATGAATTCCGACCAATATTTAAATATTTACTAAGAACAGAGAAGTACCGGAGCTGGACTTCGGTGAGCTCGGCGCAAATTAAGCCCTGTTTACAGTCAGAAAAATATTCCTATTATTTTGTGTATCCTTGTATTTGATCTATAGATTTATTTATGTACATAGAGCACCGATTATTCCATTTAAATATGCTTGAAATAGTCTAACATTATTAAAATACATTACAAACGATTTTTTCCCATAGACATAATGTAACGGAATTCTTTTGAGTGACCCTATAAATGAGCTGTGAATGTTACATACTGCAATTTCAGTACCGAACATGCCATAGCAAACTTCAATAACGTATACCAATCCACGGTTATCCGAGTGTATTTACGCGAGTTAGAGGACCGACAAATATACAGTATACCTCGAACCACTCCCTGAAGACTCGATCCGTATGACATGGTGCATTATCTTGTTGGTAAACGGCATCAACCGCCGGAGACACCGTGGTCATGAATGTGTGCACCTGGTCTGCAATGTTGTCCAGGTAGCGTACAGACGTCAAGGATTGTTCTATGGGAATTATCGGTCCTAATGTGCTCCATGAAAATATGCCCACAACACAATACCGTCGCCACTGGCTTGTCTCCAGCCAACTGTGCATCCGGGAGCCAGGATTTCCGTTCGACATCGACGTATTCGCACACGCCCGTCAATGTGATCAACCAGAAAACGTGATTCGTTCGTCGGACCATGCAACTTTCTTCGATTCTTCTATGGTCCAATTCAGATAATTCTGGATCCATTGCAGGCGCTGCTGGCGAGTAGCGATAACGTGCTGTCAGTGCAAGGACGTGTTTCGGCTGCCGGCTGCATAGTCCCTTACGCAGCAGTGCACTCTGCACTGAGTGTTGAGAAACACTGTTTGGGTCGTCACTGTTGTAACTGCAAGTGATTTCGGCTGTTGTAGTTCTTCGGTCGCGGCGAATAATGCGTAACAATCTCCACTCTCCTCTGGAATGAATGCACCATGGGCGACACACGGCTGGCCGCGACTTGTCCTTTCACCATCCACACACCACTTTCGATACGTGCTCACAACGACTGCACGTGAACAGTCCACCAAACGTGCCGTTTCTGATATCGACGTTCCCAGTCGCCGAGCCATAACGATTTGACCTTTATCAAAGCCTGATAAATCTTCTACCTTTTCCCTTATGTCGCTAATCACGCTATGTTTTAAAATACAATGCACGGGAGCTTTATATACTCCAACATCAGCCGCACACACGCCGAGGTTTTTTTTCTGGGCGAGCTCATTGTTATAGATGGAGTAGGGTATAGATGGAGTTGTTATAATCTAATAGCTCTTCGGTGTAAATGCTGAAATTCACCTAGAATTCTTGATCAAATCTGTTATTTGACATTTACCGGATCTTCAACCTTTATGTTAAGATAAAAAAAAAAAAAAAAAAAAAAAACCGTTAGAATTGAGCATTTTTCTCGCTGTCTGTTATTAATTCACCCTTTTCGAGAAGATTGATCCATAACACTGGTCAACAAATTTGAACTTTTGTTCTGTCCTAAAACAGAAATTAGTTGTTTTTTATGCGTTTTTTTGTGCTTATTCCGAATCTAGTTTTAGATTTACTACAGTACGTCAAGTTTGAGAGATATTTGCATATTTCAATTTATGCAAATTTAGTAAATTTTATACAATTTTTTGCAAATTTAAGGTATAAAGCAATATCAGACAGGGTTTTTTGTTTTATGTTATGATTACTACCTAATTTACTTCACAAAAACGTTGTTTCTGAGATTATACTGACATGTGACTGTGAAATACTGTACTTAATTTGCATATTTTTCATGTTTTTCTAATAATGTTTCTTGACGTTCAAATATTTCTGTCGCACGAATACGTTAATATGTTTCTAAACCAGTTTTTTAAGCTTAATTGAAATTTTGTATCAGTTTTGTTCCATCACGTCTAGTTTTTGAAAAAAGTGAAATTTTAGTTTTTGGTTAAAAAAGCCAGAAATAGCTTTTTATGATACTTTGTATGATAAACTTCAACTAGTTAGAATAGATTCTACTACTTATTTTTTTTTTTCGATTATATAAATTTTTGTTTATGTTTCTGATATGAATCTGACTCTGTTCACCTTTTTGTCAATGAATTACACACCCCTAAAAAGCATCTTATATCAAACCTGTGTCAATGCTGTGCAAAAGTAGAAATTCATCTTACTCAAAAACTAGACATGACATAAGAAAACAGACTGCAGATTTGAAATCAGCATAAAAATCTAGTCTGGAAAAACATTACGTCAATTCTGTGGTAACTATTTTAAACTTGATAGTGATGTAAACATTACACCATTGAAAAATATGCAAATTAGGCTTAATAACTGATAAATAAATGTTAAGAATATGCAAATCGTGACATTTATCTGAAGCAAATAGTCAAGTAGTCATTATCTAGAAAACGTAAGTAGATGTGACATATATTGTATCTAAAATTTGCATAAAATAGCACAAAAAAGCTTAAATTTGCATAAATTTAAATATGCAAATTTCTCAAAACCTGGATCACCTAGAGATAAACGGAAAGCATATTCGGAATCAGCGCCAAAAACTGATCTAGAATCAACTAATTTTAGTTTTAGGACAAAACCACTGTTGTCCAGTGTAATCATCTTGCATTTTTCACACGCTCCTCGTGTTATGTCTTTTCTTTTCATATGATATCGTGTATATATTAATTAAACCCTTGAGTTTATTATGTTGCATTACATTATTATCCCCCCCCCCCCACACATATATTTAAGTATTGCGCGGCAGCGCAATACTTATTTATTTCCAGCGTCACTTCTCAATGTTAATTTAACATAGAAAAGCCTATGGAGATGATAACTTTTTCATTTTTTCTTCCCACCTTTTTGTCCCTGATGCCACTCATTTTTAATTCTTTGCTAATTCTAATAATATTATAAATTCAAAGTGTAAAAACATTTGCCTGACGTCAGGGTCAAAACGGATCATAAAATGCCTTTGCATGTAGGTGGATTATAATCTAGAGAGTAACATGGGCAAATTTTTATTTACATTATTCAAATATTTTTCTTAATAATTCCAAATTTCGCTTTTTTCATTGAGAATCAACGGACATTTTCTAATAAAATTTAACTTTTTTTCCTTCATTGTTGTGAAAAATTCAAAAGCCGTAATAATAATTTGCCTATATTTAGTTGAATGATTTTCACGTGAAACATGAAACTGAAGAAACTGAAATAGTTTTTTTTTTTTTTTTTTAAGAATTAAAAAGAAGATGAATATGGCGTCATAGTGGAAATAAAAATGACATTTTCAAGCAGATTTTTTTTAAGTTCAGATTGTAATTTTTTGACCAAACTGCAGCAACCTGCATTACTGCACTGGTGAAACATTTTGAATTATACATAGGTAAATTGCATCACAAATTGTGATGCAATACCGCACAAATCAAAGCCTGATGATGATATACCCTCCATTAATTTTGAAATGTGTTCGTCTGAATTCAGTAGTTATTAAAAAACTTGACATATTAAACAAAAACCTAATTTACAGAACAAATTAAAAAAACAAAATTTATTTCCTAAATTGTTTAAGCCCGAGAAGGGGCAGATATTAAGATATTTCATTATTGTTAAAAAAATGAAATTAATGCCATTTATTGAAGAATATATTAGTTCACATTTTATATTTTTTTCACATTTTTACACAAATTTTAACATAGAAAAATAAACAAAAATATATATTTTTTAAATTATTAATGTAGTAGTTTTATATTTACACCAACCAAAAAATTACAGAATAATGTTCTAAGTTATGTACTTTTAAGAAAAAAAAAAATCGTTACAATCGAAGATGCGCTTTTTGAGTTATAATAAAAATAATCCTAGCAACTTGCTAAAATATTCGTAACTCCCCCTGTTTGTATTTGCAGAAATACGCTGCATTGGTCGATTCGTGACATTTCCACTCGAGCAGGATGCGCAGTGAGCCAAAATAAGAAAATGTTTCCATTCATATCACTTCCCTATAGGTTTGTTTCGTGTCTATAAATATTCTGTTATTTTGGTGTATCGCACATCTTTCTCGCGTAATAATATCGAGAACTAACAAACAAAATGGTAGGATTTGCCTACCATGATTTTCACATAGAAGAACGCTATGGAGCAGTACAGTGTACATATATAACGTATCACTTTAGGGGGGAGTGTGTGTGGGGGGGCGGGGGGGGGTCTGGCACGTGACATCGGAAGATACCTGTAGGGGAGGGGGTTTTGTCGTTTGATATCGTTATCATTTTTAATCAAACCAAAATTTACTTTTTTGGTGTCGTTTTCTTTACATGTGTTATCTTAATTTTTTAAGTCTGTTTTCTTCGTTTTATGAAAATACAAAGTTATTATTAAAACTATTGAATGATTATAAAACATTTCATTCCAAAATAATACGAGGGTGAGTCGGAAAATAAGTTTCCCCTGGCAACTGTGGACAGAGGTGTGTATGAAAGACAAAAAATGTAATGAAACATTGAAGATAAGACTTAACTTTATTTTTCTACTTAAGTGCCAAGTGAGTTGAGACATTTCTCATACCCTTTATAAGCTTCATAAAGCCCTCCAGGGAAAAGAAACAGGGCTCTGCATACAAAAGAATCGTTGAACGGCTTGTGTGCTTTCAGCATTGCTTTCAAAGAAGTAGTCAAGCATTGCTTTCGTCTATTATGGCCATGCACGTCCGTCTATGTCTCGGTCTGTCGAACACTTGCTGACACCCCTCACTGAATTGGCAGCACCATCTCCGTACCATTTGTTTCGACATCACATCTGGCCCATAGACTTCCACGTGGTGGTTATGGATTTCTGCTCCCAATACTCCACGTACCCATACATAGCGGACAACCGCTCTAGCTTCCTCCTTTGACCACGAATTCACAACACACTTTCTCTCCATATCTATCAGGAATAGAATGATGCAGAGCCATGATTTTTTCAAGGAGCGTTTTTTGAAGCTTACAAAGGGGTATGACAAATTGTTGGAAAACGTCTCGGCATATGAGAGTTTTACGTCAAACATCTCCTCGCTTGTAACAAAATAATTTACTGTGGCATTATGCAACATAACTTTACTTGTGACACTGTACTTTGTTTGTGAGATATGCTGCAAGAGATGGCGACACTTCACGAATGACTTTTCGTAAGATCACAAAGTAACGGACCTTTACGTTGGACACTTATGTTTCGGTGTTGCGGCAACAGATGGCAGCACCAAAAGAAGTTTTCTGACAGTCTAGACTCTGTTAATCAAGACTGAACTGTACTCGTGAAATAACTGCTTGTTATGCCGTTTCATTGTTTCCAGACTTTTTTACTGTGCTTTAACTTGTGTGGGCCCCACTTACTTTTCACTCGAAGGGCCGATGTTATCAGGCCAACAGCGCACGAATTTCTGTGCGTTGTTCTATTGTTATAAAGAAAAACCTTACATCCCATGCGTCGATTCCATATCATGTTTTAACTACTAATTTTATTTTATTCTTCTTTTATAGTGTGTGTGTGCATCTTTATGTAGTCAAGAATTTGAATCATATTAAATTGTTTTAATCTGCACTTCTCCTCATCAATGAAGACTAAGTCTCAAATCATCACTTACAATTTTAAAATAAAATTAATCGAATGTTTCTAGGTGATCAACGTGAGAAGAAAAAGCACTCTACGTTCGCTTACCAGAAAGGTAAGAAAAAACTTTCTATCTTTAATTATTGTTGTTTAACAATTTGTTTACGATTACTTAATATTTATACTGGGTCTTTACCGATGCTTATCGCGAACTCACTCCCTTCAAAAATATTTTATCAGATCATGAGCACTGAATAGAAGGGGTAAATAAATAAATAAATAAATAAAAACCCAGTAATAAAAATTTATTTATTTGATTGTGATAAAATGAAAAAGATGCACATATAAGATATGAAATATGAAATATTGAAATATATACATGAAAATAAATGTGCATGAATAAATAACGATATATATAATATCGCAAAAAGGTATTATTATGAATATTGATTGATTATTTTGAATAAGTGATCATTTTATTTACATTTATATATATATTCTAAGAAACTACATTAAGAAAGTCACAAACTTCTTATAGTAAATATATTTGTTATCAAAGAATTTATAATACTTGAATAACACGCTATGGCTGCCTCAAAAGAAATTACAGCAGTCGAAAAGTTGAACGATAATAATTATAATCATTGGTGTTTTAAATTAGAAAATTTATTAATTAAAGATGATTTATTCAAATATATAACAGAATCTCCGCCTTCTTCACCCGATGATACTTACATAAAAAATGCTGCTAAGGCGAAAGCCATCATTTGTTTGTGCATTGAAAATACACAAATCGTTCATGTAAGAAATCTTACATCGCCAAAAGACATATGGCAGAAACTGAAAAATGTCCACCAAAGGGCAAATTTATCGTCCAAATTATTTCTTTTGAGAAAGCTTTATTTCCAAAGGTTAAAAGAGGGGGGAGACTTAAATTTACATATAAATAATATTTTAACCATCTGTGACAAACTCGCTGCCATTGGAGAGCTCATAAATGATTCGCACATAGTAGCTCTTATGCTTTGCAGCTTGCGTCAGTCTTACGCTCTCCTCATAACAAGCATGGAGGCTAGGGATGAAAAGGATTTAGACCTTGAGTTTGTAAAAAATAAGCTGATCGATGAGTACTCTCATCGAATTGAATACAAAAACACCAGCACACGACCAAGGGACACAGCATATAAAACTGTAAATAAAAGGAGCAAAAAGTATTGCAATTTCTGTCAACGAGATGGACACGTTCGTTCAGAATGTTACAAATTGAAAAACAAACAGAAAAACAATTACCAAAAACATGAAAATTATAAGAGGAATAAATTTAACAATAACGCCAACATTAAAGTCAATTCGGTAAACCCCAACAACCAAAATAATGGTAGCAAAACCGACTCCTCGAATTTTTGCTTTAACAGCAAAACAAATATAGAGGATGAGGTTAACCAATCGATCATTCCTCTCTTCCCAGTGGAAAATAAT
This sequence comes from Maratus speciosus, assembly GCA_963932465.1. Classification (NCBI taxonomy): domain Eukaryota; kingdom Metazoa; phylum Arthropoda; class Arachnida; order Araneae; family Salticidae; genus Maratus; species Maratus speciosus. Next base: position 389,738,047 of record OZ010795.1, read on the forward strand.
TTTGAAATTGAGTCAGTAAAAATTAACCAAACACAAACAACAGATTCAAACACATACATCATCGACTCAGGTTGTACCAGGCATGTTACATCAGCAAAAACAAATTTTGCTACATTCACAGCCGGGAACTTTGGGAATATAACAATCGCTAATGGAAAAAGGCTTAATTCGCAAGGTATGGGCGACGTAAAAATAAAAACAGACAAAAACCACTACATTACACTAAAGGATGTACTATATTGCCCAGAACTAAAAAGCAATTTATTGTCAGTTGAAAGCCACTGAAAATAACATAAAGGTAATTTTCGAGAAAAATGCATGCTTATTCGTCAAAGATGATAATATAATCTTGACAGCTAAATTAAATGATAATCTTTACGCATTAAACCCTGAAGAAGATTACGGCTATACTGTAAGTACTCAAACTTTCTGTAACAATACAAACTGTATTTCAATGTGGCACCGAAGACTCGGACACAAAAACTTTGATGATATTAAATATCTTGTTAATCATAAATTAGCCGATGGGATAACAATTAATAATTGTAAACATGACATGCGATGCACCAAGTGCATTGAAAGGAAACTTTCGGCTCTGCCCTACCCTAAAGTAGCCACAAACAGAAGCAAAGAAATCGGTACCCTTGCATATTCCGATATTTGTGGCCCCATGCAAACTGAAACGATAGGATGGAAAAGGTACTTCATAACATTCACGGATGATTATAGCAGGTACACAATGACATACTTAATCGCGCATAAACCGGAAGCCGTTATCAAATTGAAGGAATACATAGCGCTAACAAAAAAAATAAATTTGGGAAGTTAATAAAGTCAATAAGATCCGATAATGCTAAAGAATATATCAGTGATGAATTCGAAAACTGCCTGATAAAAAATGGGATAGAACGTCAATTGAGTGTTCCCTATTCTAGCCCGCAGAACGGCGTCTCGGAGAGAAAGAATAGAACGATAGTGGAAATGGCTAGAACCATGCTGTCGGACGCCAAATTACCTAAACAATTCTGGGGGGAAGCTGTCATGTCCGCCACCTACCTCATTAACCGTCCACCAACAAAAGCTAACGAAAATAACATGACACCCTATGAACTTTGGCATAAAAGAAAACCCGATCTCTCGAACATTAAAACCTTCGGATGTAAGGCATTTGCCTATATCGACAAACCTAAAAGGAATAAGTTAGATGAGAAAGCCATCCAGGGAATAATGTTGGAATATGATTTCAAGAGCAACGGCTATAGGATATATACGGGTGAAAACAAAATTATGATATCTAGAACCGTAAAATTCTTCGAAGAAGGAATAAAAGATGAGGAAATTAAACCCGCCGAAGAAAATCAAAACAACGAACAAACTCCCGCAGATAATATCGAAATTGATTTAGAAGAACAAGATGATGATCAGATTAACACCCCGACCGACAAATCCCCTGAACCGAGAAGATCGCAAAGACAAAATCGCGGCGTACCACCTAACCGTTTTGGAATAAGCGCAAATCTGTGCCAAATTCCGGAGCCAAAGTCATGGACAGACCTACATAATATGGATGACGCAGAAACTAAAGATAAATGGCTAAAAGCTACTAGTGAGGAAATAGATTCTCTGAAGCAAAATAATACTTGGAGATTAATAAAACCTATCCCGGGAAAACGCGTCATAGGTTGCAGGTGGACGTTTAAGGCAAAAAGGGGAGCCAACGGGTCTATAGAGCGATATAAAGCTAGATTGGTCACTAAGGGATATGTTCAAAAATATGGAAGCGATTTTGATGAGACCTACGCACACGTTGTAGCTCATACCACCCTGCGAGCGTTCTTAAACGCAGCGGTGTACAAAAACCTTAAAATAACCCACCTAGATGTCAAAACTGCTTTCTTACATGGCGATTTGGAAGAAGAAGTTTATATGCATCAGCCAGAGGGATACATAACAAAAGGGGAAGAAGATAAAGTGTGTAGTTTAAACAAAGCAATTTACGGCCTTAAGCAGGCAGCTAGGACGTGGAACCAAAAAATAAGTAAATCTCTAAAAGAACTAAATTTCGTTGAATGCGCGTCAGACAAATGTCTGTACAAATGAGAGTTTTACGTCAAACATCTCCTCGCTTGTAACAAGATAATTTACTGTGGCATTATGCAACTTAACTTTACTTGTGACACTGTACTTTGTTTGTGAGATATGCTGCAAGAGATGGCGACACTTCACGGGTGACTTTTCGTAAGATCACAAAGTAACGGACCTTTACGTTGGACACTTATGTTTCGGTGTTGCGGCAACAGATGGCAGCACCAAAAGAAATTTTCTGACACTCTAGACTGTTAATCAAGACTGAACTGTACTCGTGAAATAATTGCTTGTTATGCAGTTTCATTGTTTCCAGACTTTTTTACTGTGCTTTAACTTGTGTGGCCCCACTTACTTTTCACTCGAAGGGACGATGTTGTCAGGCCAACAGCGCACGAATTTCTCTACGTTGTTCTATTGTTATAAAGAAAAACCTTACATCCCATGCGTGGATTCCATATCATATTTTAACTACTAATCTTATTTTATTCTTCTTTTATAGTGTGTGTGTGCATCTTTATGTAGTCAAGAATTTGAATCATATTAAATTGTTTTAATCTGCACTTCTCCTCATCAATGAAGACTAAGTCTCAAATCATCACTTACAATTTTAAAATAAAATTAATCGAATGTTTTTAGGTGATCAACGTGAGAAGAAAAGCACTCTACGTTCGCTTACCAGAAAGGTAAGAAAAAACTTTCTATCTTTAATTATTGTTGTTTAACAATTTGTTTACGATTACTTAATATTTATACTGGGTCCTTAGCTTGATGCTTATCGCGAACTCACTCCCTTCAAAAATATTTTATCACAAATGTCTCAACTCACTTGGTACTTATGTAGAAAAATAAAGTTACGTCTTATCTTTAATGTTTCATTACATTTTTTGTTTTTCATACACACCTCTGTCCACAGTTGCCAGGGGAAACTTATTTTTCGACTCACCCTCGTACAATAACCCAACGTTCACCATTAATATTCTCCTGCCATATGCGTATATAATTCGTTGTTATAGAAACCATATTCGAAATGATACTTGTTATTTTTTCTTATAAAAGATAAGAAAGAATGTTGTCCACCTATTTTGTTTACAAGAAGTTCTATTTAGCCCTGTGCAAGATTTTCGTTCGTCGAATTTTGACGGGTTGCAACTCGTATTTCTTTAAAACTTTATTTGATATAAAGTTATTTTGTATATAACAATGATATTTTATGAATTTCTTCTCTTCATTTAAATCAGTAAAATATGCGAATAATAAATGTACAACCATATCTGTATATCATTGCAAACGTATATATATATATATATATAAAGTAAAAAAAAAAGTAAAAAAAAAAAGAATTTTTAGACAGTGATAACAGTATCATTAAGGGGAGGGGGATTCGAGGAATGATAACGTATGATATCGGTAGGTTGAGAGGGGATCCGAAATTGCCAAAAAGTTCATAACCTTATATATTTACAGCCCCTATTCAGCTTCAGCTGCACAGTCGACTAGACCATCGACTTGATATTATTACGCGAGAAAGATGCACAATTACGCCAAAATAACGGAATGTTCACAAACACGAAACAAACCTACAGGGAAATGGTATGTATGGAAACATTCTCTTATTTTGGCGAACTGGCGCATCCTGCCAGAGTGAAAATGTCACGATTCGACCAATGCATTGATAGTAGCGTATTTCTGCAAATGCAAAGGGGGAAAGTTATGAATATTTTAGCATGTTGCTAGAATTATTTTTTTATAACTCAAAAAGCACATCTTCGATTTTAACGAGATTTTTTTTCTTTAAAGTACATACTTTGAGCATTATTCTGTAATTTTTTGGTTGGCATAAACGTAAAATTACTACATTAATATATTTTTTTTTTAAATATTTTTGTTAATTATTTTATGTTAAAAATTATGTAAAAATGTGAAAAAAATATATAATGCGAACTAATATATTCTTCAATAATTGGCGTTGGTTTCATTTTTTTAACTATCGTACTTTTTAAGAAAGACGTATTTGAAAAATAGTAGCGCCGCCGCATACTTTCCCGATTGTCTCAAAGACAGTTCAAGGTCAGGGGCTAAAAACACTCTATATTGTATTCTCATGGCGAGCCTTATTACCACACATGCTATTTCAAACATCGACCGTGGGGCCATTTCTCTATGCTTATCCGTCTAGACCCTTTTTTGCGATTATCCTTTAATAATTTTGAACCAGTGCAAATTCTGAAAATGGCAAGAGATTAAAAATTCAAATTTTGGGTTTCACATATTTTGTTTGTGATCTGCTTGTCTGTTGTCCGTTTGTAGATCATTTTGCGAACTGACTTTAATAAAAATGTTTAGACCATTATGTAATTTAAGAATACACGGTGTCTCAGAAATGTTGATACATTTTAGAAATTAACATAAAACTAAGTACGATAGATCTTTGAAATTCAAAAATTTGTTAGATTCTATCTTTTTTTTTTACCTTCTTTTACATACATAAGGGGGAAGTGTTGGATTCGCGAAAATGATCGAAAGAGAAATGAATAGAAATCCGTTTATAGGGAGATCGCCACTGTTTTTTAAATTATAATTCAATCTTTCGAAATCTTTTTAAAGCCGATCAAATTAGCGTGCATTTAGAGTCTGCGGAATCTGGACGGTGGTTGGCGAGCGTAGCTCGTAGGGGGCCGAGCCCCCTAGTTATAAATAAAAAAGAAATTTTGCACTTTTCATTTATGTTTTTAAATCACGGCATAATATTTTGATTTTAGCACAACACATATATTTCTTTTCTTTGTAAACAAAGTTTTAGGGACAGAAATTATGCATTAAATTATTTCATTTTTAAAAGGAATGGATGATAAGTCATATCATCAACGTCGAAGGAAAAGCATTTTGGAGGCTGCACTCCTTTCCTTTCCAACACTTCGGATCATATAGCTAGAAGCTGCACTAAACTTTTGTGGTCAATGATAAAAAAAATGAAAATGAGTTTTTAAAATTAAAATTATGTTTTTAACTTAATTAAGTTTTTAAACATGGAAACTTTGTATTTTTTCATTCAAACTATTTTCTACAATTAAAAAAAATATTTATGAATCATTATTAAAAATGCTCAATGATTAAAAAAAGGGGGGGGGGTTCTTTTAGCTTAATTAAATTTTAAAACAAGAAGCTTTGGATTTTTTTTATTCAAACTTTTTTTCACAATTTAAATAAATATTAAAAAGTACAGATTTCCAATTTTTTCGAATCCTCCTCTGCTTGGATTCGATTCCACGACCCACCAAATAGGAGAGAAAAGACATATCACAGAGATGCCGTTATCCGGATCGAAATAGCTTATAACAAAATTTGAAATAAATCTCAATTCTGTCAACACATGGCTCCACTTTTGCACACCACCCAATAAAATAATTTAATAAGTTCTTATATAATGATTTCTAAACATTTTATTGAAAATTCTATTAATTGAAATTCTCTAAAATTAAAGCTGATGCAATAATTCTGTGACCAGATGTCTCCTCTTCTGCACGTCACCCCAACGAAAAAGTGGGTTTTCCCAATTTTCGTTCTTCCATAGGGAGCCATCTAGGAATGAGACGCTAGTGCTCTGGACTTTGAAGCACAATTTATAGGCATTGTGATAACAACGCCATCTGTTAACGGTTTTTGAAACTTCTGTATAACATTTTTACAGCTTAGCTAATAAACAAACCGTTTACCGCATAATTCTATTCATCTTTGTTTTTGAGATATTTAATTTTGAAATCAGGGTCTTATTCGTTGGACACCCTGTACCTTGATTAATATTGCTGCTGATTACGTTTTGGTGTAAATCGCTCAACAAGTGGCGTTGCTATGCTGCATTTGTCATGACTTCTGCTATAGCTCTATATCAAGAACTAATGCAGGAATTTTCATCTAACTTCGGGTTCAGTTAGACGTTGTCACAAGTTGGTGCTAATTAGGTTTCGGTGTCAATCGCGCAATACGTAGTGCTGCTATGCTGGTTTTTTAACGATTTTCGCAATAGCTCTATCTCAAAGCTAATGCACGGATTTTCATCAAATTTCACATTCAGTTGGACTTTGACATAAGTTGATGATGATTAGGTTCTGGTGTAAATCTCCCAACAGGTGGCGCTGCTGTGCTGCATTTTGATGGATTTAGACGATTGCAACGATAGTTGTATCTCAAGAATTAATGCACTGAATTTCATCTTTTAAAAATCCTCATGATGAGCATAGATTGCCATTTAATTTTGGCACTGTGATAGCGAATGTTGAAGTATTAAACTGTATCAAATAGAAGAAAGTTTAGGGATCGGTACATCCACCTAGTTTAAATTGGATGAAATTTTAATAAGTAGTCTAGGTGGATACTTTCATCTTTTAATGGTCAGTAACATTTATTTTTAATATCGTCCGAGACTGCGTTTTACATTCCAGGTGATCTAACCCGGATTGAATTAATCAATTTATTGCCCGATGTAGGGAAAGTAGATAATAGCTTTTAATTAAAAAATTAATCGCCTTTAATTAAAAAAATAATTAAATTTTTTACACATAGCACAATTTCTTACATTGCCAAACAACGATATCAAAAAGCTCTTTTGGTGTATTTGTATTGTAATCGCTAACGATTTAACTGTTTATAGAAACCTGTTTGATTTTGATTATTTCAGTGTTTATTCAGTGTTTGTTCGATTACATTCGGTTAAATTCGTGTTTATTTATTTATATATTTATTTGTGAAGTTTTAATTTCATTTGCCTATTTCACACTGAAACAAACAAATATCGTATTATTTACATTGTTTTAAGGGCAAAGAAGTTAATCTTTCGTAATGGAGTTTTATGTCAGTTTTTTCCAGACAATTTGTTTTTTAAATTTATGCTTGAAAACTAATTTAAAAAGTATGAAATATCAATAAATTAAGACACAGTTTTGAAGAAAATTGTATTTGAAAATACATTTTTTTTTCTATTTGACCATGTAAAAACTGAAATATTGCGATGTTTAGAAGTTTAAAAAACTGCAGTAAAAATGAAATTTACTGGCCAAGTTGTTGCCACTACCAATAAGACGTCAGTGTTACTCTGGAACTTGTTTCTGCTTTGTGATATAAATCTTGAGTTCTGATTGATTTAGGGTGCAATTTTTTATTCATGATGTAAGAGTTGTTGATTTTTTGTAATTTTTTCACCTTTTCTAATATGTTAAAACTGAACCTTGCAAAAATTGTAGAACAAATAGGATATCTGGCAAACTAATTGATATTTAGTAATTTTATTGGAATTAAAAAGTATTGAAGAACACATACAGAAAAACAATCGCATAACTCAGGGATGCACTTGGCGTGTAAAATTATGCCATAAAATATGGATAAGATTAACTGGTGACTGAGTGAATAACATGTTTGAAAGACCGTGAAATTGGAATTATCATTTTTTGGAACATCATAAGTTATATCTGAACAGATTAACGTATCTCTTTAATTTTGGGAAGTGCTCCGAGGCGTGTGATGACTGTGAAATCAGCTGGCAATAGTAAATAGACCCATAATAACTCAGACTGTGATGAACGTGAACGTGAACCCAGGAAGAGAAACTGACGATGTTTGTATGGTAAATCATGAAACAGAAAAGGGAAGTTGCAGTAAAAACAAACTTTGCACAGTGACCTATATATGAAGCAGGGCGCAGCGGTGCATGACTGTCAGTAAGTGGAAATTTCAATATCCCTTGCCTTGAATGAATAACGCTTTTATTATTTATTTATTTTCCCTTTTGTTGATATTTCTGCTATTATTCGCCGTCGTTCTTTCATGACCAAAAATAGAAAATATGTTCTGTGAATGGAAATTTTGTACCAGAGTGCGTTGTTATGACAACCTACATTCAGTGCGAGGTGCAGAAAAATGGACTTACGATTTCGGCAGTTTACAAATTCAGCGAATGACTCAAGATTTGAAGGTTCTAATTCGAGAAAAAAGGGTAATGCTTGGGTGACGCTAATTTTATTTGCAGGTAGAGCCTGGCGATCCTAATCAATTCGTTGTGAGAAAATAAAAAGTTTGTAAAAATTTCCATCTACTACTATCCCTTTCCTCTTTCTAATTTAATTTTTTTCATCGTATGATTCAAACTGTAATTTTCAACTCGAGTGAAATCTTTTTAAAGGAAGTTTTCTTAGATAGTACAATACAGTTTATTGTAAACAGAATCTGACAGATAAATATGTTTGTTTCCAGCATTTCGGCTGCGGATTCAATGAACTTTACCGAGCTTGCGAAATCCTTACATCAACAAGAAAAATGCGATTTTTTTTTAATTACATGGATATTAATTAAAATATGATTTAAGTTTTTAGATTTTTATCTTGTTACTTATTTTACTCCTTCTTTAAGAAGTTTATTTTATTTCACGCTCAAGTTTAAAAAAACTTGTTTTGACTATCCGCTCTGTTATTTTAAAGGTTTAATCGGTTTGGTAAATATTATCTAATGCTTTAACAAGTAATTTTGGATACCATTTCTTTTTAATTTTAAACTACATAATAAGACAGTTAAATTTCAGTAAATCAAAAAGAAAATAATTATATATTCAACAAAAGTGATAAAGTTGTAAAAAAATATACTTAAGTAAGGTAGCTCAGTATATAGAATAAAAGAAAGTTATTGTGTAAATTCTATCAATCCGTAGAATGGAAATGCGGTGTGCTTTATAGAAAAACTACGATGGTTACATGATTTTTTAAAACAAACTTCTTAGATATACAGTCGTGGCCATAAGTTTAGGACCACCACTGAAATTTAAGATCCAGACAATAAATTGCGTCTGCGACATTTATTACTCAAAGTTCAAACGAAAAGCGAGTACAGTAACTCCACTGTCAGACCGAATGATGCCATCTGACGAAAATCAATTTGATTTATGACGTTATCAGTGGTTTCAATTTTAAAAACGCTAGTTTCTTCACGGTGGTCCTAAACTTTTGGCCACGACTGTATAATATAAAAATCTGCATTTAGAAGAATAAAATAGCTGATGTTCTGCATTACAAAGTAAATGTTGTAAAATTTTCGGCGTGCGTTCGCTGAAAGTTTATTATTAAGACCTTTTCATCATGATCAACCTTTTAATGATTAACCTATACCTTAACCATAACCTAACCCTTATCGGTCCTATGTCATCTCCCACGTGACATCGGTGATTTGTGGTATCGGTGCATGGCATGTGTGAGGTGATAAGGTTAACTTGTTCGGGACCATATCTCTTATACGAATTTTATTCAGTTTGCACCACTTTTTGTTTAAGCACCGCTTTCACTTGTACTTCAACATACGCAAGAGAAATATACTACAAAATTGATTTTTAAAATGCAGGGAATTTTCATTAATGCGTTTCCGCTAAAGACTCCGTCCGCTCCGGTTAATTAAAATAATTTTGTTTTCCTAATCATTTGGTATTTGGAATTAACGTTAAAGACATCGCTTAAAACTAAACCATGCTATTCATCGGGAAATGTGAACACTATTTCCACAAACTGCCCGAACAGACACGAAACTGCTTTAATGGTGAGGTGAAAAGATCATTTGTTCAAGAAACGTAAAGAAAAGTGAGCGTTTATTTTAATTAAAGTTCAATTATGCAAATACGGGTAATTTCTATATATAATTTTTTTCCGTCAGTAATTTATTTTTCTGTATAAAATTTTCATTCAGAGGGGATTTGCTTTTTTTTTGATTGAAAAAAAAAATCGATTTTTCTTTTTTTACATTCTTTATTCACTGTAGTCTGTTGATTATCACTTTTAAACAATTTGACCGAATTCGAAGTCCTTTCACAGCTATTTAGTACTTTAGCGCAACGCGTCCGTAGTAGACCGAGAGCTGACAGCACAGAAAATCACCTCATCGAGTTCACGGATGAAATTCTAGGATTCGTTAAATCTCGATTCGCATATCAAAACGCAATCGGTCTGCCAAGTCGTATTTTGGTGGAAAACACCTGAAAACCCGATTTGAGCGGTTCACTCGTAGGTTTATCATTGTGTTGTCCTGCTCACAGTCCTCCATGTTTTCATACCTTTAGGTGAAGGAAAACACAATGTTAAACCTACGAGTCAACCGCGAAAATCGGGTTTTCAGGTGTTTTCTACCAAGATATGACTTGGCAGACTGATTGCGTTAAAATATGCGAATCGAGATTTAACTAATCATAGAATTTCATCCGTGAACTCGATGAGGTGATTATCTGTGTTGCCGACTCCCGGTCTATAGGCTTAAACCGTTATAGATACATTTGAGAACCCCCCCCCCTCCTCCCCTAAAGCTACGCCGCTGACGAGCATCTGCAAATTTCATATATCTTAAAAGTAAAAATGAACTCATAAATGTGTCATCAGAAATGCCACACTTTCGATTTTAAATACCGCTTTAATAAATTTAAATTGGATAAAAGTTTTTCAGCTTCGCCTAAACTTTTTGGCGCCTTTACTATTCTGGCGCCTGTGTGCGGTGCACCCTTTGCACACTGGGTCGGCGCGCCCCTGCTAATCATAGAATTTCATCCGTGAACTCGATGAGGTCATTATCTGTGCTGCTGACTCCCGGTCTATAGGCTTAAACCGTTTTGGAGGACTAAAAACGCATTTTACACAAAACTACTTTTTTTCAAAGTAGGCGGGATCAAAACACAAAAACTATTAAACCTATCTTGCTATTTTTTTAAAATTAAAGATGATATAATTTATTGGAGCTTGGTCCCCTTTCAGCTACTTTTATTTAAAAAAAAAAAAAAAAAAAAAACTTTTTTAGAAACACGTCAAAGTGTGAAAATAGGCGTCAGAAGTAGGCATTTTTTTCAAATGGCTGCTTTGTTTATTTTAAACTTTTTGCCCTCAAAGTGGCAGAAACTCCAGAAAATATTATCCACTTTCATAATTCTTTATGGAAATTGATTGCAAACGACTCTGGCGATCTATCGGATCCCGCCCGAGTGGAAGTGCACAGCACACACAGTAGGGCGTCTACTCACCCAAGTCGAGCCACGTCATTTGTTTTCATTAAAAGAATTGAACAAGTAAAAATTAAATTTAAAAAATCAAAAAACCCGACTGCGTAAAAAGCGAACTAATTAATTATTTCTCATCAATGTGAAACTATTATTTTACATTACTTAGCTATATTTTTTTATTTATTTGTATTGATGACTTTTAAGTTGTGTTTAATTGTTAGTTCCTACCTATAAACACTGTTTTGATGAGGCCTGATGGTTAGAGTTACAGTAAAGCTAGAGAGAGCTACCTACACAACTTCCAAGTTGCGTAATATTTAAACGGAGCTTCTGACTGTAAAATAGTCAATGAAACATCGTCTTCATTTTGAAAGACCTACCCAATGATATGCCACTCAATAGGGTACGTAAAAAATTTATTTCGTCTCTACCGTCCTTTTGTATTTGCGAATTGCCATTTGAATTTATAAAAACAAAACCTAGCCTATAACGATCGGACCCTTAAGACGAATCAATAGAGACATTCATTAAAATCCATCCAGCCGTTGAGATGTTTCGAGGGTATGAAGAAATCCTCATACCCAGATACGCGTGAAACACATAACCCTTCTTGGGGGCTGTGCATATATAACGTTATCAATTTTTTGGAAATTTTGGACCCCCTCCCCCCCTTACGATATCATACGTTAACATTCCTCGATCCCCCCCCCCCCCCCCCCCGGTAATGATATCGTTATCAATGTATAAAAATTCTTTATATTTTTGCATTTTTTTTCTTTTGTTTGCAGTGATATACTACACATATATGGTTATATTGATTTTTCGCATACTTTATTGATTCAAATGAAGAGAAGTCAATAAAATGTCACTTTATATATGAAATAACTTTATATCAAATAACACTTAACAGAAATAGTTACTATTTAAAAGTATTCAATGATGTCTTTTTTTTTTTTTTTTTTTTTTTTTTTTTTTTTTACACAATGCATTCAACGTAATAATGTCTTCTTGCAACTTTCCCGCAGGAGAAGGGGCAGACAGAAATTTTTATCAACAAAACAGGTGGACAAAATTCTTTCTATTTTATTTAGTAGTAAACACAAGTACTAATTCAAACATACTTCGCATACGGTTTATCGAACTGCAGATTATATATGCATACAGAAGAATAGGAATTCCAAAGGTTGGAGTTTTCCTTATTTTGGAATTAAATAATTTTATATTCATTTAATGACTTTAGTAATTATTTTGTATTTTCATAAAACTAGATAATAGGCTAAAAAAAGATAAATTTAACATGCGTTTATGACAATTGTAAAAGATAATCGTAATGAACATACTATTTTGATGTAAAGACCAAGTTACAAATAAAAAGAGAAAATTTTGGTTGGATCAGAAATGATAACGATATCAAAAGTCGAACCCCCTCCCCCTAGAGATATCTTACGATATCATGTGCCAGATCCCCCCCCTCCCCCCTAAAATGATAACGTTATATATGCATAGCCCCTTGGCAGTTGGGTAAAAAATGATAACAAATAACATGAAAAAACCCGCAGCTAAAATCTTTATTCCCATTCCAGAAAAATTTCTAAATACACCCTTTTTTCGGCCTTCTACAGGCAAAACCCACCTTAACTTGACTTTTAACTAAAATCTCACAATTAAAGAATAAGTTATTTCTTTTATCCTAAAGCTGGTAAGCTATTTAATTTCTATCATAAACTGAATATGCAATTTATTCAACGTATGCACCATTTTACAACATTTATAATGCGGACAAAAAACGGCATTCCTTGGATGGCCATACTAATAAGAATTTACAGTATTGTACAGCGAATAGAATATAAAAAAAAGTCCTTTTGGCATGTGCCGGGAGGAAAAGGTAGCTTTCATATTTCTTGGTTTTAAAATTTTGCAAATTTTACTTGAAGCTAATTTTACTCAGATTTTAAGGAGCTAAACCGCTATACAAAACCAATAAGAGAATATTCGTCAATACTGAATTTAAATGAGAATTGCACCAATTTAGTAAGCTATAGCCAAGTTGATATCATTTATGGTTACTTATTTTTGGTCGCCAAATTAGGCGATATTTCGCCAACTGTCGTCAAGCTTGGCGAGAATTTGAATCTAACGGATATTAATAATATTTAAGCATTGCGTTGCAAAATTTTTTTGAATGAACGTCATTTTGAAACAAGATGGCGAATGAAGCTGGCCAACGAACTCGATTGAGACATTTATATGTACTATGCACATACTTAATCTTATTCAAATCGGTTTATAAATACAAGAGTTATAGCAAAATCAGATTATTTGAAAATGTCAGCCACCCTAGAAATTCAAACTGCTATATCTCAGCCATTTTTTAAGATAAAGACGAAACAAAACATGTTTCGGAATCCTTGTATTAAGGTCAAACTCTTAAGAAAAAATATTTTTCAGTTTTTATTTTATTTGCACCGCTTTTTAAATTTAAAAATTTAAAATTTTTTTAAATGGCCGCTATTTTGAAACAAGATGGCGGATGAAGCTGGCCAACGAAGTCGGTCGAGACATTGGTATGTACTATGCATACAATTAATTTCATCCAAATCGGTTTATAAATATGAGAGTTATCACTTGCAAAAATCAGATATAATATATACAGGGTGGTCATAAAAAAACTTTGTCGATATAGGGAACTCTAGCGGCCGGTCTGTTTAACCGATCGAGATGAGATTTCAGATATAGTTATTCAGAGGTATGAGCTCGGGATTCTGTCAACGACATCAAATTGGCGCTCACGGTTACGGTTATAGGTACAGAAATTCGAAATTTTCGAGTGACAACGCCCATTTTGTTTTCATCGCAAAATGCTCAGTCTCATTAGAAGTCTTAGAAGATTTTACTATATAGCATTTTTCAGATTTTTAACAATTCAATGCATGGAATATGAATTAACAATAATAATAATAACTGAAACATTTACATAGAAGAAATAGCGATTCATTAAAAAGATAAATATCGTAGCCTGCGGCACTTATATAAAAATTAAGTTTAGAAACATGAAAAATAGTTAAGATAAGTATTTTTGGTCAGAACTCCTCGTAAGAGTCAACTTTTTAACCAAATCGACGTAAAAATCAATGTTTTGTAGCAATTCACTCGGGCCGAACTTTTAGCTGTTACACCGGACTGGGCCGGGCTCGGGCCAAACTTTTAACTTTTCTATCGGGCTGGGCTGGACCAATACTTTTTTTCTACGGGCCGACCTTGAATTTTTTTCTATGAATCGGGCCGAGCCCGAGCCTGGAAATTTCGGCCCGTGTAGACCTCTAAGGTGACGATTACCCTTCGACAAGTGCTGTGGCAAATGATTTTCAACCAAAAGATTCGGAGACTCCTGTGCTAAGGGAATGTTCTGATTCCATAACTACCCTGATTGTAAACCTATGGATTATCATGTGTTTGGCATAGTTGAGCATTTAACGGAACACATTGCCAGTATCTCAAAAACGCAACTGATCGTCAAAATTATTGTAGCGTTTGCCAGATTTATGTGCCAGATGCCCCACCAGTGGCTGAGAGGTTGTACTCTCGAAGCTGGTAGACGGGAGGTGCTGGGTTCGAACCCAATTGCGCCCGTCGCACAGTGGGGCAAAATCCCAAAAAGCTGGCCAAAAGTCGAAAAATAAAGTTACTGGTTTGGGAATTTTGATTATACAGTAGGCTAAAATAATGTTTGGAGGATCCGAATCTATGTTTAGAAAAAGATTTTAGTTTTTTCCTGACAATTTGCATCGTTTCAAAAGTGACGCTTGTGGAAGTATCATGTGAGGCGAACAAAAAGAACAAAACAACCATTCTTTTAAACAAGTGCAACTTTTTTCCATATTATCCGATTTTAATGATTTAAAATGGATTCACATGATGCTGATATGTAAATTATTTGTATGTACAGTCGGACCTCTATTTAACGAACCTCTATTTTGCGAATTTCTCCATTTTGCGAACTTTTCCTCGGAACCAACAACATTTTGCGAATTTCTTCGTAAAATAACCTCCAAATAGCGAAGTGTATTCTCTATTTAACGAACTTTTTCTTCTGATATGATTTTTTTTTCTCCCTATTTCTCAAAACACTTCAAAATTATTCTTTCTTTTACACATTTTATAATGCTCAATAACCTTGAATTAGTTTTACCAGGTGCCTAACTCAACGAGAGCAGTAAAATATTGTCATTCTTTGCATTTCCTCCAGGAAGTGCAAACTTTCAATATCCCCTTTCACACCCAAAAGGGCTGTTCTGCAGTAAATAAGTTTCAGTAATTAAATTTAAGGACAAATGTAGTAATACAATGCTTAAAATTACTTTTCCTAATAAATATGATAATGTCATTAAAATTCATTAATTTTAATGTAAAAATTTTCTTAAAACTACACAGTGTAACACAGTGTATTTCCTGAGAATATTTTTTAAAATTACTCTTATTCTTACAGATTTCTTTTTGATGGGTAAAATGAATAATAATAATTAAAAAAAATGTATGATTTACAAAAAAAAGGTGTGATTAGTTAAGTTTTTTATTAATGTTTAGTGTTTATGTATTAAAAATCTGTTTTGTCTAGTTTAAAGTATTTAAAAAGGTTCATCTCTATTTAACGAATTTTCCACATAACGAACTTTTTTTCGGGATTTAGCGACTTCGTTAAATAGAGGTCCGACTGTATTACAAAAATTATACTAAGCACATAAAAAATTAATAATTTCATGATTACTTTTGGTAATTTTTTAAAAAATAAATATTATTTTTTTGCTTTCAAACATCAAAAAGTTTATAAGTTCCACAGTGTTCCGCAACGAAATTTTAGGAGATAATAGCCTTAACTACTTTCTAATGAATTATAAAAAAACCAGCTGCCATAAACTGCCATTCTGCACTTTGTGCAGGTTTTTGCAATAACAAGTAGAAATGTCACTTTTCTAGTCGCCTCAAAAATTCTCAAATTGAAATAAAAATAGTGTGTACTTTAGAAATTAATTTTATTGTCTGCGATTCTATGCTCTTCTGCCAACGCTGTGTGCAAGCAATTCTTTGTGCAAAGTTATTTATCTGAAAATGGCAGCATTTTTGTTTTGTTGACGTGCATTATTCTATTCTAAAAAAGAGTTTTGTAAACTAGGAGCGTTTAAATAAAGTGTAATACTGTTCTCTTGTTCTATAGTATTTGTGCGTTTTATTTCTTTAATATATAAATAATTATTAATAAATGAATTAATGAATATTAATTAACTATATATTATATGCTTAAATATATTAAAAGAATGTGTTCGATAATATCAGTTTTAATTTGATTTTACGAAATCTACTGGCATGGCTACGGACAGCGATCAAAAGATTGGTTTATCACGGAAGGACATTTTTCACTTGGTGAAAAGCCACTTAAATGAAAGTATATCCATGGTTTATGAAAATATCCAAAAATGTATTTCAACACGACATAAATGTCATTTCACACTGCCGGAAGATATCAAACCAGTTATTTGAAAGTTGATGACCAGTTTTCGTACTAAGTGGCAAGAGGTTAAAAGAACCGAGCACGCAATTTTACTGTAAAACTACTCATATATGGAAAAGAAATAATAGCTTCCTCATTATTGCCAATTGGACATATGTCTGAAGACGCACAAGAATCGTGCAACAAATTGATCAAAAGGTATCGAGGAGATTTCTCTCGAAAATGAAGTAGAGAAAAAACAACGAAAGATGTGTCGAAAGACGGCCTTTATATCAAGCTTACGAAAATTGCCACAGAAAAAATTAAGATCCTTGTCTCTAGATGCAAAGCAACTTCTAATGCCGCTAAGTTCTGTAAACTATTTCGATATCTCCTCTACTGATATTCCCCTACATGATACTACAGATGATTCAGAAGAAGAATTTTAGAATATCATTTCGTATTATTTTCATATTATAAAAAATAAACATTGTAATATTTTAATTTTAATTTATATTTAATTTATTTAATTGTGTTTCATAAATAAAACGTCATTGTTTACTTTGGATTAAAAATGTGTTAGTTCCTTGAAAATTCTTTCCAATGTTTAGCCTCAAAACTTTATATTTTATTGAAATCTAATTGTTTTTAACTTTTAAACCGCCATATCATATCGGCCATTTTGTTTTGTTTTTAAAATTAACTTTTGAATCGTAATTAACATCTTCAAAAATACCTATATACGAAATTTCATACAAATTGAATAACTTTCAAAGCATTTTAATTTTTAGTCCGCCATTTTGTTTTTTTGAATTTCAATTTTAGAATCGTAATCAGCATCCTAAAACACAACTGTGTACGAAGTTTCGTGCAATTTGAATAACATTTTCATATTTTGGCCAGCTTTTTGGGATTTTGCCCCACTGTGCGTCGGCCTAATCGTTCGGAGTTTTCGTGGTTTTCTTCGAGCCATAGATTTCCATGCGTAAATACAGGTTAAACTTCCTTAGAAAGATCCCCACGGAGGGCAGCCCCCCCTGGCCTATATCCCTATATAGTGTAGATAATCGACCGTCATCAATCAATCAATTATGTGCCAGATGTGTATGCCAGTTGCATGGGCCAGATTCCGGAGACACTTCGAGACCGTTATGGCTACTGAGGGTGGATTCTTTGATTAAAGGCTCTTTGAAATGTTGTAATCTTCATGTCACTTATGCATTTTTAATTAAAATTTCTTTTTGACCAGAATATTTCATGTTTTCTTCTTTCTCTAGCAACTGTCAAAATTCACTCGAACACTCTGCATATTAAATTAAAAATATTGCAGCAACATTTATGTCCTGAAATCTAAATACTTATTAATACCTTCTTATTTAAATTTACACTTAAATAACAATAACATTTAACAAATAACATTTTCATGCTAATTTTAATGAATGCGAAACCTAAGAATGATTTTTGATTGAACGAGATTCATTTGGTAAGCGATGTCAATTCATTTAGAACACTCTTTGATCTAAATCTGGTTCTTCTTGTCTCCCACTCAGACCGGATTTAAAGTAGACTTGCAGAAATGAAGTAGGCGAATTCAATTCCATTAAATAAAAATAAAATGCAGCCTACTCACAGCTCACTTTTCAGCTTAAAGAATTTGCAAATGGCAATTATGCACGAAGTAATAACTTTTCAGCAGGTTTTAGAATATATTTCATTTTTGATATTGATTCGTTAGAGTATAAAGCAGTTTTATTATATGATATTTATTATAATTAGGTTGAATTCACATCACAAAATGTCCACCAGGCATACATCTAAAAGAGCAAAGGAATTAAAAACCTAAAAGCGCCATCTATGGTTATTATCATCTATGGTAAACTTGAATTAAAGTAGAGCAGTTATTAAGATACATCGATTATCATTAAAACCATTAAAGAAAATTCAACTATGCAAAAAGGGTGATAAAATAAAACAAAATAAAATTCGTTATTAAAATCCCCATAAAAAAATAAATCACTGTACAAAAAATATATACAAAAAATTCATTTCTGAGACCAGGCTTTTTCAGCAAATTTTATATAGTATATTAAAAAAAAAACATTTGCTTTAATTATCGTAGTTTATAGTACATATTTTAAGGAACTAATAGGGCTCGAAGATAATAAGTACTATGTAAATTGGAGTTTCGAGGACAAAAGGAAAAGTGTTATAAATCAGTTATAGGTCTACACTATGCTGAGAGTACTGTGATTCCGCAATATTCTACACTTAACATTACAAACTAGAACTGGTTTGAAACATTTTTTACTTGTGTCCAAGTAACATCAACTTACATTATCGTTCCCATTTTAATGACACAGATCAAGACATATTCAAACGCATAGAGCGTGTTGTATAATGAAAGGTCCACCCTTAAAATTCCACTGAACTTCTGCAAAACATGCGAATTCTCATGCAAAAAAAAAAAAAAAAAAAAAAAAAATCTGTAATTGTATTGTGGGAGTAAGAAAGAAAAATACTTTTCCGAATCATTTAAAAAATATAAAAATAAGCATTTGTTTTCACTTTTAAAGAGCTGCAAAAAAGATGCGTCCATTTTATTATTTTTTCTTTTAAAGTTTTAAGCACAACTATTTTTGATTCATGCAAACTTTTATTAAAATAGACCGGAAGGCGTCTGCACAGACCATCACCTTATCGAGTTGGCGGCTGAAATTCCAGGATTGGAAAGAACTCGATTAGCATATTAAAATTCAACTGGTCTGCCCAGTCATATCTTGGTGGAAACCATCTGCAGACCCGATTTTAGTGGTTTATCATTGTGTTTTCTTGCATCCGAAGGTATGAAAACATGAAGAACTGGGAGCAGGAGAACACAATGATAAACAATCCACCATTCAACCACTAAAATCGGTTTTGCAGGTGTTTCCCATCAAGATAAGACATTTCAGACGAGTTGCATTTTAATATGCGAATTGAGTTTTAACTAATCCTGGAATTTCAGCCGTCAACTCGATGAGGGGATTGTCTGTGCAGACGCCTGCCGGTCTACAAGGTCAATGGTGGTTCTTTAATGACTTCCACTTTAAAATGCAACTCCGCATATAAGCTTTAATTACTGAAAAACAAATTTTAAACTGCGGAAGTAATGGGTCGCAAAAATCCCCTTAAAGAAAAGAAGAAAGGTGAAACTATAGTTTTTAAGAAATGTGGTAAATCTAATGCAGAAATAGTACGAATATTAAATGCAATATATAATACCGTGAACAATTTTTCTGCGATTGAAAATTTTTATGGGAATAGAAAATAGCAGGAAGGCAAAAAAATCTATTCAACTAACGAACACGATGGTAAAGAGATAAGTCTGACAAAACTTCTTTGGCATATTTAGCAAATTCCAGTATCCAAGTCTGCATTGTATAGAAATTTGACGATTTTTAATGCTAAACAAGAAAGAAAAATCATGAGTTAAGCATACATTATGAAACATTTTCCAACACTTCTTGAATGCTTTAACAGAACTTCGTTATTTAGGGAAATAAAGTAAACAAGATAACTAAGTAAACACTTTAAAAAACAGATAAAACATTTGAAAAACTGATTTCAGCAAGTTATCGTCCATAGCCAAATATGTATTCCAATTCTTTTGAACAGTCCTGTATTTGATCTGTAGGTTGATATATATATATACTATATAATGGGAAAATTTAGTTTAGCAAGGAAGCGCATAACAGGTTAAAATTTATCTTTCAGCAATTTATTCTAATAAATAGAAGTATAATTGAATATTTTTGTGCAACCTTGTAGTTTACCTAGAACCTTTATTACACGCCACTATTTAGGTAATATTTAATTCAAACTAAAACACTTTTAAAACTACTGAAATCACATTTCCAGAAATTATCATTTATAGACAGCCATGTATCCAATACTTTACGTGACCCTGTATATCATTTTATCTATATTCTACAAACATTTCTTAGTAAACCGTCCATAACCAAATATGTATTTCAATTCTTTTGAACAGCCCTGTATTTGATCTGTAGGTTGATATATATATACTATATAATGGGAAAATTTAGTTTAGCAAAGAAGCGCATAACAGGTTAAAATTTATCTTTCAGCAATTTATTCTAATAGATAGAAGCATACTTGAATATTTTTGTGCAACCCTGTAGTTTACCTAAAACCTTTATTACACGTCACTATTTAGCTAAAATTTAATTCAAACTAAAAAACTTTTAAAACTACTGAAATCCCATTTCCAGAAATTATCATTTATAGACGGCCATGTATCCAATACTTTGCGTGACCCTGTATATCATTTTATCTATATTCTACAAACATTTCTTAGTAAACTAAATGTAGTTCAGCGTAAAAAAGCATAACTCATTTAAAAACAACCTTTAAGCAATTTGTGCTCATATCCAGGAACCCTTTCGAATTCGTTGGTATAGCCCTGTATATGAATTGTAGCATTTATACACACCATATAGTATGCATGAATATAGTGAAACACAAAAGCGCATATCATAATTAAAAATGCATTTCCAGCAATCGTCGCTAATGTACAGTACTTCGGATACAATATACTATCTGAAATCTTTTGTGTGTCCCTGTAAATGCTATGCATTTCGTATTATGCCTGAAATAAGTTATAGTAAACTTCAGCGACGTATATCAATTTCGTTACATATGAAATAGTTTAACATAAATTAAAATACGGCCCAAACAATTCCCCCAACCCCTAATATCATTACGTAACGGAATTCTTTTGTAAGTGAATCATAACTATTCTTTGCACCGCATATTCTACAGAATGCGTATTTTAGTACACTTCATAAATGTACATAAATTTTATTATGTTTGAAAGCGTGTAAAATCATTAAAAATCATTTGAAGCGATTGTTTCCCATTGGCCGTAATATAACGGAATACTTTTGATTGTCCCTATAAATGAACTAAGCATGCTACAAACTTCATTTGAAATAGGGAATGTACTATGGTAAACGTCAATAACATCCAAAAATTTCAGGGCAATCCGAGTATATTTACGAGAGTTAGAGCTTTGGACAGATTGCCAGACAAACCGAAGTCATAAACACTTTTCAACTATGTTGGAAAGTGTTAAAAAGAGGAAAGCAATTTTAAAATTAACTCAAAGAATAGAGATTGATATTTGTATAAGAAATAATGTAAAAAAAAATGCAATATTTATTGATGAAAGAAAGTTTAATTTGTGTTGATAATTTTATTCCGTGACTTGCAAAGGGCAGATTTTGTTCCTCCAAATGGCAAGGAAGATGTGGTTCCATAATGGTTTGTACAGGCTTTGGATGGCAACAAAAACATATATCGTATTTTTAAATAATCACATCAATGCTAAAGATTATTAAAAGGTATTTAATAACCACTTGCAGTTTCTGGTGGGCCATGCTTTATGTATCAAGAAGACAATACTCTGAATTCTACATTTGAGTATTTTTTGTCCAATGGTCTGCACATTATTGACTACTATCCTGCTATCACTTGATTAAAGCCCCAATGGAAGACCTATGGGGAACACTGGCAAGATCTGAATATAATGGTGGAAAACAGTACAATCTCACAAGTTAGCTAAAACAAGTAATTTTGTTTCAGCGGCTTATTATTTGCTTTCATCATTTGTAGAAATTCATCCATTAAAAGCAAAAGGAATTTAGGAAGTGATATTGAAGAAAGGACAAATTTTATAACTGTATTTAATTTGGTGGACATATCATTTTGCAACACCCATTTTTCATATATTGTTTTCCTTTTTGTAAATATTTACTATAACTTTTTGTTCATGATAACTTAACTTTTATAAAACTTTTATAGTTAGTACAAAATATTATTTAACATTATAATAAAATAATTGAACAGAAATCTTAAAATTTTGGGGTGGACCTATTACTATGCAACACAGTGTATGTATAAAATAGTTGCAATTAATTTATCATTAATTCATCATCATGAGACTGAACATCTTAACTAGAAAACAACACGACCAGTTTTCACAAAATCATGAAATTACCTAACGGTCGGATGGCATAAGGACATAAATTTAAATGTGGAATAAAAAAAATTAGGTGTTACTATTTAAAAATTAGCTTCCATTTTTATATTTTTATATGCAGACATGCCTAATACTTAATCCATGCAAAACTATTTGATAGAGGACATTATTTCTAACATATTGATGCTGCAGTTATATTTTTTTATACGATGATGTGCAACAGAGAATTAATGGGAGTTGTTTAATCCCTTTTTTCCAGGACTGTACATGTTATGCTTTGATTATATACTAAATACCTTTAAAAAGAAAATGAACTCTTTAAAACACTCTATAACCCCGATTTAACGATAGATTTTAATTGTTCGGATACATTTATATCTATTACTAGCAAACCCCGCGGCTTTGCTCGCGTAATAGTTGAAATATGCCAAGTGATATTTGCCTGACTATTAGAAGAACAACTTTTGGAATAATTCAAAACGTACAAATTAAGCCACAGTTTGACTAAACTTCATTATAAAAGTGCAATAGACAGAAATGAGATTTTAATTAATAAGAAGAACTAAAACTAATTCCAAATAAATGATAATTTAGAAGGTATTTTGAGACTTTTATGCTCATTTCATACGCTCATTTCAGTATTCATTCGAAGTTCTGAATTTTTAGAAACCATCTTAACACATTTACATCTTAAAATTAAGCATCATGTCACATTCCAAGCTTCTTGTCTAACACTCTACCACCTCTCTGGTGTTAGTGGCACCAACATAAAATGCCGAAACAGAGTTGAAGTAGAATGTCTCGAAAAATGTTGAAACAGAGACTGTCACCATTAATTTGCCAACATTAACCTTGAAATCGGTTGGTATTTCCTAATATTCTATAGAAAACGGAATTTAGATGTTTTTAAAGGCTTTCTTGTTGTTCCTGCCAACCAGGTGGTAGTGACACCGCAAAAAATATAGCCCGTATAGGTTCAGGGACTATCACCCTTGATTCGCAACCAATAATTTCTTTAATCGTTTTATTATTTCCTGACATTCCATAGAAATGGTAATTTAGAACTCTTTTAGAATGCTTTTCGCCCCTTCCCTTCGCTTCACCCCTTTTTAATTTCGAATTTATTTTCGACTGTTCTTAGAAGACATTTATATTTTATAAGTAACTATCGTTCTATATTTGAAGTTTCTAGCCTATTCAGTACCGCAGAAATCGCAATTTAGAAAGTTTTTTGCTCCTGCAACCCTCTAGGGGTTGTGGCACCGACATAAAATATAGCTTAAGTTTGAGCAGGTTCTATCACCATCAATTTGCAACCATTATGTTTGAAATCGGTTTCGTATTTCATACGATTGCATAAAAATCGTAATTTAGAACGCTAATAGAACGCTTTTCGCTCACTTCATCCTTTTAAATTTCGAATTTTCTTTCGACAAATCTTAGAAAGCATTTGCATCTTTGAAGTAATTACAATTCCAAATTTAAAATGTTAGACCCCCTCAGTAACACAAAAAACGCAATTTAGAGCATTTTTTGCTCCTGTAACCCCCAGGTAGTAGTGACAACAACGTAAAATATAGACTATGTTGGAGCGGGGACTGTCACCATCAATTTGAAACCATTACTTCTGAAATCGGTTTATATTTCCTGAGACTGCGTAGAAATTTCTATTTAGTACGTTTTTAGAACGCTTTTCGTTCATTTTCACCCCTTTTAAATTTTAAATTTTTAATGAACTCTTCTGAGACTCTACAGTCTACTTGAAATAATTTTCAAAGTGAAAACAATTTCTCTTATTATCTGTTGCTCAAGTTTTGATAACTTATTTTTTTAGTTATAACCTTTGATAGAATTGTATTTCTTGTGAAAGTTTTGCTTTTTTTTTTTTTTTTTTTTTGTTTACTGTTATTTTCGTGTAAGCACTTGAATACTTCAAACCAAAGAGTTTCATTTTATTTTAGTTCACAGAAAAGTGATATTGACCTGGAATGAAGCAGCTAGTTTTAGTAAATGAACGCTATATTTCAGGTCAAAATAACCTTCAAGAAAACACGTGTTTTGGAGATAAAATACCATGCATTTAGTTTCAGATTTGAACTTATATGACACGCAATATTGAACACTGAAAAAACTAATCGCTATTTCTTGGTATGTACAGTACTTGTATGTACATATACATGCATAGTATAAAATTCACACAACTTAAAAACGTAAATCAATTAAGCTCTCCAAAGCCAACTGAGAGTCAGAGCATACAATTAAAATTAGCGGTCAAATCAAAAAAAGGTACGCATATACATATATATACAAGGTGTCCACTCTCAACGGTGTCCAATGGGTAATTCCTAAACCGTCAGTCATAGACATATAGTTCCAGTTACAAAAATGTTTTAAATGAGGCAAAGAAGTATTTTAAAAGCGATGTGGGTCAATAAAAACATTTCTTAAAAAATTACGAAATTTAAATTTTTATACGGCCCCCCGTCCTATAAGTTATATTTAGTAAAATTTTCCTGTTACACTGACAAGTAAGACAAAAAAAAAGTCTCGTTATTTTAAGATTAAAATTGACCGAGTAATAACTGTTTAAAGTTGAAGCATATTTTTTGCTGCAAATTAGGAGTCATTCACAAATTTATTAGAAATATAAATTCGTCAGATATATTAAAAAAATGGTTGAGAGTAAAATTAACATTGCAATATAAATTTGAAATCTTTAATCACTCTGTCATATTAATGCAAAACATACAATTTGTTATAAACACATAAGAAAAAAAAACAGAATCTTTGTTAAATAAAACGATGAAAATTAACACTTTTAGTTTTGGATAATTGATTCTTATATATTCTGTACCGCTGAATCCGAAATTGTCCTTCATTTTTAACCATCACGTAAAGATTTTTTGCAAATCGTAAATTTTAAAGTTAAAAAAAGAAAAAATAGTGAACATTTGACACTATTAAATAGATATCATTGTTGTGTTTTTAACTTATGGTAATTGATTTTTATGTATTTTTTACCGCTGAATCAGTAAATGACCTTCAGTTTTAACCATCACGTCAGGATTTTTCGCAAATTGTAAATTTCAAAGTTAAAAAATTGCTCTAAATAAAAAATAGGGAAATTTTACCATTTCAAAAAAGTGGTGTCAATCAACCAATTTGAATTTAAAAATAGTTACCCGCTGGCAAAACTTCTTCTAGAATTCCACGCGAGCGCCATTACCCTTCATCGCCATGTTGGATTTTATTGCATTGTAATTGGCGTAACAACGCACTACAAAAATAAATAAAAGCATGAAAGTACAGCTAAATGTATATATTTTGTAGACATAATGAGTAAAATTAATATTTTAAAATAAGAGTGTACACTTACCTTCAAGCAAGATGTCGTAGAATTTTATAATAAAACAACTTCAAACTAATAACTTGAGGACACAAAAATACTTTTATCCCGACGGGCACTAAATCCTTACTGGGAACTTAGGATGAAGTTCGCTACGTGCCGGTACCGATCGCGCGTTTTCAATTCTATTCTGTTTAGAGATATAGGGTGAGCGGGATTACCCTTCTGAGCGTCATTACCCTACTTTCCCCTACAAACTTTGAACTGGAAAAACATTCATACGATCGTTGAAGTTAAATAAAAACTTATAAAAATAACATAATTTTTGTTAAAAGAAATCATGAAAAAAAAAAAACAGTTTCAAATCCTTACAAAATAAAACATATGTTAAAATACAAGGATTTTAGTCATTTGAAACTTAATAAAAGTTAACTCAATCCTAAAGCTTGTACGATTTTTTTCAAAGCGCAGATACACATGACATAAGTTCAGATGCAGAAAAGTGGCATGAGTCATGCATTTTTAAAGTTTCATAACTCGGACAATTTTAGTGTTATACGAACGGGACTTTTTTTGTCTTACTTGTCGGTGTAATAGGAAAATTTTACTAAATATAACTTATAAGACCGGGAGACCGTATAAAAATTTAAATTTCGTAATTTTTTTTTTTTTTTTTTTTTTTAAGAATTGTTTTTATTGACCCAAATCGCCTTTAAAATATTTCTTTACCTCATTTAAAACATTTTTGTAACTGGAACTACATGTCTATAACTAGCAGTTTAGGAATTAGCCATTGGACACCGTTGAAAGTGGACACCCTGTAGATCGGAACGATACCTGTAACTTTAGTTCTAATTAATGCAAGCATAAAAGAAAAATGCAATTCGTATTAAATTATTTATAATTGTACAGGATTAATTTTGCCCTAAAAGATATAAAAATTTGTCTAACATATAAAAGTTATGTCTTCATCAATTATCTTTTTTAAAGGGTAACACCCACTTTTGAACATGTTATTTGACCACCTTGTATTGCAACCGCTCGGAAAAGTACTTAATTCATGAACATTTTTCAAATTTTTATACAATTATAGCGTATAGATATATATATATATTTATTTATAAATGTTAGGACGTTGTATGCATTTAGAAAAAAAAAAATAATAAGATCTTAGAGAGGAAAAATACCAGAGACATTTAGAATTCGGAAATTTATCTAAAAATTTTAATTGTAAAATTAACTGTAAATAAAAGAAATTTTGATACAATTCTTACAGTTACGCTCCCTCTTTTTTTTTCGGACTCAAGCCATATAACAGGAGGTTTCTTACACCCTCTTGAGAAGTAAAAGTTCTATATGTCTCGAAAATTAATGATAGGAAAAAGCTGTGAGCTGACATAGCCATGTTTTTTGACAATGGTGATTCTTTTTATGCAAAAAAATATATAAATCAAAATTCCCATTAAAAAAAAAATGCTTTATTAATAATTTTCATAATTAAAAATATTCTTTTGAATAATAATAATAAAAAGCGTACATTATGTTTGTGTCCATTCGCTGTATATCATTAAAATAAAATCAATCGGTTGACTTTTTGGGAAGATATAAGTTTATGAAATGGAATTATAGCATCCTCAAATTTTGAACATTCCTAACTCCATGCAGCCCCACCAGTGGGCGAGAGGTTCTACTCTGGAAGCTGGTAGACGGGAAGTGCTGGGTTCGAACCCAATCGCGCCCGTCGGCCTAATCGTTCGGAGTTTTCGTGGTTTTCCTCGAACCTTGGATTTCCAAGCGTTAATACGGGTTAGGTTCCCTTAGAAAGACCCCCATGAAGGGCACTCCCCCACTTGGGGCCTATATCCCTCGTGTTGATAATTGGCTGTCATAAACACAACCAGCCTAACTCCATGAATATCTAAGAAAAAATGCATAAACTATGCAATTTCCTAAAAGACGCTTTTTTAATATCGGAAAGTGCTGAAATTTGATGAAATTCACACTATCATAACTCGGTAAGTTTTGGTCAGGGAAGGATGGAAATTGCAATATTTTATTTGTCATAGCACACAAAATGTTTTTTTTTTAGATATAGATTATACAGGGCTGCCACAAGCGACTATTTTTATATTCTGTTCGCACCACTATATTTAAAAAATATATTTTGTAGTATACTTCTCTTGTAAATGTTGTTAGAGCGTGTAAAATATGTTTGTTTTGAAAAAGTGGTGCGAATTAGAATAAAAAAAAAAAAATACTCGTACTCGCCTGTGGCAGCCCTGATTATAGTACTCAGGGACCATATAAAAATTTAAACTTCGCATTTTAATATGTATACAGACACTTGGAAAACAAATGTGATATCTAAAAATTATACTTGATAATAATAATAATAATTATTATTATTTTTGTAATTGGAAGTATGTTTTTATGATCAGCGGGTGAACAGATAACCGTGACAAAGTCTCTATTTCGACTCATCCGGTGCAAGTTTCGATTTTATGACTGTACCCTTACCGACTTTTGACAGTTTTATGAATCAAGCGCACTTCAACAAATTTATCCGCTAACCTTTCTAATTTTGCCATTTAATATACTCGCTTTATGAGCTTTGAGGATGTGCGTTTTTTGAGTGTCATTCATAACAATCGCGGATTGAAAGTAATAACACTTCAGGGTTAAGTTTCCTTTTTGCACTCTTTTATTTAACTCAACCTGTTTTTTAACACTTTCCAACATAGTCTAAAAGTGCTTATGAATTGGGTTTGTCTGTCTGTCTGTTCGCGCTCTATCTCGCTTAAATATACTCGGATTGCCAAGTAATTGATATACATTATTGTGGTTCACCATGGTATGTTCGGTGTGTACTATTGATAGTTCATTTACAGGGTTCTCGAAAGTATTCCGTTACACTGTGATCTATTGGAAAAAAATTCATTTGCGTTCAGTCTTATACACTGGTCATCAAAATTAAAGGATTATGAGAAAAAATATGTTCACTAAGTTTATGTTACAACCAATGCCCAAAGCTGCAATTATTTATATTAATTAAATACTATTGAACTCAAAATTGCACTTCCGCGCATACGTTAGGGTCGGAAATATGCAAATTAGATGATTGACGATGTGGTGCGCAATAGACTTATGTTCGAATTTTGGTCTGTAATGTTGTTTAAAGTGAATGCGGCGTATGAGAGTGATCACTATTCATTAGTTATGGCTCAAAGGCATTATTTAAGTTAAGGTCAAAAGTGGAGAATAATTGGTAGAATCGAGGAAGGTCAAACACAAATGGAGGTCGCTCTAGATTTGAATATCCCTCAAAGTGTCATATCAAGATCTTCGAGACGCTTTTTAACTCCTTGAGGGGTGCTGGTATTTTTATGAAACCACTTAATTTTAATTCCCAGACGGCACATTGGCACCAGAATTTTAGTAAAAAAAATTTCTGTTTGTGATATATGTGAAATATAGCTTTTTCGTATTTAGAATTTTTTTTTCCAATTCCGGTGTCATTCATTAATTTGAACGCTTTAGCAATGAAATTGCTTTGCCCTTGAAAAGGTTAAACATTGGATCCGTTGATATACAGCCTGGTTAAGGGAGTAGAAAAGCAACAACTGCATCCGAAGACCGTTTTCTGTCATTATAAGTTCAGAGAAACCGCGAAGCGACTACAAGAGATTTGGTTTTAGACCTTCAGGCTGCCACAGGAACTCGAATTAGCCGTTCTACTGCTGCACGAAGGCTTAACGAGGGTGGACTGTTTGCGATAAAACCAATAGTTTGTGTCCCCCTCACTCCAGCTGACAAAGGGGCCCGTTTAAACTGTTGCCTTCGTCATGCTCAATGGAGCCAAGAAGATTGAGCACAAGTATTGTTTACTGACGAGTCCAGATATAGTCTGAACACTGATTCTAGACGCGTTTTGATCTGGAGAGAGGAATGAACACGCAACTTGCCTTCCCTTGTTCGTGAAATATCCCATTCGAGCCCAGTCATCTTGGCTCCATTGAACATGATGACGGCAACAGTTTAAACGGGCCTCTTTGAAAGCTGGAGTGAGTGGGACACAAACAATTGGTTTTATCGCATACAGTCCACCCTCGTTAAGCCTTCGTGCAGCAGTAGAACGGCTAATTCGAGTTCCTGTGCAGCCTGAAGATCTGAAACTAAATCTCTTGTAGTCCCTTCGCGGTTTCTCTGAGCCAACAATGACAGAAAACGGTCTTCTGATACAGTTGTTGCTCTTCTGCTCCCTTGATTAGGCTGTCTATCAACGGTTACAGTGTTTGAAAAGCAGTCCGAAGCTCTTGATATGGCAGTTTGAGTGATATTCAGATCTTGGGTGACCTCCATTTGTGTTTGACCTCCCTCGATCCGGCCAATTATTCGCCAATTTTGACCTTCTCTTAAATGATGCCTTTGAGCCATAACTAATAAATACTGATCACTCTCAGACATCGAATTCACTTTAACCAGCACTACAGACCAGAATTCCAACATATGTCATTGCGCACCATATTGTCAATCACCTAATTTGCATATTTCCGACGCTAATGTATGCGCGGAAGTGCAGTTTTGAATTATAGTATTTAATTGACATAAATAATTGCAACATTGGGCATTCGTTGCAACCTTAACTTAGTGAGCATAATTTTTCTCATTATCTTTAATTTAGATGACCAGTGTAATATTTTAAACATAATGAAATTTATATACGTTATTGAGGTGCACTAGATATGGTTACTATAGAAAATTTTATATCTAGCACTTACAGTAAGCGTAGAAAAGAACTCAAAAGTATTCCGTTACAATATGGTCTATGAAGAAAAATCGTTTCCGGCGTATTTTAAGGAATTTACTCTGTTACAAACATAATGAAATTGATATGCATTTCTGAGATGCACTAATACATGCTTTTTTGTAGAATATGGGTGCAAAGCATTTATCATTCATTTACAGGGTCACAAAAAAGTGTTCTGTTTTATAATGGTCTAATGGGGAAACTTCGTAGCGTATTTCAATTCTGTTGCACTATTTCAAATATTTTGAAATTGATATGCGCTTCTGAGGTTTACGAAGAGGTGCTTGCCGTAGATATGATGTGCATTGCATTTATCGTTCATTGACAGGTACACATAAAATATTTCGGATACAATACAGTTTCCGAAGAGTTGTCTGGTAGGTAGGCCCCGATCATGACTAATTGGGGCACAGGGCAAAGATAAATTTGAGGGCCCCATTTAATTAAGCGTTGCAATGTTACTCAAATAGAACTGATGGTCAGTCATATGTGTAATGCATAAACAATATTTTTGCACCTTGGATTTTAAATAGAAGGAAATTCTTAGCTCCGTCCATTCCAAATTAAGCATCTTAATTAATAAAATTACTCTTTTTTTCATAGTACAGAACAAAACTTAAAAAAAAAAACTTTAGTAGCTTGTTATACTACTTTAAGATGAATTTAATAACTTCAACTTATGGAAGAGTGTCAAATACTTTAACATGTAAATATGAGTTAATAAAGATACTTCCTTTCACATCTTTTAAAATTGTACTACACACAACATGATATCAAATCAAATACATTCTATTTCACAAGTAGAAAGTGTCAATAAATCTAAAAAGATGGCAATTCTGGTTTTGCTTTTCATATTTAACTCAAAGTTAAAAGAAAAAACTTTGAATACGGAAGAAAATTTATCCCATGATAATTTGAACTGATTATTTTCAACCACTAAAGTTTAGATATGATTTAAGTTCATTGTTAATTCAATCTATTAAAATCAAAATATTATTTTTTATTTAATAGTGGTTGAGGTTAGCTTTGGAATGCATTGAGCTCTGTGAATTCAAAATGAAATTTGTTTTTTAGTAAGGTTAGTAGAATCTTTTAAACATGAAATTTGTATTTTGTATTTGAAAATTTTCAGAGTTGAAATTAGGGAACAAAAAGTAAATAACTTATACATTAAATATGTGGATTTGGGGGCCCCTGGGCAAAGTTCCGATTTGCCCATGCTATAATAAGGGTCTTGAATAGAAAGGGGCAATTAATGAAAATATTCCCTAACGATGGCTGCGGGATAGCAGACCGAAAGTATTTGGAAGTTTAAATAAAATATATATTTTAAACTTGTAACATCTGTATTATTATTATCTGTCACCTTTTCAGTAAACAGAAAACTTTCTATAGTTCATATTGCGTAGTTTTGATTGAATCAAGGTGGACTATCGCATTTCGTCTTATGATTTTATTTTATTTAAGAAATTTATTTTAAGACATTCTTCCGCTAGCTGGCCACAGGTGATAAATCGTCAAATATTCCTTATGTTTACTTACAATTGCATACGAGTTACCAAAAACAATGGCGTTAATGATGCCCCAAACCACGTTCGCCAAAATAGACCTACTGACTGAAACTGCAACAACGAAACATTATAAACACTAAAAAGTAGAAAATATAAATGATCAAAATTACACAGTTTTTTAAATTCTCTTTTATTTAACTTGGTTCATGTATGTAAATATTGTTGACAGATATTGTGAAATATAATCTCCAAACAAGGACATTAAAACAATCAAGCTAAGTAAATTGTTTTTCATGTGTCAAATGTGATTTATAAAAGCAATCATCAAAAGTGATTATGATCTAAAGGAAGGAAGTGAAAGTGATTGCACAATCGTAAACAGACATTTTATTATAAACATTTCGCGATACTTAAGAACTATGGACATTGATAAACTCTTATTTTAAATTACTATTAATATAAATATTGATACAAATATATTGTTATTAAGAATTACGTCACTAATTTCCTGTTCTTTATTGCTGATAATATTTATACATGTTTTTCTCTATTTTCACTTGTAATCTTGACTCTCCAAAGGAGAGATGTAACTTCTAAAGCTTTATTCAATATTAATTTTTTCTTTCTATTTATAAATTTCCGCACAAATTTAAATTTTACAATTCTCACAAAAAAACATGTGTCTTTTAAATGACCTGGATGATCATACGTTCATTAAATGTGGATTAAATCAGAGATATGAGAAGATGAAGACATAATTACCCTTCCGGACGTAGATTACCAGATGATAAACGGATATACATAAATACAAGGTAAGCCCAATTTATCTTACCTATGTTTTGTGTTTTGTTTTATAGTGAGAAATAAATAGTTTATTTTGGAGGATAAAACCGAACATCACGCAAGTACTGATAGCAAAGTTTACATATTGCTATCAAATATGGATTTCTGTAATCGACTTTTCACTTAGTTCCTGATAGGCTAGAAACATAAAAAAAATATATAGGGTGGACCGGGCCATGTTGGCCATAAGGGCACGCTAGCCCATCAACGATATCTTTCAAACTATTCTTTTAGATGGAGTTACTAGCTGAGCGACGTGTATCTTATCACGTCTTCTTTCACCAATGTCAACGTCAGCAGCGAAAAATCAATCAAACGAAAGCCACTTCTAATTTTCAAATTTTTACTCAAGTAAGTTTTTTTGCACCTATAAATAATCGTTTCTGATTTGTTTGTACATTAAAGTTTCACTTTGCTGCAATAGCAATATAAAAGACCGTTGTTCAGAGCTTATTTTCTGCCTACTGATTAAAAAATATAAATATTAGCAGACTATTTGGATACGACGATCAATAAAGAAAAAGGCGATATGGGGCAAGTTGGCCCATTTAATCCAGGGCATGCTGGCCCA
Organism: Maratus speciosus; assembly: GCA_963932465.1. Classification (NCBI taxonomy): domain Eukaryota; kingdom Metazoa; phylum Arthropoda; class Arachnida; order Araneae; family Salticidae; genus Maratus; species Maratus speciosus. Next base: position 389,771,745 of record OZ010795.1, read on the forward strand.
CAGTCCAAGAATTTGTTTTCTACATTCATTAAGCCTATAAAAGTCAATAAAATTGCAGATTTATGTGTGTAACTGGGCACGGCGGTATTAACTAAAAGGCAAATAAGCCAAGAGTGGATTCAATGCACCAGGTACAAATATTGTGCACACGAATTACGTGTCACTAGGCACAGGATATTTTATATTTGCATTCATTGTGATGATGAGAAAAATTTCGACGAAGGCAGTAGTTAATTTGAACAAAATATCTTTTCGTATCGTTTGTATCTTTTATATACTAAATTAAAACAACATTTGATATTTTATGTGTTTTTTCATTTCCGTTAGTAATCCGAAAATCAAATCAATTTAGAGACCAACTTACCCCGTTCGATCGGGCAGGTTTTCCCAGTGACTTGATGTCCTTCTGAGCTTTACATAGAAACTACAAATTAATAGTTTTCAAATTTTCTGACACGTGGTTAAGCTTTAAAATGCACTGACTATACAAATAAATAAATAAATAAATAAATAAATAAAAATAATAATAATAAATAAAATAAAAATACTGAGGAAAAAATGTGCCAACAAGCCCCGGTTTACCATACACAGGAGAGTTTCCAATGACAGTACAGCATTTTAATATTTTTAGAATTTATTTATAAATTAATTTTAAGGAAATATTCCATTAGCCCTGCCCAGGTGATAAATCGCCAAGTATTCTTTGTGATTACAATTGTTTATGAGTTACATAAACAATGAAATGAATTTAATAATGCGCCAAACAACGGCCATTATGCCAACTGTCTGTGAAACTGCATTAACAAAATATTTTAAATACAGTAGAGCGCCGATTATCCGGACAAGTCGGGACCGGCGCTAGTTCGGATAAGTAAAAGTTCGGATAAATGGAAAGACAATTTAGGGGATGTTCCTGACTATACTAAAATCTTCACACTTTATCCAGGCTTAGAACTGGCAGCAACAGTTAGTGCCGGTGTGTTTAATTTTTTTTTTGCTTTGTTTGTTTGTTTACTTTTTTATTATTTAAAATTTTCTTTTTATCTTTTTATCATTTTCTGAACTCCAGAGATTCTAATTTAAGCAAAGAAGTTTTCGATTGTTGCTTGCTTCAAAGAAGACATTCTTTTCAATGCTGCCATATCTCGAATTCTTCTTAAATACGTTATTTGAATATGATCAGCGTTCTTCTGCTATTCGAGCTATTTCATAGATGTTGCAAAACGCTCAAAGACTTCGTTATGTGATGGACCTGGGTCCTTTTCAGAGCATTCTTTTTCATCTTGAATCTCATACACAATCTCATCATCATTTAAAATCTTATATCCAGGTTCATTTACATCACTATTTAACCAGAAGATGAGAGAAATAGGCTGTTTTTGAGAGAAGTAAATTCGGATAATTGGGAGTACGGTTAAAAAAAAAAATTGAGAGAAATAGGCTGTTCGGATAATTGGAAGTTCGGTTTATTGGAGTTCCCATAATTTACTGTCTATTGTACTCAAAAGTAGGAAATAAATCTATATAAATGAAAATGTAAATGTTCGTTTGTACAAAATCTTAAATCTCCGAAAATTCTTCACCGATTGCTTTGAAATTCACCGAATGGGTTGCAATAGAATACGCGCGTGTTTTTATATACCTAATATTCTCCCTACAACCAATTTCCCCCCAGGGGGAGTACTTTTTTACCTTTTCCGACACCCATCATGTTATATATCATTAGAAATGTAAATGTTCGTTTGTTCAAAATCTTAAATCTCCGAAAATTCTCCACTGATTGTGTTGCATTCTAATACGCGCATGTTTTTATATACCTGCCATCCCTCTCCCCCCAATTATTCCCTTCGGGTGGGGTGCTTTTTAAACTTTTTCCGAAACCCATCATGTGATATATCATTAGTAAGCCCTTTGACCACGCTTTCATATTATGCATCTCCCGTACCACTTCCCCACTTTGACCTTCCCGGGGTACTTTCCTGAAGTATTTAGTTAGGATTTTTAATTTAATTTTTGTTTTTTTAGTTCGTGTTTTTTCTGTTTTTCATGTGTTGCAATTTTATATGTTTTTGTTATTCTTTCTTTCTTCATTTTCAGTGCATACGATCTGCTTTAGCTCATCCAAATAATATCTCGCAGAAGATCAAACTTAGATCGTCGTATTCGCGGAGAGGAAGCAGTGCGACGAGTAATTGCAAATCAAACTGAGGAGGAACGGGCATAACAGTCAACGGGCTAAGCAGTCAAAGAATGAGTCAAAGGGGTGTCAAGGATGCAGCAGAGCGACGTGCAGCCAGACTTGAGGATGCACGGTTGCAGGCACGGCGGGCGTGTTCTGCAACTTATGATCTGCTTCGTTCTCAACAGAATGAACGCGACAGGCTAAGAGCGGTAGAAAGACGTCAACGAGAAACAGCAGAACAGTGTCAAATACACGACTCAGTGCTCAGCAATCACGCGATTACAGACGCCTTGCATTCCTGTACAACTCAGCTGATGATTATAGTTTGAGCCGGCATGTTGTTATCGGTACTATGACTGAAATGTGTCCTTATTGCAAAGCTCTGAAATTTAATGGAGAAACGATAGGAATGTGTTGCACAGCCAGAAAAATTAAACTGCCTCAACTTGGAGAAACGTCAGAGCCATTGAAAACTTTGCTTGCCGGATATACCATTGAATCAAAGCATTTCCTATCTAACATCAGGAAATATAACCCATGCTTCTAAATGATGTCGTTCGGCGCAGAAATCGTAATAGCTCAATTCATGTCAACATAAATTTCTACAAATGTATTTCATCGATGATGGAAATGATGATTTGAATGCACGCTGCGGAATTTCTACCGGCATTAAAAAGTCCATCGTTTCCCAACTGCAAAGATCGACTTTCATGCTGACAAAACGCCTGTTGGAGAACATGTGCAAAGATTCAATGCTCCAACTATAGACGAAGCGGCAATTGTTATAGTCGGAGATATATTTCCAACCTAGAGATATTGTTCTTCATCGGAGAAACAATCAGTTCACAAAAGTTGTAGAAACTTTATCCAATCATTTTTTGGGATAGTGCTGATGGATATCACTTCAACGTTAAGATGATAAATCCGTCAATGGCGAAGAAACAAATAAGTAATGCAGCGAAATGAACTATTATTCATACCGATTAATGATTCGAGAGAATGGGTTGGGTTGATTTTTGACGGCCAATTATCTACACGAGGGATATAGGCCCGGGGGGAGTGCCCTCCGTGAGGGTCTTTCTAAGGGAACCTAATCCGTATTAACGCATGGAGGATCCACGGCTCGAAGAAAACCACGAAAACTCCGAACGATTAGGCCGACGGGCGCGATTGGGATCGAACCCAACACCTCCCGTCTACCAGCTTCGAGAGCAGAACCTCTCGGCCACTGGTGGGGCGATTCGAGAGAATGAAGACAATCACATCTTGAAATGCCGTTAATTGTTTCACCAATACATCGTAGCAAAAATTAAAACAAAACATCTGATATTCATCCGTTTGAATCAGACCGAGCCTCGCTCTGAAGAATACGTTCATTTGCGAGATATAGTTGTAAATGACGGTAATACAACTAACGTTGGAATATTAATGATTTTGCCATCTTCATATACAGGCAGCGCACGTCATATGCATGAGTACGCTCAAAATGCAATTGCGTATGTTCGTCACTACGGGCGTCCAGACCTATTCATTACATTCACATGCAATCCAGCTTGGGGCGATATACAACAGCTCTTACTTCCTGGGAAATCGCAGGTGGATAGGCATGACATCACAGCACGTGTTTTCAAGCAAAAGCTGAAATCGCTGATATATTTCATGATAAAACATAAAGTGTATGGGTCTGTTCGCTGCTGGATGTAATCAGTGGAATGGCGAGAGAGGATTCCACGCACATATACTACTCTGGTTCTATAACAAAATTATTTCAGCCGAAATTGACGATGTAATATGCACTGAAATACCCGATGGCGAAGTCTATAAGAATTTGCATGAAGTTTTAACGAAAAACATGATACATGGACCTTGCGATACACTGACCATACATGATATATGGGAAATATTCTTAGCGATATTATCGGGTATTAGTATCCAACTTAGTTACAGGAAACGATGGATATCCTTTAAACAGAAGATCAACAGAAGATGGCGATAAATTAGCAACCATACAAATGTGAAGCGGTGACATCGAAGTAGATAACCGGTGTGTTGTTCCATATTCACCTTTGCTAGCAAAAACATACAAAGTGCACATAAACGTGGAATACTGTAACTCCGTTAGATTGATCAAATACATTTGTAAGTACGTGAATAAAGACATTGACATGGCAATTTTTGGCGTGAAAACAGAAAGAAGTGATAGGAAGGTAGTCATACTTATAGATGAAATCGCACAGTATTAGGCTGGAAGATGCATAAGTAGCAATGAAGCTGTATGGCGAATTCCTTCATTGCCAATATATGAACGAAGTCTAGCTGTTGTTCACTTAGCTGTACATCTAGAAAATAGTCAACGCGTTTATTTCACAGCTGCAAATGTGCAAGAAATAGCCCTGAATCTACAGGCTACAACGTTAACGGCCTTCTTCACGTTATATCAAAATAACGCGTTTGCGAAAACACTGCTGTATTTGGAAGTGCCTACGTATTACACATCGAATGCGAGTAGAAAATACTTATAATGAAATCATCAGCCGCATGCTAGATATCATAAAATTGTCGGTTGGCGTTTGCAATCATCATCAACAAAACTCAGGGCCAATCCTTAGAATTGTGCAGTTTAGATCTAGACACAGATTGCTTCTCACATTAACAATTATATGTCGCGTGTTCTACAGTTGGCAAACGAGACAATCCCTATATCTGCACAGAAAATGGAACAACAAAATATATTGTATACCCACAAGTATAGTGGGATTAAACACATTAGAAACGTGAGCTTTCTCTTTTCTTTCTTTTCCATTTAACCAGACTGAGCCACAGCAACGCGTGGCGGGGTAGAGCTAGTTATAAACAAAACATTAAGAGTGTAATGTCTTTAAAAAATTGTGCTATTATGAATTAATGAATTAATATGAATTAAACTATGATTATACGCTGAGAAAAGAAATCCTGATTAGATAATTTACGTAAGGCTTTCCTTTCTTTCCTGTTGCCATATCTATAAAAAGAAACAGAGGAAAAATAATGATTTTTTAAAAAAATAATTCACTAGTTAACGCTTTTCTACCAAGCGTAAATCAAAGCGGTGAATTTTCCATAACCATGATCACAAAAAAATAACACATTTTAGCGAAAATTATTTGGAACTACATGAATTGTAATCATGAAATTAGGCGTGGTTTTAAATATAAACAATGAATACTTAATAAAAGACTGTTTATTTTTTTAAACACTTTTTACTTTGCTAATTGTTACTTAATTTTTATTAAATCTTTTCAGTTAAAAGCATTTCAATTTATTTGTAATGTTAGATAAGTTTTGATGGTTTGTAGAAATCATTTTCCTGTATGTTGATATTTTAAAACAGATTGCAGATTTGTAAATGAAAATTTTTATATCATTATTTTTAAATAATTAATTCTACTGAAATTATTTTAATACTACTAAAATAAATAAGTACACATTGGGTCGTTCAAAATATATTTTAGCATTCTGCTTATATTTAAGCATGTATCAGAATTAAAAAAAAAATCACATTGAATATTTAATAATTTGCTTTTTCAATCTTGGATTTTATTTTTAAAGAGGAAATTGTGTGAGCGAATAATCATAAATGTCCGAGAATAGCTATGATTATATCTGCTACCATTAGTTTTATTTCGTTAATCATTTCTTCAATTCATCATAAAAGCATTTACTGGCATAAATAAAAAAACTATTTTAATGCATGAGGAAAAAGAGAAAAAGAGAATAAAAATCAATATTTATAATTGTATAATTAAAATTTTCTACGGAAAGTATTTTAAACTCTGTCAGTGAGTTTTGATCTGTCAAAACAACATTGCTGATGAAAGCCACTTTTATGAAATTTGCTATTGTCTTCAAAACTAGTGCTTTGATGTCAAAACGATTAGCATTGTTCTGAATTAGAACTTAAATAATGACTATTTTAAAGGGTTTTTTTAGCTTTTGAATATTACTTAAAGAATTTATAGTTTGTTTTTTATGTTTAGCAGTAATAAAACTGCATAGAGAAGGACAGAATAGATAATTCATCATTTGCAAGATTATTAGAATAACTTAAATAAAACTGAAATGTAATTAATCTTTTTTGAGCTCTCAGTGTTGGATTGCACTTGCTTTGCCAAACGAAAACAGATGTCTAATATGGTTGTTAATATTGAGATAGTTTTAATAACCTTTAAAAAGTTGAAAAAAGTTTTAATTGCATTTTATTTTTGAGCCGAAAACATGGTCAAGACATTTTCAAGACAATTTGAGTATCGTTTTAAAAATCTGCATAGCTTGATTCTCAGGAAATAACAAAAATTTTTCACAGTTTTAGGAAACCCAGTCTTTATTAACACTGTCCTTATAAGTATGAAAGTTAACATGCTGTTTCTTGCTTTTTTTCTATTAGGCTTGATTGGCCATTATAATATGGTTAAACAAGAAAGAAAAATCATGTGCAAGCATAGATTATAAAACACTTTCAAACACATTCAGACTACTGCAAGAAAACTTCACCGTTTAATAAAGTAAAAAAAAAAAAAAAAAAATGACGTCTACTAAACAATTTTAAAACTCATAACGCATTGAAAACACAACTTCAGCAGTTACCACCTCTAATTGGTAAAATATCCGAATTCTTTTGTACAGCCTTGTACATGATATATATTAGGTTGTAACGAAAGTTTTCCTCCAAATCACTATTACATAATACTTATTATAATATATATAATTAACTGTAATTTCATATATAACCACCATTCCGCCAAACCTTCACAGTACCATACGATACAACACTAGTACTTAAAGCTGTACCCTTTATTCGGGGACATTCTGTAGCTGACTTTTTGCAACAGAACTGGAAGTAAATGATGATTCTAATCTGGTAACGGGATAGTTTCATTTCAGGCACCTTGTACATAATGATGACGATATTTTTTTACAAATTTCACAAAACGGTGTTATAAAGCAAGTCTCTTTCTTTCAAATGCCAAAAATCGTTTGATAAAATATGAGCAAACACGTCAACGCGAACTGTTTGCACAGACCGTATTAGCTGTGGCGGGAAACTTTATTTACAACCTCATAGTTTTGTGTACAAAAGTAAACCACGTGTGTACAAAAGTATGCCAAAATGTATTTCAGTTAGAAAACGTATAACACAGTTGTAATTTGCTCTTCAGCCATTTCCGTCAATAGGCGGAGATTAGGGTGGAGCGAAAAAAATGAATTTTTTAAAATCAAAAACGGGTAGGTGCCAAAAGGTGCTTTTATACTACTAGTACATCATCTGTGTGCAATATTACCGCTGAAAAAAAAAATGGCTTGAGTCTGCGCTTTTGGTCCAAAAGTCGAAATTTTGGGTAAATTTTGACATTTTTTCAAAAAATTAAAGAAAATTCTATAGAAATGATTATTAGTTAAAAGTGTTATTTAAACCTTTATTATTAATGACTTAACATATTTAAACCATAAAACGATATCTTTGTTCTGTGTAACTGGAGCAAAACTGACAACTTTTGGTGAAAAAAAGGCGTTGCCACTCTGTTGTGTCATACAACTAATTGTTGTTTAGAATACAGCTCTTACCTAGTTACTTTCAAAACTACCCAGGAGGTACCACGTAGAGGTGGTACCATGTCGCATTTCATGTCACAACAGTACATAGCTCGACCACCCTACCATCTGAACTCAATGTTTTATTTATACATTGAATTGTGATTTTTTTTATCAAAGACTGGCATGAGTTTTCTATGTATCAACCTAGTACATCTCTTCTTTGGATGCTGCTGCTGTGATCTCCTTTACGTATTTTTCTACTGTTTGTGTAAGAGAAGACAAACAGTGTAATGTAGTGCGGATGATATTAATGTAATCTATTCAGCCGTCTATTATCTTCACCTAGATTGCACCCAATAAATGTATATTGATTAGAGGTTCTGCTACCACAACACTTTTCCAATGAATTAGATTTATATAATTATCCGTTTCAAAGTTGGTTGTTGATATTTCAGATTTGCGTATGACATCATTTACTCTCATCTTTCAACTATTATGTGCTGAGCAGCTAACTGTTTAATATGATGGCAATCATCAGAGAGCATTGCAATAAGAATTTCCTCTGCGTATGCAAAGCAATCACTGTTCTAAATAACCCTTTTTACTTTCTTCTATCTTTACAAGAAGAAAGTATTGGATTCATGAAAATTTTTGAATTCCGGTTTTCGACGGATTTACACGTTTTAGGGGTCAGAGAACCCGAAAAACATGTTTTTACAAAATGTCTGTCTGTGAGTCTGTCTGTCTGTCCGTCTGTCTGTGTGTCTGTGTGTGTGACATAAATTTTGTGGGCGCTCTATCTCAAGAACTAATGCACGGAATTTAATAAAAATTCATATTCAGTTAGTCCCTGATACAAATTGATGCTGATTAGTTTTTGGTGCAAATCGCTGAACAGGTAGCGCTGCTATGCTGCATTTTTTATGATTTCCGAAATGACTCTATCTCAAGAACTAATGCACGGATTTTCATGAAACTTCAGATTCAGTTAGTCCTTGATATGACTTGAAGCTGATTACGTGTTGGTGTAAATCGCTCAACAGGTGGCGCTGCTATGCTGCATTTTTTACAATTTCCACAATGGCTCTATCTCAAGAACTAAAGCACGGATTTTCATCAAACTTCAGATTCAGTTAATCCTTGACATGAATTGAAGTTTTGTACAGTTTGGTGTAAATCGCTCAACAGGTGGCGCTGCTATACTGAATTTTTTACAATTTCTGCAATAGCTCTATCTCAACAACTAATGCTTGGATTTTCAACAAACTTCAGATTCATGTATACTTTGATATGAATTAGTGCTGTTTGTGTTTTGGTGCAAATCGCTCAACAGGTGGCGCTGCTATGCTGCACTTTTCAGAATTTCCATTATAGCGATATATGAAGAACTAATGCAACGATTTTCACTAAACTTCAGAATCAGTTAATCCTTGATATGAATTGACATTTTGTACATTTTGGTGTAAATCGATCAACAGGGGGCGCTGCTATACAGCATTTTTCACGATTTCTGCAATCGCTGTATCTCAAGAACTAATGGACATATTTTCATCAAACTTCAGATTCAGTTACTCTTTGATATGAAATGATGCTGACTACGTGTTGGTGAATATCGCCCAATAGGTGGCGCTGCTATGCTGCATTTTGCACTATTTCCTCAATAGCTCTATCTCAAGAACTAATGCGCGAATTTTCATCAAACTTCAGATTCAAGTACACCTTGATAAATGTTGATATTGATTATGTGGTTGTGTAAATCGCTCAACAGGTGGCGCTGTTATGCTGCATTTGTCATGATTTGCGCAATAGCTCTATCTTAGGAACTAATGCACGGATTTTCCCCAAACTTCATATTCAGTTAGACATTGACATATGTTGATGATAATTAGGTTCTGGTGTAAATCACCCAATAGGTGGCGCTGCTATGCTGCATTTTGATGGATTTACACGATTTCATGGACAGTAATATCTCAAGAACTAATGCACGGAATTTCATCTTTTTAGAATCCTCATGATGAGCATAGATGCACTGTGATAATGAATTTTGAAGTATTGACAAGTATGAGATAGAAGAAAGTTTTGTGATGGCCACAACATACTAGTTTAGTATTTGTTTTATTCCGTTTTGTGTGTTGTTTAGTAGCCGAGTAATTTCCCATCAGTTTTTAGATCCCTTCTTTAGCTGTGGATTACATTTGATTGTAAACTATCCTGGGACCAAACTTGGATAACATGGTACTTTTTGAGTGAACGCAGAGACTCTGATGGGCATTGAGTGCTCATCGAAGGCGGAAAATTCTGTTAGTCGTTGTCATCCATTCTGCGAGGGACATGTTTAGAATGAACCATTACAATTATCACATGCCGCCTCCAAGTCCAGTGAATTTCCTTTGCATCATTTATTAGACAGGATCATTGGCAAAAATTAGATTCTAAGCCACAGGATTCGCCGTACCAATAGGAAAATCTTTGTCCACGTGCTTATTCCCTTCTTATTTCAATTTTTGAAGCCATAGAGAGTAATTTTCAAACATTATTTCCTGAAGTCGAAAAAAGGTTACTCAGCACATACCAGAAATACCTGCTAAACATTTGCAAAGATATTGTCCTACGCAAAATGACTCACAAAGGCGCATAAAATTATTCGCCTTTATATAAGCACTGATTGATCATCAGAGTCTGGTTCACTCACAAAGTATATAATCCAAGTTTATGCCGCAGGATGGTTTACACCAAATATAATCCACATTTAAAAAATTGATGTAAAAACATATGGAAAATTACTCGGCTACTAAACATCACAGAAAACGGCAAAAAAAAAAAAAAAAAAAAAAAAAAAAAAAAAAAAAAACCGAAAAAAAAATTATTTAGGACAATGGTAGCTTTCACATCGAGAGCGAATTCTTATTGCAATTTTGATGACGATCGCCATCATATTAAACAACAAGCTTATCAGCATATAAAAAATGCAAGAGGTAGAGTAAATGGTGGCATACTTAAAGATGAAATACCTAAATGTTGTAAACTGTTGTCGGAAAAGAACTCCCAATCACTGTGCAGTAACTGGATGCAATTTTGGTGAAGATACTAGAGGGCTGAATAAATTTCATTAATTCCACTGCATTATTCTGCTTACCTTATCATACACAAGCAGTAGAAATATACGTGAAGGAGTGTCACAGCAGCATCACCCAACGTCTGTGGATACAGAGAAGAGATGGACTAGGTTGATACATAGAAAACTTATGTCAGTCTTTGATAAAAAATCACAATTCAATGTATAAATAAAACATTGTGCTCAGATGGAAGGGTGGTCGAGCTATGCACTGTTGTGTCATGAAATGCAGCCACCTCCACGTGATACCTCCTGGGTTGATTTGAAAGCAACTACGCAAGAGCTTTATTACAAACAACAATTAGTTGTATGAGACAACAGAGTAGAAACACCCTTTTTTCACCAAAAGTTGTCAGTTTTGCACCCGTTATACAGAACAAAGATATCGTTTTATCGTTTAAATATGTTAAGTCATTAATAACAAAGGTTTAAATAACACTTTTAAATAATAGCCAGCTCTATTGGAATTTTTTCATTTTTTTGAAAAAATGTCAAATTTTACCCAAAATTTCGACTCTTGGACCAAAAGCGCAGACTCAAGCCATTTTTTTTTCAGCGGTAATATTGCACGCAGGTGATGTACTAGTATAAAGGCGACTTTTGGCTCCTTCCCGTTTTTGATTTTAAAAAATTCATTTTTTTGCGCTCCAAGCGGAGATGTTCTCGCATTGTTTTGTGCAGCCCTGTATATGATGTATATAATTTATGCATACTAAATAACATATGAAAAAAATTAGTTAAATATAAAAATGCCTACCAGAATGTAAAAGCACTTCCAACAATTATTGCTCATAGACAATAGTGTAACCAAATTGAACCCCGTGTCCCCGTAAATGAACGATAATTGTTATGTGTACCATATTCTATGTAATAAGCATCTCGTAGTGCACCTCAGTGATGAGTGATGTATATCAATCTCAATATGTTTTAAGTACTTTAAAATCAAATTAAGCTAAAAATTGCTAATAGTGATTAAAAAATATCCTTATTTAGATCAACATACGTTTCATCGCACAGACGGCTATATTTTCAAGATCGTTCTTGATAGAAATATTTTCGCAATTTTTTTTAAAAAACAAGAACTTGGTGAATAATATCATGAGACTTCATGTATAGTGAAAACCAGTACAAAAATAAAATAAATAAAAATGGATATTTGTGAACGTGAATTAATTTCTACTATTGTTACTAAACCTGCACAGCATCTCTTTCCAAATTTTAGGTAACTCAAGGGAGACTGAATCATTGCAAATATTCTCAATGCGTAAAAATATATCTATTGATTCTCAGATAATGGATGGTAAATGAAATCTTGACGGATAAATTATTTTGCTATTTTCAAAATCAATCTGTAAAGGTTCTTTGCTGCATAATATGGCCAAAGCTGTAGTTCTCTTGTTGTATTTGATGTCTGCTATATGTTCTTTGATTCTAGTTTTAAGTTTTCTGCTTGTCATACCTATATAAAATTGCATTGTTCCATCACTTTTCGTGAAAGGTATTTATTTATAAGGGATTAAGTGATATATGATAAGTGATTATAAGGTTATAAGCGATTATCATACATATTTTCATACATATTTTTATTACTTTAAAATCATTAAAATACTCTGCAAACGACTTTTCTCCCATACATCATAATGTAAGGCAGTCTTTTGAGTGCCCCTGTAAACTAATGGCAAATGCTACGCGCTTCATTTTCAATACCGAACAGGCCATAGTAAACCACAATGACATGTATCAATTTCATGGCAGTCTTTTGAGTGCCCCTGTAAACAAATCGCAAATGCTACGTGCTTCATTTTCAATGCTGAACAGGCCATAGTAAACCACAATGACATGTATCAAGTTCATGGCAGTCTTTTGAGTGCCCCTGTAAACGAATCGCAAATGCTATGCGCTTCATTTTCAATACCGAACAGGCCATAGTAAACCACAATGACATGTATCAAATTCATGGCAGTCTTTTGAGTGCCCCTGTAAACGAATCGCAAATGCTATGCGCTTCATTTTCAATACCGAACAAGCCATAGTAAACCAAAATGACATGTATAAATTCCATGGCAATCTGGCTATATTTAAGCGAGTAAGAGCACGGACAGACAGACGAACCGCATTCATAAATGCTTTTCAAGCATGTTGAAAAGTGTTAAAAAATGCCTCTCAATAAATCGACCATTCTTCACTAACATGCAAATTAAAATCCGAAAGCAATTGTGACTGTGCAATGCGTTATTTTGTACAAGACTTTTGTAAAATGGAGAAAAAATATAAGCTTTACTATTACTACTTCCAAAGCTAAACATGAGAGAATTAACTGGATATTGGTTCAATAAATGCATCCACAACGTGAAAAGTCACCCTCGTGCGGATATCCAATGCGTGATAAAATTATTTTGACATCTCGACACCATCTATTTCACACCTAGTCTGAGGCTACTTACTAGCAAAATATAATTTTAGAAAGATCAGCAGATCTCGAGATAAATCCTATAATATTCAAAGTCCTACATTTTTGTACTCAGTCTTCCCCTGAAACTTAAGAGGGTATTTTTCACCACATCAAAAGGTAGGGGAACGTCGGGTAAAGTGGCCTTTGAGTTTTTTTTTTCTTTTTTTGCCGTGCACAGAGAGCTGTGTGAAACAATCATAACAGATGCTGCGATTTTGAAGCGGAAGACTACATTTTTCTAGTTCTGAATTCCTTTTAATGTTTTTTCGCATTTTTGATTTTAGGCAAGTGGTGCAATTTCTTGATTATAGCTAACTAATATGTATGGTTATAATTATTTTCTCTTATGTTGTTTGATAAGTGTGAAATAACCTTTCACATGATGTGTGTTTCAAAACGCTAAGTCATGTAGAGTAGATACTAGGCCACAGTTTTCATAAGGTGTCATTTCGGGCAAAGTGGCTACAAAAAGATAGGACAAAATGGCCAGATGGCTACTTTGCCCGGAAACAATTTTTTATATTCATCGTTCATAACAAAATACTACTCAAAAATATTTTCTTTGAAAGAAAGAAGACAGGTCGGAGAAATAACTTCTGCTTACTCTCGAGATTCGCAGTCTGTATGTCTACTGGGGGCACTTGTATTCCTCCATTCGTCATATTGATACCCGTTACTGTTTATTTTATATCATAACGATCACTAGAACCGCCAGAAATTTTACTCAAGTGTAATAAAAATATTTTACACCAGAATTTTTATTTAAAACAATTTAACTTATTTATTTCTCTGTGGTACATATTTAACTTATTTTAGAAAGAAATTTCTGGCTCGAATCGAAATATTTTTATTTGGTACCGGTCAAAATGACCGCTATGGCGGTTCTAGTGTTAATACGCTTAAAATATTACAAAACATAACATTTATGTTAACTTTTGTTTTGCTTGCATTTATTCCAACTGTTTTCCTTTGCAACTAAAATATTGGGAGCGGAATATGTTCATTTGATCTAATCTAGCAATAAGATGAATAGTTCGCAATGTGTTAATCTCAGTTTAGTTTTTCACATATTTTTTTCTGCGTAATGTTTTTAACACTTTCCAACAAAGTTGAAAAGTGTTTATGCTCTCGGTTTGTCTGGCCGTTTGACAACGCTCTAACTCCCGTAAATATACCCTGATTTTCATGCAATTGATAAGCGTTATTTAGAATCACCAAAGCATGTTTGTTATTGTATATGAAGTATGTGGGATTAATAGTTCATTTACAGGGGCACTCAAAAGAATTCCGTTACAATATGGTCAATGGGGAAAAATCGTTTGCAGTGTATTTTAATGACATTGCGCTATTTCAAATGTATTAAAATTCATATAAATCACTGAATTTCACTACAAGATTATTACTGTACAATAGGGCAATAACAATATATACAGAGCTGATCAAAGAACTCGGATAATTTCCCGATTGTAGATGGGAACAGCTGAAATTGGGTTTTCAAATGTGTTATGCGTTTCCATATGGTTGAAATAGACATAACGTTCTAACTTATTAAACGCTGTAGTTTTGTACCGTGATTCTGAATGTGTTGAAAAGTGTTTCATAATCTATGCTTGACGCATTGTTTTTTTCTTTCTTGTTTAATTTAATATCTGAAACAATTTTACTGAAAATAGAGTTTTCATGCAATACGAGCACAGGAACATTCATTTTCTCATTACCCTGCCATATTTTTTTGAGAAAATTTACATATTTAATGAATTAGTTACTTGGTGGCGAGGCCGTTACATTTACGTGATTGTTCAGACATAGAAAACAATCTAAAATCATAGAATCGTAAAAAACTTGCGAAAGAATTAATGGAAATTTTTGACTTGAAAATTGCTCATTAACGAAGAATGATCCAAATATTAATAGTAATAATCATATATATTATTTCTGATGTCAACCTGCCCCCTTTTTATGCTCACACAAAACGCACAACGATGAATGAAGTATCATACGAAATATTTTTAAATAGGTTTTTGACATAGTATATTCGCATTTCGTTAAAACACGTTGCTTTATTAAGAATTGCAGTATTTAGAAGTTAACGAAAAAGTATCATGAAATAACTTTAAAGATTGCAGTGCGAAAGCTTGGCACGTGATGATAATAATGTACTCATTGGCCTGTATTTGTGTCTACAATAGCAGTACATTATGTTTTTCAGAATTGAGATTTAAGTGCTTGGAGCTATTATAAGACGAGAAAGTGCTTAAAAATGCGTGTATTTTCTTTGTGTTTTAACAGCGCTGCATTTATGCCGCAATTACCGTTTTTATGACTATGCCATAAAAAATAGCAATTGAAATTCTTCAAGAAATGAAAATCTCTGTAAAAAATCACCGTTTACTTCAACAATCAAAGGTTATTCAGATCACAGATATTTTAAATTTCAGAGAGATAACGGACAGACAATGGAGATTTGTAGACAATTGAGGATAAGCGGAAGACTCTGTCGATGTAAATAATTAGTATAAAAATAAAATGACAAACTTCTGAATCATCTAAGAAACAATTACTCTAAAAAGCGGGAGGAGTACCTATTGAGGCATCTGGACAATCGATTGTACTGGACAATTGATTGTGTAGAAATAATCTATAGTAAGCATAGTAATTGTGAGGTACTTTTTGTTTACTTCCCGGTAAATGCTTGAGTGACTTCGTTTACTTTCTTTTAAACATTTTTTCATTCATTGATTGTATCTTTGTTTATTTCATCGAAAATGTATGATTCACAAAATACCTTTTGCATATTTTTGTTTGTAATTTTTCTTTTCAAAATATATTATTATAAAAAAATCCTGCTTTAAAAGTATTCTTGTTGGCGTATCTCTCATACAGTAGTGGCATAGTAAATCCATGTGTCCACCATGGTGTCCACAACTACAAAAGGAAATATGAGCTATGTAGCTTTAAAGTTTCTTGAAAACACCAAAAACAATAAAGCACTATAGGTTTCGAAATAACTATCTTTCTACATTACATCAGGTGCAAACAAGACGTGCTGCGTCTTTGAAAACCGAAACAATATTGAAAGACTAGAGAACAGGAATTCTGCTTTTTCAGAATTTAGTGTCGACCCCGGCATTTCCATTATTTCATTTTCTTCTGATGGACTGATGGCTTCTATTATTATGAAACAGCCATTATAAATGAAGTGTTAGGTGAAGATGAAAGAGCAGTCGTAAAAAGTTAGACCTCTGACTTTCTGGTCAGAATGGGGAAAAAAAAATGGCCATAATTTTTTTGTCCATCAGAAGAAAATAACTCGGTGAAAGCGGACACTCGGTTAAGGGGAGCTCGGATATTCGGGACTCTACTGTAGCTCAGTTTTAAGACTTAAAATACGCGATTTTATTTTATATAAAGCGACGTCATCCGAATCCGCTGAAGAATTCCTCATTTACGATCCAATCATAAACATCTACAATAAAATATGGGTAGGACGTCACTATCTCAGAATAATACACAAATGCAGGAAAAAGAAAGAAATTCATTATTATTTTTTCAAAATAGCACGTATCTTAATTACTTTTTTTCGAGTTTTTATGAGAAAGTGGCAACAAAAAGATATAACTGCTATTTTTCAACTATTTTTCCTTTACTTTCTACAGAAATGGAGTACTTGAGTTGCCAAAATGAAACAAATGTCGCTAAAAGCTACAAAAAAAAAAAAAAAAAAAAAAAATGAATATCGCAAATATAAATGGAGATACAGTTTTCAAACAAAATGCATTTAAAAGACCTTTTTTTTTTCCAATACGACGGTATAAAAGTTGAAAATGTGCAATGCTTAGAAGTTTTAAAAATTGTTAAAGAGTATTTAATCGTAATGCTTTGTTTATTGCTAGCGTCTGTAAGGTAACGTTATTTTTTGTAGACAAAATAAGCTGGGAGAAAGAAATAGCATTCCGGGGGCTAAAAATGGAAGAGAAAGGGGCAGATATAAGCATCATACGGCCACCCTTACAACTTGCAATATCCTACATACCCCTACTTACTTTATGCCCCTTATCAGTAAGCCATCATATATTTTTGATAATAAAAATACTTTTAATTAGTGAATCGGTGATTTATATATAAACACAGAAACATTTGTATAGTCTCATATTATCTTTTACTGGAAGTAAACTGCCTTTATTTAGAAATTTTGATTTAAGAACTACACACTATAAATACAGTTTAAATTACTATAAATACTATACTTACTATAAAATCATTACTATACTTATAATATATATAGTACATATAATAAGTATATGTATATACATTGCGTAAAAAAAGTAGAGGGACACTAGCCTTTTTTTCTAAAAAAAGCACAACTAATTACGTTAGTGCAAAATTCTTTATTTGCGTAACATTTTACGCAAAACTAAATGAATATAAAATCATAGTAATCAAAAATAAATTACGAAGAAAATTTGATTTTCATAACATAGTTTCTGTTGCCTACATGAAACTCTGTAAAAAAAGTAGAAGGACATATAAATATTTTATATGAAAATTAAAGTAATAGTAAGAAGTTTTCTTTCCATTTGCCTTTATGGCTTGAAAGACTCTGTTTGGCATTGAATCATTGAGTGTTTACATTTTACTTTAATAAAAATTGTCCCAAACATCGTTAAGTGCATTCTGAAGCTCAACAACAGATTCATACTGTTTTCTTTCATTGTATGCGCGACGAAATAATGTCGCCCATATGTTTTCAAATACGTTCAAGTCAGGGCTTTTAGCTGGCCATGGCAAAACACAGACCTTATTTCTGTGCAATCAATTTTTAACACCAATAGCCGTGTGAATCGGTGCTCTATCTTGTTGAAATATCCAATCTGCATCACCTAATTCTGTACCATAACGAAGAAGTTCAGATTCCAACAATCAGATGTAATCTTTGTGGTTCTATCTACCATTCTAAAAGACCAGACTCGTTCTTCCATCATATCCGACTGCTAGCCAGACCATCAAACTTCATAAATCAAACTTCATATGTCGAGTGGAATAAAATTCTTCCTCATTCTCGATTCAAAGACAACAGAACTGATATTCATCAGGACAATATAAATTGAACTTTTTCACATCTGGGTAAATGACAGAAGTCCATTCCGTGGTGCAAGCCATGTGATCTTGCCCAAAGTGTGATGTCCAAGTTAAGCGGTTAGCTATGTGCATTTTTGTCCACTTGGATGGTGTTGTCTCTTCTTGAAAATGAAGTCTTTGGACTTTATTATTGTTGGAAAACGTCACAGTGTAAGTGATTTTATGTCCAACATCACCTCGCTTGTGAAATGACAATTTCCTCGTGAAATATGCAACGCGTTTTTTTTAGTTGTGAAATATGTTCCAAGATGGCGACACTTCCCTGAGTTATGGTGGCGTAAGATCACAAACTAGCGAAGGATTGTGTAAAAGACTTTTGTTTCGAAAAGGCGACAACAGATCGCAGTGTAGTAGAGATCCGCACTTTAAAATATTTGGAGATCGTAAATTATTACCAGGTTCAGTTTCTTTGCATTCGCTGGAGTCTATAAATAGCTGTAGGCTGTGATCAGTGTAGAAATAATGCTTTTAAATTGTTTTTTACGAAATCTGTTTATTTGGAGCAACTATATAAAATTAAAGCATTTTCATACAGAAATGGATAGGGATGGTGCCTGATAGAATTTCTAAAGACGATTTTTTTACATGACTGAGTTCATGAAGTGCCAGGGAGCAATTCCCAATTATTCTGTAATATACACATTGGCATCAAACAATTGACGAAAAGAGCACATGAAAAATGAATGATGTCATATGAGAAAAATTATCTGTTACCTTTGGACAATGAGGAGAACTTTTGAATTGTGTGGCAGGGCCACCAGCATAGCAGTCCTAAAAAATAAGCCAAAAAGAATTCGAACGCCAATTCGTACGTTAAGAGGAAAGTTTTGAGAACATAGCGTTAAAGACAATACAGACCGCATTTACTGGAAATGTTTATGATTTAACAAGGAAGTCATACGCAAAAATTAAGCAGAGATCAAAGAGTTATTTCTACTGGCCGAAAGCAAAGTCGATCTTTATTCTTTTTTTTATCTAGTCAGCGTGAATAATCACCTAAATGAATTCTATGAATGCGAGAGCCGATTTAGTGGTAAAGGCATCTGTTAAATTTCTTTTCTTTCTTTTCTTTTGGAGGAAAGTTACAATGGGAACTGAAATAAAAGTTAGGATAAAATGAATGAGTAATTAAAGATTAGTTTTAACTGAAATTTAGAGAAAGGAATAATTTAAGAAACATATATGTGATTCCACATCACATATATCTCCCCTTCAATCAACGAAAAGAATGTACATAAAGGGCGTGAAATCAATTTTCATATGCTCTTAGGGGTACATTATGTATAGGGCAGTCATGCAAACGAAATCAGATATGTTCAAATTAAAGCAACAGCAATTGAACTTCTCTCTAAGTAGGCAACCATCCTAAAATAAAAGTATATCATGATATAAATATATTGGTACCATAAATTTTGTCAAATACAGATGACATTATATATTGTTTCTATTTAGAAACAGCTGCAGCAACATCAATAAAATTTGTGATCACTTTTCAATTCGCCATATTCAGACGATGACCTGTATCAAAAATGTACACATACAAATAAAACAAACATTAGGCCTAAGTCCACAGGTCAGTTGCCAACTGGCAATAAATTCAAAAATGTTTCTCATAATAAACATTAAATATGTGTATTGACCAATACTATAATTATAATAAAATACTCGAGTAATATAATGCAACTAAACACATACTATTAAACACAGATAAACAAAAACATAATACAAATAACCAAGTATTCTGAAATAATGTCCATAATAATGAGTAAAAGCATATATATTTTTTAATTTATATCTTCCTGGTGTTTTTTTTTTTTTGTCTCACAACATTGATTTTAAACAAACGTGTACATAAGGTGACAGTCCAAGAAATGCTATCTAATCAGGATATGAAAAAAAAATTAGCTGAAACACTGCCATAAGCCATTTAATTCACGTGACAACTGTGTTGTTGTGTGTATATTTATTAAAATGTATTTTTTTTTAAGACCTGAAACATTAAAATTTTGAAAATGAAATTTGCAATTTAGAGAAGACATTGAATTATATTGACTATCAAAACAGTATTGTTATGTAAACTAAGAAAAAAAATCCACATAAAATATTATTCGGTATCACCCATAAAATACCTTTACTGAAAACAGTTACTGATTAATGGAAGACGCTGAACATTTACGTAGAAAGTGTAAAAGATGCTAGACATATGTGAAAAAACAAAAGTAATATGTAAACCGATAAATAATCTCAATAGAATGCACGGTTGGTATAAACACAAAATAAAAGACTTGCAATGACCATTAAGCAGGAGTATAACAGTGTCTTTGCTTATAAAAATTGACAATATACCTTCACTGAAAAGTAGTGTGAAAACATTGATAGGTATGCAATTTTTTTCTTTATCGTCTTGACTGGCGTGTACCGTTTACCGATGTGTATAAAATTGACTGGGGTGTAAGCTTTTTTGAAAGTGCCATGAGCAAACGTGTAAATACCTTGTACAAATTATAAGAGAACAAATATTGCGTTAAAGGTGAAAAAAAAAATGTGTGAATTTTGGCAGATGTAGTAAAAAAATTGCACTTTGATAGAATTTTAAATAAAGAAGCAGTAAGCTCCTTAGGTATAATGACAATACAGATAGTATGTGTATAAGTATACATTAACTGAAAAACAAACTATTAATGGTCGCGTATGTGGCGTGAAGTACTACTGTATATCATGCGTACCCAATTGAGAGTAAAAAAAATTTGAAGAAGCAAATGTAAATCATACATAAACATCAACATATGTTATGCAGAAAAGTGTATATATCTATCTGAATTATGCCAAAATGTAATGAAATTTGCATGTGTAAACAGGAAAACATGGAATAATTGGTAACACTAGTGCAAGTGGGAAGGAAGCAACTTGAGCTGTATTGAATCATTCATAACAAATGAAAATTTAAAAGAAACGACCAATGTATTCTAAACAAATGACATAAAATATTCCAAAAACTGCACTGAGGACCACTAACCAAACAACTGCACATGTAATTAATATGTTTGTAAGTACCCGTAAGGCATGGTAACGTTACGGCGACGTCGTTGTGAAGTCACACTGTGACTTTGTGACCGTCGATGTGAAGTCACAGTGACTAGAATGTGAGGTCGTTATGGCCGTTTTAGAGCTCATTTGTGACGTCACATTGTGACCAATTTGTGAAGTCACGGTGTGACCAATTTGTGAAATATGTGTCATTTGTGACGAAATTGTCATTAACACTGTGATGATTCTGTGACGACAGTGACAATGTTGTGAAGTCACATTTTGACAATTTTGTGAAAATTGTGTAATTTGTGACGATTTTGTCATTATTTTTGTGACGAATATGTGACTACAATGACAATGTTGTGACAGCGTTAAGATGCAATAAATTTATTGAAAAATGAAATCGCTATTCGAGTTCAATCAATGAACTATGACAATGGAGGCAGGAGTGATTATGAGTAAAAGAAAATTCTGAAGTTCGCAGAAAAATTTCAGAATGTTTTTTTCACGATACTTTGTCGAAATTTACGTTTTTTTCGAAATCCTTCGGTGAAATTCACCTTATTTGTACGATTTATTGACAAAATGTCATGTTTTTTCAGTATCATTTGACGAAATTCGCTTTTTTTTCGCTATGCTTTAACAAAATTTGCTTTTTTTCACTATGCTTTGACGAAATTTACGTTTTTCTTCAATCTCTTGACGAAATTGTGATTCTTAGATGAAATTCACGTTTTTGTCCACGACAATTTGAAGAAATTTAGATTTTTTCGCGATCGTTTGACAAAATTCGCCTTTTTGCGCGATTTATTTACAAAATTTCGCCTTTTATGCGGTCCATTGATGAAATTCACGTTTTTTCTATAATCTTTTGACAAAATTTGCTATTCTTTGATGAAATTCGCTTTTTTCCCACGATTTTTTGACGAAATTTGCATTTTTTCGCAATCTTTTGACGAAATTCACGTTTTCCTTCAATCTCTTGACGAAATTGCGCTTCTTAGATGAAATTCACGTTTTTTTCCACGACCTTTTGAAGATATTTAGATTTTTTTCGCGATCGTTTGACAAAATTTGCCTTATTTACGCGATTTATTTACAAAATTTCGCCTTTTATGCGGTCTATTGATTAAATTCGCGTTTTTTCTACAACCTTTTGACAAAATTGCTATTCCTAGGTGAAATTCGCTTTTTTCCACAATCTTTTGACGAAATTTGCATTTTTTCGCGATCCTTTGACGAAATTCACGGTTTTTTTTTCAATCTCTTGACGAAATTGCGATTCTTAGATTAAATTCACGTTTTTTCAACTACCTTTTGAAGAAATTTAAATTTTTTTTCGCGATCGTTTGACAAAATTCGCCTTATTTGCGCGATTTATTTTAAAAATTTCACCTTTTATGCGGTCCATTGACGAAATTCGCGTTTTTTCTACAAAATTTTGACAAAATTTGCTATTCTTAGATGAAATTCGCTTTTTTTCCATGATCTTTTGACGAAATTTGCATTTTTTCGTGACCCTTTTACGAAATTCACCTTTAACCAATCTATTCTTTCTTTTCTATAAACATCATAGCAAGTATAAAAAACTTTTGAGAGTAAAAGAATAATTAGGTAATATTTTCTCATTCTGCTTTTGCAATAATAAATTTACAGCAAATTGGAGCTAAAGAAGAAGGAAAGAATGATATCTGCTCAACAACTACAGTATTTACTCGCGTAATAGTCGCACTTTTTCTGCCAATTTTTCATTCTGAAAGTCTAAGTGCGACTATTATGCGGGGAAATCTACTACACAATATTGCACACTCTAATGCTAAAATATTACTGGTATAAAAAAAAACACATTATAATAAAGTTAGTAACTTATCAAATGTTTCCAATCTATGTGCTGTTTATTAAATACCATTTTTCTTTTTATGGTAATATTTTTATAGACGTAAAATTTACAAATAATCTTTGTTAAAATTTTGACAAAAAATTCTCATAATAAATCACTTTCACTGAAGGTATCAGTACCACTATTGTAATATGAATCGGTGTATGAAGAATCTCCGTCATTCCATAAAATGTCATCTTCACTTCTGTCCAAAGCGTCGGAGATTAATAGTATTATTCCTTTGTACAAATGCAAGATGAGCTGCAAACCATATTTGCTTGTTTTGTTATTTGTGCCACTAACTAAATTATATTTATTTGCTGTTTTTATTAATTCTGAAATTACTTACTGTTCCATCTAGGCCATTTTTTAAAGTTGCAGCACCCTGCTCTCTTTAAAATGGGCGAAATACATCCTTTTTTAAAAAAATGAAATTCTCCTTTAGTTGCAATCGGAGATTTCTTGTAAAAAACTTCCCCATACCACAGTATTTCTAAATCAGTGTGCCCAAGACCTTGCAAAAATTATAGAACTTTATTTCTTTAGAAAATACAAGATATTGTTAAATCATGTCATTATTTAATTGTATTTTTCAATTTGTAATTCATAAAATCCTTAAAAATTAATGTCACTTTATTTATCATATTAACAAATTATATACTTTTTTCTTATAACATTACTAAACACATTACTAATATTACATTTACTCATGAAGCTCTGTCATCATGCTCTGATTTTACTGAACTAGCACCTCTTTTTAATACATTTGACTAAAAACACCAAAAAGCATTTTTATATGAAAAATATCAATTATTTATTCAAATAAAGTTTTGAAATTCAATAGCGGTACTTTCATATTAGCAACATTCCAAGAGTTTATAGTCGAAGAAATCGCCAAAGATTTTGCTACCTACAGCAGTTTCTTTTTATATATATATATATATAAATTCTAATAGTTTTAGTAGTTTAAGCGAGCTGTTCGATTACATGTTTATTAAATTTGTTTTATTTATGTACAATTTTTGATGAAGTTTTTAATTTACTATAAAGGTTTTAGAATAACGTGTTGTGAAAATTTTATATATACAGTCTGTTACAAATGCATGTAACCATATTTACTATTAACTTTTACATGACGCAGTAAAATAAAAAATAATGAAAATAATATAAAATAGTTAGCTATTTTTATGTGAATAATGTATAAAAATTCAAACCATAAGCACAAAATAAAAACACACATTGATTCATTATTACTATTATTATTTTATTTACAGGGATTAGATAATTACAAATAACAAGCCCCCTTTAACCCACATTGTACCGCTGTCCTATAAATAGGACAGCTAATAAAACATTTTTTAAAATAAAATTGGTAAGGATTTTTTGGATGCATTTTGTTATGACGTCTTTAAAATACATAAAAATATAACATATAAACAAAAAAAAAAAAAAAAAAAAAAAAAAAAACAAGTAACCAATTAAAATTTAATTGAAAAAAATCTATTTAAAAAATTCTTTAAGAATTGTGATCTTATAATCTAGAATTTTACCGTTATTATTATCTTTTTATTGGAGAAATCATAGAGTATTTTTGTACAACAGAAACAGTTTTTTAAAGTAAAATAAAATATTTGCTCATAAAATTATTTTATGTATGCATTTTATATGTCCTTACTATGTGTCCTACTAATATGTCCTGTTTAAAGGACAACTAGTTACTTAAAAAATTAAAAACTTTTTTTTCAAAATTTTGCTAGTATCTACTTAATTACACAATATTAATGATGTAATTGAAGTTTTAAAATTTTTCAAAAATATTTAATCGGTGTGCTTCAATATGGGTTAATCAGTCTGTTTTCTAATAAAGTGTAGAGTATAACTATTTTGAAGTTTATGCGTATAAAATCATTCAAGAAGTAAAATATTAAAAGTATCCAGAAAAAAAAAATAATGAAATATATTTTACATTTTAGCTTCCTTCATTCAAGTACATGGAT
Source organism: Maratus speciosus (assembly GCA_963932465.1). Lineage (NCBI taxonomy): Eukaryota > Metazoa > Arthropoda > Arachnida > Araneae > Salticidae > Maratus > Maratus speciosus. Next base: position 389,797,110 of record OZ010795.1, read on the forward strand.
ATGTTTTTAATAATTAAAATATTTCAATAAAACCATATTTAAATCCTCACTGGGTTGCATAATTTCTATATTTATCAACAAATTGAGACACCGGTTTACGTTGAAAACTTTTCGTTCATAATGTTTAACTGAAAAGTTCTTACCAACTAAGGATATCTCTTTATAAATTTTTATAACTTTTGTCACATCTAATAATATTTATTGACACTGATTTTTCCCTCTTAATACTACATTTGCATGATATCCTTTAAATAGTACTTCTCCATTAAGTAAAAAAATTCTTATTTCTTTTAAATAGACTATCTTCTTTTCTTCTGAACATATATTAATTTTTAAATAAAAATATGCAACGCAAATTGCTTGAGACTATCAAAAAATTTTATTCCATAAAAAGGCCTTTTTATTTAGTACGTTAAATACATTTAAATATTTGGTAATTATGTTAAACTTTGATTATAATATTTTTATATGTCATTTTAAAGTTTGAGAAAATATGTGATTTTATCCTATAATATTTTAAAAGAAAACAAATCTGATTAAAATAAATTTATATAATTGATTTTAATCATCTGATTAAAATTGTTGATAGACAGTTATTTATTTCAAAAAATTAAATATTAAATCTACTAAACTTTATTAGGTTAATGAAATGTCTATATACTAAAATCGTTATAATTTAAAGAAAAGCAAACTCTGGAATAAAATATTTTCCATACCTTTTTTTTTTCCCTTAACGTCGTTCTTTAAATTCCGATGTAATCCATGTTTTAGGAAGAACAAATTTTGGAAGTAGAAAATATGTGTTCAATAATACATACAACAGCAATGATGGGAATCATTTAAACCACACCAAAGCTGGTGTAAATATCTCAAACTCATACTTTTGTCTAAAGTATTATCTTGGGATGATTATTCCTATGAATTTTTTAGGTTAAATGTTTATATCTGACAGACTGCATGTTCATAACGCTACCTATTGTCCAGCAAAAAACTCCATCTGCCTGTTCTAAAGATTAAACGCAGTATAGTTTTATCGTCTGCGGTTTTTAGCGCTGTTTTGTTTATGAAAGCAAGAACAGATGGCTTTTCCGTTCTTATAAATTTATATGACATAAAGCATACTTCCAATTAAAATTTCTCGTTTCTAGAATTTTTTGATGCATTTAACTTTTTTTTATGTGTTTCAAAATAGTTAAAGTTTTAAGTTTTGTAAAGCTACTGTCGAATATGACAGTAATTAAACTAATATTGGGAGTGTAACAATTTAAAGAATGTTTAAATTTTTAGAGTATTTAAAATTCATTTTAATATGCAATAGTGCAAGGTCTTTTGAAAATAGAAAATTAAAGTTTATATTATAGGTAGTAAATGCAACATAAAAAAAGAAATAAAATAACTGGAGAAATAATGTTTTTAGTGGGGGAGGGGGGGGGGATCAGGCAGTTGTCATTTTTTTCTATTTTAATTTCCTGTAGAATAAAACATCTTGTAAGATAACAGTATTTTTCAAAATAAATTTCCAGAAACGAAAAACATATAAATAAATATGAATAATTAATTACGTCACGTGTTTTGCATATATTTTTTATATTTTATTTTATATTCGGAAAAAGTTAAATTTATTTAAAAAGTGTGACACAAGTAGCCAAATTTATTTTTTAAGAATTACTACTAAAAATAACTAAACACTAGCAGAAAAGTTTATTACTGAAAATATGCAAGTGTTTTTATTTATATAATAAAACATTGCTTTTTTGCAAAACTCCGTCCCTTCCCATGCCCACACACAAACAAATCTTTGCTTTCTCCACCTGTATATTAATTTCTGCCATTTCCGCTGATAAGAATAATTTATAGATAACAAACCAATTTCCCGGATTATAGAATACAGGGTAAAAACATTTTTTTATTATTGAAATCTCTACAATTAATACATTTTTCTATATTGACCACTAATAACCCCCCAAAAACATTTCTATAAGAAAAATATCAATTATGTATTCAAATAAAGTTTTAAAATTCAATAGCGATACTTTCATATTAGCAACGTTCCAAGAGATAATAGTCGAAAAAATCGCCAAATATTTTACTATTTACAACAGTTTTTTTAATTCAAATAGTTTTAATAGTCTAAGCGAGTAGTTAGATTACGTGTCTATTATATTTGTGTTTTATTTATGTACATTTTTTGATGAAGTTTTTAATTTTGTTGTGGAATATTAGCCGGCAACAAACACTGAATTATTTTTATTGTTTGAAGTGGGAAGTTTTAATCTTAACATATGTTTTGTCACACTGTGAGTTTACAACATGGTAGGGTTTTTTGTCACATAATGAGACGTACGTTACATGTAGTGTCATAACAATGACGTCACAATTTTTTTAAAATTGACAGAAAAATTTTTTTACGGTAAATAACATGTTTTGAAGAATTTTTGTAATTTTTAAAAGTTTTCTAAGAAGTTCACATATCAGTCACAATGTGACGTCGCTTAGTGGTGGCATTTTGGTCACAGTTGTGACGTGACCACAGTGACTTACAGTGACGTCACAATGACGTCACTGTGACCATGCATGCTATGAGGGTAACTTCATCTGAATAGCATGCTACAAAAATATACCTTTGTAAGAAAAACCACTGTAAAACGATGTAGAAACCATTGTAGAAACCTTTTGTAAAAAAAATATTTTGTACTTGCTGCATGCCAAGCGACGTTTTTGTGAGTGAGGGTCATTTGCGAAAATCCAGAAGTACACCAAAAGAGAAAAACCTTTGTAAGAAAACTCAACGTTGTAATATTGGTAAACCAATGAACATTCGCATAAACACTGCGTGTAAAAAAAGAAAGTGCAATTGATGATCAGAAAGACCTACAAAGAAACAGAATATCTACACCAAGTTATGACCAAAAAGACGTAATATTTTTTGAAATCATGGTGACCGCAATGCAAAGTAAGTATGAAAATGTAATCTAAAATAATAAAAAAGTAACTAAGTATACCTATATGTGATTTTTTTAAAAAAAATATGTACATCAGAAAGCAAAGCAAGAAAAGTAGACAGAAAATAAAGGAAAAACATTTGAGATCCACCGCTGAAGTCTTACTGGCAATTAGGGCTTAACCACCAGAAGAAAACTAACAGTAAATCAAAAATGTGAAATTTGGAGTCATTCATCTATTCCTGTCGACCTGAAACAGTTGAATGAAAGAAAATCCGAGACAAGTGTATTGCACGAAGAACACAGACCATGAAATAATTGACATTAATCAATCTTTAAATAGCAATGTTTCAAAATTTGTATATCCTAAGAAAACAAATATATTTGTGTAAGAAAAATGTATGAGAAAAAAAAAACAAACCCTATTAATCGTTTACGTTTATTTTATGAATAAACGCATGCGAACAATGTAAACATTCACGGTCGAAGGGAGCGAAGAAAGCCATGTATCGCATAAAGTTAAGTAACAAAATGTGTAAATTAATGAATAAGAATTAACCTTGCACTAGCATGCCTGAAAGGAGGATGTATGTATAAGTTATGTTGTACGTTGAAAAAAAAACTGTTTTTGCTTAAAATAAAATCTAAATGTATCACAAAAAGGAGAAAAAGCAGGGTGATTTATGTCTAAAGACTTCTTGTAAGTACGGTTATGTGCGATGCAGTTAATACATCTTGAAATATTTTTACAATTAACTGAAGTGTGAGATTCACCGCAATTAGCACATGCCAAATCATATACACAAACTTTTGCCAGATGGCCTAGCCGTTGGCAATGGAAGCAACGTTTTATATTAATAAATGGCCTGACAGTGTAATCAATAGAATTAATATTTAATTTACCATGTTGAATTAAGGAATTAGCAATCCATGATGTAACACTAATAGTCCAATTGTATTTTACACCTTGTCTTAATTTATGTTTTCTTCCAAAGTGAATGGCAGGAATGGTGTTGCCAATCATTTCATTTATAGCTATCATAATATCTGGCACACCTATATTATCATCAACACCCAATAAAATTATTTTTGTGCAGTCAGAAAAATCCCTATCTGGAGTTTTGTTCTCACAAAACTTTAAAATGTAATCAGGTACTGAAATAAAATTAAGATTTTTATTTTTTGAGAAGTCAGAAATAGTTGTACCAGAATCTGTGTCTGTTTGAGTTTTAGCATTATCTAAAATTTTGGAAGACGAGTCTTTAACATTAGAATTAAATTTCTTATCTTTAACTTTAATTATATTAAGTGGTTCATCCAAGTTAGGTCCATCAATGTCGCATTGAACAGCTATGTCATTATGCGTAGACTGTTTGGACGAGGTAAGTGTCCTTACCTTTTCAAATAACAGCTTATTTACTCTTTGTAAATCGTCATTACCTTTTTGTAAAACATTCCACTCTGATTGAACACTACCCATCAAATCATTTAAAATATTAAATTTAAATTCAATTTCTTTTTGATAAGAATTAAACTTCTGAACGAGTTCAGGATTAGCCTCATTTAAAATAGGGTCAATTAATGCCTGAACATCTGTAACAATAGTTTTAGAATATCTGTTAATAGTTTCACTTAAACTACTTAAACATGAAATCTTAAAAGGATTAGAATCCAAACCAGTTGTTTCAGAATGAATGTTAGTTTTTGAAAACATTACCTGTGGTGCATTAGGTTTTAACTGAAAATTAAATACAGCAGAGGGCTCTTGTGTCAATTTGTGTGACTTTCTCTTACCCATCATATATCCTGAATTATAAAATACAAAAACAAATACACAAGTACCCTAACTGATAATTCCAAAAAATATGAACCTATCTAAATGCAATATAATAAATAGTAGTCGAATTTTAGATTTTTTTTTAAGTGAATATTAAAAATTTTAAATGTTAAAGATATAGCCATAAACTAATAAGTATTATACTCCACAGTTAAAAACCATGATAATGCATGTAAAAAAAACTTCTAAATAGTTATTTAAATATCGGAAAACTGCACTCTCTGTAACGGAATAATTTTTAGTGACTGCATATAGGAACAACAAACATTGCAATTATATGCATAAAAAGGGTTTTAAAATTAAATTAAAAGGGGAAAAAATAGTCAATTCAATTGACCCAATTTTTTTCTCAAATCATATTGTTTATCTTCTGTATCAAATGCATAAGAAATACTATAATACATCAAGAAAATTATCAAAAGATTTTCGTTTACCTAAATAACCTAAAATGAAAGTTCTTATAAGGCTATAGTTACTGGCGGAAAATAATCATGCATGCAAAACTTTTAAATATTATATCTTTTTTAAACAAATCTTCTTTCTTTTTGTGTCTATAATAAAAGGACAAGAAAAATTATTTGATATTCTCGCTATAGTATAATGCACTGTGAAAAATAGTTTCACTTGAATAGATATAATCAATGTGCACACTACTTTAAACATATTGATTATCTAGATAGATTTAATTATTCAAGTAAAATCATGGCTACTTTTAAGTAGAGATAAAAATACTTCCTTAATAGTACTGTACAAACACATTAAAACATAACTTACCTTTAAACTGAGAATTTATATAAATAGAGATTCGATTCAACTGGTAAAATTTTATATCCCTCACAATGAAAATAATGTCAGTAATAAATGAAATCTTTATTCATTACCAGTATTCATCTTTATCTCTCTATATATTGTTTTTTTTTTTTTTTAAATAAAACTTCCTGTCCCAAAAAAAAAAAAAAAAAAAAAAAAAATAGTTTGAAACTGGCAGCATCCTGTTTTATTATTTACTTGGAAACAAAAATATTTTAGATGGACCATTAAATTACCTAAAATTTTTAAATGAAAGTCATAATATAAAACATAAGATAAATATATATATATATATATAACTGTCAATTTGTAATACTTCAAAAGGAACTGCACTAAAATATATATATATATATATATATATATATATATAATCATTAAATAAAATGAGAGAAATGATAAAAACCTTTTTTTTAAGAAGAAGAAAAAAAAACATAAAAAAAATCCAAAAGAATGCGATCCATAAAACACTTATTCTAAATTAGTACTTATTCTAAAATACTTATTCTAAATTTTTAAAAATAGATTGTCTTGATCTTTGTGATACTTATTCGAGCCAAAAGTGAACAGTAAATAAGTATTTTGGATATCTGAAAAATGTAATTTTATCATGCTATCGTTTGGCATCTTAGTTCTTAAATAGCATTTGTAAAACTGTGATAAATTTCAAAGAAATCTAAAAGTATTTACAGCTGTTATTATTCAGGCAAACAAAATATGAGCATGAGAAAATAAAAATGCATAATCAACGACAATTGCTAAAAATTAATGTATTATTTTAAATACTACATTTTATAAAAATGTCATGTAGTCAAAATAGAAATTGAGCATTAATAATTATAAAAATATAAAATGCATATAATATTTTTCTCATACTCACATGATAAGCTGTAATTGTTTATATATATGCATATTTTCTTTTATGCTCTTCCATTTTTATAATCGATGTAACTATCAATATTTGATATTCATTATTATATTGTACCTTTCTTATGACACTTTTAACTGCTTTCATTCAATAGTTAACAGTATTATAATGAAAATGAACGTTGAATATCGAATTTGAATTCAAAACACAAAATAGGTTAATGCACTTTTTTTTGCAGAAAGGCAATATCAGCACCCACAAGTGGAAGTAAAAAAAATAAAATCAGTGTGAAAACAATACGACGTCAAACATGGAAATCTGCAGCACTTTAGAATCATAAGTAGAGAATTGACTCAGTATGTTTCTGCATAAATTTACGAATAAGTCGAAATAAAAAGCATTGATTCATCCAAAGTCGGTGAACAGAGTAACCCGGAGGCGAACTATAGGAGTCACAAATAGGCTACCGCAGCTTCCTGAGCCTACATTGGAAGGAGAGGCTGTAACAAGCGGGAGAGATTACGGCGAACATCGTGAAAAAAAATCTTGATCCGAAGAATCAGCTGAAACAGTCATAAATGACACTCGCCACTGGGATCTAACTCCATAATTATTAAAATAATGAAATCCATTAGAAAAAGTCCGGCAGCATAAATTCACAGGAAACACGGGCACTTCATACAGCAGTCAGGTAAATGGGAAGTTACTTAACAGACCACGATCCCCATAAATAATAGGTAGTCATCTATCGAGGCAATAGACATTTCAAAAATACCGGTAGAAAAGACGTCTAGAAATTCACATCCGTAATAGGCAAACAAATAAACATCAGGTAGGCTAATAAAAACAGACAGGCAGGCAGTCTAATAAACAGGCAGGCAGTCTATTAAACAGGCAGGCAGTCTAATAAACAGGCAGGCACCATCCCATAAAGTTCCAGAAAAATTTTGCGAATGCCCTGTAACGGCACCAATATTTTGTAGTAGAGATCCGCACTTTAAAATATTTGGAGATCGTAAATTATTACCAGGTTCAGTTTCTTTGCATTCGCTGGAGTCTATAAATAGCTGTAGGCTGTGATCAGTGTAGAAATAATGCTTTTAAATTGTTTTTTACGAAATCTGTTTATTTGGAGCAACTATATAAAATTAAAGCATTTTCATACAGAAATGGATAGGGATGGTGCCTGATAGAATTTCTAAAGACGATTTTTTTACATGACTGAGTTCATGAAGTGCCAGGGAGCAATTCCCAATTATTCTGTAATATACACATTGGCATCAAACAATTGACGAAAAGAGCACATGAAAAATGAATGATGTCATATGAGAAAAATTATCTGTTACCTTTGGACAATGAGGAGAACTTTTGAATTGTGTGGCAGGGCCACCAGCATAGCAGTCCTAAAAAATAAGCCAAAAAGAATTCGAACGCCAATTCGTACGTTAAGAGGAAAGTTTTGAGAACATAGCGTTAAAGACAATACAGACCGCATTTACTGGAAATGTTTATGATTTAACAAGGAAGTCATACGCAAAAATTAAGCAGAGATCAAAGAGTTATTTCTACTGGCCGAAAGCAAAGTCGATCTTTATTCTTTTTTTTATCTAGTCAGCGTGAATAATCACCTAAATGAATTCTATGAATGCGAGAGCCGATTTAGTGGTAAAGGCATCTGTTAAATTTCTTTTCTTTCTTTTCTTTTGGAGGAAAGTTACAATGGGAACTGAAATAAAAGTTAGGATAAAATGAATGAGTAATTAAAGATTAGTTTTAACTGAAATTTAGAGAAAGGAATAATTTAAGAAACATATATGTGATTCCACATCACACGCAGCACCACAGAACTTTTCTGATAGACTGATTTTAAATAGAACCTTTTTTGCTTGTTAAGCAGTCTGTATTGTTTCAAGTTTTTTTACTCTGTTTTAACTCTTGTGGGCCCCTTTTTACTTCTTCACTTGAAGGCCCGATTTTGTGAGGCCAAGACGCACGGTTTTTCGTGCGTTAACTCTTTGTCTTATGGAAGACTAAGGTCTCCTACTGGATTTCCAATGTCATTACTCTTATAGTATTCATATCTAACCCTTTTTACTTTATATTTTTTAGTGTGTGTGTGTGAACCATGTAATCAAGATATTCAAGAATTAAATAGTATTTTTTTTCTCTACAAGTGCATCTGCATTATTCAAAGAAGATATTTTTCACGATTTACAATATCTACTCATTAAATAAAAAATTTATAGGTTGTTTTCACATGAAGGAAACCAGCGTATGTCTGCTTTACCAGAAAGGTAAGAAAATAAATTTCTATTTTTCATTATTAATGAAAAAACTTTTGGTATAACAATTTTATATTTATACTGGGTCCTTAGCTTCACGCTAATCGCGAACTCACCCTTTCTAGATATTTTAATAGATTATGAAGGCTGAGTTGAAAGGGAAAGTAAATAAATAAAAAAAAACCCCAGTAATAAAAATTTGTTTATCTGATTGTGATAAAATGATGAACAAGATGCACATATGAGATATGAAATATTGAAATATATACATGAAAATAAAAATAAATGTGCATGAATAAATAACGATATATATAATATCGCAAAAAGAGTATTATTGTGAACGAATATTGATTGATTATTGTGAATAACTGATCATTTTATTTATATTTATGAATATATTCTAAGAAATTATTTTAAGAAAGTCACAAACTTCTTATAGTAAATATATTTGTTATCAAAAAATTTATAAAACTTGAATAACACGCTATGTCTGCCACAAAAGAAATTACGGCAGTGGAGAAACTAAATGATAATAATTACAATCATTGGTGTTTCAAATTAGAAAATCTGTTAATTAAAGACGATTTATTCAAATATATAACAGAATCTCCACCTGCCACACCCGATGATACATATACTAAAAACGCGGCTAAGGCGAAAGCCATAATTTGTTTGTGCATTGAAAATACACAAATTGTGCACATCAGACATTTGACATCTCCCAAAGAAATTTGGGAAAGATTAAAAAGTGTTCACCAAAGGGCGAATTTATCATCCAAATTATTCCTTTTGAGGAAACTATATTCGCAAAGGCTCAATGAGGGCGGAGACTTAAATCTACATATCAACAATATTTTAACTATCCGCGACAAACTCGCTGCCATTGGAGAGCTCATAAATGATTCGCACATCGTGGCTCTTATGCTTTGCAGCTTGCCTCAGTCATATGCTCCTCTTATAACGAGCATGGAGGCTAGAGACGAAAAGGATCTAGACCTCGAGTTTGTAAAAAACAAACTCATCGACGAGTACTCTCATCGAATCGAATACAAAAACACCAGCACACGACCAAGGGACACAGCATATAAAATTATAAATAAAGGAAACAAAAAATATTGCAGCTTCTGTCAACGAGATGGGCACGCTCGTTCAGAATGTTACAAATTGAAAAACAAACAGAAAAACAATTACCAAAGAAGTGAAAATTATAACAGTAATAAATTTAACAACCATGCCAACTTTAAAGCCAATTCGGTAAACACCAAAAATCAACACAATGGTAGTAAAACCGACTCCTCGAATTTTTGTTTCAACAGCAAGTCAAATATAGAGGATGAGGTCAACCAATCGATCATTCCTCTCTTCCCAGTGGAAAACAATTTTGAAATTGAGTCAGTAAAAATTAACCAAACACAAACAACAGATCCAAACACATATATCACTGACTCGGGTTGTACCAGGCACGTTGCATCAGCAAAAACAAATTTTGCTACATTCACAGCCGGGAATTTTGGGAATATAACAATCGCTAATGGAAAAAGGCTTAATTCGGAAGGTATGGGCGACGTAAAAATAAAAACAGACAAAAACCACTACATTACACTAAGAAACGTCTTATACTGTCCAGAACTAAAGGGCAATTTATTGTCAGTTAAGAAAGCCACTGAAAATAATATAAAGGTAATTTTCGAGAAAAATGCATGTTTATTTGTCAAAGATGATAATATAATCTTGACAGCTAAATTAAATGATAATCTCTACGTATTAAACCCTGAAGATGATTACGGCTATACTATAAGTACTCAAACTTTCTGTAACAATACAAATTGTATTTCATTGTGGCACCGAAGACTCGGACACAAAAATTTTGATGATATTAAATACCTTGTTAATCATGAATTAGCCAATGGGATAACAATTAACAAATGTAAACATGACACGCGATGCACCAAGTGCATTGAAGGAAAACTTTCCGCTCTGCCCTACCCTAAAGTAGCCACAAACAGAAGCAAAGACATCGGTACCTTCGCACATTCCGATATATGTGGCCCCATGAATACTGAAACGATAGGAGGGAAAAGGTACTTTATAACATTCACGGATGATTATAGCAGGTACACAATAACATACTTAATCGCGCATAAATCGGAAGCCGTTATCAAACTGAAAGAATACATAGCGCTAACAAAAAATAAATTTGGCAAGTTGATAAAGGCAATAAGGTCCGATAACGCAAAAGAGTATATCAGTGACGAATTTGAAAACTGCCTGATAGAAAACGGGATAGAGCGTCAATTGAGTGTTCCCTATTCTAGCCCACAGAACGGCGTTTCAGAAAGAAAGAATAGAACGATAGTGGAAATGGCTAGAACCATGTTGTCGGACGCCAAGTTACCTAAGCAATTCTGGGGGGAAGCTGTCATGTCCGCCACCTACCTCATCAACCGTCTACCGACAAAGGCTAACAAAAATAGCATGACACCCTATGAACTTTGGCATAAAAGAAAACCCGATCTCTCGAACATCAAAACATTCGGATGTAAGGCATTTGCCTATGTCGACAAACCTAAAAGAAATAAATTAGATGAGAAAGCCATCGAGGGAATAATGTTGGGATATGATTTCAGAAGCAAGGGCTATAGGATATATACGGGTGAAAATAAAATTATAATATCTAGAACCGTAAAATTCTTCGAAGAAGGTATAAAAGATGAGGAAATTATACCCGCCAAAGAAAATCAAAACATCGAACAAACTCCCGCAGATAATATTGAAATTGATCTAGAAGAGCGCGACGATGATCAGAATAACACGCCGACCGACACATCCCTTGAGCCGAGAAGATCGCAGAGACAAAATCGTGGTGTACCACCTAACCGTTATGGAATAAGCGCAAACCTGTGTCAAATTCAGGAGCCAAAGTCATGGACAGACCTACAGAATATCAATGACGCAGAAACTAAAGATAAATGGCTAAAAGCCACTAGTGAGGAAATAGATTCTCTGAAGCAAAATAATACTTGGAGATTAATAAAACCTATCCCGGGAAAACGCGTCATAGGTTGTAGGTGGACGTTTAAGGCAAAAAGGGGAGCCAACGGGTCTATAGAGCGATATAAAGCCAGATTGGTCGCTAAGGATATGCTCAAAAATATGGAAGCGATTTCGACGAGACCTACGCACCCGTTGTAGCGCATACCACCCTACGAGCATTCTTAAACGCAGCGGTGTACAAAGATCTTAAAATAACTCACCTAGATGTCAAAACTGCTTTCTTACATGGCGATTTAGAAGAGGAGGTTTATATGCATCAGCCAGAGGGATACATAACAAAAGGGGAAGAAGATAAAGTGTGTAGTTTAAACAAAGCGATTTACGGCCTTAAGCAGGCAGCTAGGGCGTGGAACCAAAAAATAAGTAAATCTCTAAAAGAACTAAATTTCGTTGAATGCGCGTCAGACAAATGTCTGTACAAAAGAGTCCAAGATGGAAAAATCGCATACATAATAGTGTATGTTGATGACATCTTAGTCGCAGGAGACAAAACAGACACACACGAAATATACACTGAATTATCAAAGCAATACGAAATCAAAAATTTGGGTCAAGTAACACAATATTTAGGCATAAACATAAAGGAAAAAGCAAACGGTAATCTAGAATTAGACCAGGAACACAAAATAATACAAATCACAGAAAAATTCAATTTGTTAAATGGTAAGCCTACGTATACACCCATGAATACTAACTACTTTAATCTAGATCCAAACGGGAAACTAATGGGAGATAACGTAAAATTTAGACAGGCTATAGGAGGGCTTCTATACAATGCAAATTTAACTAGACCCGACATAGCATCAGTCGTTAACATCCTGGGAAGAAGGAATGAATCCCCAAGGGAAGTCGATTGGCAAGCTATCGAGAAATTAATTAGATATCTGCTTACTACCAAAGATCTTAAATTCGTCATAGATAAAACAAAACCTCCAATCCTAACGGCATATAGCGATGCCGATTGGGGGAACGACAGAATAGACAGGAAATCAACCACTGGAAACTTGTTTAAATTAGGAAATAATATATTGGCCTGGTCATCGAGGAAGCAGAGTTGCACAGCACTCTCGTCCACGGAAGCTGAATATATCGCTGCCTCTAATGCAGGTCAAGAGATTTCGTGGTTGTTAGACCTGTTAAATGACTTCGAACTGTGTCAACAACTACCCGTAACATTGTACGAAGATAACTTATCAGCCATAAGATTGACCGAAAACGAAAAGGCACAGACAAGAACTAAACACGTGGAAGTTAAGTATCACCACATCAGACATCTATGCCAGAATGGTATAATCAAAATAACTTATTGCCCATCGAAGTTAATGCTGGCAGACGTGCTCACCAAGCCGTTGCCTAAGCCTCATTTCGAGTGTTTGAGAAACAAGTTAAACATTCTACGCTCGTCGGTTTGACATAAAAAGCGGGGGTGTTGGAAAACGTCACAGTGTAAGTGATTTTATGTCCAACATCACCTCGCTTGTGAAATGACAATTTCCTCGTGAAATATGCAACGCGTTTTTTTTAGTTGTGAAATATGTTCCAAGATGGCGACACTTCCCTGAGTTATGGTGGCGTAAGATCACAAACTAGCGAAGGATTGTGTAAAAGACTTTTGTTTCGAAAAGGCGACAACAGATCGCAGCACCACAGAACTTTTCTGATAGACTGATTTTAAATAGAACCTTTTTTGCTTGTTAAGCAGTCTGTATTGTTTCAAGTTTTTTTACTCTGCTTTAACTCTTGTGGGCCCCTTTTTACTTCTTCACTTGAAGGCCCGATTTTGTGAGGCCAAGACGCACGGTTTTTCGTGCGTTAACTCTTTGTCTTATGGAAGACTAAGGTCTCCTACTGGATTTCCAATGTCATTACTCTTATAGTATTCATATCTAACCCTTTTTACTTTATATTTTTTAGTGTGTGTGTGTGGAACCATGTAATCAAGATATTCAAGAATTAAATAGTATTTTTTTTTCTCTACAGGTGCATCTGCATTATTCAAAGAAGATATTTTTCACGATTTACAATATCTACTCATTAAATAAAAAATTTATAGGTTGTTTTCACATGAGGAAAACCAGCGTATGTCTGCTTTACCAGAAAGGTAAGAAAATAAATTTCTATTTTTCATTATTAATGAAAAAACTTTTGGTATAACAATTTTATATTTATACTGGGTCCTTAGCTTCACGCTAATCGCGAACTCACCCTTTCTAGATATTTTAATAATTATATAGTTATACACAGTTTGACATGACACATGTGTTAGTCCTGCTTGTATTCGAACCTTTGAAATTACAGAATCTTTCTTTTTCTGTTCTCGGATAATGTTTCTTTCATCACGAGGCGTCAGTGTTTTAATTTTCCCTGTCTTTATTTTTAGTACCATGATCCTCTGGATTTCTAAGATAGTTTAATATTGCAGTTTTACTAACATTAAGCAATTTAGCAATCTCTCTGATGCTATTACCCTCTTTTCTAAATGCTATGGCTTGGCCTTTTTGAAAATTATTTAAAGGTATTCCTTTTGGCATTCTAAAAAAAAAAAAAAAAAAAAAAAAAAACCAATCAATCTAAAAATGTCGAAATATATATATTTTTGACAAAAACAATAAAATAGTAATGATTATTTACCTTATCTACAGCAGAAGTGTCCAATAAATTCAATTTTCCAGAACTGTCCTTCTACTTTTTTTACAGTGCGATAGTTAACCAAGCTCATTTTTCTATAAATTAATTGCTGCAGCAATTTATCTTTTATGTCGTAAGAAAAGGATGTGTATAAAATGATACCCTTATAAAAATCAGACCGCAAATTTAATTCACAATTAAGTAAATTAAAAAAAATCGAGTGTCCTTCTACTTTTTTTACGCAGTGTATATAGTATTATACTTATAGTATATTACTATACTTATAAATACTATACTATATACGGTTTACTATAAATACAGTTTAAATTAAAAGAGAAATTTGGAAGAATCTCTAAAAGTAGATGTACATTCAGCCTTGGCTAAAAGTATTCAGAACCTTCATATCTTTAATAGTATATCTATAAAAGGTGTAATTAGATACAAATGTTTAACAGCATTTAATTATGGTAAAAAAATGACAGTAAACGAACAACTCAACTTTTAATTAAACTTTAAAAAACATTTCCTTTAAAAAATGAGTTTTTTTAATAATGAAAATTATAATATTTGTTGCAGAAAAGTATAAAAAACTAAGTCTTCAGCAACGGAAATTATCAAGATTATTTTTATGTTAAAAAAATTAAATAAAAAAGACATTTTTAAAAAGTATATGTAATTTTTTACTTTGTTTTACATATGTTGATAAAAATAATACAAAAAATTACATATAAAGAAAAAAATATATTATCTTTATTGAATTTCTTTAGCACATGTTTTTTTCTTTTTACTTTTTGTTGCTGAAGACTAATTTCCTTATATTTCGGCATTTTTTGCTAGAATTATTCTAATTTTTATTATTATCCATTAACTTGCATAATACAATAACGAAATTTTCCAGAAAACAAAATAGCTAAGTAATTTTTTAAAAAACTCATTTTTTAAAGAAAATGGTTTAATTAAAAGCATTAATTAAAAGTTGAGTTGTTCGTTTTCTGCCATTTTTTACAAACTATAATAACTTAAAAAAGAAATCCATAATTGCATGTAGTTAAACATTTCTTTCCGACTATTACTTTAATGGATATTTTAAATGTATGGGGTATGATGGGCTTAAGGGGTCTCAGGACTCTTAAAATTGGAAAAAATGAACAAAAAAGACCATTTTCAACATTTAATATCTTAAAATGTATATTATTTAAAAACACAATTTTTATTGCTATGAAAGATATAAGTATGTTCTTTCATTTCCTATATTTAAAAAATTGCAAGATGCAAAATTATTATTTACAAGGTGTTCCAAACTTTCAGACATTTGTGGAGAAGAAAATTGGTATAACAGCTTACGCGCAGGATTACAAAAGAAATTTTGCAACTAGAATGACATTTTTGTGCCTCATTATACTTCAGATTGTAATAATTACCCTGAACCTAAATAAATTTGTATTTAAGGCATTTTCCTATTTTTAATACAAAGTTGTATTTAGCTAATGAAAAATTTTGAAAATTTCAACAGTAGAATCACCTAAAAAATATTCTTTTCGAATAATAAAAATAAAATTTTAGGTTCAGTTTTTACAGACTAACAAGGAAGGTCTCCTTACTGGGCATACTCAGAATATTTTGAAAAAAATACCAATTAAACTACTTATGTATGTAATAAAGGATCAATCAAATTTAGCGGCGGAATTACAGTAGAAAGACTGTAAAAAAATAAAATACTTTCGAGTATTTGGCGCGAAAAGACGAAAGCGTCACGCGATTTGGCGAGCAATACTTTTCCTCGCCAAAAGCAAACGATTTTAATGCACCTGAAAATTGTTAATTGATTTTTAGGATGCGTGTAAAAAGTATTTAATGAATTTAAACATAGACAATGAGAGAGCTTAATAAATACATTTTTTCGCATTACATATTTATGTTGCTTGTTATTTAATTTTATTACTTTAAAAACAATTTCATATATAAAAAATACTTTAATATATTTAAGCGTATTCCAAAATAAAGACCAGATTCATTTACCAGTTATTCATTTCAATATCAAAAAGAATTCGTCTTTTCCATAGCAACAAATTTGAATCGACAGTGCTCAATTGAACTTAATTTTGAGATATTGAAACAATTTTAATATATTTTAATTCTGTTTTAACTCATAAAATTTGATATTTAACTTTCATTATAAATATATATATATATATGTATATATGTGTGACAAAATTATAGTTAAATCAAACTAAAACTGACAAAACTAAAGTTATTTACATTAAATTTATTTAAACAAGTTCAATATAAAGCATTTTTTATCTTAAAGAGTATTCGACATAAAAAAGTATTTTTCGAAATTTCATTTCATCGCCAACCGATGATAAATTGCCAAATAAATGAAATTTTCATTATTTTTTTACGAACGTTCTATCGAGGTTCCGCCAAATTTTTTTATGAACATATATATCCCCATGAAAAGAACACTGTTATTTTTTCAGATTTTTCTGAATATGCCCGTATGGAGATCTTCCTTGTAAGAAGTATTCATAAGTTTTTGAGATATCCTGCGCGTTATGCTCAAAAATGTCATTTGGAGAAAGATGACTTCAACGTTTCGGAAAATTCAGCTATTGAGAGGGTATAATTCTTAAAGCCATAACTTCTGTTCAAATGATAATTTCAAGGAAATAATTATATCTAAATATTCAGAAAAGATAGGAATTTAACATTTAAAAAATTAAAATTTCGAAAATTTTGGAGCTTTAAGAAACCTGAGACCCCTTAATAGTTTTAGCCAAGACAGAATTTTAACCAAATTCACACAGTTTCTTCCATTTCCAACCTCATGAGCTCTAATGTATACAAATTTCAACCACAGGCTCAAATTTACCACGTTCTCTATAAATTTACAAACCGCGAATCTTTCACCACTATGTTTGGAAAGTCTTAAACAATGGTATTATTATGGTTGCATAAGGGAAAACATTTAGAATAATAAAAAAGTTATACAATAAATACATCTTTCACTGCTTTTTAGACGGATTTCTTTCTCTAGGTTGCAATGACACGAAAAGAATACAGCCGTAAAAGCTATTTTATTGTTTCAAGGACTGAATACATTGTTTCAGCAATTCTTCTTTTTAACCAAAAACAATATATTTTAATATAGCTGTTCCTTTCTAAGCAATGCATGAAAAACTAAATAATTTGCGCTTCAGTTTCTCGATTTATATTATTTTCTTTCTTTTTCGGTATTTAGGATATTTTAGGGAATCTTCGCTTTCAATATTGAATACAAATATAGTTATTTATATAAGAACAAAGCTAGATTTTACACTTAAAACCGAAACAAATATGAAAATTATTGCTTTAAAATCAATATAACTGTTTAAAATATCACTTGAACTTCATTAACCCCCGGTATGCTATTTCTTTCTCCCAGCTTATTTTATGCCGTCTCCAAAAAATAACGTTACGTTGTATAAGCCGCCGTGAAACAAAGCAGAGGTATCATTGTACGATTAAATACTCTATAACAATTTTTTAAACTTCTAAGCATTGTACATTTTCAATTTTTATACCGTTGTATTGGAAAAAAAAAACAACTTTTAAATGCAATTTGTTTGAAAACTGTATCTCCATTTATTTTTGAAATATTATTATTATTATTTTTTTTTTTGTAGTTTTTAGAGCCATTTGCTTAATATTGTCAACGGAGGTACTCCATTTCTGTAGAAAATAAAGGAAAAATAGTTCTAAAACAGTAATTATATATTTTTTGTTGCCATTTTCTCATAACAACCGAAAGAAAATGTAATTAAAATACGTGCCATTTTGAAAAAATATAAACGAATGATTTCTGTTAAAACGGGAAGCTATTATAAACTATATTTAATTTTAATTATCTATATTAATGTTACAAACAAATGAAGGTCTATGAATTATTAGATAGCCTTTTTTTGTCGAGTTTCTTGAATGATGGCATCTTTTTGCTATATTTGTGTATTATTTTGCGATAGTGACGTCCTTTGCATGCTTTACTGTGGATCAATCCCGGACTAGCCAGGTCGGCTAGTCGGCGATCGCCGAACCCCCGGCAGAAGGGGGCCCTGAAGGGGCCTCCAAAAATGGACATGCTACTTCATAACAAGTTACATCAGAATAATTTGACTATTTCCCCGTAATTTTCCCGTATCTTACGCGTTTACAATCAATTTTAAGCAGTTGCCAGTTGGTTTTTGTATATGGTAACCTATTTAAGGGGGCCCCAGAGAGGGCTCCAAAAATGGATTTACTACTTCATAATTAGTTACATTGGAATAATTTGACTATTTACCCGTAATTTCCCGGTAATCTTATGCATTTACAATAAAGT
The DNA here is from genome assembly GCA_963932465.1 of Maratus speciosus. Classification (NCBI taxonomy): domain Eukaryota; kingdom Metazoa; phylum Arthropoda; class Arachnida; order Araneae; family Salticidae; genus Maratus; species Maratus speciosus. The sequence goes on from OZ010795.1 coordinate 389,815,885, forward strand.
TTAAGCAGTTGCCAGTTGGTTTTTGTATATGGTAGCGTATATAGTAGCGCCGATGGTGGCGTCGTGTCGCTGGAGAAACGGAAGAGGGGTGGTGACTTACTCATTGCGCTGTGTGTAGTGCTCATAGAATCGGGTTCAGAGCACATCGCGACACTGGCTGATCGAAACAGCAAAGTCTCCATACGGAGATTTACTGAAGATGCTCGATTTCTGCTAAAAATAATAACCAGGATTGGCGAGACAGCTGAAAAAAATCGTCAAAAGTTTTTTGTAATTCCTTCAATTCGCATATACTCTGATGCATTTCGTAGGAATATGGTTTTTAAAAAATGCTTTCATCCTGCAAAGAAAAAAAGTAATTTGCCCTATTTTAAGTTGTATAAAGTATGACTGAGACTGTTTGAATTTAACTTCAACTTCTTAAATGTTTCTTATGTACCGCGTTGTTGTTATTCTCATACTTACGAAGCGAGGTGTAGTTCATGGTAATATTCCCAACTTAATATGTAACCTTTGCCTATTAAACTAATATTTAACTTTAAATTCTGTCAGATAGTACTCAAGATGCAGCTAGCTGTTATGAACCTGTTGCAATCTACGTCCGCTATGTCGTTCAAAGAAATGTGTATGAAAGACTTTTAAGAAATAATAGTAGTCGATGATTCATGTGGATTGACTTTGTACGAACTTATAAAATCAGAATTAGCCAAGTGTGTATTGCAACATCAATTATTATTTCTTGTTCATTTGACGGAGCAACAAATATGAAAGGCTGCTATAACAGTCTGCAAGTTTAGTTCAAAAAGGAAAATATCGATTTTATTTGCACTCACTGTATAGGACGGGTACTGAACTTGGTAGTAGCTAGTTCAACAGTAATGTTGCTCCTAGCAAAAGCTTATTTAGGTTGGTGTAAGAATTTTCCATTTTTCTAAGCTCATCTCGAAAAAGAATGGCCATATGGGAGAGGGAAAAAAAAGAAACCTATTGCACGCGAAAAACTGCACAGGTTTCAAAAAATAGGAGCCACAAGCTGGAGGAGTAAATATAAAACTCTTTCTTCGATTATCGAATAGGGAATATTAAGATGTGTGGAAAGTTTAAACACAGGGAAACTATTCCATTTTATTACCGTTTTAAAAGAAATATCAAATGAAAGTTTTTAATGCAAATCTAAATTCATGGCAAGACATTTGATTAGTAAATAGTCCAAATTTGAAAACCTATTTATATATATTGTTTTACTAGATTTATTTCTCCTAACATCTTCTACTTCAAATTATTTACAAAGTAAAACTATTATAAAATAAGGGATAAAAGGTAGGGGTATAAAGAATAAAATACTATAAAGTAAGACTATTGTTAACCTGGAACTTGGTAAAGAAGCTGCTTCAACTAGTAAGAGATAAAAGGAGTGATAAACTTTGTATTCGAAAACAAAATATTATGCAAGCACATGTAATAGCAAATAAGAAGATAACAATATTTACACTGCAAATAGAAGCGTCTTAAATTTAGACACATATGTGACTGAAAAAGAATTTTAGACACTTAAGTGTCTTAATCTGAAAATTAAGACACTATAGATGTCTTAATTTAAGATACATAAGCGTCTTACTATGACCATGGTGTAAACGAACTGAGAATAATGTCTAAAATATCCGCAAACGTCTTATTTTAAGACACTTCATTGCTTTAAACGTGTCTTAATTTAAGATGTTTTGATTCTTCCGACGCAATAACCACCAGGGGGCACTAGCACTCCCAGTTGCGCATGCGTTTTAGATGTCTTCGTTCGAAGTGGTATACGTTGTAATTCAAACAAAGTTTGTTTTTATGTACGCGTGTATTTTAATTCGTTTTTTGCGAAATGTGAAGTACTGTGATTTTAATTCGTATTAACTTGGAGTATTTATTTATTGAATACATACATCTGACGTGTGTGCTCGACATCAAATGTCTCTTAGAAGCTGTCGTCGATACAAGGGCGGGATAGACACAGAACAGAAGTAGACGGCGGTTGAAGATTACACCCGGAAATTCTACAAAGCGTGTGCAATGGGCTTAGTGTTAACTCGTATCAATTTATATCAATAATATTGTGTTATTCATCTTCGTCCTGTCGAAACTGGCAAAAAAAAGAAACTTTTGTCTGGCGGGTCCTGTTTTTAGGATGAAACATCTCATCCTTTAAATATGGCTAGTCGGATGTATTATGGGATTACCTTTTAAACTGATGAAAGTCTTTCTCCCTCACTGTGGTTGTGGTAGTTTTTAAAATTTCAAATCGAGGAATATTTCTTACCCCTTGCAGCAACTCAAGTAAGTTTCTTTATAGTAGTAAAATTAGTGTATTTTATGATTTTATTTATTGTACTAAACAAAATCCTGCATGAAATTTAATTAGTTTTGAATCTGTTCGCAAAAAACCCCACTAATTCTAGAAGTATATATTTTTAAACTTATGACGTTCTTTTTTATTACGAATTATATATTCAATGTCAGTTCTTAGTTTCAAATGGATAATTTTTATCTCGCAGTAAATCACGGCCACAAGGAAGTAAAGAAAAAAAAAAACTTTGAAAGTTGACCTAATGCTTTCTTACTTCCTGGCATAAAACCGCAGATTAAAAAAAGATAAATAAAGTAAATGAGACTGGTCTATTATATGAACCTGCCTGTAAAAATACATATGTATTTGATTTGCAATCCACTCTAATACTGATTTTTTTATTATTTTTAATAAAAAAGTAATTTGAAATTTATAATGGGAAAAAGTAAAAACCTCTAACTAGATTTCGTATTTAAAATTGTGGTAACTTTATTTATATGCACTTATACGAAAAATACAAAAATGACAGATGTTACTGTATATATTTAAGACGAAAGAAGTTTGGAAATCATAAGTTATTTTTTCCTCATGTTTTTAATATAGAATATGTACTTATTTGTTTTTATTGATAGTTGAATAGCTTTTGTGAGTACCCTCTGATCTACATAAAAACTTGTCCATGTGGAAATATAAATTTTTTAAAAACATAATTTTTAAATAAGTATTTTCATTTTTTTTTTGGGGGGGGGGGGGAGGGGGGGATTTTGCATGAATTTTTGTAAAGCTGATATCTTAAATCTTGCACTGATTATAATGAAAGTTTTGAACTTTTAGAGTAGGACAAGTTTAAAAACGCAAATATATTTAACAAAATACCAAAGTCATTTTTTCCCCAATGTTATTAAAGTAGAATATTTATTTATTTATTTTCATTATTCATAGTTAAATGGCTGTTGTGATTATCAAGTGATGTATATGTAAAATTGCCTATGTGGCAATATATTTTTTTATATTTTAATTTTTTTGGGGGGGGTGGGGGGTGGGATTTTTGCAATTTTCGTACATCTGATATTTTAAATCTTTTTCCACATTCAACCGAGTATAATAAATATTTTGAACTTTTAGAGTAGGACAAGATTATAAAATATATATATATATTTATCTATGTACCTTAAAAGCCCTTAATAGCGAACACTTCGGGACCGCGGAATTTGTCCGATAATTGGAGATGTCTACTTTTTTGAGGTAAAAATATACAAATATGTATGTCTGCTGATTAAAAAAGTATTCGTTAAATAGAGGTGTTCGCTATTCGAGAATCTCCATTAACCTCCACAACGGATACTCCCGAATACCGGACATCTCAATTTAGACAACTATAATGCAGGGTTGCGTTTTTTGCAAAAGTACTTCTTGATTAAAGGAAGGGCAAACTGGGAAGTGCCCCGTCCCCCTACGACTGTAGTGCCCCCAAATTTGATGTGCAATATTTGTAAAGCTTATATTTTAAATCTGTTTCGAAATTGTACTGATTATACTCAATATTTTGAACTTTTAAAGTAAAATAAGGTTAAAAACAAAATAAATTTTAAAAAATCTAATATTTAGATAAATATTTTTTGTTTTTTAATCTTGTTCTACTCCTGAAGTTCACGATATTGATTATAATCAGTACAATGTCGTAAAAGATTTAAATTATCAACGTAACGAAAATTGTATACCAAAACTGAGAGCACCAAAAAAATCAGGCTGTATTGGGGGGGGGGGGGGGGCAGGACCACAGCCAAATATTTTTCCAGGATTCAACGTGGTCAAACATGGCTACGTATGATGCTTACAAAAAAATGGATGCGATTCAGACGTTTGAAGTGTCTGAAATTCAGACGCAAAAAGTGTCTGAAAAAATTCAGACATTTTAAAATGTCTGAAAATTGAACACTCCATTTCAGACACTTAAGTGTCTGAATTTCAGACATTTTAATTTAGAGTGTATGTACCACTGTATCCCTTACCACTGTGTCCCTTTGAATACTTTCCAACATAGTTGAAAAATATTTATGAATTCGATTTGTCTGTCTGTCTATGCTCTAACTCACGTAAATATATTCAGATTATCATGAAATGATGTCTGTGTTATTAGGGTTTACCATACGTGTTCGGTATTGAAAATGAAGTGTGTAACGTTTACGGTTCATTTACAGGGACACTCAAATTATCTCATTATATTACGGCCTATGGGGAAATATCGTATGCGATTTATTTGAATGATATTGCACATTTTTAAGGATATTGAAATTTATGTATATCAGTATGAGGTGTGCTACAAAGCTCTTATATTGTAGAATCTGGTGTTCATATAATTTATTGTTCATTAACAGGGACACACAAAAGTATTTGGCTACAGTACTGAGTATGAAGAATGATTGCTGCAAGCGTGTTTTCTTCAGTTGTGGTACACTATTTAAAATTTAACTATTTTTTGTATGTTAATTGGCGAATATAAATTCTATAGATCATATATATAGTGCTACACAAAAGATCTCAAGTACATTTCCATTTATTGGCGGACAATGCTGACTAGAAATCTTCAGCTGCACTATGCATCTAATTTAACAAACTTTTAGCATACAACGTAATATACATACAAATCTGTAGATCATATACAGGGCTGCACAAAAATTTCGGATATTTTTGCGATTATTGGTGGTAATTTCAGTAATTTGATAAGAACTGCATTATGCATTTTCTAAATTGTTCATTTGGACATCTTTCACCTTAATCAACTGTGAAGTTTTATTATAGTTTCTGAATGTGTTGGAAAATATTACATAAGCTTTGTTGAACGCATGATTTTTCGCTCTTGTTAATATTTACTTGGGTATTATAATAGGATTTGGATTATTATGGCTTCAACACTGTGATTTGGTTGCCTAAACTAAAGATATTTTCCCATCTCATTTTTAAGTTATAAACAACTCGTAATTAATTTAGTATGTTTTTTTTTCTAACATGGAACTAGTTTAGGTATACTGTATATAAAAATAATATAAATATTTATTATGAAAGTAAGTAAACTACAGCAGATGAAGAAGATTATTTTTTACTCAAGTATTCGGGTGTATCAAAAGTACTTTCGTTTTTAGTATACCTCTATATGAAAGGCTCTAGATGCCACTACCTTATAATTAACGACCAGGGCAAAATGTTATATTAAAGAGTATATGTTAATACATATTACATTACGCTAATACCTATTCTTTTATCTATTTATAGGTTATATAATGGCTGATACAAATATTGAAATGTTATCCATCTTAAGACATTATTTTAAAATTGGTCATAAAGTTGCTGAAGCATCTGGTAAAATTCGAGAAGTTGAAGAGGGGATGGTACGATTAGCGAGCGTACAGCCGAAAACTTGTTCAAACATTTTAAGGGAGATGACTTGTCACTTGAAATGAAACTCAGAAGTGAGAGGCAATCACTTGTTAATCTGTAAGATTTGAAGCAAAGAATTGTAGATTAAACCAACCACTAGAACATGGAAACTTTCAGAGGATCTAGGACCGTCCAAGGACAAGATATGCCAAGCTTTACTTAAACTACTGAAAACGTACAAGAACTCTAAAGAAGTTCTTCATGAACTGACTATGGAGCAAGCAAATCACATTGTGGAAAATTGCAAAACTCTTCTGAAAAACTTACAGGATTTGCGGTTTTTCAAATGCAAAGTGACATATGATGAGAAATGGATATTGTGAAATATGGTTCTCCAATTCATAATCCCCTAGTATCGAAACGAGGAGAAGAGAGAAAAAACCTAGCGAAGAACATCTGGGTCAAGCCACGGCACGTGCTACGACGACGTCGTAAGATCATTGACCAAAAGCCCAGATATCCAGGGACTCAGAGAGAAAAAAAAGAAAAAAGGACTGCGCAATAAACTCTTTCTCTCGTTAGATCATCTTGTAAACTTAATCTGTGTATAACGTGTTTTAACTCGCTCCTAAAGCGACTTTCTTATTATGTAGTATGTGAATCCATCATCTCAGCCTAAATTAAATAGGATTCAAATAGAGAAACCGTCCCTTCTTTCTGATTTAGTATGTCTTGACACTCAATTAATATTATCTTCATTTTTCTACATAGCAGCAATCAAGTGCGAATGAAACCACGGTGGAATCGACTGTGAAAAATTATAGGTTTGTTGTTTTACGATATTGACCTGCGAATTAAAAGAGAAGAGGTAAGCCCTTTGCCTTATTCTTGTATAACTGAAACTAAATGTATACTATGATATATTAGAGCATAAATAGTTAGGTAGATAGAAAATGCTCAGAAAAATATTTAACTAGACACGTTGTGGTGTTTACCTATTATGATAAAGATCCAACTATATCTATTTAATATCTAACAATGGATATATCTACGGAACCCAGAAAATCGACAATAATTATTGGATGTGGGACAATCAGTCCAACCTGTTACAAAACAAGCACGGTTTCAAAAGAAGTTCATGATCAACGTCTGGTGGAATTTTGAGCCTGGCTTTCATTTTTAAATCATTCCACATGGCGATCGGTCAACTGTGAAATTTACTGTGAACAGATGGACAAGATGTATGGTTCTTTGAAAAGCAAATATCCTGCATTAGTCAGCAGAGGAAGGCCTCTTCTCCAACAAGACAATGCAAGACCGCACACGTCTCGCAATAAAGTAGAAGAGTTTGACGGAATTGAACTTTTACCTCATCTCCCACATAGTACGGACCATCCTCCTTCGGACTGCACATGTTCCGTTCTATGGCATCATTTTTGGAGGCAAGGCTCTTGTTTAATGTTAATGATCTGGAACGGGGTTTTGTAGGCTTTTTTGTTTCCAAATCCAAAGAGTGGTATCAAAATGGTATTCAACATTCAGGAAAATGGAAAGAAACCGTATAATTTCATAGTATATATATTGATTTCTGGTACTTTTTTTTAACGTTGAAATGTTGCAACAAAGATTTCATTGTGAAAACGAAATTACATTTGATACAACCTAATATTTTCCAAGCGACAAAATAGCTAAATGTGGTTTTTAGGCCTAATTTTCAAAAAACTATTCTAATATTGTATTCATCTAAATTTCCTGGTAAGTGGTCCCTTTTCAATCTCTAGCCGAGGGCTCCCAAAGGCGCCAGTCAGGGCTTGCTGTAGAGGTTTAAAAGTGGATCGTAAATGTGGAATTCTTAAGCGGATGCGAATGACGTCATTTTACATAAAATAAAAGCGTGTGCTTTAAGTCTTAAAATTGAAATATGTTTTGAACTATTTATATATGCATATCTTTTTTTTTTTCATTGGGAGCGACATTAAATTCTGAAAAAGCAGAATTCCTGTTTTCTATTTTTTTTTCTATCGTAATTAGTAAAAGTTATGTTAGTAACAAATTATAACATTAATCCTGTTAGCAACAAATTGCAATTTAGTTATTTGAGTAACAAATTACAAATTTTATTTACCACTAGCAGCTTGCCAGCGGATAAGCTTGCGGCACTCAGTTAATTAAACTATCATTAGAATTATTTTTTAAAATTATATTTAAACTTATGCCAGAATAAAATGTATTTCTTCGATTTTTAAAATTTAACTTTTATTGTATGAAAACGAAGTGTGACGTCATGTAATGGTTGCTGGTGATAGGAAGTAGAGTTCTGCACCCACGGATTTTTTTAAAAGTCAACCCGCAACCAGACCCAACCACGAAAAAATAGTTTCAGTTGAATAACAAGGCGAACGGAACCACAACACCCGTAATACTAGTATTAATGGTAGCGGCCAAACTCGACAAAAGTTTTTTTTGTCGACCCATAGATAATCGGGTTGGCATTCATTTTATGCTGCAGTAGGATGTGTTATGTTGCTATGGCTACCCCCTACCAGCTAGTGTGCCAATTGCCTGGCAGTTTCGTTACCTGAACCATCTATTCTACTTGCATATCAAAATCATCGAAGCTAAAACTGGTTTCCAAAATGTGACGCTACTCCGGGACTAGTACTTTTAATTGAATTTTTGCGCGAATTACGTAATCAAGTACAGAGCCAAGGCTGGCGTCAAAGATGAGCAAGAAAATGATCAGTTAAGATATCATTAAACGTTTACCACACATAAAAATAAAACCCGATTATAATAATAATATATTTAATTTTGTGCCAACCCAACTCATACTTGCTTGAATACGTCATTTGGTTCCATAATACAGTCCACAGATCATTTGGATCCATAATACAGCCCAACAGATTTTTTCAGCTTATTTTATGGGTATTAGGTGTGCTGATTTTTAATATAACATTAATTTTTGCCTATCAGTTTTAATTTTTTTAAGCATGAACATCCTTTGATTTGTATTACCCTATTTAATATGAGACCTATGATTCACATAATAGAACACAAAATGTTAAAAAACATAGTTTAATTTTTTTTTCAATACTAGGGGGCTCTACCCCCTACGAGCTACGCTCGCCAACCCCCCGTTCAGACACCGCAAACTCTAAAAGCACGCTAATTAGATCGGCTTTAAAAAAATTTCGGAAGAATGAATTATAATTTTTAAAAAAAGTGGCTATCTCCCTGTTAACGGGTTATTTTCGTCTTTGATTAAATCAGATCAGTGAAATATTTGAAAATAAGCTAATATAAAATGGTTTAAGTAAACAGAGTCTTTGTCTCCCGGTGTTTTTTAACAACGGTATAAGAAAATTTTTTTTAAATAAAACATTTTAAATGTATCGTTTTAAATCTGACGTAATTTTCACCAAAGTTTTCTTTCTCTTTTTAATATTCACGGGAAAATACTTTTGTTGTTAGAAAGGAAATATTATTTGCGCTGTCTTAGAATTCTCAACACAATAGCAATGCGACTTTTGTAGGCACTTCAATAACATCTGTATTGGTTCAAAATATCTCAATTTGTTGATTTTCTGTAAGCAAGTAAACCCTATTGATTTACAATGGAAGTCTATGGGAATTTGGCGAAATATTAGAGATATCGCCAAGTTGGCGTCACTTTTGGCGGCTAATTTTGGTCGCCAAATTTGGCGATATACGCCAAGTTGGCGACAGAACATGGTCTCCCCTATGGTAACCCTCGTTATAGGTATGGGGATACATTAAATGCTGTTCAATAACCAATGAGATCTTTTAATGCATATTAATGAATTTATTATTTTACAATTTTCTTTCTCTTTTAAAATTCACGTGTAAATATAGCTTTTATGACGTAATTATCAATATTTTCCTGCTTTTAATACCTAATCATTTAATTCTCATTTGAAAATTTTTTTCTGTTTATAATAGTCACGTGTAAATAAATTTTTAATTTGAAGGAAATATTATTATTTGCTGTGTTTTTAAATTTGGCAACAATTTAAAATAATACCCTTTTTTAAAAGTTGTAAAAATATGTCTCAAAATGCTGAAAATTTGAATTTAAAATAGAAATAAAACCTAAAGAAAAATGAGTCAAATTAAACAAATAAATGCAGTCTGCACACCGGGAACTTCTAATGTATAAAATGATCTAAAAATGATTAAATTCCTATGTATAGTTTTTGCTCATATAAATCTTTTTTAATGGAACGATTTTGACCCACTTTAACATTAAATACCTCTTAAAATAATTCTTCGATTTGAAAACTGTCTGCATCAGCGTGTTTATCAAACATTTTTCTATAATACCACCGATTTTCATATTTTTGTATGCAATATTTTTCTTAATATTAATGAAAAAAGACCTCCGTTCACAAAAAATTCAAAATCGGCGGCGGCGGCGGCGGCAGGGGTAGTGACAGCGTTAGTTACTTTTTTTTAGAATAGAGAGATGTTAATGGCATGAATAAAACATAGTAACATTACAGTAACGCAATGGTGACTCAAATAACACTTTACCTGCAATATAATAAAATGAAGCCATAATTGTAAAGAAAATGAAGTTAGGAAGCTTTTTGGGAGGTACATTCTGAAAAGGATTTTGTTTAGGCAGTCTCTTTGTAATTTCCAAAAGTAATGTGCCATTATATGTACATCCCATCTTCCTTGGGATGGTGGTCTTCCATTAAGTTAAAGTCTTGACGATATCTTTCACCTTGCTCTTCGTTCATATCACCCAAGTACTCTGGAAAACTGTCCAAGTGAACTTTTATGCTTATATTACAATGAGGTCCTTGAAATTAGTAGGTCTGTTGTTTAGTAGCTCAGCATAGTTTTGAGCTTTGCGGTTATCCAGAAAGTTTCGGACAACCAGGATGAATGACGTCCATACATTTCCCTTACCGCCACTCACAGAATCTAACAATGCAATCAGCCAGGATCGTTTATGAGCTGCCTTATTCCAGGGCCATTAAAAATTCCAGCCTCCAGCTTTTCCGTACTTATCCCACGCACTTTTTATCCTATCTACCCAAAGCATAGTCCATCCTGATCAACAGCCTCCACAAACTGTTTTATCAAGCCTAGCTTTATATGCAGTGCAGGCAAGATTATTTTGTCTCGTCCATTTAAGGGTTCCCGAATGAGATTTTTTTTCCTCCTGTTTTTCTCATGGACGACTCTCTTCTCACTCAGTTGTCTTGTTTGACTCTGATGTCCCAAAGGCACAAAAACAAGGTTATTTTCCGTAGCCACTTTGCGGAAAAAGGAGAAAATTGACTTTTTCAATCAACACATAGTACCCATTGATGTTCAGCCTTTCGGAAAACCGTACTTATCCCACGCATTTTTTATCCTATCTACCCAAAGCATTGTCCATCCTGATCAAGAGTCTCCACAAACTGTTTTACCAAGCCTAGCTTTATATGCAGTGGAGGCAAGATTATTTTGTCTCGTCCATTTAAGGGTTTCTGAATAAGATTATTTTTTTCTCCTGTTTTTCTCATGGACGACTCTCTTCTCACTCAGTTGTCTTGTTTGGCGCTGATGTCCCAGAGGCACAAAAAACAAAATTATTTTGCGTAGCCACTTTGCGGAGAAAAGGAGAAAACTGAATTTTTCAATCAACACATAGTACCCATTGATGTTCAGCCGCTCGGAAAACCGTACTTATCCCACGCATTTTTTATCCTATCTACCCAAAGCATTGTCCATCCTGATCAAGAGTCTCCATAAACTGTTTTACCAAGCCTAGCTTTATGTGCAATGCAGGCAAGATTATTTTGTCTCGTCCATTTAAGGTAGGGATGCACAACCTGTGGCCCGCGGGCCAAAAGTGGCCCGCGATGGGGTAACGTGTGGCCCGCGAACTTCATCAATTTATAACTTGAAAAATTTGCAATTTTCCAAAAGTCGCAGGAAAAAATCGTGAATTTCGTCAATTTGCCGTGAGAAAATTTGAAAATTTTGTTGGTCAAATAAGAATCGCGAATTTCGTTGATCGGGCGTGGAAAAATTGCGAATTTCGTTGATCGGGTGCGGAAAAACAGCGAATTTTGTCGATGATGCTCGGAAAAATAGCAAATTTCCTTGATCGGGCACGGAAAAATCGCGCATTTGGTCGATGAAGCACGGAAAAACCGCAAAATTCGCTGATCGGGCGCGGAAAAATCGCGACTTTTGTCGCTCGGGCACGGAAAAATCGCGAATTTCATTGGTCGGTCACGGAAAAATCTTGAATTTCGTTTGTCGGGAACGGAAAAATCACGAATTTAGCCGATCAGGCGCGGGGAAGTCGCAAATTTCATTGATCGGGAACGAAAAAATCATAAATTTTGTTGATGATGCGAGGAAAAATTGCAAATTTTCTTGATCGACTGCGGGAAAATCGTGAGTTTCGTCAGTCGCGAGTAATCGCGAATTTCGTCAATTTGCCACGAGAAAAAATTGCCAATATCATCGGTGAGGTAAGATTGGGGAATTTCGTAGATCGGTCGCGGAAAATAGCGAATTTCGTTGATCGGGTGCGGAAGAATAGCAAATTTTGTCGATAAGGCTCGGAAAATCGCAAATTTCATTCATCGGACACGGAAAAATCGCAAATTTTGTCGGTCAGGCGCAGAAAAATCTCAAATTTCTTGATCGGTCACCGAAAAATCGCGAATTTTGTAGTTAAAGCATGGAAAAAAATCGCAAATTTCGCCGGTCGGGCTCTGAAAAATCGCGAGTTTTGGAGAACAGGTTCGAAAAAATCGCGAATTTCATTGGTCGGGCACGGAAAAATCGCGAATTTTTTGATCAAGCGCGGGAAAATCGCAGATTTCATTGATCGGGCACAAAATAATCGTCAATTTTGTTGATGATGCGCGAAAACATTGCAAATTTCCTTGATCGAATACGGAAAAATCGTGAGTTTCGTAAGTCGCGCGAAAAAAATCGCGAATTTCGTCAATTTACCGCGGGAAAAATTGCAAATTTCGTCAGTCAGTTAAGAATCGCGAATTTCGTTGATCGGGCTCGGAAAAATCGCAAGTTTCGTCGAACGGACACGGAAAAAACGCGAGTTTTGTCAATCGGGCTCAGAAAAATCACAAATTTCGTTGGTTTGGCACGAAAAAATCGCGAATTTTCCGATCAGACTTGGAAAAATTGCAAATTCCGTTGCCAGGCAGAGAAAAATCGCGACTTTTCTCGATGACGCGTGGATAAATTGAAAATTTCGTTGATTGGTTGCGGGAAAGTCGCGATTTTCGTCAGATTTTCGCGAGAACAATCGCAAATTTCGTTGATTGGTTGCGGGAAAGTCGCGATTTTCGTCAGATTTTCGCGAGAACAATCGCAAATTTCGTCAATTTACCATTTGAAAAAATCGCTAATTTCGTCAGAATCAGTTAAAAATCCCGAATTTCGTTGATCCTTCGCGGAATAATAGCGAATCTCATCGGTCACGAGTGGAAAAATCGGAAATTTCGTCGCTCTTGCACGAAAAAATCGCGAGTTTTGTTGATCGGGATCCAAAAAATCGCGAATTTCGTTGGTCGGGCACGAAAAAATCGCGTATTTTGTCGATCAGGCGCGGAAAAATCGCAAATATCGTCGATCGGGTGCAGAATAATAGGAATTTCGTCGACCAGGTGCGGTTAGATAGCAAATTTCGCCGATCCGGGGCGGAAAAATCGCTAATTTTGTCGATCAGGCGCGGAAAATCTAAATTTCGTTGAGCGGGGACGGAAAAATCACAAATTTCGTTAATCAGGCGCGTAAAAATATCAAATCTTGTTGATCGGCTCTTCCTGCCCCCTTCGTTCATAAAGTTCTCATTTTTTTCGGCACCAGCCATTTTCATGCCTATGTTTGTTTTTAGCACTTTTAATAAAACAAAATTTACTCCCTCGAATAATGTTCAGGAATATTATCACTCTTTCAAATTAATCCTTGTTATATATATACAAATGTAAACTGTTGATATATCCTTGCCAACTGAATTGGATATGTTGACTGGGTAGGGAACCTAGAGGGGTAACCCCCCCCCCCCCCACACACACACACCTCCCTGAAATAGAATTATCTTCGTGTGACTGACATGGCCCTCGGCAACCCAGACATTTTTTAAATTGGCCCTTCTCTTAAAAAGGTTGTGCACCCCTAATTTAAGGGTTTCCGAATGAGATTTTTTTTTTTTTTTTTTTTTTTTTTTTTTTTCTCACGGGCGACTCTCTTCCCATTCAGTTGTCTTGTTTGGCTCTGATGTCCCAGAGGCACAAGAAAAACAAGGTTATTTTGCGTAGCCGCTTTGCAGAAAAAGGCGAAAATTGACTTTTTCAATCAACACATAGTACCCATTGATGTTCAGCCTTTCGGAAAACCGTACTTATCCCACGCATTTTTTATCCTATCTACCCAAAACATAGTCCATCCTGATCAAGAGCCTCCACGAACTGTTTTACCAAGTCTAGCTTTATGTGCAGTGGAGGCAAGATTATTTTGTCTCGTCCATTTAAGGGTTTCTGAATGAATTTTTTTTCTCCTGTTTTTTCTCATGGGCGGCTTTCTTCTCACTCAGTTGTCTTGTTTGACTCTGATGTCCCAAAGGCACAAAAACAAGGTTATTTTCCGTAGCCAGTTTGCGGAAAAAGGAGAAAATTGACTTTTTCAATCAACATATAGTACCCATTGATGTTCGGCCTTTCGGAAAACCGTACTTATCCCACTCATTTTTTATCCTATCTACCCAAAGCATAGTCCATCCTGATCAAGATTCTCCACAAACTGTTTTACCAAGCCTAGCTTTATATGCAGTGCAGGCAAGATTATTTTGTCTCGTCCATTTAAGGGTTTCCGAATGAGATTTTTTTCTCCCCCCCCCTTTTTTTTTTTCTCAGGGGCGACTCTCTTCCCATTCAGTTGTCGTGTTTGGCTCTGATGTCCCAGAGGCACAAGAAAAACAAGGTTATTTTGCGTAGCCGCTTTGCGGAAAAAGGCGAAAATTGACTTTTTCAATCGACACATAGTACCCATGTATGTTCAGCGTTTCGGAAAACCGTACTTATCCCACGCATTTTTTATCCTATCTACCCAAAGCATAGTCCATCCTGATCAAGAGCCTCCACGAACTGTTTTACCAAGCCTAGCTTTATGTGCAGTGGAGGCAAGATTATTTTGTCTCGTCCATTTAAGGGTTTCTGAATGATTTTTTTTTCTCCTGTTTTTTCTTATGGGCGGCTTTCTTCTCACTCAGTTGTCTTGTTTGACTCTGATGTCCCAAAGGCACAAAAACAAGGTTATTTTCCGTAGCCACTTTGCGGAAAAAGGAGAAAATTGACTTTTTTAATCGACACATAGTACCCATTGATGTTCAGCCTTTCGGAAAACCATACTTATCCCACGCATTTTTTATCCTATCTACCCAAAGCATAGTCCATCCTGATTAAGAGTCTCCACAAACTGTTTTACAAAGCCTAGCTTTATATGCAGCGCAGGCAAGATTATTTTGTCTCGTCCATTTAAGGGTTTCCAAATGAGATTTTTTCTCCCGTTTTTTTTTTTTTTTTTTTTTTTTTTTTTTCATGGGCGACTCTCTTCCCATTCAGTTGTCTTGTTTGGCTCTGATGTCCCAGAGGCACAAGAAAAATAAGGTTATTTTGCGTAGCCGCTTTGCGAAAAAAGGAGAAAATTGAGTACAGTCGAACCCCTATTTAACGAATCGTTCGGGACTAGCAACTTCGTTCGTTAAGTCGGGATAATCAAAGTAATATTTTTATATAACAGAACAAGTTAAAAAATCGCAAAAATTAAGAAGAACAATCATTACTTATCTTAATGATGATAAATATTTATTGCTTTAAGAAAATACACTACATAAAATTTTATTCTTTTTCTATGTACTACTATAAATCACAAGTATTGCAATTTAAAAAAATCTCGAATTTATTCGAATTTTATAGATAAATTATAAGATATCTTTTATAGAAGTTTGTTTGCGTTGTTTATATTCCAAATCTCTTTATAATTTTTTTTCTGAAGCTGTGAAAACAGTTTTGCCAACATCATGAACCATCCAATACGGTTTCAAAGTAAGCAGATTGCTAACTGTGTCTTTGACGGTTACATGCTTCATCTTCTTCATCCTATCGCCTACTACTGCTAATAATAACCTCGGTGAAATATGTGCATTCTCGCATGTAGATATTTATGCGTCACAAGATCCATATTTAGAAAATTAACAATCAGGGACATTGAAAATTTTTTTTTATAAATATTAGAAAATCTCTTCGCTTTTTAATTTTTTTAACATCGAAAATTATTCGTTAAATCGGGATTATAAATTCGTTAAATCGAAGAATTTTTTGTTCCATTTTCATCGGGACCATAAAAAAATTCGTTACATCGAAAAATTCGTTAAATCGCGATTTGTTAAATCGGGGCTCGACTGTATAGTAAAGTGGGGACAGACGCCGCGGTGGGACAGATGCCGCAGAGATTGTGTAGGCGACACTAGCGTTCCCTAGACCAATTTTAGAAGTTCGTAGTGTTCCTCTGTGCTGTGTGATGTGTTGTATGCGTTTCCACCGCTTAATTGTCAGTATTTACATATTTATGCCAGTTTTTATGGCTTGAACCTGCGTGGTAAGTTGCTAAAATTATTCTAATGAAGTTTTATTACATATTTTAAGAAAAATAAACAGCGATTTCATCCCAAAATCGATTGCAACTATAGACTAGATTCTCGTAGAATAGAGACATGGGCTTTCCTTTCTGTCGCATCGCTCACATGATACAAAATGGTGGCGAGGCATCTTACCAACCATTATAAGACAGATGCCGCACCGAGGTTGAGGGACAGATGCCGCAAAATATAATTTGGTTTTTCGGTTCAATAAATTCATCACTATGATTTAAGTAGAACTTACATTTAAATGAATGTATATTAGCGCATTTTGCTACTTATCAAAATATTCTCAGCAATAATGTTGGTTCACCATGTGTGAATAAGGAAAACGTAGGCCGTTTACAATTCTCACAATCACATATGTTAAACCAAATATCTCCAACCCCAGTGGTCAAAATTACCTATACAGACAAGTAAGAAAAAGTAAAAGGATGCAAATATTACAAGCACACAGTTTATAAACAATAAAAAAGAAGAAGGAAATAAAAAACAAAAGAAACTAGAAAGCTTCAAAGAACGATAACTTGGCGGAAGTAAAATGTGTAAAAAAAGAAAGGGAACGATCAACTTGAAAACGCTTTACTTGAGGAAAAAACTAAAATATGAGTCATCTTCCGACAATGGGTAAATTGTTCCTCGTATGGATTCTGATGGCAGAACTGGATTGGAATTTGATGACTCTGCATATGTTGAGTGGCTGGAGTCTTATCAAGGAGCAAAGTCTAAAGCGAACAGGATTCAGTGCATCAAATTAAATCATTAACTGCACGAAAAACGCTCACTTTACTTTTGCAATGGGTAGTGTGGTGTAATTGTGGGCGAATGGAAATACAAAATCAAAGAATGAGATGAAAGATCAAAAATAAACAGACTAAGGCCTAAATAGAATAGGACTAATACTTACATTAAGAGCAAACTGCAATGTTCGCCTGGATGTAAACCAGTGATTTATAACTTTTTTGGAATTATGCTGTCTATTGTTTCCAGTAATTATGCTATCCATTCATGTAAATTCAAATGATTTTCTTTCAGTTTCACTTTTTGTCTTAAGTTTTGTTTACAGAGACTAGGGAGCTCGGCCCTCTACGAACTACGCTCGCCAACCCCCCGTTCAGACACTGCAGTCTCTAAAAGCACGCTAATTTGATCGGCTTTAAAAAGATTTTGGAAGATCGAATTATAATTAAAAAAACAAAGGCGATCTCCCTATAAACGGGTTTTTATTCATTTCTCTTTGGTTGGGGAATTTTACGGAAAAATCAGCTGCTGTTAAAAGATACAATGGCATTTCAAAATCATCTAATATAAAATGAATTAAGTAAACAGAGTCTTTGTCTCCCGGTATTTTTTAACAAAGCGAAAAGAAAGTCCTTTTAAATAAGACATTTTAAATATATCGTTTTTAATCTGACGTAATTTTCACCAAACTTTTCTTTCCCTTTTTAATATTCACGTGAAAATACTTTTATTAGAAATGAAACATTATTTGCGCTGTCCAAAAAAAAAAAAAAAAAAAAAAAAAAATAGTTGAAAAGTTCATCTCAAAATATCAAGTAAATGTCTCGCGCTATTTTTAAATTTAAACTGTTTTGCAATATTATTAGGTAGCTTTCATTACAAAAAGCTACCTATTGCAGCCGTTCGGAGGAAAGCGATTTCAAAAAATTTTGCTATATTTTCATCGATCATAACCCCCAGACCCCGAAACCACCCTCCGTTCAAAAGTTGATATATATTATATAGATATATATATATATCCATATATATATATATATATATCCATATATATATATATATATATATATATATATATATATATATGACCTTTGTCATACTGTAACTCTCGAATTTATGAACCGATTTGGATGTAATTCGGTATGTACATAGTACATACCAATGTCTCGACCGAGTTCGTTGGCCAGCTTCATCCGCCATTAAAAAAAATTTAAAAAATTTGAAATTTGAAATGTGGTACCAAAGAATTGAAAATGGAAAAATATTTTTTTCTTATGTATTTGACCTTTATACAAAGATTCCGGAGCAGTTTTTTTTTTTCGTCTATATCTTAAAAAATGGCTGAGTTATAGCATTTTGAATTTCTAGCGTGGCTGACATTTTCAAACGTCCTGAATTTTGTCACGCGATAAAAGGCGTATTTATGAAACGATTTGGATGTAACTTCGTTTGTACATAGTACATACCAATGTCTCGACCGAGTTCATTGGCCAGTTTCATCCGCCATCTTGTTTAAAAATGGCAGCCATTTAAATTTTTAAGAAAAATTTAAATTTGAAATGTGGTACCAAAAAATTGAAAATTGAAAAAATATTTTTCTTCTTATGTATTTGACCTTGATACAAAGATTCGGGAGCAATTTTTGTTTCGTCTATATCTTAAAAAATGGCTGAGTTATAGCATTTTGAATTTCTAGCGTGGCTGACATTTTGAAACGTCCTGATATTTGTCACGTGATAACAAGCGTATTTATGAACCGATTTGAATGTACCTTGGTGTGTACATAGTACATACAAATATCTCAACCGAGTTCGTTGGCCATCTTCATCCGCCATCTTGTTTCAAAATGGCGGCCATTTAAAAAAAATTTAAAAATTTAAAATTTAAAATTTAAAATGAGATACCAAAAAATTGGAAAATGAAAAAGATATTTTTCGTATGTGTTTGACCTTAATGCAAAGATTCCGGAACAGTTTTTGTTTCGTCTATATCTAAAAAAATGGCTGAGTTATAGCATTTTGAATTTCAAATTGGCTGACATTTTAAAACGACCTGATTTTTGTCACGCGATAACAGGCGTATTTATGAACCGATTTGGATGCTACTTGGTCTGTACATAGTACATACCAATGTCTCGACCGAGTTCGTTGGCCAGCTTCATTCGCCATCTTGTTTCAAAAGGGTTGCCATTAAAAAAATTTAAATTTAAAATGAGGTATTAAAAAATTGGAAAATGAAAAAGATTTTTTTTATGTGTTTGGCCTTGATACAAAGATTCCGGAGCAGTTTTTGTTCCTGAAAATTTGATCTTTTGTTTATATCTTAAAAAATGGTTGAATGATAGCACTTTGAATTTCTAGCATGGCTAACATTTTGAAACGATCTTGTATTTGTCACGCGAAAACACACGTATTCGCCTATTTCGATGTAAGAAGGCATGTGGATAGTATACATCAATATCTCGACCAAGTTCGCTGGCCAGCGTCATCAGCCATCTTGTTTCAAAATGGCGGCCATTAAATTAAAAAATATATATATTTAAAGTGAGGTGCAAAAAAATTAGAAATTGAAAAAGGTTTCTTTCTTAAGTATTTGACCTTGATATAAGGATTCAGGAGCATTTTTTGTTTGTCTTTATCTTAAAAAATGGCTCAGATATAGCAATTTCAATGTCTAATGTGGGTGACATTTTGAAAAATCTGATTTTTTGCATGCGACAGCACTCTTATATATCAATCGATTCCGATGTGAGTGAGCATGTGCACAGCAATTACTAAGGTCTCGACCAAGTTCACTGGTTAGGCTCATCCACCATGTTGTCTTAAAATGGCAGGCACTTTAAGAAATCGCCAAATTTGGCAGTCAAGTATATTATTTTAAATAAAAGCAGCTTGGATAAAGCTGACTAATTTCGCGAAATTCTCATTCATAATGATTTAGTATTGATAAAAATTAGAATTGAATCTCCTATATTCGGTTTCCACTAAATTGAGCTTCGTGTGTTTGAATAATATAAGTTGGCTTTTTTAAAATAAGGAATATGAAAGCTACTTCTTCCTCCCGGCACTGGCCGGAAGGACTTTTTTTTGTTCATTTTACGTAATAAGTGTAATGTGACGTAAATGTGATGTAATTTCTCCTATTTAAGACTTCTAACGCATGTTAATGAATTTATTATTTTACAATATCCTTTCTCTGTTGAAATTCACGTGTAATTATAGATGAAGTAATTTTCAACAAGTTCCTGCTAAGTACGTGCCTAAATACGTAACTATTTAATTCTAATTTGAAAGTTTTTTTTTCTGCTTATAATAGTCACGTGTAAATAATTTTTTAATTTGAAGCAAACATTATTGTTTCCGTTGTTTATACAGTTGGCAACAGGTTAAATTAGTACAATTTTTTGAAACAAGTAAAAAATATCTCTCGAAATGCTGAAAATTTGAATTTAAAATAGAAATGAAACCTCGAAAAATGAGTCAAATTAAAAAAAATAAATTAATTCTGCACACCGGGAAATTATAACGTATAAAATGATCTAAAAATTATTAAATTCCGATGTATAGTTTTTGCTCCTATAAAACTTTTTTAGTGGAACGATTTTGTCCAAATTTAGCATTAAATATCTCTTAAAATAATTCTTCGATTTGAAAACTGTCTGCATCAGCGTGTTTATCAAACATTTTTGTATAATACTACCAATTTTCATATTTTTGTATGCATTATTTTTCTTAATATTAACGAAGAAAGACCTCCGGTCGCAAAAAATTCAAAACCGTCGGCGGCGGCGGTGACAGCGGTAGTTACTTTTTTTTAGAATAGAGAGATTATACTTTTGCCTTTTCGTTAAACTTTTCACAGTTTAGTGATATATATAATTTTTGTAAGTTTAGTGATATTTATTTTCGTTTTAAGTAGTTTGAGAAAATAAAAATGTGATTTTCTTGAAAAAAAAATGAACAGCCCAGCATTTTTCTCCATGCGGCATCTGTCCCACACCCCATGCGGCATCTTATCCAGCACATAAAAAATGATGTTAAAAAAGGACCTGTGGGAAAATAATTATGCCTACTTTATTAAGAGGGTTTTAACTTGTTTAACATAGAAATTAGATCCTAAAGGGTTTGATCAATGATTTGTGGTACTTAGTTTGTTGTTTTTTGCTTTATTGTACATTTTACAAGAAGAAAAGTAAAACTTCGGCATCTGTCCCCACTTTACTATATTTTTAAATCCACACATAATACCCATTGATGTTCATCCGCTCGAAAAAGCTAAGCTGAGGCTGAAGTTCGGACAGATGGCGATGTGCCGCAGTCCGGGTATGAGCAAAAACTATAGCTGGTAGACAAAAACTATTTTCAGATGTGGAATTAGCAGCCCCAGTATAAAAAAATCAGTTCTAACATGCCAGGCACCAAACAAAATATTTTCTTGTTGGACTGTGTAATCAGGTCTTCGGTTTTCAGATTAGAGTCAAAGTCAACGAAAGAGACGATCCACCTTTTTTGGCTCTTATATGATACACATAGACAAGTTCAAACATTATCAAAGTTGGCTGAAAAGTAGCCAAGATTGGTGGAGGGCCACAGTCCCTGATCAGTGTTGACACGTGGGTGATTTTTATTATTATTATTATTATTCAGATTGCTTGCATGCTACCACTTTTTTTGAAATAGGAGTTCGCTTTATTTAATAACAGACAAAAAAAAAAAAAAAAAAAAAAAAAAAAAAAAAAAAAAAAAAAAATATTTTTCTTATTAAAAAGGTGGTTTAACAATTTCAATAAAAACGGCAGCATGCAATATTTTGTGAATCTTTTTGGTGCTCTAAGCGTTGTTTTCGTTTATTCTAGTTTTCATTTTTTGGTGCTCTGTCAATTATTATCCTGTTATTTTTTTTTAAAAAAAGAAGATCCCAATAATAATATAAAAGTGCATTTTCAGACATTCGTTTTATATAGTACAACAATTTTGTACTTGTGAACGGGATTATGAGTGGAAATTACATTAATTTAGCGCCATCATAAAAAAATATTTAAGTTTTATTAATTTAAATTTTCATTTCTTATTGATATATTTTTTAAATGACTAGGGGGCTCTGCCCCCTACGAGCTACGCTCGTCAACCCCCCGTTCAGACACCGCAGACTCTAACAGCACGCTAATTTGATCGCCTTTAAAAAGATTTCGGAAGATTGAATTATAATTTGAATCTGACAATTATAATCTGACGTAATTTTCACCAAACTTTTCTTTCTCTTTTTAATATTCACGTCAAAATGCTTTTGTTAGAAATGAAATATTATAATCATCTTAAAATGTCAAGTAAATGTCTCCCGCAATTTTTAAATTAAATCTGTTTTGCAATATTATTTTTTGTTCATTTTACGTAATAAGTGTAATATGACGTAAATTCTCCTATTTAGGACTTCTAACGCATGTTACTGAATTTATTATTTTACAATATTCTTTCTCATTTAAAATTCACGTGTAACTATAGTTTTTATGTCGGAATTTTCAATGAGTTACTGCTTTTCATATTTTTTGTTTATAATAGTCACGTGTAAAATAAATTTTTAATTTGAAGCAAACATTACTGTTTGCGCTTTTTATACAGCTGGCAACAGTTTAAATTAATACAATCTCTCTATCTCTCTATTCTAAAAAAAAGTAACTACCGCTGTCACCGCCGCCGCCGCCGCCGCCGCCGCCGCCGCCGCCGCTGGTTTTGAATTTTTTGTGACCGGAGGTCTTTCTTCGTTAATATTAAAAAAACTGTTGCTTACAAAAATATGAAAATCGGTAGTATTATAGAAAAATGTTTGATAAATACGCTGATGCAGACAGTTTTCAAATCGAAGAATTATTTTAAGAGATATTTAATGCCAAAGTTGGACAAAATCGTTCTATTAAAAAAGTTTTATAGGAGCAAAAACTGTACATAGGAATTTAATCATTTTTAGATCATTTTATGCGTCAGATCCCGGTGTGCAGATTGCAGTTAGTTTTTTAATTTGAATAATTTTTCGAGGTTTTATTTCTATTTTAAATTCAAATTTTCAGCATTTCGAGAGATATTTTTTTACAAATTTTAGAAAATTGTATTAATTTAAACTGTTGCCAGATGTATAAAGAGCGCAAACAGTAATGTTTGCTTCAAATTAAAAATTTATTTTACACGTGACTATTATAAACAAAAAATATAAAAAGCAGGAACTCATTGAAAATTACGTCATAAAAACTATAGTTACACGTGAATTTTAAATGAGAAAGAATATTGTAAAATAATAAATTCAATAACATGCGTTAGAAGTCCTAAATAGGCGAATTTACGTCATATTACACTTATTACGTAAAATTAACAAAAAAATAATATTGCAAAATAGTTTTAATTTAAAAATTGCGCGAGACATTTACTTGACATTTTAAGATGATCATAATATTTCATTTCTAACAAAAGTATTTTGACGTGAATATTAAAAAGAGAAAGAAAAGTTTGGTGAAAATTACGTCAGATTAAAATTGTCAGATTCAAATTATAATTCAATCTTCCGAAATCTTTTTAAAGGCGATCAAATTAGCGTGCTGTTAGAGTCTGCGGTGTCTGAACGGGGGTTGACGAGCGTAGCTCGTAGGGGGCAGAGTCCCCTAGTTTTCTAAAATTTGTAAAAAATATCTCTCGAAATGCTGAAAATTTGAATTTAAAATAGAAATAAAACCTCGAAAAATTATTCAAATTAAAAAACTAACTGCAATCTGCACACCGGGAAATTCTGACGCATAAAATGATCTAAAAATAATTAAATTCCTATGTACAGTTTTTGCTCCTATAAAACTTTTTTAATTGAACGATTTTGTCCAACTTTGGCATTAAATATCTCTTAAAATAATTCTTCGATTTGAAAACTGTCTGCATCAGCGTGTTTATCAAACATTTTTCTATAATACTACCGATTTTCATATTTTTGTATGTAACAGTTTTTTTAATATTAACGAAGAAAGACCTCCGGTCACAAAAAATTCAAAACCGGCGGCGGCGGCGGCGGTGACAGCAGTAGCTACTTTTTTTTAGAATAGAGAGATGCTTTTTTCAATTCCTACTATTAGTTCACTCTCCCTATATTTATTTATTTATTTATATATCTTGTTCAAATTTTCAATCGTTAATAAAATACTTATTATTCATCCTATCAAGTTGAAATAAATTTTCTTAAACTTGTACTGGATGACAATTGATGTTAATACAGTTTTTTCAAATATTAATTCATTAATTAAATTTTAATTAATTAATTTTAGTTTTACATGGGAGACAAAATGGTGGTCTTTGGTTATTGAAGCATTTAATACATCTTCATATCTATAAGGGGTGTTACCACAGGGAGGACCCTGTTCTGTCGCCAAATACCAGCAAGTTTATCGCCAAATTTGGCGACCAAAATGAGTCGCCAAAAGTGACGCGAACTTGGTGATATCTTTAATATTTCGCCAAATTCCCATAGACTTCCATTGTAAACCTACTTGCTTATAGAAAATCAACAAATTGAGATATTTTAATGCAACAAAAATTAATATTAGCTTAAGGGATTATATTAAATTTTTCTTTGATTACCTAAGTAGGAATTGACTTTAAAAACAAAATTTTTATATTACTTGTTTATATATGAACTTGCTGCGTTTCACAAGTTGCAATTGAAATGCAAAACCCATTGCGTTGCATTTCAATTGTATGAGGTCTTTCGATTCTTTGGGAGGAAAAACAATCGAGTTTTATTATACATTTCAAATTTTTAGCCCTAACAATTCCATACAAATCGTAATTTCGAATGTTTTTAGAACGTTTTCCACTCATGTCACTATTTAAATTTCGATTTTCTTAGAAACCGTTCATCAACATCTTATAAGCAACCACCATGCCAAATTTCAAGTTTCTAGTTCTAACAGCATGCAAGGACTGGCCTGCTACCCCATCAGTCCGATAGATTTTTTTTTTCAACTGATTGCGGACCGATTTATTTATTCAAATTTAATGGAACCATATTTCCGAACTTTGTGTATGTGGGTATATAGCAACCTATCTGCATTATTTATTAAATTGTCCTCTAATCTCTACATTCCATATAAAAAGACAACAGATCAGAGATTATTCTACTTGTTTCCATGTATATTAAAAAGAAATTATCTAATAGATGAAATAATTACCTATATCAAAATAATAGAAAA
The DNA here is from genome assembly GCA_963932465.1 of Maratus speciosus. Lineage (NCBI taxonomy): Eukaryota > Metazoa > Arthropoda > Arachnida > Araneae > Salticidae > Maratus > Maratus speciosus. Next base: position 389,841,250 of record OZ010795.1, read on the forward strand.
TAGCCAACATAATTTTCATAATGTGACTTCATTTCTAATAGATATGTTAAATGATGTTTCAGTTGCTCCAGAAACTGAACTTTAATCTTACTGGACTAATAACAGATCTACATAGCCTGTATATTCCAAAGTTTTCATGACTTGGATGTCTGTGTCTCCAATATAGAATTTTTGTTGGCTTATATGTTTATATGTGAAATGGAAAAAAATATATATAAAGTTGTAAAGTTTTTTCTTTTTTAAAGAAATAACGATCGAGCACATAAGCTATAAAGTAAGTCGTGGATAAAAAAAATTAAACACCCCCTACTAACTCTGCAACTAATTATAATAGAACAAAATTGCAGGTACCAAACGATTGGAAATAAAGTCTACTTTTAAATGATGCATATAAAATTTGCTTAGAATGGCCATCTACAAGACAAAACCAGACCAAACTTTGTCTTTTTCCAATGGCAACACCCAATTTTGACAATGTATTTTAAATCTTCGGTTCAAACTATGCCTCGAAACGAAATTTCATTTGAATGATAAGTTTTTGAATTATAAACATTCAAAATTTAGAGCTTCTAACGTTAAACTACATTTTCGTATTTTTATTAATATCTCCTGAAATTATAATCCTAATGTGATAACTTTTTTGTTTAATTATAATACTCAAAATCTCAAACATAAATACATTGAATTTGTAATTTTAAAAATTTTATAATAGGAATTATGAAAGTAATATTCGAAAAAATATGAATTGTAACCTACATTTTTTTTAGTAGATTTATATTTATTATGTCCTGCTTTATGCAAATTCTCAATTTCAAATTTTTCTTCCAAGTAGTTTTTTAATTATGAATAAAAAATATCAAAATGACGGTCTATTGATTTTCGGAAAAAAAATAATTTGAAAAAAATATATTTTACCCATTTTAATGAAACATTTGGACTGGCAATAGTCGAAACACATTAAGCGAGTCGATGTTTATATTTGTAAGAAATAATAAATTAATAGAAGTGACATAGTCTTTCTAATGCCTTGTCTAAAGTCTTTTCTAATGGAAAGTGACATAGTCTTTCTGACATAACATTTCAACAATCGAGTACCGAACTTCAATTTGGATACAGCCCCTAAAATAGGCTCATTTTAAAATAATTCACTTATCTTAAACTAATCGTACGAATTTCATGAAAACTTGTTTTTAGGCTAATTGAAGGGTGTAGAATTCATTTATATTGTCAATGTTCGGTATTATTGCTATTGAAAAAAAAAATAAAGTTTGGGCTCGTAGATAAGTATATGTCCCCCTAAGCAAATACATCATTTAAAAGTGGACTTTATTTACAATCGTTTGGACCAGTAACTTTCTTCTAAAATATTTTGTTGCAGAGTTAGTAGGGGGTCTTTACTTTTTTCTCCCACTTCTTTATATAGGTTGGCAGCCCTATTCGATCTGACTCAACTCTGAATGAAAACATAATGGTATAGAAAGGGTAATAAAGGGGTCAGTTAAGTTAACGGCAAGTACATAGAACAAGGGGCAACATGGGGCATTCAACAGCAAATACATATGACGTGAGGTCGCAAACCACTTATTTAGCCACAAATACAGGGTGTTTTATCGTATCTGAACTTGGGTTGACGGTAATAATTTGGAGAAAAATAAAAACATTGCAATGAAAATGCAACGATATGTACCTTGTTTTGTATGAAATGTTATATATCACGAAAAGTTCTGTAAAAATAGGGTGCTCAAGCAATCGATGATATCATATGATGAACCGATAATTGTAGTCCAAAATTCGGAGCGTCAAGGTTCAAAGGCATACTGATGGTGCGTATAATGGAAACTTCTACCGCTTTATATATATATACTAGCTGACCCGCCCTGCGTTGCACGGGCAGAAACTGTGCTGGGATTGTCATTGAAAAATATAGCACGAGTGGATTTCATAAAAAAACCCACTGAATAATATTTATTTGGCACATATGTCATATACACACCACGCCAATATAATTACATATCCACAGTTATGCCCCGGAGCATTTAAATCAGTAATTTGGTTTTCAGAAGCAACGCGTTCCCCCATGCGACGGTTATTAAGCCTATTTTGGTGATCGCTTATGCTTTGTGTTTGATGCCGTCCTCGATCCAATCTATTTCGATTTTTTCTTCTTAATATGACTTCTTGTTCACTTTCAAGCATTCGCCGAGATCTTTTACGGGCATTTCTAACGATATTGTGAAGTTCCACAATTGCAGCGAAAGGGAGAAAGTAAATAAATAAACGCGAAATGTAAATAAACCGGATTTATCTCCGCCTAAATCCTGCCAAATGACTTTTACACAATAACCAATGAGATGCGTTTCTCGGACGCTGCCATTAAACAATAACAAATACTCGCGATTTCTGTGCCACGTACGTTAGCGTAATATATATATATATATATATATATATAACCATTAAATAAACATTACCGACCACCAACAAAAATTGTGATATTATGAATGAAATGACAATAATACAGTGTCCCCCAACATACTTAACATGGATACCAAAAACATAGTATATACCAGCTGTTATGTACAAAATATAGTCCCTTGTACTATATTACAAGTATTAATATGGAAGAAAAAAAGAAAAATATGGATACCGATAAAAATAATTGAAAAGCTTATATATTGAATTATGTTATCAAGAGTACAGAATTCAATTATGTAAGCAAAATAGTCGTTTTCTGTGAGAAAAAAAGGCTAAAAGCTGAAATCCCCCCCCTTGTACTCAAATGACTACATGACCAAAAGAAATAGATTCAAGATAAAAACAGAATAATATTAAATGCCATGAAATGGAAAAATCAATACAACCTTTTAAATATTTAATTTATTGCAATGAAATATATATACAGGGTGATTCATAAAAAATGGGCAGAACTTTAAGGGGTTATAGTACACTTAAAGACAAATAATATTAAATAGGAGACTAAGGGTCCCAGACGTATTCCCAAGGAGATAGGGGGCATTAAAGTTTAGGGTCCGAAATTTCAAATGATTATAAAACATGGAAAAATTGGTCGATTCGTTTGCGGTTTTTGCAAAAAATTTTCTTTATGCCAGTATTTTCTTGAAATAAAATTTTAAAGTTCAATTTCAAAAAATGCCGATAGGGGGCGCTTTAGACTTTGGAGTAACAAACAACTATTTTTTAACTTATTTTTTGTATTTCTTTAAATGATTTCGAAAGCTTAGACTTAAACTTAAATTTTGATCTAAAAATCTGAGTCCTAACGAGTAGTTAAGTAGCGTAAACTGAAATTTGAAATTTGAAACCCTTCTCCCCCCCAGAACAAAAATCAGTTATTCCAGATCTTTGTGTCGTAAATTAGCCTCTAACTACTGCCGCGTTTTGCTAAAATTATTCTTTATGTCAGTATTTTCTTGAAAATAAATTTTAAAGAAAATTTTCAAAAAATTCCGATAGAGGGCGCTTTAGACTTTGGAGTAACGAGCAACTATTTTATACCGTTATTTTTTGTGTCTCATTAAATGCTTTCTAAAGCTTAGACTTAAATTTTCAGCCCAAAATCTGAATCGTTAGACGTGGTTAAGTTTCTGGGGAGAGGGGTTTGAAATTTCTACTCCTGAGCACAGTTCAGTTTACCATGTCCACACATTGTGTGCTGTGATACGAGGTAAAAAGACACAAATTAGGATTATGTTACCAAAGCATATTTATTAGCATGTAATTACAATAAATGTTCAAAATTGTGACCACCAGAGGTTATGCACGCAGAACAACGGCGAAGAATGGAACGGCGAACATTCGCGAAAACATCAGGCTTTTCGAGCACTTCCCCTACAGCGGCGGAAAGTCTGGCGACCAGTTCCTCGGGGGATTCAATGGGTGTCTCATACATAAGAGCCTTCAATCGTCCCCAAAAAAAGAAATCGAGGGGTGAAAGATCTGGCGAGCGAGCAGGCCAAGCAACAGGACCACCTCGACCAATCCATCTGTTCGGAAATGTGATGTCCAGATAGTTGCGGACGTCTCGTACGTAATGGGCTGGCGCTCCATCGTGCTGGAACCACATGACCCGCCGGATGCGTGGAGGAACAACGTTTAACAGGTCTGGCAGCACATGTTGCAGAAATGTGAGGTATGTTTTACCGTTGAGGCGTTCAGGAAGAAGGTACGGTCCGATTAGGTGGTCTCCGAGGATTCCTGCCCAAACATTGATGGAAAAGCGTCTCTGATGAGCATGTGGATACGTAGCATGTGGATTGACATCCGCCCATACATGTGCATTGTGTGTGTTAAATGTACCTTCACGTGTGAAGGTACATTCATCGGTGAAAAGCACAGTTCGTCCAAAATGTGGATTTAGCGCGTTCTGCTGCAGAAACCAGCGGGCGAATTCAATACGATTTGGATAATCCCCTGGAAACAGTTTCTGGACTCGTTGCACATGAAACGGGAGCAAATGTTCATCCTTCAGTACCCTCCAAGTCATGGACTGTGAGGTATCCACCTGCCTAGCCACTGTTCGTGTACTTGTACTTGGCTGCGCCGCTACTACATCCAGAATGGCTTCTGCAACAACTACTGATTCGTCCTTTTTTGCACGACCTGCATTCGACCGGGAAGCGAGAAATGATCCCGTCTCACACAACTGTCTGTACAAGCGCTCGAAAGTTTTGCGGTTAGGCAACCGCCTGTTGGGAAATCGCTTTCCGTACATTCGTTGTGCCTCTGCACCATTTCCATCTGCCGCTCCGTAAATTAAATGCATCTCAGCCTTTTCCTTATTCGTGAAGGGCACCATCTTCCGATTCATTACTACAGCGACTTACACTTGACTCACCGTTCAGTGGTTTTTATGCCTGAATCGTGTCGAAATTTTGCATACGTGTTCTTCTTCTTCCCCATTTGACATTTGCATACTTTCTGTTTCCTTCTTCACCCGGTGACTAGCGTCAGGAATGGAGCTTTAACGTTTGCATGAGCGACGTTTCCAACTGTGCCAGTGCCTTTATGAGTGAATTCCGACTATGCAGTCCTTGACGAAAGTTGTATTTTTGCCTCGTATCACAGCACAGAATCGTTGGGCATGGTTAAGTCGTGCAAACTGAACTATGTTCAGAAGTTGAAATTTGAACCCCCTCCCCTCGCTACTGAACCACGCTCAGCGATTCAGATTTTGAGCTGAAAATTTAAGTTTAAGTCTAAGCTTTAGAAAGCATTTAATGAGACACAAAAAATAACGGTATAAAATAGTTGTTCGTTACTCCAAAGTCTAAAGCACCCTCTATCGGAATTTTTTGAAAATTTTCTTTAAAATTTATTTTCAAGAAAATACTGACATAAAGAATAATTTTAGCAAAACGCGGCAGTAGTTAGAGCCTAATCTACGACACAAAGATCGGGAATAACTGATTTTTGTTCTGGGGGGAGAAGGGTTTCAAATTTCAAATTTCAGTTTATGCTACTTAACTACTCGTTAGGACTCAGATTTTTAGATCAAAATTTAAGTTTAAGTCTAAGCTTTCGAAATCATTTAAAGAAACACAAAAAATAACGTTAAAAAATAGTTGTTTGTTACTCCAAAGTCTAAAGCGCCCCCTATCGGCATTTTTTGAAATTGAACTTTAAAATTTTATTTCAAGAAAATACTGGCATAAAGAAAATTTTTTGCAAAAAACCGCAAACGAATCGACCAATTTTTCCATGTTTTATAATCATTTGAAATTTCGAACCCTAAACTTTAATGCCCCCTATCTCCTTGGGAATACGTCTGGGACCCTTAGTCTCCTATTTAATATTATTTGTCTTTAAGTGTACTATAACCCCTTAAAGTTCTGCCCATCTTTTATGAATCACCCTGTATATATATATATATATATATATCACATTTACAACAAAGGTGAGAATGTTTATTAAAAGTTGTATTATAATATACTTCTGTTTTCTGAAAGTTATTACCGCAAATCAAGACAGATTTAGGGTAGAACACCCTGTATTTTTGATTAAATACGTGGTTTGCGACCCCATGTATAAAAAATCCACAAAACGTACCACGCAAAGCAGATTTTTGTTTACTTTTAAATTCTACGAATGAAAGACTTTTAATAAACTTTATATTTTAAACTTAAACCATACTCACATTAGCACCTTTGTGCTCGTATAGTTGTACTATTTATGGAACAACTCCTACGGTGAGATAACTTCAAAACTTAGTAATAATAACTCTAAAAAACAAGCTACCAGCATTTATTTTCTTTCTTACTTGAATCTACAAAAATATAAGAAGTTGCCACAGAATACATCAAAACTTGTCCCTTTTTCTTTTTTTAACCAGCGACAATAACATGTGAACGCGCAAAAACAAAATAATAAATGTCATTTCAAGTCAATTGTTTTTTCTTTACATTTTTCATCTCTGATCGCGTGATTTTGAACAAAAATAAATAATGTCGATCCCGTAACATCCTCCCACCTTCTGATTACCTTGTATAATCAGAACTAATTTTTAAAAGTATGAGAAATTGACAAAGTCACTTGCTATAAATTCAGTCTTTCAGGAATTTTCAGTATCCTTCCAGCCCTGCTGTGTCTAGGAGATTCCTTGCTTGAGGATACATCCAAAATTGTAGCTTTGTTAAGTATTTTCACTGGATTGTGAGAAATCTTTGGTTTCGGACAGTCAGTAGACGAAGCTATCTCTAGTGGATATATTCTTTGTATAGGTCGTAAAAGCTCATGTTGTGATGTTTGAACTCTTACGAGTCGAACTTTCTTGTCTCTACCAGGTATAAGTTCTGTAATTCGACCTAAAGGCCAATCAGTTCTCTTTTTAGTATCAGATCCGATCAATACAACATCACCTACAGCTATAATTTGCTCTTGGTGTTTGTTCCTTGCTCTTTCAATTAATGCACCTAAATATTCGGACCTGAAGCGATCCTTCAATTCTTTTTGTAATGACTGCCGATACTTCAATCTCTTGCTTAATGATTTTTGTTCCACAACATCCAGGTCTGAAAGATTGCATTCTTCTATACTCTGCAGAAACATAGACGGGGAGATAGGTTTCACAGTTGCGTCTTCCGAAAGGTATGTTAGCGGTCTTGCATTTATTACACTTTCCACATCTGTCAAAATTGTGTTCATTTCTTCATAAGTGAGGTAAGCATGACCTAATACTCTTTTGAGAAGATCTTTCATTATTCTGATAAGCCTTTCCCAAAAGCCACCCCACCACGCTGCGGTTGGTGGATTAAATTTCCAATCAATAGCATTAACAGAACTGTATTTTTGTATTCGTGACCAATCTAGGCTTTTCAATAAATTAGCTGATCCAGTGAAGTTTGTGCCGTTGTCAGAATAAATGACAGCGCACCTTCCTCTCCGTGCTACGAATCGTCTGAGTCCCATCAAAAATGCCTCAGTCGAAGCAGCGGTCACTAGCTCTAAATGCACTGCTCTGTATATTGCGCAGGAAAATATCAATATCCAAGATTTCTCAATTTTCTTCAAGTATAACGGACCCGCCATGTCTACACCTGTGATCTGAAATACGTTAGCATCCTTTATTCTATTTTCCGGTAGAGGCGCACTGTCTCTCCATAAACTCTTCCCACTGAAGCGTTTGCAGACAACACACTGTGCTAACACTTGTTTTACATTTCTACGACCATTAAGTATCCAGTATTTTTCTCTCAATAAATTAAGTAGAATCTGTAATCCAGCGTGACAATGTTTTACATGTACATGATATATGAGTCGTTTTACAACTTCATGTTTTGCTGGCAGGACTATAGGTTTCAGAAAATCTTCATTGTCTTTCCTGTACGTTATTTTAGTCTCCAGTCGAATTATATCTTGTTCATCTTTCCATGTTTGTAAAGTTCTCAATCTGTTATCATTCTCGGGAAAAAACGCTTCTTTCTGAATCATACGTAGAGTCTTTAATTCAGCTTCTTTAAATTCAGATGACGTCAGGTCTCCTCCTCTTTTCACTTCGGTACTTCTGCAGTTATGCCTAAAACGTAATATCCATGCGACCATCCGTATGATTTTTACATAACTCGAGAAATATCTGTAATACCAACCATCTTGTTTAACATCAGAATTCGTTATCATGGAAACTGACTTTATTCGTTCCTTCCGAATTTCATCTTCGTCATAGTCTTGATCACTAGAGTTCGTATATTTTTCAAACTCTGCTGAATCTCTCAACCAAGCTGGATCCTCCCACCATCTCCTGGCAGCTAGCTGTTTCGCTTTACATCCACGAGTTGGCAAATCTGCAGGATTTTTATCACTTGGCACATAGATCCATGATGAAGGACTGCTTAATCTTCTGATCTCTAGAACTCGATTTCGCACAAATACTGACCAATTGACATCTCTGGATATCCAAGCGAGTACTGTAGATGAATCACTCCAATAATATCTCTTCATCTTTTCCCAACCGAGGGCATCTACGATAGTTTGCGCCAAACGAGTTCCCATAGTTGCCGCCAATAATTCCATTCTTGGTATTGTGACGTTCTTCAAAGGTGCAACTCTCGATTTGGCTGCTATAAAAACTAACTCGACTTGGTTTCCAATTTCTATTCTAAGGAATATAACTGTTGCGTAAGCATCTTTACTTCCATCTACAAATGTGTGAAGTGCACACGCTTCTATGTTTCCTGGAGTCATTTTCATGTATCTTGGGATCTCTATATCCTTCAAAACTGTTAGCTCTTGAAACCATAGTAAAAATTCTTTACGTAACTCACCAGTTATCTCTTCATCCCATTTAAAACCTAATTTCCAGGCTTTTTGCAACATTATTTTCGGACAAATCATGACTGGCGACGTAAAACCAAAGGGATCAAATATTTTATGCACAGCTGACAACATACTGCGTTTGGTGATCTTTTCTGTGTCAAAATCTTGTAGCCAACTTAGGTTGATTTTCAACATGTCGGATTCCTTATTCCAAACAAGTCCTAAGACGTTAGTTTCATTCGTGTTTGGCGTTTCTTGGCGATCACCTGTGTACTCCCACTGTCTTAGATCAAAACTGCCTTTCGCCATGAGCATCCTCGCATCTTCGATGAAATGTTTCAATTCTTCTTCGCTATTTACACTGGTTACGACATTATCCACATAAAAACTGTGCAACAATCTATCTTTAAAACTTTCAGAGAAATCTGGAGCCCTTCGGATGTGATATTCAATGACAGATGAAAGAAGAAATGGACTGCATTTCACACCGAATACTACTCGGGTATGCCTGAATGTCATTAATTTCTTTTCCTTTAAGTCCTTCCACCACAAAAAACGTAGGAAATTTCTATCTTTCTCACAAATGCTGATCTGTAAAAAAGCTTTCCTAATATCTGCAATTACACCAAGTTTTCTTTCTCGAAAGCGTAGAAGAACATCTGGAATGAGCTCGATCAAGTTGGGTCCACATTGTAGGCATTGATTCAGAGATGGATAATTTGCTAATCTTGCTGACGCATCAAATACAGGACGGATCGGGGTTGTAGTACTACTCTCTTTTATGACTGGATGATGCGGCAAGTAATTGCCATAAGATTTCGTTTCGTAAGAAGGAACTTCCTCTATAATACCTTCGTTAATCCAATCATTAAAAACATTCTCGTATTGTTGAAACATGTTCTTGGCGATGAACTTTGAGGTGATGCTTTCCAAACGTTTCATCGCCAACTTAAAGTTATTTGGCAGTGTTGTTATGTCATCAGCCCAAGGAAGACAAATCTCATACCGATTTTCATCGTTTATTTTTACTGTTTCGAAGAAATGCTCCTTAGTTTGGCGATCTATCTCTTCTCTTGACTTCTTCTCTATGGGATCTGTAATTCCGATTAAGTCAAGTCTCCATAGGTTTGAGATATCCGCTTCTTTTACAAACATTGATGTTACTGTCATCGCCAAGTTTTCGGATGAATATGGCTTTTCACATGGTGCTTTTCCCATTAATGTCCATCCAAGATATGTTTCCACTGCAACTAAACCAGAAGACAATATTTTTCTTTTACCAGTTAACATTTTCCCCATAACATCAGCTCCAATTAAAACTTCTATACTACCACAACATTGACTCACATCACTTAACATGATGCCACTTTCCTTTAATTCTTGTAACCATGGCCCCTGTGTAACGGGTTGAATATCTCCGTATATGCTAACTTGATCTCGTACTTCGAAATTACACCTGAATTCTTCGCTCAAATCTCTAACTCTTATTTTGTAACAGTTGTGTTGGCATTCTTGAGTAGTAATGTCGCCAAACAGAGAATGTATTATCTTTTCTTGCCGAATAGGCTTGTAATTCATTTCTTCCGCCACACTTTTTAATATATACGGTTTCTGTGATGCTGAATCTAACAATAAACGAACAATCTTCTGTTTACTTTCAGAAACTAGCTTCACCTTCAAGGTCTGCAAGAACACTTTGGCGCTCTTCTTACTAATATTTGTCATATTCACTTCATCTCTTTTAGACTTCTCCTCAGCTCCCTCTTGAGTATCTTTACCGGATGACTTACGTTGACCGCATAGTAATGGCACATGCCGCTTATTACAAATAATACATTTCACCATCGCTCGGCATCTTTTAGCGGTATGTTCTGGTACTAAACATATGAAGCAGCATCTTTTCTCCTTGGCGATTTTTTGTATTTCCGCTAAGTTTAATTTTCTCGCAGAAAAGCATTCCGAACTTGCATGTCTTCCCTGGCAAAAAATGCAGACTCCTTTTTTCTCTGTTACGGAAGAGGTAGTCAACAGACCTGCCGCTGTCAAAGTTTTACCGGTTTTATGTTCAAAATTATGGTGATTCCTTTTTGCGACATATTTACGGTCTTCACTTTTAGCTAATCCAAAACCAGCTACGGCGAGTGACACCCTTTCTTCACCTTCTACTTCAGTTCGCAAAAACTGCATCAGACTATTTAATCTGTCCTGTGCCTCAGTTTTCTCAGACGATATGTTCGTGCGATTCCACGCTTTTAGAAACTCTGCTGGAAAACAGGACTCAACTAATGGATATGGTACAGATGTCATATTCGCCCCATATTGGCGCGATTTTTTTCTGTCGCCAATATCATATAGGCAACGGGTACTTAACTTGCGCTAAAGGGCTTGATGTGGTAACCCGGATTATGTTGTTTATGCTGTTGATGTTTTCGCCAAATTGGCAACCGAAAAAAATCGCGCCAATATGGGGCGAATATGACATCTGTTCCATGGATATAAAATTGATGCACATTTGTCAGTTGTGACACCCAATGTATCTAAGGCTCGTAAATATAATTCCAATTTATCATATAACGATGTCAACGAGAATTTTCCCTTCGTTTGTACTGATATTATTAATTTGAGTAGTTCTCTCACGTAGACTTCTACCAATATATCTTCTCTACCAAAACGGATTTTTAAACTCTCAATTGCCTTGGCGTAATTAGTGCCACTTGGCGGGAAACTCTCTACCACTTCTCTTGCTCGGGAGCCGGCAACTGTTGCTTGCACCAAGTACTGAAATTTATCTTCTGGTGCTATTTCTGTATCTTCATCAATTTGTCTAAATTGACACCAAAACGGTAACCAGTCTATTATTTCACCGCCAAACTTTCTGAATTCTAATTTGGGCAGCGTAAACTTTCTTCTCATTGCATAACTATCGTTAATTGGATTAAGAGCTCCACCTTGGCTGTTTACTGCTGACTGAAGTTTCGCCAATTCTAACTCGTGCGCCAATTTTAACTTTTCGCCTTCAATCTTTGCTTGTAATTCCATATTCAATGCTTCATCTTTTTCCTTTGACTGCCTCTCTAATTTTTCCTTTTCCTTTCTTTCTGAAACGGCATTTTCTAAAACGCTCTGTACAAATTCAGGATCATCTTTATATGCCTTACAATTCAAAATTAAATCTTTAAGTGCCACAAGTGAAGCCGTTGGTGCTGCTATTTCACCTAATTGCTCGGCTACGAAGATCAAATCTTCCTTTTTAAAACCTTTAACCAACTTAAACATCATGGAAAATCTTTATTTCATTTAATTTTTTTTTTTATTAACACCTTTTAAACTACGTGTGATAGATAACCTTGTTTAAACTCAGATGCTGTCGCGGACGCCACTAATATAAAAAATCCACAAAACGTACCACGCAAAGCAGATTTTTGTTTACTTTTAAATTCTACGAATGAAAGACTTTTAATAAACTTTATATTTTAAACTTAAACCATACTCACATTAGCACCTTTGTGCTCGTATAGTTGTACTATTTATGGAACAACTCCTACGGTGAGATAACTTCAAAACTTAGTAATAATAACTCTAAAAAACAAGCTACCAGCATTTATTTTCTTTCTTACTTGAATCTACAAAAATATAAGAAGTTGCCACAGAATACATCAAAACTTGTCCCTTTTTCTTTTTTTAACCAGCGACAATAACATGTGAACGCGCAAAAACAAAATAATAAATGTCATTTCAAGTCAATTGTTTTTTCTTTACATTTTTCATCTCTGATTGCGTGATTTTGAACAAAAATAAATAATGTCGATCCCGTAACACCATGCTTAATGGTAATTTTTTTTCATCCCCTTGATGTCTATTATCACCCCTCTGAATTTGTCGGTCGAATCCGGCAACACCCTGTATATATGTATGTATAAATACCTTATACATGATAAACGAATGTAAACATAAAATAAAATTTGTGATCGAATGCTCTGTCCGGCAGTTGTTATAATTCCGTATTATGCAACGTTTATCTCAGAAAAGCAGAATGCATCAAATCGTATGCACTTGCTGGAAATCTTTATTTCTGAAAAAGATTTTTTTCGTAACTGTTTGCAGACGTCGTTAATCTTTCTTGAAGTCGGCCTTTCAAGTTAACTCCAAAATAAACAGTGTTTCCATGGAATGTCAAGTGCAACGCCTATAAAAAATGACTTTTTTATTCCAGCCATTGCACCTTTTGTTTGCTTATGTGCTTAAACATTATAGAGATTTTACTGCGGATGAGGAAAATGGGAATGTTTCGTTTGAAGATTTTCTTTCTCCTTCTTAAAGAAAAACCAGAATTTCAATGAAATATAAAATACAAGAAACTTTTGCCAAGAGCTCAAACAATTTCACTAACGGAATTTTCAAATTTATTCATTTATTAGCTGACCGACTCGGCGTTTTCCGAGCCCGTGATAAATAACCTTAAATACACCTAAAAACAGTTTTAACGAAAATCTTTCCAAATAAATCTAATGTTGGGATTCTTACTCCCTTCGGCAGCGTACATCCTTGAATTTGTGTGATTTTACATCTTTAAATGAAATCTGGCTAAAGGAACTAAGGTTCCCTCGTTATAGTGATTGCCGATTTAATTTCTGACGTTTAGATATATTAAACGTTCAATTCTGAACAAAAGTTCCTAAGAAATAATTCCTAAATAATATACCACTGTTCCCTATTTTAAACTCAGAAGGATATCTCTCTCTGTTGATAATTTTAGGTTTCCCAGCGTATGCGCAAAGTGAAAATGTTATAAAGAATAACGGGAAACTGTCTTCAAAACCACTGGGGCAGAGATAAGAGAGATTTAAAAAAAAAAACGCTTAACATTAGTATTTATGTTTTAAACCAAAGTCGTCGTTTTAAGGACGAATGTACAACGATTAATTTGGTATGTATATATATATTACATATTTCGATGTGCAGAACAGATGCAGAATTTTAAATATTGCCGAAAAATCGCTCAAACGGCTCTGGAAATTTTTTTTTTTGAAAGAGTTAATATTCACATCTTTCTAAACAAATCACCCCGTTAGAGAGATAAAATTTAGTAGTTATAGCCTGGTAGTTCGTTTTCTCGTATTTCGAAATGTTAACACGATGCGGGATTCGAAAAAGGGGAATGGGGGGGGGGGGAACATACAAAAAAAAGAGTTTGTTAGTATGCTTTTTGAAAGGGTTAACATTGATACATTTTTTAAACGGATTGCACCATTATAAAGATTAAAGTACGAAATTTAAGCATGTATTTTTTTGTTTTGTTTTATTTCGAATAGCCGATGCGTGCTGCAAAAAGTATGAGAAAAAAAAGCGTTTTCCAAATTTTGGTTCAGCGAGCGTGCTCTCGGCAGCATCGCTGCAATTTTTCATGTCATTTTGCACTGTTCATTATAGTTTTTAATAAATATCACGGTTTATTCGCAAAAATGTTAAAATATGAGCCTAAAACACATTAGGACCTGCCTTGGACTAGCCTCATAAAATTTTTCAGACCTTTACGTGTGGTAGATTTTTTTAGTCATCGCAAACACACAGAAAAACTATTTACTTTTATTAGTATAGATTATTTCACACAAGAGACATTTATTACAATGTGGTTATTTACATATGAGTCCGAATATTTTTAAAAATCTTACTTAAGGTCTTGGAAATTCGAGGTATCCTAAAATTTGGATACTGTAATGTGCAGTTCGCACAGTTTCCGTAGTTTTTGATTTAAAGAGCAAAGAAAATGATTAATTAGTGACACACACTCACACATATATGTATAAAACTGAAAAAAGTTATACATTTTAAAGTCATGATAGGTTTAAAAAAGCCCCTTAAAAAAAACTGTAAAATTTGGTCACCCTAGCCTTACTACGTATAAGGATTAATGAAAGACTGATTTCATGAGAAAATATAATTTTAAATAGTCTGTCTACAACATAAGGTCGTTAGCCAAGTGTCAACGGGTGCACGTAAGTCCAGCGATCTTAACAGCCTGCACAAAATCAACCATCTTATTCGACCTACTCCATTCACACTTCGACACTTCGAATTATGAGGTTTATAGAAAAGAAACGCCACATCTTAAAGGTTTGTTAAAGTACCAAAAAGACAATAAAAACCTCACGCGCAACGTGCGAGCTTTTATACACACCGTACACCCTATGGAATATACAGGGTGTCCACTCTCAACGGTGTCCAATGGCTAATTCCTAAACCGTCAGTCATAGACATATAGTTCCAATTACAAAAGTGTTTTAAATGAGGAAAAGAAATATTTTAAAAGCGATTTGGGTCAATAAAAACATTTCTTAAAAAATTAGGAAATTTACATTTTTATACGGCCCCCCGGTCCTATAAGTTATATTTAGCAAAATTTTCCTGTTACACTGACAAGTAATACACAAAAAGTCCCGTTATTCTATGATTAAAATTGACCGAGTAATAGCTGTTTACAGTTGGAGCATACTTTTTGCTCCAAATTGGGGGCCATTCACAAATTTAGTCGAAATATAATTTCGTCAGATATATTAAAAAATGGTTGAGAGTAAAATTAACATTGCAATATAAATTTGAAATCTTTAATCATTCTGTGATATTAATGCAAGATATACAATTTGTAATAAACACATACGAAAAAAACAAACAAAAAAAAAACAGAATCTTTGTTAAATAAAACGATGAAAATTGACAGTTTTAGCTTTTGATAATAGATTCCTTTATATTCTGTACCGTTGAATCCGAAATTGTTCTTCATATTTTACCTCACGTAAAGATTTTTTGCAAATCGTAAATTTTAAAGTTAAAAAAAGAAAAAAATAGCGAAAATTTGACACTATAAAATAGATATCATTGTTGTGTTTTTAACTTATGATAATTGATTTTTATGTATTTTTTACCGCTAAATCAGTAAATGAACTTCAGTTTTAACCATCACGTCAGGATTTTTTGCAAATTGTAAATTTCAAAGTTAAAAAATTCAAAGTTAAAATTAAATATCCATCCCCACCTCATCGGACCCCTCAGCAGTTTAGCTGTAAGAATCCCAGCATAAGCCAAAAAATTTGAATTAAATAAAATTAAATTAAATAAAAAAAAGTTTTATATCTGTTTAATTGTATCAGATTTTCGCTATATTTTAACTTTGACATTTACGATTTGCAAAAACATTCTAACGTGGTGGTTAAAAATCAAGATCATTTTCAGATTCAGTGCGACAAAGTGCATAAAAATCAATAATCAAAAGTTAAAAAATACAGTCATCTCCTCTATTTTATAGTATCCGATTTTTGTTATTTTTTTAACTTTGACAATTTATGATTTGCGAAAATTCCTGTCATGATGGTTAAAAATTCAGGTAATTTTCGCATTCAGTCTTAAAAATATACATAAAAGTTAAAAAACACAACCATCGCAGTCTTGTGTTATCTAATCTAAAACTTGTTCTTAAATTTCTTGGCGGTAATCTATCCGAAATTTTTTGTGTTATCTTGTAAAATAAGTATAAATGGTAACCACCGAAAATCATAATATTAGATTGTCATCGGATTTACGTCAGTATGTAAAATTTAATCTAGATCGGATATTTGAAAGTGACTTAAAGTTGAAGTACAAACTTTGAACTGGAAAAACACACATACGATCGTTGAAGTTAAATAAAAACTTATAAAAATGACATAATTTTTGTTAAAAGAAATCATGAAAGAAACAGTTTCAAATCCTTACAAAAGAAAGCATATGTTAAAATACAATGATTTTAGTCAATCTGAAACTTTAGAAGTTAACTCATATGCACATTAAATAAGTTTACTTTAAGCACTTGGTATATGACCCCTCAAAGCAGGGCGGAACTTATTTGTATTCAGATGCAGAAAAGTGGCATGAGTCATGCATTTTTAAAGTTTCATAACTCGGTCAATTTTAGGGCTATATGAACGGGATTTTATTTTGTCTTACTTGTCAGTGTAATAGGAAAATTTTACTAAATATAACTTATAAGACAGGGGGACCGTATTTCGTATTTTTTTTTAAGAATTGTTTTCATTGACCCAAATCGCCTTTAAAATATTTCTTTAACTCATTTAAAATATTTTTGTAACTGGAAGTAACTGTCTATGACTAACAGTTTAGGAATTAGCCATTGGACACCGTTGAGAGTGGACACCCTGTATAGTGTATAGTCACCCTTAAACTTTGCAAAACACAGTAGGGAAACGCTGTTATAGAGAGTGCTCATCTTAGCATCTAACCCAGTGGTTTCCAACGTGGGGCAATTCCAAATTTCTTACTCACCCATTCACTGTCAAATTTTTTGGAGGAAATAATGTTGGAGACTAAAAATAAAAGCAACATATGCAAAATAAAAAATAAAATTTGAAAAATGTATTTTTGTGAAATTAAAAAAAGTTCCCAATCAAAATTACAAAATAAGCTTAAACGAGAATAATTATATAAATAAATTAACAAAATAAATTAAACCCTCTTTTTTTTATTTGTAAATTTAGAAATTTCTATCATTTTTCTGGTTATGATTATTTTTTATTTTACAATTATTCACCATTGCTTTGATTTTTTATGGAATGAGCCTTGCATTTCTGTTCGCTTTCAAATATGTCACATGAAGAAATTTTTACACGTGAAACTGGTTAAGAGTATATCTAAATCTGACTGTTTAGAACATATTTAATTCGAAAAATATTTGAAATATCTAAATCAAGTACTGCCAACATTATAAAATTTATAAATTTTAAATTGCATTACAAAATGAAATGGAATATCGATGGTTCTGAGGCAGGCCTCCTGCATAGCAAATAATTATACATCATGACATATACTTTTTAAATTTTAAAATCAGATAATACATGTCAGTCAATTAAGGATGATTGGGAAGGGAAACAGAGAAAAGTGTTTTGTTTTGGTGGGGAATAATCAGGGATCGAAATGTACCGGAGCAAACCGGAACGATGTTCCGGTTCGTGAAAGTATGGAGAATATTGTTCCGGTTCGTGGAATTATTAAAAAATATAATTACAGTTTCATAGATATAGCTTCTATGCTCTCTGTAACATTTTTTCTAATTATTTAAAATCTTGAATGCATTTTTTTAAATTGGTTTTTCTTCTGTTAAATATAAATTTGCTATACAGTAAAGTCCCGATTATCCGAGTTAATAGGGACCAAGCTCACCTCGGATAAGGAAAAATCTCGCATAAACCGAATTTACACAAATCGTCACCCACTAAGGAGATGAAATATAAATTTTCACTTAATTCAATCCTTTTTATGGTACTAGTAACATTTCTTTGATGTACATTTCCGTTACTTTTAAGAAATACCGGAAATAAAATTGTCAAAAAAAATTATGGCCATCCTCCCCCCCCTCCACCCCACCATTCTGACCAGAAAATCAGAGTTCTAACTTTTTACGGCTGCTCTTTCATCTTCACCTAACACTTCCTTTATAATGGCTATTTCACCATAATGGAAGCCATCAGTCCATCAGAAGAAAATAACTCGGTTAAAGCGAAAACTCGGTTAAGCGGGACTCGGATAGTCGGGACTTCACTGTACTTTAAAAAAAAAAAAAGAAAAAAAAATAGTCGACAATAATTTTGAAATATCGTTCCGTTTCGTGGATTTTTACATTTCGAGCCTTGGGAATAATGGCTACTTAAAATTAATAATAAACAGAATCTTGAAACGCTTCATGCGTTAGAGTGTAATCCATAGATAGATAATTTGGTGTCCAACACTTTTCCTACAACTTTCAATAAGTTACTAAAATGAATTACAAAATTTATCAATGTTACCAATTTTTATATTAAGAGTAAGAGTCTTTCACCGGCGGATTTTTTCCAAATTAATGGAGGACCTGCTTGCCTTAGCCACAAAGTTAAAAAATAAATTTGATTCAATTCCATGCATAACTTCATAAACTTTTCGATGGTACAATATTCAAAATGCCACAAAAAACGCTATTACAGCGCCCCCTACTGGCGGTTTTTTTCTAAATTAATAGAGGACCTGTAGCTATAGCCACAAACTTAAAAAAAAATTTGGTTCAATTCTATGCATAACTTCATACACTTTTCGATGGTACAATGGCAACAGACAGACATTTTCTATAAACATGTTTTTTTGGGATATCTTACCTCTAAAACGTGTAAATCCGTCGAAATCTGGAAGTCGAAAAAATTTTCGATTACAATACTTTCTTCTATTGAAGATAGAAGAAAGTAAAAAGTCCTTCCGGCCAGTGCCGGGAGGAAGAGGTAGCTTTCATATTCCTTATTTTAAAAAAGCCAACTTATATTATTCAAACACACGAAGCTCAATTTAGTGGAAACCGAATATAGGAGATTCACTTCTAATTTTTATCAATACTAAATCATTATGAATGAGAATTTCGCGAAATTAGTCAGCTTTATCCAAGCTGCTTTTATTTAAAATAACATACTTGGCTGCCAAATTTGGCGATTTCTTAAAGTGCCTGCCATTTTAAGACAACATGGTGGATGAGCCTAACCAGTGAACTTGGTCGAGACCTTAGTAATTGCTGTGCACATGCTCACTCACATCGGAATCGATTGATATATAAGAGTGCTGTCGCATGCAAAAAATCAGATTTTTCAAAATGTCACCCACATTAGACATTGAAATTGCTATACCTGAGCCATTTTTTAAGATAAAGACAAACAAAAAATGCTCCTGAATCCTTATATCAAGGTCAAATACTTAAGAAAGAAACCTTTTTCAATTTCTAATTTTTTTGCACCTCACTTTAAATATATATATTTTTTAATTTAATGGCCGCCATTTTGAAACAAGATGGCTGATGACGCTGGCCAGCGAACTTGGTCGAGATATTGATGTATACTATCCACATGCCTTCTTACATCGAAATAGGCGAATACGTGTGTTTTCGCGTGACAAATACAAGATTGTTTCAAAATGTTAGCCATGCTAGAAATTCAAAGTGCTATCATTCAACCATTTTTTAAGATATAAACAAAAGAACAAATTTTCAGAAACAAAAACTGCTCCGGAATCTTTGTATCAAGGCCAAACACATAAAAAAAATCTTTTTCATTTTCCAATTTTTTAATACCTCATTTTAAATTTAAATTTTTTTAATGGCAACCCTTTTGAAACAAGATGGCGAATGAAGCTGGCCAACGAACTCGGTCGAGACATTGGTATGTACTATGTACAGACCAAGTAGCATCCAAATCGGTTCATAAATACGCCTGTTATCGCGTGACAAAAATCAGGTCGTTTTAAAATGTCAGCCACAATTGAAATTCAAAATGCTATAACTCAGCCATTTTTTTAGATATAGACGAAACAAAAACTGTTCCGGAATCTTTGCATTAAGGTCAAACACATACGAAAAATATCTTTTTCATTTTCCAATTTTTTGGTATCTCATTTTAAATTTTAAATTTTAAATTTTTAAATTTTTTTTAAATGGCCGCCATTTTGAAACAAGATGGCGGATGAAGATGGCCAACGAACTCGGTTGAGATATTTGTATGTACTATGTACACACCAAGGTACATTCAAATCGGTTCATAAATACGCTTGTTATCACGTGACAAATATCAGGACGTTTCAAAATGTCAGCCACGCTAGAAATTCAAAATGCTATAACTCAGCCATTTTTTAAGATATAGACGAAACAAAAATTGCTCCCGAATCTTTGTATCAAGGTCAAATACATAAGAAGAAAAATATTTTTTCAATTTTCAATTTTTTGGTACCACATTTCAAATTTAAATTTTTCTTAAAAATTTAAATGGCTGCCATTTTTAAACAAGATGGCGGATGAAACTGGCCAATGAACTCGGTCGAGACATTGGTATGTACTATGTACAAACGAAGTTACATCCAAATCGTTTCATAAATACGCCTTTTATCGCGTGACAAAATTCAGGACGTTTCAAAATGTCAGCCACGCTAGAAATTCAAAATGCTATAACTCAGCCATTTTTTAAGATATAGACGAAAAAAAAACTGCTCCGGAATCTTTGTATAAAGGTCAAATACATAAGAAAAAAATATTTTTCCATTTTCAATTCTTTGGTACCACATTTCAAATTTCACATTTTTAAAATTTTTTTAAATGGCCGCCATTTTGAAACAAAATGGCGGATGAAGCTGGCCAACGAACTCGGTCGAGACATTGGTATGTACTATGTACATACCGAATTACATCCAAATCGGTTCATAAATTCGAGAGTTACAGTATGACAAAGGTCAGATATATATATATATATATATATATATGGATATATATATATATATATATATATGGATATATATATATATATATATATATATATATATATATATATATATATATATATATATATATATATATATATATATATATCAACTTTTGAACGGAGGGTGGTTTCGGGGTCTGGGGGTTATGATCGATGAAAATATAGCAAAATTTTTTGAAATCGCTTTCCTCCGAACGGCTGCAATAGGTAGCTTTTTGTAATGAAAGCTACTTAATAATAAGAGATGTGTTATAGAGTGTGGGAAAGGGGGTGGGGGGTCGGGATTTTACAGATGTTTCGGTGGAGCGTGGCCAGTAAAAGGTTGGAAAACACTGATATAACCTAAATTGACACGCCTACAAACGTTTTTAAATCCATTTTTTACAATGTTATTGAAAATGTATCAAAATCCTTAGACAATTGTTACAAAATTTTGAAAACATTACTTTTTCTAGAAATAAATAAATAAAAGATAAAATGAAAAAAAAGAAAAAAAGAAGAAATAAAAAAGAGGGAGAGGGGGCAATAGTTTGCTTCACTGAAGTCAGTTAGTCAAATCATTTCTTTCTGTTTTGAAACTTCTAAGATCTACTGGCTTTCTCAAATTTCACCGTAGTCAGTTGCTCAATGGAGTGACCCTTATTTGCATTCGATAAGTGTCACGTTTTATGAATTGGTTGCTTTTCAAGCACGTGCATGGAAAAATAGTGGAAAGTATGGCAGCGATGCAGGAAACTGGGGAAAAAAAAACCTCTATGTTCTTTCCAGTGTCTTTAAAAACCTTGAATTTGATTCGAGATTAAATATTTATTGGTAATTGCATTTGATCGTAACATCTGACTTAATGACATGCTAATTAAAAAGCAAATATTTTTATTGAAATTCTTAGAAAAATATAATGTTGCAAAAGTTTGTGGTCATAATCATAACTTAACACTCGTACACTATTTGTGTCGAGTTGAATTTCATACTTATAAGTGTTTAAAGATTCTTAATCAAGAGTAAATTGAGAACTCCATTGAAATATTAATTTTTATCAATTTTTAGGGTTATGTACCTCAAAAAGAAACAAGAACGAAAAATAATGCGTCCAGCATAAATTATGAAACCCTTTCCAGCACTGAAAAAAAAAAAAAAAAAAAAATGAGTAAGTGGATGTAGTTATATCAAATTGATATCAAATTGAGTATGTTCGGATCAGAAATGAACAAGTGCTTTTTTAATTTTGAAGCATCGCATGTTATCAAACCTAAACAAAACGATAATTTTGTACTCTGTAATGATTTATTTCATTCATGTCGGCATAAAAGACGTTTGTTCATGTAAATATTAAATTATGCATATTATTTTAAAATAATTTAAAAGTGCTTACAAATAATGATCTTCTCATAGTTCAATTTAGGTACCTTGATAATAATTTTGCTATTTTTCTTAATAAATAATCAATTAAACGTTTCTCGTAAAAAATTTTGCGCGGATAATAAATGTCAGTACATTTTTACATTAATTTGTAGGTTCAGAGAGGCGGTATATAACGATTCATATTTGAACACAACCATGGAATCAAAAATGGGTATACAGTAAAATATGTCTAAGGCGGAATCGGTCGGGACTGATAAAATTTTCCGTGGTAGACAATATTCCGGCTTATGCAAAAGAGCGTGATTTATTGGAATGAAGCATACGTCAGTCGAATAGCGTTTTATGTTTTTGATAAAAAGATTGGATCTTGAGTTATAATGAATTGTTCGCGATCTTTCATTCGATCTTTCATTACGATCTTTCATTGGTTGTCCTGACTCGAAAATCTGTCGAAAACTGAAATTCTGGAAGATCCATTGTCTTTATAAATAAATGAGAAACGCTATTCAATTTCTTAGTACCGCTGTAATACCTACAAATTTGAAGTTTACACAAACAAAAAAAATAACAATAACTTCGGGAATGAAACAGAAAGCCATCACTTTGAATTTGAGTACAACCTTGAAGCATAATATATTGTAAACAATACATACTTTCATAAATGTGCACTCAACTAGTAATAATAACTTTTAAATGCATATTTATACAGAAAAAAAATGGCATAAGCAAGAATTCCTTAAAATTTAAACAGTTTCTGTTCTTTAAATTAATTTTTTTAAAGTATTACGGAATTTAATTTTATGCTCGACATTGAGTATTTGACGCATATATATCAGTTTTAAAGTTTCATAAACGAAATGCATTTCATTTTTTAAATATCCTTTTTTCCGCCATATGCAAAATTTTGGTTTCGGTGGGTCTTTCATACCCTTTCCGTTTCCGCGTTAGGCAGATTCCGGCTTATGCAGCAAGAATTAATGTTTTTTTTTATGGGTTCGCCGGGACTTTAAAAATTTTCCGCGGTAGACAGATTTCCGGCTTACACAGAGCCCGCCTTAGACAGAATTTACTGTATGTTTGAAAATTGAGTACTTTTTACTGAATTTTCAGAATCTTTTCTTTCAGCGAGAAAATTCAGAATACCATAATAAAACTTCACAGTTTATTAAGGTGAAAGTTGACGTATAAATAAGCAATTTGGAAAAGGCATAACGCATCTGAAAACCCTATTTCAGCAATTACCATCAATAGTCGGAAAATTATCCCTTTTTCTGTGCAGCCTTGTATATGATCTATAGATTCGTATTTATACTATATAGTATCTCTCTATTCTAAAAAAAAGTAACTACCGCTGTCACCGCCGCCGGTTTTGAATTTTTTGTGACCGGAGGTCTTTCTTCGTTAATATTAAGAGAAATAGTGCATACAAAAATATGAAAATCGGTAGTATTATACAGAAATGTTTGATAAACACGCTGATGCAGACAGTTTTCAAATCGAAGAATTATTTTAAGAAATATTTAATGCTAAAGTTGGACAAAATCGTTCCACTAAAAAAGTTTTATAGGAGCAAAAACTATACATCGGATTTTAATAATTTTTAGATCATTTTATACGTTATAATTTCCCGGTGTGCAGAATTCATTTCTTTTTTTAATTTGACTCATTTTTCGAGGTTTCATTTCTATTTTAAATTCAAATTTTCAGCATTTCGAGACATATTTTTTACTTATTTTAGAAAATTGTACTAATTTAACCTGTTGCCAACTTTATAAACAACGCAAACAATAATGTTTGCTTCAAATTAAAAATTTATTTACATGTGACTATTATAAACAGAAAAAATCATTTGGAATTAGAATTAAATAATTATGTACAAAAAGCAGGAACTTATTAAAAATTACATCATAAAAAGTATACACGTGAATTTTAAAAGAGAAAGGATATTGTAAAATAATAAATTCCTTAACATGCATTGGAAGTCTTAAATAGGAGAAATTACGTCATATTTACGTCGCATTACAGTTATTACATAAAATGAACACAAAATAATATTGCAAAACAGTTTAAATTTAGAAATTGCGCTAGACATTTATTTGATATTTTGAGAGGATCTTTTCAACTATTTTTGTTAGGAAAGCGCAAATAATATTTCATTTCTAACAAAAGTATTTTCACGTGAATATTTAAAAGAGAAAGAATAGCTTGATCAAAATTACGTCGGATTAAAAACGATTAATTTAAAATGTCTTATTTAAAAGAACTTTCTTTTCGCTTTGTTAAAAAGTACCAGGAGACAAAGACTCTGTTTACTTAATTCCTTTTATATTAGCTTATTTTGAAATGTTGTTACACGCGTCTACGTCATCAAGTTATTTTTATTTCGACGTTTTATTTGTATTTTTATTAATGTTGTCTAATTTATTTGTTCTTTCGTTATTTAAAATAAAAATTATGTCAATTTGTATAATTTGGCGAGTGGTTTGGCGATTTATATAATTTGGCAAAATTGGTCGACGGGATTATCAAGTAGTACCGCAGCGGATTTGACGTTAAAATTCCCCAATCAAAGAGAAATGAATAGAAATCCGTTTATAGGGAGATCGCCACTGTTTTTTAAATTATAATTCAGTCTTTCGAAATCTTTTTAAAGCCGATCAAATTAGCGTGCATTTAGAGTCTGCTTTGTCTGGACGGGGGTTGGCGAGCGTAGTTCGTAGGGGGCCGAGCCCCCTAGTGGTGCTAAAAATTAGTTCAGATAAACGACTAGCATAGCTGAAAGTCCCCATTCAGCAATTTCGGCGAATAAACGTAAATGCACTTCAGAACTTTTGTGTAGCCCTGCATAGGATGTATAGAATTTATACACTAAAAGTAACTGGCAAAAAAGGGTTAAATTTTAAAACTCGTACCACAACTGAAAAGCACTGCCAGCAATTATTCTTAATAGGCAGTACTGTAAAAAAAATATTTTTGCGTGTTCCTGTAAATGAACGATTAATTATATGCACACCAGGGGGAAAGGGAAATCCGAACCGTAGCTCCAAGCTGTAAGCCTGATGGAGTGTTTTTCTATGGACGGCCGAAACCCATTTGTTAGTCCCTCCTTTTGACAGCAGTTTTTTAAAACGATTGGTCAATGTTTATTTATGCTTTAGTAACTCAAAAAAACTATAAGATTCT
Organism: Maratus speciosus; assembly: GCA_963932465.1. NCBI lineage: Eukaryota > Metazoa > Arthropoda > Arachnida > Araneae > Salticidae > Maratus > Maratus speciosus. Next base: position 389,866,869 of record OZ010795.1, read on the forward strand.
CAACACAGCTGTCTGTTTCAAAACATGACTATTTATAATAAATACAAAATATTAGTAACAAAAGCACTACTTGTGATAACTATAATAACAATAACAACAATAATAATAATTAATGAATATATATGAAAACTATTTACAATTTAAACAAAGAAAATAACACACACACACACACAAAAATCATAAATCAGCGTCTGAAAAAGTGTTCGAGAGGTATGGATAATTATTTCTAAAAATGACTTCACTTTGCTCCATAAATCTCATTAGTGCTTGTCATGCAACCAATCTCTTTTTAACCTTTTTCTTAAGTAAAGTGAAGTGAAGAGACTGTCTTCCCAACGGTAAGTGAATGGAAGTGAAGAGAGGAGACCGGAAAGTAGTGGTTTTTTTTTTTTTTTTTTTTTTTTTTCGTTAAGGATGCGGGAATGCATCCGAGTTAATATTGGTTTCGTTTTGAGAAATAATATGTATGGTTTTGGTGGAGTATTGTTGTTCATAAATTATAGTAAAAGTGTATACAGTTCTCGATAAGTGTACATATTGTGTATATAGCATTTTGTGTTTAATAAACTTTGCATATAAAAATTCTGGTACCATTATCGGTTGTCGTGATATTACAGTGCTGATATTCTGTTCATGAGAACAGGATTTTCACCAACATAATTAATCCAATCCGGAATCGCCATACTTCTGTGTTTTTTAACGTGGTAATATGTTGTCAGAGGACAATCCATGTCCAGTACCAGTACGTAGTGCAGTTATATGCACACTAGATTCTAGTAAACGCCTGTAGTACACCTCAGTGATATATATAATTTTCAATATGTTTAAAATAGTGTGATATCATTATACTACACCGCAAACGATTTTTCTTCATAGAAAGTAGTGTAACGGAATTCTTCTGCTTGTCTCTGTATAAATGAACCGTAAGTGATACACACTTCATTTTCAATACCGAACATGCCATAATAAACCCGCAATGACATACATCAATTTCATGTCAATCTGATTATATTTAAGCGAATTAGAGCATGGACAGACGGACGAACTAAATTCATAAATTACTTTTTATCTGTGTTGAAAAGTGTTAAAAAATGGAGCCCTTACCCTCTAAAATTGGGAGGAGTGAAAAGCTCACTCTTTGAAAGAGTGACAGGCATTTTTACACTTTTTGGAATGAATTTTATAAAAATACACTCCTTAAAGAGTGGAATTTTCCACTCTCTATAAAGGAGTGAAATGTCTGACTCCTGAAATAGCGACTTACGTATGCATTGCTTATTAACCAATCAGAACAGCAAGGCGACGACACCCTTAAAAGATAAGAAAAATGATCACTTTTTCGTCCGCCATCTTAGGATTAACAGATTAGGATATCATTAAAATTATTCTTTATGGAATACATAAAATAAAGGTAAGTATTATTTAGTTTTAAGCATTTATCCGTGTAGATATGTGGAATGTTAAGATTATTAGCTAAATAGTTGTATGTTGTATAGAAAAAGATTGATCGTTGGAGTGTTCAAAAGTGATTGTCTGTTATATTTCTTCATGTAGTGGTTTGAAATATAATTCTTTTAACAATTTAATACGCACTAGAGATCTGCACGGGCCAGCTCGGGCTCGAGCCGATTTTCACTCACGGAACTCGGGCTGGACCCGGGCTACACTTTTTTTCTGAAGGCTCGGTCCGGGTATAACTTATTTTTTCTGTACAAAGGCGGGACTGGTTCATTGCGGGTCTTCACGGCCCAAAATTTTCAGTCCTAATTTTGACCCGCCCGTATAAAAATCATTGTCTCAGCGTGGCCTGGTCCTTCAAAGGTCAGTAAAATTAGGCCTGGCCCAAACATTTTTGCAAAAATTGCATACATTTTTAAATCGCCATTATTCTACACTTAAACATTAAAATTTATTCTTTTTAAAGAATACTAGACTTCTGCGCTTATTAAAACATATCTAAATTAAAACATAATAAAACGTGTGGAAAAGAACCTGCGTTTCACGGAACCCAGTTTTAAACTCACTAACGTGTTGATCCCTGCATAATTAATATACTAATACATAAGAAAAGAATATATAATACATTTACACTCGCTAAGAAGGGAACTTGTCTATAATGCATTTTTTTTCTTTTCTATGCAATTCCGTCTTACTGTATAGCATTTTTCAGACTTTTAACACTTCAAAAAAAATAAAAAGTCAAAGTTTTGTTGAAATTAACTCGGGCCGGGCCGAGATTTTAACTTTTTTCAGTGCCGGGCGGGGTTCGGGCCGAACTTTTAAGTTTTTTACCTGGCCGGGGCAATTTTTTTTCTACGGGCCGGGCCGAATTTTTTTTCTATGAGTCGAGCCGGGCCCGGGCTTGGAAATTTCAGCCTTTGCAGACCTCTAATACTCACAATGCTTAGCAAAAAAATTATCAAAACTTCAATAGTTCGGGAAATGTGAATAAAAAAATGAGTGTAAATATTTTATTCTTCTCTTTCAATGCTGTGTTGCAAATTATAATAATACTTTTGCCAACGATCAAAACAAAGTTTTATCTTTTTCGTTTGAAAGAGTGACTCATAAGAGAAGACATCTGGAAGTTTTCATTTCGTAGGAGACACATTCGAAAACATTAATTTGCCGTTACATGAGATTTTTTTTTTTTTGGTTTATTACTGATTTCGGATTATATACAGTTAAGAGTATTTATTATTGTTTCGGAGTTAGATATGATATTTGATGTTTATGATATTACGAAAAGGTGAAACAGTGAAACCTCCCTGTGCGACCAACTCCACTAGGCGACCACCTCCCTGAACGACCATTTTTTCATGGAACGAAATTTATTCCCATAGGCTCAATACTAATTTTACCTCCATTTAGAGACCATCCCAGTTGAACTCCCTCCATGAGAGACCGATTTATTTGAAGAAAATGAAATAAATTCCGTTTTTTCCTGGTCACTTGAATAAGGTTTTATTAAAAAAATAATTGCGGAGAGTGCATTATTCATCAAACTTCTAAACTAAGTTTAGATTTTTTTTTCTTTTTATCCCGGTAACTTTTAAGTGTTTTTAATAGTTTTTACGTCCCTTTGTGCCTTTTTAGGCAATGAATTTAAATCTGATTACAAATTAAGAATGACGGTCAATAAACTCCTCTGCCCTATTCTATCGGAAAACTCTCAAAGAAATAGATAAAGTAATGGAATCGTCATTATTTGTTCCCGTCCACAAAAAAATGCATTTATTTACTGAACTTCGAAAGTACTTGGAAATAAAAATTATAAAATACTAGAAAACCCCGCGGCTTTGCTCGCGTAATATTTGAAATATGCCAAGTGATGTTTATATGTCTAATTTTTATTAAAAGGTACTAACTAAATTTTTATTTATTAAAAGGTTTTTTTATTAAAAGGTACTTATTACTTTTAGGAATAATTCAAAAATTACTATTTAAAACACAGTTTGATTAAACATCATTATTACACTGCATTAGACAGAAATGAGACTTAAATTAATAAAACTAAATAAATGATAATTTAGAAAATATCTTGAAAATTTTATGCTCAATTAATACGCTCATTTCAGTATTCATTTGAAGTTTTGAATTTTTTAAAAACAATCTTCTTACATCTTAAAATTAACCATCATATCAAATTCTAAGTCCTACCACCTCTCTCAACATAAACGGCTATGTTGAAATAGGAACTGTCACCATTAAATTGCCAACATTAATTTTGAAATCGGTAATCTTAATATTCCACAGAAACGTAATTTAGAAAGCTTTTAAAGGCCTTTTTTAGAACGTTTGTTGTTTTTGTGAACTCCAGGTGGTAGAATAATCGGCATAAAATATAGCCTATGTAGGATCAGAGACTGTTATCATTGATTCGCAACTATTACTTTTATAATAGGTTTATATTCCCTGAAATTGCATAGAAATCGTAATTTAGGACTTTTTTAGAATGCTTTGCGCACCTCCCCTTTGCTTCACCCCTTTTTAATTCGAATTTATTTTCGACAGTCCTTCAAGGGCATTTATATTTTATAAGTAACTACCACGCCATATTTAAAGTTTCTAGCCTTTTCAGTATCACAGAAATAGCAATTTAGATCAGTTTTTAGCTCCTGCAACCCTCTGGTGGTAGTGGCACAGACATAAAATATAGCTTATGTTTGAGCAGGTTCTATCGCCAACAATTTGTCATCATTATTTTTGTAATCGGTTTGGTATTTGATAAGATTGTATAAAAATTGTAATTTATAACACTTTTGGCTAACTTCATACTTTTAAATTTGGAATTTTCTTTCGACTGTTCTTAGAAAGCAGTTGCATCTTGTAAGTAAATACCATGCCATACTTCAAAATGTTAGACCCCTCCAGTGGTGACCATCCCCCCCAAACCCAATGACGCAAATTCCCCCCCAAAAAATCTTCATACATTAACACTGAGCCCCCCCCCCCCTAAACAGAACATCAATTGTAAAATATATTCTTATTATTAAATTATTTAATAATAGTATTCTTACGTACTGTCATGCAAACATGAAATAAAAGTTTAACAGCGTAATAATAATAAAAGATATATTTTTTATTAAAAAGTTTTAACAGCGTAATAAATAATAAAAGACATATTTTTTATTATTAGCAATCTGATTGTTTTCACATTTATAAGTTCTGACTGACAAGCCCATGTTAATACGTTCACTATATACGTTTTAATAAATAAAGCTACTCTTTTATGAAAATAAATATTTACTTACAAGTATTTAAAATAAAAATCTTTTAAATTATTACAAAATAAATCTTAAATACAAAGATTGCATATCGTTTTAAGAAAACGCAAATATTAAGACGAGTCGTTTTAATCAAACGCATATCAAATACATTTGCATGTATACATACGCCCTTGTTTAAGATTAAATCTTAACGCTTAAGATTTCCCAATCATTTTTTTATACTATCTAGTCATACAGTTTAATCTCACCCTCCCCAAAAAATTCTCTAAATCCCCCCCCCCCCCCCCTAAAATAAATTGGATTGAAGCGCAAATATTTCAGTACAAATGTTGCTTTATACTGCTTTAACAACATACAATATACTCTTATACAAGTACCGATTCTTATAAAATGGCAGACATTATACCATTAAAACATAGTCCTAAATCTATTGTAAGCCCCTGTATAGGTATGTTAATTTGGGATAGTGAAAGAATTTTTTTGGGAGGGTGAGATTAAGTACCTTCTGTATAGGTATGTTTTTCTTTCACACTATAATTTTTCAGTCTTATTACCTAGTAATTAATCCTCCTTCCCCACCCCCCCCCCCCAAAAAAAAAAATCTAATTTTTCTATAAATTTCTCCCTTCCCCCTAAAATAATTCGTGGCTGAAAATAGTGATGGGAGATTCTCGAAAAATTTACCAATAAAAAAAATTGTAATCGTAAAAATCACAATCGATATAGTCATCGATTACTTCCGAGAACTTACAATCGAGATGTTCTACAATCGTTTATTAAAATCATTGTTTTTATATGTTTATAAAGCAGTATTTAGTAAATACACGGTAAGTGAAAACAGATGGATTTAAAAAACAACAAACCGAAGGGAGGCTATAATGGAGCCATAATAGTGGAAAAGTCATGTGACGGCGTTCATTGGTTGCAAAAATTTGAAAAGTCGCGAGTAGGTATGAAACGGTAAGAAGAGTTTAAGTACCAAAAATTAGAATTTTTCGACAATTAGCAGAAATTGGCCAAAGAAATAAGAATAAAAAGCACCCCTAGTGGCAAAAACATGAACTAAAAGGATGGTAAATGGTATCAATGTTTTTATTGATTTTTTTACGTCATTTGAGATCAGTTCTATGATTTCCCCTTTATTAGAAGACCATCTACTGGAAGGCGTTAAATGACCCCCCTGGGGGGGAAAGTAGGGGAGGAGCAATAAATGCATAATATGAATAGGTGGTCATAAGGCTTTCCAACGATATATCACATGAGGGGTGTCGGCTAAATTTAGACAAGTGACCCCCCGCGGGGTCAAAGGGGAGAAGGGCGCGGGAGGTATGTACAATGAAGTAATAGTCACAGAGCTTTCCAATGATATATCATATGAGGGGGTGACGGCAAAAAATAGAAAAGTGCCCCCAGGATTCCAACTATTGCGCGGCCCCGGAATACACCCTCCCCCCTCCCTCTCTTTTAAATTTTAATATATTATAAATTATTCATCTGAGGGTTCCGTTACAAAATCCGATCTAAAATGATAAAAACGCTACGATTTCAAAAAAGTTCGAAAAGCGCCTCACCTGGGGTGCCAAATTGGGGAGGGGGGAAAAAAGATTCATAATATGAAAGAGTGGTCCAAACATTTTCCAATGACATATTACATGACGGGTCCAAAAAGTTTGAAATTTACCCCTCACCCATGGGTTCACTCTTTCTTCCCAGAATACACCCGGAAATCACGCAACCCTCACTTTTAAATTTTTATATTTAACTAGGGGGCTCTGCCCCCTACGAGCTACGCTCGTCAACCCCCGTTCAGACACCGCAGACTCTAACAGCACGCTAATTTGATCGCCTTTAAAAAGATTTCGGAAGATTGAATTATAATTTGAATCTGACAATTATAATCTGACGTAATTTTCACCAAACTTTTTTTTCTCTTTTTAATATTCACGTCAAAATACTTTTGTTAGAAATGAAATATTATGATAATCTTAAAATGTCAAGTAAATGTCTCGCGCAATTTTTAAATTAAAACTGTTTTGCAATATTATTTTTTGTTCATTTTACGTAATAAGTGTAATATGACGTAAATTCTCCTATTTAGGACTTCTAACGCATGTTACTGAATTTATTATTTTACAATATTCTTTCTCATTTAAAATTCACGTGTAACTATAGTTTTTATGACGTAATTTTCAATGAGTTCCTGCTTTTTATATTTTTTGTTTATAATAGTCACGTGTAAAATAAATTTTTAATTTGAAGCAAACATTACTGTTTGCGCTGTTTATACTGTTGGCAACAGTTTAAATTAATACAATTTTCTAAAATTTGTAAAAAATATCTCTCGAAATGCTGAAAATTTGAATTTAAAATAGAAATAAAACCTCGAAAAATTATTCAAATTAAAAAACTAACTGCAATCTGCACACCGGGAAATTCTGACGCATAAAATGATCTAAAAATTATTAAATTCCTATGTACAGTTTTTGCTCCTATAAAACTTTTTTAATGGAACGATTTTGTCCAACTTTGGCATTAAATATCTCTTAAAATAATTCTTCGATTTGAAAACTGTCTGCATCAGCGTATTTATCAAACATTTCTCTATAATAGTACCGATTTTCATATTTTTGTATGCAACAGTTTTTTTAATATTAACGAAGAAAGACCTCCGGTCACAAAAAATTCAAAACCGGCGGCGGCGGCGGTGACAGCGGTAGTTACTTTTTTTTAGAATAGAGAGATAAATAATATTTATCGGAGGGCTCCATCAAAAAAACACACTTAAAATTTTATTTCTTGTAGAAATCGCAACGATTTAAAAAGCTCACCCCCTTACTGCTCCTCCCCTCCCGAAATTTACTCCAGAAGGAGAAAGGTTCATAATATGAAAGAGTGGTCAAAGGGCTTTCCGATGATATGTCACAGGAAGGGTTCGGTGAAACTTTGAAAATTAATCCCCCGTCGGTCCATTCTCGCGCCTTCCAGAATTCACTCACCTTCCTCATCTGAAATTTTTATATTTGATAAATAATATTTATCTGAGGGCCCCAGGTATGGGGCAGCTTGACAGAGCTAAAGTAAGAGAAACATTGAAAATTCGGGGCAAAATAACCCTAAATTCAACAGTAATTATTGAAATTAGGACTATACAGAACTGAATAAATAAACCACTATGCCTCCTAACCCATATCTGTTAATAACAAAAAGAGATTGGATAAGCAATTGCACTTCTTCGAGATATTATGACTTAAACCAGAAAGGCGGTAAGTTTGAAAGCTTCATTTCTCTCATTCTCTGGCATTTCCGCAAATCTCATCTCGATGATTTCACCGGCATTTCGACTTTTGACTTCTCGATTATTCCTCTCGCGTTTTTCAACATTTCGCATGTTGGCCGAGAATGAGAAATCAATTTTCTTCGCTTCTCAATTAGTGTTATTTCATAGGTTGCCGAGAATGAGAATTCACTTTCTCGTTCTCGGCCGAGAAGAGATGTGAGAAGATTTATATAGACGAGATAGAGAAAGAGGCATGACAATGAGCTGTGAAATGAAGCCCTAATTTTCCAAGTTTCTCTTATTTTAACACTATCAAGCTGTCACATACTTGGAACCCTTTGATAAATACTATTTATTAAATATAAAAATTTCAAAGAGGGGGGTGCGGAGGGGGCGAACAAATTTTTAAAATCATAGTAATTTCTACAATGAATATAATTTTAGATGTGTTTTTATGATGGAGTCCTCCGGTAAATATTATTTATTAAATATAAAAAATTAAAAGTGGGGCATGCGTGAATTCCGGGCCGAAAGAGTGGACAAACCGGGGGTGGGGGGGGGGGGGTTCAACCTTTTTTCAGCCCTTCATGTGATATATCATTGGACAGCCCTCGGATCACTCTTTCATATTATGAGACTTTCTTCTCCCCTCCCCAATTTGGCCCCCACGGCGGGGGGCAGTTTTTGAACTTTTTTGCGGGGCTGAATTCCTGGGAGTTTGCGATAGTTGGACCCTCGGGGGGGGGAGCACTTTCCTAATTTTTGCTGACACCCCTCATGTGATATATCACTAGAAAGTCCTGCGATCACTTATTCATATTAAGGACGTACCGTGCCCATTTCCTCACTTTGACACCCAGGGTGGTACTTTTCTAAATTTAGCCGAGACCCCTCATGTGCATATTGTATGAAAGGACTGTGACCACTTATTCATGTTATGCACCTCTCGCGCCCCTTTCCCCCACTTTATCACTCCGAGGTGCATTTTTATAAATTTAGCTCAAGACCCCTCATGTGACATTTGGTTGGAAAGGCTTGTGACCACTTATTGATGTTATACCCCTCCGATGACCCTTCCTCCACTTTGCCCTCCCGGGGGCACTTTTTAAAATTTTGCCTATAATCCTCTTGTGATATATCGTTGGAAAGCCCTGCGACCATTTATTCATATTATGCAGCTCCTGTGACCGCCCTTTGACCCCCCCCCCCCCAAGGATCCGGTACGAGGTTCGTTCGGTTCGAGATTTTTTTTTTTTTTTTTTTGTTTACAAGATTTTGCAGTGTGTGCACACCACGCCTTCTATACGGTGCCGTATGCAGCGGGGACCCAGTTTGAGATTTCCTATTACAAGATTACGTATAAATTAGAGGTCCTGATTAAAGAATATGCGCACTAGCGGGCGTAGCCAACTAGTCCTTATTAACCCGACTCATTCCAGTTTTCCCGCAGACGATTCTTGATAAAATCAAATCGGGTATGGTATAAAAGCAACTGGCAAACTGGAGTCATCGAGAAAAATTTTGTACAGTCAAAAAATATCGAGATGTCCATACAATCCATAAAATCTATAAAAACATCTCGTTTTCGACCATCACTAGCTGGAAGTCTTTTTCTCTGTACAGGTTGTTTACCTTATACGGTTTTAATGACATATAATACTACTCTTCTAACATCACTAAAATATACTGTACTTAAATCCTAGTTTTCTGAAAATCGTCAAGTAATTTTAGCGTTGTCTCTTCCTCTGAAATACTTATTTTGTTGTTATTTCTTATCTTACCCATCAAGAATGTATTTTTGCACTCGGACTGTACGATTCGACCCTGTCAAACAATATAATAAATTACTTAAAACGCTTCTGGAAAGCTATTTCTATTATCACGTCTTGCGGTCCTAATTGCCTTTCAGAATGTGTTAAACATTTTCCCACCTGTATACCAAGTATTTTTTTTATTCCCGCACTTTCAAAGATATTAAGATGCAAAATCGGTTCTTATTGCCCTTATCTAGAATTTAAAGAATGAAAAAAACATGACCATTTCTGGAAATTGAATGTTGAAAATAAGTTAAAAGTGATATTAAAAAATTCAAAAACTTTTTAATAGTGAAAAAAAAAAGAAAATAGTATTAAGATTTTAAATATCCCCCCAAAATGTACTTTTTCTCTAAATTCCCCCCCAAAAATAAATTTTATGACGCATTTTGCGTCACCAAACCCCTCTCTGGGCACCCCTGGACCCCTCAGTTGTGCAAAAAACGCAAATTAGAACATGTTTTGCTTTTGCAACCCTCAGATGGCAGTGGCAGCAACATAAAATATAACCTATGTTATAGAAGGCACTGTCACCATTGATTTGCAACCATTACTTTTGAAATAGCTTTGGTATTTTCTGAGATTGAGTAGAAATCGCAATTTAGAACACTTTTCGTGCATTTTCACCCCTTTTTAAACTTCCAATTTTTTTGAAACTGTTCTTAAAGATCATTTATATCTAATAAATATGTATCTTGCCTAATTTTAAGTTGCTAGCCCCTACCAATCACAAAAATCGAAATTTAGAACGCTTTTTTGCTCCTGCAACGTCTAGGTGATAGTGATACCGACATAAAATAGCGTCTATGTTAGAGCATAGGCTGTCAGCATCAATTTCCTACCATTACTTTTGAAATCAGTTTGATTCTTCCTGAGATATTGCTGACAAATCGGCATTTAGAAAGTTTTTAGAACGCTTTCGCGCATTTTGCTCCTGCATCTCCTCTGGGGGTAGTGGAAACAGATATAAAATATAGCTTATCTTGGAGCAAGATCTGTCACCATCATTTTTACACCATTATATTTGGAATCGGTTCAGTACTTTCTGAAATTGCATAGAAATCGCTATTTAGAACGTTTTTTACAACGCTTTTTGCGCATTTTGACCCCTTTTTAAATTTCGATTTTTTTAGGAAATGTCCTTAGATATCATTGATATCTTATAACTAACTATCATTCCAAATTTCACGATTCTAGGCCCTTCCGTAACGCAAAAACCGCAATTTAGAACGTTTTTCTCCTGCACCCTCTTTGGGGCATAGTGGCACCGACATAAAACATAGCCTATGTTGGAGCAAAGGTTGACACCATCATTTTGATGACATTATTTTTTAAATCGGTTTGGTTCCTGAGATTGTGTAGAAACCACCATGTAGAACGTTTTTTAGAACACTTTTCGTGCATTTTCACCCCTTTTAAATTTCGAATTGTTTAAGAACTGTTCTTAGAAATCCTTTATATGTAAGTAACTAATAAGTAACTAATAAGTAACTAATATTTCATATTTCTAGGCTCTTCAGTAACGCAAAAATCGCATTTTTAGAACGTTGTTTGCTCCTGCACCCCCTTTAGGGGTAGTGGCACTGACATAAAACATAGCCTATGTTGGAGCAAGGGTTGTCACCGTCATTTTGACACCATTATTTTTTAAATCGATTTCGTATTTCCTGAGATTGTGATGAAAAAACCATTTAGAACGTTTTTTAGAATGCTTTTCGCGCATTTTCACCCCTTTTAAATTTCGAATTGTTTAAGAACTGTTCTTAGAAATCGTTTATATCTAATAAGTAGCTAATATTTCACATTTCATATTTCTAGGCTTTCAGTAACACATAAATCGCATTTTTAGAACGTTTTTTGCTCCTGCACTCCCTTTGGGGTAGTGGCACCGACATAAAATATAGCCTATCTTGGAGCAAGCGTTGTCACCATCATTTTAACACCAATATTTTTTAAATCGGTTTGGTATTTCCTGAGATTGTGTAGAAACTACGATTTGGAACGTTTTTAGAACGCTTTTCGCACATTTTCACCCCTTTTAAATTTCGAATTGTTTAAGAACTGTTCTTAGAAATCATTTATATCTTATAACTTATATTCTAAATTTCATATTTCTAGGCCCTTCAATAACGCAAAAATCGCATTTTTAGAACGTTTTTTGCTCCTGCACCCCCTTTGTGTAGTATCACCGACATAAAATATAGCCTATGTTCTAAGTTGGACTAACACCATCATTTTGATACCATTACTTTCGAAATCGGCTCGGTAGCTCCAGAGATTACCTCTAACAAACAAACAATTTTTACTTCTTTATAATATTAGTATAGATAAAATTGTAAAATTAAAGCAAAGCTCAATGTATTCATTTTTAAAACTCTGCAGTAATTAACTTTTGTAATTAACTTTTATTTTGATACTTTAATTTTTTATTTTTTCCAAATGTGAAAAATAAATTTTAGTAACATTGTTACCATTTTTAAACAATTAAAATCTAGATTTAAACACGATCTCCATTAAGAGACCACCTCTCGGAACATATATATCTTATATATATATCTTGTTCAAATTATCAATCGTTAATAAAATACTTATTATTCATCCAATCAAGCTCAAATAAATTTTTTTACACTTGTAGTGGATGACACTTGATGTTAATCCAGTTTTTTTCAAATTTTAATTCATTAATTAAATTAAATTAATTAATTTTCAATAATCGAGAGAGCCCTCTTCTTGATCAAGGAATTTTAAGCGCCACTTAAGAGGAAAGAAGAATGGGAGAAAAAAAATTCTCTTATTGACCTAAGTAGGAATTGACTTAAAATATATTTTTTATATTACTTGTTTATATTACTTACCTTTTTTTTTTATTTACTTGTATTGATGACTTTTAAGTTGTGTTTAATTGTTAGTTCCTATCTATAAACACTGTTTTGATGGGGTCTATAGATGTCTATGATGGTTAGAGTTGCAGTAAAGCTAGAGATCCTACCTACACAACTTCCAGGTTGTTTTAACGGAGCTTCTGACTGTAAAATAGTCAATGAAACATCGTCTTCATTTTGAAAGACCTATCCAATGATATGCCACTCAATAGGGTGCGTAATTTTTTTCGTCTCTACCGCCATTTTGTATTTTACCGCCGCCATTTTGAATTTATAAAAACAAAACCTAGCCTATAACCATCGGGCCGTTAAGACGAATCGATAGAGACCTCATTCATTAAAATCCATCCAGCCGTTGGGATGTTTCGAGGGTATAAAGAAATCCACATACACAGATACGCGAGAAACACATAACCCTTCTTTTCAGCCGGGTAAAAAGAACGATAGAACGATATGCAATATACTAACACCATCTCTGAAAAATCATCTAACTATCAATGTAAGACACTGTGTTAGTCGGTTTTTCTCTATGCTAACTTGTTGACAAGTGGAAATTATATTTTTTCAAGATGATGTGTCGGGTAATATGGAATATCAGCTAGAGAACTATTTCAAGACGAGTCTAGTGAAGACGAACAATAATTTCATTTCGACGTCGTATCATTTGAGATGGACCTTTTACCAGTTTGTACAGGAGATGCAGTGTGCCTGTTTTGCAATGGACACTATTCAGAACATGGAAGAGGGGAGGAGTGGATATCATGCCTGATGTGGGGTCATGTAGACTGTGTTGGGGCCGAAACAATAAGCTATATTTGTGTTTTTTAAAAATGAAACAATTTTTCAAAGAACTGATGATTTATAGGTGATGTAGTATAATGTTTACTTATTAAATAATTTTTGTTATTCTTGTAAATCTTGGCTTTTCTTGCAATTTTAACATTTCTTATAACTCTATTATAAAAGTGTCACTTTAAAAAAAAATTAAATATTGTTAGCCCCCGGTATGGTACGCTATTTCTTTCGCCCAGCTTATTTTGTTTCGTCTTCAAAAAATAACGTTACCTTACAGAAGCCAGCCTTAAAACAAAGCAGTACGATTAAATACTCTATAGTAATTTTTTAAACTTCTAAGCATCGCACATTTTCAATTTTTATACCGTGGTATTGAAAAAAAAAAAAGTACTTTTAAATGTAATTTGTTTGAAAACTGCATACCCATTTATTTTTGAAATATTAATTTTTTTTGTAGTTTTTAGAGCCATTTGTTTCATTTTGGTAACTCAAGTACTCCATTTCTGTAGAAAGTAAAGGAAAAATAGTTGTAAAATATTAATTATATATTTTTGTTGCCATTTTTTCATAACAACCGAAAGAAAATGTAATTAAAATACGTGCTATTTTGAAAAAAAGTATATAAACGATTGATTTTTGTTAAAACATGGAGCTATTATAAACTATATTTAATTTTAAGTATATCTGTATTAATGTTAGAAACAAATGAAGGCCTGTGAATCATGAGATAGCCGTATTTTTTTGTCGGGTTTCTTTAATGACGGCATCTTTTTGCTGCATTTGTGTATTATTTCGCGGTAGTGACGCCCTATGCCTACTTTACTGTAGATGTTTAAGAGTGGATTGAAAATGTGGAAATTTTAAGCGGATGCGAATGGCGTCATTTTACATAAAATGAAAGCGTGTGCTGTAAGTTTTAAAATTGAAATATGTTTTGTACTATTTATATGTACATATATATATTTTTTTTCATCGGGGGCGACACTAAATACTGAAAAAGCAGAATTCCTGTTTTCTAGTTATATATTTTTTCCCCACTTTAACAACATAAAAAATATGTTAAGAAATTGTCAAAGTTTGTTCTTTACTAACTTTTAATGCACCTCAAGTTATTTTTTATGTTGACATACAAATAAAAATCTAAATGGTATTCCATAACACTCGAACTTTCTCTCTCTATGTATTACCGAAATTCGATGTGTTACCGAATTCAACCGACAAATTCAGAGGGGTGATAATTGGCATGAAGAGAAGGAAAAATCACCCTATAGCATGGGGTCACAAACCACGTAATACAAGGTGTTGTTACCCTAACTCAAATTGGGTTGGCGGTAATAACTTTCAGAAAACTGAAGTACAATAAAACTTTTAATAGACATTCTCACCTTTGTTTTAAATGTGATAATATAAAAAAAAGTTGTAGAAGTTTCCATTATGCGCTCCAGCAGTATACACTTGGCACTCCACATTTTGGACTGCGATTACCAGTTCTTACGACATCATCAATTGCTCCTGTTTTCCAGAACTTTTCGTGATGTTATGACATTTCACGCAAAACAAGGTACAGCAAAACTTCCCTAAAGCAACCGCGTTCCGTTCGATGAAAATTGGTCGCTCCGAGAGGTGATCTCCTAATGGAAGTCATGTTTAAATCTAGATTTTAATTGTGGAAAAAAGGTAACAATTAATGTTACTAAAATTTATTTTTCACACTAGGAAAAAATATGAAAATTTAAGAATCAAAACAAAAGTTAATTACATAAATTAATTACTGCAGAGTTTAAAAAATGAATACTTTGGCGTTTGCTTTGATTGTACGGTTTTATCTTTTATAACTTTTATTTTCAAGCCCTTTCGAAGTTCAGTAAATAAATGCAATCTTTTTTGGACAGGAACAAATAATGACGATTTCATTAATTTATCTATTTCTTTGATAGAAGTCTTTTCTGACAGAATACAGCAGGGAACGTCATTCTTAATTTGTCATCAGAGTTAAATTCATTGCCTAAATAGGCACAAAGGGGTTTAAACACTTAAAAGATACTGGAATAATAATAATAAAAAAATCTAAACTTAGTTTAGAAGTTTGATGAACAATGCGCTCTCCGGAATTATTTTTCTAATAAAACCTTCTTCAAGTGACCAGGGGTGGTCGCACAGGGAGGTTTCACTGTATGTATATCGTTGCATTTTCATTGCAATGTTTTTTCTTTTCTCAAAATTATTACCGTCAACCTAAGTTCAGTTTGGATGAAATGCCCTGTATTTCTGACTAAATAAGTAGTTTGCGACTCCATGTTCGATGGTAATTTTTCATCCTCTTGATGAAAAATTACCACTATCACTCCTCTGAATTTGCCGGTCGAATTCGGCAACACCCTGTATATATACAACTCATATTATTTTCAAAAACTTCACAGAGGATATTGTACCTTTACTTTAACCCTTTATCTACTGGCAGTACTTATAAGTACCATTGAAATAATTTTTTATAAAATTCATTTAATACACCGATTAGTTGTAATACAGTTTAGAATGAGTTATAGATGCATTACTTTATCTTGTTCCAAAAGCATTATTGGTTACTCATAAGAATTTTTTTTTAAAAAGGATGATTTATTTTGCCTTTGCATCTTTTCAGCTTTCTGGGCGTTGGGGAGGGGGGATTTTTCAATTCGGAAATATTTCTATTGTAAGAACATTATACTTGTACAGTTCCTAATTCTACAAAGTACTAAGAAAAATATTTAAAATAAAAGAATTGAGTGGGAGTTATACATATTGCACAAAATCCCTATAAATTCAAATTTAATTACCGTATTTACTCATGTATAAGTCGAAGAGTTTTAGACAAAGTTTGGGAGTTGAAAAGGGGGGGGGGGTGTCGACTTATACACGAGTTAGTAAAAAGATAAATAAATAAATTTTTCGCAGATAATCGGCGAATTGGTAAGTCTTTTAAGTAATCACATATGGTTCTACGTTGGAGAGAGAAATAAAAGCGGACAATGGTCATTTCCCTGTGATTGACAAAAAAAAAAAAAAAAAAAAAAAAAAGATTAACAATAATGTCACTGTAATTGTTCCGTGAGCATTTTCTCTTGAGACAGAATTCCTTTCAATACAGGGGCATTCCTTTTGACATTTTAATCCCCTTTTTAAAAAGAGTTCAACTTGAGAATGCTTCTAGATATCTCTCCTAAAAGTCCTACAATACTAAGAAGTATTATATTTTAGCAGTCTAAGAAGTTGTTTACCCTTGTAAATAAAGCTTGAATAGATTTTAGAAAGATTTTTTTTTCTTTTTAAGTTTCATTAAATTGGTGTGAATAGGTTTCAAAATAGCTTAAGTTTCTTCGTTTTTAAATAATTGTACAGTTTTAACACGTTGAATTTTCTTCAAAAAGTCTGATAAAAGTCTAGAAAATAATTGCTAATTTAATGAAAATTTATAATTTTTTTTTACCCTCGATTGCAAATCATTTTTCAACGTACTACAAGAAATGTCGCTCGACTTGTACACGAAAATTCAATTTTTTTTTCAAAATTTTGCTTAAGAATTGGGGGGTTGACTTATACACGAGTATATACGGTAATCCTTCTAAATCCTTCTAAAATTTATTAAATGATTATGTAAATCTTCTAATGTAGTTTAAACAATTCACGAAAAATGCTTTAGAAGATAAAATTTTCATGAATTCATAATTGAGTATGGGATAATACCATTTTATTTCGATTATAACAGTAATAGTTCAGAAGTAGTTAACTATATTTCAGAAGAAAAAAAGATTTACTGATGGATTTTCTGCATCAAATAAATAACATCCTACAGATATGAATACATTTGTTACAGAACTGTGGTTATTTGTCACATTGCGTTTTACTGCAGCGGAACCAATGTTATGATAAAACTCGAGATACCGATGTTTAAAAAGACATGTCAAAAAAACCTTTTCCGTAGCCGTCAGGACGTTTAATTGGATTCTTCTCTTGTCAAAATGTGTTTAAAATGACCCGGATTCGGAATATGATTTTAAAAATTGATATGTTTAGTAGAGCAATTATTATTCGACTTCTATTTTTGTTTGAATCTTTAAAGACACTAGGGCATAAACTCGGGTTTCCTGGGTTACACAATAAAAGTGAAAAATTATTTCGGTTGTTAAGGGTGCATTCGAAAAAATATTTTTTCACCCTCAACAGCTCGAAATTTTCTGAGACATTTTAAGACTCATTTTTAAAAGTAAACACATGAAACTTGTTGAGGTGGTTTTTGAAGAAATCTATAACAGGCCGCGTGATTTCATTTTTCGCTCAATTAATTAGAATTTGATTTTTAAACAATTATTTTCTCAGTATGACCATTTTTTTCATTCCCAGATCTCCCTCTTCGAAAAATTAGGTTCAAAACGCCAACTTTGACAGTCTTGTTTGCAATATTTTCTGCATTTATAAAAAAAATCGACAAACATGGCATATTGTGTAGTTTCTAAATAAGAGAATTTCCCAGTTTGATGCGTTTGAGAGCAAAAATGAATTTAAAAATAAATCAGAAAATAAGCAGTTTGGATTGGAATACACCCTTAACATCCTTTTTTCTCTGCACATATTAAAAGCACAGCGATGAATGAGGTATTTTTCGAAAGAGTCTGCATGCAGCTTTTGCTGTAGTATACTTATATATCACTAGATGGTACCCTTCAAGATTTGACGTTAAATAACTTGAATGTTTCATTAGAAAAATTCTTGAATTTTTAATTAATTGCTTTTAAATTAATTATTGAAATTGTGAGAAATTTCTATATTGCATAAGTGATTCCTATTTCTTTAAAGCGATAGAGGGTACAGTCAGCCAAACCTATTCAATGAGGTCACAGAATTTTAACTTTATAATGTACAACCAATTATGCTTCTTTTTACCAAAAATGTAACTAAAAATAATGGGTAGGGCATCTATTTTTATTTACTATGGTCTCATTTTTTTCAAAAAAATAACAGCATTTATTTTTATTTATTTATTATGACTTTTAACTACATGACCATTAAAAGCTGCCATGAATTTTATTTTTATAAGTCTCATTCTCTAAAACCCCAAATTTGAAACTTGGTGCAGCATATAATTTTTATTACTTGAATTTTATTTTACATTTTTATACATTTTTTAAATATTAAACAATAGATATCAAGGTAATTTTTTAAATAGTTCTTATATGAATATCTTTCTTTCTTTCTGTTTTCTTTTTTTAAGGAAAAGGAAGGCAAACTTTTCTTTCTGACACTCACACATATACACTGCTCAAAACAATTAAAGGATATTGCAGTTTTAGGTGGATTTTGTATCTGGTAAACTGTTTAGCTGATTGATACATGGTCGACAGACATAGTAGGTTATATGAGAATAAATTACACATGTTTGGCAGAAAAAATGCATTTTATTGCGCATTTGTGTACTAAAGGAAAAAAACACAATTTGTGCATATGAGAAAAAAAGAATAAGAAAAGGTGTTTTCTTCAAAGAAAATCATTTTCAGTAGGGGGTATGGTTTCCACGGGCGGCCAGCAACGTTGAACACCTTTGAGGCATGGACTCAATGAGGCTATTAATGACGAGTTGGGGTATTCGGCCCCACTCTTCCAGAAGAGATCTTTCCAGTTCTTGGAGAGTTTGTGGGGGTTGTTGGCGGCCAGAAACTCGTCTTCCTAGAGCGTCCCAAACGTGCTCGGTTGGATTCATGTCTGGAGAACACGCTGGCCATTCCATTCGAACGATTCCTTCCTCGAAAAGGAAATCCTCCGCCAAGTTTGCACGATGTGGCCTGCAGTTATCGTCCATTAAAATGAAGTTATCTCCGATTGCTGCAGCGTAAGGGACTACAATAGGTCTGAGGATCTCATCCCTATATCGGCGACCAGTCAGAGCTCCATCTCGAATGATGTAGAGGTCAGTGCGCCCGTCAATGGAGATGCCACCATACACCAACACTCCTCCACCGCCAAATCTGACACTTTCGTGCACGAACGCAGGATTATTCCTACTGCCACGGTCCCTCCAGATGAAAATACGCCTATTATCCGGATGCACAGAAAAACGGGACTCGTCAGAAAACAGAATATTGCTCCATTCATTTCTCCTCCAGTTGACATGCTCGGTTGCCCACTCCCTGCGGTCGCGACGATGCCTTGATGTTAATCTAACACATACCATCGGTCGGCGAGCATACAGACCTACAGCATGGAGCCGGTTTCGGACAGTCTGAGTTGAAATCGTTGTGCCTGTAGCCCAGCGAAGGTGTTGTTGGAGAAGAGTAGCGTTCATGGTTCGGTGTCTCCGAGCTGTTAACGCTAAATACCGATCTTCATTGGGCGTTGTTGCCCCTCTACGACCTTGCCCTGGTCTTCGGCCTGCACATCCACTCTCCAAAAAACGGTTCCAGATCCTGGAAATGACACTTTGTGACACTCCAATGGCTTGCGCTACTTCGGCTTGAGTTTGGCCCCCTTCTAACCTACCAACAATTCTCAAAGCTTCTGAATCTGTCAAATGACTTCGCTGAGACATCGTACTCATCGAAACAAAGCAATCACTGAATGTCGATCATCCTTGTCTTCATTCTCTTTTATGCAGTTGAAAGTCAAATTTCATTCGTTGCCGCTGAAGCGACGTTTTTGACGTCGAACTCAAAATTTGCATACTCCACAGTTTGAAAACCAGAAAAATTTGCATTTGTGATTCTCTTCTTCTATTTTCGGCAAAAAAAATTCGTTTATATCTTTATTTTATATAAAACTTCAAATACCCTTTAATTGTTTTGAGAAGTGTATATTCTTGATAATGGTCAAAAGATATAACAAAAATTGTAGATCAGCTCAATTTATTTAATTGATAATTACATTAAAAATATTTTAGCTTAAATATTTTAAATATAAAATTATTATTATTATTATTATTATTTTAAATATTGTTCAGAGTTAAATTTTATTTAATTATAAAGCATTCAAATAATAATAATAAAATAAAAATCATATAACTTCTCCTTCTAATAAAATATGTCGTTAATGAAATAACTTATCGTGAAAAATATTGCAGAAATCCTTTTGCCGGGCGTTGGGGTCGGACCTGCAATCCACTACAAAATATCGGCGCTTTAAACTGCTGCTTTAGACTGCTCATGCTCAGCTACCGAGAATACCTTCTCAATCCCTCTAAATTGAACAGGGTTGATGCATGTGCAGATGTCCCGAAATGGGTCTACTTAAAATTTTACCTTTGCATTTTAATATATATGATGATTTTATAGTTTTTGAAGGTTTTAAAAAACTGAAGAAGGATAGATGTTATACAACGTAGATTAAATAAGGCAGTTGTTCGACTTATGATACGGCATCGGAATGCTTAAGCCTAACATGGCCGAAATAAAATGGCTGATTTTAACGAAAGATCATCAATATCTGGATGAGTTCACTCCGGAAGCGTTATACACTTTGCGCCGTTACATATATAATTAAAACGCTTTGTTTGATTAAAAAAGTTGCAGTTAATGGGAAAACGTATCAACAAATAATTTTAAAGACTGCGATAAGAAAGCCTCGCACGGATCTACTGCCTAATTGAACCCTAGTAGAATTTTTATTTACATTTAATATACAGGGTGTCCACTCTCAACGGTTTCCAATGGCTAATTCCTAAACCGTTAGTCATAGACATATAGTTCCAAATACAAAAATGTTTTAAATGAAATAAAGAAATATTTTAAAAGCGATTTGGGCCAATAAAAACATTTCTTAAAAAAATTACGAAATTTAAATTTTTATTCGGTCCCCCGGTCCTATAAGTTATATTTAGTAAACTTTTCCTATTACGTTGACAAGTAAGTAAAAAAAAAGTCCCGTTCATATAACACTAAAATTGACAGAGTTATGAAACTTAAAAAAGGAATGACTTATGCCACTTTTCTACACCTGAATACGAATTAGTTCGGCCAGATTTTGAGGGGTCATATACCAAGTGCTTAAAGTATTCGAAGAACTTATTTCATATGAATCTGCGCTTTGAATAAAATCGTACAAGTATTACGACTGATGTGAGTTAACTTTTATTAAGTTCTAGATTGGCTAAAATAATTGTATTTTAACATGCTTTATTTTGTAAGGATTTGAGACTGATTCTTTTCATGATTTCTTTTAACAAAAATTATGCTATTTTTATAAGTTTTTATTTAATTTCAACGATCGTATGTATGTTTTGCCAATTCAAAATTTGTACTCGAACTTTAACTCACTTTCAAATATCCGATCGAGATTAAATTTTACATACTGACGTAAATACGATGACAATCTAATATTATGATTTTCGGTGGTAACCATTTATACTTATTTTACAGGATAATATAAAAAAAATCGGATAGATTACCGCCAAGAAGTTTAAGAAAAAGTTTTAGTTTAGATAACACAAGACTGCGACGGTTGTGTTTTTTAACTTTTATGTATTTTTTAGCACTGAATCCGAAAATTACTTTAATTTTTAACCATCGTGGCAGGATTATTTGCAAATCATAGTCACAGTTAAAAAATAACAGAAATAGGATACTATAAAATAGAGGAGATGACTGTATTTTTTAACTTTTGATAATTGATTTTTATGCACTTTTTAGTACTGAATCTGAAAATGGCCTTGATTTTTAGCCATCACGTTAGAATGTTTTTACAAATCGTAAATGTCAAAGTTAAAATATAGCAAAAATGTGATACTGTAAAACAGATGTAAAACATTTTTAATTTAATTTTATTTTATTTAGTTCAATAATTTATTCAATTTTTGGCTTATACTGGGATTCTTACAGCCAAAGAGCTGAGGGGCCGGTCCGTGGAGGTGAGGAAGGAGATTCAATTTTAACTTTGATTTTTTTAAACTTTGAAATTTACAATTTGCGAAAAATCCTGATTTGATGGTTAAAAATGAAGGTCATTTACAGATTCAGCGATAAAGAATACATAAAGATCAATTAACAAAAGTTGAGAACGCAACAATGACATCTATTTTATAGTGTCAAATTTTTTTCTTAAATTTTTTTCTTTAAAATTTACAATTTGCAAAAATTGTTACGTGATGGTAAAAAATGAAGGTCAATTTCGGATTCAGCGGTCCAGAATACACAAGGATCAATTATCAAAAGTTAAAACTGTTAATTTTCATCATTTTAGTTAACAGAAATTCTGTTTTTTCCCCATATGTTTATTACAAATTGTATATTTTGCGTTAATATGTTAGAATTATTAAAGATTTCAAATTTATATTGCAAAGTTAATTTTACTCTCAACAATTTTTTTAAATATATCTGACGAAATTATATTTCTGCTAAATTTGTGAATGACCCCTAATTTGCAGAAAAAAATATGCTCCAACTTTAAACAGTTATTACTTGGTCAATTTTAATCGTAGAACAACGGGGCTTTTTTTTTTGTCTTACTTGTCAGTGTAACAGGAAAATTTTACTAAATATAACTTATAGGACCGGGGGACTGTATAAAAATTTAAATTTCGTAATTGTCTAAGAAATGTTTTTATTGACCCAAATCACTTTTTAAATAATTTCTTTACCTCATTTAAAACATCTTTGTAATTGGAACTACATGTCTATGACTAACGGTTTAGGAATTAGCCATTGGACACAGTTGAGAGTGGACACCCTGTATATGTTTTTTAGAATACCGATTAACAATACTAAAAATCATATTTATATGAAAAACCGCAATAATGCGTTCAAATAACGCTTTGAAATATATTAAAAGTGATATTTTCATATTGGTCTCGCGTCAGGATTTAAGAAATCGCCAAAGATCGCTTACAATCATCCTGTTTGATTCTACTCATTTCAGTGGTTAAGAGCGAAATTCGCTTAGATGTCTTAAATTTGTATTTTATTTATACACTGCTCAAAACAATTAAAGGATATTGCAGTTTTAGGTGGATTTTGTATCTGGTAAACTGTTTAGCTGATTGATACATGGTCGACAGACATAGTAGGTTATATGAGAATAAATTACACATGTTTGGCAGAAAAAAATGCATTTTATTGCGCATTTGTGTACTAAAGGAAAAAAACACAATTTGTGCATATGAGAAAAAAAGAATAAGAAAAGGTGTTTTCTTCAAAGAAAATCATTTTCAGTAGGGGGTATGGTTTCCACGGGCGGCCAGCAACGTTGAACACCTTTGAGGCATGGACTCAATGAGGCTATTCATGACGAGTTGGGGTATTCTGCCCCACTCTTCCAGAAGAGCTCTTTCCAGTTCTTGGAGAGTTTGTGGGGGTTGTTGGCGGCCAGAAACTCGTCTTCCTAGAGCGTCCCAAACGTGCTCGATTGGATTCATGTCTGGAGAACACGCTGGCCATTCCATTCGAACGATTCCTTCCTCGAAAAGGAAATCCTCCACCAGGTTTGCACGATGTGGCCTGCAGTTATCGTCCATTAAAATGAAGTTATCTCCGATTGCTGCAGCGTAAGGGACTACAATAGGTCTGAGGATCTCATCCCTATATCGGCGACCAGTCAGAGCTCGATCTCGAATGATGTAGAGGTCAGTGCGCCCGTCAATGGAGATGCCACCATACACCAACACTCCTCCACCGCCAAATCTGACACTTTCGTGCACGAACGCAGGATTATTCCTACTGCCACGGTCCCTCCAGATGAAAATACGCCTATTATCCGGATGCACAGAAAAACGGGACTCGTCAGAAAACAGAATATTGCTACATTCATTTCTCCTCCAGTTGACATGCTCGGTTGCCCACTCCCTGCGGTCGCGACGATGCCTTGATGTTAATCTAACACATACCATCGGTCGGCGAGCATACAGACCTACAGCATGGAGCCGGTTTCGGACAGTCTGAGTTGAAATCGTGGTGCCTGTAGCCGAGCGAAGGTGTTGTTGGAGAAGAGTAGCGTTCATGGTTCGGTGTCTCCGAGCTGTTAACGCTAAATACCGATCTTCATTGGGCGTTGTTGCCCGTCTACGACCTTGCCCTGGTCTTCGGCCTGCACATCCACTCTCCAAAAAACGGTTCCAGATCCTGGAAATGACACTTTGTGACACTCCAATGGCTTGCGCTACTTCGGCTTGAGTTTGGCCCCCTTCTAACCTACCAACAATTCTCAAAGTTTCTGAATCTGTCAAATGACTTCGCTGAGACATCGTACTCATCGAAACAAAGCAATCATTGAATGTCGATCATCCTTGTCTTCATTCTCTTTTATCCAGTTGAAAGTCAAATTTCATTCGCTGCCGCTGAAGCGAAGTTTTTGACGTCGAACTCAAAATTTGCATACTCCACAGTTTGAAAACCAGAAAAATTTGCATTTGTGATTCTCTTCTTCTATTTTCGGCAAAAAAAATTTCGTTTATATCTTTATTTTATATAAAACTTCAAATATCCTTTAATTGTTTTGAGCAGTGTATTTTATTGTTTTACTTGCTTTACTTGTTGATTAATGGATGTTTTAATTTTGTTATAGAATATAAGCTGGAAGCAAATGATGAGCTATTTATATTAATTTATGTGAATTTATATTTCGCAATCGTTTGCACGCTATAGAGATAGATTTGAAAAGAGAAATCATGCTTCAACATTACTTTAAAAATAATAAAATTTGAGTAAATTGTATTACAGTTTTCAAACAAATAGTGAGATAGATTTGAAAGAAAAATCATGCTTCAAAATTACTTTTAAACAATAAAATGTGAACAAATTGTAATTACAGTTTTCGAAAAACGATATCGTTTTTATAAACAAATTGCATTTGAAAGCAAATTTTTTTCTCTATTCGATGTTGTAAACATTAAAAATGTGCGATGTTTAGAAAAAAAAAAAAAAATGCAGTAAAAGCGGAATTTGTTCGTCTTCTGTTGTCATATGTAAAATGACGTCAGCGCTACGCACAGATACGTTTGTCCTTTATAATATATATAGATAGATAGATAGATAGATAGATAGATAATGTACAAGATTTTTCTTGCTAAAACTGAAACAAAAGGCAAGACATAATTCTTTTTTACAATAAGTATGATTTGTTTCTAATAAGTGTACCTAAAATAAACTAATTAGTATGTCCATTAAAATTTTTCGATCAATTTTTAATGCCCCAAATCTATCGCTCACTGATTATATGTTATATAGATATATATTTTATAAATGTGATTAAAAAATTATTTATGTTATCTGTCTACCTTCAAAGGCGGATTTAAAAAGTTGATTTAAACTGTTTATTATATTATAGATTATCGCTTAAAACCTTCGAACAACAAGTAAAATAACTTTATGTTTTAAATAATTTTATTTCTCAAAATAATAATAAAAATAGGCAAGGTTCAACTTATATTCCAGTCATACTTCTCATTGTGAATCAAAAATTAATTATAGCAAGACCAACAAATCAAAGGATCTTAAAAATCATTGATGGTCATGAACAATTTAGTAATGGAATCTCTACTAAAAAGAATTTTAATTTAAGGCAAAACAATAAAATAGATAAAACATCAAAACTTAAGATAGAAATATATTAAATAATTTTTTTTTAGCTTACAATAATATTAAGTTTAAGACAAAAGTTATAAGGTCAATTTTCTTTCATGCTATTATCTATGAGAATGCTGCACAATTATAGCACAAAAGGTCTTCAGTATGAGGTTTTTGAATTACTTAAGATAAGTATATACTATAATGATTCATTTAAGATAAATGATATAATAGTGAAAAACGGAAGAAATCATCATACGGGAAGAGTTTAAACGTACAACAAGACACAAAAATGTACAAATTACGGTGAAATCGTATATAGTCTGGCAACCAGGTATCGTTCAGTGTCTGTTTTATTTTAAAATAAAATTTGGTACGCAGTGTACATCTTGCCTTTATTTCAATCCAATACACTAAAAGCGATTTGCTGCCACAGACTGCCGTTTTACTTTAAACCAACGGCCGTGCGCCTCGACTCCACACAAGCCCCCGCCCATTTAAAAAAAAATAATTTGTCTACCAATGTTTCGAAACATTAATCTTCGTAGTAGATTTCTTTTCTTTATAAATAGTGGTAGGCAAATTAATAATAATAAAAAAATAGTTGTCAGTGAGCCTTGTATGTAACAAAAAATTAGTAATCCTAAACTTACTTTATAACAGTTTGTGCTTATAGGAGAAATTTTGGAGATCATATCTGTGATTTATGTCGATGTTTTAATGTTATACATTCTTGTAAGCATGAAAACAGTGATAACAACAACGTAAAACTTCATATCCAAACTTTATCATGCAAGCGAACTTACAAAAAATAAAAGATCTTATATAATATTATTCTAAAGACGATTTATAGTCTGTCGTCTCATAAAGTTTTTAAACTATTCATTTTCATTTCAGCGTTTCTATTCATCCCATTTCGTAGTACACTGCAGAATTCTAAGCAAAATATCTTATAAGTATGAAAGCTATGATAACAAGTACGTAAAATTTCATTTTCAAATCTATTATCATGCGAGCGAATTGACAAAAAATAAAAGATCGTACAATAATTTTAAGACAATTTATTGTCTGTCGTCTCATGAAGTTTTGTCACTTTTCATTTTCACCTCAGCGTTTCTATTCATTCCATTTCGCCAGTACGTTTCAGAACACTAAATAAAATATTCATTCATTCAATGGTCATGTGTTTCGAAGTCTCTTGTGCAAGCAAGACTCGCCACTCACCTGTCTCATTAGGAAGGACGCAAGCTAATTGCAATCAAGTTTTTCCATTGTGAGTATTATGATAAAGATCACCGAATAAAAAGAATACAAAGATAGATAGTTGATTCTGTTCTTGAATAGCTATTTTTCTCCCCTTATAACTGTACAATTACAATATTCATTGCCGTCATACTTACAGTGCACTTACAGTGTACACTACAGTGTACTTACAGTGTACACTACAGTTTACTTACAGTGTACAATTGTACTTACAGTGAAAAATAAGTATCCAAGTAAAAAAAAAAGTTTTTTAGAAAAACACACTTTTATAAACATTCAATGATTAACCTAAAAATCACGCCTAATTTCATGATTGCATTTCAAGTACTTGAAAAAAAAATCGTGATAATATTTTTGTTTGATGTGGACCCGATTATTGAAAATTCACTGCTTTTATTTACGCTTGGTAGCAAGCGCGAACTAGTGAATTATAAAACTTATAATTTTTACTCTGCTTCTTTTTAAGATATGGAAACATGAAAAGAAAGCATTATTTAAACTATTTATTCAGGATTTCTATATTGTTTTATTAACGTATAATAATGATTTAATTATTATTAAACTACTAAGTTATAAAAAAGTATTTTAAAAAAAGTTATTAGCCTCTTTACTTTTATTTATATTTTCTGCTTTGCATTGTTCAAAACATTTCGTTCTTATAATTTCACAAGCATTCGCCATATTTTGGCGAGAGTAGTTTGACGCATAATAAACACCATCGTTTTCTCAATTCGTAAACAATTGTAACCATAAACATTGTTTGGTGCTTTATCACCTGTGACCGGCTAATGAAAAAATTTCTTAAAATTAATTTATCTATATATATAAAAGCCGTTCTCTGTGTGTATCACCTGTGACCGACTAATAAAAAATTTCTTAAAATTAATTTATCTATATATATAAAAGCCGTTCTCTGTGTGTATGTCCTTTATACAAATCTTCAATTTTTGACCGATTTGCACGAAACTTCATGTACATACGCTTTAGAGCGTGGAAAAGATCACTGTCTACTTTAAAAAATCATCAGACCAATATTAGCCCGCGGTACAGTATGCTATTTCTTTCTCTCAGCTTATTTTGTGTCCAAAAAATAACATTATCTTTTGAAGCCAGTAATGTGCATTTGGAAGCCAGTAATAGCAAAGCAGATGTATCATTGTACGATTAAATACTCTATAGCATTTTTTAAAATTTCTAAGCATCGCACATTTTCTATTTTTATACCGTCGTATTGAAAAAAAAAAGTGCTTTTAAATGCACTTTATTTGAAAACTATCTTCATTTATTTATCCATTTTTTCTATCACCTTTCATAATTTAACATTATAGAAATATCTCTTTTTAAATTTTCAAATTCAATAGTTTCTTTCCTGTTGCCACACATCTAAAAACTGCTCAATAATTTTAAAAACATTAATAACTCGAGTACTTTGTTTTATAAGCCAAAAAAAAAAAAAAAAAAAAAAAAATTCGGATTGTCTCACTATATTTTTGCTGTTTTTGAAATTGACGTCATTCAAAGAAGAAAATGCACATTTTTCATATATTTATGTAAAAACTTTAACTAAGCATGTTTTAAAATGACGTAGTACCTTAGTTGAATGTTTCTGAAATTAAAAAAATCTATTTTAATGAAGTCATTTCAAGAAATCAATTAAGGGAAAAGATAATAATAAAAAAAATCGTTTGCTAGATATGACGTCAATTCCGTCAATATAATTTCAAACTGGTTCTAAACACCGACTTCTACAATTTATTTCCTATTTTTTTGTAATGCTGTATCTTTAATTATGTCATTTAGATAAATGTTTTAATACCTGAAATGCAGGATAACATTCTACGATTTATATCGAATACGGTTATATAAAATACGATTTTTCTACGATTTATATTAAATAGAAATTATAGCTACTATTTTTTAGGGTAAGCTTTTTTCTTTTTTAAGCTTTAACTGATGTGACTAAAATTTGTCACACAACTGATGTGATGCGGTCTCTCAGATCCCTCGAATAAAATGAATAAAAAAATAACTCAAATGGTTGAATTTACTTAAATTTTGTCCTAACAATATCGTTGTACTTCTCTTAGGAGCATGTGAATTAAATTGCATGAAAAAGTATTTTATTCATATTATTTAACTTCAGTACAGAAAAGCAAAAAGTGTTTACAGCTGGGAGTCGCGGGGTCTGGGAGACCGCGTGACATCAGTTACAGGTTAAACAAAATTTCATGACTGACATTACGATTGAACACGGCTGCGGATTTGGATTTTATGAATGGAAGTATGAGTTTCCATTTAAAAATTATCGCCAATGAATCTTTATATGCATGTGTTAAAGATGCCTGATATACTACACGTTAATAGTACATAAATAAAAATCGTTTTTAATTTGAAACACGAATATATTTTTAACCCTTAGTATATTTGTTAAATTTCCCAACAACTACAGGGGAAAATATTTTTGGTATTTTCGTTTTAGCGATCACTTATTTATCTGAGTAGCACATTTCTCCCGATGCGGACAAATTATACGAACAAATTATTAATTAAAGGAAATATATGGGTGAATTTGATCTTCCATTTTAAAGCAATATTTATCTTTATCTCAAATGTCTTTCTGTATAGCTGAAAACGATACGATCATCACTGCGGTATTATATTTTTTAATGTGTAAGACAAAGTTTCGGCTGTTTTGGGTCTAATTTTTTAGTTGATCATTTACAGTAGGATTTGGTCTAAGAATGATAGACGGATATGCATTATACTAAAACTATTCGTCAAAAATTTTCTGAGTTTTTAAAAAGGCTAATCATTCAGAATTGGTTTCGCCTGATTATAGAACATTTCAGTTAATTTTATAACAAAGCATGTACAACAAAATGTTATATACTAAAACTATTCCAGAAAGTTAAGTGCAATTTAATAGTGCAAATTTCATCAAAATCTGTCCAGTAGAACTTTTAAAAAAGGCTAATATTTTATAATCGGACTCACCTGACTATTGAACTTTCTTCTATAATTTTATAACAAAGCGACGTAAAACTATATGCAATATTTTAAAAACATTCGTGTAAAGTTAGCTAACAAACAATACAAGTTCCAATGAAATCCATTCAGAATTTTTAAAAAGACTAATCTTTCATAATAGGGTTCCACATGATTATGGAATTTCCCCCTATAATTCTATGACTAATCAGCGTATAACAATATTACGCACCAAAACCTTGACTGAAAAACAAATAGTGCAAGTTGAACTAAAATTATTTCAGAAGAGCCCAAGTTACAAGCAGCATGAATGAGATTTCCACACGAAAACAAACAAATACTGAAATTTGCCAATTTAGTTAATGTAAAAGTACACGAAAACAAACAAATACTGAATTATTTGCAATGTTTTTGAGCAATTAAGTTAATCTTTTGTAACTGGTTTGCAGGCATATTTAAAAAAATCCAAGGTTGAAAATCACTTTAAAAAACATAAAAAATCTGTAAATTGACATGAACTTTTCAAGCAAATTACTTAAAGTGTTTTTTGTTTTCTGTTAGACGTTGAAATAATGGAATGCATGATGTTTAGAGATCAAATTGAAGTACAAGCGTAATTTATGGTACGGTTAGGTTGTTGCCACCAACAATATGATGCTAGGCGTTACTCATAGAAATGTCTTTTCTTCATAATATTGCATTAATAGCAAACGGATATACCTTTCTTAATTGGGTTGCTGGTATATTTAAAAATATTTCCGTGATTGAAAATTAATTTAAACAATATGTAAATTTAGATAAGCTTTTCAAACAAATATTACTGAAAGTAACTTTTTGTATTCTATTAGACGTTGGAATAACCAAATGTGCGATGTTTAAAGGTCAAATTGCAGCAAAAGTTAAATTTATGGTTGGGTTAGGTTGCTGCCACCAACAATATGATGCTAGAGTTACTCAAAGCAATGCCTTTACTTAATAATATTGCAGAGAAAACAGGTATATCTTTCGTAATTGGGCTGCATATAGGGATGAGTTTCCGCGTTTTTGCACACCGGTATATTCTGAAAGAAAATGTTGTTCTGTTAAATCGCAAGAGTGTTCCGATTAAATGAAATATCATTTTCTCTAACAAAATACTGGTGTGCAAAAACGCGGAAATCTCATCCCTGGCTGCATGCAAATTAAAAAATATCCATGATTGAAAATTACTTTAAAATCCATTAACATGAAAAAATTGAGATACAATTTTCAAATAAATTTCATTTGACAGAACTTTTTTCTATTCGACAGTGTGAAAAACGAAATTGTATGATATTCATATGTTAAGAAAAATTTCAGTAAAGGCAAAATTTATGGATTAGGTCGTTGCCATCATCAGTATAATGTCACAATTGGCATTGTGTTTGTAGTTTTTTTGTATATTCTGAAGATGATTTAATGAAAGAGACGAAACATGTAAATTTTTAATATTTTTAATGTTTTTTTTTAAATTGAAATGACGCTTTTTAAGCAAATAATTGTACTTTAATATATGTTATGACATTTGGAATAGTTAGGTATTAGGTTAGGTTAGACATTATGGTATAGTTAATAGCAGACGCAATTAAGACTATTTTACTTATATTTCTTATTGGTCTTTTTAACGATTCGTGGACGGGAATGCACCAATCTCAGTTATTGTCATTGCCGTATTATTTCATTTCAATGTATTTTACCCGGGAGGATCCTTATTATTGACACGAGCGAAGCCGGGTAGATCTGCTAGTTAATTTATAATTAAGATCTAAAAATATTGAAATGTTGTATTGGCATCGGAAAGACACCCGTGTACATAATTTTTTTTCCCTCTTTTTTTATGTGGAAATCAGGGAAAAACTGATTACAAATTTCTATTTTTACGTACAACAATCAAATTCAGTTAAATAAAATAGTGTAATAAAACTACACTCATTTAGACTATAACATAAATATTTTAGATTAAAAGTGATGTGATCATTTGGTCAGTTAGTAAAATAACAAAATAAAAATCCCTAGTCTATTCTACAGTTTGACTGTTTGAAATTTTAACAATCATTATTACCTATATTTAAAATATTATGAGTGTCGGAAAAAGCATTTGAAACTTTTTGTATTTCGTTCTGTTGAGAAAGTTTTCATTATAATTTCTATTGCGCTCATAAATATCTTATGTATTATTTCTGTTTTGTCAATATCGCCTTTTCTTGGATTTACAAAACGCAAAACGATGAATCTTCGAAAGGTACCATTCGAAAGATTTTTGAACTGGCTTCTGACACAGTAACCCTCATTTTTCGTCAAAACATGTTTTTGGTTAAAAATAGCAGTTAATTAAAAATTAAATCAGGAATGTTTTCACAAATGAAATGAAAGGTTTTTCTTAAATTAATGTTGCCACAAAAATAAAATACCGCTTTATATCATACTCAGCAATGGTTGTACAAAAATAAATACTGCAAAAAAGATACAGTGTGAGGTCTCTGCACGGGTTTATTTTATATTTATGATTTAGAAGCGAAATTAAAATTGAAATGTTTTGCAGAATAGGTGGCATGTCTGAAAGTATCCGACCTTTGTCCGAAAAAATTATTTATGTTACTTGACGGGATTTGGACTCTAATTCCATTCAAAGTAGACCCCTTGCGCCTCCACACATTTAAGCTACCGTTTCTTACACTTCGAAAACACTTCTGGAAGGCTTCTGTTCAACTCCGCCGTCGCGTTCTGCATATCTGATCTCTACTCTCA
Source organism: Maratus speciosus (assembly GCA_963932465.1). NCBI lineage: Eukaryota > Metazoa > Arthropoda > Arachnida > Araneae > Salticidae > Maratus > Maratus speciosus. The sequence goes on from OZ010795.1 coordinate 389,899,899, forward strand.
AAACAGGATCCTTTCAATGGCGCCTTCAATTTCGCAAACAACCAGAAGTCGCAAGGAGCCATGTCTGAAGAGTTGGGAGGTAGGCGAACGACTGGAATTCCATGTTTTGCCAAGAAATTCTGCATCAGGTGCGATGAAGGAGCTGGAGCATTGATGAACCATACGGCATCTGGTGAATCTTACGAATTGTTTCGCTTTGAGATTCACCAGGCTTTGACAAAATTTGATGTAGTACATTTGCCCAACTCGTTCCTCAGTCATCTTGAGAGAAATCAAAATCCGACAAACACGTAGGGAAGACCGGGGCAAGATGACGAATGTCTTAATTTTCCCGTTTTCCACTAGGTTGTAGCATCAACCGGACACTACTGGCTCTCCTATCGGCCGTTCGTTAAACAGTAGTAGAGAGACGCTGACATCGCCATTTTTGTGTTAGTTGTGAAGCTTTGATTGTTTACCGCTGCCACGTTATAACTTTTATGCATGTGTAAATAAGCTCTGCTACAGATACAGGTAAGATATATAATTTCTCTTTAATATTTATGAGTAACTTAGTTTAAATACTACCTATTACCTTTAATAAATGTCAATTAATCGCCTTCCTTCATGGCAATGAAAACGAATACTATTAAACAGGCAGTCCGGGGCAAGATGACGAGCCTTGTGTTTCGGAATTTATTAAACTAACTGTGTTGTCCATTCTATTTAAATCCTGTAAACGCCTGTTTATCTGTGTGTTTGTCCGCGCGATCTTGTGCTTCTATCTGTTCTGGGGCTAAGGGGCGCATCGGATCGGGGGAGGTGTCTTTCGAAAGGGGGCGACAGAGGAAGATATTTTTGCCATTCGCTAAGCCCCCTAGTCCCCCGAAAGAAAAACCCTATCGGGGTCCGTATCTCCGTTTCCAAGCGTCCGATCGATACGAGGGGGATACCGTTCGACGGGGTACGACCTCAGGGTCAAGACCTCCCCCTCCCTTGTTGGTTCCCCTTACCCCCAAATAATTCAAATATTGTGACCCATCAGCAGAAGAATGGATCCAGTGCTGTAAATGCCAAGAGTGGTGGCATGAGGAATGTTCCAATTATGAAAATGACATTTTTATTTGTGACTATTGTTAGCTGCACAACTAAACAGTTCAACATTACGTTACAATGCACTGAGCTTTGTAAGATGTAAAAACACAGTTATCATTTGTTAAACCATGTAACATATTCAAAAGATAAAATATGTTCAAACTTTTTCAGTGTTGTCATCTTGCCCAAAGGCCAAAGTCATCTTGCCCAAAGGCCAAAGTCATCTTGCCCCAGTACTGGGGTAAAGATGACGATTTTTTAATGTTATGAAAAAATAAAATTATCCTTTATTTATTTTTTTTTTGAAAAATTAAATGGTAATATGTTTAATACTATAAGGAATACTCTAACAGTTCATATAAAAATAATTTTACTATACTTAAAAATGAATTAAAAAACAACAAAATTTTTAACATAGTCATCTTGCCCGGTCTCCCCTATGACAGAGCCTCACTCAATGACCAGCAAGCAATGACTGGGTCTCTGGAACTCGAGGAAAACATTCAAGCATGCGCATTAAGTTGTCTCCTTCCAATGTTCACAGAGGCGTCGCCTTAGAATCACTACTTCGGATGGTAAAAATTAAGGTAGGATAGTTATCAGGCAAACCTCTTAAATACCGTAGATCTATCGAAGCAGTGGTATTTCATGTGTAGCCTTAAAGTTCTGCTCTGTTATAATAGATGAAATTGTCCTTTATATGTATTCAAATTACTTTTCTTTGTTCCACGTTTTTCCCGAACCGATGACATCATTCTTTAGTGCAGTTAAAATGCGATTGTCATTTTTTTCCTCGCGCGTGCCTTTTTCTATCATCGTTCATTTTTTACTGTGAATTTAATGGAATAGCTGCGATGATATTCAGTCTTGACTAATGTTGCTTGAAGATATTTTTATACTTAAATTTTCTTTAAAATTTTAAACCTGCATCTAAAAAAATATTATTTATTTCTAAAAAATATTAGACTGAAGTACGAAGCTTTCGCACGGGTATCTATATAATAGAAGAAAGTATTGTAATCGAAAAAATTTTCGACTTCCGTCTTTCGACGGATATACTCGTTTTAAGTGTCAGAGACCCCGGAAAACACGTTTATAAAAAATGTCTGTCTGTCAGTATGTCGCAATTGTACCATCGAAAAGTGCATGAAGTTATGCATAGAAATGAACCAAATTTCATATACATGTTTTTGGTTACGGCAAGCAGGTCCCACTTGAATTTGGAAATATTCCGCCGAAAGGGGCGCTGTAATAGCGATTTGTATGTCGTTTTCATTATTGTATTATCGAAAAGTGCATATAATTGAACATTGATTGTTCAATTCATATAATTGAACCAAATTTCATATATATGTTTTTGGTTATGGAAAGCAGGTCCCACTTGAATTTGGAAATATTCTGCCGGAATGGGGCGCTGTAATAGCGATTCGTGTGGTATTTTCTCGATTTTCCATAGTTCTGTTGTACATCGGTGGCTCGTGCAGCGACGGGAACTTTGCATCCTGCTAAGTCGGCTATTCGCAAACAGTTTACATACAACAGGATAACGAAAAATATTGATTTTATTAAATATTATGATCGAGATTAACTCGCTTTTACTCCGATTAATTGACTGAAGCAGAAATTTAAGATGAAAATCAAAGTTGGTATAGAACTAATATGAAGGTCACACTGAAATTTCTGAGATACCGCTAAACGTTACAAGTTAAACTTGTCAACTCTCAGGAGTGTTCACAGTCGTTCTCTCCAAGATCAATACACTTTTGCAGGCGAATTTTTCAAAGATTAAATGCCTCAAGCCATCAATTTCTTGGAATAGATGAAAAATTTTTTTTTTTTTTTTACAGCCTCATCAATCTCCTTTTCGGAATGAAATCTACGCCCAAGTATTTTTTTTAGATTAAAAAATAGGAAAAAGTCGCACATAGCAAGATCAGGAGAATAGGGTGGATGTTCCATCACTTTGATGTTTTTTTATTCAGGAAATTCGACTGTAATCTTGCTGAATGAGAACATGCATTCTCATGGTGAAGCTTGAGTCCCCTAATATTCACCTCTTGAAGAATTTCTGGAAGACACTACAGTTATGATTTCAGAAATAATGCAGTGGCCACCATCATTAAGTAATTTTAAGCTTTCTTTACTGATTCTGACACGCTCCGCTTTTTGGTGTTAAGTTAAATAATGGGGGACCCAACTACAAATTGTTTCATATGCAGTTCTTCATGGATATTTTTATGCACCTATAGCTGCGGATCCAATGTTGAGTTCCTTCTGTATCATTTGGTAGGTACAGCGATTATCATCGATTAACATTTTTCGTACGGTCTACGGCCGACAGATTTGCTGGGGCTGCAGCTGACAACGGTCTTCCTGTGTGTTCTTCATTCAAAAAAAGAATTTCTACCTCTTCTAAGTTCTGTAAACCATCTGAATACAGTGGCACGAGATGGAGCTTCATTTTCATTTCCTAATTGTAGACGTTGAAGGCATTCTTGTTGATTTAGCCCCACTTTAAAAGCATAGAAAATCATAGCTCGATAATGCTCTCGCGTCAACTCCATTTTATTCCTTTCACTATTTATTCTACGATAGCTAAATTTAAGGATCAACCAAAACAGGTTTTTAAGGCCGAAACCGAAACCGAATTTCGGCGATCTTTCTATTTTCGGCCGAAAACGAAAATGTCCAAATTTTTTTTAAAGTAATTAAATTGCATGTATTAAAGTAATTAATACATATATAAACATACATAATTATTAATTAATTATACGTATTTATTAAACATGCGCAATTATTAATTAATTATGCGTATTTATTAAATATGGAATAATTATTAATTAATTATACGAGTGGCCCAAATTGGCTCTCTGTGCCTTAGAACCAAAACATTTTATTTTCATGTAAAATAAAGCGTAATTAATTTATCAACGACACAGAGAGATTTTCTAATTATTCGAATTTCATGTAACCTTTAACTGATGTGACTGAAATTCTCACATTACTGTGAAGCGGTCCGTCGGATCGCTCCATCGAAAGATGAATAAAAGGCGAGATTAACTCATAGGATAGTGTTTTTGTACTTAATTGTTTGTATAGGATTCTTATAATTAAAATTCATGTGTTCAAAAGTCTCTGGTGATAGTATTAAAGTTCCAAACGGAATAAAATTTTGCTAGTGTTTGTAGTTAAACTATAAAAAAAAAAAAAAAAAAAAAAAAAAAAAAAAACCAGCGGTATGTGAAACCGGTAACATCAGTTAAAGGTTAATTAGAAAATACAGTGGCTTTCAAAAGTGTTTGTACACTTATGAATTTCAATGAAATTGTGTTCGATCCATTAATTAAAATTAATATTTCAGAAAGAGTATTTAATAATAGGAACTACAACTTATTCTTAACAAAACTACGTAAAATATTTAAAAAAAATAGTAAAACGTTATTTTTAAAAAATCAATAATCAAAAAGTAACAAAAAAGTTACCTCACAAAAGTCTTCGTACACTTTTTAAAAATCTTTATATATTAGTAAATACTGTAACATTTCGTTAAATTAGTATTTAGTATGATATCCTTTACTATAAACATCAGTTGCTAAACGTCTAGTTATAGATTTACTAGTTTTTTTTTTTTTTTTTTGTAATTTCTGCATCAATGTTCTTCCATTCATCGATCATTACAGTTTTTAATTCGCCTTCCGTTTTAATGTCGTGTCTTCGTACTTTAACCTCCATTTCTTTCCAAATATGCTATATTGGGTTTAAATCCGGCGATTGAGGTGGTGTTTTCTGCATTTATGGGCAATTACATAGACACCAGGGGCGAACGTTGAGAGTCGTGTGCTTAGAATCGTTATCTTGATAAAAAAACAAAGTTGTTTCCAATACCCAAATTTTGGGCTGTTAATTTTAAATTGTATTTTAAATATTTAAATAAAATTCATTATGCCACCAATAAATACCAGATTACCTAGTCGTGATGCTGCCATGCATCCCACACAAGGACACCTCCACCGCCATGCTTAACTGTTCCAACTATGTCTTCGAATTAAGTTCTTCATTTTTTCTTCTCTATACAATTATACGCCCATCGGAACCAAAAATATTAAATTTACTTTTATCTGCAAATAAGAAATTATTTCAATACGATTCAAGTTTATTTATCAATGATTTTGCGAAGGAAAGCCTAAGCTTTCTGTTTTTCTCATTAACAAAAAACTTTCTACGAGCAGAACGCCCATTCATTTTAGCTGATATCAGCACTTAGTTTCAGGTGAAATTGAAGTAGAACATCTTTCATTAAATTCTGTAGTAACTTTTACCGCACTTAAACGTGTATTTTTTACAATTTTTCTAATTATAAATCTCTGATCACATTGTGTTAACTTTGATGGACGACCTTTTCTTGCCTTGTTTTCGATCCGATTTTCTTCTTTAAAGCGTTTTATCACATACTGCACCATAGAATGGGTTAAATTAACTAATTTAGCAATATTCCGAACTGATTTACCACTACTATGATGAAAGATAATCAATTTTTGAATGCTGGTAGTTGTTTCTTACGACTACGAGCCATATTTAAATAATAGGTAGAATATTACGGAGAAAGCATGCAAAAATTAAAGCCAAACGATTTCTTAAATGTCCCCACTATGTAAAAATAAAAATAATACGACCGACGATAATTTTAATTATGAATTTATCCGAAAATGTTTCAGTGTACGAAGACTTTTGTGGCGTATTTTTCGCTGCCTCCTTCCATTTTCATTTGTATATAAAAAGAAAATCAGTCAATAATAAAAAGAAATCTTGAGCATTATTTAGAATAACATAAAGTTGATGTGGAAAAACATTGGACTTCATATTCGAATTCAATTCCAGAGAAATGCTTTTTTACTATAAATTTCTAAAGTGTACGAACACTTTTGGGAACCACTGTAGTTTAGTTTTAGGTATACACATATATCGATTTATCTTTTATAATGATTTCTGTAAATGGCCATCTGTTATACTAGAACTTTCTCAAAGAGTATTCGAAACACGTCTGCGGTTTCAAACTGAAAATTTTATATTACTATTATGTCTGCAGCTTTTAATGGGTACGTGAAAAAGTTTAGTTATATATGCATTGCTTGCTTTATAATTTGCATTCACTTCTTGAGTCAGCCATGACTGATAATTATAAACAACGAAGTTTGTAGCAATAAGTAGCCTCATTTGAGCAGATAAAGCTCAAATTGATGAGTAATGTTGAAAATTTCCGAAGGAAGAAACGAGATTAAAATAATAAAACTTTGTAAAAAATCACCATAAAATTAAAACAAAACACAGGACGCGTTTCGAGCTAAAAACATAACAGCTCGTCATCAGCTACAGCATACACGTGTCCGTAAACGAACAAGTTCAAAAATGAACTGAAGATAAAGAATGTTGCGAAGAATGCGACAGATGGCGCTACCTGATAGAGGGATATGCAAAAGGGAAATGTGTTGAAAAAAGATAGAAGAGAAAATGAAATGGAATTAAAAGAAGTAAATTAAAAATATAAATAAAAATAATAAATAAAGAACTATAAAAGAACAAGAAAAAAAAATCCAAATTATTATTATTATTATTATTATTATTATTATTTTTTTTTTTTTTTTTTTTTTTTTTTTTTTTACAAAATAAAAAGAAAAGAAACAAGAGAAAAGGGAAAAGAATTACAAAATTAATTTCCACGCTGGAGATAAGAAAGGAGAAGATGGGAGATCATTGACAAGATTAGCAGAATTTTTAGAAATAAAATATGCTTCATGAAAATCCAAGTGAGAGGGAGAGGCAGGGGAAGAAATAATTTTGGCCATGGAGAAATTGAAACAATGACTGGAAGACCAACAGTGAGAAGCAATCGAAGATTTAGAGATTTCTTGATTTGCAATATATCTCTGATGCTCGCCTAATCTGAATTTTAAAGCTCTCTTTGTTTGACCAATATAACCTAAATTGCAAGAGCAAGGAATGAAATAAACACCCCACCGGTTCTCAGTAGGAACAGGATCTTTTAGAGAAGAGAATTTAATTTTATTCATAGGGAATGAATAAACCTATGAATAATGACCTATGAATAAAATTAAATTCTCTTCTCTAAAAGATCCTGTTCCTACTGAGAACCGGTGGGGTGTTTATTTCATTCCTTGCTCTTGCAATTTAGGTTATATTGGTCAAACAAAGAGAGCTTTAAAATTCAGATTAGGCGAGCATCAGAGATATATTGCAAATCAAGAAATCTCTAAATCTTCGATTGCTTCTCACTGTTGGTCTTCCAGTCATTGTTTCAATTTCTCCATGGCCAAAATTATTTCTTCCCCTGCCTCTCCCTCTCACTTGGATTTTCATGAAGCATATTTTATTTCTAAAAATTCTGCTAATCTTGTCAATGATCTCCCATCTTCTCCTTTCTTATCTCCAGCGTGGAAATTAATTTTGTAATTCTTTTCCCTTTTCTCTTGTTTCTTTTCTTTTTATTTTGTAAAAAAAAAAAAAAAATAATAATAATAATTTGGATTTTTTTTTCTTGTTCTTTTATAGTTCTTTATTTATTATTTTTATTTATATTTTTAATTTACTTCTTTTAATTCCATTTTTTCCATTTCATTTTCTCTTCTATCTTTTTTCAACACATTTCCCTTTTGCATATCCCTCTATCAGGTAGCGCCATCTGTCGCATTCTTCGCAACATTCTTTATCTTCAGTTCATTTTTGAACTTGTTCGTTTACGGACACGTGTATGCTGTAGCTGATGACGAGCTGTTATGTTTTTAGCTCGAAACGCGTCCTGTGTTTTGTTTTAATTTTATGGTGATTTTTTACAAAGTTTTATTATTTTAATTGCTTCATATCGCCAGTTTTCGGTACTGTTTCGCTGAAGAAACGAGATTTTTGGAATACTGATAGTATCGGTCCGGCCGAATTTTCAGCAGCATTTTCGCCGAAAATTCGTTTTCGTTCAAACTCAGATTTTGGGCCGAAAACGAAAACGAAAACGAATTTGCGGTCGATCTCTAGCTAAATTGCGATTGTCGCCGCAAATTATCGTCTGCAGACAAAAAAGAGTTCACATTTATATATCCAATCATTTTTTTTTTTTTTTTGCGCATATCGTCTGTCCCTGTTTAAAAAATTTGACAGTTACCTTCTTAATATTGTAGTATTGACATTTGTAACCACTTTTTGAAATATTAAAACGCATGAGATCAAAGAAAGTTTTAGGATTGGATGTATTATTACTATGAAGTCAAACACAATCCAAAGTTAGAAACCTATTGAAACAAAATTTCAACGCGCTGTTTGATAAAACAAACAAAAGAAAAGAAGAAGAAAAAAATATGCCCGACACATGTTTTTACACTAAAAGTTATCAAATAATCCGAAACTGGAACTTCGTATTTTCTTTTTTAAAATATTCAGATTCTATTTTTAGACGTATTTCTTGTTTTTTCTAAATATATCTATCTGCACTTAAAGATATTTAATCCCGTGTTGTTGTGGAGGCTTTAAAAAAACGATGAGTTAAATTCTTTCAACGCTTTTCCAGTTCATAGACAGATAACTAAGACAGATAACCGTATTTAAAACAGATAAGAAATCTCGAAAGGCGCGTCTATTCAAGTAAATGAGGCAATGGAACTTCAGTTTTGAAACTCAGGTTCTGGCAGATATTCCTGTTTATGTATCACGACAAAGGAGCATTTTTATTCTGGCTTTAGAATTAAATTTAAAATGCATTTTCTTTAACGCAAGAACCTGAAGGATAAAATGGTGCGAGATTCTTATCACAGACATATTTTTCTTTTTAACAAGTTTCTGGGCATGATGTGCAGAATTATTTTTTTTTTACACCCATTTATTTAATTCAACTTGGTTTTTCAATGTAAAGATGGAATTTTGTAATAGGTTTTTAACTTATTTCCCGATATACTAAAATTTAAAAAAATATGTACAAAGGTGTGTTTTCGATGGCAGTATAACATTTTAATATTTATAGAACTTAATTATAAATAAATTAATTAATTGTAAATTAATAGATTAAGTATAAATTAAATAACTTAATTTTAAGCCATTTTTCCGATAGCTCGCAACGGGTGATAAATAGCCAAATATTCTTTATGGCTAACAATTGCATATCAGTTAAAATAATAATGTATTTAATTATACGCCAAACTACGCTCGCTAAAAAAGGCCAACTGAGAATGAAGTTGCAATAACGAATGGGAAAAATTATGAATTGCAGTCATGAAGTTAGACGTAATTTCCAAGGTAAACATTGAATGATTACAAAAGAGTGTATTAAAAAAATAACTATTTTTACATTTATACTTATTGTCTACGGTTATCAATAATAGTCACCCCTTGTTTATGGAAGAAATTTATTGTATCCTCTTAAAATTGAAATAGTACGTATTAATTGAAAGAAGGTGTTATTTCACATTTTTATCAAAAAATGCTTTATTTTAGGCATGAAGATGCTATGAATGTGGTAATCTTTCCTATGGTAAAGCTAAAATACTAAGATTAGAATTAAATTTGATAATATGAGGCACTGTATTTTTAATATTAAATATTCTTTATTTAATAATTTAAATAATAAAGAAAAATAATAATGTTTCATAATTAAATGCTAATACGTTTTTTGAGAGTTTACCTGTTATGCTTACTTAACATATGGCACCAAGATGAAAATAAATTAATAAAGTTTACCACAAATTTACTACAAATTACACGTCAACTTCCTCGACATATTTTTTTGGTCAGGTCTTCAAATTTCAAATAAGGTCTTGAAGTAAGACAGATTTTGGAGTATTTTTGAAAGCACTAAAGACTTCAAATTCTTTCGGGTACTTCGATAAGAACTTCATTACTTCATTCATGTGAAGCTGGAAGAAGAACCATAACTACTAATAAAACAACGAAATTTTTTGTGATAATTAAGAAAATAAGGAACCTCGATTATGGAAAAGAGGAAAAGAAAACCAGCACCTCTTTCCTTTTCTCATTAATTGTATATTATCCTTGCTATATGAGTCAGAATTACCGATAAGTACTAAAGTTCCTTCAAAGTTAAATTTTTAAAAATCTAAGAAAGATAACTTTGAAGTGTTATTACGACTTCTCCTGGATTACTTTCGTCTTTCGTGCGAGACTTCGTTGCGATGGGATTTTCTGTCACAACGTGAGATTATACTAAAAAAAAAAAAAAAAAAACGAACTTTTTGTTTTATTGTTATAAAAGTTAACTATTCTTTGTAAGTGAGCTTACTATCTAGTAAAACTGACAATAACGAATTTTGACTAGCAGCAACTGGCGAGTAGATGAGGATTTTTTAGTTGCCAGTTTTTGGCAGATAGTTAATTTTTATTTAACAGCCATCTACTGATAAGTGCGAATACTACTTCCATTGATAGTCCAAACTTACATAATAGTGCAGGTAAATTTTTTTTTTTTTTTTTTTTTTTTTTTTTTTTTTTTTTTTTAACAGCTGATGGCCATTTACCAAAATTTGGCAAGAACTTCGTTTTAGCACTAGAAAGGAAGATACGATTGGCTCCCCAAAATAAAGTTGTTTTACCATTTTTTTAGGGAGGTGGGAAGGAGGGCATTTTTAACCCAGGGAGAGGGGAAAATTAAAAAAAAATTACTTTAAATTACTTTACATTTTAACTTTAAATTTACTTTTATTTTTACTTTACGTCCCTCTGGCGAGTTAATGAAATTTGCAGGTAAGGCAGATTTTTTAATGTTTCTAATCGACGATACTTGCAACAGTTCTAGCATTTTTCTTCGTCTTCTTCCTATAGTCGAATTGCCTACCATCAATGATTGGTGTTCTCTTTTATTTAAGTCAACTCGTTTTTATTACTTTCTTCTATCTTTACAAGAAGAAAGCATTGGATTCGTGAAAATTTTCGAATTCCGGTTTTCGGCAGATTTACCTATTTCAGGGGGTCAGAGATCCCGAAAAACATGCTTTTACAAAATATCTGTCTGTGAGTCTGTGACTCTGTTTGTCCATCTGTCTGTATGTATGTGACACAAATTTTGTGGGCGGTCTATCTCAATAACTAACGAACGGAATTTAATAAAAATTTTTATTCAGTTAGTCACTGATATAAATTCTTATTGTTTAGTTTTTGGTGTAAATCGACCAATAGGTGGCGCTGGCATGCTGCATTTTTCACGATTTCCGCAATAGCTCTGTCTCAAGAATTAATGCACGGATTTTCCTCAAACTTCAGATTCCTTGATATAAATTGGTGCTGTTTACGTTTTCATGTAAATTGTCCAACAGGTGGCTCTGCTATACTTCATTTTTCACGATTTCCGTAGTACCTCTATCTCAAGAACTAATGCACACATTTTAAACTCATTTAGGATTCAGTTAGGCGTTGACAAAAGTTGTTGCTGATTAGTTTTTGGTATTAATAACCCAATAGGTGGTGCTGTTATGCTGTATTTTGCAGAATTTACACTATTTTAGCGATAGTCCTATCTCAAGAACTAATGCACGGAATTTCATATCTTTAGAATCCTCATGATGGGCATAGATAAATGGGCATTTAATTTTGGCACTGTGATAGCGAATTTTGAAGTATTGACATGTATGAGATAGAAGAAAGTTTTGGATTTGCCACATCCGACTAGTTTGAATGTAAAAATAGAATTTTGAAATCAAATTTTACCTCACTTCCTGATAAGCTAGAATTATAAAATTACATACAAGGGTGAGTTTCTGATGACAATACAACATTTTAATGTTTTTAGAACTTTATTATAATTTAATAACTCAAATTTAAGGGATTTTTTTCCGTTATCCTGCCACAAGTAATACATCGCGAAATATTCTTTATGATTACAATTGTATACGAGTAAAAACAAAGTTGGACTTAATTATGCGCCAAACAATGCTCACCAAAAAAAGGGTCAACGGGCTATGAAACTGCAAGAAAAAGTAGAATTTAAATAAGAGAGTAATCTTTTGTTCAAAACGCAGTTTCGTTCGTTAATATTTTAATACTAATTAATTTATAAATTGTGTTGAGAAAACAATTTAGAAAATCTGAATAGAGAGCTTAAATAATGTTTTTTTTTCGTTTGCCATATCGTGAAAAAGAAACAGAGCAAAAATTATAATTTTTTAAAATAAATTCTCTATAGATCGCACTTTCTACCAAACGTAAAAAAAAACCCAGTTAATTTTCCCTAATCAGATTCGGTATAACGGAATTTTTTTGGAAATATCATGAATCGCAATCACAAATTAGGCGTGATTTTCAAGCTAAAATAAAAAAGAAAGGAAAATCCTGTGTCAAGCATAGATCATAAAACACTTTCCAACACTTCCCGAATACTTTAACAAAACTTTTCCGTTTAAAAAGTTAAAGAAGATACCTCAGCAAACATTTTAGAAAACGCATAACACATTTGAAACTAGATTTCAACAATTACTGCACACAGCCGAAAAAGTACTTCCATTCTTTTGTGCAGGTGTGATATGATCTATAGCAGTGGTTCCCAAACTTTTTGACTCGCGGAGCCCTTTTTAGGAGGAATTTCTATGGCAGAGCCACTGAAGCCTACCGTGTCCTATGTTACAAGGTAAGGCTTTTCAAGTGCATTGCTACTGAGCACAGGAAGTGGGAATGAATAGTAATCTAAAAAATTGTGCATTGTTCCAGAAATAATATTATATTTTGAAACTTTTACCGAAACACTGAATTCACTTTCAATTACCATAAATACAGATGGAATTGTCAAAAGTTTACATACTTAAAAAACCTCCAAAACTCAAAAAATCGTAACATTTTACATTATTAGAGTGACGAACAATAACGCATAAACGTTTAATGTGATTGGATTGTTTTGCAAAAATGTCTGATTTCGGGTCCTTTGATAGTAATGACAGGCGAATGTTTGGTTCTGCATTTAAAAAAATTTGTCTTTATGTTTTGGTTTTAAAGTAAGATCTTTAACACTAAATGTACCAAGAATTTTACTCAAATTTTATAAAAATATTTTAAACCAGAATTTTTATTTAAAATTATTTACTTTCCCGTGTAACTTATTTCTGTTTGATTCATATTTAAGTTATTTTATAAAACAATTCTGTTTCGAATCGAAATATTTTCATTTGATATCACTGAATAATCGGTTGTTGAATATTCCGTGTTAACTTCCTATGAGATATCAAATCAATGAGGACTTCGTGTTTCACTGAAATTCAGCTGGGCGTCTTTTTTACAGCGCTGAGCACATTCAGTACAAATATAGAGTCGCCCAAAGCCTTTTCTATTCAGATGTTGAAAAATGTTGCTTTAACGAGATTTTCAAAATTGTAGGATATTTATTTGTACTTTTTTAAAATCTGGTGTTATTTACAAGTCCTTTTTAACAAGAGGGATGTAATCGATATCATAATTTCGTTCAGAATCAGACTAATACACGGTTCATCTTAAAAGAAGACAAGTTTGGTAAATGCATCGGAAATTGCGATAGATTGTCATTGCAAGGATAGATATATTTATTTCGCTAAACTTTTGTTATTTTGCTAAACATATCGGGCAAATATGCAATTAGCATTCACAATCTTCATTGATTAAAAGTTTTGCCTGTTTAGAGTTATGATTTTTCTAATATTACCTCTCTAGAGTTCCAACAATCGTGTAAAAGCTATTCCTCAACAATACCATTTTATACTTCGGTATGCAGTAGGAGGAATGGATGCTGGTTTCCTATAACTTCACGCATAAGCTTAAAAAGTTTGCTTTTAAGAGTTCGTGATTTTATATAGTTTATTATTTTAATGGCATCATTCAACATTTTCATAAGTTCAAAAGACATTTTCTCGGGGATAGCGTGTATCTAGTATAAAGAGCGTCATAGATGGCGCTACAGTGCTTTCCCCTTCGTTCAATTTTTGCAATGGCTCTAGCATTGTGACCCATCATTGCTTTCCCATCATCAGTGCATTCATGTTCATATGTGTATTACTATGTATTCATCCAAAAATATTTCGTCCCTTAGTGTTTTGGTTTGAAGTGATCTACAAACAATATGATCCTGGTAGCTTTGTGAAACCTCCTTTAGACTAACGTTAGTAAGGCACTTAATTTTAATCAAGTTAATGTTTTCAAACACCGTAGTAATAGAGAAGTCAAGTCTATAGCTGCTGGCGACCGTTTCATAAAACTAAGTTAAGACACTTAACTGCCCTGGATTGAACGGGATATTAGTACAGTAAAACATCCCTAAAGCGACCACCTTCCGTTCCAATAAAAATTGGTCGCACCGAGAGGTGGTATCTTAATGGAGGTCATGTTTAAATCTAGTTTTTCATCGTTGAAAAAAGGTAACAATTAATGCTACTAAAATTTATTTTTCACATTAGGAAAAAATATGAAAATTTAAGTATCAAAACAAAAGTCAATTACACAAGTTAATTACTGCAGAGTTAAAAAGAAAAATACATTGATCTTTGCTTTGATTTTAAGGTTTTATCTTTTGTAACTATTATTTCCAAGTCCTTTCAAAGTTCAGTAAATAAATGCATTTTTTTTTTTTTTGGTCGGAGACAAATTATGACGATTTCATTAATTTATCTATTTCTTTAAGAGTTTTCTGACAGAATAGGGCAGGGGAGTTTATTGACCGTCATCCTTAATTTGTCATCAGAGTTAAATTCATTGCCTAAAAAGTCACAAAGGGGTTTAAACACTTAAAGGTTACCGGAATAAATAAAAATTCTAAACTTAGTTTAGAAGTTTGATGAATAATGCGCTCTCCGGAATTATTATTCTAATAAAATCTTCTTCAAGCGACCAGGGAAAAACGAAATCTGTTTCCTTTTCTTCAAATAAATTGGTCGCTCATGGAGGGAGTTCAACTGAGGTGGTCTCTGAATATAGGTTAATTAGTATTGAGCCTATGGGAATAAATTTCGTTCCATGAAAAAATGGTCATTCAAGGAGGTGGTCACTTAATGGAAGTGGTCGCTCAGGGAGGTCTTACTGTATATGTAACTAAAAAATACTAACAAAACTGCTAATCCAGTGACGTCAGTAGATTCATGCATTTGTAGTGTAAATTTAGTACATCTGAAGAGGCTATTAAGTTTTCTTTTATATCAACTGTCACATAGTTAATTTTGAAAAAGAAATTATGTTATTTGACAAGGGAATATTGGACACTAAATTGAGAACTTTTTCATAAAGCAAATTCTGGACAATATCAACTTTACAATGTTTATTAAGTGTCTTTGCAATTATATGATCTTCATGAATTGAAGCGACTCGTTGAACTATCATGTAGGCGCCATGGGTATCAGCAAATGTCCAGGACATTTCATCTTTGTTTTAACAAGCGTTGTGATTGTTTTTTTGAAGCATGCATACATTACTTTGCCCTTCATATTGGAAAAAACTAAGGTGGTTTGTCTTTCAAATCAGAATGGCTTATTTCGAAATGATGACGCATGAAACGTGGAGTTATTGGATAACACTACATCTCAAGTCACACTAAAAGGAGGAGTTCAGGAATTTCCATCTCCAAAATTTTCTTCATAATACAATTTCTTGCTTTCTTATATTCAATCCACATTTTTTTTTTTTCATTTATCGCATTTTTTGATCAGAAAACGTAAAAATAGAGTGTTAGTAGAAATTAATATTTGCACCGGAAGTTTTTTAAAGAAAAGTTTATTAAAAGAGTTCAGAAGTTCAGATAGTTGAAGATCTATGTATAAATATTTTTGTAAAAAAAACAGTCTGTTTAGATTTTTGGAAAAGAAAGAAGGGAAAAAAAAGCTTTCTTTAAATGTGTTTTTTTTTTTGTTTGTTCAAATTTTCTTTATTTTCCTAAAGCACGGAGGAGCCCCTAGGGCTCCGCGGAGCACATTTTGGGAACCTCTGATTTATAGATTTGTATATTCTACACAGTATTCTAAAATTTAGTTTAGTTAGAAAACGCATAATACAATCGAAAATTCACTTTTAGAAATTTCTAAAAATATACAGAAGCGTACTTGAATACTTTTGAACAGCCATGTATATTATCTAAAGACTTTTAACACACCACATATTAGCTAAAATTTAATTGAGGCAAAAACACGTTTAAACTACTGAAATCACACTTCCAGGAATTACTAACGCTAGGCAGCCATTTGTCCATTTTTTTTGCTTAGCCCTGTATATGATTTTATTTATATGCTACAAACATATTTGAGTATACTAAATGTAGTTGATCTTGAAAACGCATAACTCGAATAAAAAAGACCCCTCACCTTCAAACAATTTACACTCATTCTCAGTAAAGCTTACGAATGCTTTTGTGTAGTCCTGTATATGGTCTATAGAATTTAAGTACACCACGTAGTGTTCCAAAAAAATTGTGTTGAACTTTAAACGCATATCATAACAGAAAACACACTTTCAACAATCATCCTTAATAGACACTATTTCAGATACAGTACTGTATCCAAAATTTTTTATGTGTCCCTGTAAATGAACGATAAATGTGACGCACATTATATTCTACTGCAAGGATCTTGTAGTAAACCTCAGTAATGTTTATCAATGTCATCATATTTGAAATAGTGCAACATAATTGAAATACGCTGCGAACAGTTTTCCCCGTAGACCATTATATAATCGAACTGTTTTGCGTGACCCTATAAATGAATACTTTACACCTCATATTCTACAGAAAGCATGTTTTAGTGCATGTCAAAAATTCATATTAATTTCATCATGTTTGCAACTGAGTAACATCATTACAATACGCCGAAAACGATTTTTTTTTCATAGACATAACGGAATACTTTTGAGTTCCCCTGTACCAGTACTGTATGTGCTACAGATAACATATTATACAGGAACCATCTTTTAATGCACCTCAATAATGTATATAAATTTCATTATGTTTAACCTCTTCAGTTCCGAAGCTAAAATAATAATACAAATGCTTATTCATTAGTTTTTTCCAAACTAAATGACATCGTAAATGACAAAAAAAAAAAATATCTTTTCTGAAATGGATCCTTTAGGCGCTCAGTAATTTAGGTTCAAAAATATGGATCTAAAACTACAAACCTCCTTAAAAACATTAATTTAATAACCATTAACCTATATTAACGCAATCCCAAATTTAAGAGCTTTACACAAGTAAATAATCTACGAATCCTAAAAATATTTTATTGAAAAAGATTTAAGTTAATTGTGAAAATTTCTCACTTCCTTGGTCATACTGTCTTTTGGGCATTTTTAGACATTTTACAAACTCAGATGAAAATAACATTTATTTTATGTGGGAATCAGCTTAGATGCTGCCATTTATTTGTTTGCTTTGAACGCAAAATCATTCAGCTATTAAGAAGTAATGTGAAAATGTAAAAAATCGGACAGTTTAGTTTTTATAAGAAAAAGAACAGTGGTCCCCGTTTGGGGACCCAGGGACTGAAGAGGTTAAAATTGTGTAACACTATTAATATACATTGGAAATTATTTTTCTCCATAGGCCATAATGTAAAGGAATACTTTTAAGTGCCCCTGTAATGCTACACACTTCATTTTCGATACCGAACATGCCATGGCGAACCTCAATAACACATATCAATTACGTGTCAATCCGCGTATATTTACGCGAGTTAGAGTACGGACAGACGGCAACTAGACAAACCAAATTCATAAACACTTTTCAACTATGTTGGAAAGTGTTAAAAAAAGATGGATAGTATGAGAAGGATGATGTTGATCTCTTATAAACATTGAATGCTTATAAAAGAGTGTATATGTATACATAGAAAAAAACTATTTTACTTTTATACTTATTCGTCATGTGGAGTGACGTGCAAAGTATATCTTGTGAAAAAAAAATACACATTATTATTATGTGATTACAAGAAGTATTTGATAATAAAAATATTATACATATTTCTTTTCAATATATAATAATATTTTCTAAAAAATATATTTTATTCAAAATTAAAATTTTTTTGCTCGTGCTTTAGTTTCTATTTTAAGAAATCTTTTATCAACTAAAGTTTAATATACATTTAAATTGAGAAATCTTCCACAACTGGAATGTCCTGCAGTTTTTTATAACAGTGTTTTTTTTTCTTCAAAAAATGAAAGTAATGACTACTCTACCGTCTACCGTTGAAAATAAAGTTATAACATAATTCCCATTTTTATGTGTTGACATGTCATCATTTTCTGGGAATTGCCTATTTTCTGGCGGGGATGTTTTTAGAAGTTAAAAATAGAATTTTAACCATCGAATCGAGTTCAGTTAGCGGCAGGAAGTCTGTTTACTATCCTTAAAAAGATATTTTTAACGCTTTTTTCAAATTTATTAAAATCAATGAGAGATAATAATTAGGTGAAAAAACAGGTTGTCATCTTGTAAAATTCAGAGCACTGCTATACAATGAAATGTGTGTCAATTACATTTCATTCACTATAATGTAGTCGAGTTTGATGTTAAGTATATTTAAATTAAATCAATTTATTCCATTACATTTTTTGAAACATTAGTTGACTATAAGGCTGTCCATAAATGATGTCATACTTTTTTTTCAATATTTTTGACCCCCCCCCCCCTTTGTCACAAAGTGTCACACTTCAGCATACTCCCTCCCCCCTCTTGCCATATGTCACGCTATATTATATAAACATATACTTGCAGTTCAGAAACAAAGCACTGCATTATAGATTATACTTCAAATTTTATTTTTATACTTTATCTATGGGTTTTAATGACACTTGCGAACATAACAATAAAAATAATTCGTGTACTTATTTTGTATGAAATAAGGTTAAGGTTTACAACAAAAAACATAATTAATATACAACAAATAGTAATAAAATATTAATATGAAAGAGCAATTGAAAACGGTAGTAGTTTGGAATTTGAAATGGAATTTAATATATTTGCCTTTGAATCTTATCTTTACTTTATGAACACAAAATACTTTAATTTCAAAATAACTTCACAATTTAATCTGCTGATTTTTAATGCTTTTATTTTAACCAAAATGTGTAATGTCACACTTTTCCTTACCCCCTCCCACTTCCACAACTTCACAAACTGTCACAATTTCACAAACCCCTTCCCCCTTCAAGCGTGACATCATTTGTGGACGGTTCCTATGAACATTTTCATTAAATGATGAAATGCATTTACATAATTTCAATAGAAAAATATAAGCGTCGTAAATGAAAACAGTAAAAAGAATATAGGGTAGATAGTTAAATTAATTTAAATAGGAATGAAAAAATGATGAACAAGTTACTGAAAAGTAAGAACACTATTAACGACCGTGTTTTGTTATTGCTTCCAGTGGGAGGTAAAACTTCGTTTTAACTCCTCATCAGTTAGAATTAGGGAAACAAGTCGGAAATTGTAAGTCAAACGTGGCAAATAACGTGCTTTCGTACTATAACTAGTTTTATAAAGATTCAGATCTTGGTGCAATAGCTGTTGCACTCTTACAAAAAAATGTATGAATACAAAATTTATGACGATTATATATATTAAATTCAGTAATACGGAAGCAATAGGACTCCCTCTTAAATAGGACCTAATCACCATGGCAACCTGGAACCATTACCTATCAAGATATATCATTGAATTAATTACCTATGATAGGATTTAATAAAATGAAGAAAACTTCTATTAATATCTTTTTAAATTTTGATTCGATTTTCAAAAATTTTGAAATGACTGGGCAAAATTCTGAAACGATTATATTATATTAAATTTCAAATCATTTGGTTGGGTAGCTTTTGCGCTGTTATATGCGGACAGACAGATGGACGTACCAGACGACGACTATAGGTGCTATGTATTTATATAATTACGGACGCACTTAAAATTGTACTTTCAGATGCAATTTGTTTGAAAACTGTATGGAATTTGTTTAAAAACTGTATCCCTATTTACTCAAGTTTTATTGTTTTTTAAATAATTTTCAAGTATCCTTCTATATATAAAAAAAAGTTTTCACTTGGAAATGGACCAATGAAAATCTGCGTAGATATTCCCGGAAGATCGGCCTCCAATTTGAATGCTTAAGCATGGCCTTTCTTCGTTAATATTAAAAAAACTGTTGCATACAAAAATATGAAAATCGGTAGTATTATAGAGAAATGTTTGATAAACACACTGATGCAGACAGTTTTCAAATCGAAGAATTATTTAAAGAGATATTTAATGCCAAAGTTGGACAAAATCGTTCCATTAAAAAAGTTTTATAGGAGCAAAATCTGTACATAGGAATTAAATCATTTTTAGATCATTTTATGCGTCAGAATTTCCCGGTGTGCAGATTAGTTTTTTAATTTGACTCATTTTTTGAGGTTTTATTTCTATTTTAAATTCAAATTTTCAGCATTTCGAGAGATATTTTTTTAGATATTTTAGAAAATTGTATTAATTTAAACTGTTGTCAACTGTATAAATAGCGCAAACAGTAATGTTTGCTTCAAATCTAAAAATTTATTTTACACGTGACTATTATAAACAGAAAATATAAAAAGCAGGAAGTCATTCAAAATTACGTCATAAAAAGTATAATTACACGTGAATTTTAAAAGAAAGAATATTTGTAAAATAATAAATTCATTAATATGCGTTATAAGTCTTAAATAGAAGAATTTACGTCACATTTACGTCACATTACACTTATTACGTAAATTGAACTAAAAATAATATTGTAAAACCGTTTAAATTTAAAAATTGCGCGAGACATTTATTTGATATTTTAAGATAATCATAATATTTCATTTTTAACAAAAGTGTTTTTACGTGAATATTAAAAAGAGAAAGAAAAGTTTGGTGAAAATTACGTCAGATTGTAATTGTCAGATTCAAATTATAATTCAATCTTCCGAAATATTTTTAAAGTCGATCAAATTAGCGTGATGTTAGAGTCTGCGGTGTCTGAACGGGGGTTGACGAGCATAGCTCGTAGGGGGCAGAGCCCCCTAGTGATTTAAAAAAAAAAATCTATCTCTATCGAGTACAGACGACTGCAAAAGATAAATCTGTTTATATTTAAAATAATATAAATAGCCCAGCATTTGTTTCCAGACTATATTCCAAATGAAATTAAAACATCAATCAAAAAATAAAATAATAAAATATGAATAAAACACAAATTTAAGAGATGAATTGAACGACACGCTTAACCCTTTAAGTCCTGACCCACACATTTGTGTGGGTGATACTAAAGTAAAAGAAAAAGACTATTTCCTGTTTTTGTGAGATTTAAAATCAAATCTGCACATTTATACGAGATAATTGGCTTCAGATGTTTTGATAAAACACAACTAGGGGGCATCAACTACAGTACAGGGTTAGATTTTCTGCCTTTAAAAAGACTATATCATCTTACATCAATAGGCAAAAAGTAAGTACTGTCGTAATTTCTTTTAAATGTGATTTTTAATGTTTGCTTAGATTTAATTTCTCTTTTCATATACCTTATTCATGGTTTTAATTGATTTTCTCCTTGATAAATTTAATTAGACTTTACAAAAGTTGAAAAACAAATGACTCACACAATTGTATGGGTCCAGCATTTACCATTTCCAAAATTGTTACAATTCCTAATGTATAAAATTTTTATTTTTAAGTGTTTTTTTTTATTTATGTTTTTAGCAATTTATTTTTTATTAATTGCATTTTTAAAGCGGATTAATTTTAAATTAATAGGTTTGTTCTATTCATGATTTCTATTTAAAATTGGTAGTATTAGATATAGAGTGTGTCCAGGTATAACCTGACCGACCTTTATTTTCGCAACCGTTGGTCCTAGATGCATACTTCCAATTACAAAAATGGTTTAAATAAGGTAAAGAATTATTTTTAAAGCGATTTGGGTCAAGAAAAACATTTATTAAAAAATTACGAAAGTAAAATTTTTATACGATCCCCCGGTCCTATAAGTGATATTTACTAAAAATTTACAGTGACACTAACAAGTAAGACAAAAAAAAGTCCCATTCAGCTAACATTAAAATTGATCGAATTGATAAAACTTTGAAATGCATGATTTATACCACTTTTTTGCATCAAAACAAATGATTTCGACCATGCTTTCAGGAGTCGTGTATAGAGTACTTAAACTTATTTAAAGGTATCTGCGCTTTGAAAGAAATCGTGCAAATATTACGATTAACTTTTATTAGTTAAATTTCAGATTAGTTAAAATAATTATATTTTAACATGTTTTATTTTGTAAGGATTTGAGGCTATGATTTCTTTTAACTAAAATTATGTTATTTTCATAAGGTTTTATTTAACTTGCAATGATCGTCTTTCCAGTTTAAAATTTGTACTCGAACTTTAACTTACTTTCAAATGTCCGATCGAAGTTAAATTTTACATACTGACTTAAATCCGATGACAATGCAATATTATTATGATTTTCGACTCTTACCCTTTTATACATACTTATATTATATTAGAGGATAAAACAAAAAAAAAAAAATCGGATAGATTACCGTCAAGAAGTTTAAGAAAAAGTTTTAGATTAGATTACATAAACCTGCGATGGTTGTGTTTTTTAATTTTTATAATTACATTTTATGTATTTTTAAACGCTGAATAAAAAAAAATTACCTTCACTTTGAACCATCATGTCAAGATTTTTCGCAAATCGTAAATTTCAAGGGTAAAAAATAGCGAAAAATCTGATACTATAAAATCGATGTAAGACTTTTTTATTCAGTTTAATTTTATTTAATTCAATAATTTATTAGATTTTTTGGCTTATACTGGGTTTCTTACAGCTAAACAGCTCGGGGGTCTAATGGGATTGGGAGGGGAGGGGGGTTCAATTTTAACTTTTAGCTTTTTAACTTTGAAATTTGCGATTTGAGAAAATTCCTGACGTGATGGTTTAAAATGAAGGTCCTTTTCGGATTCAGTGCTAAAAAATACATAAGAATCAATTTTCAAAAGCTAAAAAACATGCCACAACCCAAAATTTGAAAGACAGTGTAATCTAACAGTATTTTAAAATATGTATCATTTTGTAAGGAATTGAGGCTGTTGTTTTTCATCCTTTTATTTAACAAAAAATCTGTTATTTTTATCCTCTTATAATGTTCAGTACAAATTGTACATTTTGCAGTAATATGTCAGAATGATTAAAGATTTCAAATTTATATTGCAATACTAATTTTACTCTCAACCATTTCTTTAATATATCTGACGAAATTATATTTCTACTAAATTTGTGAATGATCCCTAATATGCAGCAAAAAATATACTCCAACTTTAAACAGCTATTACTCGGTCAATTTTAATCGTAGAATAACGGGACTTTTTTTGCCTTACTTGCCAGTGTAACAGGGAAATTTTACTAAATATAACTTATAGGACCGGGGGACCGTATAAAATTTTAGATTCTGTAATTTTTCACTAAATTGTGTTTTCGCTTCAAACTTTTTCTATCTTAACTCTGCACCTAATTTTGACCATTTTTGTAATTTGAAGTATGCATCTAAGACCAACGGTTGCGAAAATAAAGTTTGGACAGGTTATACGTGGACACACTGTATAATATGCACATGTAATGAACTATATGTTTCTGCTCTGAGTTATAGATGCCATATATGATTTATAAGTTTTATATGAGTTATATGCATACCACGAGATAGATTTTTAAATTTGATAAATTCATTCCATTTTGTCGACACAGCAAGTAAACCAACAGGAATGAATAATAAATTATGGAAAGTTCAGCAAATGCTCGACAGATTCCGTAGTGTCTGTTTGATTTTACCAGGAGATCAGGGAAAATTTTACATAGACGAGGAAATTTCCATTCCCTTTTTTAGGACGTGCCTCAGTAAAGCAGTATGTAAAAACAAACCACACTCTGTGGTAACAGCATCATCTGGGATAGTTTTAAATTCTGTAGTGTACCAGTGAGAAAGCACAGACCTGGTCCACAAGAATCTAGGCTTTAGGACCTGCTGTAGTCCTTACTCTGGTTCAGACCTAGTTTTATGTACTTCGATCGGTATTTCAACAAAATACCACTGCTGGAAAAACTAAAGAAAAGAAATTTGAAGGATCAGGCACAATCCAAACGGAATGAAGGGCATGCCATTTGTCAACGGTTCTTAAGAGGGGTGCGAGTTATTGAGCACGTCATAGAAAATGAAATTGTAGTGGTCTGTCCAAAAACAAAAATTGTTTCAAACATTTTTATTGTGGCTGATGAAAATTATCTCAATAAACAGCAACTTTTTTTTTTGCTTAAACTTTTACTTTTAGATATTTGCACACATAATTACGAACTACACAATTGTGTGGATTTAGTGCAAAAACGGCAGCATTAAGGCCGAACACACGCAGTTGTGAGGGTCCTCCCTTGACATAACCTGACATCGGGTATTTTTTTTATATATTTTTTTTCAATCAAATACGATCCTATCGATAAGGGGAACCACCCAAACATTAAATTTCTACCAAAAAAAAAAAACTCCCGGTCTTAACGGGTTAAACCACTGAAATGAACAGAATAAAAAAAGCTGATTGTAAATGTATAGTGAAGTGATCTTTGACGATTTTTTTGGCAGTTAACTCCGTGCGCGAGGTCAATACGAAAATGTGGCTTTTAATAAATTTCAAAATTTTATTTGTACTCATTATTGCTGTTTTTTATATAAACTAGGGGGGTCGGCCGCCTACGAGCTACGCTCGCCAACCCCCCGTTCAGACACCACAGACTCTAAAAGCATGCTAATTTGATCGGATTTAAAAAGATTTCGGAAAATTGAATCATAATTAAAAAAAAAACAGTGGCGATTTCCCTGTAAACGTATTTCCATTCATTTTCCTTTGATTGCGGATTTTTAATGCCAAATCAGCCGCTGTTAAGAAATACAATAGTTCTTTTCGTCTTTGATTAGAAAAAAATAGTTTAACATTTGAAAATAAGCTAATATAAAACGAATTATAAGTAAACATGTTTGTAAACATGTAACATGTAAACACGTTGAAAATAAGCTAATATAACATTAATTAAGTAAACTTTGTCTCCCGGTATTTTTTAACAATGCTGTAAGAAAGTTCTTTTAAATAAGACATTTTAAATGTATCGTTTTAAATGCGACGAATTTTCGCCAAAGTTTTCTTTCTCCTTTTAAAATGCAGGTGAAAATTTTGAATATGACGTAATTGCCTCCATTTACGACTTTTAACGCATAATAATGAATTTATTATTTTAAAATTTTCTTTCTCTTATAAAATTCACCTGTAAATATAGTTTTTATGACGTAATTTTCAATATCTTCCTGACTTTAACACATAATCATTTAATTCTAATTTGAAAAATTTTTTTTCTGTTTACAATAGCCACAAATAAATAAATTTTTAATTTGAAGGAAATATTATTCTTTGCGCTGTTTTTAAAATTAGCAACAACTTAAAATAATACCCTTTTCTAAAATATGTAACAATTATCTCTCGAAATGCTGAAAATTTGAATTTAAAATGGAAATAAAACCTCAAAAAGTGAGTCAAATTAAAAAAATAAATGATGTCTGCACACCGGGAACTTCTAGCGTATAAAATGATCTACAAATGATTAAATTCCTATGTATAGTTTTTGCTCCTATAAAACTTTTTTAATGGAACGATTTTTATCATCTTTAACATTAAATATCTCTTAAAATAATTATTCGATTTAAAAACTGTCTACATCAGCGTATTTATCAAACATTTCTCTATAATACTACAGATTTTTATATTACTTACCCATCATACGTAGTATAGGGTAAGTCTTGTAATCGTTTTAAAAATAGAAAAAATTTTTTTTGACGGATTTACACGTTTCAGTCACTGGACATTCCGAAAAACATATTTTTAGAAAAAAAAATTGTGCGTCCGTCTGTATGTGTGTCTGTAAACGCTCTATCTCCCGAACAAATTGAGATAGAGACTTGAAATTCGGTGTGTACTTAGGGAGTAATAGTTCGTAGAAGGAGCCTATTGAATATCAGAAACCTCGATTAACCGGAACTTTTTTTCAGACTCTGGAAATATTCGTTCTGATAAAAGGTATACAAAAATTTTCGAAATTGTTTATTTGAAGGAGTGAATATAAAAGACAATAAAAAAACATAAATTTTGCATCATGAATGAACTCGATCGGATAATTAGTAGCCGAGACATTTGTAATTCTATTTTTCACACTCTTCGATTTTTCATGACCCTGTATTTCATTCAAATTTCAATTCAAAGATATATTTTAATTGGAAATGAGGCGCTTCATCCGACGCAGTTAACTCTTAGTTAATATAATTATAATTTTTAGAGTTATAAGGATGTTTTTTTTACGAAATTTGGTACTACTGGATTCTCCCGCTGACCAAAAAACTATCGCCAAACTATAAGATTAAATGCCAATAATGGCTTATCGTAAATGTCAAGCATTTAATGCCTCTCCATACATATAAGGGGTTTTACCATAGGGGGAACCCTGTTCTGTCGCCAAATGCTGCCAAGTTTGTAGCCAACTTGGCGGTATATCGCAAAATTTGGCAACCAAAATGAATCGCCAAAAGTGACGCCAAATTAGCGGTATCTCTAATATTTCGCCAAATTCCCATAGAGTTCCATTGTAAACCTAGCATTTACTTGCTTACAGAAAATCAACAAATTGAGATATTTTAATGCAACAAAAAGTAATATTAGCTTAAAGGGTTATATTAATTATATTTAAGGAATTCCAAATAAATTAAATGATGAATAAAAGTAACATGGTACAATGCTTATCAAATATCAAATGTTTTATTTTCATATTTTATATTATCTATATCCCTGATGGGTAAGTATTACGGTGGCCCCCAACGACTAGTTTTTGTATGCAGCAGTTTTCTTGATATTAACGAAGAAAGACCCCCACACAAAATTCACAAAAAATTCATTAACAGCGGCGGTGACAGCGTTAGATACTTTTTTTTTAGAATAGAGAGAAAAGATTTTTGGTATTGTAGTATGGACATTATAAAAAAAAAAAAAAAAAAAAAAAAAAAGAAAAATGAAAAAATTCATAATAATATATTCTTTAAAAATATATTCTTTAACTCGGGAAGAACGGGTTTATGCCTTTGTACTAAATAAAGGGATAAAGGGAACAATCTTATGCAGTAAAACCTGTTAAAAATAGAATTGCTAAGTGCAGAAACAAAATCCCAATTTAGCAAATATCATTGTAAAGTATTCCTATCCTAGGGACAATAAAATTTTAACTTTTGAAACAGAATTCCGTTTTAAACAGGTTCCGTTCATACAGAGTTTACTGAACTAAGTACATTAGAATTTGTAAAAATAAAATCGCTAGAAACCTCAAAAATTTTCGTTTTGGATTGGTTTCCTTATAGGCTCGTAGATTTGTAAGGTATTCCTTTCGAAAGGATTATGAAAAAATTCCGTTATCGATAGGTTCTGTCTTCACAGGTTCCATAGGTTCTGTATTCAGTTCTGTAAGTGTTAGTCCTAATTACTGCATTAAGTTCCCCAAACTATCGAATAGTATAATACTAAAGGAACTTGAAAAAAAAAAAAAAATGTGTATCAGGAAAAATTGGAACTTTTGGCGTCTTGCACAGTGGTTACGCGAGACAGGTCTTGGAACCTCTGAAAACCGGGACGTCCCGCGAAAATAGGGACATTTGGCAACATTGGTGAGAACTCAAATTCCCTTATCTAATGTTAAACCAGTATGCTTGGAATGCATCTGTATTTTTCAAATTTCTGGTCCGAAAATTAAAAAGTCCTTTCGGCATGTGCCGGAAGGAAAAGGTAGTTTTTATATTCCTTAATTTTTTTTTTTTTAAATATAGCTTATTTTACTCAAACACAAGAAGCTAAAATTAGTGGAACTCGATTAGATGATTCAATAAAAATTCCTTATTTCTTGGTTTTAAAATTTTGCAAATTTTTCACAAATTTTAAGAAGCTAAAGTGCGACGAACCCGATAAAAGAATGTTCATCAATACTGAATTTGAATGAGAAATGCCCAAAATTAGTAAGCTATAACCATAGATACAGGGTGTCCGGTCTCAACGGTGTCCAATGGCTAATTCCTAAACCGTTAGTCATAGACATATAGTTCCAATTACAAAAAAAATGTTTTAAATCAGGTAAAGAAATATTTTAAAAGCGATTTGGGTCAATAAAATCATTTCTTAAAAAATTACGAAATTTGAATTTTTATACGGTCCCCCGGTCCCATAAGTTATATTTAGTAAAATTTTCCTATTACACAGACAAGCAAGACAAAAAAAAGCCCCATTCATATAACACTAAAATTGAGCGAGTTATGAAACTTTAAAAATGCATGACTTATGCTACTTTTCTGCTCTGAAAACAAATGAGTTTGGTTTGGCTTTGAGGGGTCGCACACCAAGTGCTTAAAGTATTCGAAGATCTTATTTCATGTGTATCTGCGCTTTGAAAAAATCGTACAAGTATTACGATTAAGTTAACATTTATTAAGTTTCAGATTGGCTAAAATAACATGTGTTTTATTTTGTCAGGATTTGAGAATGTTTCTTTTATGATTTCTTTTAATAAAATTATGTTATTTTTATAAGTTTTTATATTACTTCAATGATCGTATGTATGTTTTTCCAGTTCAAAATTTGTACTCGAACTTTAACTCACTTTTAAATATCCGATCGAGATTACATTTTACATACTGGCGCAAATCCAATAACAATCTAATATTATTATGATTTTCGGTGGTTATAATTTTTATACGGTCCCCCGGTCCTATAAGTTATATTTAGTAAAATTTTCCTATTACACAGACAAGCAAGACAAAAAAAAAAAAAAAAAAAAAAAAAAAGTCCCATTCATATAACACTAAAATTGAGCGAGTTATGAAACTTTAAAAATGTATGACTTATGCCACTTTTCTGCTCTGAAAACAAATGAGTTTGGTTTGGCTTTGAGGGGTCGCATACCAAGTGCTTAAAGTATTCGAAGATCTTATTTCATGTGTGTCAGGATTTGAGACTGTTTCTTTTATGATTTCTTTTAACAAAAATTATGTTATTTTTATAAGTTTTTATGTTACTTCAATGATCGTATGTATGTTTTTCCAGTTCAAAATTTGTACTCGAACTTTAACTCACTTTTAAATATCCGATCGAGATTACATTTTACATACTGGCGCAAATCCAATAACAATCTAATATTATTATGATTTTCGGTGGTTACCATTTATACTTATTTTACATGATAACACAAAAAATTTCGGATAGAATTTTTGCCAAGAAGTTTAAGAAAAAGTTTTAGATTAGATAATACAAGACTGCGATTGTTGTTTTTTTTTTTTAACTTTTATGTATTTTTTAGCACTGAATCCGAAAATTACATTAATTTTTAATCATCATGTCAGGCTATTTCGCAAATCATAAATTGTCAAATTTAAAGAATAACAAAAATCGGATACTATAAAGTAGAGGAGATGGTTGTGTTTTTTAGCTTTTGATAATTGATTTTTACGTACTTTTTAGCACTGAATTAGAAAATGACCTTCATTTTTAACCACCACGTTAGAATTTTTTTTGCAAATTGTAAACGTGTAAGTTAAAATATAGCGAAAATCTCATACTATAAAACATATGTAAAACATTTTTTATTTTATTTTATTTTATTTTTTTTATTTTATTCAATAATTTATTCGATATTTTTGCTTATCCTGGGATTCTTACAGCTAAATAGCTGAATTGTCCGACGCGATGAGGGAGGAGATTCAATTTTAACTTTGAACTTTTTAACTTTGAAATTTGCGAAAAATCCTGATGTGATGGTTAAAATTGAAGGTAAATTTCAGATTCAGCGGTACAGAATACATAAGAAACAATTATCAAAAGCTAAAAAACATGACGTAACCCAAATTTTGCAGTCTAGTGTAATCTAATAATATTTTTAAATACATATCATTTTGTAAAGAATTGAGGCTGTTAATTTAGCATAATTTTATTTAACAAAAAAATCTTTTTTTTCTTTCTTTTTAAATATTTATTACAAATTGTGTATTTTGCATTAATATGTCAGAAAGATTAAACATTTCAAATTTATATAACAATGTTAATTTTACTCTCAACCATTTTTTAATATATCTGACGGAATTATATTTCGACTAAATTTGTGAATGACACCAATTTGCAGCAAAAAATATGCTCCAACTGTAAACAGCTATTACTCGGTCAATTTTAATCGTAGAATAACGGGACTTTTTGTGTATTACTTGTCAGTGTAAAGAAAAATTTTACTAAATATAAGTTATAGAACCGGGGGACCGTATAAAAATTCAAATTTCGTAATTTTTTAAGAAATGTTTTTAATGACCCAAATCGCTTTTAAAATATTTCTTTACCTGATTTAAAACATTTTTGTAATTGGAACTATATGTCTATGACTAACGGTTTAGGAATTAGCCATTGGACACCGTTGAGATCGGACACCCTGTATAGTAAAATAACTAGATTACACATACGGGGAGAAAAGTTGATTCTGTGCGCGGGAGCGAAACTACTCCACTAGGGTGGCAAATGGATGGTGATTAATTGATATAAGGAGAAAATGAAATAGCTTGTGCGCTCTTAAATTGCATTTGCATGAGTTTAAGCCTTGATAAATGTTTCAAAATATATCATATCAAGGATTTTTAACCACAAATTAGCAATTTTTATCGTTAAGTAATTTTTATGATAAAAAGGAATAAGATAGATTATTCACTTTAAAAAACTATCATTTTTTTTTTTCTTAATTATACTTAAATATTTATCAACGTGAAAGTGAATCAAAACTGTATTTAACTGAGATTTCAATTTTCATTTTATTGTTTTCATTTTTTTTTTCAATTCCCCCCTCCCCCTCAAAAAAGAGCAAACTTTAAAATCTTCGATAAATATTTTTTTTTCTGTCGATTCGTTTCTTTACAATTGCAATACATAATCAAACTTTTCCAGACCCGCAAAATTTAAAACATTTAAAATGTTTTTTTAACCCTAATTGTTGATTTGTAACAAAAGTAAATATATAACTAACTCCCCACCCCCACTCCAAAAAAAAAAAAAAAAAAAGAAAGAACGCCGTTTCAAATCTTAGATCCCCCCCCCCCCCCCCCCAGCGTATTTGTTTCTTCGGAATGACAACAAATAATCATATAAAATTTTAAAATTTTCCTTGCCCACAGAGCTTAAAACATTTATTATTATTATTTATTATTATTTTGCCCAATTTTTTAAGTTATAGCAAAAGTGAATATATCTCCCCCACCCCTTCAGAAACAGAAGGTAAAAAAGAATGCAGTTTACCATCTTCGATTTTTTTTTCTTTTCTGCCTATTCGTTTCTTTACAATGGCAATAAATAATCATGTAAAATTTCCCTTATCCACAAAACTTAAAAACATTTAAAATGATTTTTTCAGCCCTATTTGTTAAGTTGTAGCAAAAGTAAATCGAAACCTTACCTAGCCCCCAGCCATAAAAAAGTTTAATTTTTTTAGAAGTTCCAACATTTTTATATTATTATACTCTACTTGTTATTTCGAATCATTGATATTAATTACCCCCCCCCCCCACCCATCAGCAAAAAAATGAGGAATACGTGAAAATAATGCAAAAAATTCCATTTTAACTGCTTTATAGTAACCTTAAAAAAGAACATAATTTTCGCATTTAAGTTTCAAAACTTTCTTCAAAATTAGATATTTTTTTATTTTTTTACATGCTTTTAAATATGTAAGTATGCGATCTATTTTTGCTTATTGTTTACTTGAATTAAATAGCAAGAATTTTTCTCCTGCCATGCATTACTCAGCAAATGCAGATGAAAACATTAATTACTTTACCAAAGGTCAATATCCTTAATAAATATTTATTTATTAAACTGGGCTAACGACTAATTATTGGCAAATGACAATTTCAAAGTTTTTTATAAACGTAAAATGCTTTAAATGCTTAAAAATAAATATATAAAATTCTTCTTTAAAAAAAAAAATTTAAGTAAATCTTAACTTTTTTTTTCATATAATTTTCGGAATAATATCTTTTCATAATAATATATATTTTCACAATAACATATGGACTTGGTCAGCGCTCGACATTTTAATAAAAAACAGAAATACCAGATAAGAAAAAAAATTACTACATGATCTAAACATTACTACATCGGCGTTGTACTAAAAAGTTTTAAAAGTATCTAACAAATTACAAATACGTATGTAAATATCAGGGCTGCGGAGTCAGTGGGAAAAATGGACGACTTCGACTCCGAGAATTTTAACAGATCCTACTCCAACTCTTTTGCTCAAAAATTGGCCGACTCCAACTCCGACAATGCAGATCTGCTTGTAAAATGGACGACTCCGACTTCGGGAATTTTAACAGATCCGCCTCCGACTCGTTTGCTCAAAAATGGACCCGACTTCGACTCCACGACTCCGACTCCGGACTCCGACCTCGATTCCAAGACTCCGACTCCGACTCCGCAGCCCTGGTAAATATCCATATAGGGTATTCCACTGTCTTTCCAGAAAATTCTAAGCAATCATATGCATATATTTAATTAAAACAAACAGAATGAAAACATTGCAATACTCGGGATATCATACAGCACGGTCGTGCTGTATAGTAGAGCTCAGCCGCATATTTTACGTTTTGAAACATGATGAAAAGGCAACAACTCAATTACAATTCAAACCACAAAACATTCAGTGATGAGTAATGGCTTGTTGGAAAGGTCTTAATTTAGCGATGTGCCTTTTGAAGGTCGGGTCAAAAAATGTCCAATATTAAGGGAATAGCACCCATTTAAACTTTACATAGCGTTCCATAATTTAACAATATAGAAATATCTCTTTCAATCGTTTCTTTGCTGCTGCCACATCCTAAAAAGCGGCACAATAATTTGAAAAACAGTAATAACAAGCGTATTTTGTTTTAAATAAAAATCAGATTTTCTCGCTATATTTTTGCATTTTTCAAATCGACGTCGTTCTAATCAGAAAATGAAAATTTTACCTATATATATGTAAAAACTTTAACTAAACACGTGTTAAAATGATGTATTATCTTCACTTGAATGTTTTTAATGTTTAAAAATCTATTTTAATATAGGAGTTTTAATTTGTTGTGGCTTAAATTTATTTAGTTTTGTTGAGTTGGCAACAGCTCAAAAGTTTCAGTTTTGTTTTGTAAAAATAAAAGATGTTCGACGAATAAATAAGTGGGATTTGTGAATCATTTTAAATATATTTAATCGTAAGATTGATAATATCTGAAAATACGAATATAGTTTAAACATTGATGTTAAAAGCAGCGCCCCAACAAACTGGTGACCCGTGAAGCTCAAAAATGTCTAAAAGTGAATCGCCGAACAGTAATGATCCTTCTGTGAAAGAAACGCCGGAACTAAACAAGGTGAGCATAAAAATTCCTCCATTTTGGACTGATAGACCAGAAATATGGTTTTTTCAAGTTGAAGCACAATTTAAAATTAATGATATTACTAAGGAAGAGACGAAATTTAATTATTTAGTTGCTCAACTTGAATCTAAATACGTAGAGAATGTATGGGATATAATAAATAGCGACAGTTTAACCAAATATTCCGATTCCAAAGCTAGTTTGCTACATTTATTTAGAGAAAGCGAAAACGTGCGAATTAAGCGATTGATAACCGGAATTGAACTAGGAAATATGAAACCTAGTCAGCTCCTTCAAAAGCTAAGAACTATAGCTACTTCTGACGTTTCTGAAAACCTAATTAAAACACTTTGGCTTGAAAAATTGCCCGACGGCATAAAAAATATATTGCTGGTCAGCGAAGAAAACTTAGAAAAATTAGCTGTAATGGCAGATAAAATCAGTGATATGAATTCAAAACCTGAAATTTTTTCTACAAATAATAAATCTGATATTAATGATAATGCGGGATCTCACGTTAATAATGAACTTGTAAATCGAATTGCTTCTCTGGAACAGCAAATTTCGCAACTGTGCGTTTCACGAAACTCCAGAGCTAATTCTCGAAATAAGGAATACCGTTCTGACTCGCGAAGCAGATCTCGTAAGCGCTACAATCCTAATGGCAAACTGTGTTATTTTCATTTCCGTTTCGGCAATCGTTGTTTTCCTGATAAATGCACCCAGCCTTGTGCCTGGAATAAAAGGACCGATTCTAAACAGGAAAACTAAGATCTGCAGTGGATGTAGCGACAGATTCCACTGCAGATTGATTTTCGGATTGTCGCAAATTTCGCTTATTTGTTAGAGATAAAACATCGAAAGTGCGTTTCTTGGTGGACAGCGGTGCAGATGTTAGTATTTTACCAGCTTCTTCTCAAGATAAACAATCCGTTGATTACAAACTATATGCTGCAAATGGCACAGAAATTGAAACGTATGGTATAAAGATGCTAACACTTGATTTAGGACTTAGGCGAGAATTCCAATTTCCTTTTATTGTTGCTAAGATAAACAAAGGTATTTTGGGCGCTGATTTTCTAAACAAATTTAACTTGTTAATTGATTTACATAAGAAGAAACTAATTGATGGAGTAACTCAACTAAGTATTAATGGCGAAGTTGCTTCCATCAGTGAAGATAGTAATATCGGCACAGTAAGTAATTCCACTAAATTTTATACTCTGTTAAGGCAATATCCTGAAATAACCAAACCAAATTTATTTTTATCAAGTGTAAAACATAATGTTAAACACCATATTATTACGAAAGGTCAACCTGTCCATTCTAAAGCAAGACAGTTAGATCATCAACGACTTGCTATAGCGAAACAAGAATTCCAATTTATGCTCAATAATAATATAATCAGGCCTTCTAGTTCTCAATGGTCAAGCCCTCTTCATATGGTTCCGAAAAAAGATGGCACTTTTCGTCCATGTGGAGATTACAGACAATTAAATGCAAAAACTATTCCTGATAGATACCCTATTCCGCGAATCGAAGATTTTCATCACATTTTGAGAGATACAACTATCTATTCTAAACTTGATTTATTTAAAGCCTACTATCAAGTTCCCATTGCCGAAGAAGATAGGTGTAAAACTGCAATTATCACGCCATTCGGCTTGTATGAATTTAATGTGATGAGTTACGGCTTGAAAAACGCACCAGCAACGTTCCAAAGATTTGTACATGAAGTTTTTTCAGGTCTAGATTTTGTTTTCACCTATTTAGATGATATTCTTATTGCATCTACTAGTGAAGAAGAACACAAAAATCACCTCAAGTTAGTGTTTGAAAGATTAAATGATTACGGTCTTCGAATAAACGTTTCCAAATCAATCATGGGAGCACAAGAAATAGAATTTTTGGGATATTTAATTACTCCTCAAGGCTCACGTCCTTTACCTGACAAGGTTCAAGCCATTCTTAACTATCAACTTCCAACAACTATTCATGAACTTAGAACATTTCTAGGCATGATTAATTTTTATCGTCGATATCTAAAAGATGCATCTAAAAACCAATCTCTTTTACATGATTACCTCAAGGGAGCAAGAAAGAAAGATAGAAGAAAAATTCCTTGGACAGATGAAGCGAAAAAACAGTTCCAACAATGCAAAGATGATTTAGCCAATACTGCACTCTTATCATTTCCGAATTCTGAACTACCTCTGTCACTATGTACAGACGCTTCAGATTCAGCAATTGGAGCAGTACTTCAACAATATGAAGATAAAGGATGGAAACCTATCGCATTTTATTCTAAGAAACTAAATGATGCACAAAAGAACTACAGTACTTACGATAGAGAATTACTTGGTATTTATCTCTCTATCAAATATTTCAAGCATTTATTAGAAGGAAGAAAATTCACGATATATACAGACCACAAACCCATAACCTTTGCATTCCTACAAAAACCTGAGAAAGCATCTCCTCGCCAACTTCGTCACTTACACTACATTTCACAATTTTCAACTGATATCCAACATATTAAAGGTCAAGAAAATATCATTGCTGATACACTATCTAGAGTTGAAGAAATTTCTTTGATCGATTATGATAAAATAGCTGATGAGCAAGGTCAAGATGAAGAATTCCGAAACTTGAAGACATCCAAAACTTCCCTGAAATTCAAGCAGTATCCGCTACCTTCTGGAAAGTCTTTGTGGTGTGAAACTTCAACAAGTAGTATAAGACCATATATTCCTAAATCCTATCGCATGAAAATATTTCATCAAATGCATGGAATGTCTCATCCTGGGGTTAAATCATCTGTAAAACTCCTGACATCAAAATTTATCTGGTCAAACATCCGAAAAGATGTACAGCTATGGACCCGGTCATGTATGGCCTGCCAAAAGAGCAAAATCAATCGACATACCAAATCAAGCTTCGGTGAATTTCAACCTCCATCGGAAAGGTTCAGTGATGCTCATATTGACCTGATAGGACCTTTACCACCATCAAACGGTAATATCTACTGCCTGACCTGCATAGATCGGTATACTAACTGGATGGAAGTGATTCCGCTGAACAACATTTCAGCCGACACAGTTGCTAAAGCATTTTACGGTAATTGGATTTCTAGATTTGGAACTCCCTATCGACTCGTCACAGATCGTGGTTCACAGTTTGGATCAGAGCTTTTAAACATCCTGATAAAAATGTGTGGGATAAAATTGCAGCACACGACTGCCTACCACCCCCAAGCCAATGGAAAAGTCGAACGATTACACAGAACTCTAAAGACCGCACTAATGGCACACAATAATGTAGCCTGGAGTGAAACACCGCCAACTGTTCTTCTTGGTCTACGCACTGCCATGCAAGAAGATTCTGCACATACTATAGCCCAGATGGTCTATGGACAAAACATACGTTTACCTGGAGAATTTTTCCATGAAAGTACAATTCCTACACCACCTGATAATTTTGCCAAACAACTTCAAAAAGTGATGGAAGAAGTCGGACCAAGAACTGTGTCAAAAAAGTATGTACAAAAAATATTTGTTCCTAAAAATTTAAAAACCACGTCACATGTGTTTGTTCGCAAAGACAGAGTTAAAAAGCAACTGGAACCCCCATACGAAGGTCCATTTCCAGTCGTTGATAGAAACGAAAAATATTTCACGCTCAAAATCAAAGACAAAACTGTAACTGTCTCTATTGATAGGTTAAAGTCTGCATACTTCTTGCAAACACCAGACTTTGCTACAAAGCAACCAACACAGAAAATACAACCTCCAAAAGCACCACATGACTCTCATATTCAAGACCAAAAACTTCCTGAAAAACAGTCACGTTCGGGACGAACGATTAAACTTCCTGTGAGATTTCGAGACTAGCACATACATTTTTTTTTAAAGTAATGTTCAAATTTTAGTGCATTGTTATTTTTGTAATTAACATTTTTTGTATATATTGTAACGTAACTTCGTTACTGGGAGGAGAGTACTGTTGTGGCTTAAATTTATTTAGTTTTGTTGAGTTGGCAACAGCTCAAAAGTTTCAGTTTTGTTTTGTAAAAATAAAAGATGTTCGACGAATAAATAAGTGGGATTTGTGAATCATTTTAATTATATTTAATCGTAAGATTTATAATATCTGAAAATACGAATATAGTTTAAACATTGATGTTAAAAGCAGCGCCCCAACAAATTTCAAGAAAACAATTTAGGAAAAGGTAATAAGAAAAAAAATCGTTTGCTAGGTATGACGTCAATTTTTGTTTAACTGACATAAATTTGTAATGATGTTTTATTCTGAAAAGAGACGCCTGATATTCTGAAATTAATCCTTATTAATATCATCCATAAAGTAAAAGATTTATTTTTAAGTCATACGAAAGAAGTTTTCGATAAATGCTAGTTCATTTGGTTGTATTTATTGCATTTTCCTGCGTATTGTCAAGGAAATCGTATACTCCTATTGCACGCGCCAAAGAAAACATGCATTTTAATTTTAAAAGCTGAAACACGTTACTATAATTACGTCATTATAACGCCAAATAAATTCAATTTCGCGAGTTTAAAAAAAATTAATATTGTTGGACCGAAAGTAATAGGTCAGTTTCAACTGACGTCACGGCTCTAGCACGTGATCTCTAGCGAAAAACGTGGTGGGCAAACAAATAACATTGGTAGTTTTCTTTGACTCGTACTTTCACATCGGTCCTAGTGAATCACATTGCTGTTGCTTTTGTTGTGAAAGATTTCACTTTATAAATTTGAGCCTACATTTTAAAGTTTTTCTGAGCGATTATTTACATTATTGTGATATCTTATTGCAGGTGTCATCACGTAAATTATCACATTTGTTCGCATCACCATGCCAGCGACTTGTTGTGTAAAAATGTGCGTTAATCGTTCGAATAGGAAACATAATAAATCCTATTATAGATTACCAAGCATTCCAAAGACAGATAATACAATAGGAAAAAAGTTGTATGAAGAAAGGCGATAGAGATGATTGTCATCGCAATAATGTGTGAATTAATTTTACGATTTTTATTATGAATTAAATCACAATCACATGGAATTTTTATTAATTCATGCACAGAAATGTATGTTTACTTTTCCAATAACAAGATGAAAATCTCCGATTTTTAAAGAATGCACTTCTCTTACCCAGTTGAAGGCAAATTGTTTATAAGATTCAAGGCTTTTATAACACCTGAAGTCTTTCTCAGTATAAAAACTTTGCCTATAAACTAAATAGTTTACGATGTTAAAATAACTAACGTCGTGTAAATCCGCTACATATTTCTTCAAATCATTTTTTTTTCAAACTATATGGATCTACACCGGAAATAACACTAATTTTGGAAGAATATCGTTCCTTAGCTTTAGTATCATTCATTTCTTGTCACAGATGCCATATTGGCGCAATTTTTTTCTGACGCCAATTTGGCGAAAACATCAACATCATAAACAACAATATCCAGGCTACCATATCAAGCAAAATGTCGACATTTTGCGCCAGTTAATTACCCGTTGCATATATGACATTGGAATCAGAAAAATTCGCTCCAATATGGTGCGTATATGACATCTGTGCCACAAAAACAAAGTGGTTCGTCTTGCGACCAAAGTAGAATAGAAGTAGGAGTACGAGTACTGTATTATTATTTGTTTGCCCACCAAAACTGGTTGCCACGGGTGTTGCCAGGTTTGTGATCACGTGGTTGAAAATGATCTATAGTCTAAGAGCTAGCAACGTTTTCGTCACTTGATTTTAGCAAGGCTCATTTTTCTGTTCGCTCTTCCGTTTTATGGTGTAGTACGTATGCGGACGGTCTGGCTGGCGGGATACGTTGCGTTTACCTGCGGGAAAAGGGTTTATGCAGGTGAAAAAAATTCAAAATTACGTCATTTTAGCAAGGCTCATTTTTCTATACGCTCTGCCGTTTTATGGTGTAGTACGTATGCGGACGGTCTGGCTTTTGGGAGACGTTGCGTTTACCTGAGGGAGAAGGGGTTATGCAGATGAAAAAACTTCAAAAATTCGTCATTTTAGCAAAACTCATTTTTCTATATGCTCTTCCGTTTTATGGTTTAGTAAGTATGTATGCGGATGGTCTGGCTGGCCGGAGACGTTGCGTTTGCCTGCGGGAGAAGGGGTTATGCCGGTCTAAGAACTTCAAAATTACGTCATGAAACACTTCTGACCTTCCTTACCTTTCAAGGCCAAGGTTGAGATAGGTTGTATGGAGAAATGTCTTTACGTTGTTGGCTAGAAAAGTAGAAATATGGCTTTTGGGATTAAATAATCCCGTGCGTGTACAAATGTTACATTTCGATATGTCCATTCGTTACGGGATAACACATACTAAAATAATTTTACTGAAAGAGTGAAATAAAAGCCACCTGCATATGTTGATGAAAGTGTATTAAATGTAATTACTGTAAATTTTATAAAATAATCCTTGTTTTAAGAGGTAAAACTAATCGTTGCATATTTTCTAATAAAAAAAACCGCCAGTTTTACAGAAACTGTTATAAAATTGGAAAATAAATATGAAACGCTTGATTTTTTCCTAAAAAGAAGTAGTACTGATGCATTTTACTATATAGAGTAGTAGACTTGTTTTTAAAACACATTTAGCCAAAAATATAATGGGAGATAAAATGAGGTGAGATTTACCCCACGCGTGTGTTAACGTTACAAAAATAGGAGCGTGCGCTTACGGTTCAGTCAATTATGCCCTAAACGATGCCCGGTAACATGCGCCAACTGTCTGTAGGCTAAATTATATAATTTATCCGTACCAAATACGCCAATTGTCAATAGACTCGTTTATGTAATTTATATCCTTAATTAATGCATACTTTACAAAGGACACCTACTGTTAAAACCCCCCTTTCTTTCTGTTTGATTTGGCGAAAATTAATCACCGCCAAGAATTATGGTAACCCTATTTTTTACTTTACTATTTTTCAGTTTGTTTATTAAAGTAGATGTAATTTAAATTCTGAAGCGAGCGATCTCCGCTATATGAGATCTGAGCCAGGATTGCCTGGTAATAATAATAAAATATATTAATATTCAGTTCTTCGAGGTTTTAATTATTTGAGTGCTGATTTACTTCCAATGAGTAAAAATCGTTCTGTTGATTTATCATGAATAGATAAAATTGTTCCGCATATCATTTATTTGAATTGACGTGAAATATTTCTGATTCGAAGTTTATTTTATTCGACTGTGTTCTGTTGAAATCCCTCATGTTGGCTAACCGCGACAGTATGTCTGGACTGACGAATGAATATTATTTTCTTCTGATTCTGAAAGCTTGAGGTAAGCTATTTTTTTATTGTTGATTAATTGAATGCAAATATGTCAACTACTGTTAATATTGATACTTTAAAAAAGAAAAGAACTGGATTACGTACACAAACTACAAAATTGTGTACAAAAATAAGCACAACTCTTGAAGACGATTCACTGACATTAGAAAATAAGCTGGATTTATTAAACATTTGTAAGGACCAGTTAAATGACAAATATGAATTATTAAAAAAATTAAACTCTGATATCCAGGATATTATCGCCGATGACGATTTTGAGAAAGAAATCGAAAATTCCGAAACCTATAGTGAGAAAATAATCGAATCTCGTTATAAAATAACGAAGTTCTTAAATGAACATAACTCCCAAAATCAGAATAAT
The DNA here is from genome assembly GCA_963932465.1 of Maratus speciosus. NCBI lineage: Eukaryota > Metazoa > Arthropoda > Arachnida > Araneae > Salticidae > Maratus > Maratus speciosus. Next base: position 389,941,179 of record OZ010795.1, read on the forward strand.
ACTTTTCAAAATTTTATGAAAAATGAATCCGGTTCTCAAAACGGAAATTTAGAGCGATCTATGAAATTGCCGAAGCTCACTATAAATAAATTTTTTGGTGACAGCAGTTCCTGGTTAGAATTTTGGGGGCAATATTCTAATTCAATTGAAAAGAATTGCAATTTAACTCCAATTGACAAATTTGTCTATTTGAAATCTCTTCTTGGAGGTAGTGCATATAATGCTGTTGCAGGATTTTCGCTTTCTGAGGAAAACTTTAAATCTGCAGTTGAATTATTAAAGACTCGCTACGGTCGTGACGACCTAGTCATCAACGCACATATGAATAAACTCTTAAATTTAAGACAGGTAAAGAATGCTTCTAATGTTAGAGAACTTCGGGAACTGTATGACAGTTGTGAAATACAAATTAGAAATTTAAATTCTCTCGGAGTTACAGCAGGAAGTTATGGTCATCTCCTATGCCCTATTTTATTAAAGTTGATACCTGCTGAAATGGCGTTAGATTTTAATCGTAAAAGAACCGATGGTAAAAAAATGGAAGTCGAAGAGCTTCTTTCTTTCATTAAAAACGAAGTACAATCGCGAGAATCTACTATGGCACTCCAGAGCTCTGAAAATAGTTTTAGTGCTAAAAAAGAAAAGAATAGATACAATAACAGTTATAAACATTTTAGCAACTATAAACGCGACATTCCTTCAGCCTCTGCATTGGCTACTAACGTAAAAAACGTTTGTTTATTTTGTGACAATGAACATGATTCAAAATTGTGTAAAGTGTCTACTATTCCTCAAAAACGGGATAAATTACGTATGCAAGGACGCTGTTTCACTTGTTTCAAGAAATTCCACGTCTCGGCTAAATGTAAATCGAATTTAGAGCCATGTAAATTTTGTAATGGAAATTTTCATCATTATTCGATTTGTTTAAAAAAATCTCAACCGACAATTCCAAAAGAAATCGAATCAGTTGACACAATTATTAGTTCGATATCTTATTGTAAAAATGAAAATGAAAATTCTTTTAAAGAGGTTATATTACAAACATCTTGCGTAAATGTGGAATTTGATAAAGGCTCTGAGCTTGCATTGTGCTTATATGATTTGGGGAGTCAAAGGTCATTCGTCACAGAGCAATTAGTATCAAAATTAAATCCCCGAATTATTCGTCAAGAAAAACTTCAAATTTATTCTTTTGCAGCTGTTAAACCACAAATAAAAACATTTGATGTTGTGCAATTAAAATTATGCCATGTTGAAAACAAATCGCGTTTCATATTTATCGAGGCTTTAGTCACAGATGTAATTTCAAACGTTAGGATTTCCCCCCCCCCCCTTCTCTCCAGACAGATAAAAAATAAACTGGCACCTTTTAAATTAACAAATGCTGTTGCATCATCCCATTCTAATGTAAATGTTCTTATTGGAGCGGATTATTTTTATCAAATCTGTTACGATAGGGGAATAAGAAAAATAACTAAATCTCTCTTTTTATGTGATAGTTTATTTGGATATTCCCTTTGTGGTTTTTATGAAGATGAAAAAAGAAAAAAAATGGAAAGCGCATCTATTTTAAATCTGTGTGTTTCAACTCCAGTTGAGGAAGATTTGACTTTTTTATGGGATATTGAATCTTTGGGTATTACGCAATCAAATGATAATATTTCTGATGCAGATAAGGAAATTGTGAGTAAGTTTGAGAATAACTTAAAATTCGTAAATAATAGATATGAAACGGGTTTATTGTGGAAATATGAGAAAAATAAAGTCGGGAATAATTTTAGAATAGCTAGAAGTCGCTTTGAGGAATTAAATCGTAAACTCGAGAAGGATAATGACTTATGTAAAAATTATAAAGATATTATATTAGAACAATTAACTGCTGGAATTGTAGAAGAATGTCCTGATAAAATAACAGAAAGTGGTTATTTTATGCCGCACAGGCCGGTTTTAAGAGATGATAAATTAACTACTAAGGTAAGAATGGTTTTCGATGCTTCTTCTAAAGAAAAACATTTAAATTCTCTGAATGACTGCTTGTATCCAGGTCCGAATCTTAACCCGAACATTCTTAATGTAATATTTAATTTCAGAAAATTTAATGTTGCATTTAGCGCTGACTTAGAGAAAGCGTTTTTGCAAATTGTGATAACAGAGGAAGATCGGGATTATTTAAAATTTTTGTGGTTTGGTGACGAAAAGGATGATTTAAAATTTTTGAGATTTACACGAGCTGCTTTTGGGGTAACTTGCAGTCCCTTTCTTTTGGCCGCAACGATTAAATCCCATATACGTAAATATGTTGATCATCCTGAAGTTGTTAAGATTTTGGACTCTTCTTTTTATGTAAATGATTTGATTACGGGGTCAAAATCTGACGAAGACGCTTATTATCTATCCTCATCAGCTTCGCATATTTTTAAAGAAGCTAGCATGAATTTGCGAAAATTCAATACTAATTCTGTCAAACTTAGAAAATTATGGAAGGAAAATAAATTATGTGACTTAGAAGAAAATTTGAATAATTCTTTGAAAATTTTGGGATTATTATGGGATACTAATTGGGATATTTTACGTTTTGACGTACAATCCTTTCCTGATGATTGGAAATTTAATCCATCGAAACGCGTTGTTCTTAAAGCTATGTTAAAATTCTTTGATCCTATTGGATTCATTGCACCATTTTCCGTTCGTATGAAAAGTTTGCTACAGGAAACATGGAAAAGGGGTTTGGAATGGGATGAAAAATTCCCTGATGATTTAAAAATTGAATGGGAAAATTGGTATGCAGAAATCGAACATTTACATAAATTTGAGGTACCCCGCAAATATTTTCCACAGGGTTTAGACTTTTCGGACCCAATCGAAATTCATATATTTTCAGATGCTAGTCCTAAGGCTTATGGGGCCGTAGCTTATTTTCGATGTACCACAAGTCATAATAAAATTATGACTAGTCTTATTTGGGCAAAATGCCGAGTCGCCCCGATTAAATGTTTGACGATTCCTCGGCTTGAATTAATGGGGGCATTAATAGCTGCAAGGATGTCTAAATATCTGAAAAGTGCATTTAATTTTCAAAATTTGGAAATTCATATCTGGTCAGATTCCACAATTACGTTACATTGGATCAAGGGATCAGCCATGGATTGGAAGCCCTTTGTGGCTAATAGGGTTGTAGAAATACAATCTTTGACTGATCCTAGAATATGGAAATATAGCCCGGGTAAGGATAATCCTAGTGATCTTCTTACTCGAGGCGAAAATTTACATAACCTCATAGAAAATAAATTATGGTATTACGGTCCTGAATGGTTGTCATTACCAAAGGACAGTTGGCCGAAACCTGAAAAGATAACATTTAATGAAAATATTTTGAACGAAAGAAAATCAACAAATTTGAGTTCTGCTCAATTATCTTGTACAGTAGGTGTTGTACCTCCAGAGTCTTTGTTAAAATTAGAAAATTTTAGTTCTCTTTCCAAATTACTTAATATCACAGCCTGGATCTTGAGATTTATAAATAATATCAATAAATTGAAACCTAAAATTTCCGGTGATCTCACAGCTCAAGAAATTGAAAAGGCAGAATTTTATTGGTTAAAACAAACCCAGTTATCTGTCTTCAATCGTGAAATTGAGTTACTAAAAAAGGGAAGGCCCATCGATAAAGATTCAACCTTGTATAGTCTGAATCCAAAATTGGATGAGAATGATTTGTTAATTTTATCTGGAAGATTACAATTTTCAGAATTATCTCAAAGGGAAAAGCACCCTTTTATACTTCCATATGGGAGTGCTTACACCAAATTGTTAATTCGAAATGCCCATGAAAAGGTTTTCCATTATGGAATTGCAACAACTTTAGCTCACTTACGAGAAAATTATTTTATAATTAGAGGACGAAAAATGATAAAATCTGTACTGAAAAACTGTCTTATTTGCACAAAATTTAAAGCTTCTCCTGGGAAGCAAGAAATTGCACCATTACCTAGAGATCGTATTACTGAATCACCACCCTTATATACCTGTGCTGTAGATTTTGCAGGACCTATTTATGTCAAAGCAAAAACTGGCCAAGAAAAGGCCTATATAGTTCTTTTCACGTGCGCAGTCACTAGAGCTGTGCACCTCGAATTATGTACCAATTTAACGACGGAAACTTTCCTTTTGTCATTTAAAAGATTTATCTCTCGTAGAAGAATTTGTCGAACAATCTACAGTGATAATGCGAAAACATTTATCAAAGCTGATAATTTTCTTAGAGAAGTTTGGAGCCGAATATCAAAAGAGGAAGTTTTACGATATTTTAATAAAAATAGAATCGTATGGAAATTCATTATTCCAAGAGCCAGTTGGTGGGGCGGTTTTTGGGAACGCATGGTACGTTCGGTGAAAACTCCTTTGAAGAAAGTTTTCGGAAGATCTTGTCTCTCATATGAAGAAATACAAACCACTTTAACTGAAATCGAAGCAATGATTAATGGTCGCCCTTTAACTTATGTTTATGAAGAAAACAGTGAACCGCTTCCACTTACTCCTTCACATTTCCTGATCGGCAAACGAATAAATTCTCTACCAGATTTTCATTGTGTTACTGAACCTAAATCGAATAAAGTTACGTTAACAAAAATATTGAAATATCGAGATCAAGTTTTAAACCATTTCTGGAAGCGTTGGAGGCAGGAATATTTGCTAGAACTGCGTTCTGCCAATTTTTCAGTTCCTGTCAAAGCTCCGACTAAATTCGAAATTGGTGACTTTGTGTTAATTAATGAAGATAAAACTCCAAAGCACATGTGGAAATTTGGCAGAATTACAGAGCTCTTTTTAGGAAGAGATTCGAAAGTTAGGTCTTGTGCTATGGAAACTGAATCTGGTGTAATAAAGAGACCAGTTCAACTGCTACATAAGCTTGAACTTGACATTATGGACTAACATTGAACATTTCACTTTTACGAACAATTTGTTTACATTTTCATTTTTTAACTTTTTCTAATCTAGTATTTTGTATATTTTAGTTTCAGTAGTTGTTCCTGTGAAAATAGAATTAATTGTATGTCTCATTATTGTAAGTATGTTCTAACTTTTAATTGTCTTATTGATGTAATTTGAAATCTTTGATAAAAATTTAGTTTGAATGATGAACAATAGTAATTGTTCATCCGGGGGCAGTGTGTTAAAACCCCCCTTTCTTTCTGTTTGATTTGGCGAAAATTAATCACCGCCAAGAATTATGGTAACCCTATTTTTTACTTTACTATTTTTCAGTTTTTTTATTAAGGTAGATGTAATTTAAATTCTGAAGCGAGCGATCTCCGCTATATGAGATCTGAACCAGGATTGCCTGGTAATAATAATAAAATATATTAATATTCAGTTCTTCGAGGTTTTAATTATTTGAGTGCTGATTTACTTCCAATGAGTAAAAATCGTTCTGTTGATTTATCATGAATAGATAAAATTGTTCCGCATATCATTTATTTGAATTGACGTGAAATATTTCTGATTCGAAGTTTATTTTATTCGACTGTGTTCTGTTGAAATCCCTCACCTACTTTCCAAATTTCCTGATTTTTTTTATCAATGGCTACAGTTAGATGTAAATATGTCAGTCATTATCGCGATATTTTAGTTTGACCTCCGAAATATTATTATAAACTAGGGGATCGTACCCGGGCTTCCCGGGTTAAAGAATATAGGTGAAAACATTTTTTTAAATTGAAAACTAATAATTTTTTATGTGCAATAAATTTTTTAGATTGACCACTTACATTAAAAAAGCAATTTTCATATGGAAAATACGAATTATACAATCTAATAATTTTTTTGAAATTTATCAAAAGCGATATTTTTTATAAAATGACGTCATTTGCATCCGCTAAAACAATTCACTTTTACAATCCAGTCTTAAATTTCGTCTATAAAAAAGTGTGCCTATGACGTCATTACCACGGAATAACAGATCATATTCTTGACATAGCCCATATTTTAATTTCAACTTTTTTTTAAGGTTTTATGTGAAAATGGCAACAAAAAGATACAGTATCTCCTATTTTCGACTATTTTCAGTTTACTTTCAATGACTTTTAATAGAAATGAGGTACTTTTGCTGCCACGATAAGAAAAATGGTATTAAAAACTACAAAAAAATTAATATCTCAAAAATAAATTGAGATACAGCTTTCAAACAAATTGCATTTAAAAGATAATTTTTTTCCTTATACGATGGTGTAAAAATTTAAAATGTGCGATGTTTAGAAGTTTAAAAATTTGCAGTAGAGAAAATTGCAAAACCAAAATTTTATTTCAAATTTCAAAGTGTTGCCATTCGCAAAATGACGTATGCGTTACGCACAGATATGTTTGTCCTTTATAATATAGATATCCAATATTAGTAATATTTCTGATATTATTTACAGTTGTATTGTGTAATATTTTCAGTCACTTTTGATCATTTTTCTGCATTCAGTCGTTTTCAGACTTTTTTAATTTTAAATTCTCATTAAGTCCCAAAAACAGAAATTTTCCCATTTTATAGTTTTTTCGCAGTTTAATTCATTTCCTATGACTGCTTCTTACCCTAGCTTTTTGTGTGTTTGAGGGGTTGGCCTAGGATACTGCATAGTCCCTTAAACCAGAGGGGCGTAGGTACATAGCAGAAAAATTCAAGAGATCACACTATGTATAAAACTTAGTCTAAGGACAAGTCTGGCGGCCAGTCCTGAGTAAAGTATAGGTCAATATCCCAATATGAGGTTTAGCTATAAGTATGGGGTCATCAGAGCTCTTGAAATGCACTGGTGAACCAATGTTTCTGTTAGTTTTTGATTGGGACAATTGGTTGGACCGGTTAATTGGGATTATTCGATGGTTAGTTGGAGCGGTTGTTTGGTTAGTTGAAGTTGGTTGATTAAGTTCCTGAAAGGATCTGAAAAAGATGTGAAATGATATAAAAAACTGTTGGAACCAGAGAGAAAAGTAAAGCTCGATCTAAAAAAGTTACAGTAAAAAATTGTCAAATAGTTTCAGTTTAAAATAATAAGTAGTGCGTAGAAAAGTAATGGAATCAGATTATCTGTAAAGCTCATGAAATTACCCAAATTTTTGTTGATAGCTGAAAATGTGTGCTGAGCTTTACTGGTGCCTTATATTCAAAATCATATTATCCACTCAAAATGAGTACTGGGTATAGTAAACAGAATGTGTAGATATGTGCTAAAAAATTTCTGTCAGGCCCAGAATTGTGGACATGATTGCATCAATTCAAGCTAAACACCACAAACTTAAAGGATGTAAACCATGAAGTAATATTTTCAGTATAACATTAATATGGTCACGTTGTTGAGGAATTGTTGTTATTAACATTTCACTGACATAACACATCTAGCGTAATAATTTTTATTTCACGTAATTACTGTGAAAAGGGAGCCTTATGTCAATGGACTTCAGCCAGACAAGTAGTCAGCATATGGTTGAATCCTACATGCTTAGGGTTTTGGTCTTACTTTGGGCTTTGTTCTTCCAGGCTTATCAGTGACCCCTGGAGTGGAATTTTGTCCATACTTCGTACTGAACGATCTCTCATGTTCTCGATATCTCTCATGTTCTCGCTCATTTCCAAATCAACCTCTAACCTATTCTTATGAACCCAAATTTTTAAACTGGATATGAATGATTGGAATTCAGAATGAGTTAAAAATGCCTTTACTTCCCTGATTGATTTTAAGGCACCAGTAAAGCTCAGTCCACATTTTCAGCTATCAACAAAAATTTGGGTAATTTCATGAGCTTTACAGATAATCTGATTCCATTACTTTTCTACGCACTACTTACTATTTTAAACTGAAACTATTTGACAATTTTTTACTGTAACTTTTTTAGATCGAGCTTTACTTTTCTCTCTGGTTCCAACAGTTTTTTATATCATCCACTATGTGTTGCTACTGTTGTATGATAAGTTCCACTCTTTTTCTGCCACTCTAATGGATGTTGCACCGATCCGCAGCAGAATCAAGAAGTAATGGGGGAATAACACTGAGTGGTTAATCTAGTTATTTTTACTATATCTATGGCTATAACCAAGTTGGCATAATTTATGGTTGCTTAGTTTTGGTCGGCAAATTTGGTGATATTTCGCCGTATCGCCAAGCTTGGAGAGAATTCGAAGCTAACGTTCACTAACACTCATAAATTAATACAGTAAAACCTGTGTAAGTTGACCACTTGCGGTGCCGCACTTCAGTGGTCAACTTAGAGGAGCAGTCAACTTATAAAAGGTGATGATAAATTTACTTTTTTTTTACGTAATATTCATACCATGACATTTTTTTCCCCAGAAAAATTTTATTTATTGACAGGCTTTAAAATACACCTCATAAAAGAAAAGATTAACTACAAGAATGAATTAATAGTTTTGTATCAATTTTAAAATCAATTAGTATTACTACTATTCATAAAAAAAAAAAAGAAAGAAAATGTCAATCAATATACAGCGAATTAGTGATTCTTCAAACTATACTAGTTATTACACATAATTTATAAAAAAACTATATTTCTGCTTACCAAGTAGCATGTGGGGTTATTGAAAGAACGGAAGGAATGATAAGAGAATGGGAAACAGAAGAAAGAAATCTAGAATCAAAGAATGGAGGGGGAGGTTTGAAAAGCTAAATCCACAAGAGCAACAATGTAAGAATAGATAAACCTTGAATTATTTACCTACACCTATCACTGCTAAAAGCATTTCCCAGGCTAAGAAGTATTTCACCCTTTTAGAAATTCTAGTTAAAAAGGGGAAAAAAAACAAAATAAAAAAGCTGAAAATTTCGTAGAGTTACTTTTTTTTAAAATTCATGATTTGTTAGCTTTTTGGATGGTCAAGTTATAAAGTGTTTTGATGGACATTTTATAATAGATCTAGTCAAATTTGTATAATTTCAGTGGTCAAGATATAAAATAGGCAGGTGGTCAAGTTACAAAGGGTTTGTCTTATAGTTTTGTATAGGATAAATTTGGTTCCTGACAACAGAGGTCAACATAGACAGGTGGTCAACTTACAAGGGTGGTCAACTTTACAGGTTTTACTGTACCTGATTTTCTTTAATTTTTGTCTTGTTTCAAAATGTAAACCATCCTAGAATTTCAAATTGCTGTATCTCAATCATTTTTTAAGTTAGAGACGAAACAAAAATACTCCGTAATCCTTGTATACAGGCCTAACACTTAAACATAAAATAAATTTGGATTTCTAAATTTATTGTGTATTTTTTGTAGTTTTAAATATTTAAATAGCCACCATTTCGAATTAAGATGGAGGATGAAGATGGCCAACGAATTCGGTCGAGACATTTGTATGAACACACAATAAATCTCATCCAAATCGGTTTATAAAAACGAGAGTTATCGCATGACAAAATCAGACATATATATATATGGATATACCGGGTGTCCTAAAAAGGTCTGACTGATTTTAAAATTCAATAACTCGCAAACGGTGACAGATATTTAAAAAATCTTACAAGAGGGTTATGTATCATGTCAGAAGTTTTTTTTTTTTCAGTGACTCTCGAATTTAGTTCGAATTACAAATAATAGATTGCACTGCAAGCAATAGGCGCTAAATTCAAGCTGGATTTTTTAACCGTTTTCTTCTCACATGCCAAAATAAAAGGTTAAAATGTTTTGAGTGGGTCCCGAAGTACCAAAAATCGGGCCTGGATTTAGCAAAAATTGCTCGCAGCGCCATCTATTGCTTGTAATTCAGTTTTAAATTCGAGAATCAAGGTTTAAAAAAAAAAAAAAAAAAAAAAAAAAAAAAAAAAAAAAAAAACTCCTGACATTATACATAACCCTCCTGCAGGAATTTTTTAAATATCTGTCACCGTTTACAAGTTATTGAATTTTAAAATCAGTCATTTTATTTTAGGACAACCGGCATATATATATTATATAAGTCACATTTGAACGGAGGCTGGTTTTGGGGTCTGGGTGGTCATGATCGGTGAAAATATACCAGAATTTTTCGGAAGTGCTTTCCTCCGGACGGCTGCAGTAGGTAACTTTTTACTTTTTTGTAATGGAAACTACCAGAAGTGTTAACTTCTTTTTTCTGTATCCTTTTCTTGACGGATGTTTCTTTCTTTTTCTTTTGACAAAATACTTCTAAAATATGAACTATATTTTATATTTTTAGAGTTAAAATGTAAATGAAGCTTTCAAATTGGAAATGAGAGTTTAACGCTTCAAATAAACTGTGTATTTTAGAAATATTTTCTTACATAAAAAAAAAAAAAAAATCTTTAAAGAACACCAAACAGATAAAATAAGTTCAAAATTTTAATTTTCTGCGGAGAAATTTGATTTATTGGCTATAAGATTAGAGAAGGGGATTTGCCGTTTGACTGACAACAAGCCTATGATAAAAGCAATCGAGATGTCACAGAAAGTAACTGTTGTTGTATCGATTGTGGTGTCCCAGATTAAGATAATGTAAGATTTCTCTTTCGTCAGTCTTACTTTCATTTGTAAAAAAAAGGGTTGTTATATCTATTGTACATAGTTGCCAATCTCCCAATTTTTTGAATATCAGTAAATTCTTACAAAAATGTTCGCTTTATTTAATTGCGGAAATTGTGCTATTGTATAAAACGAGTATTTCTGTATAAAAATATTGTATTGAAAAATCGGAAGGCTGGCAAGTATGATTGTATAGGTATTGAATTTCGATAGAAAAAGACATAACTTATAAGTTAATGTCTACTCTGAACCAGTATGATTTCACGGGTATTTGCTTTTTTTGGAAATATTTTATCAAATCAAAAAGAAAGAAACACTCTTCAAGAACAGCATAGTGATAAAAGAAGTTAACGTTTGCAATCTTCTTAAATTTGAAAAATACGGAAGCATTCCAAGTCCTTAGCTTTAATATTAGAGAGGGGATATGCCGTCTGACTGATAACAATCAAGTCAAATCGCTGTTTTTGCAAAAATTTTCGATTTCTTTTTTATTATTTTAAATTAAATTTGAAACATTTAGGATTCCAAAAAATGCTTTACTTTTGGTTCAGCGATAATAAGAAGCAAAGTTATAGCACAAAATATAAACCGGAAATGAACCTTGTGAAACCAGAAGTGACCGTTTAAAGAGCCACAGAAAGGTAAAGAATACAGTTTAATACACAAATATGTAACATATACACAAATATATAAACCCCTAGAAATAGGGTGGATTTCAAAATTGTAAACTTAATACATAATTTTTTGTGCTCTATTAAAATCTTAATTTGCGTTTTCTGGAAAACTGCGTTTTTCATTGTGTACGTTTACGGGAAACATCATTTCTTAAAAAAGTTTTTAAGATATTGAAACAAAATTTTGTGACATTGTTCTACTCATCTATAGGCATGTTATGAAGCAAAATATAGCTTGTAAGTTTGTATATATTAATTTAAGAGCCATTTTTATTAAAAAATACACATTTTTTTAGAAAAAAATCATATTTTGTATACAAAATTTGGCATAAGTTAGTAAATTTAAGAAGTTTTGTAAATGTTTTGCTTCATAACACAGTTAAGTGGTTTGCTAATATATTGTTGAAAAAAAGTTCGTTATAGAAGATTTAGCATAAACGCATTTTTTTACTAAAATTTAAATAATATTGCCTAAATTTGAAAATTAATAAAAATTCTTTTAAAAATTTATATCAATTCATAGTTTTATTCCGTATTTTAACTAAAAACACATGTGTTTGATAAAAATTTCATATTTTTCAAAAAAAGTGCTCCCAAGGTACCTTTTCTATCACATACCTTAATGATAAAAGCATTGGAATCATGGAAAATAACTGTTGTATCGATTGTGGTGTCCCAGGTTAAGATAATGGAATATTTTTCTTTCATCAGTGTTACTTTCATTTGTTTAAAAAGGTTATATCTATTTGTTACATCTATTGTACGTACTGAACTTCGATAGAAAAAGACATAACTTATAAGTTAAGGTCTACTCATATTTCAAAATACTTCCTTTTTTTTTTTTTTTTTTTTTTTTGAAATATTTTCGAAAATAAAAAGAAAGAAACATACTACAAGAACATCATAGAGATAAAATACAGGTCATATTCAAAATATTAGAATAATTTACAAATTATTTAAACACAATACAATATTACAAAATATTTTTTACAAATTGAAAATATCATTTGGTAATTTAATGTCTTTTAATGATAATATGCAAACGATATTTTTATTAAGAACTTATTGTTGATTAAACTTATTTAATATCTTAAAATTAATATCATTTTTGAAAAGATTAATTGAAAAAAAGTTATTTTGAAAAGTCAAAATATTAGAATATTTATTCAAGTGGATCAAAATATTAGAATATTTCACATTAATTCTCCTTTAATTATCACCAATTCATAACTGGTGGCATCATTGATTAAATTCAGACGATTTTATTTAAAATCAGTATTCTTTTTGCATTTTGTTTGCTTTTTCGTCTTAAAATAGGTCGTGTGAGTGATATTCCAGAATCTATTAAACTTCGTATGGTTGATTTGTATCGGCACGGTAAAAATCAATGTTATGTAGCGCATTATTTACATTGTTCGCAATCAAGCGTTAGTAAAATACTAACACAATATTAAAAAAATGGAAAATTTCAAAATAATTGCTGCAATGGCGACCGAAAACCAAAAACATATGCTAGAGATGACAGGAAACTGTAGCATATAGTTAAGAAAAACCGTTTTAAAAGTGTGCGATTCTTGCACCTAAAATGGAAAGAAGAAGGAGTTTCTACATCGACAACATTAAGAAGTCTCCATAAATTTAAATTTGAATCTCGTGTACCGCAAACAAAACTGCAAACATGACTGCAAAACAAAAGCGTATAAGATTGAATTGGTGTAAATCAAGACGTTTATGGAGCGAAGAAGATTGGAAAAATCTATTATTTAGTGATGAAAGTATGTTTTGTGTTTCATATGGTAATCAAGGTATTGAGCAAGAAGCATTTTATAAAGAATGTTTTAAACGTTTCGTAAAATTTGCTGCTAGTGTCATGGTTTGGGATTGCATGAGTGCACAAGGACCTGGAAAGTTATGCATCGTCTACGAAAAGGTTAACTCTCAGATATATCAAGAAATTTTGGAACATTACATGATACCATCATAAGAAGATTTGTTTGAAGATGATTTCATCTTTCAACAAGATTTAGCGTCACAGCATACCTCGGTGTCAACTAAGAATTGGTTCCGCCAAAACAACTTTAAGGTATTTCCTTGGCCACCAAACTCACCAAACCTCAATTCCATCGAAAACTTATGGTGTATAATGAAGAAAAAAACTCCAAGAAAATCCTCCTTCAAGTAAAACTGAGTTAGTGGCACGTATAAAGTCTATTTTAGCTAATACTGATAGAAATGTTTGTAAACACCTTGTATGCAAGATCGATTGTACGCTGTTATGAAAGCTAATGAGATGCTACAAAATATTAACTACCATTTACTTCAAATTCATAAGGTAATATTGTTGCGTAAAATAAAATATTCTAATTTTTTGAACCAATCTAAATTTTATTCTAATATTTTGATGTGTTTCAGAAAGTTGTATACCTAATTTATTTTACTGTATTTTATATTTTGTAAATGTTAAAATCTTATTTAAACATTCCAGATTTAATTTATAAGAAATTTAATTGCATTTACTTAGTATCAAAAATAAATAAATGAAAATAATTTTTTCTCATTACTTTTTTTCAATTATTCTAATATTTTGAATATGAGCTGTAAGTTACAAATTTTAATTTTCTTAAATTTGAAAAATACGGATACTTTTCAAGCCCATAGATTTAACAATAGTGAGAGGGATATGTCGTCTGACTGATAACAAGTCTTCATGATAAAAGCAATCAAGATCATATAGAAAGTAACTGCTGTTGTATTAATTGTCGTGTCCCAGATTAAGATAATGGAAATTTTATCTTTCGTCAGCGTTACTTTCATTTGTTAAAAAAAGGGTTGTTATACCTATTGTATATATTGAACTTCGATAGAAAAAAGACATAAGTTAATTCAGTGCCAGTGCAATGTCGCGCGAGGCCCTAGCAAAGTAGTTAGCCTAACGTATAGAATAATATCTAATACAGATAGAAAAATGTATGATAAGTTCTACTACTTTGACATTTAATGTGCACAATTATCTTCAATTTCGTAATATCTTCTATCCTTCTAAATATTTGTTGTTTTGCGTTCACGGTTACTTTCAAGACCATCGATTGTATGCATTCTCCGACATTTATATCATTTTTGCCTGTAATAAAGTTAATACTGGCTTTTTTCTTTCGGAAAAATGATTTAAAAACAAATTAGACCAAAAATATTATTTTTATAGAGAGACTCAGAAACCCTAACAAGACCTCATTTGGCGCGCGGCCCTGGGCATGAGAAATGTTTTATCATGTAATTTTGTTTACAAATAATATGGTTAACCATCACAAAAAAATTCAAAATTTTAAAGCAATAAATAACAATTATTTTAAAATGTGTCCCGTAGCTCTTAAATGAGTAGAATAAATTATATTGAAAGTATCTCCATGAATTTTATGATTTATTTCACACTTTTTTTTTTTTTTTTTTTTTTTTTTTTTTTTGCAAACAGGAATTTAGAGAAATAACTAAACTAAACTTGAAAAACAAAGAAAAAAAAGCTTAGCACGTGATATTATTTATCCAGTTTTTACTTACATTCGAATTACTTTTGTGGAATATTTAATATTTGTTTAATTTTTAATTGGCAACATATGCCATAACTCTTTAAAATCGTTCTACAAAACTGCAACATTCTACTGAAACATTTTAGAACTTATTTCAGTGCATATTTGTTATTGTCAAGTTTTTTTTTTTTATTATCTTGTACTAATATTAATTTTAGTATATTTCTTTTTTTATTTGAAACAAGATTGTTTCATTTTGTCTTTTTCTTATATTCTTTTGAAACATGATAACAAACAGAGATTTGTTTCAGTTTGTAAAGAATTTAAATAATGGTTTTAGTTATGAAAAATCAATGCTTAGTTTTGTAATTTAACAACGGACCAGGGTTGTCAGTTTGGCCCCCCCACTTTTATTTAAAAAATCCAAATTCGTACCAGAAATTAAAAATAGTATTTTTTGCTTTATTTATTGACGGAAATTTTGTGATTACATAAAGTAGAGCTTCTTTTTTCAAAATTTCCGGTATGAAAGTGAAATTTCGAAATAAAAATGGAGGCCAAACTGGCATCCCTGGTGTGGACTAATGGCCTCAGAAATTGGTGAAGAAAATTTAAAGGAGCGTTTACGTATGTTTTGTGTAAATGCAAAAGATCGCTGGCAAAAATCTTGAATGAAAATTGGATCGCTTCAACAATAAAAACGATTCTTGGCTTCAGTGTTTCTTCAAAGTTGGCAGTGAGCTTAAACCATTTACAGTTGAAAATTCGCAGAAATCAACATCATGAAAATCTTTTTCAGACGTAACCGAAACTCATAAAAGAAGACTAACTCAAAGTTTGAGAGAGGATACTGCTGTAGAAGCTCTTTTGCATGCAGCAAAACAAAAGTTAGCATCTGAAGGTTTTAAGGATCTTGCAAAAGTGATTGATCCCCTTATAAAAAATCTGAATGAAGTCTCACAAATCAAACATTTTGTGAGAAAAAGATAGAGAAGAATTTATTTTCAAAGGAAAAGTGTCTAGCAATGATGCTAAATCTCAATCTTTCTAAGGAACAATGTATCACTTTAAGGCAAGGTTGCATTGACGAAGGTGGGCAGTTGCAGACAGTGGCAGATATAATATTATATTCACCAAGCTAAACCGGAATGTTACGTTCCAAAAGGAAAAAAAATATCATTTACAGATAGTTTGGTTCAAATCAATTTGCAGTCAATTTTAAATTTAACTGTAAAAAGACTTTTAGGTGCATGTAAAACACAATACGAAACCCAAAACGTACTTAAAATTGATATATAAATGGGGTTTTGATGGTGCTTCAAGCCAAAACATGTATAAACAAAAATTCGATGAATTACGCTCATCACAATCAGATAGCTCAATTTTTATGACTAGTTTTGTGACCTATTAGATTATAATGTCGCATTGAAGCTATTTGGCAAAATCATTGTCGCCCTGTTACGTACGAATTTGTCAGCGAGAATACTGAAATGTCAAAAAAAGGAGTATCAGCTAATGGAAGAAGAAATTAAAAATCTACAGCCTACAGCACATAAAAATATGGCCATTGATCATGAGATGCATTTAACCATGATTGATGGAAAAGTTATTACTATCAATTTCAAATACATCATCGCGTTCAACACGTTCTATTTGTGGTGCAAAACCTTCGCAACTGAATAACATTTTTAAAATTATTAAAAGAAGTGTAAACGCATCCTCATACAGCTTGGGTGTATCCAGTCACCATGTAAAGTCTATGGAATATTTGCTGCAAATTTCTTCCAATTTATCATTTAAAGCATGGAGTGCTAGAACTAAGGACCAAAAGAAGCAAAAAGAAGAATCAAAGAGAAAACTTCAAAGCAAATTCAGAGCTATAGTCGTCTGTGACAAAAATTTTGCGGGCGTACTCTATCTCAAGAACTAATGAAAGGAATTTAGTAAAACTTTAGATTCAGTTAGCCCCTGATATAAATTGGTGCTGATTACTTTTTGGTGTAAATCGCCACACAGGTGATGCTACTATGCTGCACTTCACAATTTCAGCAATAGATCACGATTTCAGCAAAAATTTCAAGACTAATGCACGGATTTTCACCAGGCTTCAGATTTAGTTAGTCCCTGGTATAAATTGTTCCTAATTAGATTTTGGTGTAAATCGCCCAACAGGTGGCGCTGCTATGCTGTATTTTAACACGATTTGCGCAATAGCTCTATCTCAAGAACTAATGCACGAATTTCATCTTAGTTTAGGATTCAGTTAGACGTTTACACAAGTTGTTGATGATTAGGTTTTGGTGTTAATCGCTCAATAAGGGGCGTTGCTATGCTTCATTCTCAAGCTTTGCACGATTTTAACGATAGTCATTTCTCAAGAACTAATGCACGGAATTTCATATCTTTAGAATCCGTATGATGGGCATGGACTGACATTTAATTTTGGCACTGCGATAGCGAATTTTGAAATATTAACATGTATGAGATAGAAGAAAGTTTTGGGATTGCCACATCCGACTAGTTTATTATGTTTTACAACATATCAAAGCGCAGAGCTTTGATTGAGTGGAAATTTTCCAAGCATTTTGCTTTTTACACTGGTTTATTTAACTCAACTTGTTTTTACTTTCTTCTATCTTTGCAAGAAGAAAGTATTGGATTCGTGAAAATTTTTAACTTTCTATTTTCGACGGATTTACATGTTTTAGGGATTAGAGATTCCAAAAAATATGTTTTACAAAATGTTTGTCTGTGAGTCTGTCTGTGTGTGACACAAATTTTGTCGGCGCTCTATCTCAAGAACTAATGCACGGAATTTAATAAAAATTTTTATTCAGTTTGTCCCTGATATAAATTGGTGCTGATTAGTTTTTGGTGTAAATCGCTCAACAGGTGGCACTGCTATGCTGCATTTTTCACGATTTCCGCAATAGCTCTATCTCCAGAACTAATACACGGATTTTCATCAAACTTCAGATTCAGTTAGTGTTTGACATGACTTGAAGTTTTATACATTTTAGTGTAAATCGCTGTACACATGGCGCTGCTATACTGCATTTTTTACGATTTCCGCAATAGCTCTATCTCAATAACTAATGCTTGGATTTTCAACAAACTTCAGATTCAGGTATATATTGATATGAATTAGTGCTGTTTATATTTTGGTGCAAATAGCTCAACAGGTGCTCAACAGGTGCTCAAATGCTGCTATGCTGCATTTTTCAGAATTTTCACTATAGGTGTATCTCAAGAACTAATGCACGAATTTTCATCAAACTTCAGAATCAGTTAGTCCTTGACATGAATTGACATTTTATATATTTTGGTGTAAATCTCTTAACAGGGGGCGCTGGTATACTGCATTTTTCAGAATTTCCACTATAGGTTTATCTCAAGAACTAATGCACTGATTTTCATCAAACTTCAGAATCAGTTAGTCCTTGACGTGAATTGACATTTTATACATTTTGGTGTAAATCGCTCAACAGGTGGCTGCTATGCTTTTTTTTTTTTTTTTTTTTTTTTTTTTTTTGCGATTTCCGCAATAGTTTTATCTCAAAAACTAATGCTTGGATTTTCACCGAATTTCAGATTCAGGTATACCTTGATATCAATTAGTGCTGTTTATGTTTTGGCGTAAATCGCTCAATAGGTTGACGCTGCTATGCTACATTTTTCAGCATTTCCGCTATAGCTCTATCTCAAGAACTAATGCACGAATTTTCATCAAACTTCTAATTTAGATATACTTTGGTATGAATTGTTGCTAAATTGATGTAATTTCTTGTACTATTTAAATGATTTAATTGACGTGATTTATAAAGAAGAATGTTTTGTAATGGCCACAACATACTAGTTTGTTTATAAAGATGGAATTTTGTAATCCATTTTTACTCACTTCTTTCTATACTAGAATTATAAAAATTATGTTCCCAAGTCAGTTTCTGATGGCAATACAACATTTTAATATTTTTAGAACTTTCATTGCATCATTTTTATCATCCAACTTCAAAAAAAGTGGAACGGATGTCAGTATACGGAAGAAAGAAGAAAAGAGAGCAAAATGTGAATCTGTCAATGTCTTATTCGATTATCTCATTTTGACTGATCTGTATGTCAGAGGCTATCTCCTAAGAACTCCGATTATGCAATGGGAATCATCAGTCAGATATAACAGGTAAGTGTGGCGTTGAGATAAATATGAAAACCTTTGTACGAAGGTGAATGCATGACATAATGTGAAGTCAAATATTATGGAAAAACTACAGTTTTAGCCTACAGTCGTTTCGAGGTAAATCTCATGACAGATATTATTGGCCCCACGGTAAGGCTAAAATTCTGGGCCCACTATTATAACTAAGGATAGACCGAAACAGGTTTTTAAGATCGAAACAGAAACAGAAACAGAAACCGAATTTCGGTAATCTTTCAATTTTCGGCCGAAAAAGGAAATGAAATGTGAATTTTTTTAAAGTTATTAATACATACATAAATATACATTATTATTAATTAGTTAATACGTGTTTATTAATTATACGTAACTATTAATTAATTATACGTGTAGACGAAGTTTGTTGGTGCTCTGTGCCATTGAACAAAACTTTCATATAAAATAAAATGTAATTAATTCCTCAATGACACAGAATGTTATTATCTAATTGTTATAAATGTTATAAATGTTATTATAATCTAATTATACGAATTTCATCTAATTAAAAAATGTTTTAGATATATATACTTTGATATAACTTTTATAAAGATTTTTGTAAATGATCATCTATTATGCTACAACTTTCTCAAAGAGTATTCGATACACTTCTACAGTTTCAAACTAAAAATTTTCTATTTCTGTTAAGTCTGCAGCTTTTTATGAGCAAGTGAAAAGCGTCTTCAAAGTTTAGTATTACATGCATTGCTTGCTTTGTAATGAGCACTCACGTCTTGAGTCAGTTGTGACGGCGTATAAACAACGAAATTGAAGCAATAAATAAAGAGTGTCTCATTTGAGCCAATGCAGCTCAAATCAATGAGCAATGTTCAAAATTTCTGAAGGAAGAAACGAGATTTTTAGAATACAGTTAGTTTAGGTCGGGTTGCGATCCGGCCGAATTTTCAGAAAGCATTTTTGTCGAACTTCAGATTTTGAGCCGAAAACGGAAACGAAGGTTGACTGTACTAACTTCGCTTAAGAAAATGTAAAGCGAGTTTCGCTCCGGTGACAGAAAACGCATGAAGTTTTTAAAGTGAATATCTTTTACGAAGATTTTGTTTGATGCTGGACATTTATCTAAGTGTCCTATCAAAATTGCAGACAAACAGTCATACGGGCAGACAGACACACAGATGGCTAGACAAACCGAAGTTAAAAAAAAACATTTCAACAATGTTGGAAAATGTTAAAAAGATAGAAACAGTACAATTATATGAATTTGTATGATTAAATTGGGTGTTTTAATTTTAATGAAATTTACCCCCTACTCTCCTTTTTTCTGAATCTAGCTGGTTGAAATCGGCTCTACTGATCGGATGTGTCCACTCGGCTACAACTTCACAGTAGTACTGTCATAAACAACACGTCTATTTATTGTACAATTCATTCGGCTCCAGTTTTATGGTGCGCATCCTACTAATTTACGGGTACCACTTTCGAATTGAAATTTTCGCCGTATTAAATCACTAAAATGCCATGATTTGATAACGTGAAAATTACTTTTCTGAAATAGCGATGTGAAATTCAAGAATTTTGTGCACCCATCATAAAGCACGTCCGCATAGTACTTACGCCACCATTGTAAAAAGTTCTGATGTAAACTTTTGATAAATCTTTTTACTTTCTTCTATCTTTACAAGAAGAAAAGTATTGGATTCGTGAAAAATTTTGACTTCCGGTTTTCGATGGATTTATACGCTTACACGATTTAATTGTTTTTAGAAAATGTCTGTTTGTTACTCTGTCTGTAATCTGTATGAATGTGACACAAATTTTGTGGGCTCTCCATCTTAAGAACGGTGCTGATTACATTTTGGTAAAATCGCCCAACATGTGGCGTTTCTATGCTGCATTTTTCATGATTTCCTCAATAGCTCTATCTCAAGAACTACTGCATGGATTTTCATAAAACTTGAGATTCAGTTAGTCCTTGATATAATTTGGAGCTGATTACTTTTTGGTGAAAATTGCCCACCCGGTGGCACTGCTATGCTGCATTTGTAACTAGTTCCGTAATAGCTCTATCTCAAGAACTAAAGCATGAATTTTCACCGAACTTCAGATTCAGTTAGTCTCTGGTATAAATTGGTCGTAATTAGTTTTTGGTATAAATCGCCCAACAGGTGGCGCTACTATTTAGAATTTTTTACGATTTCCGCAACAGCTATATCTCAAAAACTAATGCACAGATTTTTGTCAAACTTCAGATTCAGTTAGAAGTTGACATATGTTGTTGATGATAAGACTTTGGTGTCAATCACCTAACCTGTAGCGCTGATATGTTGTATTTTTCAGGATGTATTAACACGTATGAGATAGAAGAAAGTTTTGGGATTGCCGCATTCGACTAGTTTAATTGGTTGTTTTAATTGCCTTTTAATGCTAATTTTAGATTTTGTCTTTACAAACACAAATGGGTCCCGACTTAGACTATCTAGGGACCCATTGTAAGCATTTTTCTGGGGGTTCATTCTTCTAGCTATCCACAGAAATTGTTTCTAAACTAGGCTGAAGTGGCTAGTACTAAACTTTATATTTTTTGTTTGTGTACACAAATTTCGCGTCTTGTACTATTCATATCTTTATACAGAGTATCCCAAAATGTTGGTCACAACAGTAAGAAAAAATACTAATAAAAAAATAGCAGAAAAGTAGCCGGACGTGGCAATCCCAAAACTTTCTTCTATCTCATACATGTTAATATTTCCTGGAAAATGCAGCATACCAGCGCCACCGGTTAGGTGATTTACATCAAAATTTAATCATCAACAACTCATGTCAACTTCAAACTGAATCTGAAGTTTGATGACAATCCGTACATTAGTTTTTGAGATAGAGCTATTTCGGAAATTGTAAAAAATTCGGTATATCAGCGCCACCTGTTGGGCGATTTACACCAAAAACTAATTAGGACCAATTTAGACCAGGGAATAACTGAATCTGTAGCTTGATGAAAATTCGTGCAGTGATTCTAGCTATTGCGGAAATAGTGAAAATGCAGCATAGCAGCGTCACCTGTTGGGCGATTTATGCAAAAAAATAATCAGCACTAGTTTATATCACGATCTAACGGAATATAAAGTTTTGTGAGATTCCGTGCATTAGTTCTTGAGATAGGGCGCCCACAAAATCTTTGTCACATACAGACTCACAGAGTGACAGACAGACATTTTGTAAAAACATGTTTTTCGGAATCTCTATCTCCTAAAACGTGTAAATCCGTCGACAACCGAAAGTCGAAAAATTTCACGAGTCCAATACTTTCTTCTTGTAAAGATAGAAGAAAGTAATAATGTTGGATTTGCTAACGGGCGTATTTGTTTGCGAACTTCCCCTTTGCTTATCTACGTATGTAATAAAATGTCTAAAAGAGAGATGCCTCAGTTGGTCATCATTAACGGTTTTAACTTGTCTCATTATGAAAAAATCGTTAATAATGAAATTCTCTTGAAAATAATGGAATACCAAGTTGTTTTAATAAAATTTTAATCATTGGCTTCCTAGTAATAGGGTTACCCAGCCAGTAGTTCATCAAGTAAGGTCGGTGCTACGGTCAGGACCCGACTTAGGCTATGGAGGGCCCCAAGACAGGCATCATCTTGGGGGGCGCCCTTCTATCTATTTATTTATTTTTTTGGGAATAATGTGGAAGTGGCTAGTACTAATCATACATATTTTATGTATGCATAAATTTTGTACCCTGTACACATCTGTATACAGGGTATCACAGAAAGGTGATCACAATTTTAAGAAAAGTACTAGTAGGATAATAGTAGCAAAAATGATAGATTGGTTGACACGAGTATTTATTTGCAAACTTTTACTTTGCTTATCTATGTACGTTATAAGATGTCCAAAAGAGAATGCCCCAAATTGATCATAATTAGCGGTTTTAACTTGCCACGTTACGAGGAAAACGCTAATAAAGAATTTCTTTTGAAAACAACAGAATACTAAGTTGTTATAGTAAAATTTTAATCATTAGTTTTCTAATGATATAGTTTATTTTTTGCATGGGTGGAGGGGGTACTGGAAGCTGATAGGGGAAGGGCGGCCACACTCCCTTCCTAAATGTTTGAAAATACATGAATGTTGATCACTTTTGGCTAATTTTAATCATTTGCCACATTTCAATGAAATTCCTAATTACTCTCGGGGGGCCCGAGGAAGTTGCCCCGCATGCCCCTGCATAAGTCGGGCCCTGACTGCGGGTTTTTATCATATTTCCCTCCTTTTAAGTTTTAGAAGTAAACTAACATGATTGCTACAACCCTTGACGAATGTCCTATAATGGGCGAAAATGAAATCTGCTGAAATTAAATAGCAAGAAAATTATTAGTAAATCGTTTCTTTAATTGTAATTTTTCCAGTAGTTGATCACTATTATTTGAAATAAGCAAGATGGAAGTGGATTATTTTAACTTACCGTAATTGTCTCCAACTAAGCAAAAACTAAGTTTTTACATTTTCTAATAAAAAAAATTCATAAAATGAAACAGCAGGCAGCTGACAATAATGTGACAACAGGTGCTCCAACATTCAAACAAAAATATTATGTCTAGTGCCACGTGTAAAACTCATTTCCGTCTGAAATGCCGCAATATTTCAAAACTTTGATCATCTACTGGGAGGATATCAACAGGGATGTAGTGGAGGGGCTACGGGGGTATACGCCGTATACCCTCTGGATTTTTTTAAGGAACACCGTATACCCTCTGTTTCTCAAGAAAGCTATAGTATGTACACTCTAGGGTATACGCTCTGCCTTGAGCGTATACCCTCTGCTTAGAGCGTATACCCTCTGCTTTTTTTACGACTACACCACTGGATATCAACTACTGGCGAGGTCACCGCAGTTTTTCTTTTTTTTTACGGACTAGAGGGAAGACCATACTTCCTTCCTAATTCTTTAAAAATGTAAGAATTTTAACCACAAGCAGGTTCCCAGGGTGGGCGATTAGATTAGATTAGTTACGTTTGGCCAGTTTTAACCATTTTGCACCTTTTTAACAACAACAACAAAAGAACCAGATTACTCCCATGGGGGCCCTCTCAAATGGGGACCAGGGGCAGCTGCAACACATGCCCCTGCATTAGTCAGGTCCTGTTTACAAATGTCAGAAAATCTGTTTCTCAATAATTTTACACACTATTCATAAGTCATAAAGTAATTTCCATTCATACATATTGTTTACGATTTCCTTCCTTTTGTAGATAACGGAAAAAGTGATATTTAAATATATTTTCAGTAAGACTGATGTTGCACTTTTTAGGAAATAAATTATCTTGTATTTGTGGAAAATAGTTGTCGTAATAACCAGGAGTTGGCTGTGGTCATGTGAATTGAGGAAATGGAAAAATATTTTTTTTATGAAACGAAACTGGAATACTTTCGCTTGTGTTTCATTCATAAATAAGTGTAGGTTGATTCTCACAATTCGTGACACAGGATGTGGTATTTTACAGGCAGAAAGACAGTAAAATATTGCGAAAGAAAAATCGTAAGTGCAAAAGTTAATATCGTAACGCAAAATAAATGTGATATCGCCTTTTTTTGCTTTTAAAATAAAGTGCGCACATTTATTAGTGTCACTGTTTTCTATAGGTGAAAAAAAATCATTGCTGCTTTTAAAATAGTCTAGTAGTAGTGCTTTAATCGTAAGAGGGATAATCATAGAACAGTAGATCATTGATGAAGCTTGAGTAAGTTATATAACTTTAAAAATAAAGGGTGTTCTAAAATTCACGCAAGAAGTAATTTTGATAGAAAACACAGGTTTATAATTAAAAATTCTAATTTTTTTTTATTGATACAAAACAAAATAGGTGTTGCTATCCAACGTACTATTTATTCACGAATTAAAAGATGAGGTAAAATAAACATATGAATAAAATAAATCAACGTTTCGGTTTAATCTTTAAAACCTTCATCAGGAGAAAACTTTTCTAAAATATAAATCGACAGAAAGACTTCATATGGTACATCTTAAAAATCACTGGTAAAGAGTTCAGCGGAAACTTCTTAAATCCTTAAAAACAGCTCAGTGACGCCATCTGTTATCCAATGTAAAAAACGAAGAATGAAGGGCAGTAAGAAACCATAGAAATTTCATAGATCTTTCAAAATAGAAAGCCAGATTTCAGGAATGAGAGAGGAAACATTATCGTTACGCATTTCTAGGTTCCTTAAACGAATTTCTAAAGATTCACGAATAATAGAAATAAACGGAACAACTTGCTTGGAAATAACCTTAGCATGGTCGAAGCATGGGGTGAATAAATAGTACGTTGGATAGCAACGCCTATTTTGTTTTCTATTAGATATTACAACGTAAAGTCCTTAATTATTAATTTTTATTGATTTATAAAGTATACAGTGTAGGGTTATGCATGGAATAGCATTTCGGGTAAACGGCCTCCACGGCTGGGTGTTAGTTCACGCAAGAATTGAATTTTGCGCCATTTATGCCTAAATTGCAAGCTATGGACGTGGGCGACATGTGGTTTCAACAAGACGGTGCCACATGCCACACAGCCCTAGAAACAATTCAATTACTGCATAAGTCATTTCCTGGTCGTGTAATTTCCCATTTTTGTGTTCAGAATTGGCTGCCGAGATCATGCAATTGAACGCCTTTTTTTTTTTTTTGCGGTTTTTTAAAGTCTAAGGTTTATGCCAACAAGCCCACGACACGAACGCCTTGAAGGAGGAAATTGAGTGCTGTATCAATGAAAATCAGGCACATTTATGCAAAACGGTCATGGAAATTTTCAAAAAAAGAATGCGTATGTGCATCAAAGCAGTGGAGGCCATTTACCCAATATGCTGTTCCATCCATACCCTATACTGTATACTTTATGATTCAATTAAAAATTTACAATTTTTAATTCTAAACCTGTGCTTTCTATCAAAATTACTTCTTGAGTGAATTTTGGGACACCCTTTATTAATTCAATTGTTTCTCTTCCTATACAGTCACAAAAAAAAAAAAAATAAAAAATAAAAAAATAAATAAAAATAAAAATAAACATTTCTGATGACTTAGAATAAATTTTAATAAAGTGATATAAGGGTCTCACAACCATAGTAGACCAAGTCCATTTGAAAAAAAATAATGAGATAGTCCATTTAGAAGGTGCATCGAATCTGTTTTATCCACTCCCACAGTAAACCAAGTCTGTAAACAGATAACATATATGATAATGTATGTGAAAACAGACTTGGTTTACTGTGGGATTGATAAAACAGATTTTATGCACTTTTTAAATGGGCATTCTCATTTTTTATTAACACTTTCCAACAAAAGTTGAAAAGTGTTTATGACTTATTGTCTGGTTGTCTGTCTGCGCTCTAACTCTCGTAAATATACTCGGATTGCCCTGAAATTTTTGGATATTACTGACCTCTACCATAGCATGTTGCCTATTTCAAATGAAGTTTGTAGCATGTTTAATTCATTTACAGGGACAGTCAAAAGCATTCCGTTACATTACGGCCAATGGGAAAAAATCGTTTCAAATGATTTTTAATGTTGTTACACCCTTTCAAACATAATAAAATTGATATGCACTTATGAAGTCCACTAAAATATGCATTCTGTAGAGTATACGGGCAAAGAATAGTTATTATTCATTTACAAGGCCACACAAAAGAATTCCGTTACTTAATGATAAAGGGGGCGGGGGCAATTGTTTGCGGCGTATTTCAATTATGTTAAACTATTTTATATATAATGAAATTGATATACGTTGCTGAGATTTACTATAAGTTATTTCATGCATAATACAAAGTGCATAGCAGTCATAAGAAATGAATTAAAACTGCGAAAAAACTATAAAAAGGGAAAATTTCTGTTTTTGGGACTTAAAGGGAATTTAAAATTAAAGAAAAGTCTGAAAACGACCAAGGGCGGATCTGGAGAGTCCTCAAGGGGGGGGCGATTTTAGAAATTTGGAGACTCCAATCTAATGCGCTAATTTTTTTCACTGCGGGTCGGGTTTGGGTCCGGTTGACTCCTATTTTTGCTGCGGGTCGGGTTTGGGTCTGGTTGACTTCTATTTTTTGCTGCGGGTCGGGTTTGGGTCCGGTTGTGTTTTACATTTTGCTGCGGATCGGATTTGGGTCCGGTTGACTTCTACTTTTCTGCTGCGGGCCGGGATGACTTCTACTTTTTAGCTGCGCGTTGGGTTTGGGGCAGATTGGCATACATTATTTCGGGTTTGGGCCAGTTTCGGATTGGGTTTTTACTCTGGCGAGAAGGGTTCCGTCCGACCGGAATTTTGAAAAGAAAGTCTAAATATTTTTGAAGTTAAAAACTATATACAGTAAAAGCTCCATAATATTTATTTAATAATACTTTTTAATCTTCAGGATTATGTAAAAAATACTAATTTGGTATAAGACTGCTTGCCTCTTTATATCTAAGATCAGCTGTAATTCAGTAAAAAATGCTTTGAAACTTGCTGTTTTCGATTCTGGTCGACTTCAGGCTTAGTGTAAATTCCTGCAAGCTGGGTTAACCCGTTTTCTCCAAAAGTTAGTTCAGTATATTATTTGAAATTAAAAACTATACCTATAATAATAAACATAGGTGTATGTATGTTAGATATATTAGATCTATCTCCGTGACTTCCCTGTACTATTCTAAATTACTATTCTATATTCACTAAATCCTTATTCGTAAATAATCTCTATCATTAATTCTGTTAAATTCCCTTTAATTTAATGTCTCACTTGTCTAATTCACTTAATTATTACGCTTTTAGTTTTCTTAAATTAAATGTTCCATTTCGGATCTTTCGAGTTTTAGAATGTTCTTTGGTAGCCATTTTATTTTATTCCAGCCGAGCATTTACCTTCCCGCGCTTAATTCCGGGGTTTCCTTTTTGATTTCTTATTCATCCGCTGCCCTGCCCGCTCTCTTTTCACGGCGTGATATCCTTACATCTTAATTGGTTTAGAACGCGTACTACGTGAAAATTGTATTCCTACGCTTAGGAAGAAAAAAGTAAAAGGAAGTTAAAGCGATTCTCCATCAGATTTTGCTGAGTTTCGAAGTGTAAACTGCCCCCTGTCTGTGCGTCTGTCAAAATGTCGTTCGTTCTAAAGATTTTACCTCTTTATGTAATCAAAATGATTACTATCGATTATAGATGTTATCTACATCGAACTTATTGATGGCACTGCATTGCGAATTTTGTGAGAACTGCCGCCCGATCTTATTAAATAAAAACCTGTGAACAGAAATGCTTTCGTTACTTGTTTCCTGGAGAAATTCCAATCTTCATCTCCATTGTTTTTGCCATTAGCTACTCGACTACCAACCATCTTTAATGAGAAATGATGATCGTATACAAAGATTAAGCTGCTCAATTCAATAGGTGAAACTGTTGATCTATTTTCACTTACTACATTTTCTTACATCGATGCTCCTACTCCATGCTACACCATATAATGTAACAAAAGGTTACATCTATCACGGTTAAATCAATTATGTAACAGAAATCGTTACATATAAGCGCGGTAAGATTATGCTACATTCGTCTTCTTCATCTACATCTCTACTAGATCGACAAATTTGTTTTCCATTAACCCGATATATTTTTGCATGTATGTGTGCTGTTTTTTAAAGAGACCACTGTATTTTTTACACAACTCTGTTGTAAAATTCGCATCTCTTCCACGACTAAATTCGCGTTTTTTCCGAAATTCTTTGACGAAATTCACATGTTTTCGCAGCCTTTTTATAAAATTCGCGTTTTTCTGTAGCCTTTTGATGAAATTCGTATTTCTTCTATTACCATTTGACGAAATTTACGTTTCTTCCACAACCCTTTGTCGAAAGTAGAGTAATTTTACAGCCCTTTGATAAAATTCGCGTTTTTTCCTCGATACTTTGACGACGCGATCCTTTTTCGAAATTCGCGTTTTTTAAGCGATTCTTTGACTAAGCGATTCTTTGAGTTTTTTTAGTTACTCTTTGAAGAAATCTGCGTTTATTTCGCGACCCTTTGATAAAACTTGCATTTTTTCGGATCCTTTGACGAAATTCGCGTTTTCCGTGATCATTTGAAGAATTCCGCGTTTTTTCCATGGTCCTTTGATCAAATTCGCGTTTTTTCTGCGGCCCTTTGACCAAATTCGCGTTTTTTTTTCGCGATTCTTTTGCGAAATTGAAGTTATTTTCAGCGAACGATGGACGAAATAGATTTTTTATGGCGACCATTTGTCAAAATTCGCGATTATTTTTATGTCCGAATTTTCGGATTGATGGATTTTTTTAATTTTGGGAACCGAAAGCCTTAACCCTCTCGCTGCGTATATATATATTATGAAAATAAGTCCAAAAAAATTGCGCATTTATTTTATTATATATTTCAAATCTGCATATATTTTCAAGTTTAAATATGTCCAAAATCTTTGTGAAAGAGTTTCTTTTTTAAATAGAATTAGATCATAAAAAAAAGATTTGCAGCGGAAATTGCGGGTTGCGCAAATTTTGCCACTTTTACGTTGGCCGTGGAAATCGCGGGTGCGCAGCGAGGGGGTTAAATTTTCGGAAAATTCGGAACAGAATCACCCCTGCTCCTGACATCTTACATAACCCTCCTGTCAGGTTCCGAGAAACATCTGCTATTAGAAATGATGTTCTATATTATTTTTGTCTTAATACAACTCAGATTCAAAATATTAGAATAATTACTTTTTTTTCACAAACTGGAAGTATCCTTTGGTAATTTAACATCTTTTAATGCAAATATGCAAACGATATTTTTATTAAGAACTTATTGTTGATTAAACTTATTTATTATCTTAAAATTAATATCATTTCTGAAAAGAATAATTGAAAAAAAAATTATTTTGAAAAGTCAAAATATTAGAATATTTCGCATTAATTCTCCTTTAATTATCACCAATTCATAACTGGTGGCATCATTGATTAAATTCAGACGATTTTATTTAAAATCTGTGTTCTTTTACAGTTTGTTTGCTTTTTCGTCTTAAAATGGGTCGTGTGGATGATATTCCTGAGTCTATTAAACTTCGTATGTTTGATTTGTATCGGCATGGTAAAAATCAACGTTATATAGGGAATTATTTACATTGTTCGCAATCAAGCGTTAGTAAAATACTAACACAATATTAAAAAAATGGAAAATTTCAGAATAATCGCCGAAATGGCGGCCGAAAACCAAACGCATCTGCTAGAGCTGACAGGAAACTGAAGCGTATAGTTAAGAAAAACCGATTTAAAAGCGTGCAATTCTTGCACCGAAAATGGAAAGAAGAAGGAGTTGAAGTTTCTACATCGAGAACATTAAGACCTCTCCATAAATTTAAGTTTGAATCTCGTATACCGAAAACAAAATCTCTCATGACTGTAAAACAAAAACGTATAAGATTCAATTGGTGTAAATCAAGACGTTTATGGAGCAAAGAAGATTGGAAAAACATATTAGTTAGGGATGAAATTATCTTGTATAGATACAAAACATACTTTCATCGCTAAATAATATATTTTCCCAATCTTCTTCGCTCCATAAACCTCTTGATTTACACCAATTGAATCTTATACGTTTTTGTTTTACAGTCATGAGAGATTTTGTTTTCGGTATACGAGATTCAAACTTAAATTTATGGAGACGTCTTAATGTTCTCGATGTAGAAACTTCAACTCCTTCTTCTTTCCATTTTCGGTGCAAGAATTGCACGCTTTTAAATCGGTTTTTCTTAACTATACGCTTCAGTTTCCTGTCAGCTCTAGCAGATGCGTTTGGTTTTCGGCCGCCATTTCGGCGATTATTCTGAAATTTTCCATTTTTTTAATATTGTGTTAGTATTTTACTAACGCTTGATTGCGAACAATGTAAATAATTCCCTATATAACATTGATTTTTACCATGCCGATACAAATCAAACATACGAAGTTTAATAGACTCAGGAATATCATCCACACGACCCATTTTAAGACGAAAAAGCAAACAAACTGTAAAAAGAACACAGATTTTAAATAAAATCGTCTGAATTTAATCAATGATGCCACCAGTTATGAATTGGTGATAATTAAAGGAGAATTAATGCGAAATATTCTAATATTTTGAATCACTTGAATAAATATTCTAATATTTGGACTTTTCAAAATAATTTTTTTTTCAATTATTCTTTTCAGAAATGATATTAATTTTAAGATAATAAATAAGTTTAATCAACAATAAGTTCTTAATAAAAATATCGTTTGCATATTTGCATTAAATGATGTTAAATTACCAAAGGATATTTCCAGTTTGTGAAAAAAAAGTAATTATTCTAATATTTTGAATCTGAGCTGTATATTATGTATTGTATGGGCTGTGTACTGGAATTTCAAAATAACAGTCTTTCCTTATCTAAAACTGGATCTAAGCCGGTGAAAATGTATAGGTGGAATGAGGGGGAAAAAGATAGTTGGAGAGGGCGTGCCCAACCTTTTGAGATGTCTGTGGAAGATGGGAAGACAAAATAATTCCACAAACGACAAAAAGGGCTTGAAGGGGAGCCAGGTAGAAAACCCCGGAGGGATGACGTGGAGAAAGAGCAAGGGGTTCCTGGAAGGCAGTCTGTTCTGCTGAGAGAGTTTTGAGCGTAGCTCGCAAGGTGGACGTGTGTTCCTTGGATAGCTCTGAGAGAGTGCGTAGGCTTGAGGAGAGCTCTTAGAGATAGAGCTTAGGCTTAGAGCCCATGTGTTGGGAGATCGAGATTGATCTCCGGAAAGCTAATTTAACGTGTGTAGAATGAGAGTGATTTAACGTAGTTTAACAGTACACAGCCAGCACTTGCAGTATTCAATTTAATGTTGAACCGGATCATCTATATCCGAGTTTGTAAGTGTAAATAGCGTCTTGCTGTTGTGTAAATAGTGTGTAAATAAACTGTTAATTTAGTTAATTGAAAGCGTTGGTTTTCATTTAAACAATCTTCTCAGTGCGTGACCGATATCACGTAATCATATCGGTGGTGGCAGCATATAAATAATAAGGATTTTCTTCGAAGTTGTGCGGACTAAGAGGAAACTCCGACACCTCCTTCAAGTATATTTTTAATAGCTGTCACCATTCGCAAATTATTGAATTGTAAATCAGTCGGTCCATTTTATGACACAGCTATGGGACCATGGCTGAAAGAAGCATTTAAAAAAAAATTACAGCTGTCTTCGATAGGTCAGT
This sequence comes from Maratus speciosus, assembly GCA_963932465.1. Lineage (NCBI taxonomy): Eukaryota > Metazoa > Arthropoda > Arachnida > Araneae > Salticidae > Maratus > Maratus speciosus. The sequence continues at coordinate 389,973,308 of OZ010795.1, forward strand.
TAGAGGTTTACCCGGGCTGAAATTTCCAGGTCCAAACCACACAAAAAAATTATTGTCCCGGCCCGGTATTAAAAGCTAAAAAATCGACTCCAGCCCAACCTGCATTTTGCAATTAAAATTATTCATAAAACACACTTACTTATGCTCATATTTCATTTTAGATTATGTTCGAAATTCATGAATACAGAAAAACATTAATGACTATTAAAGCCATTATGTACATAAACACTACGGAAAAATCATTACTTAGACAAATACATTCAAATGAAAATCCAGTAAGAAAATGAGTTTAGAATGAAATAAATGGATGATAAAAGAAAATCACAATTTTAAGACCAATGTCAGACGGGCGTCTTTTTTGCTTAAGTATTATCCAACCAATGTCAGACGGGCGTCTTTTTTGCTTAAGTATTATCCATTCACAATGCTATAGCATTGTGAATGGATAATACTTAAGCAAAAAAGACGCCCGTCTGACATTGGTCTTAAGCTCTATAAAGAAAAAAAGTAGTTTTTTAAAAATACATCTCCGTAACTTATCAAATCAAATTAAATTTTTAAAGATTTCGCTGTACAAAACAAATATAATTTTTACGAATAACAAAGAAGTAAGGTGCCAGACAAACTTGGGTTCGGGGAGAAGAATTTAGAGAGGTTGCACGGGTCACGGTCGGGCCAATACTATTTATCATACGGGCTAACACGGACCGAACGTTTAGCTTTTATTCCGGGCCGAGACCCGCCCTGGAAATTTTGGCCAGTGCAGACCTCTAGGAAGAATGAAGTCCAAGCCAGGCTCGACCTGGAAGAAAAAGAAGTCTAGCTCGACCCGAATTTGCAGAAAAATTTAAGATCAGGGCACGGCCCAGCTCTAAAAGAGAGAAGATCTTGCCCAGGCCTAGTGTCGTGAATTTAAACTGGCGCGACCCGGACGGGTCGCGCCGAGCTCGTGCTTCGCCCAAGTCATTTCCTATCAGGATGCATAATACCGTTTTGCAAACCCTCTATTTGCCCAAGGGGGGGGCGATCGCCCCCTCGCCCCCCCCTTAGATCCGCCATTGAAAACGACTGAATGCAGAAAAATGGTCAAAAGTGATTGAAAGTATTATACAATACACCTGTAAATAATATCAGAAATATTGCTAATATTGGATATTTATAATAATATTTCGTTGGTTAAACTAAAATACCGCGATAAAGACTGACATATTTACATCTAGCTGTAACCACTGATCAAAAAATCAGAAAAATTGGAAAGTAGGTGTCCTTTGTAAAGAATGCATTAATTAAGGAGATAAATTACGTAATCGAGTCTACAGACAATTGGCGTGTTTGGTACGGATAAATTACATAATTGAGTCTACAGACAATTGGCGCATGTACTCGGGCGTCGTTTAGCACATAATTAACTTAACAGTAAGCAGTAAGCACACGCACCTATTTTTGTAACGTTACATCACGCGTAAGGTAACTCATTATTACATTTTGTCTCCCATTATATTTTTGGCTAAATGCGTTTTAAAAGCAAGTCTACTATTCTATATTGTAAAATGCATCAGCGGTTTCTTTTTAGGGAAAAATGAAGCGTTTTATTTTCCGAATTTGTAACAGTTTCTGTAAAAATCGTGTTTTTTATTTATTTATTTATTTATTTTTTATTTTTTTTAAATATGCAACGATTTGTTTTACCTCTTAAAACGTGAATTATATTATAAAATTTACATTAATTACATTTAATACACTTTCATCAACACATACAGGTAGCTTTTATGTCACTCTTTCAGTAAAATTATTTTTGTGTGTGCTATCCCAAAACGAATGAACATATCGAAATGAAACGTTTGTGCACGCGCGGGATTACTTAATCCCAAAAGGCATATTTCTCCCCTTCTAGCCAACAAAGAAAAGACATTCCTTCATAGAACCTTTCTCAACCTTGACCTTGAATTGTACAAAGAAGATCAGAAGCGTCCTCGAAAAATTTATCATTTCTTTGTCAAAGAAAAAATGTGAGTGGGATGAGATTTACCCCAGCGCGTGTGCTTACGCGTTAAAAAAAGGGAGTAAATTGATTCCGTGTTTTTAAAGAGAACCTATTTCACATTCTAATTTACAGAGAATTGGCGTAATTCAGGACAAAGTTCTTTGGAGACCTTTCGCTTCTTTTACGTTATACCAACTCTATACTAAAATGTATGTTATTGCGCCATTTATTTTGATACTGAACATGCAAAGATTTTTGGTACTTTTCCAGTATAGGGACCTTAGCGAAATTGAGAAAGTAGCCTTGGCGGAGAAGAAAATTTTGCAACATATTTTCGGGCAACCTATTTACTGTTTCATTTCATATACGGTAGCATTTTTTTCAAGGTTTATGCAATTTATATAACATAAAGAGGCCATTTATCTAATTTTATATAGAAACAGAAGTAATTTGTATATAAAAAATATTAATAATAGAAATATATTTCAAATACATATATAATTAAACAAAAAAGTCCGCCAAGTTTGATTTCATAATTGTTTATATCATTCGGCAACAAATCGAAAGTTCTGACGCCTGAATTGCGCCAAGCTTTAAAAAAAAAAAAAAAAAAAAAAAAAACGCAAGGCACTTATACTGGAAAATTATCAATTTTGTTTTACAAACCACGCCAAACGTTGTGACTTGCTATTTATTGAACGCGAATCTCTTTTGGCTTTAATTATTATTTAATCGTAACCATGCATAAAAAATTTAATTTACTGTTTTTTTTAATTGTAAATATTTCTTATTATTAAGAAAAATTAAGTTTTAACTTCATTTTTCGATGACTCAAAACTGGCAATGTTTAGTGCAGCGCTAAGAGACCCTTACAATTTCATGTATGTAAGTTTAAAATGCGATTTAGAATAAAAGAAATTTGTATAATATTTATTTGCGCTTTTATTTTTAATATTTTTGCATTGATTTCATAAAATAGTTCTCTAAACTCTGTAATTTTGAAAATTTATGTTCTTTAAATAATTACTTTCGCGCCAACAATTCAAAATGAAACAAAACATTCAAATGAAACAAAACATTCAAATGAAGATCGTTCGATGCTATTATAACCCACATTTAGCTACAATCTTCTACCCTATTGAAATCTGTGCGCGTATCTATGTAACCTCAAAAACTCGGTAACCGCAGCGCGCAGGGCTACGAAATTTGGCACACAGGTTAATGGTAGGCGGCCCCATGAACGATTGAGGCAAAAAATTCGAAAACTTTAAACTTTCATTTTTTTGACGAATTTTTGCCTTTTTTATGTTCAACCTGTAATCGCGCGTGTTTTAACCAATGCGAGATATACATATTACGTACGCCACGTTGCGACACTAAGAAGCTGAAGCGGGTATTACGATAATTCTTTTACCTCACATGAAAATAATTAGAGATATCCATATTACGTACGCCACACTACAATATTCAGAAGCTCTAGCGGGTATTATGATAATCCTTTTACCTCACATGCAAATAATTAGAGATTATTTGACTGCGCTTAATTATTACCTTTAAAAAAATTAATTAAAACATTTGATCACAAACGCCAACAAAACTTTTTATTCTATTTATTCCCTTATACCAATGGTATCGTTTTATCGTCTGCTGCCATAGTAACGTGATAAATTAAATTTCATTTAAAATTGAACAGTAGTAGAAAAATATTTTCCTAAATAGAGGAGTTATTTTTGATTTTGGTTTTAGAAATAATTTCATAAACTCCCGTGCGTAGAACGGGTTAAACAGCTTGTTTATATATATTTCTGAAAAATGTACATTTCTGTTTAGAATAACTTTGCTTTCAAAAATGCAAAAATATACCAAGAGAATCTGAATTTTTATTAGCTTATAAAAACAATATAGGCGTATTACCTTTTTTATTTTATTGTGCTATTTTTAGGGTGTGGCAACACAAAAGATAGGATTTAATTAGACAATTAAAAAGGAGAGATTTCTATAATGTTAAATTATGGAAGGTATAGTGCTGTGTAAAGTTTAAATGAGTGCCATTCCCTTAATATTGGATATTTTTTTACCCGACCTTCGAAAGGCACATTGCTAAATTCAGAGCTTTCCCACAAGCCATTACGCATCAATGAATGTTTCTTGGTTTAGATTGTACTTAATTGAATTGTTGCATTTACAGCATGTTTTAAAACGTTAAAGATGCGGTTGAATTCTACTAAACAGCACTATCGCGCTGTTTGATATATTACGCTATCGTACGTGGTACATAAATCGCGATTATTTGTTAATTGTTAAATGGCAACGACCGAATGAAACACATCTCATTGGTTATTGAACAGCATTTAATATGCAAATCCATACTTATAAGGGGGGTTACCATAGGGGGAACCCTGTTCTGTTGCCAAATGCTGCCAAGTTTGTAGCCAACTTGGCGGTATATCGCCAAATTTGGCAACCAAAATGAATCGCCAAAAGTGACGTCAACTTGGCGATATCGCTAATATTACGCCAAATTCCCATAGACATCCATTGTAAACCAATAGGGTTTACTTGCTTACAGAAAATCAACAAATTGAGATATTTTAATGCAACAAAAACTAATATTAGCTCAAAGGATTATATTAATTATATTTTAGAGAACCCAAGTAAATTAAATTACTCATAAAAGTAACATGATACAATGCTTAGCATGCTTTCCCAAACATAAATTTTAAGGGAGACCAAACTGGTCTCCAAGGGCGGATAGTATAGATAAAATGAAATAAAGGGCCACGTAAAGAATTGAATACATGGCCGTCTATAGATGATAATTTCTGGAAGTGATTTCAGTAGTTTTAAGAGTGTTTTAGTTTTTATTAAATTTTAGCTAAATAGTGGCGTGTAATAAAGGTACTAGGTAAACTGGAGGGATGTACAAAAGTATTAAAGTATGTTTCCATCTATTAGTATAAATTGCTGAAAGGAAAATTTGAACCTGTTATGCGTTTTCTTGCTAAACTAAATTTTGCCATTATATATATCAACGTACAGATCAAATGCAGGGCTGTTCAAAAGAATTGGAATACATATTTGGCTATGGACGGTAACTACTGTAATCAGTTTTTCAAATGTTTTATGCGTTTTCTAAAATGTTTACTTAATTATCTTATTTACCTTATTTCCCTAAATAACGACGTTTTGTTAAACCATTCATGAAGTTTTGGAAAGTGTTTCATAATCTATGTTTAACGCATGATTTTCCTTTCTTGTTTTCAAAATGAACTTGGTCTACTATGGTTGTACGTCCCTCATATATAAATGCACATTTAGATGTATGTATACGTATATATATATATATATTTTAAATCTTTTTCCGACTCTTAAAGTACAAAATATTGATTGTAATTGAGGACGTGAATTTCATAACTCACCTTATCCAGGAAAGAAAATTTTGGTAGACTAAGTTTTGCTCCCAAATTCCTAGTTTACTAACAGAATAGAAGAATTTGGAAAACACGATATTTTCTTCGATAAGGCGAGATTTAAAATTCTTATAATTCATTCAATTATGATCAATGCATGATCAAAGCAGATTTAAAGCATAAGCAATACGAAAATTGCATACAAAATTTGAGGCACCTGTTAAAACCCCCTTTCTTTCTGTTTGACTTGGCGAAAATTAGTCATCGCCAAGAATTATTGCAACCCTATTTTACTTTACTATTTTTCAGTTTGTTTTGTAGATGTAATTAAATTCTGAAGCGAGCGATCACCGCTATAAGTGATCTGAACCAAGGCTTTTCTTGGTCATAATAAATCTTATTCATATTCATTTTAACAGAGTTTTAATTATTAGAGTTCTGATTTACTTTGAATGAGTAAAAATCGTTCTGCATATTTTTTGAATTGTGTGATCAACTTCTAATTTGAAGAATATTTTATTATCGACTGTTCTTTGAAAATCCCCAGCACCCTCCGAAAGCACAGAGCCACTGCCCAGTAGGCCCATATGTTTTGATCAGGCACTGATCTCATGCAATTATTTTGCTACATATTTTGAAAACTAGGTGATTTAAAATTTCACACTTATAAAAAAAAAAAGAAAAAAAAGAGAAGAATAAACTTAGAAATATTTATAAACAATTTTTTTTCAAAAAGAAAAAAAAATCTTGAGTTTGTCTCTCAATGAAATAATAAAAATTTGACATCTATGATTTCAATTGATATTAAAACTTCGTCTTTCAATATGGCAAAAGGATATTTGGAAATGAATACGTAATGTGGAAAATATGTCTGTTGAAACGAATGTAGATTTTTGTATTTTTTGAGATTATAGTTTTTTGCGAATATTGAAAATCCATGACCTGCTGGTCACAGCCCAAATTTCTGTGTCATGAAAATAATGGAATATGGAGCAGTATACAGTATATCGCAGATTTTCAAAGGGCAGTTCTAAACTTGCCGACAAATTTGCTTGCAGTAATACCAACTCTACTGACTCTATTGACTTCTAGTTTTTTTATAGGGTAAATAAAGCAAAAAACTTCATTGATACAATGAAACTCCTCTTTAAGACCACACTATTAAGCGACCATGCCAACCCCTCTTAACTAACAGCATCGTTGAATCATTTAACTTGTTTTCCCGTACTTTTTAGCAGAAATTTTGGCAGAATCCTCGATAAGATGAATCTGTCACACAGAACTATGAAAAATAAAACGATGAAGCTGAATATTGTAAAATCTCAAAGAACGATATTTTAAATGAAGTGGAAAAACTAATTTTAAGTTTAAATCAAAATTGTGCTGACAGTGAAAAAATTCAAAATATATTTTATAATTTAAAGGAGGCCTCAGTAACAAGTTTTGTAAAAATCAAATTATAAAAATGTAAACAAGCAAGGATTAACGATTTTGTAAATAAAACGCAAATAAAAATGTATAATTTAATTTTTTATTCAAAATCTCATATTTCGCTTCGAAATTCAACCGCTCCCTAACAAGCGGCCACTCCTTTTAACGACCATTTTCACAAGCAACCGACAGTGGTCGCTTTAGAAAGGTTTCACTGTATCACAAAATAAATAAATAAATAAATAAACACTACAGCGCCGATTGAGATCATATAAAGTTCTTCTCTTCCATATCAGAAGGTAACGTCACCAGTTATGAAGATTAAGAAAAGGATATATATATATATATATATATATATATATAAGATCTATCGAATTGACCTGTAACAGAATATTTGGAATTCGACATGATTGAAACAAATAGATATCATCTATATCGTCCATAATTAAACCATTATTTCAACACCGTTGTGAAAAGGCTCGTTAAGATTTCGCGCCTGAGTTAACACGTACACGTCCCTATCACATTCAACTTTGTTAAAATGATAAGTATAGCATGCCTGCGATGAGGAAAGAAAAACCTAAGACGTAACCCGTCCGTGCACATGTTTGAGTGACCTTGACGTATACCTTTTAATTTCATCGCTAACACTGTGATCAGATCACATTTCACTTTTTGATGGTTTGATTTCAGCCCAGACCATTATACAATGAACAGGATGGAAAAAGTTTTTTCCCCCTTTACAGATGTGAGAGTTGATCTGGATTTTCATGCTTATAAATTTTTATATTGTAATGTGGAAGGCGTATTTTTATTTTTACTTTTACACGTTAATCAATATTTGATGAATAAATCCAGGGTTCTATTTAGGAGGAATTTATGTCCTTTAAAGGACTCTTTACAATTTTTTAATTTTTAAAGCTGAACCCTTAACAATTTTTTCTTTTTCTTTTAAAGTAAGACCCTTCACAAAATTTGTCTTAAAAACAAATTAAACAAGCAAACATAAAAAATTTCCTCTTAAAACAAGACCCTTCACAAAATTTGTCTTAAAAACAAAACAAACAAGCAAACATAAAGATTTTCCTCTTAAAATAGGACCCTTCACAAAATTTGTCTTAAAAACAAACAAAATGATCAAACGAAAAAATTTCCTTTTAAAATAGGACCCTTCAGAAAATTTGTCTTACAAGCAAATCAAACAAACATAAAATTTTTTCTCTTAAATGGGACCCTTCACAAACTTTGTCTTGAAAAAAAAACCCAAACAAGCATAAAAAAATTTCCTCTTAAATGCAACCCTTCACAAAATTTGTCTTAAAAACAAATCAGAGAAACAAACATAATTCTTTTTTCTCTTAAAACAAACCTTTCACAAAATTTGTCTTAAAAACCAACCAACCAAACAAACAAACAAAAATTTTCCTCTTAAATGAGACTCTTCACAAAATTTGTCTTAAAAACAAATCAAACAAAACAAATGTAAAACTTTTTCCTCTCCTAATCAAACTCTTTACAAACTTAATTATTTAAAAATAAAATCAAACTTGTCACATAGCAGCTGAAGCTGTCAAAGAATGAATTATCTAACTATAAGTAAATAAATAAATAAGTAAAGGACCTTGTTAAATATGCCTAAACAGGAAACTAAATACAGCTATAATTTCAGATTCACAAAATTATGGTTATAATTTTCATAAATAATAATAAAAAAATATCACACCTTCTTAAAAACAGTACCTTGTGACAAAAGTTTCGAAAAGCCACAAGCGTTTCTTTTATGAACAAGTAATTTTGGTTAAATCTGACTAAACGTCATTGGAATCAGCTGAATTTGTGCATCACACATTTTTCTACCCTGACTAGATAGTACATCAAACGACTATAAATTTTCCATCTTGAGAAAATCGACTTTGAAGTTTGATTTATTTTATATTCGTGTGACTTATTCATAAACTTTTATAATTAAAAAACTAACAAAGAATGTACGAAATATTTTCATTAGGTTGTGGGGACTGGTTACGGTTTACTCTTCTAATGCAATATAATAAAAAACAAACCGTTTAAAAAATCTTTTGTGCTATAAAATTTTAATAGTGCAGTAATCAGTTCAATTACACTCAAAAACAAGTTTTATATATATAAAAAAATTGTTATTGTCTTCAAAGATTTAGAGTGGGGAGGTGTGGGGGAGCACGGCTTTCCCCTGAAACCTCGTTCGTATCCATGAAAACTAATACAGGTTTTCGAAAGTTATTACAGAGTTTTGAAGATTTAAGAATTTTGTTCTGCCTCAGATGAATATTCTATTCCGTTTGAGTTATAAAGTAAAGCACATTGCATTTTTCTTTTTTATCTTATGAAGTTGGAGCTCAGAACAATAGACTGATGAATTTTCAATGCAGTAAACAAACATTATTATATTACTAGGGGCAGGGTTCTCGCTTATTTTTTTATGAGCATTAGAAATTTCGCTAATCCAAAATAAACTAGTATGTTGTGGCCATCACGAAACTTTCTTCTATATAAATCACGTCAATTAGATCATTTAAATAGTACAAGAAATTACATCAATTTAGCACCAATTCATATCAAAGTGTATCTGAATTTGAAGTTTGATAAAAATTCGTGTCTTAGTTCTCGAGATAGAGCTATAGCGGAAATTCTGAAAAATGTAGCATAGCAGCGGCACCTGTTGAGTGATTTACACCAATACATAAACAGCAATAATTCATATCCAGGTATACATGGATCTGAAGTTCGAAGAAAATCCAAGCATTAGTTCTTGAGATAGAGCTACTTCGGAAATCACAAAAAACGGCATAGCACCGCCACCTATTTAGCGATTTACACCAAACTGTATAAAATGTCAATTCATGTCAAGGACTAACTGATTCTAAAGTTTGATGAAAATTCGTGCATTAGTTCTTGAGATACACCTATAGTAGAAATTCTGAAAAATACAGCATAGCAGCGCCACCTGTTGAGCGATTTACACAAAAAAGTACAAAATGATAATTCATGTCAAGATTAACTGATTCGAAGTTTGGTGAGAATTATTGCATTAGTTCTTGAGATACAGCTATAATGGAAATTCTGAAAAGTGCAGCATAGCAGCACCACCTGTTGAGCGATTTGCACCAAAACACAAACAGCACTAATTCATATCAAAGAATACTTGAATCTGAAGTTTGATGAAAATCCAAGCATTAGTTGTTGAGATAGAGCTATTGCGGAAATCGTAAAAAATGCAGTATAGCAGCGCCACCTGTTGAGCGATTTACACCATAATGCACAAAATGTCAATTCATGTCAAGGATTAACTGATTCTGAAGTTTGGTGAAAATTATTGCATTAGTTCTTGAGATACAGCTATAATGGAAATTCTGAAAAGTGCAGCATAGCAGCGTCACCTGTTGAGCGATTTGCACCAAAACACAAACAGCACTAATTCATATCAAAGTATACTTGAATCTGAAGTTTGATGAAAATCCAAGCATTAGTTGTTGAGATAGAGCAATTGCAGAAATCGTAAAAAATGCAGCATAGCAGCGCCACCTGTTGAGCGATTGACACCAAAATGTACAAAATTTCAATTCATGTCAAGGACTAACTGAATCTGAAGTTTGATGAAAATCCGTGCATTAGTTCTGGAGATTCAGCTATTGCGGAAATCGTGAAAGAGGCTGCATAGCAGCGCCACCTTTTGAGCGATTTACACCAAAAACTAATCAGCACCAATTTATATCAGGGACTAACTGAATATAAATTTTTATTAAATTCCGTGCATTAGTTCTTGAGACAGAGAGCCCACAAAATTTGTGTCACATACATACAGACTGACTCACAGATGCACAGACTCACATACACATATTTTGTAAAAACATTGTTTTCGGAATCTGTGACCCCCTAAAACGTGTAAATCCGTCGAAAACCGAAAATCGAAAATTTTCACGAATCCAATACTTTCTTCTTGTAAAGTTAGAAGAAAGTAAAAACATTCGCCAAATGAAAAAAAAAAAAAAATTAGCAAAAAAATTCGTTACGAATCATTGAAAATTCGATCTTTAGCCCCTTAATCTCCCTTTCTTTCAATATGTTCTAAAATAACCTAAGTTTTTGTAACTGCTTATATCAGTTTTTGATGAATCAGTTATTCATAAAAATTTAATTATATGCTACAGAAACTATTAAAAATAATTAAATTTATTCTAAATGTCTTGCGTAATCAAGCAATTTTGTTAAAAATTTGATTTAACTAAATAAAATGTTATGAAATGAGCTTCTAAGCCCAGTTAACTCACGATTTTAAGATATTACATCCAATGAATTCTGAAAAATTCAAAATATAAACAATAAATGTGTCACAACTTTTTTTTTCTAGAATTCTTCGACTTTTCAATGAAGAAAAGTCGAAGACTCGTACTGAAATGACATTTTTGCTTACTGTGACTTTGGCTGATGCTGAATTGAATTGGTGTTGGGTTAGTATCTCTAAAAATAATGTAAATGGTACGGTACGATTGAACATGATAAGTGACATCAATCGTCCAGTAATGTAAATTAGAGTGTCGCTTGTACTGATACACATACACACACACAAAGATGAGCAAAAATTCAGCACTCGCAATTTGGTGAGTCTAATCATCCGTTTACTTGTCAAATGAAACATTTGTCGTGATTTGGCGCAATGGCGAGCGGCAGCAAGAACCCTGACTAGAGGTCAACCCCCGTTCAGACCAGCAGATTCTAAAAACACGCGAATTTGATCGGTTTAAAAAAGATTACAGAAAATCGAATTATACTAATGGTGATCTTTCTTTAAGCGGGTTTCCATTCATTTCACTTTGATTGGGGAATTTTAAGGTCGAATCAGCTGCTGTTAAAACATCCAATGGCTGTTTCCGTCTTTGATTCAATAAGATCAGTTAAACATTTCAAAATAAGCTAATTTAAAAAAGATATTTTAAATGTATCGTTTTAAATCTGAGCTAATTTTCACCAATGTTTGCTTTCTCATTTTAACATTCACATGAAAATACTTTTGTTTTTAGAAATAACATATTATTATTGGCGCTGTCTTAGAATTGACAACAAAAGTTAAAAAATCTTCTCGAAATATGAAATAAATGTCTCGTAAATATATTTTTTAATTTAAATTGCTCGGCAGTATTATTATTTGGCCATTTTAAATATGACATAATTTTCCCCATGCACTGCTTTTAACGCATATTAATGAATTTATTATTTTTAAGTTTTCTTTCTCTTTTAATTGTGACGTGTAAATACAATTTTTATGACGCAATTTTCAATATTTTTCTGCTTTTAACACGTAATCATTTAATTCTAATTTTAAAGATTTTTCTGTTTTTAATAGACACGGGTATATAAATTTTTAATCGTAAGGAAATATTATTCTCTGCGCTGTTTTACAATTGACAAAAATTTAAAATGGTAACCTTTTCTAAAATATGAAAAAATATATCTCCTGAAATGAGGAAAATTTGATTAAAATAAATAAGAAATTATTATTTATTTATTTATTTATTATTATTATTATTATTATTATTATTATTACTGTTATTTAAGGAATTATTTTTTCACATTTTCCTGAAAAACCTAATTTAATCACAATATTGTCTTCACTCTCGATTGAAATAAAAGATAATTTCAATTTTAATTTGAAAATTAGAAATAAAAATTAATATATCGAAAACTAATTCAAATTTGAAATTTTTAATACCATTTTTTATTGCGACGAAACATGAGACGCAAGTAAAACGCAGCATAGGTGAACATATATATGTATAATTTTAATTAATTTTTCAATAAATTTTTAGCAGTGAAATTACGTCCGAAATTATTGAAAATCAAATGCGTAAATTATCGCGTTGCTAACTAAGCGTAAAACAAACAGATGCCAGAGCAACAGAGAGATGCCAGGCTGGGTATTGCCCTCGTAGCTCAAGTGGTAGAGCATTGGAGTGTCATTCCAAGGATCCGGGTTTTGTTCCCGCTTGGAAAATTTTCACTCTGTTGGTTTCACGCTTAGTTAGCAATGGGATAATTCACTTATTTAATATTCAATAGTTTCGGGCGTAATTTCACTGCTGAAAATTAATTAAATTAATTAAAATTATACATATATGTGTTCACCAACACTGGACTTTATTTGCGTCTCATGTTTCACCGTAGGGTTGTGTGCTCATGAAGACTTTTCCGTCTTGTTATGCGGTTGGAACCTTACCGACAGATGTGAGTGAGAGATGCAAGGCGGGGTATCGTCCTCGTACCTGAAATGGAAGAGCATTGGGGCGTTATTCCAAGAATCCGGGTCTGGTTCCCCGCTGGGACATTTTTCACTCTATTGGTTTAATGCTTAGTTACACTGTAAAAAAAAAGTGGTAACGTTTCATGTAAAATCCAGGAACGTTTCGCCTTTTCTCAGGTTTTCAGAATAATTTAGCTCTTTCCTGTGAAATTCTGGTTTTCTTATCAGAAACGTTCCTGAACAAAAGTTGGAAACAGCAAAACGCTGCGGCCGTCATTTATTATTTTTTTGTTATAATCCGTTGCTCGCGGGCGAGTGTCGAAAACGAATTCCTTAAATGAATGTAAAAAAATCAATATGGAATGCAAATAAATCAATAGACGACATAATCCTTTACGTCTCTAATGTCAAGACCATTCAGATGAAAATACAATACCTCTGTGACATCACTAAGAGATTATCCCTCGTACTTGTCTGTGGAATGTTTAACGAGCAGCCCGTGTAAAAAAAAATACACCTATTATTTGGATCTACATTAACCAGGGGACCATCAAACATGATTCTCACAGATTTTGATTAATTTAAAGTATGTTTTAGAGTTCTTATCTCTAATTATTCTTGTGAAAGGATTTCTTTAAATGGGCCTTAGATTTTCAGAAATTGGATGCCGAGGTTTACCATACGTTTCAAATACCCATTAGTTTGCATGTCTCAACGTGTCTTTCGTGGTGTGGACGCAGAAGGCTCGCACGCCACCCGTATGGCCCGAGTTCGATGCTACCTCTTGACTCTTTTTTTCTTTTTTAATTAATTTTATATTTTGACACTTTACAATTTGATTTAAATTTGATATATATTTGACACTTTGAATTGCTGCAAATTTGATTTTTTTTTTTTCGGAAAAAATATACAATTACGTTTAGGATTTTTTTTCATGAAAATTTATATGTATTTTATCTAACTTGTAAACTAACATAATTACTGACGAAAATCCAAAATATTTTATGTCTAGATTTTTTTTTTTAAATTATTATTAACATTTATATATTTTTATATTTTAAGCAAAGTTCAGAAACAATATATCATATATATATATTTACTTAATTGAATGTTAACTGAAAATTTATTTTTTCGTGTAAATTATAAATAATAATTTTGATGTCAATTTCAAAATATTTTTTCATTCTAACAAATAATGATAATAAAGCGAAAATTGTCAACTGGAAATGTAAAAATCGTCTGCGGATCCCGCATGACGTATAACTTATGATATATATTTTTAAAGATATCGTGAGATAGCGTTTCATAATAATATCAGAATAGATTAAAAAAAATATTGATATATTTTATGTTCTTTTGAATACAAGTACTAGGTAAGAAGTTATGCTCTATTATAGGAATTTTTTTCGTATAAATATTCCGTTTTGAATATCTCTACAATATATGTCACTCGATTAATTGTATATTTACTAAACTTAAATGTCAAAGTCAGTAATAGCAAACAATTTTGTATTTCGTCATTTGTCATATTTTAATATATTGAACAAACCAAATATTAAAAAGATATTTATTTTGTTTTTGTTTTTTCTAATAAAATATTGTGCATTATTTGAGACTTGTATTTAAAATATAAAAAGGTAAATAATAATAATATGAAAACAAACTTTCTGCACATACTATTTCCGTCAACGGAAAGGTTCGTTTAAAAATTACAGAAAAAATAGAAGTTTTCGTGAAAGATCAAAAACATAAATCGATTTTGAAAATATCAAAATTTCGAAGCTGTAAAAATTCACAACTTTGATTAAAAATTGTAAAGTGTCAAAAATATGAAATTAATATAAAAAAATAAACAGTTAGGAGGTAGCATCGAACTCGGTTCCTCTGGGTGGCGGGTGAACATTCTGAGATCAATCACTCCACGTAATACTCGTCGAAAGCTGCAAACTAATTAGTATTTGAAACGTATGCTGAACTTCGGCTCCCAATTTCTGGGAATCTAAGACCCATTTGAAGAAATACTTTCACTAGAACAATTAGGGATAAGAGCTCTACAATATACTTTGAATTCATAAAAATTGGTGAGCATCATGTTTGGTGGTACCCTTATAAGACTACATATTAATTCTAAATCTTTAGTCTAAAACTAGGGATTCTATGTGAGCTTGGTTAATTTAAATGAAAAAATAAATTAATCAATTATATAGAACATCCTTGTTGGACATAAAAAGTTTTTTTTTCTCCCATTTACAGGATTATAAATTAAAAGAAAAAGATAATCGTAAAAGAGTAAGTTGCTATAAATATAATATCCCATCTGGTTCCGCTAATATTTTTTATATGCTATATTATTTTTAGAACAAATTTGTTTTTAACAAATATGCGCCTTAATATTATTTATGTTTTAATGGGTTTGCATTTAAGAATTATATATTTATATCTAAGATTTAAAATTAGTTAAACACATATACGCTATTGTTTTCTTTTCTTTCTTTTTTTTTTTTTTTCATTTTCACTCTATCTATATAACACGCAGTTGTACAGTTTTATTTATTTTAGCTTAGTGTGCTTTAAATCCATAAGCAATCCAGAAATGTTATTTGAAAATAATGGGCAGTTGGGTTGCCCATTACTTATACGAAGTGTTTCTGGAAAATAACAGACACCTTTTGAGCACTTCTGAAACGTTCCGTAGAAAAAATGGTAAGTTTTCTGTGAAATGTCAGTAATGTTTTGCTGTCAACAGAAATATTCCTGGCATTTCGCAGGAAACTGACTGGCATTTCTGTGGAAAGTTTTTAACATATACAGTAAAGTTCCAGTCATTTTCAAGAAATGTTTCTTGGAAATAATGGGCAACTCAGCTGCCATTTTTTCCCAGGAATGTTGCGGAATTTTTTTTACAGTGTAGCACTGCGATAATTCACGTATTTAATTTAATATTCAAGTACTAATAAGTTTTATTGTATGTTGTTATATGGCTTGGACCAAAACCTTTAATCTGAACACGTGCCATGTACATATGTTACAAATCCATGTTCGAAACTCCTTGTTCTATCATTTAAAATATTTTAAACTTATATATACGTTTTAAACAAATTCGGAAAATATTATTGCATACAGATAGATAATATTAAACCTTTTCAGCTTTTTGATAGTAATTGTGGTAAATGTGGAATGATGACATATGAATATTCATTATATTAATTTTTTTTAAGAGAATGCAAACTGAAAATAATTGAATTGGCTTATTCAAGTTAAATAAAAATAAAGATGTCTGTTTACCATTTCGGACAGCTGATGATATCCGATTATTTACCCTTTTTAGGTAGATTTCATAAGAAATACTACCTATTGCAGTCGTTTCTATAGTGCGACTTTTGAAAAATTCCTTCATAACTTTTCATTGTATAACCCCAAGAACCCAAAACCACTCCCCCACCTGAAAAGTTTTTATATACACTGCTCAAAACAATTAGGGGAGCACATGGTTTAACAAACTTACGCAAATATTTACACCGATAAGTAACGTAAAATAAAACATCTATAATTTAAAGGGTAGTAGAAAACAGATAAAAAAAAAACTTCACATGCAAATTAAAGTTTATGACGTCAAAAACTAGAAAAAGAAGATAAGTGCAGAAATCGAGATTTTGCAGAAACGTCTGTTTCACTGTCTCAGTTGTAAAATTCAATTCCTCAGCTTCTGTTTTGAGAAAAGGTGACTTGAAAATGTCACAACAATGTGACTTAACGGAATCCGTGGCTTGGCGTGTTATCGGGACAGTTGGATATGGGGAAACACAACGAAGTGTAGCGGACGCTGTTGGGGTCCCAAGAAGTGTCCATGCAAGGCTGTGGAATCGATTCCAAGAAATATGGAATGGTGGACATTGACAAGGGCAAGGTCGGCCATGTGCTACCACATAAAATAATGTCCGGTATATCCTGTTAACAGCTCGTCGAGACGGAACGGGCAATGCTACTCTGCTGCAAACACAGTTGTTCTTGTCCACAGGACAAAGGGTGTCCAGCCAAACAGTCCGAAATAGGCTTCATCAGGTTGATCTCTATGTACGCAAGCCAATGGTCTGTATTCCGTTGATCTCAAGCAACTGTACGGCCCAAAGAAGGTGGGCAACTGAACATCGAGTTTGGAGGCAACGTTGTTGGAGTCAGATTCTGTTTACAGACGAGTCCCGATTCAGCCTGGATGTGACATCTGCTATGTCTTGGCACGGAGAGAAAGAAGCACTCAAAATAATCCCACATTCGTTCGTGAAAGATCACATTACAGACGAGGTGGTGCTATGGGCTGAAATCAATATAGGTGAACGTACGGGCCTGCATATCATTCGCAATGGCACTTTGACGGTCCGAAGTTATACAGACAAAATACTGAGACCTCATGTTGTATTTTATGTCGCAGCAATTAGTGATTTCTTTTTTTCCATGCATGATAATGCCAAACCTCGTACAGCTCGTCTTGTGGAAAACATACTTGAAGCTGAAACAATACAGAGTATGGAATGACCAGAATGCTCTCCTTACCTGAATCCTATCGAGTATGTTTGGGACATACTCAGACGACGCATTGCGGCGAGACCAAGGCCTCCTTTTACTGTCCGAGACTTGGATATTGCAATTCTTAAGCAGTGGAACAGTATTCCCCAAAGCCTTATCGATAACCACATCGCATCCATGGAAAACATGTGTGAAGCAGTCTTAGCTGTTCGAGGAGACCACACGCCATATTAAAAATGTTGCATCATTTCTAAACATTACTTTTTTTTAGTCATTTATATGTAACGAAATTGTTGCCCTAAACCAACTTTTTATGTTCTTTCCATCTTTTTAAAGAATAAAAGATCCCTTATAATTTTTTTGCGTCTTTTTTTCTGTATTGCGCATTGATACACGTGTACTATTCATTTTATGCCTATATATGGCTGTCTTGCACTGTTCTCTGCACTTTTTTCTTGCTCCCCTAATTTTTTTGGGCAGTGTATATATATATATGTATATATAGTTAAAAAATTCCAAAAGCAATTTCAGACATTACCACAAACTGTAAACTTTAATTGAAGTACAATATTAACTAAACCATTAAAAAAAATAACTATACTTTAACATAATGAACTATTTCTAAGAAACACAACATAACCACTTAAACTTGAACAAAATCAACCGTAAGAAACAATACAAATAACTAACTAACTAAACATGGAGACAGGCTGCGTGGCTTATGACACGCTAATGCAGGGTTAAAACTGTTTTTATGCATGCAACATTCCCCAAATTTACCTGTCGAGACCAAACAGAAAAAACGAAAGAAACAAGATTAAACAAAATGAAACTGACCAACCGAAATCAATCAATTTCAAAAGCGATCTGTTTCCACTACTTTCCGTAAACCACACGCTTCGAGTAAAGGTATCAGTTCACTTCTTTATATATAAATATAATATGTAGTTCTTTATATATATATATAAAGACCAAAAAGTTTGAGATGGTTAATATCTCAGCGGGGATTGGAAATCGGTCCAAGGGGGTGGAAATAGGGAGAGGTTTTGTGAAAACCGGCATAACTTCCATAATCGAGCCTCATGCTAAGTGCTATATTTTAGTGAGGTTGATTTGGCTAAAAACTACTTTATTGTTGTAACCTTTTATGTCTATCTATCTATATGTGGAGATTTCGCAAGCAACACCTGCATCAGACTGCGTGTCCCCGTATTTTCCGCTTCGAGATTAAAAAGGAAACGAGCCTTAACGAAGCTGTGTGAAGTGGAAATGCAGAAGAAGTAAAGAGAACGAAATGAGTTTTTTACGACGCAGGGTTTTGTTAAAAAAGAACAGAACATATTACGGTGAAATAAGATTGAATATTTACACGACGTAAGAAAATCTGAGAAATATTCAACGACGTCCTGAATTATAGACTTTAAGCTAATTAAAGAACGAGAAAAGTGTTTATATCTGTATTTTTTGTTTGTGTATTCGTCTCAATAAATGTCAGTGTTCGTCCTAAAAGTGAGTTGTGAGTTATGTATGGAGTCTCACCCCCATAAATTGGCGTCAGAAGTGACAGTTAACCCACCAATATGATTAATTAGAGTTATTCATCCTACATATTCAAGCCGGATATTCTTCTAACGGTGAGTTCATTGCTATTATTTTATTATGAAGTTAGTTGAAATACCAGAACTGGAAGTTGCATTTAAAAACGAACGAACGCATAAAATTAAATTGCTGCATAAATTCCTATTTGATGCTGACGGTGATCGCTCTAATAGAAAGAGAATACGTGATTTTACTGGTTTCGGTTTTCAAACCGACAGCACCGAATTCAAAAATAAAATAACTAAAGTTCAAACTGATTTTTCATTAAATGATCTGATTACAGTGTGCAATCTACTTTGTATTGATAATGAGGGATCTTTAAACGATCTCGCAACCCGATTAGTGACATACCTTTCAGACTTGACCTTACTACAAAATAATATTATACAAAATGAAAGTGACACTGACTCGGAACCCGAACTGCCTTCAAATAATATGACTTCAAGTAATAACACTGAATTATCAAATTTTGACAAACAACAGCAATTTCCAGTTCAAAGTTTTATGCCATCGTCTATGAATTTTACATATATTGAAAGTGTAATACCTCCTTTCGATGGTAGTTCTTTTAGTGACATAAACGTATGGTTTAATAATTTTGAGGATGTTACTAATATGTTTAATTTATCTGACTTTCATAAATTCATATTTTGTAAAAGATCATTACGAGGAAAAGCCCAGTTATTAACACAAACAGAATTTCATATCAATTCATATGACAAACTTAAACAACTCTTAATATCAGAATTTAGCACCACTTATAATTCTGCCGAGTTACATGATATATTAAATAAACGAAAATTGCAAGAAAATGAATCAATAGAAGAATATTTTCTTATCATGAAACAAATATGCTCGCGTGGTAAAATCGAGGATTCCGCATTAATGCAATACATCATAAACGGCATACCCGACCCCGTTTTCAGAAAATCAATGTTATATGGATGCCAATCCATTGTAGAATTCAAGCAAAAGCTCAAAATTTATGACAAAATTCGACATGACTTTGAGAACACTAAATTTCGTAAAGTCAAACCTGAAATGCCAGTGAAAGAGAAATCCTTTCGACCAAAATCTGATCTTTTTTGCTTTAATTGTGGTTTGTCGAATCATAAAAGTAGCCAATGCAGACATAAAGATAAAGGCCCTCGTTGTTTTAATTGTTCGAATTTTGGCCATAAATCGGCTCAATGTGATCAACCAAGGAGGCCTAGAGTTAAGTCAGAACCCTCCAATGTTTGCACTGTCACATCGAACACTTTCATGACCAAACAAGTCATTATTTCGTCTGTAAATGTTACATCATTGGTAGACACAGGTAGTGAAAGAAGTTTACTAAAGGAAAGTATTTATCGCAAACTCCCTACAATTTCGAACCTTCAACATTCAACTATCACATTAACTGGATTAAGAAATACTATAATCAAACCCCTAGGTTTTTTCTCTACGAACATTATGATAGATGATTTTAATTATACAACTAATGTTTATGTAGTCCCAGATTATTCCATATCTTTTGATCTTATTATTGGTACAGATATCATTCAACAAAGTATTTTAACAATTTCTGGAAATAATATTTCGATGCAAAAAATCGAGAAAAATGACGATACGTCTAATAATTTTTTGATTAATATTGCTCATGTGTTAGACGATCTTAATCTTGATTTATCTCATATTACCGATGAAACAATACGTTTAAAAATTTCAGAACTTATTCAAAATTATTCCCCTAAAAAAATAAAGACAACTGATGTTAAATTATCAATTCATCTGGAAAACGAAGAACCTGTTACTTGTCCTCCCAGGCGCTTGGCGCAAATAGAGAAAAACTTCGTCGAAAAACAAATTTCTGAGTGGCTCGAAAAAGGAATTATTCGTAAAAGCACTAGTAATTTTTCATCACCTATTGTCCTAGTAAAAAAGAAAGATGGTTCATATAGATTGTGTATTGGCTATAGGAAGTTAAATTCTAAAACACATAAACAACGTTTTCCCCTCCCAGTAATTGATGACATTATTGATCAGTTGCATTCTGCAAAAGTATTTACTACTCTTGACCTTAACAATGTTTTTTTTCATGTCGAAGTAGAAGAAAATAGTAGAAAATATACTTCTTTCGTAACACATTCTGGTCAATTTGAATTCTTATATATGAATTATGGCCTTAGCGATGCACCGTTAGTGTTTCAAAGATATATTTATAACGTTTTTCGAGACCTCATTAATGAAAAAGTACTTGTTGTCTATATGGATGACTTCATAATACCAGCTGAAAACGAAGTCGAAGGACTCCAGAAATTACAACGCGTCCTTACAACTGCATCCGAATATGGTTTAGAACTGAATCTCAAAAAATGCCACTTTCTACAACGAGAAATTGATTTTTTGGGTTACCACATTAAAAATGGTCAACTGCACCCATCCTCCTTAAAAACTAAAGCTGTCCTTAATTTCCCAGAACCTAAAAGTATAAAAGATGTACACTCATTTGTCGGATTAACTTCATATTTTCGTAAATTCATTCAAGATTACTCTTTAATAGCTAAGCCTTTAACAGATCTTCTTAGAAAGGACACTAAATTTCACTTTGGCGACCAGCAACGAAATGCATTTAATCAGCTGAAACACATCCTTTCTTCAGGTCCTGTTTTAAGCATTTATAACCCTAGTAATGAAACTGAAGTTCACTGTGATGCATCTATTGACGGTTACGGAGCAGTCCTCCTTCAAAAGTCTTCTATTGACAATCAATTTCACCCTGTCTATTTTATGAGCAAAAAAACCACAGATGCCGAACGTAAATATTCGAGTTATGAATTAGAAGTTTTAGCTGTCATAGAAGCCCTTAAAAAATTTCGCGTTTACATTCTAGGTATTCCTTTCAAGATAGTCACAGATTGCAACGCATTCGCCCTTACTATAAATAAAAAAGATCTTTGCACCAAGATTGCTCGATGGGCTTTAATGTTAGCTGACTATAACTATACAATCGAACACAGACAAGGTACACGCATGCGCCATGTCGACGCTTTAAGTAGAAATCCAATATGTATGGTCATTCAAGATAGTTTTACTACCAAAATCATACAATCACAGAACACTGACGAACATATACAGGCCATCAAAGAAATTTTGAAAACAAAGCCATATGACAACTATTTCCTTAAAAATAACGTTCTCTATAAAAATCATAAAGGTATCGATCTGATAGTTGTGCCGGATGAAATGCAGCTAAATTTCATTAAACACGTTCATGACAAAGGACATTTTGGCCGTAAACGCTGTGAAGAACTCCTTAACGAAGAATTTCTCATCCCTAATATGTCAAATAAAATTGATAAAATTATAGCAAATTGTGTAACATGCCTTTTGTATAATCGCAAACGTGGCAAACAAGAAGGTGAATTACATCCCTTACCTAAAGAAGAGACTCCTCTCCAAACCTACCACATTGATCATTTAGGCCCTCTTGAAACAACCAACAAAAATTATAAACATATTTTGTCTTTAATAGACGCATTTACTAAATTCGTCTGGTTGTATCCATGCAAAAGTACTTCTGCTACCGAAGTTATATCAAAACTACGACAACAAAGTCATACTTTTGGCAATCCTTCCATTATCATTAGCGATAAAGGTCCTGCATTTACAAGCAAAGAATTTGTTAATTATTGTCAAGATGAAAATATAAAGCACGAGACAGTTACAACTGGCCTTCCCCGTGCCAATGGTCAAGTAGAGCGACTTAATTCCACCATAATTTCTGTAATCTCTAAAATGTCCAAAGACGAACCGACCAAATGGTTTAAACATGTTCCTAAAGTTCAACAAGTCATTAATTCAACTTACCAAAGAAGCATTAAGAGAACACCGTTTGAAATATTATTTGGTACAAAAATGAAACAGAAAGAAGATGTACAAATTATTGACCTCTTAAACAGTGCAGTCGAAGAACAATTTATGAAAGACAGAGAAGAGCTCCGTAAAGAAGCCAAGAAGAATATTCTGGAAATTCAACAAGAAAACCGCAAGCACTATAATTTACGACGTAAGAAACCGATTACGACGTAAGTACAAGCTTGGTGACCTTGTAGCAATTAAGAGAACCCAGCAAGGACCAGGTTTAAAGTTGAAATCTAAATTCTTAGGTCCGTATAAAGTAATCAAAGTGAAGTCTAACGACACCTACGACGTAACGAAAATCTCATCAACTGAAGGACCGATAAATACTAGCTCCTGTGCTGAATACATGAAACCTTGGCCTGACGATAACTGAAACTTCAAAAACATTTTTTTTTAAATCTTTTCTTCTTATGTGCTTGTAACAATTTTATAAGTCAACCCATATGATGTTACGCTACTTCAACTATGACGTGCAGATTTTTTTTCTTTCTCTTTTCCCCCTAAGAACAGTTACTGGTTTTTGTTTTTTGTTTTTCAGATTCTATTTTACCACATGTCGCTGCGGCAGCTCCAGATGTCAGGACGGCCGCTTGTGGAGATTTCGCAAGCAACACCTGCATCATACTGTGTGTCCCCGTATTTTCCGCTTCGAGATTAAAAAGTAAACGAGCCTTAACGAAGCTGTGTGAAGTGGAAATGCAGAAGAAGTAAAGAGAACGAAATGAGTTTTTTACGACGCAGGGTTTTGTTAAAAAAGAACAGAACATATTACGGTGAAATAAGATTGAATATTTACACGACGTAAGAAAATCTGAGAAATATTCAACGACGTCCTGAATTATAGACTTTAAGCTAATTAAAGAACGAGAAGAGTGTTTATATCTGTATTTTTTGTTTCTGTATTCGTCTCAATAAATGTCAGTGTTCGTCCTAAAAGTGAGTTGTGAGTTATGTATGGAGTCTCACCCCCATATATATACTATATAGATAACCTTAACTGTGGGTCCGATTACAAAAAAAAAAAAAAAAATCTAATTAGCGATAAAAAGTGGAAAAAGTGAAACATTATTGTATTAACACGATTCTGATAAAAGCAACTCATACGGAAAAATGAAATTAAAAACTCGTCAAAAGCGGCCTTATAAAATTGCTAAACTGGGTTAACCTCTAATCTTGGTTTAGTTTTCATTGGTGAAATTAGTACTTTGAAATCTACCTGCGCCTGTAGGCCGAGCCGGCAGGGATTTTTCCCCCCCCTCGTTTTTTCAAAGTAATAATGGGGTAATTTAGCTGCCTCTTTAGAGAGACTTCTTTAAAAGTTACAAATAATAATAATAATGATAATAATATTATGTCGGAAATTAATTCAAATTTTAAAATTCTGAGAACTTAAATGACATCTTCGGATCCACGTGCTAATTTCATTGCGCTGCGTTCCGTATTATTGAAGGAGGAGGTGTGCAATACAAATAGGAAGTCAGATTTTAACCCTGTATCTACTGCATTATGATATACTGCAGTTTTTTTCATGTAATTTTTTTTTCAGTTACTACAATGAAAATTAAAGGATAAACATAAAAATATACTGACCCGTGAGAAATTTAATTAATTAGAGGTAATTAATTAAAGTGGTGCTTCAAAGTATCGTTAGTGCACTATGACTAAAATATTATCGTAACAGAAAACCCACAAGACATCAGAATTTTGGTAAAATATTTTGGATTTAATAAGTTGCGAAATATAGCCTTTTTCTTATTTACAAATACATTTTTTGGTAAATTCCGGTGCCAATCATTTATTTCAACATTTTAGCACCGAAAATCCTTTGCCCCTGAAAGGGTAAAAAAAAAAAAAAAAAACTGTTGTTTTTTAGGTTTCGATCTTGTTAGCAGTCCTTTAGTTATGCAACGTCTATATTCCAAGGACAACATGTTCTCTCGCATCTCCACGTATGCAATATATGAATTTACTTATTCCATTTCTAGCATAGCAAAAAAGAGCCGGTGCCACAACTTTTTCGATTTCCTACAAAAAATAATAATGAAACAGAAAAAAAAAATACTAGGAAAACTATTCCTACACTACATTTTAGTAATTACATTGTAAAGCAGATGAAAACGATGGTTGACGATGTTACAATGAAAATGATGGTTACTCGGTGGTACTTATAAGTACCACGGAGTAATTCAACTGTTAAATCAAATACATACACCGTTCACCTAAAATAGCTAGTCAAATTGTATTCTAAGATTATAATGAACACATAAAAAAATCCAACACTTATTTTATATCCTTTACTGTGTTTGCAGGAATAAAGAGACGAGTGTGACACTCTGTACAAAATATCGGCACAAAACACTTCGCCTGTTTCAAAGATCCTTCCTCGTTAAAATAACAAACCTCGAACTGCTGCTGCCATGTATGCGGATAAAGTGGAGATAAAAGATTGTTTTTGCAAAGCACCATTAGAATATTAGCAATATTCACTAAGGGATGGAAGTTTAAAGTGAGTGGTACTTATAACTACCGTCACTAGATAAAGGGTTAATATAGTGGATTCATTCGAATATAAAGAACTCATTTTTCTTGCTTAAAATGTTAAAATAATTTAAATTTCAGTTAATGGAACTTGGAAATTCGAAATTGAGACGTAAGCAAAAAATTAAATTTCTTAGTAATTGAAAAAAAAAAAATCTTTCAAAAATTGCTAGAAAAATAATTTATTAAGTTATAAAAAATATATAAATGAGTGGGAAAAAAAATTAGGTCAATAAAAACCAGCATTTTATTTTATTTTTAGATGGAGTAATATAATTTATTTCCAAGGCTAGGTCGTAAAAGTTTGTCATATTCAATTACTTACGGTTGCACGGCATCTACACTGTAATATATCTTTATAAATCTTTAAGAGCACATAAGGCAAAATAAGTAATATTTAATGCAAAATATAATTATTTTTAGCAGTTCATATTGAGTGTAAATGTATAATTCATTGAAAACAAGTATCATTTTACAAGACTTGCTAAGGACTCGAATAAATGATTAGGTAACGAATAATGATTGCACCATGCAATTAAAGTCATTGGAAAAGTGAAAACTTTGCATTTGTTTTCGGTCGGAGGATTTTAAAAGTTATTTTTTATGATTTATATTATTACAAAGAGAAATTCTTAAAAAAAAGTATTAAAAAAATTTTTTATACTAAAGTTTTTTTATAGAATTTTTTCAATATTAATTAATGAAAATCAGTCAATATTAATTAATTGTAAATTTTACCCCGAATTTAAAAATTAATTTTTAAAAATTCAATTTAATAGAAATTTTAAATGCTTAAAAGCAGTGAAGTTATTTAAAATGGTGGATGTTTGTTTTGCTACGGTGGATTTTAAAAGTAATTTTTTAAAGATTTATATTATTACAACAAAAAAGTCTTCGAAGACATGTTTTGTACACCGAATTTAATAAATATGTGAAAAAAATCAATTTATATGAAATTTTAAATGCTTAAAGGCTATAGTTTTTTTTCTTTTGTTTTTTTTTACCATTGAAATTATTTAAAATGCTACAAATTTTTTACAAATTTTTTACAAATGTACAAATTTTTTAAATATTTTCTAATTTTTTGGTTTTATTTTATTACTTAAAAGTACTTTATTAAGAAATTTGTGTACGCATTTTTTAATCCGACAGGCAGTTATTTAAAAAAATAATAATAAAGAAATTAGAAAACAGGAATTCTGCTTTTTCAGAATTCAGTGTCGATCTCGTTGAAAAAAAAAATATGTTTATAAATATAGATAGTACAAAACATATTTTAGTTTTAAGACTTAAAACACACGCTTTTATTTTATATAAAATGACGTCATTCGAATTTTCTGACGAATTCTACATTTACGAACCAGTCTTAAACGACAGCTATAGTAAAGTATTCATATGACGTCACTATCGCTGAATAATACACAAATCCAAAAAAAAAAAAAAAAAAAAGACGTCGTCATTCAAAAAAAAAAAAAAAAAAAAAAAAAAAAAAAAAAAAAAAAAAAATTGGTTATCTAATGATTTGTATGCCTTCATGTGTTTGTTATATTAATATAGATACTTAAATTTAAATATACGTAGTTTATAATAGCTCCATGTTTTATCAGAAATCATTCATTTATAATTTTCAAAATAGCATGTATTTTAGTTACATTTCCCCCCCAGTTGTTATGGGAAAATGGCAACAAAAAGATATAATTACTATTTTTCAACTATTTTCCCTTTACTTTCTACAAAAATGGAGTACTTGAGTTGCCAAAATTAAACAAATGGCGCTAAAAACTACAAAAAAAAAAAAATTCATATCTCAAAAAGAAATTGAGATGCAGTTTTCGAACAGATTGCATTTAAAAGTACTTTTTTTTCAATACGACGGTATAAAAATTGAAAATGTGTGATGCTTAGAAGTTAAAAAAATTGCAGTAGAGTAGTTAACCGTACAATGATACACCTGCTTTGTTTTACGACTACCTTATACAATGGAACGTTATTTTTTAGAAACGACATTTTAAATACTGGGAGAAAGAAATAGCATATCGAGGGCTAATAAAAATAAGAAACAGATACGACACTGAATTTTCATTAAAAATTCACATGCTAAAAGACTTTTTAAAATTAGTTTGAGGGCCTTAATAAGCCAACATTCCAAACAGACGCACGTATGTGTTGCAGTATGTATCAAGACTGTCTTTTAAACACATTTAGAGTTAGATCGAAAATGAAATTGCATAGAGCATTTTTAAAGACGCATAGAATTTTAAAAAATTGTTTTGTGAAAAATGCATTTTGAAATGCATTGATTTTATTTTCATTTGTTAGTTCTAACAAGTATAAAAACACACCTTCAGTCAAGTATGCGGTAATATATTGATATCTTTTCATTTCAACGTTTCAAGCCAAAATCAAAATTTTGTATTGATCGGTTTTAGCTCATTCCCAACGCCACTGTGCCCTTGGGAGCCATTAAGTAACGCGAAGGCATTCGAAAGCTAACATTAAACCAATAACAATTTTTTTTCTCGTTTTCATTTTAATACTTTTAAAGGATTTTTTTCTTCCATAAGATACCTGAGGTCGATATCTAGCCTTTCGTACTTTTTCGAATTTCGATGTTGTTTATTTATTTGTTTTTCTGCGAACACTTTTATTTTCGGTGTAATCATACACATTTTAGCAATTGAACGAAGTATCTTATTACAAGGTGTTATGATTTGTTATATATTAGCACTAGCAGGCCGCCCGGCGTTGCCCGGGGTTTGTAAATAATAACCTTAAATAAAACCTAAGTTTGTATGATTTTATATCTTTGGAAATTCTTTTAAATGAACCTAATTTCGGAGGCCCCATTGACTTCCGCACCTTCTTTTGTGTTCCCATCAAACTTCTTCCCGAACGAACCTGTAATCTAGATCCCCACTACCTATGGCAGTATTTACCGGAAGTGCCTGCACGTGCCGAAGACAATCGAAAACCAAGTTGAGTGAGCCCATAGATTAACATCCAAGATCGGACATTCCCATAGAACGTAATGGTATTGCGATTGCGATCGTAGCGCCCTTAGTGACAATGGGGAAGAAACTCCCTATCTTTGTAGTATGCTTATTATTGAGTATCTACCTTATTGTGATCTTTCTTTTTTTAATGTTGCATGTTTACGTTTTCGATAGAATCTTACACAGATACATGAACATAGAATAGACATTCTATTTTATATATCTAATATCTATTCTATGTTCATGCACGGATATATGTTTTTTTTTTTTTTTTTTTTTTTTTTTTTTTTTACATGATTAGTGAACGGTTTTAAGTGCAA
Organism: Maratus speciosus; assembly: GCA_963932465.1. Classification (NCBI taxonomy): domain Eukaryota; kingdom Metazoa; phylum Arthropoda; class Arachnida; order Araneae; family Salticidae; genus Maratus; species Maratus speciosus. Next base: position 390,002,284 of record OZ010795.1, read on the forward strand.
CGAATACTAGGTAAAAATTTCGTCTTGAATGCTGTATATCAAAAGCAATGGTGTAACATAAAAATATACGAAATGTTGAACTCTACAAGTTTCACAAAATTTCATAATTATTCCCCTTTGGCAGGAAAATTTTTATAGCCCGTATTTTATAAATTTATGAAGTTTAACGTATTAAACAATCGTTACAATAATCTTTTAAAATTTATGCATTTTCACTTCCTTACAGATAAAATAAAATATTGTTTTTAATGTAAATAACGTACAATCAATTCAATAATGTTTATAATATTAACATATAAGAAAAAATAGTAATAATGTTACAGATAGGGAAAAATTCCTTTCGACAAATTTTTAGAATTGTATAAAGCTAAAAGTTAAAAATAAATAGAGGTACTGACATTACACTCAATAAAATTTTATTCGATATGAATAAATTGACACAATACCTGAATTTGATTTTTAGGTAGCTTTCATTACAAAAAGCTACCTATTGCAGCCGTTCGGAGGAAAGCGATTTCAAAAAATTTCGGTATATTTTCATCGATCATGACCCCCAGACCCCGAAACCACCCTCCGTTCAAAATGCCATTTTTATAGTGATTAATATACATATAAGTATATTTAATATAAATAAAGTTATACTGTATGGATTAAAATTGGGTAATTATATTTATTATTATTCCTCTATTCTTATTAATATTTTAATATTTATTTATTTTCACCTAGTGCCATTTTTATAGTGATTAATATACATATAAGTATATTTAATATAAATAAAGTTATACTGTATGGATTAAAATTGGGTAATTATATTTATTATTATTCCTCTATTCTTATTAATATTTTAATATTTATTTATTTTCACCTAGTGTTATATAATTTATTATCGGTTTATTGTTTTTGAATGTCCCACATTCATACTTTTAGGATTTTTATGGATGTATAAAATAATCCACACACTATATTTGTGCTTTTTAGGTAATTGGAATTTAAGTATCAGTTCACCTTCTTTATACTACCATATGTTTTTTATTTCCTGTTCATTTTATAATTATCTTATATATAATAGTTTTTATTAAAGATTTTTATATTTTTAATAATTATTTATATTAATTATTAATGAATTTATTCTGTTTTATAGCATATAGCTATATGCTATATTTTATCGATGTTCTAGAATTATTTAAATTCTTAGTGTAGATTAAATAAATTTGCTAATAGAATATTTTGCATGCTTTTTAAATTTTATTAACAATAGTTTTTTTTTTTTTTTTTTTTAAATACATTGTGTGGTTTATATTCAGTTTATAATTATCTATATATAAGGATATTTTTGGTTTTGCTGTTAATAAAACAATTGTTACATTCAATTGCGTATAACTGAAGCAAGTCTTTTGACAATTAAATCATAAATGTAATACTAGATGGCAGCACCACAATTTGTGTTTTTTTTTTCGATAAGTTCTAGATTTACTTCTTCCAGCTTCATTTCAGTTATAATTTACTACACCAGGGGGAATTTTTAGCTTAATTTTGACGATATTGTTTAACGGTTTTTAATTAATTTAATAGTGCATTTTAATTATGTAATTACTTTCTATTTATATTATTTTATATTATATTAAAAGTTATTTAACATTTATTTCAATATGTATTAACTGTGTCCTATGGTATCAATTACTGTGATTTCTTAACTGTTTTATTAACCTTAATCTTTACGATATGGGTGCCATGTGAGCGTGGATTTATTCTAAAATATTAATCGGTATGGTGTTTATTATTTCATTTTATATCCTATAAATATTTAAATAGGTTTTATTGTTTTTTCCAATTCATATTATTTGTTTCTATTCTGTTTTCATTTTTAATCAATTCACTTGATTTTAATGGTTGTTAGGGCACAGGGGAAAATAACTTTTAGCTTTAGCTTATATTTCCCACAGAAAACAACCATTTTGCTTATATCATTGAATTCTGTGCCCTTGAAAACGTAATTCAATATATAAGCATTTCCATTATTTGTCGGTGTCCACTTTCTTATTTTTCTTCCATAATATTCTTATAAATATTTTATCTTTTTTTTTTATATATATACTTACAGCTTTAATTCATAATATTATGGTTTTTGATGGTGGTAGGTTATGTTTAATTATTGGTTATATATATATATATATATATATATGACCTATGTCACACTGTAACTCTCGTATTTATGAACCGATTTGGATGTAATTCGGTGTGTACATAGTACATACCAATGTCTCGACCGAGTTCGTTGGCCAGCTTCATCCGCCATTTTGTTTCAAAATGGCGGCCATTTAAAATTTTTAAAAAAATTTTAAATTTGAAATGTGGTACCAAAAAATTGAAAAGGGAAAAATATTTTTTTCTTATGTATTTGACCTTTACACAAAGACTCCGGAGCAGTTTTTGTTTTGTCTATATCTTAAAAAATGGCTGAGTTATAGCATTTTGAATTTCTAGCGTGGCTGACATTTTGAAACGTCCTGAATTTTGTCACGCGATAAAAGGCGTATTTATGAACCGATTTGGATGTAACTTCGTTTATACATAGTACATACGAATGTCTGGACCGAGTTCGTTGACCAGCTTCAGCCGCCATCTTGTTTCAAAATGGCGGCCATTTAAAAAAATTAAAAAAAATTAAAATTTAAAATGAGATACCAAAAAATTGGAAAATGAAAAAGATTTTTTTGTATGTGTTTGACCTTAATACAAAGATTCCGGAACAGGTTTTGTTTCGTCTATATCTAAAAAAATGGCTGAGTTATAGCATTTTGAATTTCTATTGTGGCTGACATTTTAAAACGACCTGATATTTGTCATGCGATAACAGGCGTATTTATGGACCGATTTGGATGTAACTTGGTCTGTACATAGTACATACCAATGTCTCGACCGAGTTCGTTGGCCAGCTTCATTCACCATCTTGTTTCAAAAGGATTGCCATTTAAAAAAATTTAATTTAAAATTTAAAATGAAGTATTAAAAAATTGGAAAATGAAAAAGATTTTTTTTATGTGTTTGGTCTTGATATAAAGATTCTGGAGCAGTTTTTGTTTCTGAAAATTTGTTCTTTTGTTTATATCTTAAAAAATGGTTGAATTATAGCACTTTGAATTTCTAGCATGGCTAACACTTTGAAACGATCTTGTATTTGTCACGCGATAACACACGTATTCGCCTATTTCGATGGAAGAAGGCATGTGGATAGTATGCATCAATATCTAGACCAAGTTCGCTGGCCAGCTTCATCAGCCATCTTGTTTCAAAATGGCGGCCATTAAATTAAAAATATATATATTTAAAGTGAGGTGCAAAAAAATTAGAAATTGAAAAAGGTTTCTTTCTTAAGTATTTGACCTTGATATAAGGCTTCAGGAGCATTTTTTGTTTGTCTTTATCTTAAAAAATGGCTCAGATATAGCAGTTTCAATTTCTAATGTGGGTGACATTTTGAAAAATCTGATTTTTGCCTGCGACAGAACTCGTATATATCAACCGATTCCGATGTGAGTGAGCATGTGCACAGCAATTACTATGGTCTCGACCAAGTTCACTGGTTAGCCTCATCCACCATGTTGTCTTAAAATGGCAGGCACTTTAAGAAATCGCCGAATTTGGCAGCCAAATATAAGTTACTTTAAATAAAAGCAGCTTGGATAAAGCTGACTAATTTCGCAAAATTCTCATTCATTATGATTTAGTATTGATAAAAAATAGTACTGAATCTCTAATATTCGGTTTCCACTAAATTGAGCTTCGTGTGTTTGAATAATATAAGTTGGCTTTTTTAAAATAAGGAATATGAAAGCTACCTCTTCCTCCCGGCACTGGCCGGAAGGACTTTTTACAATTTAATCTCATAAACTTACATATTTGCATTCTTAACAGAATTTTCTGGCGGCTTTCTTTTATATTATTAGTCTAATTATCATTTTGTAAGTTAAAAATGAACAATACAAGTACGGTAAAAAAAAGCAGCTAAATAAATAAAGCAAGCATGAATAGAATATCGTCTGACACCTGCTTCGCTTTAGGAACGAATAGATATTCAAACCATAGAGGATAAACATATTTCTTCAACATAGGTAAATTTCGGAGGTTTGTTAGTTCTTCCCCCTTGCCGATAGTGACGCTAGTACTGTTGCCATTACAGATTTTGCCGTAAATGTCCCATCTTGATCCTTAATCTATGAGTAAGCCAAACCTCGTAGGAATCAAGCCCACAAAATAATAATAATAATAATAATAAAAGTAGCTGGAAGATGGTAAAACTATGTTAAAGAAAATTGCAATAGAATAGGATAGTTTTTAAAGAAGCTGCAACAAAGGCCCCAAGAAGACGATTAATATTCAAAATTTGTGGTAGCTGAAGTCTTCAAATTTTTTTATCGTTCATGTAGTAGCTGGAGAACTTAAGAAGTTGTTAGAAAAAAAAGTTCGTGAATCGGACCATTTTTAAGGGAGCTATAACAAGGGGCCCAAAACATCCCACACAAACTCTCAACAAACACATGGTTGAGAGCAGGGCCGTAACATGAAAACATGTTTAAATGTTTTAGCACTCAGCGTTTTAGATCTTCAATTAGTCAAAATTAATCATAGGGTATGAAATAATCATTAGAATAATATTTTTAAAAAATGCGCAAAAATGGGGTAAATGCTTAAAAAAGGGCCCTAGAGCACCAATAAAAATATGAGGGTATTGATCTAGGGGGAAGAGTCCAAGACTCAATTTTAAAAGTATGCAATGATAAGGTGAGAAAATTAGGGTGTAAAAAATTCATAGCACACAAAAAGTTCAAGGGACCCCGGATCGGGCCCTACAGGGCCCTAAGGTGCCCCAGATTTTAACTGAAATATAAAAACTGGAGAATAAGTAAATGGAAAAATGTATCAAAAATGAAGATCGGATTAAGAGGGGCAATTTATTAATAATTTATGGTGCAAAAGCTTCAAGGGGCCTTGTACCGGGCACCAAGGGCGAGGGATTTAAGTGGCACGTAGTTTGGTATAAATATACTTTTTAGTAGTTTTTAATGTAATCTGAAGACGCTAGAAATATGGTAAAGAAAATTGAAAGTAATTCGGATAATTTTTAAAGAAGATGCACCAAGGACCCCAAGAAGATGATTTATATTCAAAATTGATAGTAGTTGAACTCTGACATATTTTTTTGTCGTTCATGTAATAGCTGGAGAACCTAAGATGTTGTTAGAAAAAAAAGGCTAGTGAATCGGACTATTTTTAAGGGATCATTAGAATATAATTTAAAAGAAATGTGCAAAAAATTGGGGAAACGCTTAAAAAAGGGCGCTAGGGTCCCAATAAAAAATATGTGAATGTTGGTCTACGGTAAAGAGTTCAAGACTCAACTTTAAAATTACGCACTGCGAATGTCAGAAAATTAGGGTTTGAAAAACGCATGGCACACAAAAAATTTAATGGGCCCTGGACCGGGCCCATGGTCTTAACTGGAATGTACAAACAGGCGAATAATTAAATGGAGAAAGTGTCCTAAAAATGAAGTTTGGATAAAAAGGAAGCAATTTATTAACAATTTAGAGCACTAAAACATCAAGGGGTCCTGTACTGGGCCCCTTGCAAGGGTGCCAGGGTCTTAACTGAAATGTATAAATGGGGCAGAAACTGAAAGGAGGATTCACCCCCAAAAACGAAGAAGGTCGGATAGAAAAGGCATGTTATTAACAATTTAGTGCACTAAAACTTCATGGGCCCTGTACCGGGTCCCTTGCAAGGGTGCCAAGGTCTTATCTAAAATGTAGAAATGTGGTAGAAACTGAAAGGAGAATTCACCCCAAAAACGAAGAAGATCGGATTGAAAAGAGGCATGTTATTAGCAATTTAGTGCACTAAAACTTCAATGGGCCTTCTACTGGGCCCCTTGCAAGGTTGCCAGGTTCTTAACTAAAATGTAGAAATGGGGCAGAAACTGAAAGGAGAATTCACCCCCCAAAACAAAGAAGATCGGATAGAAAATAGGCATGTTATTAACAATTTAGTACACTAAAACTTCGAGGGGCCCTGTACCGGTCCCTTTGCAAGGGTGCCAGGATCTTAACTGAAATGTAGAAATGGCGCAGAAACTGAAAGGAGAATTCACCCCAAAACGAAGAAGATCGGGTAGAAAAGAGGCATGTTATTAACAATTTAGTGCATAAAAACTTAAAGGGGTCCAGGGGCCCCGGCCCTTAAAAGTTAAAAATCTGAGCCTCAGGTGCATCAGGACGTGTCTTGGAACAATTACTCCTGAAGTTTCGGATTTCTACGTGAGGTAGATTTTGCTATCCATCGCCGACAGACACACACAGAGCGATTTGTTCTTTTATTAGTATAGATAACCATATATATACATATATATCACTTTGAAACGAAACTTTGAATATTAAAAGACGTTCAAATCTAAAACTTTCATCGAGAAATACCTCATTATCTTATATTATATGAAAAATATAAAGCAATAAATAAAAAAAAAAAAAAAAAAAAAACACAAATACTATTTGGGACGCGAATGATTCGAACCCATAACACCTGGTCTCGAGTTCAAAGCTCTATCCATTCAGCCGTCTAGCTTACACTTCACTTGCAACAGATTACCTTTATAATTAACACTATAATTAATGAAATCCATGATCTGTTCCTGAACGCGCTGAATGTTTATTCCATCCATGATAAAGACCCACTCCATGTTCCTGTCTCCTGAGCTCGCGCGTGCATCTTGAACACACTCATTGCTATCCCGGTTTATTTATTTTCTTCTGAGAAAACTTTATACAACCAACCAACCGGAAGCAAGCGGATTTAAAAAAGCCGAGAAAAAAGCGTATTTTTGATGAAAGTGAGTTGCGTTTGTAAATTAATTACTCAGCTATTAATTAGAATATTAAAGTTCTAAAAGTCAGGTGCATTAGGAGAGGCCTTGGACTCTCTTCAGAAAAATTTTGAACCTCGTACGTGCCGTAGATTTTGCTAGCTATCGCCGACACACACACACACACACACACACACACAGAGCGATCTGTTCTTTTATTAGTATAGATAATACTCGTTTTATGTAATTCCTTTATTAACAATTTACTATTATCTTTTGTTGAAATTTTCTTACAAAATTATCTCTCTCTTATCCATTGTAGAGTTGCTTATAGTTTTCAATCATGAGGAAAATCCATGTCAATTATGTTAAAAGTACCTCAATCAGGGAAAGAAACGTTTGCAGTACCCATCGTTATGTTGTGATTAGGATTAGGGATGATTCTCATCAATTATTCTCATCTGTTGAAAAAACAAACAAACAAAAAACAAGAAAGATAAATAATGTGTCAGCATTGATTATGAAACTGTTTCCAACACTTCCTGGATACTTTAACAAAGCTTCCCTGTTTAATAAGTAAATAAGATATTTAACCCATTTATGCCTAGCGTCCCATTTTTGGGGCGCTTCGAATTTAAATAAATTTATGTAATTTTCTTCTTCTTTATGACATAAAAATTGTATGAAATAATTATCTATAAATGTCTTTATCTGTTACCGAAAGGTGACATCATAAGATGGACATTCATTTGCTTGAATGAAGGCTTTTTTCGATGTTTATAAATTTTTCATTTTCAAGATGGCGAAATGTAAAAAGTAAGTTTATTTGAATTTTTTCTATCAAAGATTCAATTAAATAATTCATAATCTTAGCTTGTAGAGTTTTTTGAAATATGTATTTTTTTTAATTGCGAAATTATATGTTCAAACTTATTTTTTATGCATTTTTGTAACGTACAAAACATTGGGCGCTAGGCACGAATGGGTACATATTTTTATTAGCCATTTACGGGACAGTTATTTATGTAAATTCATTTTGAAGATGATTATGAAATAAATTGTTTATAAGCCTCAAATACTATTATTCTTAGAATACTTATAATGTTATTAGTCTCTGTAATGAAATAAATATAATTTTTTAGTAGTTCATAAAAATACTAATTACAGTATATAATATAACAATTTTAAAGCTTATTTTATATAAATTTAGACAAAACATATAATTATGTACATCATACTATTACAAATATTACGCATATTCCTATATTTAGTATGTTTACATTTTATCAAATAAATACAAAATTTTTTAGCGTAATTTTTTAAAGTATTTTTCCAGTTCATTTTGTAGCATTTTAAAGTGATTTTACCAACAAATTTGAGAAAACAAAAATTCAGGCATAAATGGGTAAAGTAAAAATTTTAGTAAACACATAGCACATTTGGAAACCAGATTTCAACAATTGTCGTCCATAGTGGGGGAAGATACTCCAATTCTTTTGTGCAGCTCTCTATATGATCTATAGATTCGTACATATTCTTACATAGTATGCAAAAATTTACTACAGTAAGAAAACACATAAAAAAGTTGAAAATTCACTTTTAGCAATTTCTACAAATAGACGGAAACGTACTAGAATTCTTTTGTACAGACCTGTATAGTATATTACCGGTAGATTTTTTACACACGTCACATATTAAGCTGAAAAAAAGGACCCCGCTTAAAACTACTGAAATCATACTTTTAGAAATTATATTCCATAGGCCGCCATGTATTCAGTTCTTTTCATAACCCTGTATATGATTTTATTTATATTCTATGAACATCCCTCTATGAATATAGGTCCAAGGATCACCAGGGTTTGATCCTCCTCCGCAATTTCTGTCAAGATGACTATAAAAATATGCCATTAACTATCACTCAACGCTGTCAAGATTCGAAAAAAACTACAGTGGAGTCCCTATTATACAAGTTAATATGGACCAAGCTCACTTCGAATAAGCAAAAAACTCGGATAAACCTGATTTACACAATCGGCATCCATCAGAGAGCTGCTATTCCAAATGTATCTCATTTATGAGAAAATGGAAAACGCTATTCAATATTCAAGTATTACAAATGTCATGCATGTTATGCTTCAAAATGAATCTTAGAAAGTGTTAAAAGAAGTAGGGAAGGGTGAGAATAAAGTGAGAAGTGTTAAATAGTTTTAAATTTGATATTTACTACGGTTTTATTTACTATTTATTGAGATACATTTTAATAGATAATTCTCAGTATTGCGTTTTAAAAAATGTGGTATAACCATGGAAATATACTTCTAAAGATGAAAACCTGCCTAAAACGAACATTTTCACACTCCTATGCGATTTCATCTTAGCATGTTTAATTGTATAATAGATGCGTTACATGCTGAGATAAAAAATACTGTTTAAAGCTGAATTTTCTCCGTTTCTTGTGATTTCCTCTTAGAAACTTTTATTATATCTCAGCCCCCTCCGAAATGATAAGTCTAGATACGCCACTGTATATACTCGCAAACTTTTAAATTATAATAAAATAAAACAAATCAAAGAAGTCATTCGATGTGTTTCTATAAAAGCTGAAAAAGAATATCGAAGTCGCATTTCCTGAACTGTCCAAAATAAACTCCCCCTACCACTGAGGTTATAAATTTTGTCAACTGACAGGGATGGACTTCAGGCCAATTAACAGTAACCTCCCATTGACATATATGGGGGGGGGGGGGGTAAGCAGCTAGCATCTCTCTGGAAGAACTGCGGAATATTTTCTGAGTGAAAAGGGCCCTTAATATAGACCAAGCTCACCTCGGATAAGCAAAAATCTGGGATAAACCGGATTTACACAAATCGTCACCAACTAAGGAGATGAAATATAAAATTTTAATTAATTCATTCATTTTTATGGTACTAGTAACATTTCTCTGATGTACATTTCTGTTACTTTTATAAGAAAAACGGGGAATGAAATTGTTTGTTTGAAAAAGCACTTGATAATTTTTTGTTTGTTGAATGTCAATTTTGCTGCTATTTTTTGCTGCAGTGTTACGCTATTGCATAGCTATCAATTTCTAAAATTTTGCCTTATCACTAAAAGTTACCAGTAATTTTTGCCTAATTCAATCGCCGAAATCTAACAATTGTCAACGATAAAATATGGCAAAAATTTGTATTAAATTTTAGAGGTAACAAAACCATATACATTGGAGCTATGAATTCTATTAGTGTCATGAAAATAGCAGATGTAACCTCTTCTTTTTGCTCAAAGTATTAAATAGTTTTTTTCAGTGGAACTTATATCTTTGGAATGGTTCACTTTCTTCTGATGGACTGGTGGCTTCCATTATTATGAAACAGCCATTATAAAGGAAGTGTTAGGTGAAGATGAAAGAGCAGTCATAAAAAGTTAGAACTCGGCTTTTCTGGTCAGAATGGGGGAAAGAATAGCTTTAATTTTTTTTTTTAATTATGACCATTTTTTTTCCACCATTCTGACTAGACAATCAGAGCTTTAACTTTTTACGACTGCTATTTCACCTTCAACTAACACTTCATTTATAATGGCTGTTTCATAATAATGGCAGCCACAGTCCATCAGAGGAAAATAACTCGCTTAAAAGTAAAAAAATCGAAAATGAGATAACGATCAAATCATGATCAAATCCCCCTACAAAATATTTTTCTGGCTACGGCCTTTCCAGTAAGATATGTAAATTTTATTTTGTTTAAAATAGTGTAACAAAATTAAAATACACCGCAAATGATTTTCCCCCAAAGACCATAATGTAACGGAATACTTTATAATGCCCCTGTAAATAAACTATAAATACTACACACTTCATTTTCAATATCGAATATGCCATGGTAAACCTCAATAGCATACATCAATTATATGACAATCCGAGTATATTTACGCGAGTTAGAGCTTGGCCAGACAGACGACTAGACAGACGGCCAGACAGGCAGACAGACAAACACAATTTATATACATTTTTAAACTATGTTGGAAAGTGTTAAATACGAATAATTAACCTTAATATTAATAAATTATTTTTAAACGGATAAAAAACATCTTTTGCACTTAAAATAGATTTACAGAGGACCTTGTTATAACTTTCACAAGATTAAAAAAAACGTTGTTATTTACAGTTATTAAGTAGCTTTTTCTGATAATTAAAATTTTGGGAACTTGATCACAAAGTAGAAAGTAAAAAAAAAAAAAAAAAAAAAAAAAAAAAAAAAAAAAAAACAACTCCACAGTGGAGCTTATTACAACCGAGATTCGAACCATGACTGTGAAGCTCGCCATTGCGGGAATTCGAACCATGGATTCTAATTTGCAAATCAGTGTGCTACCAACTTTTCCACTATGACATTCCTTCCGTTTCTTCTCTGTCTGAGAGAAGTGGATACCATCTTCTTATACCGTTCATGGAAGTGGATGCCACATTCTTATACCGTTCATGGGAAAAGGATATACCTTATAAACAAAATTCATAATAAACTTATTAACAAAAATAAAATTTAAAAAATACATTCTTATTGTTTATTCATTTAAAGAAACTCCTCCTGTTTCGACAACGAAATCTTTGTTCTATGCCGCCTGCATAATCTGCGCGGGTTGTGGTTTATGAATAAAAAGTTTTTTCATTGCGGTGTTAGCAAAGGTTATTATGAGGGTTCAAACACCTGTAACAGGATGCTGTTACCGCTATCAAAGTTCAATTCTTTAAGATCTATTTGAGTTAAATTTCAGTTACATTATCTCAGATGTGAATTTTGTGCATCTTGTTAAATTTTGTTTATCATTATTGTGACAAGTTTTGTTTTGTTTTATTGTATTTTATTTGTAAAAGGAATTGCAGACAATATTGCTAATTTAGCTCTAAGGGGCTGTGCATATATAACGTTATCACTTTAGGGTGGAGGGGAGTTCTGACAATTGATATCGTAAGATATCTCTGGGGGGAGGGGGTGTTTGCTTTTTGATATCGTTATCATTTTTTATCCAACGAAACTTTTTTTTTTTTTAGTATCTTTTTCTGTACAACCAAATAGTCTGTTATTTGGTTTTTATACGTTTTTATGAAAACACAAAGCTATTATTAAAGCCATTAAATGCTTATAAAATTGTTTTATTCCAAAATTTGGGGCAACCCAACGTTTGGCCTTCCTGTTCTTCTGGCATATGCGCATATAATTCGCTATTAGAGAAATCAGGGCATAATATGTAGGAAATGATACTTGCGTTTAAAAGAATGTTGCGCACTGTTTTGTTGATAAATTGTGTTTTTAACCTCTCCGATCAGGGAGCAAGTGCAAGACTGTTGCAAATTATTGTTGAATGCATTATGTAACATTAAGCTATTATTAAGTAGTACTTTTAAATAGTAACTAACACTTTTAGATGTTGTTTGATATAAATTTATTTCAAGTATTGATATTTAATTGACTTCTTGAATCCGTAAAGTATGCGCCTTATAAATGTATGATCATATGTGTATATCATTGCAAGCGTATAAAAAAAATATAAAAAGAATGTAAAAATAAAATTATTTTTAGACATTGGAAACGATATCATCGGGTAGGGAGGGGGGAGTTCAACGAATGATAACGTATGATATCGTAAGGGGGGAGGGGGCCCAACATTAGCAATATGTTAATAAAGTTATATAAGTATAGCCCCTAAAGGGAAAAAATTTAGCCCTTTTAAACTTATTTTTTTCTAACAAACTTTCATTTGACCCTTATTTATCTATATAAATTTCAAATCAAATTTATAAATATCAAATGAGAATGCGTGTAGGAAACACGCATTCCAGTGTTTCCTACAAGTAAAATTCCAGTGTTTCAGCCACGTTTCATTCATGGTACTGGTATGTTTTAGTAGTCCTTCATGCTTTTTGAATTACTAAACCTAACTACGGCGCAATTCGATCTTTCGTCTTAGCGCACTGTACAAAGTGAAACCTTGACCTAACTAGCTGTTACCCGTGTCGTCGTTCACGTAGCATTAAGAAAGATGGAATGCAAGACATTTCCTTTCCAATAATTAAAAAGATATACAATTAACCAAATCTTTATGACATTTTATAGCTACTCAATACGGTTTTTTTTTATTTGTAGGGGATTTGACTTAATTGTCATAAAAAGCGAAATTTTGTGCCAAATAATATAAAATATCGCGAGACTGAAACTGAAACCAATGAAACAAGAAAGAAAAATCATACGTCGAGCATAGATTATGAAACACTTTTCAACACTTCCAGAATACTTTAACAAAACTGCGCCGTTTAATAAGCTAAAGAAGGTACCCAAATAAACAATTTAGGGTACTACTTAGTTATCCCGTCGACCAATTTCGCCAAATTATATAAATCGCCAAACCATTCGCCAAATTATACAAATTGACATAATTTTTATTTTTTAAATAACGGAAGAACAAATAAATCAGCATAACATTAATAAAAATACAAATAAAACGTCGAAATAAAAATAACTTGATGACGTAAACACGTGTAACTTGCTTAAGGTTAAGTGAATGTGACACTTACGATCAACCATTATTGGCATTCAATCTCATAGTTTGACGACAGATTTTTGGTCGACGGGATAACTAAGTAGTACCCAATTTAGAAACGTATAACACATCTGAAAAACCAGATTTCAACAATTACCGTCCATAGCCGGAATGGTACTTATAGCATTTATCGTTCATTTATAGGAAAACACCAAAGAAATCGGTTACAGTACAATAATTGAGCAATAATTGTTGGAAGTGCGTTTTCAATTTCAGTATGTGCTTTTAAATGGAACTAATTTTTTTCATGTTACTCGTTGTGTATAAATTCTATATCTCGTATACAGGGCTGCACAAAAGAATTCACGTATGATCCTCCTTATTAGCGTAAATTGCTGAAGGGCAATTTTCAACTATAGTATGTATTTCCAAATTTAACTAAATTTTTCCACGCATGTAGTTTATAGATACAAATCTATATATCATATGCAGGGCTGCTCAAAGAATTCGGATAATTTTCCGACTCTAGATGGGAATTGCTGAAATTGGGTTTCCAAATGCTTTATGCGTTTCCAAATGGTTATATTAGACATCCTACTGCAATTTATTTCAAGTTAGGATTTCTTGCAAGTCCTTTTTAGGTGCGTTCGTAATTATATAAATACGTAGCACCTATAGTCGTCGTTCAGTCCGTCCGTCTGTCCGTCTGTCTGCCCGCATATAACAGAGCAAAAACTACCCAACCGAATGGTCTGAAATTTTAAATATATAATTGTTGTAAAATTATGTCGAACCATTTTAAATTTTATGAAAATCGGATGTATAGTTTAATTACAGGGACAGTCAAAAGCTTTCTATTAAAATATCTAGAAGGGGTGAGTTCGCGATTAGCGTGTAGCTAAAGACCCAGTATAAATATAAAATTGTTATACCAAAAGTTTTTTCATTGATAATGAAAGATAGAAATTTATTTTCTTACCTTTCTGGTAAAGCAGACATACGCTGGTTTACTTCATGTGAAAACGACCTATATATTTTATTTATTGAGTGGATGTGAAAAATATCTTCTTAGAATGATGGAGATGCACTTGTAGAGAAAAAACTATTTAATGCACGACGAATTCTAGGTTACATGGACGAACACACACACACACTAAAAAAAGAATAAAATAAAAGGGTTAAATGTGGGTACTATAGAAGTAATAACATTAAAATCCAGTAGGAGATGCAAGTCTTCCATTGAACAAAGAGTTAACGCACTAAAAAACCGTGCGTCTTGGCCTCACGAAATCGGGCCTAGAAGTGAAGAAGTAATAGGGGCCCACAAGAGTTAAAACAGAGTAAAAAAAAACTTGAAACAATACAGTCTGCTTAATAAGCAAAAAAGTTCTGTTTAAAATCAGTTTATCAGAAAATTTCTGTGGTGCTGCGATCTGTTGACGCCTTTTCGAAACACAAGTCTTTTACACAATCCTTCTTTAGTTTGTGACCTTACGCTACGATAACTCAGGGAAGTGTCGCCATCTTGGAACATATTTCACAACTAAAAGAAACGCGTTGCATGTATCACGAGGAGATTGTCATCGTACAACGTTACGGGTAGTTGTTGACACAGTTCGAGGTCATTTAATAGGTCTAACAACCACGAAATCTCTTGACCTGCATTAGAGGCAGCGATATATTCAGCTTCCGTGGAGGAGAGTGCTGTGCAACTCTGCTTCCTCGATGACCATGCCAATATATTATTTCCTAATTTGAACAAGTTTCCAGTGGTTGATTTCCTGTCTATTCTGTCGTTTCCCCAATCGGCATCGCTATATGCCGTTAGGATTGGAGGTTTTGTTTTATCTATGACGAATTTAAGATCTTTGGTAGTAAGCAGATATCTAATTAATTTCTCGATAGCTTGCCAATCGACTTCCCTTGGGGATTCATTCCTTCTTCCCAGGATGTTAACGACTGATGCTATGTCGGGTCTAGTTAAAGTTGCAATGTATAGAAGCCCTCCTATAGCCTGTCTAAATTTTACGTTATCTCCCATTAGTTTCCCGTTTGGATCTAGATTAAAGTAGTTAGTATTCATGGGTGTATACGTAGGCTTACCATTTAACAAATTGAATTTTTCTGCGATTTGTATTATTTTGTGTTCCTGGTCTAATTCTAGATTACCGTTTGCTTTTTCCTTTATGTTTATGCCTAAATATTGTGTTACTTGACCCAGATTTTTGATTTCGTATTGCTTTGATAATTCAGTGTATATTTCGTGTGTGTCTGTTTTGTCTCCTGCGACTAAGATGTCATCAACATACACTATTATGTATGCGATTTTTCCATCTTGGACTCTTTTGTACAGACATTTGTCTGACGCGCATTCAACGAAATTTAGTTCTTTTAGAGATTTACTTATTTTTTGGTTCCATGCCCTAGCTGCCTGCTTAAGGCCGTAAATCGCTTTGTTTAAACTACAGACTTTATCTTCTTCCCCTTTTGTTATGTATCCCTCTGGCTGATGCATATAGACCTCCTCTTCTAAATCGCCATGTAAGAAAGCAGTTTTGACATCTAGGTGAGTTATTTTAAGATCTTTGTACACCGCTGCGTTTAAGAATGCTCGTAGGGTGGTATGCGCTACAACGGGTGCGTAGGTCTCGTCGAAATCGCTTCCATATTTTTGAGCATATCCCTTAGCGACCAATCTGGCTTTATATCGCTCTATAGACCCGTTCGCTCCCCTTTTTGCCTTAAACGTCCACCTACAACCTATGACGCGTTTTCCCGGGATAGGTTTTATTAATCTCCAAGTATTATTTTGCTTCAGAGAATCTATTTCCTCACTAGTGGCTTTTAGCCATTTATCTTTAGTTTCTGCGTCATTGATATTTTGTAGGTCTGTCCATGACTTTGGCTCCTGAATGTGACACAGGTTTGCGCTTATTCCATAACGGTTAGGTGGTACACCACGATTTTGTCTCTGCGATCTTCTCGGCTCAAGGGATGTGTCGGTCGGGGTGTTATTCTGATCATCGTCGCGCTCTTCTAGATCAATTTCAATATTATCTGCGGGAGTTTGTTCGATGTTTTGATTTTCTTTGGCGGGTATAATTTCCTCATCTTTTATACCTTCTTCGAAGAATTTTACGGTTCTAGATATTATAATTTTATTTTCACCCGTATATATCCTATAGCCCTTGCTTCTGAAATCATATCCCAACATTATTCCCTCGATGGCTTTCTCATCTAATTTATTTCTTTTAGGTTTGTCGACATAGGCAAATGCCTTACATCCGAATGTTTTGATGTTCGAGAGATCGGGTTTTCTTTTATGCCAAAGTTCATAGGGTGTCATGTTATTTTTGTTAGCCTTTGTTGGTAGACGGTTGATGAGGTAGGTGGCGGACATGACAGCTTCCCCCCAGAATTGCTTAGGTAACTTGGCGTCCGACAACATGGTTCTAGCCATTTCCACTATCGTTCTATTCTTTCTTTCTGAAACACCGTTCTGTGGGCTAGAATAGGGAACACTCAATTGACGCTCTATCCCGTTTTCTATCAGGCAGTTTTCAAATTCGTCACTGATATACTCTTTTGCGTTATCGGACCTGATTGCCTTTATCAACTTGCCAAATTTATTTTTTGTTAGCGCTATGTATTCTTTCAGTTTGATAACGGCTTCCGACTTATGCGCGATTAAGTATGTTATTGTGTACCTGCTATAATCATCCGTGAATGTTATAAAGTACCTTTTCCCTCCTATCGTTTCAGTATTCATGGGGCCACATATATCGGAATGTGCGAGGGTACCGATGTCTTTGCTTCTGTTTGTGGCTACTTTAGGGTAGGGCAGAGCGGAAAGTTTCCCTTCAATGCACTTGGTGCATCGCGTGTCATGTTTACATTTGTTAATTGTTATCCCATTGGCTAATTCATGATTAACAAGGTATTTAATATCATCAAAATTTTTGTGTCCGAGTCTTCGGTGCCACAATGAAATACAATTTGTATTGTTACAGAAAGTTTGAGTACTTATAGTATAGCCGTAATCATCTTCAGGGTTTAATACGTAGAGATTATCATTTAATTTAGCTGTCAAGATTATATTATCATCTTTGACAAATAAACATGCATTTTTCTCGAAAATTACCTTTATATTATTTTCAGTGGCTTTCTTAACTGACAATAAATTGCCCTTTAGTTCTGGACAGTATAAGACGTTTCTTAGTGTAATGTAGTGGTTTTTGTCTGTTTTTATTTTTACGTCCCCCATACCTTCCGAATTAAGCCTTTTTCCATTAGCGATTGTTATATTTCCAAAATTCCCGGCTGTGAATGTAGCAAAATTTGTTTTTTCTGATGCAACGTGCCTGGTGCAACCCGAGTCAATGATATATGTGTTTGGATCTGTTGTTTGTGTTTGGTTAATTTTTACTGACTCAATTTCAAAATTGTTTTCCACTGGGAAGAGAGGAATGATCGATTGGTTGACCTCATCCTCTATATTTGATTTGCTGTTAAAGCAAAAATTCGAGGAGTCTGTTTTACTACCATTGTGTTGATTTTTGGGGTTTACCGAATTGGCTTTAAAGTTGGCATGGTTGTTAAATTTATTACTGTTATAATTTTCACTTCTTTGGTAATTGTTTTTCTGTTTGTTTTTCAATTTGTAACATTCTGAACGAGCGTGCCCATCTCGTTGACAGAAGCTGCAATATTTTTTGTTTCCTTTATTTATTATTTTATATGCTGTGTCCCTTGGTCGTGTGCTGGTGTTTTTGTATTCGATTCGATGAGAGTACTCGTCGATGAGTTTGTTTTTCACAAACTCGAGGTCTAGATCCTTTTCGTCTCTAGCCTCCATGCTCGTTATAAGAGGAGCATATGACTGAGGCAAGCTGCAAAGCATAAGAGCCACGATGTGCGAATCATTTATGAGCTCTCCAATGGCAGCGAGTTTGTCGCGGATAGTTAAAATATTGTTGATATGTAGATTTAAGTCTCCGCCCTCATTGAGCCTTTGCGAATATAGTTTCCTCAAAAGGAATAATTTGGATGATAAATTCGCCCTTTGGTGAACACTTTTTAATCTTTCCCAAATTTCTTTGGGAGATGTCAAATGTCTTATGTGCACGATTTGTGTATTTTCAATGCACAAACAAATTATGGCTTTCGCCTTAGCCGCGTTTTTAGTATATGTATCATCGGGTGTGGCGGGTGGAGATTCTGTTATATATTTGAATAAGTCGTCTTTAATTAACAGATTTTCTAATTTGAAACACCAATGATTGTAATTATTATCATTTAGTTTCTCCACTGCCGTAATTTCTTTTGTGGCAGACATAGCGTGTTATTCAAGTTTTATAAATTCTTTGATAACAAATATATTTACTATAAGAAGTTTGTGGCTTTCTTAAAATAATTTCTTAGAATATATTCATAAATATAAATAAAATGATCAGTTATTCACAATAATCAATCAATATTTGTTCACAATAATACTCTTTTTGCGATATTATATATATCATTATTTATTCATGCACATTTATTTTTATTTTCACGTATATATTTCAATATTTCATATCTCATATGTGCATCTTGTTCATCATTTTATCACAATCAGATAAACAAATTTTTATTACTGGGGTTTTTTTTTTTTTTTTTTTTTTTATTTATTTACTTTCCCCTTCAACTCATCTCTCATAATCTATTAAAATATCTAGAAGGGGTGAGTTCGCGATTAGCGTGTAGCTAAAGACCCAGTATAAATATAAAATTGTTATACCAAAAGTTTTTTCATTGATAATGAAAGATAGAAATTTATTTTCTTACCTTTCTGGTAAAGCAGACATACGCTGGTTTACTTCATGTGAAAACGACCTATATATTTTATTTATTGAGTGGATGTGAAAAATATCTTCTTAGAATGATGGAGATGCACTTGTAGAGAAAAAACTATTTAATGCACGACGAATTCTAGGTTACATGGACGAACACACACACACACTAAAAAAAGAATAAAATAAAAGGGTTAAATGTGGGTACTATAGAAGTAATAACATTAAAATCCAGTAGGAGATGCAAGTCTTCCATTGAACAAAGAGTTAACGCACTAAAAAACCGTGCGTCTTGGCCTCACGAAATCGGGCCTAGAAGTGAAGAAGTAATAGGGGCCCACAAGAGTTAAAACAGAGTAAAAAAAAACTTGAAACAATACAGTCTGCTTAATAAGCAAAAAAGTTCTGTTTAAAATCAGTTTATCAGAAAATTTCTGTGGTGCTGCGATCTGTTGACGCCTTTTCGAAACACAAGTCTTTTACACAATCCTTCTTTAGTTTGTGACCTTACGCTACGATAACTCAGGGAAGTGTCGCCATCTTGGAACATATTTCACAACTAAAAGAAACGCGTTGCATGTATCACGAGGAGATTGTCATTTCACAAGCGAAGTGATGTTTGACATAAAATTACTTACACTGTGACGTTTTCCAACACTTTCCGTTACATTACGGCCAATGAGAAAAAATTATTGCAAGTGCATTTTAATGATGTTACAGCCAGCCTTCCGAATGGTCTGAAATTTGAAATATATAATTGTTGCAAAATTTTGTCGAGCTATTTGAAATTTTATGAAAATCGGATGTATTCTTTAATTACAGGGACAGTCGAAAGTTTTCCGTTACATTACGGGGAATGGGAAAAAATATTGCAAATGCATTTTAATGATGTTACAGACTATGCACTTATGAAGTTAAAAAATATAACCATTCAGTACAGTATGTGGTGCAAAAAAATTTATAAAACTAGTTATAGTACGAACGCACCTCATTTGCCACGTTTGACGAAGCAATTTCCAACTGGTTAATTTTTAGTTACATTTGCGTTTGAAAATATAGAACCCTTCAACACTTATTTTAGGAATATTTAAGGCTATTATCACGGTCCCGGGCAACGCCAGGTGTGTGCGCTAGTTGTAAATAAAATCGTCTAAAGCCTTTGCTTGCTAATGTGAAACTTCAATTTTGATTTGGTTCTCCTTATCATTCCCCAAAATCCGTATTTAGGAAGTTTAAAAGAAAACTGCATACACTAAAGTCAGACTCAGAATAAATTAATGTCAAATTAGTATAATCAGCGTACTACAGCTTTTTTTAGCCCCCGGTATGCTATTTCTTTCTTCCAGCTTATTTTGTGTCGTCTCCAAAAAATAACGTTACGTTGTATAAGCCAGACGTAAAACAAAGCAGATGTATCATTGCACGATTAAATACTCTATAGCAATTTTTTTAACTTCTAAGCATCGTACAATTTCAATTTTTATACCGTCGCATTGGGAAAAAAGGTACTTTTTAATGCAATTTGTTTGAAAAATGTATCTCCATTTATTTTTGAAATATTAATTTTTTTTGTAGTTTTTAGAGCCATTTGTTTAATTTTGGCAACTCAAGTACTCCATTTCTGTAGAAAGTAAAGGAAAACTAGTTGAAAAATAGCAATTATATATTTTTGTTGCCATTTTCTCATAACAACTGGAAGAAAACGTAATTAAAATACGTGCTATTTTGAAAAAATATAAACACGAATGATTTCTGTTAAAATACGGAGCTATTATAAACTATATTTAATTTTAAGTAGCTATATTAATGTTTACAAACAAATGAAGGCTTATGAATCATGAGACAGCCGACATTTTTTTTGTCGAGTTTCTGGAATGACGATATCTCTTTTTTTGGATTTGTGTATTATTCAGTGATAGTGACGTCCTATGCGTACTTTACCGTATAGATGTTGTTTAATACTGAATCGTAAATGAGGAATTCTTCAGCGTATTCGGTTGACGTCATTTTATATAAAATAAAATCGCGTATTTTAAGTCTTAAAACTGAATTACAGTAGAGTCCCGATTATCCGAGTCCCGTTTAACCGAGTTGCCACTTTAACCGAGTTATTTTATTCCGATGGACTGATGGCTTCTATTATTATGAAACAGCCATTACAAATGAAGTGTTAGGTGAAGATGAAAGAGCAGTCGTAAATAGTTAGAACTCTGATTTTCTGGTCAGAATGGGAAAAATTTCTGTAGAAAGTAAAGGAAAAATAGTTGGAGAATAGTAATTATATCTTTTAATGGGCATTTTCTCATAACTACTGAAAAAAAAAAAAGTAATTAAAATACGTGCTATTTTGAAAAAATATAAATGAATGATTTCTGATAAAACATGGAGCTATTATAAACTATGTTTAATTTAATTATCTATATTGCAAACAAATGAAGGCGTATGAATCACTAGATAGTCGATTTTTTTATCGAGTTTCTTGAGTGACATCTGTTTTTTTGTGGGGGGGGGGGGGATTTGTGTATTACTCAGCGATAATGACGTCATATGAATACTTTACTGTAGATGTTGTTTAAGACCGGATTGTAAAAGAGGAATTCTTCAGAGGATGCGAATGACGTCATTTTATATATATAAAAAAGCGTGTGTTATAAGTCTTAAAAATGAAATATGTTTTGTATTATCTATGTTTTTGCATATATATATATATATTTTTTGATCGGGGGCGGCACTAAATTCTGAAAAAGCAGAATTCCTGTTTTCTAGTTTTTTGTTTTATTTTCGTGCAGTTTGAAGTAATTAATGTAATCTCGTGTGTCTTTTTCGCAGTTTTTTTAATTACTCATAAATCGTTACTTGTTCCCTGAATTTTTAATTGTAAATAGTGTAATTTAAAACTTTTGTTTACTAACTACTTGTTTTGGTTCTACTCATCTTTACCCACTGAGCTCCATATATAACAGGAGATCTATTTACTTATTTCCCGACATGATTTCCAGCGCAGGAGGATACAGTGACCATAATTTTAGTTCGAATTCATGGCAAAAAATGCTGTTTATCGCATTCCCTTGCATGATTAGAAAATCATTTGTTAATTTGATAAGTATAGCTTAATTAGAGAAGCATAAATTATGATAATAGTAAATGCGAACACTGTTATCTAACAATAACAACACGGAATATTTTTTAAATTTACATTGCATGCTTTATTTGTCTTGCAAGCTTCTGACCGCAGACTCAGAACTCCTGTTATATATGGAGCGCAGTATCTTTACCAAACCTCCATCTTTAGGATGGGCATCCTTACAATATTCCTTATAATATTATGAATGCGAAAGTGTATGTGAATGTTCGAATGAAGTCAACGTCAAAACGAATGAATTAATGCCTTTGTATCTTTGCATATGTTAATTGATTGTAACCCAGAAATGAACATATTGGCTGTCTTTTATTTATTTTATTCAAATATTTTTCGTAATAATTCAAAATTTCATTATTTTTCATACAGAATCAATTGACCATTTTCCTATAAAATTTAACCTTCTTCTTCTTTTTTTTTTTTTTTTTCGTTGCCAAAAAAGATAAGTTGCCTAGAATAATAATTTTTCCTCAATAATTTTCAACAGATAATGCGCATGTTTGTCAACAAACTGTCTTATTGCGTAGCAACACAAAATATAGGGCGCTGGGCTCGAAAGGGTACATATTTTTATTAGCTTTTCAGGGGACAGTTATTTATTTAAGGTCCTTTTCAAGATGATTATGAAAAAAATTGCTTTTAAGCCTCAAATACGATTATTCTTAGTTTATTATTACTAATACTTATAATCTTATTAGTCTCCCTAATGAAATAAATATATGTCTTTTAGTAGCTCATAATAATACTAATTATAGTATATAATATACAATTTAAAGTTTTATTTTATATAAATTTAGACAAAACATACAATTATGCATTTTATACTACTAGGTTGAACAAAAAGTTCTGGGAAATTTGTGAAAGTTGCGTTATTATGCGCAAATTAACAACAAAAGCAATTAGGACTATTCTTCAAAGTAGAGGCCATCATAGTCCATGACTTTCTGCCATCGTTCTGCCAGATTCTGGATTTTTCTGGGAGCACGAAGTTTGTCGACCATCATCCTCATTAATCTTATCGACGGCTTTCAGAATCGTTATTAGACCTTTTCTCCAACACACGCAAATCATACTGTGCAATAAGCATTTTTGAGCCGAAATTCCTGAACTCTTATAGATATACCACTAGTATTCCTTTATACGATACAAATTCTGGTAACTATTAGATTTAAAATTTCCCAGAACTTTTTGCTCAACCTAATATTACAAATATTATGCATATTCCCATATTTAGTACATTTACATTTTATTAAATAAATATAAAAATTTTTAAGCGTAATTTTGTTAGTATTTGTCCAGTTCATTTTGCAATATTTTAAACTGATTTTACCAACAAATTTTAGAAAACGAAAATTCAGGCATAAATGGGCTAAGCATGCTATCAAGATGAATCATTTGAATAACTTTATTAGCCAAAAGATCACATTGGATACTTTGAAATGCTAATGTTTTCTTGTACATTTCTCAGCATTCGTAGTTTCAAAGTAGCGAATGTGTCGTATTGGATAGTTTGGCTTGTAAAAATTTTGTACTTTTCCCAAATTCGTTGTGTCATGGTAGTGAATGTGCCATATTCGATAGTTTGGCTTGTAAAAATTTTGGTATTTACATATTTAATATAAAACACCGGAATTTGCTTTAATTATTTTACTAACAAATATGCAGGCAGTTAATAAAGAAAAAGTTTATTTTTAGACGTTGTGTAAGTTTTATAAAATATAAGGAAAGAAAGAAACAACCCTCAAACAAAAACGCGGGCAAGCACGAGAAGTTTCTTAGCCCTATTTCTGAATAGTAAGCAATGCCTTATCTAATCGGTGAAACCGATAGGTTACTTCCTACCACTATTTTTGAATGGTAATCGTCGATTTATTTAATTCCCTTTAAAATAAGTTGGAATCTTTTGCCTTTAAAATTTTTTTGGATGTATGACATAATTCATTATAGGGCCTTTCAGTACGATAATTTCAAATGTCATCCAGGACATAGCGAATGATTAAAGGATAACAGCACTTTTTAAAAAACTTTTTTACATAATTAAAAATTATTTGACTTTGGTTTGCTTGTCTGCTGTCTCACCATTTTCTAACTCTTGTAACTATAGTCGGATTGCTATGGAATTTCTACATAGTTTTGTCATTTACAGGGTACATTTTTTGTTGAAAATAGAGTGTATAGAATTTGTAGGTCGTCTGCAGGGACTCTTAAAATGATCACTTACATTACGCTCAATGGGAAACAAATGCTTTAATGTATTTTAACTATGTTACTCTCTTTCAAACATAATGAAATTGATATGCTATTATGGAGTGCACTAACACATGTTTTCTGTAGTATATTGTAACTTTGTTAACTATTGTAACAATTTGACTTTGTTTGAAATAGTGTAACTGCTGGAATGATATATACATGCTAAAATATATCCATAACTTTAATACATTGCAACACGGGTAATGAGGTTGATTAATATTAATTTTATATGAGGAAATTAATTTTTATGATTCTTACTATTCGTACAGTGTTAGCACCAAATGACTCTAGGTAAGCGGTATAATTAACAATTCCCTTCAGGGAAATCCAAAGAAAATTTAATACATTAAATATTAAAATCATAATTAATCAATGCGCTGTGTTATTTTTTTCGGAGATCGTTTACCTTCTAAGTCTGTAATTTCTTTTATATAATAATTTTTTTAGTAAATCATATAGATAAATAGATTATTTATTTTACATTCCCACATCTATAAGAGAAAAATATTAATTAAGAATTAAAATAAAGAAAAGATTACTCATATTCAATCTTGATTACATTTTATTATAGGAGAAAATTTACAATAAAAAAAGTTATTTACATATTGTGGGTTATATATTTTAATAGTAATGCTGATGCACATCTTTATATATATATTTACCTACTTCAATTAATCAATCTATTTAATTAATTTTATAACACGTGAATATCACCATAGTCCGTTACTTTCATAGGTAATGCTTATTACTGGTAAAAACAATGGAATAAAATCATAATGGACTACCTGATCCACTGCCCCCGGCAGCATGTAGAATTCTCGTTGCTCCGTGAATATCCCACACGTAGGCACAAAAGGTCTCCAAAAAAATGTTGACACAAAATATTAATCCTTAATCGGCCATCACATGTATTTTTAAGCCAATGTTGGGGTAACTTATTTTTTTATATATATATTTTATATGTTATTCATGGTACAGCAATCTGCTAAAATCCAACCGCAGCATCTTATTTTTTTGCTGCCATCAGCATTGGGATAAAATTTGCAAGTGAAGTCTGTCTCTTACTTACACTGAAAAAAACAAAAAAACGGACATTGTCCTGTTTACATTATTTATGCAAACATAAAATTATACCATATAGCTAGAAAATTTGCATACAGAGTTGCCACCCATCTTTACAGGCGAATATCATTGGTCGACTCTGAATTTATGTGGCGCAACCTTATAGGTTGAGTTTTTGCTGTACCCAGTTATATTTATTTTTACTTTATTCCGTGTGTGTGGTCCTTCTGGTCAAAGGTCAACTGTAAATTTCGTTGTTATGCCCTCATGATGTCCTACACAACTATAAATCGTAATTTCGATGACTTTTGTAGATTTATTAGTATCGTAAATTTTATCTGTACGATACTTTACCAAGACATGCACTTAACCTAGTTCAGGTTCTATTATAGTCATACGAATGCTTCTTTTTATATGCTGCCTCGTATATAATAACATCATAGTTTATAGATAAAAGTTAAAGTTTGTTGGAAAGACATATTCTTTCCATCATCTCCGCCTCCAATATGGAAAAAAAAAGAAATTTAGTGCAACGTGTTTCTTTTTTTTTTTGCTTGACCCTGCTCCTTCAGCTGGAATATAAAGTCTCATGTCATTGTCCAGCACTTTGTGTGCATCCTGTCCTATGTTGTATATATAGAGTCATTGACACTCACTGAGTATCATAGTGGTTTGGATGGCTTGAAGATGTGCATAGCAAGTCCTTTTATACGCCAACAGTTCTGGTGTACGGATCACATCGTCGAGGCATAACTGTCGTAGTAGATTGCACTGTATTTATTAATTATTCCATTGTTTGCAATTTAGCACTCAACAATTTAATGTTAAATTAGCCAATTGTATATCAAAGCAACCAATTTTGGAATAAGTAAGATAATAAAAGCCAAATTTCTACCATACGATATGTAAATATGAATAGGCAAACAGTTACACATTAAACTAACATTACACATAAAAGACAATTCATTGTATTTCATATATAATAATAAAATACTCAGAGAGACAAAATTTGTATACAATAATTACATTATGAACTCGTGAACATACGATATAAATTTTTTATATCATCCAAATCTACTGGTTCTTTAATTTATTGTTTCGCTGATAGAATGTATGTGTTTTTATTATTATTATTATTATTATTATTATTATTATTATTTATTTATTTTTTATTTATTTATTTATTTTAAATAAGTGGTGTATATTTACATATACATCGCTTCTGAATCGCTAACTGCCACTAAAACAAACATGCTCGTATTTGATTATCTGACTTAACAAATGATATTTGATTCAAAGAAAGAGATGAATCAGGTTTCTCCTAAGCGCAAATCCGATGCATTTCAAGAGCAGGAAGAGACATTTCATTCCTCTCTCGGCTATGGAGAAAACTGGTTGTAAGATCGACTTATCGATAAAGAAAAAAAAACTCGTTACAGTCCTAATCACTTTGTCTCCCCCATGAAAATTTATGGACTGTGCTGCAAAAGCGCGGGACCGACTGAGGGGTCAACTGATTACATGAATTTTCCCACAGTATCTAGTCGCCACCGTAATAGCGTTGCCGGTTTGGGAGCGCAAAGAAAAAAAAAACTGAAATCGAGCCATATTTGACTCAACACTAGGAATCTGCGAGAATGTCTAGGCCTGAATGTATATTTTCATAACTGCAACATTCATTAATAATCTTTTTTTTTTTTTTTTTTTTTTTTTTAGAAAACATCATCAGCAAGACAAGTATCCTGCCTAATTCGCATAAAATCTAAAAGACGCAGATCTGCTGGCTCTAGTCGAGGTATGAAACAACAATTTGAAGGTAAGAAAGTAGTCTTGACGAGTACCTCGTAAGCACGACTAACATTATAAAAATTTATATGTAACTCTCGCTAAATAATCCAATATCACTCAATGATTGAATGTTTTTATAATTTATGTTTTAATGTTGTTGTGGAGAATAAAATATAAGTAATATTTTAGGTATGTTTTTTTTTTTTTTTTGAAAGATTGGCCAATCTATGCGCTCCTATTAATATTATTATTTATCATAAGCAATACCTAAACATCTCATTATTTTATATGTTTTGTATATGTATTATGTATTGAGAGTCACATTGTATTATACACAGGTACTAGTATTTTTACGATTATGGGTTATATGTTAATCACAAATGTATTATTTATTTATTTATTTATTTGCATAATTTAACAGTGTTAAACTAAACTGTGTTATGCCTACAGGAGGTATATTATTAACCCTTATGTTTTAATTCCCACTAGCCTGTGAAAACCTACCTACGAAGTAAGTAGAGTCTGAACAAAAATAACTCGGTGCGAACAAAAAAACGAGGGGTCGGGGGGGGGGGGGGGGTAAACGGAACCAACAAAAAAAAAATGAGAATCTAATCTACAAAATTCCTAATTATTACATTTTATTCTTTTTGTTACATCCATAACAAAATATACTTAAATGACTACCCTTGTACTTAATTTTATCTTACTTTAATTAGCGGTGGAGACAGAATGCTACGGAAAAACTGGATGCCGTGCCTATTAATAATAAATATCCAAACTCTATAACGAAGATCGGTGCACCACCCTGTTGCCAGCAACAAGAAAATCAACATTACAAGAGTAGGAATTCTCATAAACAGGTACGATTTATTTTGTACTAAATTACCAGAAACCAAAGGTATAAAATTTTAATTGAGAAATCCCATTTAATTTATGTAATTAAAGGCTAAAAAGATATTTGTTTATTTTTATTTTACAGAAAAGAAACAAGAAAGGTTTAGGTAATATAGCCTAATTTATTTAAACATTGATATATTCCTCGTTAGTTACCTGATTATTTTTAAAAGCAATACATCATTTATTTATTGCCATATTTTATTTATTTATTGTTACGTGAAAAAAAATTTATTTTTTTTTATTTTGAAAAAGGTAACTGTTTACTTAATTCGAATTAGAATAAAAGGAGTGTTGTCCAAGCCCTGAATAATTTTCAGATTGGCAATCAAAACGGAAACCTCTTAAAAAAAATTTTTTTTTGTTAATTAATGAACATGAGAAAGAAAATATAATTTATTATCTTCGTGTAAAATCCAGTGTAATGTAATTTAAATGACAATATTTATATAATTAATATTTTATATGACCTTACAATTCAATTAATAGACTGAGTAACAGTAATACTTTTTAATTTATTTAACTTAATTTTTTTATTATTATTAAATTTACTGCATGACTTCAATTATTTGAGAGTAAAATAGTGATAAGTTCACCCTGTTAAATAAGAAAAAAGAATAATTTTTATAATATGTACACTGTTGTACTAAAGAAAAAAAAATTTTTATGTATAGCAAATTTCATAATAATAACTAACAATGCATATTCCCTGCCTCAACTGTAATTTATGTCAGCCCTATTGGCAGAAACATGCTATAAGAACCAGCCGCTAAATCCCAACGTATTAATAAATATTAAAATTAAACTAATTTATTTTTACTATTAATAAGAAAGTAAGAAAAAAAATTATAATATTTTGTAATAAAAATGCTTGAAAATTAGGATACTCATAATATGTTATACTTTGCAGTTGACTCTCTGAGGAATGATACGACAAGGAAAATAAATAAATAAATAAACCAAGTGAAGCAGAACTTCAGGACGTCTCATTCCAGCCTGCCTCTGATTGAAGACAAGTAAGCAAAATTTCATTTATTGCATGCCATAGAATTGTACCAATGTTTTTTTTTTTTTACTGATCAAAACCTTATGTGCACAAAATTGTTCCTTCGTAACTGGCCATTCCAAAGCAAACTAACTCTCTGGCGCGCAGGTCGGAGGGTGCGGGGGGGAACTAATCTCTCTCTTCTGCCTAAAAAGATGGACAGAGGAGAAAAATTCCGCTTTTAGCACCACGAGATGGCGCTCCTCCTCAAAACATTGACCATCATCGTAAACAAAAGCCACAGCTCCCAAACTTTACGCTGCGCGTTGGGGGAGAAAAAAAAAATTGGTTTAAAAGAACCGGCTGTTCTACACGATGTATTTTATTTTATTTTATATATATACAGGTATATAGCACACCTACACTTAAATTTCCCATATAATGTGTATATAATGTCCTCTCTGAGAATTTATCCATGTGTAGTATAACCCACAAATTTCACTTGAAAAAAAAATATCTATATACAACACAAATGTACATGAAACATTTCATTGATAAATTAACGAATATTCTTGAATAATAAAAAAGGTATGTATAACGATAAATGAAATAACGCATATTACTTTCATAAATACAGTAATATATGAAAAAATATATATATATGTCCAACGACTTTTATGTACGTTGATTACCTTCCTGCTCCGACCCGTTATGAATTTGGCATGCTCTAGACTCGACTTTCGTTGTTGAGAATAATTGAGAAATATGTCTTTTAATCGGATCTTTGAGCGGGTTTTGGAGCTCTGTTAAAAGGTAATTATTATTCCGAAACCTTCTTACGACTTCGAAAGGACCTCTCCATTTAGGCTGAAATACTCCCGGTGTACCCACACATTTTAGGTAACACTCTTGCCCGATTTTTAAAAATTTTACTTTCTGCATTTCGTCGTTATTAATATACTCGGCTAACATTCGTTCTTGATTATGTAGCGCAAATTTTTTTATTTCTTCCAAATGTTGTACCTATTTTGCACATATGTTGCTGTAATAATATCTTGTGTGTGGATGGAAAATGGGTTTCTAATATCTCTCCCAAAGAATAAGAGACATGGCGGGACACCTGTTGCGCGGTGAGGGGAAGAATTATAAAGTAATTTAAAATAGTCCAGCCTAGTATCCCACTCTAATGTAGTTTTACTCATAGCTGTTATCGAGTTTTTTAATATCTTATTCGTAACTTCAGAAATTCCATTCGTTTCTGGGTGAGTGACGCTGCTAAATTTTAATTGTATATTTAAGGAATCCATGTATTCTTTGAACACTTGAGAGTGAAAATATTTGCCGTTGTCTAAAGTTACGGATTTGCATAAACCATAACGGCTAAAGTATCCGTTCAGTACGTTCAAAAGTGTCTGGGTTTCATAGTTGCGAATAGGAACAGCTTCTAAGAATCTTGACGTCAAGTCCACAATAATAAAAATGTACTTATGTTTTTTCAAAGACATAGGGAGTAACCCTATTAGATCGATATGAATTGCTGAACCGACCTCTTGGTCCTTTACTATTTTTTGTGTAGGCACCTTGATTGTTTGGTGCTGTTTGGTAGTATTGCATGGTATACATTTATTACAATGATTCTTTATATCACGGTACATTCCGTGCCAATAAAATATACTCTTTATAATATCATAAGTTTTTTTAAAACCGAAATGAGGTTTATGTGCATCTTTTATTATTTCCATTTTAAGTGACTCTGGAGCGATAAGTAATTCTTTGCCATCAGATCCAGGTTTTAAAATTAATATATCTTTATGGTTTAGAACAAACTTTCGAGTAATTTTATTCTGTTTGTTGTTTTTAATTTTACCGATAATTTTCTCTAATTTATCATCTTGTAATTGCTGCTCTTTGATATTTTCATCAACCAAATCTTTATTAACGACAAATAGTGAATTTTGTAGTTCGTTTCTAGCTGTTAAATTATTTAAATTACGAGTGGAATAATCTGCTGGATTGGCAACACCCGGAATAAATTCTATTTCATAGCTAAACGGTGCGAGATTGTCGATCCATCTAGCTACAATATCAGGCTGTTTCTCTAAATTTAAATAATATGTTAGGGCTTTGGAATCCGTGCGTATAATGAATTTCCTACCTGTTAAAATGTATTTAAAATACATTACTGCCTCGTGTATGGCGAGTAATTCTAATTTAAAACTAGGGTAATTCTTCTCAGGATTTCTTAATTTTCTTCCAAAAAATTCAATTGGTTGGAGAACGCCACCATACTCTTGTCCCAATATGCCCGAAATTGTGGTTTTAGCCGCATCCGTGATTAGAATAAAATCTTTCGAAAAATCAGGGATTTTTAAAGTAGGATTCTGTATAATAGCAGCCTGAATTTCTTTGAATGCATTTTCTTCTACTTCCGACCATTTAAATTTTACTTTATCTTTAGTGAGATTAATTAAAGGGTCTACTATTTTAGAATAGTCTTTAATAAGTGATCTAAAATAATTGGAGAGACCAAGGAGTGATTTGACTCCTTTCTTATTTTTAGGTCTAGCTAAATTTTGAATTTTGTCAATATTTCTTTTTGAAGGTGAAATTCCTTCCTTATTAAGGGTGAATCCTAAAAATTCGATCTCTTCCATGTAGAGTTGCATTTTAGTTGGTTCAATTGTAATATTGTTTTCAATGAATATGTTCAGTACATTGTCTAATAGTTCTATCATTTCCTGTAATGAGTTTGTTGCCAGTAATATATCATCGACGAAGTATGTCACTTGACTTTTATCAAAGTGTCCTAATAATATATCCATTAATTCTGCGAAGTAAGCCGTACTGAGACGTGTGCCGAAAGGTAGTCTTAAATAAGAAAATTTTCCATGTTCTGTAATAATAGCAAGTTTGTCTGTATCTTCTTCTCTTAAAACGATTTGATAGAAGGCCGAGTGTAAATCTAGAACAGTGTAGTACTTTTTGCCGCCTATTGTCTGCAAAATCCGTTTTATGTCAGGTATCGGATAGGCATAGTTTTGCAAAATCTCGTTAAGCAAACGAAAATCAGCAGCGATGCGATACTTAACTTCTTCTACGTTTTCGCCTTTCTGTGTAACTTTTTTTTTACAAAAATAACTGGAAACGCGTAATCAGAGTGACATTTCTTTATTATATTAGCTCTCAAAAGCTTATCAATTTCTGACTTGGCATACTCCTTTACACTATGTGCCGTTTTATATGGTTTTGTTTGTATGGGATAATTGTGAATTAAATTAAATCTGGGTACAACTAAAGATGTTTTTCCAAGAGTGTAATAATTTTTGGAGAATGCATAAGCATTCTTTAGTAATAATTCTTGTAATTTTGCTTGTGTATCAGTATCCAGATGTTGTAAATTAAAATCCTCTGGACTGAGTTCCGCCTTTCTGCGTTCACGAATTTCCTCTAAAGAAATGTTGTTAACTTGTACTATTGGATCTAATTCTTGACTGCTATTGTCATTTTCTGACGTTATCTCAAAATGCTTGGAAATTCTTCCGATATTCATTCCCGCTACTAAATTTAATTTCTGCTGCGAGTCGTTCCTGATAATTATGTTAATTTTATTATCTTTGCCAATTTCATGAATTGATGTGTCATAATGTATGTTAATGTTATGTTTAATTGGTTCTAACATTATAGTGTCATTAATAATAAATTGATTTGGGCATATTAATTCAGTAATTACTCTCTCACCTGGACATATCTCTGAGTTTTGAGATATCTTAGCTGAAATAATATTTTTACGTGATATTTTTCTTTTTTTGTTTTTATTTCTTTGTTTTTTTATGTTAATTTCCTGTGGTTCATGATTGTCATTTGTACTAATGGGAGATGGAGTTAAATTGTTTATCTGCCCCTGAGATGTGTCTCTGAGAAAATTCAGTGTAATGTTTTTATTTTTTAATTTCATGGTTTTATCCTCAAAATCCAAAATAATTTTGTTTGTTTTGAGAAAATCAAAACCGAGTAGCATATTATAATCACGGCCAAAATCTGAATTTGTGATATAAAATGCACCTGACACGAATACATTTTCCAATTTGAAGGTTAATTTGATACATTGTTTGAAAGCAATTGTCGAATTAGTGAGTGTTTGAATTTTTACCTGATTACATAAATTTTTATATTTAACTTCTGCATTCTTTAGCTGCTCAAATAAGGAGGGTGAGGCCAGGCTGACCGCAGCCCCACAATCTGCCAAGGCGGTGATTTTAATACCCTTTATTTCAAAACTAATAATTGGAAGGCTTTCTATATTATTACTTTTCACGCTAGCAATCAATTTGTAAGAATTGTGTGACCCGTCCATGAGAGACTTACGCGGGTACCTTTTATTTGAATCTGTAAGTCCCTCAATTAATTTCCCTGTTTGTCCTTAGGTTTCTGTTCATAATCTTTATTTTGTTTATATTTGTTTTTGTGAGAACTGTTTTTATCCTCTTCTGAATTTCTATTATTTCTATGGTAGTTTCTCTGATAATTTCCACTTGTATATCCTCCATACCCATTACCCTGGTTATATGAATTGTAATGGTCCTGATTATAACCGTAGTTGTAATTAGGTAAATTGGGGTAGGGTGGGGGCATAAAGTTTAGGTGGGGAGGGGTGGGGAGTAATACATGTAGTTAGGAGGTGCATAATGCATAGGGTTCGGATGGAAATTTTGATGCATATATTTAGAATTTTGTGGGAAATTTCCCTGATACTGGTAACTGTTATCTCTTCCGCATTTCCTATCTGAATTCTGCTCGTTATGAGGGGTTGTTTTGTTTCTCTCAGCGGCATTACTTTTATTTTGGTCTTTGTCACCTTGGAACCAGCAATTTTGATTGGAATGCGTTTTAGAATTGCAATGATCGCAATATTTAGTTACATTATTTGCATTCGAATTCATATGTACTTTAATGTTGTTTAATTCACTAGTCAATATTTTAATTTTCTCCGCACTTTCCATATTCATTTTTACTAATTCCTTCACTAATTCAGGGTCCTTATTAGCAGCGATATTATTGAGATCTTTAACATCGACATGTGCAAAAGCTCTCTCTAATTTTAATGCCATCTCACATGCAGTGTTAAAATCCTTCGGAGAATCCTTACGAATTTCTAAGCTAAAATCGCTTCTAATTGCATCCAGAAATCTAGACAACTTTACCATTTGCGTAAATTTGGAGTCATTATCATCCCCAATATCCTGTCCACTTTTTTTTATATATAAGTCCGCTGCTGCTTTAAATTCTAATATAAAGTCCGCCATATTTTGATCCGGTTTCTGCTTAAGGGAAAAAAATTTTGTTTGTGCCTCACTAAAACTACATTTTATCTCGAATAATTCTTTTAATTTCTTTTTGAAATTGTCTAAATTACTCTCCGAAAATAATTTTTCATCCCTCATTAATTTTTCTTTAGCGGGACCAACGATTCTTGCCTTTAGAATCGTTAATTTAGAAATCGGGCTTAATTCGGTTTGACTGATTAAATTATCAAATTGTAATAAAAAGGAATTTATGTTAGATTCTCTTTTTCCATCATAATTAGGTAGTAAGCCGATTACACTCTCGGCAGTTATTTTGTCAGTGGCCATGATATATGTGTTTTTCTGGGGTGTATTGTTAATCGTAATAGTAGTTTTCTTATTACAATTTTTATTATTTATATTCTTGTTACTACTTTTATTATTATTTGAATCTACACTACTTTCTTTCTTTGTATTTGCCAGTTCTTTTAATTGTTTCCTAGTTGTAACTCCACTTACCCTTGTATTATCTCTATGACTTTTACGTTTACAATTATTACTCATTAAATAAGAATATAATGTAAACTAAGTAATATTTTTTTTTTTATCAAGAGCGACACAATATACCATCCAAAATAACGCCTAGTTATTAGTATCAATTTTATACATGTAAATAAAATTTTAAAACATAGTAATACACATCAACACTGCGAAATAGTGAAAAGGGTTTAAAAAAAAAATGTACAGTATTATAAAATAGCAAACTGTTAATTTCGCTTAACTGCATTAAATTTGCAAATTTTATACACAGTGATTTAATAATTATGACCAAAATTATTTATTTATCAAGTACTGTGATTGTATTTATCATATTAATTTACTCATTTGTTTCCATCAAACATATAATTACTATTATTATTGAAGTTTACAATGTACATAAGATATTTTCATTACTCAGTGAAAACACAAAGAAATTTTGTTTTTCAATTTCTGTTGTAAGTTATATGTACATATATATATAATAATTTTATATAATGAGCACAATAATATTTTCTCTTGTAGTATAGTAATTTCCGTTTGCCGATTCATATGTACTACTAAAACCGACTATGGTGATACACGTAAAAAAAAGGAAAAAGAATTTTTTTTTATTAATAACCTATGGTTCGGTCTCCTAAAATTAAATTAATTAAATTAATATAATTAGGAAAAGGCTAAGGCACCATTACAACTAGCTCACTCCCCTATGCTGGAATGATATATACATGCTAAAATATATCCATAACTTTAATACATTGCAACACGGGTAATGAGGTTGATTAATATTAATTTTATATGAGGAAATTAATTTTTATGATTCTTACTATTCGTACAGTGTTAGCACCAAATGACTCTAGGTAAGCGGTATAATTAACAATTCCCTTCAGGGAAATCCAAAGAAAATTTAATACATTAAATATTAAAATTATAATTAATCAATGCGCTGTGTTATTTTTTTCGGAGATCGTTTACCTTCTAAGTCTGTAATTTCTTTTATATAATAATTTTTTTAGTAAATCATATAGATAAATAGATTATTTATTTTACATTCCCACATCTATAAGAGAAAAATATTTATTAAGAATTAAAATAAAGAAAAGATTACTCATATTCAATCTTGATTACATTTTATTATAGGAGAAAATTTACAATAAAAAAAGTTATTTGCATATTGTGGGTTATATATTTTAATAGTAATGCTGATGCACATCTTTATATATATATTTACCTATTTCAATTAATCAATCTATTTAATTAATTTTATAACACGTGAATATCACCATAGTTCGTTACTTTCATAGGTAATGCTTATTACTGGTAAAAACAATGGAATAAAATCATAATGGACTACCTGATCCACTGCCCCCGGCAGCATGTAGAATTCTCGTTGCTCCGTGAATATCCCACACGTAGGCACAAAAGGTCTCCAAAAAAATGTTGACACAAAATATTAATCCTTAATCGGCCATCACATGTATTTTTAAGCCAATGTTGGGGTAACTTATTTTTTTATATATATATTTTATATGTTATTCATGGTACAGCAATCTGCTAAAATCCAACCGCAGCATCTTATTTTTTTGCTGCCATCAGCATTGGGATAAAATTTGCAAGTGAAGTCTGTCTCTTACTTACACTGAAAAAAACAAAAAAACGGACATTGTCCTGTTTACATTATTTATGCAAACATAAAATTATACCATATAGCTAGAAAATTTGCATACAGAGTTGCCACCCATCTTTACAGGCGAATATCATTGGTCGACTCTGAATTTATGTGGCGCAACCTTATAGGTTGAGTTTTTGCTGTACCCAGTTATATTTATTTTTACTTTATTCCGTGTGTGTGGTCCTTCTGGTCAAAGGTCAGCTGTAAATTTCGTTGTTATGCCCTCATGATGTCCTACACAACTATAAATCGTAATTTCGATGACTTTTGTAGATTTATTAGTATCGTAAATTTTATCTGTACGATACTTTACCAAGACATGCACTTAACCTAGTTCAGGTTCTATTATAGTCATACGAATGCTTCTTTTTATATGCTGCCTCGTATATAATAACATCATAGTTTATAGATAAAAGTTAAAGTTTGTTGGAAAGACATATTCTTTCCATCAGTAACATTATTAAACCATTTTCTTCCAGTAAACAATTGTGTAATCGAATTCTTTTGAGAGACTCTGTAAATAAATTATAAATGATTTGCACATCACATCCTACATAAAAAATGTTTTAATGCACTTTATAAATGCATGTCAATTAATAGGGTTGAAATAGTGATTGAAATAGTGATTGAAATAGTGTAACATTAAAATACACCACGAACGTATTTTCCCACTAAGCGCAATATAACGGGATTATTTTGAGTTAAGTTCCCCTGTGATGAACTAAAAATGCTACACGCTTCATTTTCAATACGAAACATGCTATAATAAACGTATATTAATTGCATGGCTATCTGAATACACTGATAAAAGTTGGAGCACGGTAAGATGGCAGGCAAACAAACTGAAGTTATAAACATTTTTAAACTATGTTGGAAAGTGTTTTAAAATTAGTATTATCTCTTAATTGTCCTGCTGGTTCGGGAGAACTTTTGCAGTTATATAAAAGAGCTTATCATGAATTATGACTTCCAAATACCCTTTGAAGTATTTGTTCCAACTCGTTTTATGGAGATTAAATAAAGCAAGATTACTATTCAGAAATAGTGGTAGACATTGGCCCAACAGCTTCATTGATTAAATAAAGTAAAGGTTACTGTTCAAAAATGAAGAAAAAAGGACCCCGTTGTTGTCCACCCCTCTGTTTTTGGGTTATTCCTTTGTTTTCTTATATTTTATAAAATTTAAATAATGTTTAAAAATAAGTTTTTATTTATCAATTTACTGTATATTCGTTTTGTAAGTTATTGAAGAAATTAAGTAATTTTATATTGAATATGTAAATACCAAATTTTATACAATCCAAACTATCGATTGTGGCACTAATTTGAAACAATGAGCATTAGACAAATACAAATAAATAATTCATACTAACGAATGTTATTTATTTTTTATTTTTTGCTAGTAAGATCAAAGTGACAGCATACTTAAATGGGATATAAAACAGCACATTTCCTATTTCTGCCTGGAGCTGATTTTGAATCCACAATAATAACAATTTTTTGCCTTCCCTAAAAAAGGCTATTTTTATAAACGACAGTTTGACACAGTAAATTTGAGAAAAAAGTGCATATAGGATACTTTGAAACAGTCATTATCTAAGTTTCTAACCAAGCTAGAGACGTGGTGATTTTTCCTAGTACGTATACAACACACAGTACACAGTACAACAAAATAGCACCAAATATGAAAAATGCATTTTTTCATATTGGATAGTTTGACATGGTACCGACGATATATGGAAAGTAAAACGGATATGCTTTGATGTTGAAATAAAATGGGTTTGAGTTATAGTATCAATTCTTATCATTTAAAAAAATATATTGTCAATACCGGACGGTTTATCGCTTGTACACGGTTAACATAAAGATTTAATTTTTAATTTAAAATTGAAATAAGTTAAACTAGTATGTTGTGGCCATCACAAAACTTTCTTCTATATAAATCACGTCAATTAAATCATTTAAATAGTACAAGAAATTACATCAATTTAGCACCAATTCATATCAAAGTATATCTGAATTTGAAGTTTGATGAAAATTCGTGCATTAGTTCTTGAGATAGAGCTATAGCTAAAATTCTGAAAAAGTTAGCATAGCAGCGCCACCTGTTGAGCGATTTACATCAAAACATAAGCAGCACTAATTTATATCAAGGTATATCTGAATCTGAAGTTTGATGAAAATTCGTACATTGGTTATTGAGATAGAGTTATATTGGAAATTCTGAAAAAATGCAGCATAACAGCGTCACCTGTTGAGCGATATGCACCAAAATATAAACAGCGATAATTCATATCAAGGTATAACTGTATCTAAAGTTTGTTGAAAATCCAAGCATTAGTTCTTGAGATAGAGCTGCGGAAATCGCAAAAAATGCAGCATAGAAGCGCCATCTGTTAAGAGATTTCCCCCAAAATGTATAAAACGCAATTCATGTCAAGGACTAACTGAATCTGAAGTTTGACGAAAATCCGTGCATTATTTCTTGAAATAGATCTATTGCGAAAATCGTGTAAATCCTGCTCAATGCACCATAGCAGTGCCACCTGCTGGGGGATTTGTGGCAAAAACTAATCAGCACCAATTTATATTAGGAAATACTTGAATATAAATTTTTATTAAATTCCGTGCATTAGTTCTTGAGATAGAGCACCCACAAAATTTGTGTCACATACAGACAGACTCACAGACTCACAGACAGACATTTTGTAAAAACATGTTTTTCGGAATCTCTGACCCTTAAAACGTGTAAATCCGTCGAAAACCGGAAGTCCAAGATTTTTACGAATCCAATACTTTCTTCTTGTAAAGATAGAAGAATGTAAAAAGAAAGGTTAAAAGAAAATGGATAGTAAATGTCAATTATATGCACAGCAGGATTATCCATATCGTAAATGACGTCATGATTTGCGAATAATAATTTTTTTCATTCTTCGACTGCCTGAAGAGAAAACGAATTTTGACGAGTATTAATTCTTAAAGCCGTCCAGTTCAGAAAATATGAATAAAAATTACTTTATTTTTTAAAAGAAATTTGCATTTTCAGTCATAAAACCTAAACGTTTAACATGATTGCGTAATATAATATTCCCTCTGCCAAAGTCTAAATTAAGGATCGCAAACTCGAAGTATATGGAAGACATGTTTATAAATCGTGCTTTGGCAACTGGATTTTAATTCCACATTTCTTTTAGCTTTAAAAGAGTAAACATTTATTGTCACTTTTAAAAAGTTTTTTTAAATAATAGGATTTTGAAATGTCTTATAAGATACAGTGCATAGATACAGTGCATGCATACATAAATTTCACAAATATACCACTTAAAATGCAGTTTTGTAGTAGAATTCTCCCACAATTGTTTTTTCGTTTTACGAA
Source organism: Maratus speciosus (assembly GCA_963932465.1). Lineage (NCBI taxonomy): Eukaryota > Metazoa > Arthropoda > Arachnida > Araneae > Salticidae > Maratus > Maratus speciosus. The sequence goes on from OZ010795.1 coordinate 390,042,494, forward strand.
GAGAGATCTGTTGATTTTCACGATTTTACTTAGCCCTCTTTTTTTTTGATTGGTTGCCGTTTCATTTTCGCGTTTATTTATATTGTCTAGCGCAAAATTTCTCTTTATTTTGACTGAGTTACGTCAAAGCCCCTATAAATAACAAGCACCGTATCCTATAAAATGTGATGCAGGGTGGATTAATTATACATGTTTTAGATTATCGCGAGTGAAATGTTTTGCTTAGTGACGCCACGGGTAACGGCTAGTAAGAATATAAATACACTAACTTCAGATCAGAAAAAAATAACATCAGATTAGACTTTAAAATATCGATATTAGGAGATTCTACTCCTTTTTGAGTTAAATAAGAATACATTTTCACTTTTTTATTATTTAACAAGAACTCCTACTGCTTGAACTACGCAGCATGTGTCTTACACCACCTCTATAACTTCTGTGGGTTGCACGAAACAAGTTATCTTATTGGCATTAGCAATGATATTTTTGAAAGTTCAAACACCTGAAGTCGGGTCGCGTGGCGTTACCTACAGCAAAACCCAATTCTCCAAGAGCTTTACGTATCAACTTTCAGCTACATGCTCTGAATACGGTTTTTACTCTGAATTTACAGTTTTGTTCATGATATTAGTTTTTAGGGTTCTGTACTTAAACAGTATAAACGGAACCTTTACACTGTAAAATAAAGATGTAATTCTACAGACGTAAAGATACAGAAATCTGTATGCTTACTAAAATTTTATCTGTACACTACAAAAAAAGATGTAAATCTACAAAACTAGTTTTTGTAAAGCTGCAGAAATCTGTAGCTTTACAAAAGAATCTATTAAAATTACAGCAATCGTACTAAAATTTGATTTGTACCCCGGGTTACAGTTACATAAAAAGTTCTAGGCATCCCAGTTTCCTAAAAATTTTTTTAGTAAACTTACAGACTTATTAATTTACAGTGCAAACGTGTATTTGTTAGGTGGATTTTTCTTATTGCCGTTACATAAAAAATTATAGGCATCCCAGTTTCCTAGAGTAACTTTACAGATTTTTTTTTTTTTTTTTTTTATAGTATATAAGATCACTCCTGTGTCCGTCTGTCAGAGCCATCTTACTCGTAAACTATGGAACGTGGAAAGTTCAAATTAGCTGAAGTAATAAAGGCTATTGACTCACATATTTATAGACTTATTAACCATTCACAAATATATTTAAGAAAAATGTAGAGGGGCTAATTAAGTTACTTGAAAAAAATCTTTTATTTTGTATGTCGTGTGAAAGCTTTCGTAATGTCGATCTCAAAAGTAAATATCTTTTAATTTTAGATATTATATTTTGTGAGATATTGTCAAAAATGTAATGTAAAATTATGCCCCCCCCCCCCCCCCCTCTTCCTCTATTTCCGAGTCTACTGAAAATAAAATTATGAAAACGAGTAGTAGAAGTTAATTTAAAACTTGCAGGAAAACTATAGCAATTACCCTAGGTCACATGAGAAAATCGCATTTTCTCGTTACACACAAATTTCGATTTTGGGGCGCTCAGCGAAAGAGTTGAGTAACGCTGGAGTTACCAATCGTCGCAGAAGTATAAAAGGATTATTGATAAGGATTTTCGAAAAAAAATTGTCGGTAATTAGCTGAGATATTAACCCTTAAAGACACGGTCGATTTGGATACAAAAAGACACGGGCGGCGAACTCTATGCGCCACCGTCTTTTAAAGCCAAGATGACAACTTTTAATGCTATATTTATGTAACTAGCCGCGCTTGGCGACCAGTTTGGTCTCCGTTAAACATATGCTAAGCATTGTATGAAGTTACTTTTATACATAATTTAATTTACTTGCTCAATCCTTCGCCAAATTTGAAAATTCTGGTACAAAAATCCAGAACTCGGAATTTTTATGTTAGCCGGGCGCAGGTGATAAATTGCCAAACATTGTTCCCGTCGTATTTTTTCGTATTTCATTTAAAATATAGTACTTTCACTCATTTTATTGAAAATGCATAACTTTAAAACTGAAATATTTAATATTTATGACTCTCAATTATTGCATTAAAAAAAAAAAGAAAAAAAAAAAGAAAAGTAATAAATAATACAATAAACCATGACATTTAATTTCAACATCAAAGCTTTGTTTTAATTTACCACGCTAAATATTGTTTATGACAGTCGCATGAAATGGACTATTTTAATACTGATGACATGATATTTACAATATTTGGCGAAGGGACAATATTTGGCGATTTATCATCTGCTTCCGGCTAATATTAAATTACCAAATTGGCCGCTTGGCATACAAAAAGTGAAGCGGTCAATCCGGAACTGTGTATGACAGTCTCATGACTTAGGCTTTTATTATATAGATGCAATGCACAGTTACTAATTCACATATTTATTGAACGGAACCCTCTGTGCAAGAGTAATACTCGCACTTGACCGGTTATTTTTTACATTTAGATTATGAAATAGGAGCTAAACCATTTTACGAAAAAAAAAAAAAAAAAACGAAATACTTTCTTTAAATGCTTTGAAAAATAATTTTTATCTATAATAAATTTAACAAACTGATTGATGATTTTAAATCAGAAGATACTTTAATGATGCCTTGTCCAGTTTTTTTACATAATTCGAAACCATTCTTTTCTTTTTTACCTTACTTTTTAATTGTAAATAAAGTCATATAAAACCTTTGCTTGCTAACGTGACACTTGAATCTTGATTTGGTTTCACTATCTTCCCCGAACCTTCGTATTCAACTGGCTTAAAATAAATAATGCCGTAGTCAGTTTACAAATAATCAGTCACTTTCCCACTTATCTGGAGAAATATATGCAGAAGTTTTATTGTTTTTTTTTCTTTTAGAGTTTTCGTTTTCAAGTAAGCAGAATAGTAGGAGAATGAAGCGGTTGTTCTTAGAAAGCTTTTTAAAATGTTTGTTTTCTTGGTGAGAAATTATCTCCTTTATTTTAATGCTGATGAAGAGGAATATTCAAAACTTTCCAAAGTGTTTTTATAGTGGTTAAACAAGTATTGCATATCTCGATTCAGAGAGAGAGAAAACTGAAAGTAGTCGGTATTGATGTTCCAAAACTTTCTTCTATCTCATACATGTTAATACAGTAGAGCGCCGATTATCCGAAGAAGTCGGGGACTGACCTTAGTTCGGATAAGCAAAAGTTCGGATAAATGGACAAATAATTTAAGGGATGTTTCTGACTATACTAAAACCTTTACAGGTTATCTAAGCTTAAGACTGGAAGCACCAGTCAGTGTGTAAGCACCAGTGGGCTAGCATGTTTATTTTTTTTTGTCTTTTTATTTATTTATTTATTTTACATTTTTATCATTAATTTTTTTATTATCTTTTTGTCATTTTCTGAACCCCAGAGATTATAATTTAAGCGAAAAAGCTTTTGAATTTCGCTTGCTTCAACGAATAGATTCTTTTCAGTCCTGCCATATCTCTAATTCTTCTTAAATACGTTAGTTGAATAATATCAGCGTGCTTTTGACTTTCGAGCCATTACATAGCTCTTTCCAAATATTCAAGGGCTCCTTTATGTGATGGACTTGGGTTATTTTCAGATCATTCGTTTTAATTTTCTTCAATTTCTTTTTCATCATGAATCTCATCCACAATCTTATCATCATTTAAAATCTGGTATCCAGGATCATGTACTTCAACTATTTAACCACTCGTTAATTTCATTTTCTTCATAGCTTAGGATTCTTCCCATCCCCTTTATTGTTTTACATTCCTAATTTTCTGATCCACTATCAGCTTTTCTTTATTTAAAATTTTATTCCAAGCCAATGAACAATTGGAAGTTAGGTTAAAAAAAAATTTTTTTTGAGAAATGGGCTGTTCGGATAAGTGGAAGTCCGGTTAATTGGAGTTCCGATAATCGGCGTTCTACTGTACTTGAAAATCTGCTATCACAGTGCGAAAATTAAATGACAATCTATGCCCATCATGAGGATTCTAAAGATATGAAATTCCGTGCATTAATTCTTGAGATATGACTATTACTAAAATCGTGTGCATCCTGAAAAATGCAACCTAATCAGCAATAACTTCTGTCAGCGTCCAACTGAATCTGATGTTTGATAAAAATCCGTGCATGCTTTTGAGATAGAGCTATTGCGGAAATCGTGAAAAATTCTGCATAGCAGCGCCACTTTTTAGGCGATTTACACCAAAAGCTAATCAGCACCAATTTATATCAGGGACTAACTGAATCTGAAGTCTGATGAAAATTCGTGCTTTAGTTCTTGAGATACAGCGAGATCAGAAATCGTGAAAACTACAGCATAGCAATGCCATCTGTTGGGAGATTTACAGCAAAAACTAATCATCATCAATTTATATTAGGATCTAAAGTTTTGTTAAATTCCTTGCGTTCGTTTTTGCGATAGAGCACCCACAAAATTTGTGTCACATACATACAGACAGACTCACAGATAGATATTTTCTAAAAATAGCCAAATCTTGTTCAGGACCTTCTAAAATTTGTAAAAACGTCGAAAATCGGAATTCAGATATTTTCACAAATCGAATACTTTCTTTTTGTAAAGATAGAAAAAGGTAAAAAAAATTGAAAGGCATTCAGTTAAGGGAAAGTAACCCACATAGCATTTTTAGTTTGCAGAAGTCTTGCTTCGAAAATGTGCAAAGTTGCAATAAGCTCAGCATGACAGGTCTGAAAGTTCATAACAAGACTGCAGCAAGATAACGCAAACGCCAAAGTCACCACACTTTGAGCTTGCAGCTAACTTGTCGTGCAAGTTAAATTCATGCTGTATCAAATTTTTTGCAAATTAACGGCAAACAAGTAATTAAAAATACTGCAAAGTAGTAATATTTTCATGCCACATTAACTGTTTACAACTGTTACACTATAAGTTTAACCTCTTTGAAGGGATCCAGAGACCTTATCGAGTCTATTGATGCATACGCACCGTTAAGGTACATGCATCGTTTTTACCACCATAAACAAGATTGGGTGATTTTTCTACTTTTCATTTCGAGCCTTTTTTGGTATTTGATAAGTAGAGCGTTTAAAAAAAGCGGAACAAACCAAATAAAATTTCTACAATTTCTGCGTGTGTGCTGATTGTATATTCTCTCAACACAGGGATTTTTTGCTTTCGTCACTTTCGTGAATAAAAGAGTCTTGCCATCAGTTACTCAACAAACTACTCATGCAAGTGGATGATGGTATACCTTGCGGGAGATTTGCTGCGAATTTCTCAATTCAAATTTGTCACGACAAGATAATATCTGAAAAAAATCAAACTTGCTGCTAATGTTCATGCTATCTGGGAAAGACGTGGATAAATTATTTATTTTCATTTAAAATACTTTAAATTATAGTTTATGTCAGGGTAGAGGTCTGCACGGGCCGGAATTTCCAAGCCCGGACCCGGACCGGCCCGTTTACATTTTTACCGTTCTCGGCCCGGTCCGGCCCGTACAAAAATCAGTGAAAACAGGCCCGGTCCAGCCCGACTAAATTTCTACAAAAAATTCCGTTTTTTCTCTACATACAATTAAGATTCTTTTAATGAATACTACATGCATATTTATGGGAACATTTTACAGTATATTTTAAATTACTATGTGTTCGCAAAATAGAAAACACACAATAGTAAACATTAACGATTACTTACAGTGTTTTAGTCAACGTCTCTACAGACGTTTCGAAATTTAAATAAGGGTTCATTAAAAGATTATTGTAGTTTAGAATAAAGGGTTAAAAAAACATGATAACTTTTGAAGCTTATAATAAAAGGTAGATTTGTAAAAATATTTCTGTCATTTTTAAGGCTTTTCTCAAATCCAAAGGAGCTACATTTTGATACATTTATAAATTCATTTCTTTTCGGAAACGCACGAGATTGGCAGGCATTCTTATTCAGAAACCATGTAAATGCCATTTTTTTCTTTGATAAAAGTAATATATCTTTCAGAAAATACAGCCAAAGTTAGCGTTTTGAATCGAATTTTCGGAAGCGATAGCACAGGAAAGGAGAAAAACGTACAGTCACGTGACAAGTCTCTGTTATCTCTGTACGTAATTTATGAAAAATGGAAACGCTATTCGATCCCAAATGCCTTCAATACACAGGCCTGTCAATTTTATGCCTTTATATTTAAAAATGAGTCAGAAAATGTGTCTGAGAGTTTCGCATTGTTGAGCAGTAAATATGAGAACCACCTTAAGGTACATTTCCAAAGATACTATTAACAGAAGTTCATTATCGCTATTAATACTTTTACAAAACATAATGCCTGTCCTAGAGGTCTGCACGGGCCCGAGGCCCGTACCCGGACCGGCCCGCGGGCCGGGCCGGCGGAATGGAGGATAATTTTTAAACGGGCCGGGCCGGCAGAATTAGGATAATTTTTTCAACGGGCCGGGACGGGCCGGCAAAAAAATTGAACGGGCCTGAAGGGCCGGACCCGGCCGATAAAAAAAATTAATCGGGCCTATCGGCCCGATATAAGAATTTGAGAGGAGCAGATAAAATACGAGGTCATTTCCAATGAATATGACTTTTTCGAGACGTATAAATGTGCGTTACGAGCCGATGCGAGTTTAACAACATCAATACAGAAATGTAACATGTCCGTCGTAGAGATCGGCATCGTACAGTTACATGATGCCTGATCCCGGGTTTAATTTTTTTCGGCAGACTTGTGCCGGGACGGAACTGGTCTTAATCGTTCTCAGGATGTGTAGGACAGGCATTATGTTTTGTAAAAGTATTAACAGCGATAATGAACTTCTGTTAACAGTATCTTTGGAAATGTACCTTAAGGTGGTTTTCATATTTACTGCTCAACAATGCGAAACTCTCAGACACATTTTCTGACTCATTTTTAACTATAAAGGCTTAAAAATGACAGGCTGAGTATTGAAGGTAATTGGGATGAAATAGCGTTTCCATTTTTCATAAATTACGTACAGAGATAACAGAGACTCTTGTCACGTGACTGTACGTTTTCTCCTTTCCTGTGCTATCGCTTCCGGAAATTCGATTCAAAACGCTAACTTTGGCAGTATTTTCTGAAAGATATATTACTTTTATCTAAAAAAAAAACGGCATTTACATGTTTTCTGAATAAGAATACCTGCCAATCTCATGCGTTTCCGAAAAGAAATGAATTCATAAATGTATCAAAATGTAGCTCCTTTGGATTTGAGAAAAGCCTTAAAAATGACAGAAATATTTTCACAAATCTACCTTTTATTATAAGCTTCAAAAGTTATCATGTTTTTTAACCCTTTATTCTAAACTACAATAATCTTTTAATGAACCCTTATTTAAATTTTGAAACGTCTGTAGAGACGTTGACTAAAACACTGTAAGTAATCGTTAACGTTTACTATTGTGTGTTTTCTATTTTGCGAACACATAGTAATTTAAAATATACTGTAAAATGTTCCCATAAATATGCATGTAGTATTCATTAAAAGAATCTTAATTGTATGTCGAGAAAAAACGGAATTTTTTGTAGACATTTAGTAGGGCCGGGCCGGGCCTGTTTTCACTGAATTTTGTACGGGCCGGGCCGGACCGAAAACGGTAAAAATGTAAACGGGCCGGGCCGGGCTCGGGCCGAACTTTCAATTTTTACACCGGGCCGGGCCGGACCAAAATAGCTTTCCTTCGGGCCGGGCCGGGCCCGGGCCTGGAAATTCCGGCCCGTGCAGACCTCTAGCCTGTCCTACACATCCTGAGAACGATTAAGACCAGTTCCGTCCCTGCACAAGTCTGCCGAAAAATTTAAACCCGGGATCAAGCATCATGTAACTGTACGATGCCGATCTCTACGATGGACATGTTACATTTCTGTATTGATGTTGTTAAACTCGCATCGGCTCGTAACGCACATTTATACTTCTCGAAAAAGTCATATTCATTGGAAATGGCCTCGTATTTTATCTGCTACTCTCAAATTCTTATATCGGGCCGATAGGCCCGATTAATTTTTTTTATCGGCCCGGTCCGGCCCGTTTATTTTGCCTGTCGGCCCGGCCCGGCACGTTGAAAAAATTGTCCTAATTCTGCCGGTCCGGCCCGTTTGAAAATTCTCCTCCATTCCGCCGGCCCGGCCCGCGGGCCGGGCCAGGTACGGGCCTCGGGCCAAACCCGGGCCCGTGCAGATCTCTATGTCAGGGCACTATTTTATCAGGCATTAAAATCGATAATATCGAAGATAAAGTAATAAATATAGTTAAATTGAAATATTAACCTAATAATTTTCAAATCAACCTGGGACTGAAATTATCATAAATGTTTTGCAAGAGCAAAAGGCTTTTACCAGGGTTACTTCATGACTTCATGTCATCTACTCTATTTATTTTTTTTAATCGGTGAATTGATCTTCACCGTGTCTGTGGTAACACTTTTTAGGTGCGTTCGTAATTATATAAAAACGTAACACCTATAGTCATTGTCTGGTCCGTCCGTCTGTCTGTCCGTCTATCCGCATATAACAGCTCAAAAACTACTCAACCGAATGGTTTGAAATTTAATATGTATTATCGTTTCAGAATTTTGTCGAGACATTGTATGAAAGTCGAATCAAAACTAAAAAAAAATATTAATACAAGTTTTCTTCATTCTGTTAAATCCGGTCATATGTAATTAATTCAGTGATATTCCATGATAGATAATGATTCTAGGTTGCCATGGTGATTATATTCTATTTAAGACGGAGTCTTATTACTGAATTTAATATATATAATCGTAATAAATTTTGCATTCTTGCATCTTTTATAAGAATGCAACAGCTATTGCACAATCTGTGAATATTTATAAAGCTAGTTATAGTACGAACGCATCTCATTTGCCATGTTTGACGTACAATTTCCGACTTTTTTCAGGTTCTTTGTATATCGTTATAAACTGGTTTTACTGTGTATTTTCATCCTTAAATCACCCTCTCTCTAATAAGGGAACCATTTTTGATGAAGCTTGCACCTAGCAATGAGACCTAGTGTATTATCGGCCAAAGTTAGAAAACCAATAAAATTTGTTTGCAAAATTGTATTTATTTATTTTACAGCAACTTTACTTTCTGAAAATGCAATTTTTGAGACCTCTTATCAGACAATTAAAACAGAATTTAAAAAAAAAATACTTTAAAATACAAAATAGTTAATAATAAGAATAAAATATTGATTGATATTGTAATTAATATTGATATTGTTTAAAAGTTTCTCCTAGAACCCACGAATTTCATTTTGAAAAAAAAAATGCTACATAATAATTGCATTTTTGCCCGGGCAGAAATTGCACATTGACACATAGAAAAAAAGTTCGACCGAGTCCCGCCCCGGCTGGCCCATACAAAATAATTATTGGCCCGCGGCCCGGTATAAAATCAAAAAGTTAGGCCCGAGAACCTGTACAGAGTTCGGCCCGAGAAGGACTCTTTTTTACAGAGCCTGAGTCTTGGCTATTTGAAATCCAAGCCCACCCGAGCCAGAAAAATTTGTTACCATCAGAGCCAGACCTGGGCCCGATGTCAAATGTACGCAGCAGAAAATTGTTTGTAACATTTTGAAATTGGTTCAAGGTTAATTGTCTCATTTAAATCTCTTCTTATAGAATTTAATAACGTTCCCGGATTTTCAGGTTCCTGAAAATATGTTTAAACAACAAAAAATCAATAATCATGCGTCAAGCATAAATAGTTGAAATAGTTGAATTCATTGAAATAGTTTCCAACACGTTCAGAATAATGTAACAAAACTTCACCATTTAATAAGTTGAAATAAGATTTCTAACTGAACCATTTGGAAACGCATAACAAAGTTGAAAATCCAATTTCAGGAATACCCATCTACAGTTGGAAAATTGTCCGAATTCTTTGAGCAGCCCTGTAATGATATATAGATATGTATCTATAAACTACATGCATGCAAAAATTTAGTTCAGTTAGAAAATACGAGTACATACCACATTTTCGAATGAAAATCAAATTTCAAAGTAATTGCTTAAGAGGCGCAAAGGCCAACATAGTGAAAAAGATTCCATGCCGGGACTCGAACCCGGGCCATCAGTATAGCGCACTGACGTTCTACCGACTAAACCACATGGAACGATATCCAGCCTGGAAAATTTCTGACTATTATATCTTGATATAATCTGATTATACGCAGCACAAGATGGAGTATTTATCGTGAACCACCGACCTGGGGCGAACACGAATAATTAAATCCAGCATCGATAGAAACTATTAATACATGGAAATTATTCCAGAGAGAAACATTCGCCTTGCATACAATATTTCAAATGAAAATCAAATTTCAAAGTAATTGCTTAAGCGGCGCAAAGGCCAGCATAGTGAAAAAGATTCCATGCCGGGACTCGAACCCGGGCCATCAGTATAGCGCACTGACGTTCTACCGACTAAACCTCATGAAACGATACCCAGCCTGGAAAATTTCTCACTATTATATGTTGGCAAGGCTACAAACGCAACACAAGATGGAATATTTATCGCAAGCCACCGACCTGGGGCGAACACGAAACATAATTAAATCCAGCATCGGTAGAAACTTTCTATGAAATTCATAGACGTTGTTAGGTATCACTATGGTATGTTCGGTATTGAAAATGGAGTGTGTAGCATTTACGGTTCATTTACAGAAATACTTAAAAGAATACCGTTACATTACGGTCTACGGGGGAAAATAGTTTGCTGTGTATTTTAATGATACTATACTATTTTAAGCATGCTGTAGTTTATATGTGTTACTGAGGTGTACTACACGGCACTTACTGTAGAATAGGGTGTACATAGAATTTATCGCTCACTTACAGGGACACACAAAAGAATTTGATTAAAAAATAATTGAACTATTGAAGCCTATGAGCAATAATGTCTGGAAGTGCGTTTTCTGTTTTGACACACGTTTTTAAATTGAACTATTTTTTTTAAATTATTACTTGGTGTGTATAAATTATATAGATCATATATACAGGGCTGCCCAAAAATTTCCGTTTATTCACGGAAATTTTAAACTGCTATTCGTTTAACTGAACTAACTTTTGGTATGTTATGTCGTATATATGTCAAAGACGGGTTAGGGCATCGACCGATAGCAGTGATGCATCCAGAAACAGCAACGCATAGTAACAAGCATTGATCAGCACTTAATGCCGCTGATAGGGCAAAAGTTGTCTAACAAGGAAAAGGATTGTGTCAGCGTTTAGCGGCATGCCATAAAATTAGCCACGTTGCACAATTCCTTTTTTTAAATGTAGCAACAAGTATTTTCACTTAAATGCTGTCCAAAATGCTTTGTCTGGACAGACGACTTCAGCCTACTCATGGTTACGGTCGTATAATGCCTCGACCGCGTCTGTAAAAATCTCAGTCTTTCTTGTATATATTTTACATTCAATCAAGATCTATTAAAATAACTATAAAGAATATGAGTTTGGCCACTTGATATATATGCAAATCTGTTTATAATATACAGGGTTGCACAAAACAAAATCCGATATTTTTCAGACTATTGATGCTAATAGCAGAAATTGGGTTTTCAAATGCGTTATGCGTTATGCAAATTGTTTATTTAGACATCATTTTTCATCTTAATGAACTGGGAAGTTTTGTTACAGTGTATACTGAATGTTTTGGAAAGGGTTACATAATCTATGCTCAACGCATGATTGTTCTTTCTTTTGTTGGATATGTTAAGAAGCTTTTCATATTTCTTGTTGAATGTACCGGGTAAAAGTTTATCAAAAATTTTTTTCTTTAGTACTAAGAAATGAAACTGAGAAACTGGGAATCTTCTATAATCGGGTTCCACGCATTTTAGGTTTGTGTATTTGGATAGAATTCGCTGAATTCTTAATAACAAGAATAGGGAATGTACCTTTTCCTCCCGGTGCAAACCGAAAAGACTATTGTTTTCATATCTCTCAGTAGACTGCCGAATAACGTATCAAAACATTAATATGTTGCAGATAATAATTATGCAGATAGTAGTGCAGGTAAAGTTTTCGTACGGGAAATTCCTGATACTATTCGGATTTTCTGATTGCCGTCGTCTCGTCTCTCAGAGAAATTTTAGAATATGTAATGATGATGACATAACCGCTAAGTAGACCGGACAATTTTTGAATCCGGCGTGTGCCGAAATGTAAAAGAAAATTGCTATGAGTATTAAATCATCATATTTAAGTTGAGTGTTAGTGCATCGATTTGTGGGATGTGTAGTTAAAATAATGGGAATGTCTAAGATTGAATGATTTTGAAAATTGACGTCTCTTGAGAAGTGACACTTTCATTCAACACAATGGGTGTGTAGAAACATTTAAAAACTGTGCGGGTCAAACAAAGTCTTCAGAAAGGATTTATTTTATGCAGAGCGCAGCATGGTATCCATCAATTGAAATCCGGTTGTTGGAGAGAGATTTGTGATGTAACGTTTCCTTGTGCATAAATTTCTAGTAGAATTTTAAGTGAGAAAGACTGTTTGTATGAGGAAGTTCATTTTTCACCAGTAATTGCAAATTATCAACAAATGTACCGCAATTTAAAAGTATTATTTTACCTTACCAAAATCTGCAATAACGATGCAAGTATTTTAAGCAGCCTTTTGAAATGATCCTGATTATTTTTTTTAATTATCAAATCTTACTAAAATTTCCTGACCACTAAATTATAAATTGAATTTTTTAGAGATCTTTAAACACATATATGCTCTCTTTTGCCTCTCTCCAACATGATCATTTCGATCTTTCGGAAAGTATGAATATCTATAGTATAATAGTCCAAGCTATGTGACTGTCATAAACAATCATGGGCTGACCGCTTTGCTTTTCATATATTACAAAGCGGCCATTTTGTAATCAATAGGGCTGGACGATATCAAAAATTTAATATCGCAATATATCAACGAGTTAATATCAATATCGGTGATACATCGCGATAACTACTTTAAAGTGTGAGGGAATAGAAAAATTTCTTATTGCTAAAGACAAATGGTATAGTAGGAATAATTTTATTGCAAATAGCTGTAGGAAGCAAAGAATTAATGTTTTATACCTATTTGCTCATGCAATATTCTTTAAATATATATATATATATATATGATACAAATAAATACTTTAGAAAAAGGAACCAATATTCGTTATCTATTTGCACTTATATCATTGATTACATAGTGGTTTTCTTTAGCTTGTTCTCGATTCTTCCTGTTTTATGTATTATTTATGAATAACTTTTTAACTATTTAATTTTATCGCGTAAACGGAGAATATTATTTTAAAAAAAACTTTACTAGATAAACTAAAAAGTTCTCAATTTTAGGACGTTGATGATTTTAAAATGATTAAAATAAGTGAAAAGCAAAAACTGAAACAGATTTAATGTCATAATTGCATATACTCGAAATGAAAAAGTCTTCAGTGAATGACAGATGCAGCAGAAATTTTATTTTTTAATCTTTTTCTAAGAGTATCAATACATTCTTAATAGTTAAAATATTAAGAAAATTTCTCTGTCTTTATACCTTCATATTTGTTTATCTATGGATGAATAAAACATTAAAATTTTTAAAATATACATATTCAAATCCCATTTGGAAATAGACCTATGCTAAGGAAAGTTCACTTTTTTATAAATATTTTGTAAATAACATCTAGACCCATAACAACATATTTTTCCAGAAAGAAACTAACAAAAAAGAAAAACTTACCATAAAATTCTACTTGATTACGCAAAATACTCTGTTTGATATTTAAATCTGTTTTTTATTTCGAAAGTGCCACTGAATTTAAAAGGAAAAAAAAAAGAAATGTTGCAAATGAAAAAAAAAATAGAAATAAAATAAAGTTATTGGCTAACAAAAACAAATACATAAACAAAACAATCGATATTCTGCATTAGATTTCAAGAAGTTCGAAATCAGAGAGTCTTGGTTAGTTCAAAGAAATCATTGCATTATAAATTTATGAAAATACTCATAACATTTATTTTAAAAGATTAATAAACAAAAATATTTAAAACATTAATAATCATATAATTATTTACAAATGAATATACATCTTATAGATACCCACGCCTTGTCCGGATGGCTTTTTAAAAAGCCGTCATGACAGAAAACTCCCCCCCCCCCCTCATTTTAGCGCGAGAACACATTATTCAAATTCTATTCTTTTAAATCATATAAAAAGGACCTTGAAAGTGACATCAAGTTTGTAGTGCTTAAGTGCAGAGAAAAAAAAAAACAGTTGCAAGCAAACAAAAAAAGAAAAAGAATGAAAATCAAAATCTTCTTTTCCTTACTGTTAAAAAAATAATAATAATCAATATATCCATATCTCCTATGTAAATTCACCGATTTCTTTCAAATTTTCAGCTAGTTGAAATAATAGTAAATTAGGCTGTGTAAGAAATTTTTATTAAAATTTAATTATTTATTAGAAAGTTACAACGCCTTCCGAAACTTCGAATGAAAAGCAGGAGCGCATCTGCAGTTTGTTTTCGTTTATTCACCTCGCTCCGAGAAATCGGAAGTCATATGTTTACACAATCAGATCATTATGTTTTTCAATGCAGAAAGAAACCATGGATAGAGCTTTTATTTGTTTATTTTTTCTTTTTAACTCAAATATCTACTTTAGTTTTATTATTTTTAAGTACTATCTTTTTTCAGTATTGTAAACGTGTTTCTGATATAAATAATTTGCGGGGAAAGAGAGTGTTCAATGTGGATAGATTTTTTTTTTTCTTACATTAAAAAAATTCGCTATTAAAACATCTGCTTTAATATTATCGTTTTTTAGTATTGAAAACGCATTCTTGACGTAAATCACGCACTGTTTTTTGTATTTTGGGAGAGGAGGTGGGGTGGAGGGTGGCGGTAGATATATATATTTTTTTTTAATTAAAATGAAACGAAATTCGGAATCGCCAAGGTCCAATGGGTGCTGGATTTCGAATTTTGTACCGCATATTTATGTATAAAAATTAAAGTACTTGATTTTTCAGAATATTTGTGAGTCTGTGCCGGCCATAGAGCATGGTATATCAATTTTAGTGATCTTGATCTGATCACTTAAGCAATTATAAGCACTAGTGTTGACTCTAAGCTGCTTTAGCAGGGCGCAGCGGCCGGCGGCCCTTTTTAATTCTATTTTACGCCTGGCGGCCCTTTTTATTTCTATTTTGCGCCCAGCGGCCCTTTTTATTTCTATTTTGGCACCCGGCGGCTCTTTCGAAATTCTTCCGATGCGCCCGGCTGCCTTTTTAATACTTCCTATACGCCCCGTGGCAATTCAGTTGATCTCGGAAAAATATCACAAATTCTAGGGACTCTAAACAAACCAGCTCAAAATATTTTTGTAAACAAGGTACAAGTGTGCCCTTTTTGAAAAAAAGTGCCCTTTTATTAGAATAGTATTCCCTTTTTGAGAAAAAGTATCCTTTTTCAGAATATTGTCCCCTATGTGAAAAATTCCCGCCCGGCGGCCTTTTTTTTCTAGAGTCAACACTAAGCACGTAAACCTATAAAATTTTTAATGTAAATTAAAATGAAAGGAAAATGTGGTTAAAGAAAATTCAAACGTTTAAACAATGAAAAAAGAAAATAGATTTTTAAATTATTACTCTGTAGTTTTTTAAGCAAAAATAAAGCTTCAAAATTTCTATTAAAAATGTATTATATAACTATCATTTTTACCAAAAAATAGAGAGAGAAAAGTAAAGTAAGAGAAACTATCAATTCGACGTATACTACAAAAAAGTTCAAACCCGACCCAGTCTTCAAATTAGATTCTTGCATCGTCTCAGGTTACCCGAACCCGACCCGACACGCGGTTCGTGTAGACCAACCATTTTAAAATAATGTCAGGAATATATTTTATGAAAAAAAACTATATAATTGAACATTAATGAGTGTATATGTATTCAATTTTGTACTAAAAAGATAAATTTGATATTACAGAATAATTCTTTTTTATATTGTATTAAAATATGAATTTATTTTCTTCCACTTCGAGTTTGTGATGAAGTGTGCCGGGTGTCGGTCGGGTTGACTTTAAGCAGAGTTTTCGGGTTTGGCTCTGGTAAGACGCGACCCGTGCCGCACTACACCCCGAGTGAGCAGAAAAAAAAGGTCGACCTAGCCTGCATGTCCAGAGCAAAAAGCAAACACGGCTTCAATCTAATGACACGAAGTTAATCCAAACGTTCCAGCCCAGTTTGCAGACATCCAGTATAATGCCATTAAATAATATTACATTTACAGACTTTAAAAATAAGGCCCAGATGTAGTAATATTTTTTATTTTTATTGTTCTTTTTTATCTTTTTGCTCATTTATGGCATTTTTTAAAACACGATTTTTTTTGTCTTATTTAAAATTAAAGAAATTATATAATAAAAAAAAAAATCAGAAATATATTTTCATTGAAAAATTACAACTGGAATTCGTTTAACTAATTTCCACGCCCGTGTGAATATTCATCAATAAAATCAATCAGTAAAGTAAATCTTATAAATAAAGTAAATCAGTAAAATAAAGTAAATCAATTCTTACCTTGAATGTAGTCCATCATATTGTAGAGGATGATTATAGCTAAGATGGCTCCATAAATTAGAAGTAGCTTTTGCAAATACCGGTCGAACGCATATACTGCATACTGCAATTTTTTCATTTATTACTTCACCATTTTCATTACCTGGGCATCCAAAATATTGCCACACGTTACTCTTAGCCTCTTTTTTTTAAATCACTTGATTATAATTCGGGCAATTTACCCGACACCGTACGTTCATCTTACTATAAAATATAAAATCACTGCCGATAACTCGCTCGAGAAGACCACACGAACGAGCATTGAATGAAGCCTATAGACAATAGCAATTATTGACTCAACAATGAACAGATGTTCTAGCTCGTGTCATTGGCCAGGACGTATCAAACTTGATATGTTCTAATATGTCTAGACCAATAGTAGCAGCGAAATTAAATCAACGAAAACATTATTCAGTAAAGAACGGACATATGTATGTTGATATATTAGAATATGAATTATTCTGGGTCTGGGATATCAACGAAAGACTGATTATCACAGGAGGGGAGTTTAGAATAAAGCGGGGCTGCGAATAAATGCATCTATCAGATGAGAGAAAGGATTGAAGAAGTCATTGGCCAGGACGTATCAAAGACTTGATATGTTCTAATATGTCTAAACCAATAGTAGCAGCGAAATTAAAACAACGACGATTAAACCATTATTCAGTAACGAACGAACATATGTATGTTGATATATTAGAATATGAATTAGTCTGGGTCTGGGATATGAACGAAAGACAGATTATCACGGGAGGGAATTTAGAATAATGCGGGGCTGCGAATAAATGCATCTATCGGATGAGAGAAAGGTTTGAAGAAGTTATTGGTTACGCAATATTCGGCGCTTTTTCTTCTTGCGGTTCGAAGTCGTGGTGCGGGAAAAAAATGTTATTGGGATATATAAGTAGAGCCAGATATTAGATATCGCTATTGGGATATATCGTTAGAGTCAGAGCTTACATATTGTTATTGCGATAGTTAAAAAATATCAATATTTGACCGATATATTGATAATTATTCCAGCCCTAGTAATCAAAATTATTTTTTCGAATAAAGCTACATAAAAGTTCCCATGATCGCAAAGAGTTCTCGGTACTTTTAAATTAGCCGGACGCAGATATCGCCAATAGCATTTTTTAACTGTCCAGTAGCATTTTTAACGCTTTCCAACATAGTTGAAAAGTGTTTATGAATTCGGTTTGTCTGTTCGTCTGTCTTTCTGTCCACCCGTGCTCTAACTCACGTAAATATAGTTCGATTGCATAGAATTGATATACGTTACTGGGTATTACTATGGCATGTTCGGTATTGAAAATGAAGTGTATAGCATTTACGGTTCATTTACAGAGGCACTCTAGAGAATTTCGTTACATATAGTTTAGCGAGAAAAATCATTTAAGGTGTATTTTAATGATATTGCACTATTTTAAACATACTGAAATTTATATATATCACTGAGATGTACTATAAGGTTCTTACTGTAGAACTTGGCGAGCACAGAATTTATTATTCTTTTGCAGAAACACAGAAAAGAATTTAGCTACAGAAGAAAATAAATAATAATTGAATTATTGAGGGCTAAGAAGTATTACTGGAAGTGCGCTTTCAGTTGTGATACGCATTTTTAAATTTAATTTTTTTTCAAATACTATGGGGGGGGGGGGGGGGGTCCGCCCCCCTCCCCTGCTCGCTACGCTCACCAACCCCCCGCGTAATCGCTTCGCGATTCCATTCGGTATGACGAAGCAATCTCTATTTTCTAGCCGATTTTTTTCCGTAATTGTTTCGAAATTCTTTATTTTCTATGGATTAAATTTTTAGATTCCACTTGGTAAAAACGCCCTCCTCTCCAACTCCTGACAATTTTATTTACTTATCTCCAAGCACATAATCATTAGAGCTTACAGAGTTTCATAATTATAAGAATTATTAAATATAAAATCATTAAAAAATTATAATTTATCTGAATAATTACAAATTAAATAAATTTATATTAAATAAAATTATAAATTATTAGAAAATTTAAAATTAAAAATATTGTAAATTTAAAAAAATATGTTAAATTTAAAAAGTAACAAATTTATTAAAGTTATTTGGATTTTTTTCCCCTTTTCTTTGTAATGAAGTCGCTAATTTGTAGTTACAGTAAATAATCTTATCATATAAATCTCCTTTCCTCTGAAATTTTCACTTCGCCGCCTTTTCTCTGCCAACATATATGAGTAAAATTATATATATAGTGTTACGAATATTGTAAATAGTTAGTGTTTGTGCTTAAAAATAATGTAAATAGTTAAATTAAGATCTATTCATAAGCTAATATTAGTTTTTGTTGCATTGAGATATCTTAGTTTGTTGATTTTCTGCAAGCAAGTAAACCCTATTGGATTTCAACGGGAATCTACGAAAATTTGGCGAAATACTAGAAATAGTGCCAAGTTGGCGTCCCTTTTGGCGACTAATTTTGGTCGCCAAATTTGGCGATATATCACCAAGTTTGCGATAAAATTGGCGACAAAGTCGCCATCTCTTGGTACCCCCCCTCCCCCCTCTTATAGTGTCAGAAAGCTCTGACCAGTCTGCGTTTCGCGGTATCTACGCAGATTTTCATTGGTTCATTTCCAAATCGTTACTTTTTTTTTTTTAAATCCTACTATTAATTCACACTCTCCCTATATTTATATATCTTGTTCAAATTTTCAATCGTTAATAAAATACTTATTATTCATCCTATCAAGTTGAAATATTTTTTTTTAACTTGTACTGGATGACAATTGATATTAATACAGCTTTTTCAAATATTAATTCATTAATTAAATTTTAATTAATTAATTTTAGTTTTATATGGGAGACAAAATGGCGGCCATTGGTTATTGAACAGCATTTAATGCATCTTCATATCTGTAAGGGGGTTACCAAAGGGGGACCCTGTTCTGTCGCCAAATACCACCAAGTTCGTCGCCAACTTGGCGTTATATCGCCAAATTTGGCGACCAAAATGAGTTGCCAAAAGTGACGCCAACTTGGCGATATCTCTAATATTTCGCTAAATTCCCATAGACTTCCATTGTAAACCTACTTGCTTATAGAAAATCAACAAATTGAGATATTTTAATGCAACAAAAACTAATATTAGCTTAAGGGATTATATTAAATTTTTCTTTGATGACCTAAATAGGACTTGACTTTAAAAACAAAATTTTTATATCACTTGTATATATAGAAGGATTACATAGCGTGTATAAATTCTATACATCATATACATTGCTGCACAAAAGTTCTCAACAGCATCCGTTTATTGGAGAAAATTGCTGAATGAAAATTTTTAAATGTGCTATGCGTTTAACTGAACTAACTTTTCGCATGCTACCGGGTGTCCTAAAAGGACTGACTGATTTTAAAATTCAATAACTTGCAAACGGGGACAGATATTTAAAAAAATTCTTGCAGGAGGTTTATGCATAAGGTCAAAACTTTTTTTACAGTGATTTTCAATTTTAGTTTAAATTATAAACAATAGAAGGCGCTGTAAGCAATAGGCGCTAAATACAGGCTCGATTTTTTGGCTTTTCTCTTCCTCCATGCGGAAAAAGGAGATTAAAATGTACTGAGTGGGTCCCGAAGTACCAAAAATCGAGCCTGAATTTAGTGTCTATTGATCGCAGCGCCATCTATTGTTTATAATTTGAAAACTAAAATCGAAAATCACTGTAAAAAAACTTTTGACCTCACACATAACCCTACATCAAGAATGTTTTAAATATCTGTCACCGTTTGCAAGTTATTGAATTTTAAAATCAGTCAGTCCTTTTTAGGACACCCGGTATGTAGTATACATACATATCTATAGATCCTATACAGGGCTGCACACAAAAATTGTATATTTTCCCAACTATTCGTGGTAATGGCAGAATATGGGTTTTCAAATGCATTATGCGTTTTCCAAATTGTTCATTTAGGCATCATGTTTCACATTAGTAGTAAACTATGAAGTTTTGTTATAGTATTCTAATAGTGTTGGAAAGTGTTTCATAATCTACGCCGTACACCTGATTTTTCGTTCTTGTTAGCCCCCCGGTACGGTATGCTATTTCTTTCTCCCAACTTATTTTGTGTAGTCTCGAAAAAATAACGTTACCTTACAGAAGACAGCCTTAAAATAAAGCAGTACGATTAAATACTCTATAACAATTTTTTAAACTTCTAAGCATCGCATATTTTCAATTTTTATACCGTCGTATTGGGAAGAAAAAGCACTTTTAAATGCAATTTGTTTGAAAATTGCATCTTCATTTATTTTTGAGATATTAATTTTTTTGTAGTTTTTAGAGCCATTTGCCAACGGAAGCCATATTGGCAACGGAAGAACTCCATTTCTGTAGAAAGTGAGATAAAAATATATATCTTTTTGTTGCCATTTTCCCATTAAAAAAATAAAATAAAATAAAATAAAATAAATTGTAATTTAATAGATTACAACGACCATTTGGAATTTTTTTAATAATCGAATAAATAAAAATCGAAAGCAGTTCCACCGAATGATCCACAGATCGCGACAAATCACCTTCGTAACAAAATTTAACCGAAAAATCTAAATTTCGTCCACCAAATTCCGTCGCATCCTCTTCAACAACAGATCGCAAAGATCAAACTTCAGACGACCAAAACCTTCTCCAAGTCCCGTTTAGAGAAGAAAAACGGTTTACAAATCGAAAGCAGTTCCACCGAATCATCCACAGATTGCGACAAATTACCTATGTTGAGCTCAATTTTTCCCGGTTAGAATCGACCGATTTTAAAACGCCGTGGCTAGTGGATTGGAGCCCCTCCTGACATGGCCTTTTACTATCAATCGATTAAACATTAGATTGTTGCCTTTTTTTGTGTTCGTCTCTTATTCTGTAATCGATTTTCATGGGCTACATACTCAGTTGAAAACCTCGATTTTCATGGCCTACATAATGAGTTGAAGACCTTGATTTTTGCTTTGCAAGACGATTTTCATTTCGGCGTCGCTCTTTGGCTTTGAGTTTTTCCATATCTGATAATTTGAGCGTACCCATTTTATAATTTTTTCAATTTTTTCAATTTTTAACGATTTTATGCGTTTCGATTATCTATTCAAACAATTTTTAACGATTTTATGCCTTTCTATTACCTATTCAAATAAAAATTCTTCTAAAAGTAAAGAACATTGTTGAATTTCGTTAAAAAAAATAAAATGCGAGCATCATTTGGCCCCATCCTCGACCGAAAACAAAAACCATTCACAAATGGTTAAAAATTAATTAAAATACGTGCTATTTTGAAAAAATATAAATGAAGGATTTATGATGAAACAGGGAGCTATTAGAAACCAAATTTAATTTTAGATATCTATATTAATAATACAAACAAGGAAGGGCTGTGAATCTTTAGATAACCGATTTTTTTTTTTTTTTTAATGACGAAATCTCTCTGTCTCTCTCTTTTTTTTTTTTTTTGATTTGTGTATTATTCAGCGATAGTGACGTCCCAAGCCTACTTTACTGTAGATGTTGTTTAACACCGGATCACAAATGATGAATTCTTCAGCGGATGTGGATGACGTCACTTTATGTAAAATAAAATCGCGTGTTATAAGTCTTAAAACTGAACGACAGTAGAGTCCCGATTATCGGAGTTTCCGCTTTCACCGAGTTATTTTCTTCTGATGGACTGATGGCTTCCATTATTATGAAACAGTCATTATTATGAAACAGTCATAAAGTTAGAACTCTGATTTTCGGGTCGAAATGGGGGGGAAAAAATGGCATATATATATATTTTTAAATTATGACCATTTTTTTGGAATGGGGAAAAATGGCCATGGGGGAAAAATGGCTAAAAAAATTATGGCCATTTTTTTTTCTCCCTATTCTGACCAGTAAATCAGAGTTCAAACTTTTTACGGCTGCTCTTTCTTCTTCACCTAACACTTCGTTTATAATGACTGTGTCATAATAATGGAAGCCACCAGTCCATCAGAAAAAAAAGATCCATTCCAAAGGTATAAGTTCGATTAATTCGGATAATCGGGACTCTACTGTATCTATATTTATATACATATATTTTTTTGTCATCGGGGGCGACACTAAATTCTGAAAAAGCAGAATTCCTGTTTTCTAGTTTATTTTTTATGGTTAATTAAAACAATGTTTTTATGTTGAAATTAAATGTCTTGATTTATAGTATTATTTATATTTTTCTTTTCTACTTCTTAAAAAAAAAAAGAAGAAGAAAGATATGAAAGTCATAAATTTTAAATGCTTTAGTTCTAAATTAAAGTTATGCATTTTAAATAAAATGAGTGAAAGGATTATATTTTAAGTGAAATTAATGAAATACTATACAATGCGACGAGAACAATGTTTGACGATTTATCACCCGTGCTCGACTAACATAAAAAATACCGAGTTCTTGATTTCTCTATCCAAATGTTCCGATTAGGTGAAGGATTGCGCAAGTAAATTAAATTATGAATAAAAGTAACATCATACAATGTGTACATACATTTAAGAGAGACCGCCAGGGCGGCTAGTATTATTAACGATGTTCACTCTACACACTTCTAAATACTCTACACTCTAAAATATGATAAATGTTTCTTAATCTATTTCGAAGATTAAGAATTATATATATAATAGCGCTAAGTGTATAACATATCCGGAGGGAACTCATCCGGATCCCGATAATCTTTCGTTAAAATCAGCCATTTTGTTTCAACTTTCAGGGATTTAATGTTTTCAATAAAACTGATTAACATAAGATTAACCTTTTTAGATTGATTATGAAAAACAAAAACAACTTGAGTGATGAGCAACATCGAAATATGTATGTTTTTCCATATATTTTGCGTTGAAAATCGTAGCACCCAGCAAACAACGATGGTAAACAATATGCGTTTCATTACTTTGAGATTCATTAAAATATAGAACATGGGTGCAATAATTTAATAATTTTATTAAACGGGAATATGAAACATACAAAACTAAAAAAAAAATGTTTGTTGCTTTTTGCAATCATTTAACGATTTCGAAAACAATGTTTAATTATGAACGTTTCCGATTAAAATATAGACTATTGAGCTCATTGGCAAATTCTTTTAAAAATGCAAATACATCATTCTAACAGGCTATCTTCTACTATAATATAATCACGTACAAAAATATATGGTACTTCTCCATTATTCCGTCAATGACTTTCGATTAGAAAAAAAGTATCGCCAAACTATATGATTTAACGCCAATAATACCAAATCGTGACGTTGTATATTTGATACGCTGCCACATGATATACGTATTCTATTTTTTTTTAAGGTAGATTTCGTATGAAATACTACCTCAATGTTGAAATTTCTAAAACTTTTTGCAGATCTACACCGATCATGACTCCTAGAACTCAAAACCCCCACAGTAAAAAACTTTATATCTCTCTATCGATCTATCTACCTATCTATCTATATATACTTTTTTATGTACACGATAACTTCCGTAATTCTGTACAAATCTCTTCCAAACTGCACTGTTAAAAATAAAGTGTGATGTTTAACCAAGAAAATGGTGAAAAGTCGCTGAAATTTAGCTGCAACCAAGATATTGGTGATAAGTTTCACCAGTTTATTGGTGCTTTCACAAATACCATTATATTAATGAAATGTTAAACCATGATTCAGGTTTTTTATCAATCCAATTTTCTGGTGAAAGGTTGAACCATAAATGAGGATTTTTTTAATCCAATTTTCTGGTGAAAGGTTGAACCATAAATCAGGGGTTTTTTTAATCCTGTTTTCTGGTGAAAGTTTGAACCGTAATTTATTTTTTTTAACACAATTTTTTGGTAAACGGTTGAACCACAAATCAGGATTGTTTTTAAATCCAATTTTCTGGTGAAAGGTTTAACCATGATTCAGAGTTTTTTTAAATAAAATTTTCGGGTGAAAGGTTAAATCATAATTCAAGATTTTCTCTATTCCAATATTTTCCAAAACGTTTGAACCACGATTCAGGATTTTCTCCCATGCATTCTCTTTATGGGGAAAGGTTGCACCGGATTGTAGCTTTCTCTCCCCCCCCCCCCTCACTTTGGTTTTCAATTTATCATTTTATGGTGTAATAATAAACAAAATTTCAGATTATGCGAGATTATCTTGCAGTAGGAAAGCATATATATTTTTTTTTTGTTGTTTTCATTAAACCGAAAATTATTAAAGTTTTAATTATTGATTCTAGTGTCTTTGAAATATATTTAAAAAACAAAGGTAAACCAGTTTGATCTAATTTCACAAAATAATTGCATTTTTTTTTTCACAAATATTACCATTCTGTCTTTGTACAGTCGTGGAAAAAAATAAGTAAACACCCCCTACTAACTCCTCAACAAATTATCGTAGAAGAAAGTTACTGGTACCGAACGATTGGAAATAATGTCTACTTTTAAATGATGTATATAAAATTTGCTTAGGGGCCATCTACATATTAAAACGAACCATAACTTTGTTTTTTTTTCAATGGCAGTACACAACTCTGACAGCATAAGTGAACTCTAAACCTTTCAATTAGTCTAAAAACAAATTTTTATGCAATTCGTACCATAAGTTTCCGAGAAATTAATTATTTTAAAACGAGCGTACTTTAAAGGCTGTATCCAAATTGAAGTTCGGTACTCGATTGTTAACCGAGAGAACTCCCTTCTGGATCAAGGCACCTTAAGCAGTCAATGAAGCCTGTTAAATTACAGGATAGCATAAGAATTTTCAAAATATTTAGTCATTTCTATCATAGACGGCCCCTTAAACCATCATTTTTCAGTTTTTTAAGCATAATTTGAAAACTACTTGGAAGAAAATGTGAAATTTTTTTATTTCCATAAAGCAGGACTTAATAAATCTGAATCCATCAAAAAAATTGTAGGTTGCAATTCATAATTTTTTTTAATATTAATTTAATAATTCATAATTCGTATCAGAAAATTATAAAAATTGCAAATTCAACGTATTTATGTTTGGGTATATTAGTATTATTGCTACACAAAAAATTAGAACATTAGGATCATAATTTCAGAAGTTATAAATAAGAATATGAAAATGTAATTTAACATTAGAAGCGCTAAATTTTGAATGTTTATAATTTAAAAACTTATCATTCAAATGACTTGAAATTTGGTGTCTAGGCATAGTTTGAACCAAAGATGTGAAATATCGCGTTAAAATTGGGTATTGCCATTGTAAAATAAATAAATAAAATAAAATAAAGTTTGGATTCGTTTTAACATTTAGGTGACCCTCTAAGCAAATTTTATATACGTCATTTAAAAGTAGGCTTTATTTCCAATCGTTCGTTTGGTACCAGTAACTTTTGTCTACAATAATTTGTTGAGGAGTTAGTAGGGGGTGTATACTTTTTTTTCCCACGACTGTACATTTTGGAATATTTCTCTGCACTTGGTTACACTTACAGTCTATTTAGTATTTGCTTATTCACAAAGAAAATATTAAATATATATATATATATAATTTTCTTAGATTTAAGTACAATCCCTGTTTTTATTATTATTTTAATTTAAACAATGGCTGAATGAATTTCTTCAGACAATATTAATTTTCGCACAAGTTTGAAAAAGTTTTTTCCATAATGCTACTTTTATGATCTGTAATTTTTTTTTCTTTAATTGTTGTGAATCTATAGATGCTGAAATTTTTATATTATACAGTTTTCTAATTTTTACCTTCTTTCCACAAAACAAAAAATATTTTTAAAATTTATATTGCACACAGCTCAATTATGCAAAATTAATTCATTTGAATATAAAACAACAACAAAAAAAGTTCAGCATTTGTTTCTGTTTAACATTCAATAATGAATATAACACTTTTCAATAAATAAAGCACAAACATAACGGATACATAATCAACGTATATGCGTAAACACTAAATAATCAGCATCAAAAAGGCAGCTATAAGTAGCAGAATCCATTTAACCTCTAATATCAGCTAATACAAAAGTATTACTTTAAATTTAAAAGCTTTTTTTAAATACACAATGTATTTCTATAGTATATTAAATACTTACTTTGACGGGTTAATTTAATAACAGCAGTGTCGCCACCAAGCGACTAATTATTGTTACCTATATATGTATTTTTTCAGTTTTCCTAAACGATAATCTATGACGAAGATTTATTTATTTGTTAACAATACCTGTAGAAAAGAAAAATATTCACCAACAGCAGCTTTGCAATAGCTGAAAAAAGAAATAATTACAGACACAATTAAATAGCAACACATTTAAGTTGGTTTGCGGTATGCCGCTCCATTTATTGAAAATACAAATTATATAATCATTAAATTATATATATAGTATGTCAGACTAATATTTACTGTAATATAATATCATTTTACATAGAGTTTCTCTCAGACAGTTTTAGGAGGGTGCTGCACCCTGTCTGACCATTCAGGTCATCAAATATAAATTCTTGAAGCTTAGTATGTTCTGAATCAGGATTTCAAGTCGGGTAAAATGGAATAGATCCAAGCATCAGGTTTCTGCACCTGTTTTAAATGAAAGAGTAAATATTTTAAGACATAAAATTGTTCCTTGTGCAAACATAACAATCAAATTTTACACAGGGAAAATAATCAGAAAATTAAACAGCATATCAATTCAAATCTCTTTTACAAGAAAATCTTCAGCATTTGAAAAATCAATCAGTGTTCGAAATCACTGGTGGTCCGCTGGTCCGAGAACACCAAAAATTCATTTGAACCACTAATTTAAAATTTTAGTGGCCAGCAGGACCAGTAACTCCCCCCGTCCCTCTCACAGGGAAACTTAAATTTTCCCGTCCCAGAGAAAACTGCAACCAAACACAAATCACACAATTTTATTTATTTTAAAAAATAAATAATAAAACTACATTGAACCTTAGTCAATTGAATATTGGAAATAAAATATCTAAATTAATAATTTTATAGTTTTTCTTTATGCACTGTTTATTTATTTTTTAGTTGTAATTTTACATTTTATTATGCTGAAAATTTTGTATAACTGCAATGGAAGCCTCTAAGAAAAAGCTGCAAATTTCTCCAATTGTTAGGTAGAAGGAAAGTATTGTGAAATTCTTAAATCGAATGTGGAAAAATATTACAAAAAGCGTCAGTTGGTTGAGGGAAAAAATTCACCAATCAATCAATCGTGATTAACAAAAACTGATGTTTGCCGTTTGGCTGCAATAGGGTGTCAATGATTTTAATCAGTTGATTTAAATCAACGATTAAATCATGATTTTAATCAACTGATTTTTTAAAAAAAAATCATTGATTAAAATCACAAATTTTACAAATTTTTAAATGACATACAAAATTATTAAAATCAAAAATGAACATAAGAAGTAGAAAACTAATGTTTAAAAATGCACAAATAATACATAAAAAGCAGCAAACAGCTGTTCCGAATCTACTAGCGAGATTCTTCTCCAGTGCAAGATAAAGCAAGGCACAGTGTGCCAGAAAAAAACAAGGCTGGGCCAAACAATGTTTTTAAATGTTGGTTTTCTGCTTCTCAATTCTTGCACAAAGGCATTATTTGAAAATTTTAAGATGAACATAATTTAGAAAGTTTCTATAGGTATTATGACTGATGAATAAATAAATAAAAAAGCTTTAAATAATTGTTTCTAAGCTTAATTCTTGAGTATTGTAAAAAATTAAGTACAATAAGTTTGTAAATAGCATAGTTTATCTGACATAAAAAGCATTTCATTTAAAAATATTTAAATCTAATATAACTTGCAATGTCAAAATTATCTTTCAAGTAATCAAATTATTCATTTTATGTATCATGATACATAAAATCAAGGGGAAGAAAATCTCGGTCAAGTTCGTTAATGGGGGGGAGGGTATACCAAGGGGATGGAAATAGGGAGAATTTTGTGAAAACCGAAAAAACCCCATAACTTCTTAATTTTTATACATATAAAATCAGTTTAAAGTTATTATTACGTCTAGGAAAAAGGCTAAAAATTTATGTATCACAAATTTTTGATAAAATTAAAAATCGGCTCAAGGGGAGCAAAAAATAGGGTTTTAGAGAGAAAAAAAAATTCATAACTTCGTCAATTCTTGAGATATCAAATTCACTTAAACTTATTATAAATCTTCTTAATATTACCTACAACATTTATGCTGACAAGTTTCTGAGAAAATCAACTCTTAAAGAAAAAAAAAAATGCAATTTAACAAATTACAACGACCATTTGGAAAATGATTTTTTCAAAGACTAAAATTTAAGACATAAAAAATCGCACGGAGTTGATCATACATTACGTACGCCATGGATTACATTTTTCGGTACTGTAAATTTTTAAACTTCTACGGAGCTGGTCATACATTACGTACGCCCTGGATTAAACATTAACATTCCTGGACCAATTTTAAATGAAATTTCATTCTTAAACTTTTAAACATCCCACAATATCACTTTTTACACTATTGTATAGAGAAAAAAATGTACTTTTTAATGCAATTTGCTTGACAGCTGTATCTCAATTTGTTTCTGAGTTATTAATTTTTTTTTGTAGTTTATATTACTTTTTTGTCATAGTGGCAACAGAAGTATCCATCTCTGTTGAAAGTAACGGGAAAATACAGATTACTGTATAGACCAATCAGAAAACGAATAAAATGCGGTATTCAACTAATAAAACGCTTCAGATATGTTTTTGATTTCCTACCCTGACCGAGGACAATAGCCATTTTTCCAAATGGTTAAAAAAATAAAATTGAAAAAAATTGAGAGGGGGAGGAGGGGGGGGGGGTGTTGAAGAAGAAAAAAATTCATAACTTCATCAATTCACAAGATATCTAATCCGCTTAAATTTATTATACATGTTCTAAATATTATCTACAACTTTCATATTGACAAGTTTTTGATGGGATCAACTGTTACAGCAAAAACAATTAAACACTAGAAAACAGGAATTCTGCTTTTTCAGAATTTAGTGTCGCCCCCCATGAAAATAAATACAAGTATACATATAACTAGTACAAAACATATTTCAATTTTAAGACTTGCAGCACACGGTTCTATTTTATGTAAAATGACGTCATTCTCACCCGCTTAAGAATTCCACATTTACGATCCACTCTAAAACGTCTACAGTAAAGTATGTATAGGACGTCCGCGAAATAATACACAAATGCAGCAAAAAGATGCCGTCATTAAAGAAACTCGACAAAAAAAAAAAAAAAAAAAAAAAAAAAAAACCGTCCGTCTAATGATTTATAGGCCTTCATTTGTTTATAACATTAATATAGACACTTAAAATTAAATATAGTTTGTAATAGTTCCATGTTTTGACAGAAATCGATAGTTTATATTTTTTCAAAATAGCACGTATTTTAATTAATTTTCTTTCAGTTGTTATGAAGAAATGGCACCAAAAATATATAATTAATATTTTGAAACTATTTTACCTTTGCTTTCTACAGAAATGGAGTACTTCCGTTGCCAATATTAAGCAAATGGCTCCAAAAACTACAAAAAAAAAAAAAAAAAAAAAAAAAAATAATAATAATAATATTTCAAAAATAAATGTAGATGCAGTTTTCAAACAAATTGCATTTAAAAGTACTTTTTTTTTCAATACGACGGTATAAAAATTGAAAATGTGCGATGCTTAGAAGTTTAAATTTCTATAGCGTATTTAATCCTACTGCTTTGTTTTACCGCTGGCTTCTCTAAGGAAATGTTATTTTTTGGAGACGACACAAAATAAGCTGGGAGAAAGAAATAGCATACCGTACCGGGAGGCTAAAAAGTAGGGGTTGACAAAAAATTATCGAATTAAGTGTGTACTCAAATCCAAACGGCGTTATCCCATAACTTTAAAGACGGTAGTCTGTTCTTTATCTTAGAAATTCCAGAAACCAATGTATTTTTGAGATATAAAGAAGCACTAGTAAAAAAAAGGTTTCTTTTCCCAGCACTGATTTTCGGAAACGTTTCCAAGCATTTTATAGTATATTCATTAGTTTTCTCAAATCGAAATATCAGTGTTTAGGATACTATTAATTTTCAATTAAACATTTTCAGCTGCGCAACTGGATTTATACGTGCAAGGGTAACAAAATAATATTACCGAGAAGTTTAATCTGAATAAACATATCAATTTGTATAATTTAGAATTTTAAGTGTTGTTTATACTAATATTATAAAGAAGTAAAGTTTTTTTGTTTGTTTGTGGGAGGTAATCACTGGAATTACCAAATCGATTTCAAAAGTAATGGTATCAAAATAATTGTGTTAGTCCATTTTCGAATATAGGCTATATCTTAAGTCGATGCCACTAAACCAAAGGGTGTGTAGGAGCCAAACACGTTCTAAATTGCGGTTTTTGTGTTATGGAAGGGCCTAGATACATGAAATTTGGAATGGTAGTTACTTATAAGATATTAATGATCTCTAAGAACATTTCCTAAAAAGATCAAAATTTAAAAAGGGGTAAAAATGCGCAAAAAGCGTTGTAAAAAACATTCTAAATTGCGATTGCTATGCAATCTCAGGAACTACTGAAGCGCTTTTAAACATAATGGTGCAAAAATGATGGTGACAGCTCTTGCTCTAAGATAGGCTATATTTTATGTCTGTTTCCACTACCCCAAAGGGGATGCAGGAGCAAAAAATGCTCTAAAAATGTGATTTTTGTGTTATGGTAGGACCTAGATTCATGAAATTTGTCATGGTATATATTTATTAGATACAAATGATCTCTAAGAACATTTCTTTAAAAATTTCAAATTTCAAAGGGGTGAAAATGCGCGAAAAGCGTTCTAAAAACGTTCTAGATGCCGATTTGTGAAAAATCTCAGGAAGAATCAAACTGATTTCAAAAGTCATGGTAGGAAATTGATGCTGACAGCCTCTGCTTTAACATAGATGCTGTTTCATGTCGGTGTTACTACCGCCAGAGGGTTTCAGGAGCAAAAAACGTCCTAAATTGCGATTTCTGTGATAATGAAGAGGCTAGAAACTTTAAATATGAAATGGTAATTATAAAATATAAATGTCCTCGAAGCACTGTAGAAAATAAATTCGAATTAAAGAGGAGGGAAGTGAAGGGGAGGAGCGAAAAGCGCTCTAAAAAAGTCCTAAATTACGATTTCTGTACAATCTCAGGAAATATAAACCGATTATAAAAGTAATAATTGCGAATCAATGGTGACAGTCTCTGATCCTATACATATTTTATACCGGTGACTCTACCACCTGGGGTTGGCAGGAACAACAAACGTTCTGAAAAAGGCTTTTAAAAGCTTTCTAAATTACATTTCAGTGGAATATTAGGAAATACCAAACCGATTTCAGAATTTATGTTGCCAAATTAATGGTGACAGTTCCTGTTTCAACATAGCCCTTTATGTTGAGAGAGGTGGTAGGACTTGGAATTTGACATGATGGTTAATTTTAAGATGTAAGAAGATGGTTTCTATAAAATTCAAAATTCAAATGAATACTGAAATAAGCGTATTCATTGAGCATAAAAGTTTCAAAATATTTTCTAAATTATCATTTATTTAGTTTTAGTTCTTTTTATTAATTTTTATTCTCATTTCTGCCTAATGCAATGTAATAAAGAAGTTAAATCAAACTGTATTTTAAATAGCAATTTTGAATTATTCCTAAAAGTATAATTTCTTTTAATAAAAATTAGACATATAAATATCACTTGGCATATTTCAACTATTACGCGAGCAAAGCCGCTGGGTTTGCTAGTTAATGATAAACGAGATGGAACCCGACGACATTCGATGAAACAAAAGGTTTAAAATGGAACTGTTAAGTTGAATTTATAATAAACCAAAAAAAATAAATAAATAAATAAATAATAAAAAATCAATCTTACATTGGCTAGTTTTAGTTTTTAATAGTCTAAACTATTTTTGCCATTCAGCGGTGTAAAAATTTAAATTGCTGGATTACATATATGTTAAATTTCTATTTTATTTTATATTATTTATTTATTGATGGAGTTTTAAGGTTGTTATGGAAAATTAAAAAGAGACAAATGCTATTTACATTATTTTAAGTACAAATGGTTTATTATTCTTCAGTAATGAAGCCTTCGCGTGAAGAAGAAAGAGTTGAAAAAATGATGCTTAAAAGTTATTTTAAAAACCATAACAAAGGAGTAAATTGAGATACAGTTTTCAAACAAATTGCATTTTAAAGTAAATTTTTTCACTATACGACGTAGTGATAATCGAAAGTGTGCGATTTAGAAGTTAAAGCAATTTCAGTAGCTAAAATTGCAAAATCGAAATTTAATCATCATCTGTTGTCAACTTCAAAAAAACATCAGCGTTACGCATGGGCATGTTTCATCTTTATAACATGTCTCAAAAAGACTGTCTCAAAAAGAATAATTAAAAAAAAAATAATAACAAATTAATTCGATACAGGAAAATTAATCTAAAAGCATTTAACAACTGCGCAGGTCAGGAAAAGTCTTAAAAAACATTTATTCTATTCAGAAAACAGGTTGCTTTCAGAGCAATTGAAATCCGGTTGCTGGAGCGTGATTTGGGATGCAACACATTGCATCCCAAATCGCTTTCCTAGTGCGTTAATTGAGAGTAGAATTTTAAATGAGAGCGTTTGTTTGCATGTGGAAGTTCTTCCCCTCATCATTAGTTACAACTTATCAGTAGGTATACGGGAATTTACAGCTATATTTTTTCTTTCCAAAATCTATAATACTGATACGTGTTTATTAAACTGAGTTTTCCCATGAATGGATCTTTTTACTTTCTTCTATCTTTACAAGAAGAAAGTATTGGTTTCATGAAAATTTTCGAATTATAGTTTTCGACGGATTTACACGTTTTATGGGTCAGAGATTCCAAAAAACATGTTTTTACAAAATGTCTGTCTGTGAGTCTGTCCGTCTGTCTGTCTGTCTGTCTGTATGTGACACAAATTTTGTGGGCGCTCTATTTGAAGAACTAATGCACAGAATTTAATAAAAATTTAGGTAAATCTCAGGTAGTCTCCGATATAGATTGGTGCTGATTAGTTTTTGGTGTAAATCGCCCTGCAGGTGGCGCTGCTATGTAGCATTTTGCAGGATTTCAGCAAAAGCTCTATCTCAAGAACTAATGCACGGATTTTTATAAAACTTCAGATTCCGTTAGCCCTTGACATGAATGGATGATGTTTACCTTTTGGTGTAAATCGATCAACAGGTGGCACTGCTATGCTGCATTTTGCAGGATTTACACTATTTTCGCAGTAGCTCTATTTCAAGAACTAATACACACATTTTCATCAAACTTCGGATTTAGTTAGTCCTACATATGAAATGATGCTGACTGCGTGTTGGTGTAAATCGCCCAATAGGTGGCGCTGCTGTGCTGCATTTTGAACCATTTCCTCAATAGCTCTATCTCAAGAACTAATGCACGAATTTTCATCAAACTTCAGATTTAAGTATAACTTGATTAATATTGCTGCTGATTATGTGTTGTTGCAAATCGCTCAACAAGTGGCGCTTCTATGCTGCATTTGTCATGATTTTCGCAATACCTCTATCTCAAAAAAAATTCACAAATTTTCCCCAAACTTCATATTCAGGTAGAGGTTGACATAAGTTGGTGATAATTAGGTTCTGATGTAAATAACCCAATAGATGACGCTGCTATGCTGCATTTTGCTGGATTTACACGATTTCAGTGACAGTCATACCTCTAGAACTAATGCGCGGAATTTCATATTTTTAGAATTCTCATGATGAACACAGATTGCCGTTTAATTTGGCGGCACTGAGATAGAGAATTTTGAAGTATCGACATGTATGAGACAGAAGAAAATTTTGTGATGGCCACAACATACTAGTTAATAATGATCTTGCTAATAGTAAATGTCAATAACGTATCAAAAATACGGAGCAATCCGAGTATATTTACGGTAGTTACAGCTCGGACAGACAGACGGACTGTTAAACTGGAGTCATAAACACTTTTCAACTATGTTGGAAAAGTGTTATTAATACATTTTATGAATCACTAACGGGGTCATAGAAGTTTTTCGGCTTGACAATTAAGCATATTTTATGAAGTTTTTTTCTTTTTATTTATTTTGCCATCTAGAAGCGAGTTAGAAATATGAAGGTTTTTGAATGAACGTACTTTTTGAACTTTCAAAACACAAATTTTTATTAATTTTTATTGAAAAATGCGTCTTTTCGACTAGTTTTTCCTGTGTGTTGCGCTGTAGCAGATATCCGTTTTCTCATTAATGAAAACGTGTAGAAATTTTTAAATTAGAATAATTAAGTACAAATAATATTGTATAAACGTTATTTTTATGAAATTTTGTGACCCCAAAATCAAGAGCCTAAATTAAGTTTACAACCCGTGCTTGAATCATACTCTGAGTAAAAGACATAAAAAAGAAAACTCCGTGTGTTGGGGAATGGGCTAAAATGTTTAATAATAATTCTGAACAAAAATTGAACATTTATAAATGAGAACCAGATTTCTATACTTTTTGAGGTTACGGCTTAATTTGTTTAATTTATCTGTCTGGGAATCCAGCTCGTTAGTTATAACGCTCTTATGTTATTACGAAGAGATGCGCCTTTCGATGATGAGCTAAATAGAAACATCTGTCAAATACACCATCATCATCAGTCTTCAATCTTTTTGACTGCTCGGAATAGAATTATCCCTGATATTTTAAGCCAAAAGTACAGTTCTGTAATTGCTATCATAATTTATCAACTTTATAGGCGGCGTAAAGGGGTTGGCAGGAATGTTAGCTTCTGGAGACTTGCCTTAACTACTGTCCAAATTTCGTTCTTACACGCCATTTCCTCCTAGATTTCAATTTTTGTTTTCGAGTGGAGCGATTTTTTTTCTATCCCATAAATCTCCTTGAAATAGTGTCAAAAGTTTCAGTTCTTTGCAAATGGGAAAGTCTTTGACGGGTCTTCATCACAGAGAACTCCTGTGTAATTGGATTGGGTATTTTAGGTTTGACATTGTCGGTTGTTATTTTTTATTTCTATGAATAGGACAGGCTAATATTTTTGATTTTTTTCAGTGAAGCAGTGTATCACATCTGAGGAATGTATGTACGAAGAAAAAAATAAATCCTTAGTGAGTGAGAAAGTCATAATAAATTAGGCGTAGTTTTCAAGAATAAAGAAAACTCTTATTTTGGACTAATTCCCGAAAGATAAAATATAAATTATAAATAATTTCAAAATGTCCATGCGAAGCCTTAATAATATCCTTTTTATGAAGCTTTCCGTTGTACGCAGTTCATGTTTTTGGTAAGCAGACATTTATTAATACTCCCTCCCTTCCCTTCAACTCAACATTCATTTTATGCGTTACTTGTGAGTTATTTATTATATTCTAGTTGGAATCATCTTATAGTTTTTCATAATTTCAGTTGCATATTTTCTAGAATTTTGTAATTTGTTTTATTAAACAGCACGATAGTGCTGTTTAGTAGAGCTCAACCGCATCTTTAACGTTTTGAAGCATGATGAAAATGCAGCAATTCAATTAAGTACATTCCAAACCAGGAAACATTCAGTGATGAGTAATGGCTTGTTGAAAAGCTCTTAAATTAGCAATGTGCCTTTCGAAGGTCGGGTCAAAAAATATCCAATATTAAGGGAACGGCATTCATTTAAACTTTACATAGCACTATACCTTCCATAATTTAACATTATAGAAATCTCTCCTTTTTAATTGTCCAATTAAATCCTATCTTTTGTGTTGCCACATCCTAAAAAATAGTACAATAATAATAATAAAAAGGATAATACGCGTATTTTGTTTTTATAAGTCAATAAAAATTCAGATTCTCTCGGCACATTTTTGAAATCAGCGTTATTCTAAACAGAAAATGCACATTTTCATAAATATATATAAACTAGCTGTTTAGCTCGTTCTACTTACGGGAGTTCATGAATTTAATTCTAAAACCAAAATCAAAAATAAGTATTCGATTTAGAAAAATATTTTTCTACTACTGTGCATTTTTGTAATGAAATTTAATTTATCATGTTACTATGGCAGCAGACGATAAAACGATATCTTTGGAATAAGGGAATAAATAAAATAAGAAGTTTTGTTGATGTTTGTAATAAAATATTTTACTTTATTTTTTTTAAAAAGGTTATAATTAAGCGCAATTAAATAATCTCTAATTATTTGCATGTGAGGTAAAAGAATGATCGTAATACTCGCTAGAGTGTCTGAATATTGCAGCGTGGCGTACGTAATATGTATATCTCTCATTATTTGCATTTGAGGTAAAAGAATTATCGTAATACCCGGTTCAGCTTCTTAGTATCGCAGCGTGGCGTACGTAATATGTATATCTCACATTGGTTAGGACTAGCGCGATTACGGGTTGAACATAAAAAAGGCAAAAATTCGTCAAACACATAAAAAAAAAAAAAAAATCTGTTTAAAAGTTTCGAATTTTTTTGCCCCAATCGTTCATGGGCCTCCTACCATTAACCCGTGTGCCAAATTTTAATAGGGTAGAAGATTGTAACTAAATGTGTGTTATAATAGCATCGAACGATCTTCATTTGAATGTTTTTGAAGTCATAAGAGCTACTATAATATAGGTATTTCAATGACAGAAGGATAATCCAGGAAAAATCTCTCTATTCTAAAAAGAAGTAACTACCGCTGTCACCGAAGACGCCGCCGCCGCCGGTTTTGATTTTTTTGTGACCGGAGGCCTTTCTTCGTTAATATTAACAAAAATAATGCATACAAAAATATGAAAATCGGTGGTTTTATACAGAAATGTTTGATAAACACGCTGATGCAGACAGTTTTCAAATCGAAGAATTATTTTAAGAGATATTTAATGCTAAATTTGGACAAAATCGTTCCACTAAAAAAGTTTTATAGCAGCAAAAACTATACATGACAGTGTAATCATTTTTAGATCATTTTATGCGTTAGAATTTGTCGGAGTGCAGATTGCATTAATTTTTTTATTTTGACTCATTTTTTCAGGTTTTATTTCAATTTTAAATTCAAATTTTCAGCATTTCGAGAGATATTTTTTACAGATTTCAGAAAATTGTACTAATTTAAAATGTTGCCAACTGTATAAAAAGCGCAAGCAATAATGTTTGCTTCAAATTAAAAATTTATTTACACGTGACTATTATAAACAGGAAAAAAACTTTCAAATTAGAATTAAATAATTACGTATAAAAAGCAGGAACTTATTAAAAATTAATTCATAAAAAGTATACACGTGAATTTTAAAAGAGAAAGGATATTGTAAAATAATAAATTCATTAACATGCGTTAGAAGTCTTAGGAGAAATTACGTCATATTTACGTCACATTATAGTTATTACATAAAATGAATACAAAATAATATTGCAAAAAAGTTTAAATTTAGAAATTGCGCTAGACATTTATTTGATATTTTTAGAATTAATTTAAAATGTCTCATTTAAAAGAACTTTCTTTTCGCTTTGTTAAAAAATACCAGGAGACAAAGACTCTCTTTACTTAATTCCTTTTATATTAGCTTATTTTGAAATGTTGTTACACGTGTATACGTCATCAAGTTATTTTTATTTCGACGTTTTATTTGTGTTTTTATTAATGTTGTACGAATTTATTTGTTCTTTCGTTATTTAAAATAAAAATTATATCAATTTGTATAATTTGGCGAGTGGTTTGGCGATTTATATAATTTGGCGAAATTGGTCGACAGGATAATTAAGTAGTACCGCAGCGGATTTGGCGTTAAAATTCCCCAATCAAAGAGAAATGAATAGAAATTCGTTTATAGGGAGATCGCCACTGTTTTTTAAATTATAATTCAATCTTTCGAAATCTTTTTAAAACCGATCAAATTAGCGTGCATTTAGAATCTGCGGTGTCTGGAAGGGGGTTGGCGAGCGTAGCTCGTAGGGGGCCGAACCCCCTAGTATCGTAAAAAATAGTTTGCAAGATATGACGTCATTTTTTATTGTTCCTTTCTAATAATGTTTCGTTCCGAGTGGAAACTCTTGATTTTCTGTCATTAATTCTTATTACTACAATCCATAAAATGGAAGTTTTATTTTTACGTCATACGTAAGAAATTTTCGGTAAATGCTAGTTTATTTGATTGTATTTATTGCATTTTCCTGCGTATTGTCAAGGAAATAGTATACTCCTATTGCACACGCCAAAGAAAACCTGCATTTTAATTTTAAAAACTGAAACACTTTACTATAATTACGTCAATATAATGCCAAATGAAATTGAATTTCGCGAATTAAAAAAAAAATTAGCATTGTTGGCGTGAATGTAATCATTTAAAGAACACAAATTTTCAAAATTACAGAGTTTCGAGAACTATTTTATGAAATTAATACAAATATACTAAAAATAAAAGCGCAAATGAATATTATACAAAAAAATATTTTTTCAAAATCGCATTTTAAACTACATACATGAAATTGTAAGGGTCTCTTAGCACTGCACTAACCATTGCCAGATTTGAATCATTGAAAAATGAAGTTAAAACTTAATTTGTCTTAATGATAAAAAATATTTTCAATTCAAAAAACAGAAAATTAAAATTGTTTGCATGGCTACGATTAAATAATAATTAAAGCCAAAAGAGATTCGCATTCAATAAATAGCAAGTCACAACGTTTGGTGCGGTTTGTAAAAAAAAAAAAAAAGGTACTTTTCCAGTATTGGGGCCTTGCGTTTTTTTAAAACGCTTGGCGCAATTCGGGAGTCAGAACTTTCGATTTGTTACCAAATGACATAAACAGTTATGAAAACAAACTTGATGGACTTTTAATTTAGTTATATATGTATTTTAAATATATGTCTATAATTAATGTTTTTTATATGCAAATTACTTCTGTTTCTATATAAAATTAGATAAATGGCGTCTTTATGTTAAATAAATTGTATAAGCCTTGAAAAAAAAAATGCTTGCGTATATGAAATGAAACAGTAAATAGGTTGCCAGAAAATATGTTGCAAAATTTCCTTCTCCGCCATGGTTACTTTTTCTATTTCGCTAAGGTCCCTATACTGGAAAAGTGCCAAAAAATCTTCACACGGTCAGGATTGAAATAAATGGCGCAATAGCATACATTTTAGTACAGAGTTGGTATAACGTTGAAGTAGCGAAACATCTCCAAAAAAAATTTTGTACCACTTACGAGAATTCCTGTAAAATTAGAAAGTGGAATAGGTACACTTTAAAAACACAGAATCAATTTATTCTTTTTTTAACGCGTAAGCACACGCACTGGGGTAAATCTTACCTCACTCACATTTTTTCTTCGAAAAGAAATGATAAATTTCTCTAGGACGCTTCTGAACTTCCTTGTACCTTTCAAAGTCAAGGTTGAGAATGGTTGTATGAAAGAATGTCTTTTCTTTGTTGGCTAGAAGGGGAGAAATATGCCTTTTTGGATTAAGTAATCCTGCGCGTGTACAAACGTTTCATTTCGATATGTTCATTCGATTTGGAATAACACACTAAAATAATTTTACTTAAAGAGTGATATAAAAGCTACCTGTATATGTTTATGAAAGTGTATTAAATGTAATTAATGTAAATTTTATTAAATAATTCATGTTTTAAGAGGTAAAACAAATCGTTGCATATAAAAAAAAAAACGCGATTTTTACAGAAATTGTTACAAGATCGGAAAATAAATATGAAACGCTTTATTTTTCCCTAAAAAGAAGTAGTACTGATGCATTTTACAATATAGAGTAGTAGACTTGCTTTTAAAACGATTTTGGCAAAAATATAATGGGAAACAAAAAATAATAATGAGTTACACCGCGCGTGTGGTAACGTTACAAAATTAGATGCATGTGCTTATGGTTAAATTAATTATGTGCTAAACGACGCCCGGTAGCATGCGCAAATTGTCTGTAGAATCAATTATGTAATTTCTCCGTACCAAATGCGCCAATTGTCTATAGACTCGATTACGTAATTTATCTCCTTAATTAATGCATAATTTACAAAGGACATCTATTTTCCAATTTTCTTTATTTTTTGATCAATGATGACAGTTAGATGCAAATATATAGTACGTTAGTTCGAACTACGAAACATTATTATAAATATCCAATATTAGTAATAGTTCTGATATTATTTGCAGGTGTATCTATCTATATTATAAAGGACAAACATATCTGTGCGTAACGCATACGTCATTCTGCGAATGGCAACACTTTGAAATTTGAAATGAAATTTCGGTTTTGCAATTTTCGCTACTGCAAATTTTTAAACTTCTAAACATCCCACATTTTAAATGTTTACACCGTCGTATGTGCAAAAAAATGCACTTTTAAATGAAATTTGTTTGAAAGGTGCATCTCAATTTATTTTTGAGATATTAATTTTTTTATAGTTTTTAATACCAATTTTCTAATCGTGGCAACTGAAGTACTTCATTTCTATTAAAAGTTGATTAGTTATCTTTATTGATTATATTCTTATTGATGCCATTTTCTCATTACAATTAAAAATACATTTTTTAAAAATTTGAACAGAAAATGACGTTGCGCTTTAAAAAAGACACAATTTTTCTGATGATGCTGTTATATTTCACACTATTTTTTCATTTCGCTGATATTCAGCTTGAGGCAATAGGCGAAATATTTCAACGACTGAAAATGATGCCATATTTAAAAGAATACGATAATTTTATTTGATAAAACGAGATATTTCCTCTTAAATACGTCTAAAAGTTAGAAATTTCTGGAATTTTTACGCGCAGGTACAGAGATTGTACTGAGACCTCAAATCACGAGTGGGAATTTTCACATGGAAAGTTGTAATAGTTGACAAACGTGACTTCAAGCTTGAAAATATATTTATTAATAGCCTATTGCGCGTTAAAATGTTTTTAAATGGTTAATATGGATGTGAAACGTGGAAAATCACTTGATTCGGTTTAGATTTAAAGGGGGGGGGGGGGAGGATTCTATGATTATGTCAAGGTGAAATCATTTTTGCTGATTTTTCATTCCGTAATACCAAGCATCAATTGATAACTTAATCAAAAATACTTATATTGATTATATTTTACTGATTAAGTGTATGAATAAAGTTTAGTTTTTCAATAATTTTAACAGTTGAAGTTCATGGAAAAAGTATTTTGTTAATCTTAGGTTAAAATATGTCTTTGGAGAGTTAAACTAACAAGTGTAAGAAGGATTTTTTATTGTAATTATTGTCGTCGATGTATTATAAATTTGATGCAACAGTTCTTTTGTAAACATTTTTTTTTGTCGAAATTCGACGGGTTCCACCTCGTTTATATAAAATCCAAGTCTCTATGTGTCCCTCACGATTCCGGTTGGACCGCCTCATTCATTGCGGCCATGTTACGATTCCTATGGAGAAATCGGTATGAGCTTCAATAATGAGTAATTGTTGAAAATTACTAATAGCAGCAACAATAGGTTACCACAATAGAGCCAAATTGTGACCATTTCGCCAAATTTGGCGAGAAAAATAAATTGCCATATATGACGCCAACTTGGCGATAGCTGGCTAATTTGGCAAAAATTCCATTGAAACCCACTAATTTTTTCACAATCGAGCTCATCGAAATTTAATTTAAACTCCGTGCATTTAAGGTTTTTTTTCAAAATCTATGGGTCAGAATTTAAAGTGTAATGTACGAAAATGTACGTCTTTACATCTTTAATCCGATGCTACTAATAAAATAACCGCCACTGCACGGCATTGTATTATCTGAACTCCTAGCTGCTCGATTTTAGTGTGCTTTGCATATCCGAATATAGAAATTCTCGGTACTTTTCCTGTATAGGATCCTAGGCAAAATAGAAAAAACTGTATATACCTTGATATCTCATTATTCATCATTTTTGACGGGCTTTCTTTCTAGTTGTATAATATTTTCAATCACTTTTGATCATTTTTCTACATTCAGTCGTTTTCAGGCTTTTTTTAATTTGAAATTCCCATTAAGTCCACAAAACAGAAATTTTCCCTTTTTATAGTTTTGTCGAAGTTTTAATTCATTTCTTATAACTGTTTCTTACCTTAGCTTTTTGTGTGTTTGAGGGATTGACATAGGATACCGCAAAGTACCTTAAACCCAGGGCTGCGGAGTCGGTGGGAAAAATGGTCGACTCCGACTGCGGGAATTTTAACAGATCCGACTCCGACTTCAACTCGACTCTTTCGCTCAAAAATGGGCCGACTCAGACTTCGACTCCAACAACACAGACCTGCTTGTA
The DNA here is from genome assembly GCA_963932465.1 of Maratus speciosus. Taxonomy (NCBI): domain Eukaryota; kingdom Metazoa; phylum Arthropoda; class Arachnida; order Araneae; family Salticidae; genus Maratus; species Maratus speciosus. Next base: position 390,085,414 of record OZ010795.1, read on the forward strand.
AAATGGACGACTCCGACTCCGACTGCGGGAATTTTAACAGATCCGACTCCGACTTCAACTCGACTCTTTCGCTCAAAAATGGGCCGACTCCGACTTCAACTCAACTCTTTCGCTCAAAAATGGGCCGACTCCGACTCCAACTTTAACAACACAGACCTGCTTGTAAAATGGACGACTCCGACTCCGGGAATTTTAACAGATCCGACTCCGACTTCGCATCCCTGTTTAAACCAGAGGAGCGTAGGTACGTAGCAGAAAAATTAAAAAGATCACACTATGTATAAAACTTAGTTTAAGGACTAGTCTGGGAGCCAGTCCTGAGTAAAGTATAGGTTAATATCCCAATGTGGGGGTTAGCAATAAGTATGGGGTCATCAGAGCTCTTGAAATACACTAGTGGACCAATGTTTCTGTTAGTTTTTGATTGGGGAAATTGGTTGGGCCGGTTGATTGAGGTCATTGGTTGGTTAGTTCGGGCGGTTGTTTGGTTAGTTGAAGTTGGTTCATTAAGTTCCTGAAAGGATCTGAAAAAGGTGTGAAATTATATAAAAAAACAGTGGAACTAGAGAGAAAAGTAAAGCTCGATTAGAGGTCTGCACGGGCCCGGGCTTGGCCCGAGGCCTGCGGGCGGGCGGAATCAAGGCGAATTTTCAAACGGGCCGGGCCGGCAGAATTAGGACAATTTTTTCAGTGGGCCGGGCCGACAGACAAAATAAGCGGGCCGGGACAGGACGGCAAAAAAATTAATCGGGCCTAACGGCCCGATATAAGAATTTAAGCGAAACAGATAAAATACGAGCAGTTTTCAATGAATATGATTTTCTCGAGAAGTATGAATGTGTGTCACGAGCCCATGCTAGTTTAACAACATCAATACAGAAATGTAACACGTCCATTGTAGAGATCGGCATCGTACAGTTACAAAATGTCTGATTCCGAGTTTAATTTTTTTTCAGCAGACTCGTGCCGGGACGGAACTGGTCTTAATCGAACTCAGGATGAGTAGAACAGTCATTGTGTTTTGTAGTATTAATAGTGATAATGAACTTCTTTTAACAGTATCTTTGGAAATATACCTTAAGGTGGTTCTCATATTCACTGCTCAACAATGCGAAGCTTTCAGATACATTTTCTGACAAAATTTTTAACTATAAAGGCATAAAATTGACAGGCCTGCCTATTGAAGGCATTTGGAAACGAATAGCTTTTTCCATATTTGATAAATTACTTACATAGATAACAGAGATTCGTGTCACGTGACTGTACGTTTTTCTCCTTTCCTGTGCTATCGCTTCCGGAAATTCGATTCAAAACGCTAACTTTGACAGTATTTTCAGAAAGATATATTGCTTTTTATCTACGAAAAAAAACGACATTTACATAGCTTCTGAATAAGAATACCTGCCAATCTTACGCGTATCCGAAAAGAAAAGAATTCATAAATGTGTCGAAATGTAGCTCCTTTGGATTTGAGAAAACCCTTAAAAAGGAGAGAAATATTTTCACAAATCTGCTTTTTATTATACAGCTTCAAAAGTTATCATGTTTTTAATCCTTTATTCTGAACTACATTAATCTTTTAATGAATCCTTATTTCCATTTTGAAATGTCTGTAGACACGATGACTAAAACACTGTAAGTAATCGCTAGTATTTTCTATTGTGTGTTTTTTTGTTTTGCGAGCATCATAGTAATGTAAAATATACTGTAAAATGTTCCCATAAATATGTATGTAGTCTTCATTAAAAGAATCTTAATTGTATGTTGAGAAAAAATGGATTTTTTTTTTGTAGAAATTGTGTCGTGTCGGGCCTGTTTTCACTGATTTTTGTACGGGCCGGGCCGGGCCCAGAACTGTAAAAATGCAAACGGGCAGGGCCGGGCTCTGGCCGAACTTCCAATTTTTATACCGGGCCGGGCCAAGATAGCTTTCGTTTGGGCCGGGCCGGGCCGGGCCCGGGCCTGAAAATTCCGGCCCGTGCAGACTTCTAAGCTCGATATAAAAAAGTTACAGGAAAAAAAATGGCAAATAGTTTCAGTCTAAGTAAGTAGTGCGTAGAAAAGTAATGGAACCAGATTATCTGTAAAGCTCATGAAATTGCCCAAATTTTTGTTGATAGCTGAAAATGTGGACTGAGCTTTAGTGGTACCTTATAGTCAGAATCGTATTATCCACTCAAAATGAGTACAAGGTATAGTAAACAGAATTTGTAGTTATGTATTAAAAATTTTCTGTCAGGCCCAGAATTGTGGACATTATTGCATCAAGTCAAGCTAAACTCCACAAAGCTAAAAGAATGAAGTAATATTTTAAGTATAATATTAATATAGTCAGGCTGTTGAGCAATTGTTGTTATTAACATTTCTGACATAATATATCTAACGTAATAGTTTTTATTTCATGCAATTACTGTGAAAAAGGAACCTTATGCCAATGGACTTGAGCGAAACAAGTAGTTAGCATATGGCTGAATCGTACATGCTTAGAGTTTTGGGCTTACTTTGGGGTTTGATCTTCCAGGTTTATCAGTGACCTCTGGAATGGAATTTGGTCTATACTTCGTACTGAACTGATATCTCAGGTTCTCGCTCATTACCAAATCAGACTGTAACCTATTGTTATGAACCCAAATTTTTAAACTGGTTATGACTATTTGGAATTCAGAATGTGTTAAAAATGCCTTTATTAACCTGATTGATTTTAAGGCACCAGTAAATCTCAGTCTACATTTTCAGCTATCAACAAAAATTTGGGTAATTTCATGAGTTTTACAGATAATCTGGTTCCATTACTTTTCTACGCACTACTTACTTTTTTAGACTGAAACTATTTGCCATTTTTTTCCTGTAGCTTTTTTAGATAGAGCTTTACTTTTCTCTTTGGTTCCACCAGTTTTTTTTATATCATTTCATATAATTTTATACGTGAAATTGATAGCCCATTTTCGAAAGCTTCACAAGGCCCGGTATCTTCTTAAACCCGTTCGTAACGGGTCTTTATGAGACATTCAACTATGTTAACCCGCTGCAACAGGTCTTAAAACGGTTTCTCTTTAAAACGGCTTAATAGGCCTAGTGTCACACCCAGCCTTTTTACGAGGGGTTAAAGCACCAAGCAAAACAAGCTTGATGGACCTTAAATTACATTGTGACGTTCAAAAAAGAAGTATTTGAGTCTGATTCAGATCATCTAGATGCAGATCTGGATACAAAATATTTTGGGGTGTATTTTTCCTTTTTTTTTTTTTTGTTTGTTTCAAACGTGAAGAAAAAGTGCTAATAGTCTCGTTAGGAGACTAAATTTTAATCTTTTTTGAGAATGGAGAGATTTTTCATTGCAAAAATCTTCTTGAAAACGCGTCAAATGCTTCAGTTCTTTGCAAAGGAAGAAAATCTTTGGCGGGTCTTTAGTATAGAGAACTTCTGTGTAATCGGATTGGATCTTGGATTGATTTGGCTTTGACGGTTGTTATTTTATTTTTACTTTTATTATTATTATTATTAGTAGTAGTAGTAGTAATAGTAGTAGTATTGCTATGAATGAAACATAGTAATATGTTTGGTTTTTTTTTCAGTTTTTACAGCGAGGCAATGTATCACATCTGAAAAATCCACGTCTAGAGAGAAAAAAAAATTCTTTGTGAGTGAGAAAATCATACTAAATTATACAAGTTCATAAAATTCATTATCTCGAGTTAATTTCTATGAGATACAAAAAGAGGTGAAGAAAATGAATAAATGAATTCATAATGTCATAAAATCGCTTAATCACCACAATTTTTTTAAAGCCTTTCCGTATACTCAACTCATATATTTCGTAAAAACAAATTTATTAACCCTTCAGAATATCTTTTTTTTTTCCCACCATCTCATTTATATTGCTATTTTTCAGTGTTTTTTTTTTCTAATTTAGCTACATGAGCTTCAGAATTTTATGTGTTATACATAATTTTATCCGCGAATTACATATCTCTTTTATAAAACTAAAGTCATCGGAAATATCTCATCGAGATTTCCTCAATAGATGATTGGCAAAATTAAATTTGGATGCTTGAAACGGCGGCCGTTTGTATTTTTGTGTTGTGATAAATAATCTCGCAATTTCTTCGGGGAATGCAAATTTCGAAATACATTTATGGTGAAATTTTCTTCATCATGCAGTGCATGTCAGATATTTCGCTAAAGGATATCAGTACGTAGATACTGATGAGTTTTGATTCAGGTTGATGGCTGGACAATTAAATAATATCGGTGGATGAATAGATTGATGTTGCTAAGATACAAGTCTGCAGACTGCAGCCCTCGGGTCACTTTTTTGATTCCCCAATTATTATTATTATTATTATTTTACTATAAAAATATTGTGTAAGCGTCAAGATGCAAAAGTGCAAAAATCATAAGCTGCGTAACTGAAATTATGATAATATCTGCCTATTGATAAGAGGAATATTTTCCATTTGATTTACAATTATTGTAACAATATTGATTATATCATTGTTGTGTAATGTACATGTTTTTGTGTAAATATCAAGGTATTACTTAGTTTTCTATTTTAAAAAATTACGTGTCGAAATTTTTAACCAGTAAATGACCCTGTACTGTTTATGAGTTCTGATTATTATTAGTATTTTATACTTTTAGAGTAAGATGAGGCTAACGGAAAACACGTATTCATTTAAGTACCGGGTGTCCCAAAAAGGACTGACTGATTTTAAAATTCAATAACTTCCAAACGGTGACAGATATTAAAAAAATTCTTGCAGGAGGGTTATGCATAAAGTCAAAAGTCTTATTACAGTGATTTTCGATTTTAGTTCGAATTACAAACAATAGATGGCGCTGTAAGCAACAGTCGCTAAATACAGGCTCGATTTTTGGTCCTTTCTGTTGTTCCATGCAGAAAAAGGAGATGGAAATGTATTATCCGGGCCACGAAGTACCAAAAATCGAGCCTGAATTTAGCCTCTATTGATCGCAGCGCCATCTATTGTTTGTAATTCGAACTAAAATCGAAAATCACTGTAATAAAACTTTTGACTTTATGCATAACCCTGCTGCAAGAATTTTTTAAATATCTGTCACCGTTTGGAAGTTATTGAATTTTAAAATCAGTCAGTCCTTTTCGGGACACCCGGTAGGTTTTTATGTGTTCATATTAGGCATCTAAGGCATCGAAAAATGTTTAATTTGTTGTAAGTATATAAAAAGTGCAATCCGCTTGAACACCTTGTCCTCGGGTTGGGGGGTCTTTTTTGACTTGATCAGGTCTTGGAGAAAATGAACGTTCTTTTAACCCTTTCAGAGACAATTAATTTTGCTTCTGTAATATGGAATTGAAAGTAAGGAAATATAATTTTACAACTTTGTTTCACTGTCGCTATAAAAGTAAAATTTATTAAAAATTTTTGGCACTAATCTTGATTAAGTAGTATAAATTGTATCCCACCACCCTTCGAGGGGTGAAGCGAGTTCTATTCAAAGACCAATTTTCAAAAATGGGGGACCCAGGGTGAAAGTATTCTTCGAGGCCTATTACATATCAACATGCTACGAATGATGGAGAATAGGGGGTTCTGCTCCCAGATATACTCGTATGTACTTTAGGATCAGAACTGCATTTCAGTCAATAATTATAATTTTAAATTTGAAAAATGTTTTTTTTATTTTACTATTGCTAATGTTTGTATCATTTCATGATTTCCTAAAAGTAAACTTATCAAATAGATAAAGGGAGGGATATTAAAAAAAAAATCTTCATAAGTGCATGTTACGCCACTGCTTCCATCTTTTACACATTCGAAAATCTGCACTTTCTCCATCAAGACTTAAAATGGAATTGAAGATTTGGCAAAGTTAAACATGAGCTAAATGTCAATAGTGGTGCGTATTTGAGCAACGGCGTTTCTAAACAAGTTTTACTTGTATTTATATTTATATACAGAGAAAAATATTTGAAATTATTATTTGTTATACAAGAATATGTAAAACTAGAAAACAGGAATTCTGATTTTTCAGAATTTAGTGTCGCCCCCGATGAATAAAAAATATATGTATATATAAATAATACAAAACAGATTTCAGTTTTAAGACTTAAAGCACACTCTTTTTATTTTATGTAAAATGACGTCATTCGCATCCGCTTAAGAATTCCACATACGATCCACTCTTAAACATCTACAGTAAAATATGCATAGGACGTCACTATCGCGAAATAATACACAAATGTAGCAAAAAGATGCCGTCATTAAAAGAACTCGACAAAAGAAAAGGCTGTCTAATGATTCATAGGCCTTCATTTGTTTGTAACATTCATATAGACACTTAAAATTAAATATAGTTTATAATATCTCCATGTTTTAACAGAAATCATTCCTTTATATTTTTTCAAAATAGCACGTATTTTAATTACATTTTCTTTCGGCTGTTATGAAAAAATGGCAACAGAAATATATAATTAATATTTTACAACTATTTTTCTTTTACTTTCTACAGAAATGGAGTACTTCCGTTGCCAATATTAAGGAAATAGCTCCAAAACTACAAAAAAAAAAAAAAAAAAAAAAAAAAAAAAAAATTAATATCTCAAAAATAAATGGAGATGCAGTTTTCAAACAAATTGCATTTAAAAGTACTTTTTTCCCCCAATACGATGATATAAATATTGAAAATGTGTGATGCTTAGAAGTTTAAAAAATTGCTATTGAATATTTAATCGTACTGCTTTGTTTTACGGCTGGCTTCTGTAAGGTAACGTTATTTTTTGGAGATGTCACAAAATAAGCTGGGAGAAAGAAATAGCATACCGTACCGGGGGGGGGGGGGTGCTAATATAAGTCACAAGTTACATAACATCAGTAGTTTGTTACATATAGAATTTGTTGATATTCCAAATTGAATTAAAAACCTATCATATAACATTACAATTATTTAGCTTGTTTTAAACTGGAGGCCCTGTAACTTACCACATTTGATCAGTTGAAAACCATTCCGCGGTTTAATTGTGCATAAGTTGAAAATACAGACCAAGACAGCTTTGTTATAGATACTACGTAGTCATCCTATATGTTTATCATAAGCGGAAATGTCTTCGAAACGATGTCATTGTAATGTATAAATTTAATGGACCCTCTGGCCCTACCGCAAACAATGATTTCGTGACAGACTTCGATACTGCTAAATGTATCGAATTAAAATTAATGAATAAGGTGGTTGCAAAAAACAATCTGGCAGAGAGCAAGGTCTTATGAATGCATTTAGTTTAGAACAACCATATTTAATTTGTGCGCCGCATGCTTCCCGGCGAACTTTTATATGCGGCCCGAGATAAATAATCATTAATTCATACATTTATAGAAAAATTGAGATGTGTATAACATGTAGTTAAGACCTTTAATGTTGTTATATATATTTTCACTGCAAGACAAAATATGTCCTGATATTTATAATTACTTAAAATGATGTTAAAACATTCTAAATGCCATTTGCTTAATCAAACATTTTTTTAACAGGTAGTCTTAGTTGTTCTACAGCGGTGTATACATTATTAAAAATTTCAACACTATTCAAACATTATTCCAAATTTGCATTATATATTTTTACATAAAAATAAAAAAAAATGTTGTTTGCATGGAACAAAAGTCTGAGTTATGAACCCTCTTGCTTATACCTAAGCCTTATATGATTCTCTTAACTTAAAAGCAGATTAGAAAACTTCTTCCGTCTAACTTTAACTTTGACTGACACCTGTAAAGCTTTCAGATTTCATATGTGACTTCAATTCGTGCTATTTTTTGGTAATATATGACAACTGAAGATGTTTTTCAGTACTGCAACTTGCCGCTTCATGTCTTTTAACAACAGGCATTAAAAAGAAAAAAAAATCTGATTCTTAAAAATTTAAATTACGTTAAAATTTTTTTAATCCAACATGTAATTTTCAAACTAAACATTTTAAAGCAAAATAACGTTTACTAAATCATTAAAATTAATAATTAGAAAAGCTTTTTTAAATTTATTTGAAATTAAAAAAACTCATTCACTTTGTTAATTTCAAATATTTTAATGATATAAAAATCAATATATATAGTTAAAAAATAAAGCAATATAAGCAGGGATTTAATTGGAAAATGGGAATTCTGTATTACATTTGAAAACATAAAACAAATAAAGCAAATTGTCTTGTTTTATATGAGCACTCCCTTATACTAATTGCAATTAAACAAATATTCTATACTATATAAAATATCCTATAACTTGTCCATTTGATAGAATAAAAATCATTTGAATTGTTTATTACCTTTTAACCAAATTATTAAAAATCGTAAAATATAAAAGATAATGTAAGCATTTCATTCAGAAAAAAAAGAAAACAGTTATGATAGAATTTTTAAACATTCGATTCTTGATCTGGATTACATACCGTGTTCTTTTAAACGCATCTATTCCAGATTATGTACAGTATTATGGAATACATACAATATTCATTTAATGAATTTGGAGCATGTATTACACACACATATAGATGATCAAGATTATATGTTATGAATTTAAATGAGTCTGAAAAAATATTCTTTGTTATTAAAATGCTTGAAAAGAAACACATATTTACAGTTTTATGATTTCCTATCCGATTATGGAGTTTAGAGTAAATAAAAGTTAGACTTAAATTGATAAAAAAAATCAGATTTTTTTTAAAAGAATTTTGTTAAAAATTAGTTTACATTTATAAGTAATTAAAATTCAAATTATGTAAAAAAAACATATATATAAGCATATTTAAGACTATTACTAACTATGATATCATTTTAGATATAAATTTCCAACTGGGCGAAAAATGTCCGGACCAGGGATCTCCCTGGCTGAAGCCGCCAGTACGCTACCGTCCGAGGTATCCCGGAAGAATCTGGTGGAACTTTTTCACCCAGCTAACCTTAATGATTATAGATTCGGGCCTGAAACATGGTTCAGCTCAACAGAAAAAATCTCAGGTAATGGAACTCCAGAAATCGCTGGATACGTAACTCCACTAGATTAATTTTAACACAATTATTCTAATTGTTAAATAAATCATATTAGATGTAAATTTCAAACTGGACGAAAAATGTCCGGACCAGGATTCGAACCAGGGATCTCCTGGCTGAAGCCGCCAGTGCTCTGCCGTCTGAGCTATCCCGGACGAATCCGGTGGAACTTTTTCACCCAGCTAACCTTCATGATTATAGAATCTCGTCTGAAACCTGGTTCAGCTGAACAGAACAAATCTCAGGTAATGGAACTCCAGAAATCGCTGGATACGTAACTCCACTAGATTAATTTTAACACAATTATTCTAATTGTTAGATAAACCATATTAGATGTAAATTTCAAACTGGACGAAAAATGTTCGGACCAGGATTCGAACCAGGGATCTCCTGGCTGAAGCCGCCAGTGCTCTGCCATCTGCACTGCAAATAGAAGCGTCTTAAATTTAGACACATATGTGACTGAAAAAGAATTTTAGACACTTAAGTGTCTATCTGAAAATTAAGACACTATAGATGTCTTAATTTAAGATACATAAGCGTCTTACTATGACCATGGTGTAAACGAACTGAGAATAATGTCTAAAATATCCGCAAACGTCTTATTTTAAGACACTTCATTGCTTTAAACGTGTCTTAATTTAAAACGTTTTGATTCTTCCGACGCAATAACCACCAGGGGGCACTAGCACTCCCAGTTGCGCATGCGTTTTAGATGTCTTCGTTCGAAGTGGTATACGCTGTAATTCAAACAAAGTTTGTTTTTATGTACGCGTGTATTTTAATTCGTTTTTTGCGAAATGTGAAGTACTGTGATTTTAATTCGTATTAACTTGGAGTATTTATTTATTGAATACATACATCTGACGTGTGTGCTCGACATCAAATGTCTCTTAGAAGCTGTCGTCGATACAAGGGCGGGATAGACACAGAACAGAAGTAGACGACGGTTGAAGATTACACCCGGAAATTCTACAAAGCGTGTGCAATGGGCTTAGTGTTAACTCGTATCAATTTATATCAATAATATTGTGTTATTCATCTTCGTCCTGTCGAAGCTGGCAAAAAAAAAGAAACTTTTGTCTGGCGGGTCCTGTTTTTAGGATGAAACATCTCATTCTTTAAATATGGCTAGTCGGATGTATTATGGGATTACCTTTTAAACTGATGAAAGTCTTTCTCCCTCACTGTGGTTGTGGTAGTTTTTAAAATTTCAAATCGAGGAATATTTCTTACCTCTTGCAGCAACTCAAGTAAGTTTCTTTATAGTAGTAAAATTAGTGTATTTTATGATTTTATTTATTGTACTAAACAAAATCCTGCATGAAATTTAATTAGTTTTGAATCTGTTCGCAAAAAACCCCACTAATTCTAGAAGTATATATTTTTAAACTTATGACGTTCTTTTTTATTACGAATTATATATTCAATGTCAGTTCTTAGTTTCAATGGATAATTTTTATCTCGCAGTAAATGACGGCCACAAGGAAGTAAAGAAAAAAAAAACTTTGAAAGATGACCTAATGCTTTCTTACTTCCTGGCATAAAACCGCAGATTAAAAAAAGATAAATAAAGTAAATGAGACTGGTCTATTATATGAAGCTGCCTGTAAAAATATACATATGTATTTCATTTGCAATCAACTCTAATACTGATTTTTTTATTATTTTTAATAAAAAAGTAATTTGAAATTTATAATGGGAAAAAGTAAAAACCTCTAACTAGATTTCGTATTTAAAATTGTGGTAACTTTATTTATATGCACTTATACGAAAAATACAAAAATGACAGATGTTACTGTATATATTTAAGACGAAAGAAGTTTGGAAATCATAAGTTATTTTTTCCTCATGTTTTTAATATAGAATATGTACTTATTTGTTTTTATTGATAGTTGAATAGCTTTTGTGAGTACCCTCTGATCTACATAAAAACTTGCCCATGTGGGAATATAAATTTTTTAAAAACATAATTTTTAAATAAGTATTTTCATTTTTTTTTTTGGGGGGGGGGGATTTTGCATGAATTTTTGTAAAGCTGATATCTTAAATCTTGCACTGATTATAATGAAAGTTTTGAACTTTTAGAGTAGGACAAGTTTAAAAATGCAAATATATTTAACAAAATACCAAAGTCATTTTTTCCCCAATGTTATTAAAGTAGAATATTTATTTATTTATTTTCATTATTCATAGTTAAATGGCTGTTGTGATTATCAAGTGATGTATATGTAAAATTGCCTACGTGGCAATATATTTTTTTATATTTTCATTTTTTTTTTGGGGGGGGGGGGATTTTTGCAATTTTCGTACATCTGATATTTTAAATCTTTTTCCACATTCAACCGAGTATAATAAATATTTTGAACTTTTAGAGTAGGACAAGATTATAAAATATATATATATATTTATCTATGTACCTTAAAAGACCTTAATAGCGAACACTTCGGGACCGCGGAATTTGTCCGATAATTGGAGATGTCTACTTTTTTGAGGTAAAAATATACAAATATGTATGTCTGCTGATTAAAAAAGTATTCGTTAAATAGAGGTGTTCGCTATTCGAGAATGTCCATTAACCTCCACAACGGATACTTCCGAATACCGGACATCTCAATTTAGACAACTATAATGCAGGGTTGCGTTTTTTGCAAAAGTACTTCTTGATTAAAGGAAGGGCAAACTGGGAAGTGCCCCGTCCCCCTACGACTGTAGTGCCCCCAAATTTGATGTGCAATATTTGTAAAGCTTATATTCTAAATCTGTTTCGAAATTGTACTGATTATAATCAATATTTTGAACTTTTAAAGTAAAATAAGGTTAAAAACAAAATAAATTTAAAAAAATCTAATATTTAGATAAATATTTTTTGTTTTTTAATCTTGTTCTACTCCTGAAGTTCAAGATATTGATTATAATCAGTACAATGTCGTAAAAGATTTAAATTATCAACGTAACGAAAATTGTCTACCAAAACTGAGAGCACCAAAAAAATCAGGCTGTATTGGGGCGGGGGGGAGGGGCAGGACCACAGCCAAATATTTTTCCAGGATTCAACGTGGTCAAACATGGCTACGTATGATGCTTACAAAAAAAATGGATGCGATTCAGACGTTTGAAGTGTCTGAAATTCAGACGCAAAAAGTGTCTGAAAAAATTCAGACATTTTAAAATGTCTGAAAATTGAACACTCCATTTCAGACACTTAAGTGTCTGAATTTCAGACATTTTAATTTAGAGTGTGAGCTATCCCGGACGAATCCGGTGGAACTTTTTCACCCAGCTAACCTTCATGATTATAGAATCTGGTCTGAAACCTGGTTCAGCTGAACAGAACAAATCTCAGGTAATGGAACTCCAGAAATCGCTGGATACGTAACTCCACTAGATTAATTTTAACACAGTTATTCGAATTGGTAAATAAATCATATCAGATTTAAATTTCCAACTGGGCGAAAAGTGTCTGGACCAGGATTCGAACCAGGAATCTCCTGGCTGAAGCCGGGGTTAGCTTGGTGAAAAAGTTCCACCAGATTCGTCCGGGATAGCTCAGACGGTAGAGCACTGGCGGCTTCAGCCAGGAGATCCCTGGTTCGAATCCTGGTCCGGACATTTTTCACCCAGTTGGAAATTTATATCTAATATGATTTATTTACCAATTAGAATAATTGTGTTAAAATTAATCTAGTATGAAATCATTGTTTTTATTTTCCAAATCTTTCCATAAATAAATTATATTGGATTTAAACAATATGTTATGTATAGTCGTGGAAAAAAAGTAAACACCCCTACTAAACTCTGCAACAGATTATTATAAAAGAAAGTTACTGGTAAAAAAAGATTGGAAATAAAGTCTACTTTTAAATGATGTATATACATCTTTCTTATGGAGTCATTTACATATCAAAACGAACCCAAACATTGTTTTTTTTTTTTTTTTTTTTTTTTTTTCAATAGCCAATACCCAAGTTTGACACCATAAATAGATTCTATACCCTTCAATTAGCCTACATCTAAATTTTCATGAAATTCGTATAATTAGTTTCCGAGAAATTAATTATTTTAAAATGAGCCTATTTTAGGCTCCAAATTGAAGTTCGGTACTCGATTGTCGAAATGCTACAGGGCGACTATGTCACTTCTATTAATGTATTATTTCTTGCCAATAGACCATTTCATTGGCTTAATAGTATTCGACTATTGCCATCAAAAACGTTTCATTAAAATGAGTAAAATATTTTTTTTCTAGTTATGCTTTTCTGGACATCATAGACGGCCTCTTAAACCGTCATTTTAACGTTTTTTGCTCATAATTCGAAAAATACTTGGAAAAAAAAATTGAAACTGAGAATTTGCATAAAGCAGAACATAATAAACATAAATCTCTCTCTATATATAAAGTGTAGGTTGCAATTCTTATTTTTTTTTTCAAATATTAATTTCATAACTTATAATTCATATTCTAAAATTTTTTAAATTACAAATTGAATGTATTTATGTTTGGGTTTTTTAGAATTATAATTAAATAAAAAAATTATCAGATTAGAATTGTAATTGCTGGAGATATTAATAAAAATATGAAAATGTAATTTAACATTAGAAGCTCTAAATTTTAAATGTTTATAACTCAAAAATTTATCATCCAAATGACTTTAAATTTCATTTCTAGGCATAGTTTGAACCAAAGATTTAAAATATATTGTCAGAATTAGGTTTGCTATTGGTAGAAAAGAATGTTTGGTCTGGTTTTGATTTGTAGATGACCCCCCTAACCAAATTTTATATATTTAAAAGTAGATTTTATTTCCAATCGTTTGGTACCTGCTACTTTCTTCTATTGTAATTAGCTGCAGAGTTAGTAGGGGGTGTTTACTTTTTATTTTCCACGAACCACGACTGTACATGTGCACAAGGTCGTAATAATAAGATCTCTATATAAATATCAATAAAAATACTTTTGAATGATATTTATTTATTCTAAAATTTTCCATATCCTCGTAGAAAGTCTCCATGTTTTTGTATAAAAAAATTACATAAGATTTAGATACTTTCTAACGGGTAACTACATGCATTAATTGTTTAAAAATTTTCACCTAAGATTCTCTATTTTAAAATTAGAATTTAAAAAAGTGATATTTGATTTAAATAAAATTAAAAAAGGCATGGAGTTTTGAGTTAATTTCTGTCCCTACTTAAATTTACAATGTACTTTTGGCAAAACATAATATTTATTACAAAACACCTTGACCTAAATTTGAAATTTAAAAAAAAAAAATGAAAAAAGTTACTTAAACCAATGATTTAAAAAAAATCTGTTGATTTAAATCAAGATTAAAATCAAGCTGACTTAAATCAACGAATTCTGACAACAGATAAGCTGAACAGTTATAATCTGGAAGCGAAACAATCCATTTACGAAAAATATTTTTATCTTGCAAAACGAATAACGTTAAGTAAGGAATGAATTTCGCAAAGTAAAGTATCCATAACTCGTTCTAAATTCTATTATTATACCAATTATTGATGGGCATAACGAATGATTTTGATATTCGAAGGAATCATTCGGGCCTGCGCAAAAGCATAGCTGCCAACTTTCGTATTCTTTTTAATCAATTAAAACCAGAAATTCTGTTGAAAAAAAAAATTAAATTGATTAAAAAGAATAGGAAGGCTGTCAGCTATGCCTTTGCGCATGCCCGAATGGTTCATTCGAATGTCAAAATAATTCATTATAGCCATCACTACTACCAATCAATCTGTTAAATGAATTTGATAAATAAATTATTCTTTATCTGCGCAATTCATAATTGCATTTTAAGTTACCAATATACAAATCGATTTTTTTCGTTTATTATTTTTTTAACCCCTTAAGGGGCGATTTTACTTTTTTTAACTTCGATGGAAAAAAAGTTGGAAAATTGCTTTTCATTATTTTGAACTAATTTTTTTTGTAAATTCCGGTGTGAATTCAACATTACAGAAACAAAACTGCTTGTCCCTGAAAAATTCTCGAATGAGAAAATTACAGAAAATCTCCTGATTTTTTTTTCTTTTTTAGAACTTGAAATTACGGCATTATTATAAAATAACGTTTTATACGTATTATATAGATAAATACTGTTTATATAAAGTTGGTTCTACTTTGTTGATTTGTTGTACTACTTTTTTTTTTACATTATTATGTAAGTATAGTATATTGTTTGCGTGAGAAAAAAAGATTGAGTATGTCTGGTTTAGAAAGTAACATTAACCATACACAAGGAGAACTGAATTCGATAAAGAATGCGTATTTAAAATTATAAATGTTTACATTTCGTTATTGCCAATTCATATCAAAATTAAAATGTTGTTTGGTTTATTGTAAGAAAATATTAAAAAAAAAAACACAGTTTTTTTATATCAAAATTTTTTTTCAAATATAATCGTACATATTATTAGAGATTGACCAAAAATTCGTTTTCGTTTTCGGCCCAAAATCTGAGTTTAGCCGAAAATTCGTTTTTGGCTAAACTCAGCTCGTTTCGGCAAAACGTTTTCCGAGAATTCGTTTTCGAAAATGCGGCTGAAAATTCGGCTTGAGCGGAACTCTACCGAAACTATCAGTATTCCAAAAATCTCGTTTCTTTCTTCGGAAATTTGCAACATTGCTCATCGATTTGAGCTTTATCGGCTCAAAATGAGACTATTTATTGCTACGAACTTCGTTGTTTATAATTATCAGTCATGACTGACTCAAGACGTGAATGCAAATTATAAAGCAAGCAATGTACATATAACTAAACTTTTTCACGTGACCATTAAAAGCTGCAGACATTACACTAATAGAAAATTTTCAGTTTGAAACCGCAGAAGTGTTTCGAATACTCTTTGAGAAAGTTCTAGTATAACAAATGATCATTTACAGAAATCATTATAAAAGATAAATCGAGGTGGGCATACATAAAAATAAAATGTTTTTTAATTAAATTAAATTCGTATAATTAGAAAATCTTTCGGTGTCGTTGATGAATTAATAACGTTTTATTTTATATGAAAATAAACTGTTTTGTGTCTAACAAGGAGAGGGCCAACCTTGTTAATCACATATTTTGATTATTTTAATATATGTTGTAGGGTAGACACCCCTTAGTGTCAGGTTCAACGGATTTTATCCAATGCCCCTAAGTTCTTGAAAAACCAGGGGGTCTAATATTAGTAGACAACTTAAATACTTACTTCGCAGCAATACTTACTTGACAGGTTAGTCGTAGCTCAGTTGGCATGACGTTTGCTGGCTGATCCGAGGGCCCGGGTTCGATACCTGAATGCGCTACATTTGTTTTTCTCATTTTTTGTTTTATAAATATAGTTGTAATTATAATTTAATAATTTCAATTAAAAATTTTAACACCAAACATTAATTATAATGTTAACAAACTTAAATTTATCATTTCTTATTTGTAAACTATTATTTCTCATCCATTAAAGAGGTTTAAAAAGAAATTGGATCTATTACTGAATGATAAAAATTGCAAAATCGTGACAAATTCTGTTGTGGTGCCATCTAGTTATGATAAAAAAAAGTAATATTCAAATAAAATAAAATCAGAAAAAAGATAAAGGGGAAAGCAAAATAATTGAAAGCGCAAGCATACTTATTACAAATTTAAAAATCTTTAATATGCAAAAAATCGGTTGTAATTTAATTCTGATGCTAATTTTTAATATGATTATGCTTGTTACTTTAAAAACAGAATAATAGTATTATCTCATTGACTTCCTTTGTTAAATCAATGCGTAAATGATGTTTCTTTAAAATCACGAATTGACACAATTGCTCAATATCATTTGCATCGATAAAGAATATATGAAATACATTTTAAAAGTGATTTTTTTAAAAAAAATAACAGTTTTATGATGTTTTATTACAACTATTCAGTTAAAAATAAAAAATTAAATAGGTTAAAATTATAATTGATATACAATATTAAAAATTTTAATTGACAGTGAGATTATTAAGTTATACTTACAAGTAAATTTATAAAACAAAAATGAGAAAAACAAATGTAGCGCATTCAGGTATCGAACCCGGGTCCGCCAATCAGCCGGTTAACACCATACCAACTGAGCTACGACTGACCTATCATCGTTGTAGCAAAGTAAGTATTTAAGTTGTGTACTAATATTAGACCCCCCCCCCCCCCCGGTTTCTCAAGAACTAAGGAGCATTGGATAAAATAGTGTGAACCTGACACTAAGGGGCCTCTACCTTACAACATATATTAAAATAATCAAAATCTGTGATTAACAAGGTTGGCCCTCTCCTTGTAAGACATAGAGAGCCAATTTGTGCCACACGTTGGCTCTCTATGTAAAACCTATTATCGTTGGGCAATTTTAGAACGATGACAGGTCCTTTTAAATACGCAATCCCAGCTCTGGCGGTAGACCAATACTGAGCCGGGTCCCAAAATGGCAGTTATTTTGGTCAACAACATGGATACAAAAGAAAAAAGATGTTCCTATTCAACGTAATATTCACAAATAAAAGATGTAAAATAAATCTCTACGTTTTGGTTTAATCTTTAAAACCTTCATCAGGAGTAAAATTTTCTAAAATAGAAATCGACAAAAACACTTTATATGCTACATTTTAAAAATCTAATTCAAATTGGTAAAGAGTTCAACGGAAACTTCTTAAATACCCAAAATCAGCTCAGTGGCGCCATCTGTTATCCAAAGTAAACAACGAAGAATGAAGGGCTGTAAAAAACCATGGGAATTTTCATAGATCTTTCAAAATAGAAAGCCAGATTTCAGGAATGTGAAGAAAAAACATTATCGTTACAAATTTCTTGGTTCCTTAAACGAATTTCTAAAGATTCACGAATAATAGCATTAAACGGAACAACTTGCTTAGAAAAAACTTTAGCATGGTCGAAGTCAATAAATGAAATAAGTCCTTTAAGGAAACTTCTTGAGAGTGCTGTAGAAAATTTACCAAACTTCAAATCATTTTTGTGTTCTTTCAATCTTTCAAAAAATCGACGTTTAATCATACCAATATAGGGATTTCATACACTCCAGAAAAAGGTGAAAAAGGAATTGGGTCTATTTTTTTACTCATTAAATTAAACAATGTCATAGAATTAGAGGCTACAAGTTGAATGTTGTATTTCAGGAATAACTTTTCTAATCTTTCAAATAAGATGGGGAAAATGTGAGAATACCTTTAAGAAAACAAGCAAATGCTTTTCAACGAAATATAACCGACCTTGGCATCTAGGTATTCTCCCCTCTTCAACTTTTTCTGTTTCTTCTACGTTGGAATTCATTAATCGCATTAATCATTTTAATCTACCTAATAATGCAATTTTGGCTAGTTTTGACATTGTGTTATTGTTTCCCTCCATTGATGTGGAAGAAGTTATTCATTCTATAGGCTTATCCATTGATGAGTTCCCTCATTTAAATGATAATATGAAATTTTCAATTATGTCTGGCGCTTAAACTTAAGGAAAGTAATGTATTTACTTTTAAAGATAAATATTTTAAACAGAAGAAAGAGCTCCTATGGGTTCACCTATATCTAGTATTCTGGCAGAATTCAAATTGTGTCCATTGGAAGAACTTATTTTTAAGAAGCATTTCTCTAAACCCACTTTATGGCTACGATATGTCGTTGATATTTTTATTATCTGGGAGGACGGGAAACAATCCTTAGAGAATTTTTTTGACGAAATTAACCCTAGAACTACCGGAAATTTTACTCAAGTTTTATAAAAACATTCTACACCAGAATTTTTACTTAAAACTATTTAATTTGTTTATTTAACTTATTATTGTCTGATTTATACATTTAGTTTGTTTTGAAGAAATTTCTGGTTTGAATAAATATTTTGAATGTACATGTCGGGTCCAATGGACCCGTCTGGTAGACGGAAGGTTAACCAACTTGATAACAATATTAAGTTAACGATGGAGTTAGAAAACAATAAATTGCTTCCTTTTCTTGATGTTCTCCTCGTTAAAGAAAAGAATGGTTTAAAATGGAAAGTTTTCCAGAAAATAATGAAATTAGACAGTGTTATCCGTCACTGTTAAAAATTTTGCAGCATTCTGGCAGGTCATTCGACCGTTCTTTGAAAAAACAGTTTCATAACCATAATTTAACTATATTCTGACCATAAAATGGCCAATAATATGGTCAGAATAGTGTTAAATTACGGTTGTTTTAACCGTTTTCGGAAAAAAACGGTCAAATGACCTGCCAGAATGCTGCAAATTTTTAACAGTGCTGTCACAGCAGCTGCCCCATGGAATTATAAGATGGCAGCATTTAGGTCATTTATCCAGCCTTTCTTGTTTGTTCCGAACAGTTTTTGGATGGTGAACTCAATTTCATTGTTAATATTAGTTTACGTAATGGTTATAATTTAAGTGTTATCCATAAATTGATAGATAAATATAAAGTTTCGTTAATCACTCCCCCAAATTAAATCACGTTTACCGAAAGATTCCATATGTTACCATCTTATTTGAAAGGTTAAAAAAGTTATTCATGAAATACAACATTCAACTTGTAACCTCTAATTCTATGGCATTATTTAATTTAATGAGCAAAAAAAATAGATGGGATTTAAGAAGTTTCCGTTGAACTCTTTAACAATTTGAATTACATTTTTAAGATGTAGCATATACAGTGTTTTTGTCGATTTATTTTTTAGAAAATTTTACTCCTGTTGAAGATTTTAAAGATTAAACCGAAACGTAGAGATTTATTTTATTCATATGTTTATTTTACATTTTTTATTTCTGAATAAATAGTACGTTGGATAGCAACATCTTTTTTGTTTTGTATTAGATATTACAACGTAAAGTCCTTAATTATTATAACAACATGGATATGCGTCCGATGGTGTGTAGTGTCGTAGATAACTTGACATTTCATCGCTTAAAAATGAGTCGGAAATAGACAGCTCTCTAGGTAGAGGAAAAGCTCAAACTTATTTGGAAAGCTGGAGGCCAATCCTGGTGAGAGTCCAAAGTCTTTGTCTCAACGTATTGGAATACCATACTTTATTCTCAACACAATTTTAAGCAAGAAAGAAGAAATAAAAGATGCTTTAACTGAAGCCGGGTCAAGCTCTTTCAAATGAGCACGCCTTCAAGAAGGGCGGTTTTCCGAATTAGAAAAACCTCTATATTTGTGGTTTCAGCCGCAGCGTTCGACTGACATACTGGTAACCCGAAATTTGTTGCAAGGAAAGGCCCCCAAGTTAGCAGTACTCAAAGCTTCTCAGGGTTGGCTTACAAGATTCAAGGACCACCATAGTATTACTGGTCGCCCCATATGCGAGGAGTAGAATGCCGTGGATGATCCCACAGTTGATCACCTCAATGATCAGGAACTTTCAAAATAAATTCAAGGCTGTTAGGCGAATGATGATTACATTACAGACAAGACCGGACTCATGCCAGCACCATCTGTACAACGTTTGACTGTATTATTGGGTCAAATGCTGACGGTACCGATAACCTACGACCTTTAGTCATTGAGAAATACTAAAAGGCCCGTTTTTATAAAAATTTAATCACGCTTTTCACGAATTATGAGGCAAATCTATAAGCGTAGATGACGCGGGCAGCCATGGACAGTTGGTTAAAGAAACTAGACGTGCATATAGGAACAGAAAAATACAAAGTTATTCTATTTATGAAACATTGTGCTGCCCATTCACCCTCAAGCCAGCTCGAGAATATCAGAGTGAAGTTTTCTTCGGCCAACTGCACTGGAAAATTGCAGCTGTTAGTTTTGGGTACAATTGCAAATTGTAAAGCACGTTATCACAAGAGGCTACTTGAGCATGATGTATCATGACTTGATGCAGAAAACAAGAGCACTCCAAAATAATTATTTTTAAGATAAGAAACAGTTTTCAACTGAAATTTCTTTTGATGAATGGTTTACACGATTTTAAGGATTTCTTTTAAATACTCTATGTGTGTAAATAGTACTTTTAATAAAGCTTTTATGATAAAATAACCTTTTTTGTGCACTTTTCTGATGTACTTTTTTTCTTACTCTGTTCTATTTTTACGAATTTATGTTATGGTACATAATACTTATGAAACTTCGGTTTTTGATAAAAAAGATAACTGAAACTTGTCAGCGAAACAAAATTTTAACGATATATAATTTAAAAAGGTCCTGGTAGACCATTAATTGAATTGTACGTTTTACTGAGCTATACGTTTTGTTGTCCGGTCCCGGGCAAAACGTATAACTGGAGTTCCATTGTAATATGTATGTAATATGTTTAAGTATATTTATGTATGTTAATTACTTTAACACGTACAATGTAATTACTTTAAAAAAAATTGGGCATTTTCGTTTTCGGCCACAGGAAGTTCGGTAAATAGGAAGATCGTCGAAATTCGGTTTCGGCCTTAAAAACCTGATTCGATCGATCCTTACATATTATTTCTGTTGTTCACATCCCTTTCTCTAAATTAATATATAGCGTACATCAATGAATGAGATATCACTGGAGGGATTTTTTGCCCACATCTGACATCGCATGCTGAATGTCACTAATGTAGCGTACAACAATGCATGGGCTATCATTGGATAAGAATTTCTGCCCACATCTGGCATTGCATATTGGATTTTTGTTAAAGGACTTCGTTTGTTTGAAATTTCACTTGTTATGTCTGCAGCTTTTAATGAGCACGTGAAAAAGTTTAGTTACCGCAAAACGGGGTGAATAGGAACAGCGGGGTGAACAGGAACGAAACTTCCCGGTCATACAAATAAATTCAAAATAAATATACGTGAGAATATTCTTAGTTGACAATTTTTTTTAAGAATGTAATATCATGGAGTGTTGGGAAATTCAGTTTTGACATGTTGGTACCACTACTGTGTTATATAAAATAATTGCAAGTGGATCCTCGAAAACCTCCTATTTTCAACATCTGTAAAACTTTGTATGTAACTACAAATTTTTCGTATTTCAAAACTAAGAGTAGTGTTTTTTTTTTTATTAGGGATAGACTTATAAACGATATCCTGTATTAGATTTTATGTATTTCTAAAACTACATAGTGATAAAGTGGAAAATTTCTTATAACATCATAGGTTTAAGATTTATGGGGTGAATCGGAACACACTTCTATTGTCATGGTTTACTCTTCCATACAATAATATTTTAATGTCATATCGTATTTAACAATATTTTGTTTGTTCCAGTTACTTGAAGAGTTTAAAGATGCCAAGAAATTACTTAGTTGAACGAAAATGCCAACCCCCAATCCAAGAGATATGGAACTGTCAATAGAAGAATTAAAAAACTTCAAAAATCCCTTAGAAAAGTTTCAGAGAAATATTCTCTGTCAACCAAAACATTACACAGACATTTCAAAATGGGAAACCAATTAAAAAAGAGAGGAGGGCAAACAGTACTAAGTGCTGAGGAAGAGGCCGTACTAGTAGATCGTATTAAAACATACAGCGATTTAAAAGGACAAAAAAACAAACGAAAGAAACTATCCAGAAGATCATCATTGAAGATTAAAATTCCAATTATTCTGTTCAAGACAGTGATAAAGAGTTTATATTGCCTACTACTTTAGAAGAAGACCCAGATTTTGGAATCCTAGAAAATCCCCAACTTTCAAATAAATTTGCTCCAGGAGACTTCCTTATCGTTAAAGTGCATGGAAAAATGTCATACAGACTCTATGTGACCAAAGGCCTGTACATAGAAGATGATGGTTATGTGGGGAAATTTTACAAAAGGGTCCCCCATACCTGGAGATTTCAAGAAACGGTGGAAGAGGAGGCAGCATTTCTTCCAGAAGATGTCACAAAGAAAGTTCAGCTAAAGGACAACATTCAAACATATGCTCGTTTCAAGGATATGATAACTTTAGTGAACGACATAAGTGAATTGAATTTCTATTAAATTCCCATTTTTCTCAATTCAAATACATTTTATTAGAACAAATTTTAATCTTTCTTGAGTTCAAAGTTGTTTTCTAATTTCTGAAAAGTCGTACCTTTACTTGTATAGAAAATAATGGATTTGTTTGATAGTAACTATGTGCTCCTATTCATCCCTTATCATTATTACTTGATTTTATTAACCCTATTAAAGTCTGAATCGGAACAAATAAAGATTATAATATTTGTTCCTATTCACCCCTACCTGCGGGGTAAATCAGAACACCATTAAAAAAAAATAAAAAATATACATAAAAATGTTTTGTTTTCGCTTAAAATTTCAAGAACAAAACAAGACCGAAGTTTCTAGGCAAAAAATAAAAGAATAAAATAATCTGTAGTTGCCGTTTTTTTGCGTTAAATTTGAAAAATGTTCCGATTAACCCCGTTTTACGGTATATATGCATTGCTTGCTATATAATTTGCATTACGTCTTGAGTCAGTCACTACTGATAATTATAAAGAGCGAACTTCGTAGCAATAGATAAGATAGTCTCATTTGAGCCGATAAAGCTCAAATCGATGAGTAATGTTGAAAATTTCCGAAGGAAGAAACGAGATTTTTGGAATGCAGATAGTTTCAGTCCGGCCGAAATTTCAGCCGCATTTTCGCCGAAAACAAATTTCCAGCGAAAATTGGATTTTGGGCCGAGAACGAAAACAAAATCGACTTTTCGGTCGATCTCTAGTTTTATGTGTCAAGGAGGCAACATTCCTTCTTTAAAGACACAAATCTCTATGGATCAGACGAGCTCGCTTTTTATTCTCTTTGAGCTTAAAGTAAACATTTTATTTATTCAGAAATTGAAAAAAAAAAATTAATAATTTGTATGTGTTCGTACTATTTGAGAAACAAGAATGTAGTCCAAATTTTTTCAAATGTTTTACAATCCTTTAAAAACGCAGCTAGAAGAGGAATTCAATTGCTGTTGATGGAATACAAGAGGAGATATCCTATCTTATTCTGAAGCCTTTGCAAGAAGAGTATTAGAAACATAAACAATCCGTGGAATATCCCTTGTCTATCTTCTATTTCTGTATGAAGTCCTTTTAAACAATTACTGAAAAGCAGAACTCATGTCTTTTTGCTACAGTTGTACAATGATATTTTGAAAGGATAAGAATTGTGAGTTTTGAAGATTTCTGCCCTTGGATGGGTGAAAATACCATACAGTGCGTGAAGAAACTTTAAAGAGAGAAAATATTGTAATAATTTTGATAAATTTAAAATGCGATAATTGAAATGCAAATTTAATGTTGATCATAAAATTGAAATACTAATACAAAAGTCAACAAAATGCACCTGTGAGCTTTTTATTGCGAAAAAATAATAATTACGTAAATAAACGCCATTTTGCCCGTGTAAAAACTTTAAGGACACCACTATTTTTTTTATAGAAATGTTACATATAAATATTATTAAATGCACGTTAAAAACTTTCTGACTTTTCTGACGTTTTCTATTAAGATTTTTGTTAATTTTATAATAATGACAAAAGCAAGTAAATTGACTGAATATGAAAAAGATGCTGTTGAATCTTTGGTATTATCAGTAATGAGTTGTCGGTCTATTGCAAAAGGTAAGAAGATCTAAAGCTGTCACCAACAACTTTTTAAGGTTAAAAGACGAGAACGAAAAAAAATAAAAAATAAAAATAAAGCTGGGGGCAGACCAAAAGCCTTGTCACTCAGAGATGAAAGGAGAGTTTTAAAGTTACCCAGCAAAGAAAGAAACAGTGGACCATCAGCTGGAAAAAAGATGGCAGCCAGCAGTGCTATCAGCGGTAAAGTGCAAGGGGCCATTACTTAAACCTGTCGAAAAGTGTCCAAGCCGAATGCAGCTGGCTCATCAGTGACGGCCAACAGCAGGCCAGCATTGGTATGCCATCACATTACTTCAATCCGGCACTTTTCCTGCAGTGCTAGCACCTATCCCACTGCTATTCCTTTGCTGGCCCAGCACTTTCCTTTACAAAAATTTCTTATAGAATTCTATAAAAAAACAAAATATTATATAATTATGGCTCTTTTTTCTATAAGCTAGTTTCACCAAGAGCTATAGAAATATCTGTAGAAGTGTCTATAATAGAAATGCCTATAGAAATATTTGAACTGCATGTGGTCACCCTCCCAAGTACTGACCGCGCTGGTTGCTGCTTGGTTTTCGTGATCGGACATGAACAAGTGCTTTCAGTGTACGCTACGACTGCTCGTAGATTTCAAGCTCTCATTATACTATTTCAAGTTTGTTTCTTTTGTGATTTACGTTCCCAATCATTAAACTGGTATAGAAATTATTCTATTGTACAGAAATCCTATGTATTTTATACGCTTTTTTTTTTTTATTATTGATTCAGGACTGCGTAAATTATGAAAACCGAAATCCTTTGTAACCTAGTAAAACTAGATTTAAGGAGAAAAAAAAGTTCGTTGAAATAAAGAATTTATTTATTTATTCATTTACTTATTTATTTTGCTGGTGGCAGTGGTGCTATATTTTTCACAGTTTCAAAAAAAAAAAAAAAATTAGCTTCACAGCTTAAATTGTGTTAAGATATTCATTTCAGATTTGTGTTCAAATACTTAATGTCTTCGATATTCGCAGCGCCACCTAGCGTAAGGGTTCCCAGCAATAATACTGCAAAAGTTCGTGCACTTCCATCTAGTGGTGGGCCAGCGCATGAGATAAAATGGATGCCCACCAGAATTTTATCTGATGACTTCCAACAGCAAAGTTGACTGAAGCTGTCCAGCAGTGGTCATGCAGTGGTAGACCATCAGCCAGCACTTCTCCATAATTGCCAGCACCTATCTTGCTGCTGGCCAGCAATTTCCTCTTTGCTGGGTTAGCATCAACTGGAAAATACTCAAGTAAAGAAATTTTACGAACCACTTGTGTTCAATGTGTGTAAAAAAAACAAACTGCAATATAGTTACTCGATCATGGAATTTTCAATGCACAGCAAAATTGTTTAAACCCTCTTTGCAAACTATGTCTGGACACAAAACGCAGCGTTTTGTGGTTTGCAAGACAAGTGACGACTTGGGATGAATGGTTGTAGGTTATTTTCTCTGCGACAAAAAAAAAAAAGGGAACTGAGGTCGTCCTGATGGCTGAACGTATTATTGGCATGATTTGAGAAAAAAAAATATAATTTTCTGAAAACTTCAATTAAGTGGTTGGTCCATTATAACAAGGGGCTGCTTTTCATTTAACGGCTGAGGTCCCTTGCATTTCTTCCAGGAAAAGTTAATTCAAAGGCTCTGAAATTTCTGGCAAAAAAACTCTGACTGACCATCTTTCACCTGTTGCAACAATTCTGGTAGGGATAAAAGGGATTTATCAGCAAGATAATGCGGTTTTCTACCCAAGTCTTAGGACAGAACTCTGATTCAGGAAGAAAAATCTGCAGTAGGTACCCAGAAATCATAATCTGAACCTATCGAAAACTTCTAGAGATCTAGCAAGATGAGTTTACAAAAATGGAAGGCATTTTCCTTCAACTTCAGAACTTAGATCTACGATTGAAGATGAATAGTTCAAAATTAGTCTTGAACTGTTCAAAAAATTAATAATGTCCATGACCAGATATTTGCTGTCATTAAAGCAATAGTGGCTGCACATCATATTAAGTATTTGTTTCTTCATTACAGTATTGTTTTATTTTGTTGTTCTTAAAGTTTTTACACAAACGGAAATAGTTTTTTTCTTTTTTTTTTTTTTTTTGTATAAGTATTTTATTTTCGTAACAAAATACTTACAGACGTTTGACATTTTTATTAGATTTTCAAATTGATACACGTTATAGTAAATGTTTTAAATCTGATTTAAAATTTATAAAAAAAATCAAAATTTTTTGCCATCCTTAAAGTTTTTGCATGCGCTGTAATTACTATTTTAAGCAGTATTTCTACGGCACGAAAATCCTGAAACTTTGTCATTAGAGAGTATTTAGTATTAATGCATATTTCTATGTAAGAGTTTTTAAATGAAAAAATTAATATTGTAACAATTTAAAAATTCTGGTAAACAATTTTTTACTTTCGGTATCGGTATCGGGCTTGGGCGGGCCCAGTTCTGACAACACGAATTTTTCTGGGGGCGGGTGGGTCCGGATTTCAAGTTATCGGGCTCAGGCTCCGTAAAAGAAAAGAACCAGAACACATCTGTAAAATCTACTTAAAATCTAGAAAGCACTTCTTTTCCACACCGTAATTGTTAATCATGCTAACTTGAAGCACATGTTAGCAATAACTGAAGGGAAAAGGAACGCTTCAGTAGAGCTAACTTTTGAAAAATACTGGGTGGGCTCAAGAGTTTTTGAGTAAAATAAAAAATGCAATTTTTTCCCTTAGGTGTGTGGAAAGAAGAACCGGGGAGGAGCGGCTGACTAAATAAGATAGAGTTCGAAATAAAATTATGGTTTTTCTAAATAAGTTATAAAATTATTATAATTTAATAAATAGTTCAATAAATAATTTTATAAAATTATATTCTCACAAGTTCTTTCTTATAAATACCTTAATATTGCTTATAAACAGCATAAAAATTGCTAATTATTGGTAGTGTAAAAAATGAAATGTCCAGAAAAACATACATTTTTGTCACCCAAGTGCTTTATCGATTCAGAACGTTAACATGTTGAGTGCCATGTCGGTCACCGGAGACTGACCCTAAACTTTCCGTTTAGGCCGCGTCAGTCGTCGGTGACGGACACTTATAGATTGTGTAACGAGAATTTTATTTCGTGGCTCAAACGGAAAGACAGACAAAACAGACTTGGCATCCAACGTGTTAAAACATATGGTAAAATATTCAGGAATTATTTTTTTCGAGAGAATTTTTACTATACATCCGCTGAAGGGGCTTTGAGTTCTCCTGTAAGTCCAATTGATGTCCTCAGGGCCGAAATTAAGGGGGCAGAGGGGGCATGTGCCCCGGGCGCCAGAGCCAAGGGGCGCCAAGTGAAAGATTTGGAATCGATCATTTTCTTCTGATGGACTAATGGCTTTCATTATTATGAAACAGCCATTATAAATGAAGTGTTAGGTGAAGATGAAAGAGCAGCCGTAAAAGTTTGAACTCCGATTTTCTGGTCAGAATGGGAAATAAAATGGCCATAATTTTTTTTTTTTTGCAAAAGAAAATAGCTCGGTTAAAGCGGAAACTCGGTTAACCGGGACTCGGATAATCGAAACTCTACTGTATAAGCAAACACTGTAAACAGCCGGTAATACATGCGATGTGAACGAACTATAATTGCAACAAACGTCACATTCAATTTACGTAGTTCAGTATTACATATTTTAAATTTTAAAATAAGTTGGCCATTAGAAAATTAGTAAAATTCTCTTTGTAAATATACTTTGAGGAAGAAAGGGGGGGGGGGGCGCCAAAATTCATGTTTGCCCCGGGCGCAAAAAAGGCTAGTTTCGGCCCTGCATGTCCTTGCAGTTTTTCAAACAAAATTATTTTGAGAGCATCAATAAAATAAACTTTTATTCACGCGATTTAAATAAATAAATAAATAACAAAATCAACCAATGGAAGTTGCGTGTGCGGAGAGATTAAATTATTGGGTGGGGCTCACACCCAATCATCATCATGTAAGTTCGCTCATATAAGTGGCGCCACTATAGCGCTTGGTAGATTTTAAGATCATTACCGTCTTTTAATAAGGAATGTCTTCTGATCAATATTTAAAACATTCGTCCTGAAAAGGTTTAAGCTTTATGTGCGTAAGTTATTCTTCAAATTATTTGGACAAAATACTTCCGAATTGCACAAGTACATTTATTAAATATTTTTCTTGAGATTTATAATGCTATGTTAAGTGATATAAAACGAAATTATAATTCCATTTATCGACAAAGTTATATTTAAGTAAGTATGATCCCATATATGCATATCATAAACTCATTTACGATTAAAGTGGTCTTATAGGAAGCAACAACAAGAAACAAAAATCATGTATCAAGCATGGATTACGAAACAATTTCTAACACTTCTGAATACACTAATGAAACTACACCGTTTAAAAAGGTGTAAGAAATTGTGATATCAAGACAGCCGATGATGAATCTAGTTAGTTAAGTTAAATCACAAAATTTATTGAAATACTAAAAGCTATTTACAAAAAACTATGTACACTTGTATAATAGATATACTTTTGTAATTCTCAGAAACAACATAATATTTTTCACATAACCACTCTTAAACTATTTCTCAAAAACAAAACCAATATTTTTACTCGGATGTCATAAACACATGCTACAACCATGAGAAGCCACCGTTAGCTTCTTACTCCTCTCTTCACTTCCATTCACTTTAGATTGGAGGGTTGATCTCTTCACATCAAATCACTTCAGTTAAAAAAAAAGATTGGAGGGTTGGTTGCATGACAGAAGTTATTTAAATAAACAATTTTGAAAACTCATGGCTCATTTTAAAACTAAATTTCAGCGATTACTGTGCATAGTCGGAAAGGTAGTCGAATTCTTTTGATTTGTATACGACCTATATATTTGTATGTATAGTACATCAATACAAAAATCCCTTAACGGGTTAAAAGTTTGTGACGTAGCACTTTATCTTATTGCTATAAGAATTTTAAATATGGACCTTAAAAATAATGATATCAAATTTTAAGTGACGCTATGGTATTAATTAATGTATATGTATACATGCATTTATATTATTTATTTCGTAATTTTATTTTTGTTTTATTTATAATTGCATATGTAAGAATTATGTTAAATTTAAAAGGATGTATAAAAATTTATTCATTGATGCATTATCATTCACATCTTTCATAAATTCAAAATATGAGTTTTAAAAGATATGATATCAAAATTTAAGTGCCGCCTTGATGTAGCTTTAAACAATGTTTTAAAATTCAATTTCAATTGTTTTCGGTTTGGCAAAATATATTTGCACATGTAACCAAAACTTTTAATTTACCAATATACTGTTAAAAATATCACTCTCACTGAACCTATACAATGCACTGTAATGTATTTATATGAAAAAATTGATTTATCTTTTGTGCCACGCTATCCAAAATCAAAAGTAAAATTTATGTAAATGATTTCTGTGCGTCATTGTATCCAAACTAAACGAAATGTATGCAAATGGGTAACATGCGGAGGAAAAAAAATGTGAATAAAAAAAAATTAGAGTTTTCCCGGAAACAACTGTTATCTTATTCCCTTCACATAAAACAGATTTATATTATCAATCAATTTAAAGAAAATCGCCAGGGCCGTTTTCGCGTAATCGAAATTAGGATTTTCTGACATAGCTTTTGATAAAAATGGGTATTTAGATCTCAAAATATACTGCACGTAGAAATCTAAAAATTTCAGAATAGGATTAGACTGCAGACATAAGGCTGTTTTAAAAAAAATCAGAATAATAAGAGCTATATTTGGTGAGTTATTGAAAGGCGGCTTTTCGCGTTTTCTTTGAAGTCGAGTTAGGTGTATATATGAGTTCAACCATCTACGAATTCTACGATACGATACCATACGATTTTAGGCTTCAGGCTGCGTCACTGGAATACTACCGTCTTCTATGATACTATGCTAAAATTTAGTTCAGTTAGAAAACGTATAACACAGTTGACAATTCATCTTCCGTAATTTCAGCCAAAACGACAGTCTAGATGGTCGAAGCAAGATCAATAAAGACTAAGATTCAGTTTAAATTTATACATTCATTTATTTATACATTTTTGGCTTTTTTTTTTTCAAAAAATTAAAAGTTTGTCAATAGATATTTAGAGTTTAGTTTACTCTTCGGTTTCCTTTCAAATAATCTTGTACTGTAGACTTTTCGATCTTTTAAAGTAGAATTTGTGAAAACCTTGTCTAATACAGGGATGTCAGGAACATATAGCACAACCATGAAGGAAAAAATAAAATAACGTTTCCACAGTAAGTCACGATGCCAAAAAGCGTTCCTAATCTTTAGAAACCTCAGAAACTAATATATTTTCCGGATTTAAAGAAGCATTTAAAAAAAAAAAAAAGTTTCTTTTGTTGACATTGGCTTTCGAAATTGTTTTCGAGTAGTTTTTATAGTGTATTAATCAGTTTTCTCAACCCGAAATATAGGTTTTTCGGATGCTATAAATTCTCAAAACAAGCATGTTTCAGAGACAATCATGATAAATGAATAAAAAATAGCACTGATATTAAAATTAATATTGTTTTACTGCTCTTGTACGGTTAAATTAAATTACGCTGCTGAAAGTGCTTAATTAAGAATGGATAACCACATAGCATTTTTAGGTTGCAGAAAAATTTCAGCAATTTTGCTTTGAAAACCGACAAAGTTGCAGCAAGCTCAGCATGACAGGACTGAAAGTTCATAACAAGACTGCAGCAAGATAACGCAAACGCCGAAGTCGCCACACTTTGAACTTGCAGCTAACTTGTCGTGCAAGTTAAATTCATGCAGTATCAAATTTATTGCAAATTAACGGCAAACAAGTAATCAAAAATACTGCAAAGTAGTAATCTTTCCATGCCACACTATCTGTTTATAAATGTTACACTATAAGTTTAACTCCTTCGAAGGGGTCCATAGACTTGATCTGGTCTATTGATGCGAACGCATCGTCAGAAGGTGCATGCATCGTTTTTATCACCATAAACAAGTTAAGGTAATATCTGTACTTTTCAATTCAAACCTTTTTTGGTAATTGATAAGTATAGCGTTTAAAAAAGCGGTGCCAACCTAATAAAATTTCTGCAATTTCTGTGCTGATTGTCTATTCTCTCAACAGAGGGATTTTCTGCTTTCGCCACTTTCGTGAATCAAACACAGTCTTGCCAACAAACCACTCATGCAAGTGGGTGATGGTATACCTTGCGAGAGATTTTCTGCGAATTTCTCAATTCATATTTGTCACGGCAAGATAATATCAGATAAATCAAACTTCCTGCTAATGTTCATGCTATCTGGGTAGCATCCTAAAACCGATATTCTGAGTTGAGAAAACTGATACTCTAAAAAAACACGCTGTAACATTCCTAGAAACCAGTAACAGCAATAGAAATTTTCTTTTGCTATAAAATGCTTCTTTAAATATCGAAAATATATATTGATTCCTAAGGTTTTTAAATATAAAGCACGCTTTTCGAAATCGTAAATAACTCGGAAGAGGTTATTGTATAGTAGTTCCATTCGTGATTATTTTATGTTTTCTTGGATTAAGAAATATTTGTCTTTTTTTACAGTGTATACATGCTGCGTATAAAAAATGATTTACAAAAATAAAATTTCATACATAATAATAATAATAAAAAAAAAAAACCAGCAAAAACATAAGGTCAAAAATTGGATTTTCGTAACATACAAACATGGAAATGGATTTATAAAATATCATATTTCATTGACATTAATAGTTAGTAAATTAGCCTTTTTTCAGCAAAATTTCTTTTGTTCTAGTAGGCATTGATAAAACAAGATTTTGAATGTACTTCTGATCAATTAATTTACAGTTTTGACAGACTGAAGCTTTCAATTCTGCAAGTGATGTGTAGTGCATCCCATCTGCATAAACCATTCGTACAAGCTGCGTCCAAATGTTTTCGATGGGGACGAATAGGTGGATGATATAAAATAATGGTATTCTGTTCGTCGAACCGATCTTTCAATGCATTTGAAGTGTGAATACTTCACTGTCTTGCATGAAGATGTAATATAAACTATAATATTGCCATGCAAATGGAGGGAGGGAATTTTCTAAAACTAAGCTGTAATCAAATTAATTCTGGCGACCATTTAAAATATAGCTTTACTTCTAAAATCATAAGCAATCGCTTCGCAAATCATCGAATTATCGCCACCAAAATTTCTGCTGAATGTAGATTTTGGTTCTTTTCGTAGATCCCCCCATCATTTCTTCAAAGCGTTAGGGCCACCCAATTTTTTTTTCATCGAATAAAATGACCTTCTTCCAACTGTCGCCCATAGCCGTGTATTTCTCGTAATTTTGAAAACGCATCTGCCTGTGACACAGAAGTTTCTTTTGACCTGAGTTCATTTTCGACCATCTCAAGTTGCGTGAAGAATGTAAAATTTGCCCAAAACCCTGTTCAGATTGGATGTTTACGATATCTTAGACCGCCGTTTTTGAGGCGGCACCTTCTCGAATTGAATGTGTGAACGTCACTATGTCTGAGATCTGAACACATGCAAAGTACGCGCATGCGCATAAAGTAAAACCGACCGCAACAACCAATCAGTTAAAGCGAAGCTTTATTGCCCATCAGAGTGAGTAGTAGTTCCTATCTAGCCGAAGAAAGTTGAAACTCACTGAGAGAGTTTGTGGAACTTCCCCAGAGAGTTCGGCGATCTAACATATCTTAAATATCCGATCTGAACAGAGTATAACTGTTCTAGAAGTAACAGGAAGGGCTAGATCTGCACAAATCTTCTTTGAACTGTGGCCGAATTTTGATGCAAATTGAAGAATCCCAACTTTCTCCTCTTAGTTAAGAATTACCCTTTTCGTTAAAATTTTTGCCATAATTTCTGGATCTTTTCTATATTGATATATCATACCAACTGATCTTTTAATTAATTTAGTAATTTCTGGAAAATTTTCCACATTCCAGATATGCATCGATTTTGGCTCTTTGGTTCTCTGACAACACCTTTCGTTTCCCCATCGTGAAAAGTATAACTAAAACGGATTGCTTCCACTATATAACTCTTCTTATGCCTACTGCGCATCTCACGTTATTTCGTTTTATGCACATTTTTGTTTCATTACTTCAGAACAGCAAATGAAATGTTATATTTCATAAATCAATGTCCATGTTTGCATATAATTTTTGACCTTATGTTTTTGTTTATTATTATGTATGAAATTTTATTTTTGAAAATCATTTGTTTTACATAGCATGTATAATGTATGAAATTTCATTCATTTTTAATGAATATTATAGAAGTTTTTGTTAAAAAATCGAGTTTTCATAAATCAATTTCCATCGCTGTACAACTAGCTATCCACGCAGCTTTGTGCACGCAGAAATAGAACACAGATGTTGAAAATATTGCTAAAATGTACTTTGTGGTCTCATTAATATTAAGTGAAAATTGCAGTAGCAGTACTGCTAATAAAAATACTTCTAATTAAAATAGAAAAATCTTCATTCCAAATGTCCGTCTTGAGAAATACGGAAAAAATGTTGTACGCTATTGAATTCTATCCACCATCTATAGTGTAGTGAAAGAATTTTTTGAAATTAGTTGTGTAATTTCAGAATAACCACGATTTTATCACCTTTTCCACTAAGTTTCCATTTTTAAGTTTCGTTTTTAAAACTTTTTTTAGTGAGCACTTGCGTCTTACACGTAACCACAATTTCACGTTTCTAGCCCTAACAGTTAAAAAAATCGAAATTTTAGGTATTTTTTGTTTATGCATCTACTTGGGTGCCGCAGTTCCGAGATAAAGAAAATGACCTATGTTTAATAAAAGATAGTTACCGTTATAAATGCTGAAAGAATTTTTGAAATCTGTTCGGAAATTTCAGGGTAATTGTGAATTTAAAAGATTTTCTGCTAATTTTGTCCTCTTAAATTAAACATTTTTTAAAACCGTTCTTTACTCGTATTAAAAGAAACACGATTGTCAAATTTAAAATTTCTAATCCTTACAATTTCTAACAAATCGAATTTTAGAAAATTTTTCTTTCTTGTACCTGTGGGAGGCAGAGATCTTGAGATGAAAATGATCTAAAAACGTTTCAACAGATATAGTCACCAGTATAATGCTGAAAGAATTTTTGAAATCAGTTCGGTATTTTCTGAGTAATTGTGATTTTAGAACATTTTTTTTTCTTACTTTACCCTTTTAAATTGAAAAGTTTTTGAAAACCCATATTAATGAGAATTTACCTTTTAAAAGTAACCACTGTGTCAATTTTCAGATTTTTAACCCGAACAGTTTCAAAGACATCGTTATTTTAGAAAGTTTTTCGTTTTGGCCCGCCCTTGGAGTCAAGGGCACTGACATAAAAGGTAGCCTATGCTGTGGCAAAGACTGTCACTGCTATTTTGCTATCGTTATTTATCAATAATTTCAAAGATTATCTCTTGCAAATAAACAAACGCTTCCTTTTTTGCAATATTAGAACAGACTATATTGAAAGGAAAATGATTAGGTTTAAATTTTTATTTATGAGACGCATGTTTTCCCTTTTAACGGTGTAACAATGTTTCACATACTTACAACAAACTAAGAAAAACAAGGGAAGTTTTTATCTGCTGCAATCTCTGCTTTAAAAGCCCATCTATTACAATATATATCTTTGAATTTATGGCACAATTTTGTCCTGCATTACTAACTCTGAATAGTAGATGAAGTTTATATAATTCTGATCGTGGTTTCGAACATATAGCTCTTTTACAACTTTTATCCTTAATTTGATAACAATGTTTCATTCTGGGTTACAAACTATGCACTGTAGAAGTGCGTTTTGGCACACATCTTTTGCCTCACTGAGTGATAAATTTAAACTACCGTCCTTCATAGCATTGCGACAAAGATCTTCAATCCATCAATTGCATAATGAGGTTTGGTTTGTTTAACACAGGTGGCTAACTTATTCCGACTCTAATTTGATATTGTTTTTCTAAATTTTGATTAGCTGTCATTTATGATTGATCGACTGTTTACAATTTAGCTTCGACACCTACACCGCTTAACCTTCGCAATTTTCAAAAAAATTAAAAAATTAATATGATTATAAATTAAAATTTATGCGAGATTGCATGGGTACTGCAGAATAAAAAATGCAGGGAGGTGCAAGGTTTTGGGACAGATGTGCGTACCAAGGTCATTATTTTCTCTTTTTTAATGGAGAATATAAGTATGGAATAAAGTAACCTAAGAATTTTTTGACACAGCCTCAAATGCAAGACAATTTTACATATTAACATTATATTCTTTAAAAGATTACTAATATAAAAAGAATATACAGAAATGCAACTAATTAACCATATTAAAAATCCAAAAATAAGCTTCTAACGGCTTTTTAACCCGGGAGAACTCGCTAGTGAGAATTTCTCTCACGGTGCCCAATTGCTTTTCTTTTACTTTACATTCACTTAATATCCACTTTTTACTTTCTTCTATCTTTACAAGAAGAAAGTACCGGATTCATGAAAATTTTCTAATTTCGGTTTTCGACGGATTTACACGTTTTAGGGGTCAGAGATTCCAAAAAACATGTTTTTACAAAATGTCTGTCCGTGACTCTGTGAGTCTGTCTGTCTGTCTGTCTGTCTGTCTGTCTGTCTGTCTGTCTGTCTGTGTGTATGTGACACAAATTTTGTGGGCGCTCTATCTCAAGAACTAATGCACGGAATTTAATAAAAATTGATATTCAGTTAGTGCCTAATACAAATTGATTCTGATTAGATTTGGTGTAAATCGCTCAACAGGTGGCGCTGCAATGCTGCATTTTTCACGATTTTCGCAATAGCTCTATCTCAAGAACTAATGCACGGATTTTGATCAAACTTCAGATTTAGTTAGTCCTTGATATGAATTGATGGTGATTACGTTTTGGTGCAAATCGCCCAAAAGGTGGCGCTGCTATGATGAATTTTGCAGGATTTACACGATTTCCCCAATAGCTCTATCTTAAGAACTAACGCACGGATTTTCATCAAACTTCAGATTAAGTTAGTCCTTGATATGACTTGCTACTGATTAGGTGTTGGTGTAAATCTCCCAACAGGTGGCGCTTCTCTGCTGCCTTTTCTACGATTGCCTCAATAGCTCTATCAATAAAACTAATGGACCAATTTTCATCTAACTTCAGATTTAGTTGTATGTTGACACAAGTTGTTGTTAATTAGGTTTTGGTGTTAATCACCCAATAGGTGGCGCTGCTATGCAGAAATTTTCACGATTTTCGCTATTGCTCTATCTCAAAAACTAATGTACGGATTTTCTCCAAACTTCAGATTCAGTCAGACGTTGACATAAATTGTTGCTGATTAGGATTTGGTATAAATCACCCAATAGGTGGCGCTGCTAGGCAGCATTTTGCTGAATTTAGACGATTTCAGCGATAGTCATATCTCAAGAACTAATGCACGGAATTTCATATCGTTAGAATCCTCATGAGATGCATAGATTGCCATTTAATTTTGGCAGTGTGATAGCGAATTTTGAAGTATTAACATGTATGAGATAGAAGAAAGTTTTGGGATTGGTACATCCGACTAGTTTTGGTTGGCTTAGTACTTTTATTCACGAAAGAGGTAAAATAACTGAAATAACATTTTCCATTTTAATTAAAATGAAAAATGGTTTAAATAAGAGTCTTAAAAAAAGTACGACGGTGAGAGAAAATCTCATCCAGCGAGTTCTCCCGGGTTAAAAAATGCGTAATTGAGGTAGTTTATTTATTTTTCATCAGGGAGACAAACCCCTCCTGAACCCCTTGTTTAAGATAATTTTTTAACATTTGAATATAAAGAGAAAAAAATATAACTGAAAATTGTCGTCCACTTGCAGTTTAGAGGGCGGCGACACCTTTCAACCTACGAAAAGTCCTTAGTTCCCTTTTCTCTTAAAATTTAATTATTTTAAATCGTTTGAGAAAAATATATTTTTTTACATCATGTGGAAAAATGAAAATTTAGTTAATTAATTTTGAATGTTAAGGAGGGGCAATTACGCTTCCCCGCTCTCCCCTTGCAGTCGCCCTTGGTGATGAATATTTAAATATCTAAAATGTATTGAATAAACGAAAAGAAACTGCTAATTATTTTCTATTTGG
Organism: Maratus speciosus; assembly: GCA_963932465.1. Taxonomy (NCBI): domain Eukaryota; kingdom Metazoa; phylum Arthropoda; class Arachnida; order Araneae; family Salticidae; genus Maratus; species Maratus speciosus. The sequence continues at coordinate 390,123,229 of OZ010795.1, forward strand.
TACAAGGTCGCTGAATGTTATTTGCATAAGAACGGTGGGCGAAGTAAATTTTTTGTCGTCTACTACAGTTCTTGAGCCAAAAATGGATGTATTGATTACGCCAAGAGATAATTGTCTAGTCTTTAATAAAAAAGTTGAATCTTTCTTTTTGTGTCTGTATTTGGCAACTCCTGTAAACCCACAACAATTCTCCAGGGCCTGTATGAACAACCTGCCCTTTCTATCGCCCCACATACGACCGTAGGTGTGAATAATCCAGTCGCAAGTTATCGACGTAGGTGTGGTATGACCGCAAAAAGATTTTTTGAGAAAAGCCAGCAGTTTCCAAAACCTTCAAATTTCATTTTTAAGTAAGCACTTATCATGAACTTTCCTGAACATATTTGTACTTTGCATTGTAAATAAAAGATTATTATAAGCGCTGTTCATCCCGGTATTTACGATGCCATTGATCGCAACCGATCGAAAATCAGATGGAGTCAGAGATATATGGAGGCGTTTGTAGTGTCCTCACGGCGCTCCCGAGATCGCATTACGTTTGAGGTCACGTGATGTGGCGGGCAAATGACGCAATATTACGGGTTTTGTTTGTTTTTTACCTTTTTCCAATTTCGAGAGCGGACTTCCCTAAAAGCGGTGATAGAGAAAAAATATCGAGGCCAAAGGTGTTTTAGCTAGCTGTTCTATATTAAATTCAGGGTTGAGAAATGATCATTGCGTGTGTGTATATTTGTACTTGCCCAGGAAGGGAGCATTCTAAAAAAATGTTATGTCAGGGTGGATTTAGATAGACATAACAAGTCAACATACGATAACGAGCAGCTAAAGAATAGGTCATCAAGGTTGTCCGTAAATGACAGGTGATTCAAGGATAGAGGGGGAAATAAAGGTCTTATAAACAAAATGATAACAGGAGACAGTATGAATCAGAATCACGGGTGGATCCAGGCAATTATCTTATTTGGAGGATGGGGAGGGGCTAGGAATATACAGTGCTGATCAGAAATTGGGATCTTGATTATACTTATTTGAAACTTCCTGAACTCCACCTAATTTAAAACTGTGATTCAAGTTTTAAATTAATTTTGAGTTCCTGTAAAAGATAAACATAAAAACAAGCTAAAATAAGATTTTTTGTGCCCGACATCCCTATGCAACGAAATTTTCAATTTCGTCTTTCACATTCACGTGCTTAAAAAACATCGTGTTTAACGGGTTAGGGTCCCTCTGACGAAGAAGAGGAAAATACTGTTTCAGTTCTTCATTTTAACCCTTTGAGGGGCCAGCAATCGTGTTTCTATAATGTTGAATTCCCACCGGAAATTTGGAAAAATTTTATTTCAAAATAAGGAAAAGCAATTTTTGAGTTCTTTTTTCACCAAAGCTATAAAAGGGAAACTTAATAAAAAGTTTCTGGTGCGAATCTTAGTTAAAATTAAGTAGTATATAATATATCTCACAGCCCTTCAAGGGGTTAAAAGAAGCTTTTTTTCGTATTTTTTTTTTGTTTTAATTCAGATTTACACAACAAAGTTTCTTCATTTGTACAAACCAATTAATATGCAGTTCAAGATATATGATTGACGCAAAATATAAATGTGCACACATTAGCTTGAAATAAGGGACTGAATCTGAAACGTTACATAGAAAGATATAGATAGAAATTCCTGCCTTTTACTATCTCCATTTTGGCCTATATCTATCCACTTTTAAAAGGCACCAGCCTGAAAATCTAAACTTTTATTCAGAATCTTCTTACGACAATTGTGACAAAAATTACATAATTTCCATTTGTTTTCATCATTCCATCATTCCTATACAAATATTTGGCCCGAACGTTTCTGTCTGCTGATTACAGGATTCGTAAGAAACATCTATCTGCACTACAAAAAAATTCTAATCACAGAAAGGTTCTATGCTTTGTCAATGCAAATGATGTCATGTTTAAGAAAAGATAAGTACATTCTTTCATAAAACTGTTACAATTGAACATAGTTGAGCCGAAATGATTTTCAACAATTTTTTATTCCTCTGGTACTGAGTTTGACGCTTTAAGTCTTTAAACCATATGCAGTAATTCAGTAACATTCGCTAGGGTTAGGTTCGCGGAAACTTCCGCGAATGTCGAGACAATCTTCTCTTGCATAAAAGTGGGTTAGGCTTTATCTTTTTTTTTTTTCTTTTTTAATGGAAAAGAGAACTGAAATTCAAAAAGTATATTTATTAAGCTTATACATCAAAAGTACATGCTTTAAATAAATTTGAATAACTATTAACATATTGTGAAAATTTTATTTGCTAGTTGATGGCGGAAAAACATTAGTGATGTGCGATTGTTTGACAAAACAGATCTTTTGTTTATGAATTTCCATGTAAGGAAAAGTTGCGGCCTCAATTTTTATTTTAAAATAAAGACTCTTTACAGTGAAGAGTCGCCTTCTATATGCTTTTTCAACAAGTTATTTTTGATGTTTTAAAATTTCCATTACAAATTTTGCAGAAAATATTCCACCTGCAATAAAAATTTGGTATTTTAGAAAATTGAAAAAATTGAAAAAAAAAAATGTAAAAAATAAAGAAAATTTCTGTTTTATGTTTTCCTTCAACGCAAGGACTGAAGTTCTCGCAACTTAGGCCCATACAGTAGGCTATACAATAGATAAGTGTCCAGTGTCGTGTAATTCATAGAATTGGTAAAACAAAGTGAGTTTACTTTGTAAAAAAGATAGTCTTTACAAAACAAAGGTCGCGAATAACCAAGTTAAGTATTCGTGAATATTGAAATGTTCTGCATTTTCTATTTCGGGAATAACTAAAACTTGCGAATGTTTATTTCACGAATATTAAGGGATTACTGTATAAGCGAACAGAAGAGTTTAAAAAAAAGTTACGTAATTTTGATCCGATTGCAGTCTTTTTCTTAGTTTACGAATGAAACTGTATGTTATTACGTCATTTTCAGTGATGATATCGTTCCGCATTCTGCAGTTAAGACCCTTGATCTCAGAAAGGAGCGAAATAGTTCAGCGCTACATAATGCCATTACATTTAACAAGCAGTGATCATTTTCATTAATAAACTAAAATACCTTATTTTCCTGTGCATAACTCACTCGACTTTTTAAACCGCTAAAACGCAAAGAAAATTCAGGAGACTACCTATACATAAGATATAAAATCAGACATTCGACGGTTGCGGTTGGTAGCTGTAACAATAGTAACGTGATATTGCTTTAATCCTTTCCTTACTAAAATGACGTAAAAATTTATAACGGCATATTTTTCATAAAAATTGTCCAAACGATAGTTATGTTGAGGCTCACCGTGGAGACGCGAAAGCTTTTGGTTTCTGTGTGTCTGTCTGTTCCACGATAACTGCCTCAAAAACCATTCGATTAGCTTCATTTATCTATATAGTTTTGGTCAAATTTTCTTGATTCGTTCTGAAAATATAGAAAATTTTCTTTTACGTTTTTATATGACAATTCAGACGATTTTAAAATTTTATCATTCCTTAAAAAGAAAATAGCGTATTTGAATAAAGGATTTAAATGTTAAATTATGAATTCTTAAATTTCCCAATAGGACTCTTAAATTATTCTTATCAATTCGAATTTTGTTTAATATATTTTTGACATTTTTAAAATTAGGTGTATAACATTTGATGGGATTTTTTACATTTGTTCGAATAATATAAAACATTATGTTTTATCACTCTACATTTTTGTATGACCACATATTTAAATGTTTGTCTTTTTTTTATCAATTCCAGACAACTGTATTTCATAGCCTATAAAAATCATTAAAATTATACAGATTACGAAAGATTAAGCAAAAAGTCTGGAGGATGGAAATAAAAGGTTAGTTAATCTTTAGTAATCTGGTCTGCAACATTAGGTTTGAGTTAAATACTAAACATGAACGATGTTAGTAATATTACAGTTTGAATTAAACATGGATATTATTAAAAGGTTATCACAAAAGAAACTTTATAGCGCCAAATTACATTTGGTAAAATAGACAATTGGTAATGGATACGATCATGTATTATCCAATAGTTTGAAAGTCTCCAAATATGCCTATTTTTGGGTGATTTTAGAATGTTATTGCTATCGAGTAGATCTTAATGCATTTAGATAAGATCTTACATCTAAGTATTCTAGAATGTCCACCAAAACTTTTTTTCCGAAACAAAAATTCTAAAAATATTAGATTGTTAAAGTAGATATAAGTATAGTAGATTCAATTTACATTTTCATAAATACCTTTCGTACTTGAGATTTATTCAACTTATCCTTCAGATGCAGGTGTTTTGTGATTGATAGGTAAGCAAATATTGCTATTTGGATATTAGGATAACATAAAATCCACATGCGAATGGTGTCATTCGATACATCATGGAAAAAATACATAAAATGATGCCCCACTCGACCCAGTTTAAAATAGTTGAGTTATTCAAAATGGATTTACCCCTTTGCCTCTCCTTTCAAATATGCTAAACCAACTTTTTACTTTCTTCTATCTTTACAAGAAGAAAGTATTGGATTCATGAAAATTTTCGAATTCCGGTTTTCGACGGATTTACACGTTTTAGAGGTCAGAGAACCCGAAAAACATGTTTTTACAAAATGTCTGTCTGTGACTCTGTGAGTCTGTCTGTCTGTCTGTGTGTATGTGACACAAATTTTGTGGGCGCTCTATCTCAAGAACTAATGCACGGAATTTAATAAAAATTGATATTCAGTTAGTGCCTAATACAAATTGATGCTGATTAGTTTTTGGTGTAAATCGCTCAACAGGTGGCGCTGCAATGCTGCATTTTTCACGATTTTCGCAATAGCTCTATCTCAAGAACTAATGCACGGATTTTGATCAAACTTCAGATTTAGTTAGTCCTTGATATGAATTGATGATGATTACGTTTTGGTGTAAATCGCCCAACAGGTGGCGCTGTTATGATGAATTTTGCAGGATTTACACGATTTCCCCAATAGCTCTATCTTAAGAACTAACGCACGGATTTTCATCAAACTTCAGATTAAGTTAGTCCTTGATATGACTTGCTACTGATTAGGTGATGGTGTAAATCGCCCAACAGGTGGCGCTTCTCTCCTGCCTTTTCCACGATTGCCTCAATAGCTCTATCAATAGAACTAATGGACCAATTTTCATCTAACTTCAGATTTAGTTGTATGTTGACACAAGTTGTTGTTAATTAGGTTTTGGTGTTAATCACCCAATAGGTGGCGCTGCTATGCAGAAATTTTCACGATTTTCGCTATTGTTCTATCTCAAAAACTAATGTACGGATTTTCTCCAAACTTCAGATTCAGTCAGACGTTGACATAAATTGCTGCTGATTAGGATTTGGTATAAATCACCCAATAGGTGGCGCTTCTAGGCAGCATTTTGCTGAATTTATACGATTTCAGCGATAGTCATATCTCAAGAACTAATGCACGGAATTTCATATCGTTAGAATCCTCATGAGATGCATAGATTGCCATTTAATTCAACTTCAGATTCTGTTAGTCCTTGATATGACTTGATGCTGATTACGTGTTGGTGCAAATCACTCAACAGGTGGCGCTGCTATGCTGCATTTTTATGATTTCCGCAATGGCTCTATCTCAAGAACTAAAGCACGGATTTTCATGAAACTTCAGATTCAGTTAGTCCTTGATAAGACTTGATGCTCATTACATGTTGGTGCAAATCGCTCAACAGGTGGCGCTGCTATGCTGCATTTTTTACAATTCCCGCAGTGGCTCTATCTCAAGAATTAATGCACGGATTTTCATCAAACTTCAGATTCAGTTAATCCCTGACATGAATTGAAGTTTTGTACAGTTTGGTGTAAATCGCTCAACAGGTGGCGCTGCTATACTGCATTTTTTACAATTTCCGCAATAGCTCTATCTCAACAACTAATGCTTGGATTTTCAACAAACTTCAGATTAATGTATACTTTGATATGAATTAGTGCTGTTTGTGTTTTGGTGCAAATCGCGCAACAGGTGGCGCTGCTATGCTGCACTTTTCAGAATTTCCATTATAGCGGTATCTGAAGAACTAATGCAACAATTTTCACTAAACTTCAGAATCAGTTAATCCTTGATATGAATTGACATTTTGTACATTTTGGTGTAAATCGCTCAACAGGTGGCGCTGCTATACAGCATTTTTCACGATTTCTTCAATCGCTGTATCTCAAGAACTAATGGACATATTTTCATCAAACTTCAGATTCAGTTACTCTTTGATATGAAATGATGCTGACTACGTGTTGGTGAATATCGCCCAATAGGTGGCGCTGCTATGCTGCATTTTGCACTATTTCCTCAATTGCTCTATCTCAAGAACTAATGCACGAATTTTCATCAAACTTCAGATTCAAGTACACCTTGATAAATGTTGATACTGATTATGTGGTTGTGTAAATCGCTCAACAGGTGGCGCTGTTATGCTGCATTTGTCATGATTTGCGCAATAGCTCTATCTTAGGAACAATGCACGGATTTTCCCCAAACTTCATATTCAGTTAGACATTGACACATGTGGATGATAATTAGTGTCTGGTGTAAATCACCCAATAGGTGGCGCTGCTATGCTGCATTTTGATCGATTTACACGATTTCATGGACAGTAATATCTCAAGAACTAATGCACGGAATTTCATCTTTTTAGAATCCTCATGATGAACATAGATGCACTGTGATAATGAATTTTGAAGTATTGACAAGTATGAGATAGAAGAAAGTTTTGTGATGGCCACAACATACTAGTTTCATTATATCATCGTATCTTCCTTTCTAGTGCCAAAACGAAGTTCTTCCCACATTTTCGTAAATGCCCTCCAGTTGTCGTTCTAAAACCCTATTTTAGCTGTACCAATATAAATTCTTATTTAATGCAATTCACATGTATCTAAAAACCTTTACTGAAAATAAATTTATATTTAAAGCAATTCGCATTTATCTAAAAACTTTTAATAATTTATATATTTTTTAATGTAGTATATATTTATGTAAAATTTTTTATTCATATTCTGTTATAGTATCTGTCTTATAGTATCTTCATGTAGTATCTCCAAAGTATCCCGGTATCTCGAATTTTAGAAAAATCGTATCATTACTTATGCGCAATCGAATCAGAATTTTGCTTCAATTCTTGTTTTCCACTTTGATTCTTATTATAACTTTTGAGCAATTTTCGCATTACTTCTTGAATTACATGATAAATTTATCCTTATTTATTTTCATATTTCAAAAATAGCTTTCAATTTATGATCAATAAACCGCAACTGTACTGTTTTACCTTTAGCATAAAAAAAGGTCGAGCATTTAATTTTCTATTTTTGAGACTTTTATTTATACTTACTATTGCAGATAAAATTATCTGCTTCCCCATAAAAGTAAAAATTAAGTAACGACAGTTTGCTTACCCATTTTTGGCTTTTAAAAGTAACAGCAATTTCGTAATAGATGTAAATTACACTACAGGTGGCTACCTTAATGGTATCTCGAAAATTTTCACGCATGCTTTCTTTTTTATGTCTGCACTGCATAACGCCAGATGCTGTGCTGACAAGTGAAAGTTATTCGTGACACGAAAATGACGCGAAATATGCAGCAAATATTTACATATTTGGGTGTGGAACGGCAGATAGTATTTTACAACAATGTGCGGATTCTTCATGCATAATTTATATAATCTACACTCGGCTTGTGGCATGTTTTTTATACATGTTTTCTCTTACAAGAGGAATGTAAATCACTAATGATGTCGACACATATTATTTTCAAATCGTGTTTATTCATAAAGACACCAAAATTTGTCGGCTAATAATGCTTATTTTATTTATTACTTTCTTCTATCTTTACAAGAAGAAAGTATTGGTTTCATGAAAATTTTCGAATTCCAGTTTTCGACGGATTTACACGTTTTATGAGTCAGAGATTCTAAAAAACATGTTTTTACAAAATGTCTGTCTGTGAGTCTGTCTGTCTGTCTGTCCGTCTGTCTGTCTGTCTGTCCGTCTGTATGTGACACAAATTTTGTGGGCGCTCTATCTCAAGAACTAATGCACGAAATTTCACAAAACTTCATATTTAGTTAGACCTTGATATAAACTGGAACTGATTAGTTTTTGGTGAAAATCGCCCAACAGGTGGCGCTGCTATGCGGCATTTTTAACGATTTCTGCAATAGCTGTATCTCAAGAACTACTGCACGGATTTTTATAAAACTTAAGATTCAGTTAGTCCAGGATATAGTTTGGTGCTGATTACTTTTTTGTAAAAATCGCCCAACAGGTGGCGCTGGTATGCTGCATTGTTCATGATTATCGCAGTAGCTCTAACTCAAGAAAAAATGCACGAATTTTCATCAAACTTCAGATTCAGTTAGTCCTTGATATAAATTAGTGCTGCTTAATTTTTGGTGCAAATCGCCCAACAGGTGGCGCTGCTGTGCTGCATTTTTTACGATTTCCACAAGAGGTGTATCTCAAGAACTATTGCACGGATTTTCATCAAACTTCAGATTTAGTTAGTCCTTGACATGAATTGATGTATAAATTAGTGCTGTTTAAATTTTGGTGTAAATCGCTCAACAGGTGGCGCTGCTGTGCTGCATTTTTCACGATTTCCACAAGAGCTGTATCTCAAGAACTATTGCACGGATTTTCATCAAACTTCAGATTTAGTTAGTCCTTGACATGAATTGATGTATAAATTAGTGCTGTTTAATTTTTGGTGCAAATCGCTCAACAGGTGGCGCTGCTATGCTGTATTTTTTGCGATTTCCGCAATAGCTTTATCTCAAGAACTAATGCTTGGATTTTCAACAAACTTCAGATTCAGGTATATACCTTGATATCGTTTAGTGCTGTTTACTTTTGGTGTAAATCGCTCAACAGGTGGCGCTGCTATGCTACATTTTTTTCAGAATTTCCGCTATAGCTCTATCTCAAGAACTAATGCACGAATTTTCATCCAACTTCAAATTCAGATATACTTTTATATGAATTGGTGCTAAATCGTTGTTATTTCTTGTACTATTTAAATGATTTAATTGACGTGATTTATATAGAAGAAAGTTTTGTGATGGCCACAACATACTAGTTTTTAATTTATTTTATTATTTTACTTTTGTGACCGTATAGTTATTGTTTCTAATCACTGGAAAAGTGTCTGGAAAAAGCATCCCGATTAGACTCCTGCGTGGATCGGGTTAACCGAACCCGCAAATTCCATTTTAAGTCAACCCGCAACCCGACTCGAACCCGCAAAAATAATTTCCAGCAATCCGCAATATTTCAACCCCCAATCCGAACCGAAAGAACAATGTAAATCATGTTCTAATGCCACTATGAAAAATAATCTACAATTGTATCTTTAATACCGTTTTTATGTTTTACATAGAAGAATGAACAAATCTATATTCTTTAATATTCATAGTAAAACCTCTGAGCACCTTGGGATCGTTGAATAGAGTCAAACATAGGGTCGGGTTATCCCGAATTTTGTTTTTTCGGCTTGGAATGAAACTAATTTTCTTTCTGCAGGTTGGGTTCACATTAGAAGAATTCTTTCGGGCCATATATATAGGTTTTTTACTGCTTGGGTTGTTGAGAGTTTCAAAAAAAGTTGGAACGCAACTATATATCAGATAAGCCAACCCGATCCCGTATCGGGTTGGGTACGGGTAACCCGACCCGATGCAAGACTCTAAATGGTATAAAACTAAAAATGTAATCCTTAAATATGCTTTAAAATTAGTTGCGGCTTCAAAGATACCAATTATAACAAAATACAATACTCAGCAAAACGTTACGTGATCCTTCCTGCCTATCACACAGTCACAGATTAAAAAGTTTACACCTATTTTGTTTTTAATTTTTTTGTCAAACAACTCTTTTTTAGTCTTATTTTACATTTATTTTATTCTTGATTTTTTAGTCTTATAGCGCTTTATAGAAACTTTAATATTTAAACTTTTTCGTCCTTCCTCTTGCATATATTAGTACAAACAATAGCACAGATAATGCAAAATAATAGGCAATTTGGTATTTTTCCACTATAAGGGCCTTGGCGTTTTTTTAAAAGCTTGGTGTAATTCCGGCATCAGAAAGTGAGATTTGTTGTCAAATCATATAAACAGCTGTAAAAACAAACTTGATGAGTTTTCTTGTTTGTTTATATGTATATTATTTTTGTTTTTTATGTACAAATTACTTCTGTTTATGTATAAAATTAGATTGGCTTCTTTATGCTAAATAAATTGTATAAACATTGAAAAAAACTAGTTGGATATGCCAATCCCAAAACTTTCTTCTATTTCATATATTTTAACATTTCAAAATGTTGTTACAGATGTAAATATTTCATTTTTATTAGTTCAATACTATATAAACTTTGAGTTTAATCTTAAATGTCGGCTTCAGTCAGTCAATTAGTCGGAGTAAAAACAAGTTAATCTCGATCATGATATTTGTTAAAATCACGAATAGTCGCGAATAGTCGGCTTATCAGGATGGGAAGTTCCCGTCGATTCACGAGCCACTGGTGTACAATAGAACTACGAAAAATTAAGAAGATTACACAAAAATCGCTATTACAGCGCCCCCTTCCGGAGGAATTTTTCCACATTCAGGGAGGATCTTCTTGCCATGGCCAAAAACATACACAAAAAATTTAGTTGAATTCTATGCATAACTTCATGCACTTTTCGAAGGCGCAATATTCAAAATCGCACAAAAATTGCTATTACAGCACCCCCTTCCGGCGGATTTTTTTCCAAATTAACGTAGGACCTGCTTGCTATAGCCACAAACTTTTTTTTTTTAATTTTGTTCAATTCTATGCATAACTTCATACACTTTTCGATGGTAAAATATTAAAAATCGCACAAAAAATCGCTATTACAGCGCCCCATACGGCAGATTTTTCCAAATTAAGGAAGGACCTGCTTGCCATAGCCAAGAACTTTAAAAAAAAATGGTTCAATTCTATGCATAACTTCATACACTTTTCGGCAGACACACGGACAGACAGACATTTTCTATAATCATGATTTTTGGGATCTCTGTCCCCTAAAACGTGTAAATCCATAGAAAACCGGAAGTCGAAAAAAATTTGGATTACAATATCTATTGAAGATAGAAGAAAGTAAAAATGCGTGTGTCTGTAACATGAAACAGTGAATAGGTTCCCAGAAACTATGTTGCCAAATTTCCTTCTTCGCCAAGGCCCCTAAAGAGGAAAAGTATCGAGAATTTAACTTTTGTATCCAGCTATATAAAGCGCGGTACTTTTCTAGTACTTTTCCTTGGCGTTCTTTTTTAAAGTTTGTCATAATTTGTGCTTCAGAAGTGAGATTTTTTGCCAAATGATATAAGAAGCTACGAAAACAAAATTAATGAACTTTTAAGTTTATTTATATAATCTGTAAACATTTTATTTATATCTATATTATTGTTGTTTTTTAAATGCAATTTACTTCTATTTGTACACAAAAATAATTAAATGTCTTCTTTATATTAAGTAAATTGTATAACTATTGAAAAATTACTTGTGTATATGAAACAATGAATAAGTTGCTAGAAAATGAGTTGCGAAATTTCATTTTCTCTATCTCGCCAAGACCCCCTATACTGGAAAAGTACCTAAAGCACATTAAAATCGGGCAGTTAGGAGCTCAGACAGTACAGCGCCGTCTATTGGCGGTTATATTATTAATAGCATCGGGATGAAGGTGTAAAGACGTACATTTTTGTATATTACACTTTAAATTCCCACCCATAGATTTTGAAAAAACCCTTAAAAGCGCGGAGTTTAAATTAAATTACGGTGACCTCGATTATGAAAGATTAATGGTTTTAAATGGGGATTTCGCCAAATTAGCTAGCTATAGCCATGTATGACAACTTCATGTATAACAACTTATTTTTTTCGCCAAATTTGGCGATATTTCTCCAAGTTGGTCAACATTTGGCGCTACTGTACTAACCCTGCATTAGAATTTTTCAACAATTACTCATTACAATGAGGCGGTCCTACCGGAATTGTGAGGGACTTACAGAGACTTGGATTTTACATAAATAGTAGATGTATATTTTTTGCGGCTTCGGAAATTTTTGAAATCAATAGTTTTATTTTTAATATAATACAAAAAGTTTTTAAAGGTGTTCTTTTTGAGCCGTTTTTTTTGAGCCGTCTAATTTAGATATATTTATTTAGATATATAGTTTTTTAATGGTGTGCGGGCTTTTCCGGTCCATTTTTGAAGTATAGTCGAATTGCGTATAGTTTTGAAGGCTTTTGCCATTTTTAAATATAATTTGTTTTGATAACGTCTTAATAACATTCAAAAACCAGAATCTCTATACTACAGCTCAATTTTAGAGTCTCAACTTTGCTAAAAACTAAATGCAAATAATATACATATTGATACATTGGTTTATATAAATAATTAAAAGTTTACATATTGTAGTAAAATTAATTGCATTTAATTAAACATTACTTGCAATTAAAACAACTCTATCGTCTATTACTTTCTCATACATAATATACATAAATCTCATACATAATATTCTCATAAACAGTAAAAAGTTAAGTAAACTTTGGATTACATCATATTTCTTTTTTTAATTAAATGCATACATTTATGTGTATATAACATTAATTAAGTGTAATTAATAATCATTAATAATAAGTCAACAGCAATGATTTTAACTGTAAAACACACAAAAAATTAGTTTGGGCAGGATTTTGTTTGAAATATTCCACTGTGCGACGCTTCTGAAAATTTTCCATTCCTGAAGATTGAAATTAGTGTTCCCTATTAAACGTTTATACGAGTATACGTATTATACATATTATACGGGGATACGGATTCAGATACGTATAATATGGCTACGGCGGTTATATGTATTTTGCAAAACAGCATACACGGTACATCGTATATACGGATCTTAACCAAGCGGTTAAACGTATAAACATCTAAACGTTTTTCGTTCAAGGCATGAAAATAGATGCTTATCTGCGGATTAGATACATTCAGAAATATCCTCTAGAGTCCTGCATTCTCGCTGTTTACCCGGGACTTCGCGATTCTTTGTTGAAAGAACAACGATGGCCTGCTGTTTACGTACCTTCTAGTTGTTGTGCAGGCACTTAAAAACATGTGAATACTTTTCCTCAGTTTTGATTTTGGTTGTTTTCCCTAAAAACTAAGCTATTAATTATGAAATGTTTTGCTATTGAAAGTGAGCTTCAAAACTACCTTTCGCAGATCTGTAGTACTAGCTTCTTTTGATTTGTGGCATGGACCCTTCGCGTGAAACAATATTTTTCATGCGACCACAGAACAGACTTAAATTTACTTTATATCTTACTAGAGGATCGTACCCGGGCTTCCGGGGTTAAAGAATATAGGTGAAAACATTATTTTTAATTGAAAACTAATATTTTTTTTTGTATGCAATAAATTTTTTAGATTGCCCACTCACATTAAAAAAGCATTTTTCAAATGGAAAATACGAATTATACATTCAAATATTTTTTTGAAATTTATCAAAAGCGATATTTTCTTATTAGCTGCAAGCTAAGAGTTATTTGACCAAAATTTTGCTACTTATGGCATCCTTTTATATTCTGATAATTTCAGAGCTTATACATGTCTGTTAAATTTGTGTTTTATTTATTTATTCATAGGGAAGTTTTATTTTAATGGATATTAGCCGTAAGAAACTGACGAACACTTTATTTTGTTTTAAGGGCAAACGGATTAATCTTTCGTAATCCAGCTCCGCGTGATATAGATAAATTAAAAAATATTTCATGCTTTAAAATTGTTTTTAAAACCATAGACAATCAGAAACTGAGATGCACTTTGCAAACAAATTCCATTAAAAAAAATCCTATTTGGTGATCTAAAAATTTAAATTGTACGATTACAAATATGTTAGATTTGTGTTTTTACAATATTATTCTTTTATTTGTTTATAAAAGAAGTATTAATTTCGTTAATTTGTCTTTCACAAATATGTTAGATTGGAGGGTTTTTTTTAATATTATTCCTTTATTTGTTTATAAAGAAAGTATTCATTTCGTTATGCAAAAATAGTTAGAAACAAATGCTGAAAAATGTTTGTTGCTTTATGTGCAAAATATTTATCTTATACTATAATGCGAGCAAAAATTGTGTGTGTGTATGTAAATTTTATCTTGAGAACGGCTCTAACGATTTTGATTAAATTTTGCACCCTACCGTTTTCGGGCACGAAAAGACCATTGGGATGGGTTTCGTGTTCGAGAAAATTCGATTAGTGGGTGATTTTGGGTCATAATGGGTCAGGGTGAAGCTAATTATATCTAAAGAACGTCTCAATCGATTTTGACCAAATTTTGTATCCAACCATTTTCGGGCACGAGAAGACAATTGGGCTAGGTCACGTGTTCGAGAAATTTCGATCTGTGGGTCATTTTTGGGTCACTGTGGGTCTAGCTATTTTTATCTAAAAAACGGCTCTAACGATTTTCACTAAACTCATTATTCTACAGTTTTCGATTACGAGAAGACCATTGGGTTAAGTCTCATGTTCGAGAAAATTCGATTAGGGGGTCATTTTTGGGTCACCGTGGGTCAAGTTAAGTTTATCTAGATAACGGCTCTAACGATTTTAACGAAATTTTGCACTCTACTGTTTTTGGGCACAAAAAGGCGATTGGAATGGGTCACGTGTTCGAGAAAATTTGGTTAGTGGGTCATTTTGGGTCATAATGTGTCAGGGTCAAGCTAATTATATCTAGAGAACGGCGCAATCGATTTTGACTAAATTTTGTATGTAATCATTTTCAGGCACGAAAAAAAAACATTGGGCTAGGTCACGTGTTCGAGAAAATTCGATTAGTGGGTCATTTTTGGGTCCCTGTGGGTCAAGCTATTTTTATCTAAAAAACAACTCTAACGATTTTTACTAAACTCTATATTCTACAGTTTTGGATTACGAGAAGACTTTTAGGCTAAGTCACATGTTCAAGAAAATTCGATTAGTGGGTCATTTTTGGGTCACCGTGGGTCAATCTATCTAGATAACGGCTCTAACGATTTTGACGAAATTTTGCACCCTACTGTTTTCGGGCACGAAAAGACCATTGGGATGGGTCTCGTGTTCAAGAAAATTCGATTAATGGGTCATTTTGGGTCATAATGAGTCAGGGTCAAGCTAATTATATCTAAAGAACGGCTCAATCGATTTTGACTAAATTTTGTATCTAACCATTTTCGGGCACGCAAAGACCATTGGGATGGGTCACGTGTTCGAGAAAATTAGATTAGTGGGTCATTGTGGGTCAATTATTTTTATCTAAAAAACGGCTCTAACTATTTTCACTAAACTCTATATTCTACTGCTTTGGATTACGAGAAGACCATTGGGCTAAGTCACATGCTCGAGAAAATTCGATTAGTAGGTCATTTTTGGGTCACCGTGGGTCAATCTAAGTTATCTAGATAACGGCTCTAACGATTTTGACGAAATTTTGCACCCTACTGTTATCGGGCACGAAAAGACCATTGGGATGGGTCTCGTGTTCGAGAAAATTAGTTTAGTGGGTCATTTTGGGTCATAATGGGTCAGGGTCGAGCTAATTATATCTAGAGAACGGCTCAATCGATTTTGACTAAATTTTGTAACTAACAATTTTCGGGCACGAAAAGACCATTGGGATGGGTAACGTGTTCAAGAAAATTCGATTAGTGGGTCATTTTGGCTCACAATGGGTCAGGGTCAAGCTAATTGTATTTAAAAAGCGCTTCAAAACATTTTGAAAACATTTTGTATAATACCGTTTCCGAGCATGATAAGACCATTGGGCAGGGTCTTATGTTCAAGAAAATTCAATCAATGGGTCATTTTGGGTCCTAATGGATCAGGATCAAGCTAACTTTATCTAAAAAACGGCTCAAAAGATTTTGACAAAACTTTGTACTACACCGTTTCTGGACAATATAAAACCAGTGGGCTGGGTCGCATGCTCAAGAAAATTCTATTAGTGGGTCATTTTGGTGATAATGGGTCGGGGTCAAGCTAACGGCATCCATCTCGAAAATGTTCAAACAATTTTGACAATTTCTTTTGTTATACCGTTTCACAGAACAAAAAGACCATTGAAATAGCTTACACGTTCAATAAATTTCGGTTAGTGTTTTTTTGAATCAACGTGGGTCAAGCTTATTTTATCTAGAATATGACTAACGATTTTCACTAAATTTTGTATTCCATCGTTTTCAGACTCGAGAAGAGCATTGTATTAGGTTGCATGTTCGAAAAAAATCGATTAGTGCGTCATTTTGGGTCACTATGTCTCAGGGTCAAGCTAATTGTATCTAAAACGGCAAGAATGATTTAGTGGGCATAATATATCGAGATAAACACAAAGCTAATTTTGACCGAGCTTAGCTCGGTCATTCCTGCTAGTTATTATTATGTATTAAAACCGGCACGTGATAAGATAAACTTAAAAAAAAACATGCTTAAAAATTATTTTAGAAATATAATACAACAGTCAGTTAAGATACAGTTTTTAAACAAATTGCATTTGAAAGTAAATTTTTTCCCAATGCGACGAAAATTGAAAATGTACGACGGTCAGAAGATTAAAAAAATGCAGTAGCGAAAATTTCGAGACCGAAATTTGATTGTGATGTGTTGAAATTCGCAAAATGACGTCAGCGTTACGCACAGATACGTTTGTTCTTTATAATACAGATAGATACTTAATCAGTAAAATATAATAAAGATCAGTTATTAGGATGTGGTTATCAATTGAAGCTCTCATGCTTGGTATTCCGGAATGAAAAACAGCAATTTTCACCTTCTCAAAATTTTCATACGCACTTCTCATATCCATATTCATCATTTTCAAAAAAATTGTATTTTGTTTGATCATTTACAAATCATTTTAACTTAAAACTTGAAGTCACGATTGTCAGCAACATCTTTTATGTGAACAGACGCACTCTTTACTTGAGATCCTAATCTCAATTCCGGAGAGTACAAATTTCCGTAATTTATGTTTTTTAGACGCATAAGTGTTAAAATGTTTAGATTTATCTAAGAAAATGATCGTTTTCTTTTAAATATGACTTTATTTTCACTTAAATAAGCATTTCGCCTAGTGTCTGAATCTTAGTATCAGTACACATGCAGAAGGAAAAAGAATATAGAAAATCTATGAGGAAAGATCCGTGTTTTCAAAAGCAGTATGTCATTTTCCGTTATTATGCACCTAATATAATATTCTGCTCCTAATGGGACTTTGCGACATTAAACCCTATACAACAATTTTGAATTTTTATCAGAAAATAGCATGAATAAAAACAAAAATACCTGATTATTTCTCTCTCGTCTGCAATAATGAAAGCTATCTAATTTTCACCATTTTGAAGAAATTTCATAAAATGCTTTTGAAATTAAAATATAAAAGTGGAGATATAAAAAAAAAAAAAAAAAAAAAAACAAAAAAAAAAAACAGGTAGTGTGATTACATCTACACATTTATTACAAAGCTTTCAGTTTAAAAAAAAAAATAGTAAAATTGGTTCAGCAGAAAGGTCAGGGCAAATGACTAAAAAACACACTTGTGTTTTAGATTATATAAAATTAGGAAAAATAAAATTAGCAAATTATGTTATTTTGATAAAATTATAGTAGAATGTCCTAAAGAATAGCATTAAAATTTTATTATTCGAGAGAATTTTGGACAAAAACTTCAGGAACATGATATTATCTTAAACCACGAATTATTTGTTTGCTTGTCTAACTCGGCGAAGCAAATCCATCCAGGCAAGAATCATCAATTTCTGTAATATAAATCGCTATTATTTGCATGCCACCTCTTTTCTATAAAGACACTCTAAATTTTTGTAAAACATTGCGTTTTATCAGTGTGTGATTTCGATTACATTATTTTCAAAAGTGAAGCACTTTCACCTGTGAAGAATTTCAAAGCAGCTGGACTGTGAAAATGACAAACATTTACAAAACATAATTCAGGTTTAAGAATTAAAATACACGCTTTTTTATAAAATGACGTCATTTGCATCCGCTAAAGCAATCCACTTTTACAATCCAGTCTTAAACTTCGTCTATAGAAAAGTATGCATAAGACGTCATTATCAAGGAAGAACTGACAATATTCTTGACATAGCCCATATTTTAATTTCAACTTTTTTTTTCAGGTTTTATGAGAAAATGGCAACAAAAAGATACAGTATCTCCTATTTTCGACTATTTTCCGTTTACTTTCAAGACTTTCAATGACTTTCAATAGAAATGGGGTACTTTTGTTGCCACGATAAGAAAAATGGTATTAAAAACTGCAAAAAAATTAATATCTCAAAAATTAATTGAGGTACAGCTTTCAAACAAATCGCATTTAAAAGAGCATTTTTTTCCTTATACGACGGTGTAAAAATTTAAAATGTGCGATGTTTAGAAGTTTAAAAATTTTCAGTATAGAAAATTGCAAAACCAAAATTTTATTTCAAATTTCAAAGTGTTGCCATGTGCAAAATGACGTATGCGTTACGCACAGATATGTTTGTCCTTATAGATAGTGACTTTGACAATCCGACTCCAGGGAAGTTTTGTAATTATACTTTTACTGTATTTAAGAATATTGTTTTCTAAATTTAAAATATTTTGAAAAATGTTTTATTCTAAAAAAGAATAGAGAAGGGAAGTCATTTTAAGCATGTATAATTGCGTTCTAAAACCTGCAAGTCGATTATTTGCCAGTTTATAAGTAATCGAAATTTATAGGTACTTAATACAACTAGTATGTTGTGGCCATCACAAAACTTTCTTCTATATAAATCACACCAATTAAATCATTTAAATAGTACAAGAAATAGCATCAATTTAGCACCAATTCATATCAAAGTATATCTGAATTTGAAGTTTGATGAAAATTCGTGCATTAGTTGTTGAGATAGAGCTATAGCGGAAATTCTGAAAAATGTAGCATAGCAGCGCCACCTGCTGAGCGATTTACACCAAAACATAAGTAGCACTAATTGATATCAAGGTATACCTGAATCTGAAGTTTGTTGAAAATCCAAGCATTAATTCTTGAAATAAAGCTATTGCGGAAATCGTTAAAAATGCAGCACAGCAGCGCCACCTGTTGGGCGTTTTACACCAAAAATTAAACAGCACTGATTTATATCAGGGATTAACTGAATCTGAAGATTGATGAAAATTTGTGAATTTATTCTTGAGTTAGAGCTATTGTGATAATCGTGAATAATGCAGCGTAGTAGCGCCACCTGTTGGGCGATTTTCACAAAAAAAACGTAATCAGTACCAAACTATATCCTGGACTAACTGAATCTGAAGTTTTATGAAAATCTGTGCCGTAGTTCTTGAGATACAGCTATTGAAGAAATCGTGAAAAATGCCTTATAGCAGCGCCACCTTTTGGGCGATTTTCACCAAAAACTAATATCCAGTTTATATCAAGGGCTAACTGAATATAAAGTTTTGTGAAATTCCGTGCATTAGTCCTTGAGATAGAGCGCCTACAAAATTTTTGTCACATACAGACTCACAGAGTGATAGAGTGACAGACAGACTTACAGACAGACATTTTCTAAAAACCATTAAATCGTATTCAGGGCATTCTAAAATGTATAAATCCGTCGACAACCGAAAGTCGAAAATTTTCACGAATCCAATAATCCAATAATTCCAATATCTTGTAAAGATAGAAGAAAGTAAAAAATGATATTTCTCAATATTAAAAAATCTTAAACGTAATGCCCTAACATTTTGCATAAAAAATACCATGCGTGCCATGATTAAAAAAATGGATTTTCATTATACATTAACAGGGTAGACAACATTAAGCTCCATAGAAAGAATAAATTTGCGCCCGGATGCAATCTTGAGTGTAACACACACGAATAAAGAATTTTTAAGAGATTAAAACGAAAAAACATATTTAACAAGGATTCACAATAAATCTCAAACATTTATACTCTCATTCTTTCAGGGGCGGATCCAGAGAATCGTTTTGGTCGGGGCGATACCGAGTGACATATAATCAACGTAGTCATAATTTCTGTTGCTGAAATCATTCCTTGCAGTTAATTATTAAATGAATATGAAATAATTAATGCGATTTGAAAATATTACAGACTCTCGATTTTCCGACATTCGATTAACCGAAACACTCGTTTATCCAACACTCATATTATATAATCCAGCCGTCTCCTCAAAATATGTTTTATTGTTACTTATTACGTCGAAAAATTAAAAACGTTATAACAGAATTTATTTATTAAATCTCTTATTTTTTTCTTTCTTTATCTTATTTTTTGTTCTTTTAGTTATAGTGAAGTTTTAACAACGTTAATAACACAAGCCTGCGATGATTGTGTTTTTTAACTTTTGATAATAGATTTTGATGTATTTTTTAGCACTGAATCCGAAAATGACCTTCATTTTTACCATCATGTCGCGATTTTCGCAAATCGTAAATTCCAAAGTTAAAAAGTAAAAATCTAGCGAAAATCTCTCAAAGCAATATGTCAAAGCCTAAACAAAAGAAGGGAAATATTTTATATACATCTGCGACAAATTTCCCAGCTCCATCAACCGCCAAAATAAAAGAGGATACCGAGATGAACCCACATAGAGGAGATAAAAGGAAAACCACGAAGCAGAGCATGAGCGGTTCAAAGAAACTACCACGCATGGAATAAAATTATAAGGATTTTAAATACACAATATTTTACATGTTTAACTGTAAAAATGCATAGTATAAGCAAAAAAATGAATGAATTATTATGAAAAAAGTTACGTCTATTTTATAGTAGCAGATTTTCCCAATATTTCGCTTCTTAAAAATTTAAAAAAATGCGATTTGTTAAAAATCCTGACGTGATGCTATGGTAAAAAATGAAGGGCATTTTTAGAATAAGCACTAAAAAATACATAAAAACCAATTATCGAAAGCTGAAAAACTTAACCCTTGAATCCATTTTTTAATATCAGATTTCCGAAAGAGGATAATCTCTGAAAAAGGATCCCCTTCAGAAATCTGAAGGGGCCTTAACATCCTTGAAAGTCAAAATGTGTCATCTAAGTGGTGTGTATATCTCTTCACAGGCGCGGATCCAAGGAAGGGGGAGATCGCACCGATCGCCCTCCCCCCCCCTTGGATAAAAAATTATAAATCCACCGATTATTGCAAATTTCGACAAATGGTCGCCGAAAAAAATCAATTTCGTCAATCGTTCGCAGGTCAAAGGATCGCGCAAAAACGCGAATTTCGTCTAAGAAGCGCGGAAAAAACGTGAATTTCGTCAAAAAATCGGGCATTTCGTCAGATCATGAATGCAAATTTCGTCAAAGGATCGCAGACAAAAACGCGAATTTCGCCAAACAATTGCGGAAAAACGCTAATTTCGCGAAAGAATCGCGCAAAAAACGCCAATTTCGTCAACAAATCTCGGAAAAAATGCGAATTTCGTCATCAAATCTCGGAAAAAATGCAAATTTCGTCAAAGAATCGCGAAAAAATCGGCGAATTTCATGAAAGGGCCGCGGAAAAAATGCACAATTAGCACCAGGAGAAAATCCCCCTAGACGCGCATCTACGAGGGGATCGATCGGGGTGGTCGCCCACCCCCTCCCCCAAGATATAAATCCAACGATTATAACGGCAGTTTTCGCGGAACAGGCAGACAAGCAAACGAAAACCAAACACTTTTCAGGTGTCAATGGTAAACCTCACTGACGTTTCGGCAATTAGTGAACAAAAAAGGATTATGTCCTGTCAAAAGGCATATGGAGCCGTAATTTTTTACACTATGGGTTGAGGTTGGGGACGATGCTACTACGTGTACCTTTTGTTGAACCTCTACAACAGAAATTGACAACGTTATGCGGATCCTTTTAACACTAGAACGCCCGGAAGGAGTCGATTCGACTCCGACCATATGATTAAATATCAATTGGAACCAGAAATTCTTTCACAAAATAAGTTACATTTTAAATACGCAGATTTACGTTAAATAAATCAGTCAAATAATTTTAAATAAAAATTCTGGTGTGAAATATTTTCATGAAACTCGAGTAAAATTTCCGGGCGTTCTAGGTTAAAGTGTTGAAACTTTTTCGTTCTTTCAAAGAAGCTGCAATTCTAATTTCTGTATAACGATATTTTTGAGGAGGTCTTTATTGTTTGAGAAAAGAATTGGATTAATAGGAATTTCCGAAGAAAGAAAGAAACAAGAAAAAGGAAGGTCCTTTGAAAAATTCAAGCATCTTAATGTTTACTGAAGAAAGTCACTAATGTGTAAAAAATGCATTGTTATTGCCACTCACACTGGTAATCAAGGTGTATTTGATGAAAGAACGAAAAAGAATTGTGTCCTAATCCTAGTTGTTAAAAGCTAAAATGCGTATGGTGTGTCGATTTCTTAAAAAGCAACTTGGTAAATTTGTTCTTCCCTTCTTTGCCCGATCGAACGCCCCCCTCCCCCGTGGATGCGCGCCTAGGGGAGTCTCCTCCCGGTGCTAATTGTGCGTTTTTCCGCGGCCCTTTGACGAAATTCGCGTTTTTTCTGCGATCCTTTGACGAAATTTGTTTTTTTCGTGGTCCTTTGACAAAATTCGCGTTTTTTCGCGCTTCTTTGACGAAATTCGCGTTTTTCGCGATCCTTTGACGAAATTGGCCTTTTTTGCGAGATCCTTTGACTAAATTCGCGTTTTTTCGCGATCCTTTGACCTGCGAACGATTGACGAAATTGATTTTTTTAGGCGACCATTTGTCGAAATTCGCGATATTTGGTGGATTTATATATATATATTTTTTTTTTTTTTTTTTTTGTGGGGGGGGGGGGGGGCGATCGGGGATCCGCGCCTGCATTCTTTACTCAAAAAGTGATTAATTTTGCTAGTTACTTACAACGAATACAATTTGTATACATTATATACCCAAAATATAAAAATAACGGGGTGTCTGATCTCAATACCAGGACATCAAAATCTAAAAATCTAAATAAATTCAAAGAAAAAATTTGCGAAACACTTTTTGCAATTCACGGTAATAACTTTCGATTTTGAAATAAAAACACTAACATATTTCCAGCTTATTCTCCATTCAGTGACGTAAGACTGATGAGTTATTGTTATTAAAAGTAAATACGATACTTGAAATACACGTATACTTTAAATGTCGTATACTTAAATATACGTTTAACCGATGTGCCCTTATACGTATCCGGATACGTTTAAACGTATATTTCAAGGGATTCGTATTTCATAGAAACGTATTATACGCATATACGTATGCCGTTTAAACGTATAGCTGAAATACGTATCCCATCGGGAGCACTAATTGAAATTACAAATCAGCACTGCTCTTTACTCCAGTTGGGTTTATTGTATTTATGTCTGTTTATTATTTATGTATACCGTTAACAGTTGGATGCAGGCGTTATTCATGTGTGTTTTATTATACTATATTGCAGTGTGTGTGTTTTATATTGTATCATAGATCGATGCAGTAGTAAAATCCATTCATCGTTGTCCGGTCATCCAAGGCTGTTGTATAGGTGGCTGGTGGCTTCCCCAACATGGTTTATTAGTGAAAAATTGCGGACTCAGGTACCGGCCGGAGTAGCTCAGTGGTTAGAGCGACAGCCTGGAATGCTGTGGTCCCGGGTTCGGTTCCTGGCTCTGGCTAATTTTTCACTCCAGTTGGGTTTATTGTATTTACTGTATGTATGTTTGTTTATTATTTATATATACCGTTAACAGTTGGATGCAGGCGTTATTTATGTGTGTTTTATTATATATTGTAGTGTATGTGTTTTATATTGTATCGTAGATCGATGTAATAGTAAAATCTATTCATCGTTGTCCCGTCATTCAAGGCTGTCGTATAGATGGCTCGTGGCTTCCCCAACATGGTTTATTAGTGAAAAATTGCAGACTCAGTTATCGGCTGGAGTAGCTCAGTGGTTAGAGCGACAACCTGAAATGCTGCGGTCCCGAGTTCGATTCCTGGCTCTGGCTAATTTTTCCTCCAGTTGGGTTTATTGTATTTATTGTATGTATCTCTATTTATTACTTATATATACCGTTAAAAGCACTGCTCTTGGTTTAATCAACGTGATTGACAAACAAATGTAATAAGAACTGATTTAAAAATGCAACAGTTGCAAATTAATGAACAGCAGTGACATCAAACATTTATTTAAAAAAAAATGTAAACTTTGTGCATTTATTTACCTTATAATCACTTGTGTTATCATGTTAGACAACATAACTGCGCAAAATAAACCATTCCTTTTGCCGAACTAATTTATATCCATCGTGTACATGATTTCATTTAATTTATATCATACCTAATTATAATAATATGATAGTGGCTTAAAATATAAAAATTAGTATATATTTTGATTTTACTCGATAGGCTCGAATAGAATTTTGATCATGAAAAATGGGGCAGAAATCCTAGTAATGGAAAACAGATGAAACGAATATAAGGAATTTAACCAATTTTTCAACTACTTTTCAGCAGTGAAATTACGCTTGAACTTATTGAATATTAAAGACGTGAATTATCACATTGCTAACTAAGAGTAAACAAACAGAGTGAAAAATGTCCAAGCCGGGCCCCTGGAATAGCGCTCCAGTGCTCTACCACTAAGCCACGAGGACGATGCATCTCTCACTCACATAAAGTCGGTAAGACTGCTACCGCAGCAGTAGCAGTCTTGCCGACTTATGTAAGTGATTGATGCCAATCTGGTCATCGTCCTTGTGGGTTAGTGGCAGAGCACTGGGGCGCTATTCCAGGGCCCCGGGTTCGATTCCCGGCTTGGACATTTTTCACTCTGTTGGTTTACGCTTAATTAGCAATGTGATAATTCACGTTTTTAATATTCAAATATAAGGAGTTTCTCAATT
Organism: Maratus speciosus; assembly: GCA_963932465.1. Classification (NCBI taxonomy): domain Eukaryota; kingdom Metazoa; phylum Arthropoda; class Arachnida; order Araneae; family Salticidae; genus Maratus; species Maratus speciosus. Next base: position 390,148,222 of record OZ010795.1, read on the forward strand.
GAAGATATTAAAAATCTGCCTCGTTGACTCATCAGCGGAAGGTAGAGGTTGCGAGACGACATGGGAACGAAAGCAAACTATATCTCTTTAAACAATAGTTTACAAGTTTTTATTATACTTAATCATTCTGGAGTGCAATGTGTAAATAAAATTTACCAAAAAAAAAATAATGGAAATTTTGTTGTTGTTTGCTTCTGTGTGTGTTAATTAAGGCTGTTCCCTAATCCAAAGAGACTACTTTCTGGCCTATTTTTAAATTCATTATTGTTCGGAAATGCATGAAATTGGCAGGTGTTCTTAATTAGAAACTATGTAATCGAAAGACGTTTCCCATTTTTTGGTAAACGCAAAAGATTTTTCAGTTTTGAACCGAATTTCTGGACGTGACAAGGCGAGAAAGAAGAAAAATCTGTCGTCGCGTGAGAAAAATAATTTATAACTCGATAGGAAATTAATTTATCAAAAAATGGAAAGCCCAATTTGATTCTAAATTGCATTAATAGTCAGACCTGAACATTTTGTGACTTTACGTTTAAAAATGAGTCGGGAAATGTTCAAAATTTTTCTATTTTGTTGAGCAGGGAATTCGAGAACCGCCATAAGATATTTTTTTAAATAACCATGATTATTTTATGTTATATTTCTGAGATTATAGAGTCCACAGATCACATAATTCACTGCAAATGCAAACAAAACCATTGGGATGTGCCAATCCCAAAACTGTTTTCTATTTCATACATGTTAATACTTCAATATTCGTTGTCACAGTATCAAAATTAAATAATAATCTATACCCATCATGAGGATTCTAAAAATAAAATATACGTTCGTTGAATTATGTGCATTTAAAAAGGAGATATAAGCATCGCAGTTTTCACAAAAAATCGGCGTCAACATCTGGAACCAAAATTCCCAACCCAAAGAGCATAAAAACGACACTTCCTGGTCAGTAAATGTCCAAGCCAAATAGGGATATATTTATGTTAAAGTGTATCAGAATAAGAAGTTTGATTAAATTCCGTACATTAAATTTTGAAAAATAGCTATCGCGAAGATCGTGAAAAATGCAGCATAGCAGCGCCACCTGTTGTATGATGTACACGAAAGCATAACCGGCACCAACTTATGTTAAGATCTAACATAATATGAAATTCAATGAAATTTCGTGCATTAGTTCTTGAAATATCAGTATCGCTAAAATCGTGTAAATCCTGAAAAATGCAGCATTGAAGTGTGTGATGCACCTGTCGTGCGATTTATAGTAAAACCTAATCAGCAACAACTTATGTCAACGTGCAACTGAATCTGAAGTTTGATGATTATCCGTGCATTAGTTCTTGAGCAAGAGCTGTTGCGGAAATCTTGAAAAATGCAGTATAGCAGTATCACCTGTTAGCCGATTTACACCAAAAACTAATCAGCACCAATTTATAACAAGGTCTAACTGAATCTAAAGTTTTATTAATTTATGTGCATTAATTCTTGAGATAACAGCGCCCATATTTTTTTTTCACATACAGACAAACAGATAGATAGACAGACATTTTCTAAAAACAATCAGATCGGGTATAGGACCTTCTAAAACGTTTGAATCCATCGAAAACAAGAAGTTGAAAATTTTCACGAATCCAACACTTTCTTCTTGTAAAGATAAAAAAGTAAAAAGAAAAAAAAAACCCTTCAATCTAGAAAAAAAACATTTTGTGTTACGGATCTTATTTATTTATTTTTTTAAGGTGGCGGAACACAAAAAATCCTACTTTGATCTTAGTTTGCTACGAAATTTTTTAATTTATTCATAAATCATATAACATAAAACTGCTTAGCACATCTTTTTAGAGAATTTTCCACGCGGTAGCATATTTTCATTCACATTTGATTGGTAATATTATTTGTTTATTATCTAATTATTTATCTGATAAAACTCGAATGATATTTTTTCGCGGCATACCTGAGTTTCTCTCACGACCTACGCGAACAGAGTGTTGCCAGCTGTTCTGATTTACACGGGATGTACCGATTTTCAAAACTTATAAGAGCCTAACCCGCGGGACTATAAAAATTTCGATATTTCGTAATATTCAAATTCTTTTAAATTTCTTTAAATTCCTTTAGTTTCTATTCGTTAATTTGCATCGGGTGGGGCTGTTAAAACACAACCTGTCTAAAACGGAAAAAATGGTCTCGACGAAAGAAATATATTTGTTGAGGCGGAAACCTGTTTAAAACGGATCATTTTTCCGTCTCTGTTCCATTCTGTTTTTACGAGTTTTACTGTACTTAGTTCAGTAAATCCTGTAAAATGGAACCTGCCTATAACAAATTTCGTCTTATACGTAAAACATCCATGATCCCTACGGAAAGAAAATGCCATAGAATTACAACTGCTCAATTGAAAATCTCTCCAACACGGAATTTTTGTTCGGTAAATAACGATTCCACTTTTACAGATTTTACTCTGTAAGATTATTGTGTTTATTTAGTTCAAATAAAACCTACTAAGACGAAATCTCAAGTGACCAGAGAAAATTCCGTTTCAGACAAATTTCGGTCTTTTTCGGTAGATTTGAAAAGTACTCTTTTCGTCGGGGCTATGAACTTTTTTCGTATAAGACAGGATCATTGAGATGAGATAACATGGAGAGAGCATCGGCAACCTTTTTTTGACCCCTTGATAAAGTCACGTGACACTTGGACGTTTTCCTCCCGCCGAAGTTTGACCGCAGTTGCCGTCCATTGGATTTATATGGAGTATGGAGTAAAACAAACACATTGACAGTTTTCTTTTTTATTTTCTAAGTAATAATGGTGGTGTATTGCAGCGCATACGAATGCAAATCAAGATATGTCAAAGGAGGAGGTGTAACCTTTCATTGGGGAATCTTACGTTTACTTTTTAAACTTATTTTATTTAAAATAATAATAATAATTGTGACTTGAAGCAGTGTTATTAATTGATAATGATTGGTTTTTGCCTCGTAAAAGAGACATATCACTTTATTTATTTATTTATTTTTTCACTGATATATTTACTTTTATTTTGTGTAAATTATGTAAGTTTTAAATCACAATAATTTTATTATTTATTTAAACAAATGAGAAGCTTTCGTTTTCTATCTTGGCGACATATTTTTGCGCCAATTTGTAATTTTTGCCTCTCATGTAATATATTTGTATTTCTGACTACTGTAAATCTTTCTTAAATTATTCATAATGTGCCAGTATAAGTAATTTTAAAATATGTACCGAATAAAAAAATATTAGTATTTCAAAAAAAAAAAAAAAAAAAAATTCTGATTAAAGTTTTTCCAGAAATTTATAATTACAAAAAATAAATATTTATAAGAATTGGAAAAAATTGAGGAAACAATCTCAATATGTCATCGATGTTATAAATTAGCGTAATTTTTAGATAAAAGCAACAATTGTTTTCATTATTCCAAAATGGGAAAAAAAGTTACATAAAAAAGCCTATAGAAATTAATGCTTGAGTTAATTAATCCTGAAAAAAAAAAAAACCCTGTAAAAATATTAACGTAAATTTAAAATTTTCATTCCTAATATTAAGACGATATAAAGATGACACTGTCTTCTTAATCCTATTTTAAAATGTAGAGCTTTTAAATAAGTGAAGATAAACAGCATTTTGCATATTTATTATACAATATTTTCTTCTGTGATACAGTATCAAATGTGAACAAATAGTGAAAAGGTTTGTGAAGGAAGATGTTTCATTACACATAACACACGCACATATTTATATATACTCCTACAGGATGCCCCCAAAATATTGTAACGCGCTTTAATTGTTTTCACACTTTTGCATTTTGCATTGGCTAATTTCTAACTGGTAAAAAAAAATTAAAGAGCATATCAATATATTTGGGACATCCTATGTGTGTGTGTGTGTGTGATATGTATATAGGGCTGTGCATATATAACGTTGCCATTTTAGGGGGGTGGGGGATCTGACATCCCAGTTGACCTCCCTCCGTGAGCAACCCATTTCTTTGAAGAAAATGAAACAAATTCCGTCTTTTTTTGGTCGCTTGAAGAAGATTTTATTAGGAAAATAATTCCGGAGAGCGCAATATTAAAAATTCAATAAAATATATTTTTCTGTATTTTCTTTGTTATTAATTATGCTTTTATTTTTGCAGGATTTTAAACGTATACTCGTATATAATCTTCCTATACTTATAAAAATTCTAAAAAAAAAACCTTATATATATATTTTTTTTTTTATTACTTATTTGTGTGTGTGGCATTAATCGAATATTCTTGACCGAATAGAGCAGCGATGGGAAGAAGAATCACGAGACAATATTATTTGATGCTAAATAAACAGTATCATAAAATATGTTTCCTTATGGGCTCAAAAAGTGTGAAAAAATTATACTATTTTGGGCATTTACCATTTCAAGAGTGCAAAAAGTATTGATTTTTTTTTCATGTTTGATGTTTTCTAAGTTTGATTTTTGTTTTTAGTAGAAATGTCTTTCTTAGTTTGAATATAACTCAATATATGTTTGCCACAAAGCAAATTGAACTTATACCCTGATCCAAATACGCTGAAATACTAAATTATATTTTTAAAAACAGCTTCAGATTAAACTGAGAATGAAAACATGTGTATTCAAATAAAACTAGAGATTATAATATTTATATTTATATATTTCAGTGTTTTATTGTTTTTCAATTCCCTATCTTGCTTGTAATTATAATTTATTTTTGGATATTTTTCATAAAATATGCCACTTCATCTTTTATTTTTATTTTCCCACTTGTGAAAGATAAATTTGTCTTGTTTCATAATGTTTATATGCATCTGTAGCACGAAATACTTTTAAATTAATTTCCCTACGCCAAGAGTTGCGCAAAATCGCCAGTATTGCACACCAAAATACCTCACACACGTGACACATGTCGACCCCACTTTCCAAGGCTGAGCTGAATGGGGATGAGCGGTCCAGGTTATATCAAGTCTATGGACAGGATACCGTTACAGACAATTTTTTCATAGTAATTGCTGTTTTTTTATGTCTCGATGTAGAAGCCACCGTCTCACTTCTTTTTGTGACAGCAGACCTGGAAACACTAGTCGCGACACGCCGATTGAGAATCACTGCCGTAGAGTATTAAATAATGCATCCCTTAAGTTTTGTTGGCCACAGTGTCAAATCAAGCATGATTCATTACTAGTGTAACAGCAACTAACACATCTAACAAACAACAAGTGAATTCAAATGAAAAATTTTCGAGTGACAACGAAGCCCATTGTTTTGGGGAACTGAATTAAACCATTCAGATTACGTTTAACAATCCAGATTTATATAGCGCTTATCAGATTGAATGGCTTGTTATCAAGAAGAGAAAGGATTTTTTTAAAATATGAGGTTATCAAAAGCAAGAAATATTCGCTACTGATACCAGGGGATCTAAACCGGGTTACAGAATATACCCATTTTTTAGGTGGATTTCGTAAGAAATACTACCTATTACATTCTCCCCTATGTTGGAATTTCTGAAAATTTTTTGTCGATCTACATTACTTATTATTTCTACCTCAGAAATTAACCATTTTCAGGTGCGTTTGTAATTATATACATACGTAGCACCTATAGTCGTCGTTCAGTCCGTCTGTCCGTCTGTTCGTCCGTCCGTCCGCATATAACAGAGCAAAAACTACCCAACCGAATGGTCTGAAATTTTAAATATATGATTGCTACAAAATTTTGTCGTGTCCTTTCCAATTTTATGAAAATCGGATGTATAGTTTAATTACAGGGACAGTCAAAAATTTTCCGTTACATTAAGGCCAACGGGAAAAAAATATTTCAAGTGCATTTTAATGATGTGACAGCCTTTCGAACACAATGAAATTGATATGCGCTTATGAAGTGCACTAAAATATACATTCAGTACAATATGCGATGCAAAAATATTTATAAACTAGTTATAGTACGAACGCACCTCATTTGCCTCGTTTGATGAGCAATTTCCAACTTGTTATTCATAATTTTCTCCCTTTTTGAATTCATTTTGTAGTTTTTCTTATTGAATTAATGAATTTCCAATTTTGAGATCATACATTTCGGGCAATATATTTGTTGATGCTGACAATGATTCATTATTTCGGGTCTTTTTTCATTGGTTGAATTGTTTTAGTTACAAATAGCTTTACAAAACATTTCAAATATTTATGAATTCCTACATATATATCTTTATTTATTTGTTCTTTTTATGCATTCTCCTTTCTGTTGATATTTTCCTTTCGCCAATTTTGAATGTTATAATTTTTTATTACTTCATATATAAGTGATTGGGATCTAGGTTTTAAAAAATTCATTAGTGATTAGTTAATTTAATAATTGTTGATCCAGATTTATATAATGTCTGTGTCATGTATTGATACTCAATTTACAAATTTTTATTAAAAAGATGATGAATTGTAATAGTCTATAATGGTTATATATATAACCATTAATTAAACATTACCGACCACACACAAAAATTGTGATAGTATGAATGAATTGACAATAATATAGTTTCCCTCAAATACACTGAATGGATACCAAAAACATAATATACAATCTGCTATGTATAAAATAAAGTCCCTTGTACTATATAATAAGAATTAATATGGAAGAAAAAATAAGAGTATGGATAACGATAAAAATAACTGAAAAGTTTATATATTGAATTACGTTATCAAGAGTACAGAATTCAATTATATAAGCAAATTAGTTGTTTTCTGTGAGAAAAAAAGCTAAAAGCTGAATTTTTTTTTCTCCTGTACTCAAACGACTAAAATAACCAAGAGAATAGTTTCAAGATGAAAACAGAAAATTATTAAATGCTATGAAATGGAAAAAGCAATACAACCTTTTAAATATTTAAATTATAGCAAGGAAGAATAGTAATATTACACAACATACCTAATAAAATCCCAGTTCTTTTTATCCAAATATACTCCTGCACATGGTATCCAAAAGTTCGATAAGTTTATGGTTATTTTTACAGTTAAGTTAACGCAGATTTTAAAACCTAATGGATACCAGTTAATCTATTTTGAAATACCGTGATAAATGCAATTAAAATAATATAAATAGAAAATAATTACATTATTAGTTCTTAAAACACCTATTAACACTTTAATAGACACGATAACTTTCATAATTCTGCACAAATATTTTCCCTTCTGATACATAAAATCAAGGAGCAGAAAACTTCGGTCAACTTCGTTGATGGTCAAAATCGGAACAAGGGGGTGGAAATTGGGAGGGTTTTTGTGAAAACCGAAAAAACCCCATAACTGCTTGATTATAATAAATATTAAATCAGTTTAAAGTTATTATTACTTCTAGGAAAATGGTCAAAAATTTATGTATAACAGATTTTTCATAAAATTAAAAATAGGCTCAAGGGGAGAAAGAAATAGTGTTTTAGGGGGGGGGGGGAAATTGTAACTTCGTCAATTCTCAAGACATGAAATTCCTTTAAACTTAAAAATAAAGGGGGAGGGGGGGGGGGGGGCTTGAAAAAGAAAAAAATCCTAACTTCGTCCATTCTCAAATATCATATTCACTTAAATTTATTATAAATCTTCTGAATATTATCTACAACTTTTATATTGACAAGTTTTTTGTAGGACTAACTCTTACAGCAAAAACCAATTAAACAAAAATAGCGGTTGAAGGAAAAAAATATCGTATTAACATGATTTTGATAAAACCAGCTCTTGCAGAAAAATGAAATTAAAAAATCGTCAAAAGCGGCTAGATAAAATTGTTAAACTGGATTTGCCTCTAATCTTCATTTAGTTTTTGTTGGTGAAATTAGTACTTAATTTCGAAATCGACGTCCGCCGATAGGCCGAGACTGCAGTGATTTTTTTTTAATTGAAATCTTTAGCTGAACTATGTATACATTGATTTCACGAGATAGAGATTGATTTAAAATCCTATAGGCGACTGAACCGTGTTTTTCCACTTCCAGAAATCCTATTAAAATAGCCGTAGGCAAAAATATTTTAAACAGAATCATGTTTTGAAAAGTATATTGAATGAAAGGATATGTAAGATATTATTGCATTAAACCAAGATTTAAGAATATATATATATATATCCTAGGTTTTACAAACATTTTTATCAGACCCCCCCCCCCCCCCCTAGACTAACCTAGACTATACTAATTAAACTATACATATGATCTTCATAAAATTTCAAATGTCTCGACAAAATTGTGTGCAACAATTATGTATTTAAAATTTCAGACCATTCGGAAGGCTGTAACATCATTAAAATGCACTTGTAATAATTTATTCCCTTTGGCCGTAATGTAACGGGAAAATTTTGATTGACCCTGTAATTAAAGTGTACATCCGATTTTCATAAAATTTGAAATGACTCGACAAAATTTTGCAACAATTATATAATTAAAATTTCAGACCATTCGGTTGGCTAGTTTTTACTCTGTTATATGCGGACGGACAGACAGACAGACGGACGGACTGAACGACGATTATATGCGCTACGTATTTATATAATTATGAACGCACCTAAAAAATTGCAGTAAAAGTGAAATTTAATCCTAAGATGTTGCCGACGTAAAATTTAGCCAGCTTTACTGACAGACACGTTTGTCATTTATAATATAGATAAATTATTATGCTATGATTTTAGACATATTAAATATGAATGTAATTCTTAAAATATTCAGAAATGTTGTTCCAGTACAGATAAATAAAATAAAATCGTAATAAATAATTACATTTTCGGAAGATTTTTATTTATGTGCTAAAGAGGTCGAGATTGATAACTATTTATCAATTTTTAAATTATCTTAATGCCGAGCTCCTTATTAGCCCTCGGTATGCTATTTCTGTCTGCCAGCTATTAAAATGTCGTCTCTAAAAAATAATGATCCGTTCCATAAGCCAGCCGTAAAACGAAGCAACTGTATCATTGTACCGTTAAATATTCTATTGTAACTTTTTTAACTTCTAAGCATAGCACATTTTAACCTTTTATACCGTCGTATTGAGAAAAAAAAGTACTTTTAAATGCAATTTGTTCGAAAACTGAATCTCAATTTATTTTTGAGATATTAATTTTTCTGTAGTTTTTAGTGCCATTTGTTTAATTTTGGCAACTCAAGTTCTCCATTTCTGTAGAAAGTAAAGGTGAAGTAGTTGGAAAATAGAAATTATATCTTTTTGTTGCCATTTTCCCATAAAAACTTAAAAAAAAATGTAATTAAAATACGTGCTATTTTGAAAAAATATAAATGAATGATTTCTGATAAAACATGGAGCTATTATAAACTAAATTTAATTTTAAGTATCTATATTAATATTACAAACAAATGAAGGTATATGAATCATGAGATAGCCGAATTTTGTTTTGTCGAGTTTCTGAATGACGACATCTCTTTTTTTGGATTTGTGTATAATTCAGCGATAATGACGTCATATGCGTACTTTACTGTAGATATTGTTTAATACTGGATCGTAAAATAGGAATTCCTCAGCAGATGCGCATGAATGTCATTTTACATAAAATAAAAGCGTGTGTTTTAAGTATTAAAACTGAAATATATTTTGTACTATATATATATATATATATATATATATATATATATATATATATATATATATATATATATATATACATACATATTTTTTTTCATCGGGGCAACACTAAATTCTGAAAAAGCAGAATTCCTGTTTTCTAGTTTACATACATTCTTTTATTACTTATATGCATAAATACGTATACCTTACATACTTCCCCCATATTACGTACAGTCATGGAGAAGAAAAAAAAAAGGTAAACACCCCCTACTAACTTTTCAACAAATTATTGCAGAAGAAAGTTACTGGTACCAAACGATTGGAAATAAAGTCTACTTTTAAACCTTTCCGGCGCGGAGAAATTCTGCTTGTAAAATGATGAAATGATGAACTGACACCGGAATTTGCAAACAAATTTATTAGAAAATAAAAAATAGCTTTTTTCCCGTACTTTACCAAAGGAAAATTTCAATTAAATATTTCTGGTGCCAATAATCTTAAAATTAGATGTCATTTTTCGTGGACATCACCCGCTAAAGGGTTAAATGATGTACATAAAATTTACTTAGGTGTTGATCTAATCAAAACGAAGCAAAACTTTTATGTTTTCTATAGAAATACCCAAGTTTGACACCATAAATAAATTTTACACCCTTCAATTAGCCTAAAAACAAATTTTCATTAAATTCGTGCAATTAATTTCAGAAATCAATTATTTTCAAATGAGTCTATTTTAGGGGTTCAATCCAAATTGAAGTTCGATACTCGATTGTTGAAGTACTACAGAATGACTGTGTCACTTCTATTAATGTATTATTTCTTGCCAATACTACCAGTTCACTCGCTTAATATGTTTTGACTATTGCCAGCACAAATATTTCAATAAAATGAGTAAAATGTATATATTTTTTCAAATTATGATTTAATGCACATCATAGACGACCCTTTAAACCATCATTTTGACGTTTTTTAAGCATAATTCGAAAACTTCTTGGAAGAAAAATTTGAAATTGAGAACTTACATAAAGCGGAGCATAATAAATATAAATCTATCAAAAAAATTGTGGGTTGCAAGTAGTATTTTTTTCGAATACTAATTCCATAATTCCTAATTCATATTATAAAATTTTTTAAATTGCAAATTAAATGTATTTATTTTGGGGTTTTCTAGTATTATAACCACAGAAAATAATTATCTCATTAGGATAATAATTTTAGGAGATATTAATAAAAATATGAAAATGTAATTTAACATTAGAATCTCTAAATTTTGAATGTTTATAACTCAAAAACTTATCATCCAAATGACATGAAATTTCGATTTTAGGCATTGTTTGAACCGAAGATTTAAAAGATAGTATCGAACTTGGGTGTCGCCATTGAAAAAAAAAAATCTGAGTTTGGTCTGGTTTTGTTTTGTATATTGCCCCCTAAGCAAATTTTATATACATTACTTAAAAGTAGACTTTATTTCCAACCAATTGGTACCAGTAACTTTATTTTATTATAATTAGTTGCAGTAATAGGGGTGTTTACTTTTTTTTTTTTTTTTTTTTTTTTTTTTTGTCACGACTGTACTTACATCCATCTTAGATTCTTGTCCGCATAACAAAGTTGGTAAGTATTTAATTTTTATTTGAGATGAATAGCGCGCAAAAATGAACCAGACATAGACTCTTTTCCTGCGTTACAACAACGGTGCAACAATAATTTTTTGTTTCGGCATTTCCAGCAGCGCGGGATTTTTGGTTTTTCCAGTAAAAAGAAACTTTGCTATTTAACCCTTTATGTACTGAATTAGGAATTCATGAAAATTTTATCTTCTAAAGCATTTTTCGTGAATTGTGTAAACTACATTAGAAGATTTACATAATCATTTAATAAATTTTAGAAGGATTGAAGGATTTAGAAGAGTTCATTAAATTTGAATTTATAGGGATTTTGTGCAATATTTATAACACCACTCAGATCTTTTATTTTAAATATTTTTCTTAGTATTTTGTAAAATTAGGAAATGTACAAATGTAATTTTCTTGCAATAGAAATATAGAAATATTTCCGAATTAAAAAATTCACCCCCCCCCTCCCCCAACGCCATGAAAGCCGAAAATATGCAAAGGCAAAAGAAATCACCCTTTTAAAAATATTTTTGTTTTGTGTAACCCATAATGCTTTTGGAACAAGATAAAGTAATGTATTTATAACTCATTCGAAACTGTATTTCAACTATTATCAACTATTCATCGATGTATTAAATGAATTTTATAACAAGTTATTTTAATGGTACTTATAAGTACCGTCAGTAGATAAAGGGTTAATAGAGTAGTCAAAAATGACATTCAAGATTCATTGAGCATGAGAATTAAACAAACGTTAGTGGACAGAAAGGTCTAATGCACAAAAGAATATTTCGATTTTATTTTCACAAGTAAGGAACTAAATATAAGAATTTCCAACAACTCCATGGTGATGCAGTCAGACAATGTAGAGTCTTGCAACAGGTCGGGTAACACGATTTTACCAGAACCCGACACAACGGTCGGGTAGGGTTGACACTATTATTTTTCATTGCGGATCGAGTTTGGGGCAGGTTGACTTTAAAAGTTTCATGTTCGGATCGGTTTGAGGTTCGTATTTGAATTTTTTGGGTTCGGGGTCGGATTGTATCTGACCCGTGCAGGATTCTAATACAAAGTCTCTTTTTAAAGCTTTGGTCTTTTAATAGACACGTCTGACATTCCTCCCTATCCGAGTCAACCTCTAATTAACAATTGTCAAATGAAATCATGGCTTTGTGCCACAAGTAAGTTCAACTTCATTTGAATAAAAAGATTTTTTGAAAGGTAACAACCTTTGCATTTCTATTCGCACACCGAGTTCAGCTACTAATTAGTCTTTTCTATCTTGACAGTATCGCAAAAGTAATATATTTTAAATTATAATAGTCACAAACTAACACTTCAAGAATGATAAAAGAAAATCCCTAAACATTTTTAGCAGATATAATATGGATAATGGTAATCAATTTCTTCATATTTTTCGATCTTTTTTGCTGTTTAGATCGACCTAAGTGATTTTTGAACTCCTTTGAATAGATTTGTGGATTTTTTTAAGGGAGTTGTGCAGTGTTTTATAGATGATAGATTTAAATACCCCCCCCCCCCCCCCTCTGATCAAGGTTGGAGTTAGGCATGGATCACATGAATCTGGAATCATGTTAACAGGTCACAGTGTTATTGAGAGTTATATAACGGGACAGCAACTTCTAAGTTGGGACTTGAAGATATAAAGAATTATCTGTCATTGTATAAAAGTTATGAGAACTAAACACTGTCTATATGACAGAGCATGTCGTTATTTGTATAATAAATTCGACAAATCCAGTCTATGGATTAATTAACAATATTTCCAAAACAATAAATGTTCATGAATGAAAATTAAGCAATATAACATTTAGGAGCATATAACTCTAGGATATAGTAAAAACTCAAACTTCCGACACCTTACGCTGACAAAATTTCATTAATTAGCGTTATAACAAATGAATTTCAATAATCTTACATGAAGTTGAAAAAATGAAATATGTTATGAGTTTTACTTACATTTATTTACACAAAATTACTACTATATGCACTTGCACATCTGTCTAAAACATGTTTCTTAATCAAAGATTTATCCGGAAAACATTCCATTATGGTCTAGGGTGACCCAGCTTTTATAAATATCCTACTGTCGTTTAAAAACTTTTCAGAAATACTTTCACATGGTTATTGAATACACTACACAACGATGAAATTGCCTTTGAAGTGAAAGTGTGCCGTTCTGTATGATATTCAAGGCTGCAGCCAATGGAGGAATCACCAGGGTTTGATTCCCCGAAATTTCTGTCAAGATGACTATAAATATACCATTAACTGTCACTCAACTCAGTCAAGATTCGAAAATAAACTACAGTAAAGTCCCGATCATACGAATTAATATGGACCAAGCTCACCTCGGATAAGCAAAAAACTCGGATAAGCCGGATTTACATAAATCGTCACCAACTAAGGACATGAAATGTAAATTTTCACTTAATTTATTCATTTTTATGGTACTAGCAACATTTCTTTGATGTACATTTCCGTTACTTTCAAGAAAAACGGGGAATGTAATTGTTTATTTGAAAAAGCCTTTGATAGTTTTTTGTTTGTTGAATTTCAATTTTGCTACTGTTATTTCAGTGCAGTATTACGCTACTGCATACCTACCAATTTCTATTATTCTTCCTTACCACTAAAACTTACCAGTAAATTTTGCCTAATTCAATAGCCGAAATCTAACAATTGTCAGCGATTAAATAGGGTAAAAATTTGTATTAAATTTTAGAGGTAATAAAACCGTACAAATTGGCAGCTATGGGATTCTATTAGTGTCATGAACATTGCCGGTGTAGCCTCTTCTTTCTGCTCAAAGTATTAAATAGTTTTTTTCAATCGAACTTATACCTTTGGAATGGATCCTTTTGTTCTGATGGACTGATGGCTTCCATTATTATGAAACAGCCATTATAAATGAAGTGTTAGGTGAAGATGAAAGAGCAGCCGTAAAAAGTTAGAACTCTGATTTTCTGGTCAGAATGGGTGAAAAAAATGGTCATAATTTTTTTCAAAAATATTATGGCCATTTTTTTTAATGTATAGTAAAGTGCCGATTATCCGAGTCCCGCTTAACCGAGTTTCCGCTTTAACCGAGTTATTTTCTTCTGATGGACTGATGGCTTCTATTATTATGAAACAGACATTATAAATGATACATAAAAGCCGTTCTCTGTATGTATGTCCTTTATGCAAATCTTCCATTTTTGACCGATTTGCACGAAACTTCATGTACATACGTTTTCGAACGTGGAAAAGATCACTGTCTACTTTAAAAAATCATCAGACCAATATTTATCCCTTTTTTCTGCCACCTTTCATAATTTAACATTATTGAAATATCTCTTTTTAAATTTTCAAATTCAATAGTTTCTTTCCTGTTGCCACACATCTAAAAAACTGCTCAATAATTAAAAAAAAAAAAAAAAAAAAAAAATGATAACTCGAGTACTTTGTTTTATAAGCCAATAAAAATTCGGATTGTCTCACTATATTTTTGCTGTTTTTGAAATTGACATCATTCAAAGAAGAAAATGCAAATTTTCATATATTTATGTAAGAACTTTAACTAAGCATGGTTTAAAATGACGTAGTACCTTAGTTGAATGTTTCTGAAGTTAAAAAATCTATTTTAATGAAGTAATTTCAATATCAATCAAGAAATCAATTAAGGAAAAACATAATAATAAAAAAAAATCGTTTGCTATATATGACGTCAATTTCGTCAATATAATTTCAAACTGGTTCTAAAAACCGGCTGCTACAATTTATTTCCTACTTCTTTGTAATGCTGTATCCTTAATTATGTCATTTAGATAAATGTTTTAATACCTGAAATGCAGTGATAACATTCTACGATTTATATCGAATACGGTTGTATAAAAAACGATTTTTCTACGATTTATATTAAATAGAAATTATAGATACTATTTTTTAGGGTAAGCTTTTTTCTTTTTTAAACAAAATTTCATGACTGACATTACGATTGAACACGGCTGCGGATTTGGATATTATGAATGGAAATATGAGTTTCCATTTAAAAATTATCGGCAATGAATCTTTGTATACATGTGTTAAAGATGCCTGATATACTACCCGTTAATAGTACATAAATAAAAATCATTTTTAATATGAAACAGGAATATATTTTTAACCCTTAGTATGTTATATTTTTCAACAACTACAAGGAAAATTATTTTTGGTATTTTTGTTTTAGCGATCACTTATTTATCTGAGTAGCACATTTCTCCCGCTGCAGACAAATTCTCCGAACAAATCTTTAATTAAAGGAAATATATGGGTGAATTTGATCTTCCATTTTAAAGCAATATGTATCTTTATCTCAAATGTCCTTCCGTATAGCTGAAAACGATACGATCATCACTGAGCTATTATATTTTCTATGGTGTATGACAAAATTTCGGCTGTTTAGGGCCTAATTTTTTAGTTGATCATTTACAGTAGGATTTGGTCTAAGAATGATAAACGGATATGCAATATACCAAAACTATTCCTAAAAAATTATCTAGTTTTTTTAAAAGGCTAATCGTTGAGAATTGGTTACGCCTGATTATAGAACATTTTAGTTAATTCTATAACAAAGCATGTACAACAAAATGTTATATACTAAAACTATTCCAGAAAGTTGGGTGCAATTTAATAGTGCAAATTTCATCAAAATCTGTCCAGTAGAACTTTAAAAAAAAAGGCTAATATTTTATAATCGGGTTCACCTGACTATCGAAATTTCTTCTATAATTTTATAACAAAGCGACGTAAAACTATATGCAATATTTTAAAAACATCCGTGTAAAATTATCTAACAAACAATACAAGTTCCAATGAAATCCATTCAGAATTTTTAAAAAGACTAAGCTTTCATAATCGGGTTCCACATGATTATGGAATTTTCCCCTATAATTCTATGACTAATCAGCATATAACAATGTTTCTCACCAAAACCTTAACTGAAAAACTAATAGTGCAAGTTGACTTAAAATTATTTCAGAAGAACCCAAGTTATAAGCAGCAGGAATGAGATTCCCACACGAAAACAAACAAATACTGAAATTTGCCAATTTAGTTATGTAAAAGTACGCAAAAGCAAACAAATACTGAATTATTTACAATGTTTTTGAGCAATTAAGTTAATCTTTTGTAACTGGGTTGCAGGCATATTTTAAAAAAATTCAAGGTTGAAAATTACTTTAAAAAACATAAAAAATCTATAAATTGAAATAAACTTTTCAAATTACGGGAGGTGTTTTTTGTTTTCTGTTAGACGTTGAAATAATGGGATGCATGATGTTTAGAGATCAAATTGCAGTAAAAGTGTAATTTATGGTACGATTAGGTTGTTGCCACCAATAATATGATGCTAGGCGTTACTCATAGATATGTTTTTTCTTCATAATATTGCATCAATAGCAAACGGATATATCTTTCTTAATTGGGTTGCAGGTATATTTAAAAATATCTCCCTGATTGAAAATTAATTTAAAATGGATAAACAATTTGTAAATTGAGATAAGATTTTCAAACATATATTACTGAAAGTGCTTTTTGTATTCTATTAGAAGTTGGAATAATCAAACGTGCGATGTTTAAAGGTCAAATCGCAGCAAAAGTTAAATTTATGATTGGGTTAGGTTGTTGCCACCAACAATATGATGCTAGAGTTACTCATAGCAATGTCTTTATTTCATAATATTTACTAAGAGCAAAGAGGTATATCTTTCGTAATTGGGCTACATGTAGGGATGAGATTTCCGCGTTTTTGCACACCTATATATTCTTAGAGGAAATGTTGTTCTACTAAATTGCAAGAGTGTTCCGATTAAATGAAATATCATTTTCTCTAACAAAACACTGGTGTGCGGAAATCTCATCCCTGGCTGCATGCAAATTAAAAAATATCCATGATTGAAAATTACTTTAAAATCCATTCACATGAAGAAATTGAGGTACAATTTTCAAATAAATTTCATTTGACAGAACTCTTTTCTATTCGACAATTAGTCCAGTCATTTTAGGAAAAATAGCAGAAAAAATTAGAACAAAGCTGGATTTTTGCACAGGTGCTAGTTAGGATATGTAGTTAAACATACTAAAAGTCCTCATCGATCCGATGTGAGCTTTCGCCACCAGGGGGCGCTAATGAGCTTGAAAATCGGTTTTATGCGAATATCTCATGAACAATGGCATCTAGAAAAAAAAAGTTCAATTACAAAGATGTAGATAATTCAATTTCCTACAAAAAGTGTTATTAACATTTGTTTGTCACACCAACCCTTCCCTGTCAAAATTTTAAAAAGTGAACATATTTGGAAGAAAAGTTACAAAAATACGAAAAACCTGCTGCTACTTTCAGAGAAATTATGTAAACAGGTGTAAAATTCTTACTTTTGAATGGAGAAGGTGAATATATAATATACATATATGCTTATTTCCACACCAACCTTGAAGTAAAGCATTTAGCGCGTTTTTTTAAATTGTGGTTTCACTCGTAGGTATATTCCACTTATAGAGACTGGCCTAATCCAATTACAATCTTTTGACTGCTTTAGTAGTCGTTTGCACAGCTTCAATTTCTTCACTTGATTCAGTTTCGTCATTATCTCTATTTTTTTCATTCATTGTTGTATTGCCTTCAGTATTTTCTGGTCGTCTTTCGATATCATCACTAAATTCAGGAGTAGCGATTCCCTCCTCCTGTGCAGTGGGCAGGTTACTGTCAATATCCTTCTTGTCTTCAATTTCAACTTTACTTGCATTCTGACATGAAACTCCGCAACAATTTACGCAAATATCAAAACATTTCAATCCGATTTTTCGGCATCCACACGCTTTTCCACATCCTTTGGAGCAAGTACAAAAAATGGATTCAATAACATTTTTTGGTGCGGGCGGTAAAGTGGCTGGAATTCTGGGACAAATTAGGTGAATTTATCAGCCCCAGTTTTCAGGAAGTAGTTTATTGCCCAACCAGTATTGTATTTGATGATAAACACGTAAACTGTGCAATCTAGCTGCATCCTCGGTAGGCGGCAACGATGAAAGGCTTTTTTTACCAACAGCAACTCCTTTCTTGAAACATACATAACGGTGCTTGTTCGGAGAAATTTCTGCTTTACCACCGTATAAAGCAAGAAAAATAGTTTTTCCTGCCTCGGATATTTCAAATTGGGATACCTGACCACTTTTAAAAGTGCTAGCAGCTTGTATGTTATGGTCTCCTACCTTTTTCAAAATTTTTGCTTAAGACATTTTGCCTTTCTGAAACATTGCTGATGTAGTGTCACAACCTGAAAAAGCGTGAAGGAACAATATATGATCTTTTAGAACTGCATCATTGTTGAGACTGTGCGATGAATAGAATGTTGTTGCAATTCTTCCTCTTCCAGGCTTAATAAAAAATATCTCTGACTCTGGAGGTGCTAAAGCAGTCAGCAATACGAGCAAGTCAACATCATCGCCAACAACAGCAGCAATTGTTACTTCAGTAGCTGTGTTAACAATTAATGTGTCAGCATCATCTTCTGCCTGTTTCGCTTCGAAACCATTCTCCATAAATTTTTCCATGACCATAGATATGAGATGTGTTTTATTTCTATGATTAGATAAGAAAATTTCCTGACTAATTGACACATTCATTTCTTCGTTAAAATCAATGTCAGGAGTTACAATTTTCTAATACCGACGAGTTCTTTCGGCCGTTTTTGTATTATAAACTAAATCAGAGTAACCATCGAAAACGATTATACATTTACCACTGTAATTTCTTTGGGCATAAGAAATATAACTTTCTACGACACTCTTGTATGTTCCACCGAAGGGCCAAAGAACACGATGCAAAAGCCATCCTCCATCGATGATGTACGTAGACACACATCAACTTGAATTCTCCTTGTACTTTTTTTTTCAAATATTGAATATAATAATGCTTTGGTGGTTTTTCTCATACCATTTTCATCAAATAATGTTAAAAGATATGTAGATAGTTCATATTGAAAGTAAGTTTTCAAATCTACTTGTTGTTTCATACAAACAGAAATACGTTGAAATAACAACAGTGGATCGCAGGTCACAGTATCGTCTTTAATTTTGAACGAAATATTCATAGTCACTAATAATAGTACTCGATCTTTACGTGAAAGTTTCAAGTCACCAATTTTTTACCCCGAAATCTTTTCAATGCTTTGCATCCAACGATATATGCGTCATGACAGTTTATTCTGTGATCTCCGACAATTCCGCTATAGATTGAGATGCACTTACTAATAACGGGAAAAGGTGGATGTTTTTCAAGCCATGCATATAGTTTCCTGATGTCTGCATTATAGCGTAGTGCACTAGAATCTCGAAAGTCAAAATGTTGATCGGATGATTGCGCACGTGCACCACACAACTCTTCTAGGGATTCAGATAATTGCATTAGAAAAGGACCGCCAAGTATCCATTTTTCCAAATCGCTGTCTGTTATACCCCTCCCACGTGTTATTCCACCTGACGATTTCATACTTCTCATCAATATCTGTTCGATCTTCATATCTGTCCAAACACCGGACCAAAAATTTTCACTTCTTCGAACAGTAACATAGCCCACTTTTATGAACCGTGAGCATTCTGTTTCATGTAATTTTGTTTCAAGCAAAGTCATATCTTGTAAGTATATTTGATAAGCCTTTGCATACGGGAAATGGTCACTAGCATGAAAAAAGGTAGCATGTTCCGAATCGTTTCAACATGTAACTGCCAATTTCCACTGCGTTCTGCCATTATAAATTTATGCATTAATGTTACCATTCGAAAATATTGATACCAAAGTTTCGCTGTTGGCCCATTCTTTTCTAATGTTTCCATTTCACATTTAATTTTTGCTGTAAGAGAAACCAGTGTAGCGTCGTCCAATATATTGTCATACACAGAAGTGTTTTCTTCAACATCTGCAACAAACTGTAAAAGGTGTTCTTTTTCAGCTTCATGGAGTGTGATATTTTTCATGATTATCTTCCCCAAAGCCAAACGCGTATTCTTCGCATATACCTGGCTCAGCAATTCTTTCAGACCACTTACAGCCATTATGTATCCAATACAACTTAGATAAGACATTAACAGATGAAATCCTCCATGCCTAATATAAACATTCTTGAAATTTGGCGTATCGCTTAGCGCTGCACATATGTCTCTCACTTTCATAAAGTGGTTAGTCAAATGTCACAAAAACGCAATTTTGATTGGTTTCTTTACTTTTTTCGACCGCTGTGCAAAGACTTGAATATATTGTGTCGTAATGACTTGGTGGAAGATTAACAGAATTCTTTCTTGTATAATTTTTCCTACACGTTGCGTGAGCTATAAATTCACTATTGTTTTCAGCCTTTTCTTCAAATGTTTTCCACTTATGATCACCTCTTTCCAAACTTGCTGTCACAAGGGACTTCAGTCCCTTTTTTCCTATTTTCACATAATCATTCGAAACGCAGCCTTCACTACATACAAGACAAACTACTTCGTCAATCTCCATTTTTCCGCTCTCAATCAGCAATCAAGAAAGAATCATTTTGCATTGTCAAATTATTTAAAACTTTCTTCAACACGCGTTGAAAACTAAAATTATTCACTTTCTAAAAACTGATAAATTACTTCATTCAGTAAATTAAGGTGATTTAATACCAGCGAAATGCTCATCAATTGAAAATAAAACACTGCAAAGGTACCTGCATGTGGTATATTTCGATATAAGCAAGGGGTGATAGGGTATTGGGCAATGACTATTGCACAAGCGTGAGAAAACTGCATAGAGACAATGGAGGAGGGGTGGCGGTGGGGGAGGTATCAAAAGTAAATAAGATTTGTTCAGCTTCTTGGGGCATTCAATATGATTCTGTTTCCGCATTTTTCCCAGTAATGTTTACATTATTTCAATTTTTGACAGGGATGGGTTGTTGTGATAAAAAATATGTTAATAACACTTTTTGTAGGAAATTAAATTATCTACATCTTTGTAATTGACCTTTTTTTCTAGATGCTATCGTTCATGAGATATTCGCATAAAACCGATTTTCAAGCTCATTAGCGCCCCCTGGTGGCGAAAGCTCACATCAGATCGATGGGGACTTTTAGTATGTTAAACTACATACCCTAACTAGCATCTGTGCAAAAATCCAGCTTTGTTCTAATTTTTTCCGCTATTTGTAAAAAAAGCTGCTAAAATGACTGTACTAAATGTGAAAAACGAAATTGTATGATGTTCATAAGTTAAGAAAAATTTCAGTAAAAGAAAAATTTATGGGTTAGGTCGTTGCCCTCATCAGTATAATGTCACAATTGGCATTGTGTTTGTAGTTTTTTGTATATTCTGAAAATGGCTCAATAAAAGAGTTGAAACACGTAAATTTTTATATTTTTAATGTTTTTTTTTTATTGAAATGACGCTTTTTACGCAAATAACTGTACTTTAATATATATTATGACATTTGTTTGGAATATATATTATTATGGTATAGTTAATAGTAGACGCAATTAAGACTATTTTACCTATATTTCTTATTGGTCTTTTTAACGATTCGTGGACAGGAATGCACCAATCTCAGTTATTGTCATTGTCTTATTATTTCATTTTAACGTATTTTACCCGGGAGGACTCTTATTATTGACAGGAGCGAAGCCGGGTAGATTTGCTAGTTATAAATGAAGTGTTAGGTGAAGATAAAAGAGCAGTCGTAAAAAGTTAGAACTCTGATTTTCAGGTTATGGGGAAAAAATGGCTATAATTTTTTTGACTTTTTACGAGTGCTCTTTTATCTTCACCTAACCATTTATAATGACTGTTTCATAATAATGGAAGATGTCAGTCCATCAGATGAAAATGACTCGGTTAAAGCGGAAACTCGGATAATCAGGACTCTACTGTGCAATTTGCTCATTTGTAAAGCAGAATTCTTTTTATACGATAAATAAAGCGTATTATTTTATATTGTTATATATTTATTTTATATTTATGCAAAACTATATTTCTCTAATGTCAATAAATTAATCATATTTTTGTATTGTCAATCACTAAGGCATTTGCTGTAGTAAAAGTTTATATTCGGTGAATTTTAATACCCATTCTATATTATTTACTTTAAAAAAATATTTTTTGGTCGCATATTACTGATTATTTACACAAGCCTGCGATGCGATGGTTGTGTTTTTTAACATTTGACAATTGATTTATATATATTTTTACTTTCTTCTATCTTGACAAGAAGAAAGTATTGGTTTCATGAAAATTTTTGAATTCCAGTTTTTGACGGATTTACACGTTTTATGGGTCAGAGATTCCAAAAAACATGTTTTTACAAAATGTCTGTCTGTTAGTCTGTCTGTCTGTCTGTTAGTCTGTCTGTCTGTCTGTCTGTCTGTCCGTCTGTCTGTCTGTATGTGACACAAATTTTGTGGGCGCTCTATCTCAAGAACTAATGCACGGAATTTAATAAAAAGTTATATTCAGGTAGTCCCTGATATAGATTGGTGCTGATTAGTTTTTGGTGTAAATCGCCCTGCAGGTGGCGCTGCTATGTAGCATTTTGCAGGATTTCTGCAAAAGCTCTATCTCAAGAACTAATGCACGGATTTTTATAAAACTTCAGATTCCGTTAATCCTTGATATGTGCTGGTAAAGTTTTGGTGCAAATCGCCCAACAGATGGCGCTGCTATGCTGCATTTTACGGCATTTATACGATTTTCGTATTAGCTCAATCTCAAGAAATAATGCACGGATTTTCATCAAACTTCAGATTCAGTTAGTGCTTGACATGAATTGACGTTTTGCCACTTGTGGTGTAAATCGCTCAACAGGTGGCGCTGCTATGCTGCATTTTTTGAGATTTCCGCAATTGCTCTATCTCAAGAACTAATACTTGGGTTTTCAACAAACTTCAGATTTAGGCATACCCGGATATAAATTAGTGCTGTTTATGTTTTGGTGTAAATCGCTCAACCATGCAGCCTTTTTCACGATTTCCACAATAGCTCAATCTCCAGAACTAATGCACGGATTTTCATCAAACTTCAGATTCAGTTAGTCCTTGACATAAATTGATGTTTTGTACCTTTTCGTGTAAATCGCTCAACAGGTGGCGCTGCTGTGCTGCATTTTTTGTGATTTCCACAATAGTTCTAGCTTCAGAACTAATGCACCGATTTCCATCAAACTTCAGATTCCGGTATACCTTAATATGAATTAGTGCTGTTTGTGTTTTGGTGAAAATCGCTCAACAGGTGGCGCTGCTATCCTGCATTTTTTCAGAATTTCCCCTACAGCTGTATCTCAATAAGTAATGCACGAATTTTCATCAAACTTCAAATTCAGGTATACCTTGATACGAATTGTTTCTAAATTGATGTAGTTTCTTTGACTATTTAAATGATTTAATTGACGTGATTTATATAGAAGTTTTGTGATGGCCACAACATACTAGTTTAGATTTGAATCCGAAAATGATATTCATTTTTAACCATCACGTCAGGATTTTCTGCAAATCGTAAATTTCAAAGTTAAAAAGTAAAAAAATAGCGAAAATCTGATACTATAAAATAGATGGGATGGTGGTATTTTTTAACTTTGGATAATTGATTTTTATGTAATTTTTAGTGCTGAATCCGAAAATGATCTTCATTTTTAACCATCACGTCCGAATTTTTTGAAAATCGTAAATTTCAAAGTGAAAAAGTGAAAAAATACCAAAAATCTAATACTATAAAATAGATTTTTTTAATAGAAATTTTTTCAATTGTTTGCCTTATACTGGGGATTCTTACATCTGAAGAGTTCAGTGGTAGGATGAGAAGGGGGAAGGGGAATCATTGACCCTGTAGAGCAGCGGTTCCCAACGTGCGGCGTACGCCCCACTGGTGGGCAATTTGACTTTTTAGGGGGGCAATTCTAAATTTGTCCCTTTAGTATTCGTTGTCACTTCTATTTTTGAAAAAGTAATGAATGCAAAATTTGAAACTAAAATGAAGAAAATAAGATTTTTCTTAAATTTATAATAAATTCTTAATCAAAATTTAAAAGTAGAATTAAGCCAGAATAATTAATAAATAATTTTAAGTATTTAACAACTTTCCCCATCTACTATTATTTTTCTATTATAAAACATTTTATAATTTTATTTTATAATTTTTCGAAACTTGTTAGATTTATTGAATGAGCCTTGTATTCCTATTCGCTATGCTATTAGCTCATACAATGAAACTTTCGCACGTGAGGCATGCGCTTAAGGGTTTGTCTAAATTTGACTCTCTTGATCTTGTTTAACCTAAAAAATATTTGAAATATCTAAACGAGGTGTTACCAACTTTCTAAAAATTATTCATCTTAAATAACATTAGAAAAAGATATGGATAATTAGTAAATAATTATAACTCCAGTGCAGGCGACTTACACAATAAATAAAACAACTAATGTAGACGAGATTGTATATGACATGTACATTTTACATTTAAAATAGGAATATACATGACAGTCGATTAATGATAATGGGAAAGGGAAAATAGAGAAATGTGTTTCGATGAGTAATAATGGCTACTTGAAATTGATAAATATGAGAATCTTGAAATGTTTCTTGAGTATTGTGTTATCCTTAAAGAAAATTCGATATCTAAAGCTTTTTCACCAACTGTTCATATGTTACTAAAATGAGTTATAAAATGTACCAATGTTACCACTTTTAATGCTAAATATGAGAGTCTCTTCGAGCTTTTTGTGAAAATAACAATGCAGACCACAGAATTATGCTTAATGAGGAGGTAAGTTAGAAAGGAAAGACAAAACTTTGCCTCACTGCACTTATAGAATTGTGGTAAAAAGAAATTTGTGACAGAATATTTACTTCTTTTACGGCATTCACGGCAAGTTGAAAAATATTAAATGAATAGTTACGACTCTGTTAACCTTCCTCCATGTGAATAGAGTTCACTATTTAAATAATAAGATATTTCTGAATATATGTTACAGAGTAGGGAGGGAGATGTAATTTTACAGATGATTTCTTGGGGCATAGCCAATAAAAGTTTGGGAACTACTGCTGAGATATATAGTATTCCACTTTAGATACGATTGGGAAACCCACCTTAGATATAACTGGCTTTTACGAGATTGTAGAGGTGATTCGATTGAATGGCTGACGATAATGGCGGACTACTGCTGGTTGTTACACCGAGATGAACCCCATAGAGAATATAAAAGGAAAGCCGAGAGGTAGAGCACGAGAGGTGCAAAGAACTTGGCCACATGGAATAAAATTGTAAGAATTTTAAATACACAATATTTTACATGTTTAGCTGCAAAAATGCATATTATAAACTACTAGCAAAATGCATATTGCAAACTAGTTGGATGTGACAATCCCAAAACTTTCTTCTATCTCATACATGTTAATATTTCCTGAAAAATAAAGCATATCAGTGCCACGGGTTAGGTGATTTACACCAAAATCTTATCAGCAACAGCTTATGTTTAGTTGTAGCTGAATCTGAAGTTTGATGAAAATCCGTGCATTAGTTTTTGAGGTAAAACTATTGCAGAAATCATAAAAAAATCTAGCAGCACCACCTGTTAGTCGATTTACTCCAAAAACTAATGAAGACGAATTTATATCAGGGCCTAACTGAATCTGAAGCTTAATGAAAATTCATGCATTAGTCCTTGAGATACAGTTATTGCGAAAATCGTGATAAGTGCAGCCTAGCCGCTCCACCTGTTGGGAGATTTACACTAAAAACTAAACAGCACTAGTTTATATCAGGGACTGATTGAATCTGAAGTTTGGTGAACATTCGTTCATTAGTTCTTGGGATAGAGCTATTGCGATAATCGTGAATAATGCCGCATAGCAGCGTCACCTGTTGGGCGATTTACGCTACAAAGTAATCAGCACCAAATTATATCAAGGACTAACTGAATCTGAAGTTTAATAAAAATCCGTGCATTAGTTCTTGAGATATAGCTATTTCAGAAATCGTGAAAAATGCAGCATAGCAGCGCCACCATTTGGGCGATTTACTCAAATTAATCAGCGCCAGTTTATATCAGGGACTAAGTGAAGTTTCATTAAATTCCGTTCATTAGTTCTTGAGATAGAGCGCCCAGAAAATTTGTGTCACACACAGACAGACATTTTGTAAATACACTTTTTAGAGGTCAGAGAACCCGAAAAACATGTTTTTTCAAAATGTCTGTCTGTGAGTCTGTCTGTCTGTCTGTCTGTCCGTCTGTCTGTGTGTGGCACAAATATTGTGGGCGCTCTATCTCAAAAACTAATACACGGAATTTAATAAAAATTCATATTCAGTTAGTCCCTGATACAGATTGATGCTGATTAGTTTTTGGTGCAAATCGCTCAACAGGTGGCGCTGCTATGCTGCATTTTTTATGATTTCCGAAATGGCTCTATCTCAAGAACTAATGCACGGATGTTCATGAAACTTCAGATTCAGTTAGTTCTTGATATGACTTGATGTTGATTACGTGTTGGTGTAAATCGTTCAACAGGTGGCGCTGCTATGCTTCACTTTTTACGATTTCCGCAATGGCTCTATCTCAAGAACTAATGCACGGATTTTCATCAAACTTCAGATTTAGTTAGTCCTTGATATGACTTGATGCGGATTACTTGTTGGTGTAAATCGCTCAACAGGTGGCGCTGCTGTGCTGCATTTTGCACGATTCCCGCAATAGCTCTATCTCAAAAAACTAATGCACGAATTTTTATCTAACTTCAGATTGAGTTAGATGTTAACACAAGTTGTTGCTGATTAGGTTTTGGTATTAATCGTCCAGTAGGTGGCGCTGCTATGCTGGCATTTTCATGATTTTCGCAATTGCTCTATCTCAAAAACTAATGCACGGATTTTCCCCAAACTTCAGATTCAGTTAGACTTTGACGTAAGTGGTTGCATGGTAGTTTTGTTCAACATACGTTTTGGTGTAAAGTACCCAATAGGTGGCGCTGCTAGGCTGAATTTTGCTGGATTTACACGATTTCGGAGATAGCCATATCTCAAGAACTAATGCGCGGAATTTCATATCTATAGAATTCTCATGATGTTCATAGATTGCTGTTTAATTTTGGTAGTGTGATAGCGAATTTTCAAGTATTAATATGCATGAGATAGAAGAAAGTTTTGGGATTGGTATATCCGACTAGTTTTACTTTTTAACTTTGAAATTTACGATTAGCGAAAAATCCTGATGTGAAGGAAAGTCATTTTCGGATTCAGCGCTACAAAATACATAAGAATCAGTTATCAAAAAGCTAAAAAACATGTATTACAAACATCACATATATTTTATAGTATCAGGTTTGCGCTATTTTTTCATTTTAAAGTTTGAAATCTACGATTTGCGAAAAATTCCTGCGTGATGGTTAAAAATGAAGACCATTTTCGGATTCAGCGCTACAGAATCCATAAGTATCAATTACAAAAGTTAAAAATCATGACACAACCCAAATTTTTCGGATTATCCTTTAAAATTTACACAAATCTCGCACAGAGACCTTTTCGTGGACTTATCGAACTTACAAGGAGGGTCTCCATACGGGCATACTCAGAAAAATCTGAAAAAATTACAGAATGTTCTTCTCATATGGATATATATATTTATTAAAAAAATTTTGGCGGAACCCCGATACAGCGTCCGTAAAAAAACAACGAAATTTTCGTTTATTTGGCGATTTATCACCGGTTGGCGAAGAAAAAAAAATACGGTTTTATGTAGGAAAAACTTTTAGGTAGCTTTCTTTACAAAAAAGCTACCTATTGCAGCCGTTCGGAGGAAAGCGATTTCAAAAAATTTTGGTATATTTTCATCGATCATGACCCCCAGACCCCGAAACCTCCCTCCGTTCAAAATTGATATATATATATATATATATATATCAATATATATATATATATATATATATATATATATATATATATATCTGACCTATGTCACACTGTAACTCCCGTAATTATGAACCGATTTCGATGTAATTCGGTGTGCACATAGTACATACCAATGTCTCGACCGAGTTCGTTGGCCAGCTTCATCCGCCGTTTTGTTTCAAAATGGCGGCCATTTAAAATTTTTAAAAAAAATTTAAAACTTGAAATGTGGTACCAAAAAGCTAAAAATGAAAAAATATTTTTTTCTTATGTATTTGACCTTTATACAAAGATTCCGGAGCAGTTTTTGTTTCGTCTATATCTTAAAAAATGGCTGAGTTATAGCATTTTGAATTTCTAGCGTGGCTGACATTTTGAAACGTCCTGAATTTTGTCACGCGATAAAAGGCGTATTTATGAACCGATTTGGATGTAATTCGGTGTGTACATAGTACATACCAATCTCTCGACCGAGTTTGTTGGCCAGCTTCATCCGCCATTTTGTTTCAAAATGGCGGCCATTTAAAATTTTTTTAAAAAATTGAAATTTGAAATGTGGTACCAAAAAATTGAAAATGGAAAAATATTTTTTTCTTATGTATTTGACCTTTATACAAAGATTTCGGAGCAGTTTTTGTTTCGTCTATATCTTAAAAAATGGCTGAGTTATAGCATTTTGAATTTCTAGCGTGGCTGACATTTTGAAACGTCCTGAATTTTGTCCCGCGATAAAAGGCGTATTTATGAACCGATTTGGATGTAACTTCGTTTATACATAGTACATACCAATGTCTCGACCGGGTTCGTTGGCCAGTTTCATCCGCCATCTTGTTTAAAAATGGCGGCCATTAAAATTTTTAAGAAAAATTTAAATTTGAAATTTGGTACCAAA
Source organism: Maratus speciosus (assembly GCA_963932465.1). Taxonomy (NCBI): domain Eukaryota; kingdom Metazoa; phylum Arthropoda; class Arachnida; order Araneae; family Salticidae; genus Maratus; species Maratus speciosus. The sequence continues at coordinate 390,177,243 of OZ010795.1, forward strand.
AAATTGAAAATTGAAAAAATATTTTCTTCTTATGTGTTTGACCTTGATAAAAAGATTCGGGAGCAGTTTTTGTTTCGTCTATATCTTAAGAAATGGCTGAGTTATAGCATTTTGAATTTCTAGCGTGGCTGACATTTTGAAACGTCCTGATTTTTGTCGCGTGATAACAGGCGTATTTATGAACCGATTTGGATGTACCTTTGTGTGTACATAGTACATACAAATATCTCGCCCGAGTTCGTTGGCCAGCTTCATCCGCCATCTTGTTTCAAAATGGCGGCCATTTAAAAAAATTAAAAAATAAAAAAATTTAAATGAGATACCAAAAAATTGGAAAATGAAAAAGATTTTTGTTGTATGTGTTTGACCTTAATACAAAGATTCCGGAACAGTTTTTCTTTCGTCTATATCTAAAGAAAATGGCTGAGTAATAGCATTTTGAATTTCTCTTGTGGCTGACATTTTAAAACGACCTGATTTTTGTCACGCGATAACAGGCGTATTTATGAACCTATTTGGATGTAACTTGGTCTGTACATAGTACATACCAATGTCTCGACCGAGTTCGTTGGCCAGCTTCATTCGCCATCTTGTTTCAAAAGGGTTGCCATTTAAAAAAAATTAAATTTAAAATTCAAAATGAGGTATTAATAAATTGGAAAATGAAAAAGATTTTTTTTATGTGTTTAGCCTTGATACAAAGATTCCGGAGCAGTTTTTGTTTCCGAAAATTTGTTCTTTTGTTTATATCTTAAAAAATGGTTGATTTATAGCACTTTGAATTTCTAGCATGGCTAACATTTTGAAACGATCTTGTATTTGTCACGCGATAACACACGTATTCGCCTATTTCGATGTAAGAAGGCATGTGTATAGTATACATCAACACCTCGACCAAGTTCGCTGGCCAGATTCATCAGCCATCTTGTTTCAAAATGGCGGCCATTAAATTAAAAAAAATATATATATTTAAAGTGAGGTGCAAAAAAATTAGAAATTGAAAAAGGTTTCTTTCTTAAGTATTTGACCTTGATATAAGGATTCAGGAACATTTTTTGTTTGTCTTTACCTTAAAAAATGGCTCAGATATAGCAGTTTCAATTTCTATTGTGGGTGACATTTTGAAAAATCTGATTTTTTGCATGCGACAGCACTCCTATATATTAACCGATTCCGATGTGAGTGAGCATGTGCACAGCAATTACTAAGGTCTCGACCAAGTTCACTGCTTAGCCTCATCCACCATGTTGTCTTAAAATGACAGGCACTTTAAGAAATTGCCTAATTTGGCAGCCAAATATAAGTTACTTTAAAGAAAAGCAGCTTGGATAAAGCTGACTAATTTCGCGAAATTCTCATTCATTATATTGATAAAAATTAGTATTGAATCTCCTATATTCGGTTTTCACTAAATTGAGCTTCGTGTGTTTGAATGATATAAGTTGGCTTTTTTTAAATAAGGATTATGAAAGCTACCTCTTCCTCCCGGCACTGGCCGGAAGGACTTTTTATGTTGAATTTGTTTATACAAGTTTAATTTAAATAACTTTAGTTTTGTCATTTTTAATTTGTTTTAACAATAGTTTTGTCATTTTTAGTTTGTTTTAACTATTGTTTGTGATATATATTTATAATAAAATTTAAATATCATATTTTACGATTTAAAACAAAATTTAAATTGATTTAAATTATTTCAAGCTCAAAAATAAGGCAGATAGAACATTGTCGACTAGATTTTGTTGCTATGTAAACGACTTCGTCTTCGATATGGAAATGTTAAATCAAATGTCAGCTGACTATAACTTAAAATAGATATTTTCCACTTGCAAAGCATAGAAAATATTTTTACAGTGATGAAATTAAATAACTACAGCAATAAGCAACATATATATGTAATAAAAAAATATAATAACCTCTTTAATTGATTAAGTTTGAATTCATTAAAAACCGTGCATTCTAAAAAACAATTAATAAATTTTCAGATGCATTAAAATCGTTTGCTTTTGGCTAGGAAAAATCCTGCTCGCCAAATCGCGTGTCACTTTCGTATTTTCGCGCCAAATATTCGAAAGTATTTTATTTTTTTACAGACTTTCTACTGAAATTCCGCCGTTAAATTTGACTGATCCCTTATTACATACATGAGTAGTTTCACTAGCATTTTTTTCAACATTTCTGAGTATGCCCTGTATGGAGACCTTCCTTGTTAGTCTTTATTGTGCATTTTCTTGAAATTTCTGAATGCTTGGAACGGAACAAAAAATAATTTAAGAGAGATACGTGTAAAAGGACATTCATAAAATTAACCAGTCGATTTGTCTCACAAAAAGTAAAGTTGTTTTTACATTTAGATTTTTGCATGGAGAACTGATTTCATAAATATTTAATTAACGTTATGGAAAATTTCAATGTCCCTGGAAAATCGCTCCCATGGTTCTGGTCACCCAGGTCCGTGAGATAATCAGACCGTGTGTTTAGATTTTTTTCTTTACTCTCTGATAATCACAAAAAGAATAGCATTTTAATGAAGCCTTATTTTTAGATTCATGCCTGAGTTTTGCTATGACACCATGTAATAAACCCAGAAATAATAATAATAATAATAATAATAATAAAATTAAAAAAATATCTTATCATATTCCGAGGTTCATAAATTATTTCACATTTTAGAAAGCTCTGGACAATATATACACTTGTCGCATGAGACAGGAAGACTTTTGGAAGGAATATTTTTAATTCAGCTTCTGGTTTTGGATTTCATATTCGCTCCCCCCCCCCCCCCCCCACACACACACACCTATTTCACGTGTCCTTCAATGAGATCTTACATGAAAATTCAACCGTGACATATCTCTTTTCTTCTCTTCTCTTTTCTTGCTTTTTTCGAATTATTTTTTCATCAATGCAAATGTCTCTAATACTATGTTTTTAAATATACCAATTTAGCATGCAATAGGGAAAAGTAGAAAAAAAATGGAATATTAAAAACTCAAAATAAGTTTCTACCAGTTTTGTTTTTCATTTATTTTTCAAAATAAATAATTTTATTCTTTTGTTTGTCAAAGAATCACTACCTCTCTTTAAAAAATAATTAAAACTTGTCTTGCGTGGAGAATTCAGGTGTGTGCGTGTGTGGGAGGTTTACCCCCCCCCCCCCACCTCCTGACGAAAAGTTCTTAGTTTCTTTATCTCTTAATGTCTAATTATTCGAAGTTAATAGGAAGAGTTAAATTTTTTTGTTTGCAAATCATCATAGATAAAGAAAATATTGCTATTTAAAATCCAATTTTCAGGGAAAAGCATTGGGTCTCCTCTGCCCTGTTTTGCTGGCTCCCATGTCCATACTTTTTGATGTGGCGTTATGAAACAAACCCAGAAATAGAAAATGAACATGATTTAATAAATAAACTTATTATACTCCAAGATACATAAATTATTTTCACGCTCCAGAAAGCTCTGTGCAATTTATACACTTGTCACTTGCAACGGAATAACTTTCAGGAGGATTATTTTTAGTCTAGCTTCTCATTTTGGATTTTATATTCACGTTCCCCCATGCTGCACATGTTTCTAAGCGAGATCTTACATGAAACACATCTTTTTTTTCTTCTCTTTTCATCACAAGGTACGCCGCTAATGATATATTTTTCAGGTGCTTTCTCAACTCGCCTGCCCGCTGAGTTTATTCCGCTCCAGTCAGAGATCATCTACACAGATAGAGAGAACTTTTCCTTGATTACTTTCTGAATTTACCACTTCTTCCTGAAATTAGACACCGATATATCCTGAAACGGAACTTTTCTTGGGCGTACTGAGCTGCACCACTCATCAGGGGCGTTTTCTTTATTTTAATTTTAGGAAACGAGTTTTAAACGCCATAAAATGTTATGTGCACCGCCTCTGTAATCACAGAAATTTAAAATGCAAAAATTTATATTTATTTTTATTTTTTTTTTTTTTTTGGATTTCTTACAGAGCCAGGCTTTTTTTTTTTTTTTTTTTTTTCAGACGGGGTTCTCAGAAAAATATTTTTCCTTGCTCAACAAAGCTTCCACCAGTGGCCGAAAGGTTCTGCTCTCGAAGCTGGTAGACGGGAAGTGCTGGGTTCGATCCCAATCGCGCCCGTCGGCCTAATCGTTCGGAGTTTTCGTGGTTTTCTTCGAATCTTGGTTCTCCAAGCGTTAATACGGGTTAGGTTTCCTTAGAAAGAGCTCCATGGAAGGCACTACCCTCCCTTAGGGCCTATATGCCACGTGCTGATAATTGGCCGACATAAATACAACCAACCTTGCTCAACAAAGCGAAATTTCCTGACACATTTTTAAATGTTAAAACATGAAACTTGCTGGCTATTCTGGATTATTGAAATGATTTGTAATAGAAAGGTTTTTTTTTTCAATTTTCGATAAATGAATTATTTCTTGAGTTATAAGCAATTGTACCCTGACGGCAGTTATTTTTCTTTCCATTGCTGTCGGGTTCAGAAATTGGGTTCAAAACGTCAACTTTAACAAGGTTATCTGGTACTCCTCCTGGCCTTATCGAAAAATGGGTATCTAAAACTTTCAAAGGTTAGAGAAAAGAAAAAAATTATTGTTCTCTTTCCCTCATAGCATGCATGGTCACAGTGACGTCATTGTGACGTCACTGTAAGTCACTGTGGTCACGTCACATCTGTGACCAAAATGCCACCACTCAGTGATGTCACATTGTGACTGAGATGTGAACTTCTTAGAAAACTTTAAACAATTATAAAAATTCTTCAAAACATGTTACTTATTGTAAAATTTTATTTTTCCGGCAATTAAAAAAATATTGTAACGTCACTGTTATGTCACTGCATGTAACGTACGTCACGTCATATATGTGACAAAAAAACCACCATATTGTAAATCACAGTGTGACAAAAATATTAACTTTAAAAAATTTTGAAAATGAAGAGAAATATTTAAAACATGCCCTAGTTACAGCGGCATAAGGAATGAATATTAGTGGACAGCAAATAGTAAATTCGGACACGAAAAGAAGGGGGGAGGGGAGAAAAAGAAAAATGCACGGTACAAATATCAACAAACTAGATTTCCATGCTATATTTTATCAATTTGATATCTAAGAAGTGAAAGTATACTTTTTTCATGATTTCAATTTTATCTAGCATTGCAATTTAATATAATAATACATCACGGATTGTTATTATTATAAAAGTATTTCTCAGAAAAATGCTATGTGCTGGAGCAATTTGAAACATATTTAGAATTAGAAATATTAAATCTATACACTTTACATATTTAGTTTGCAGGGAGGAAATTTTTTAACTTTTTTGGCGACCACTGGTCGAAACACTTCTGTGGTTTCAAACTAAACATTTTCTATTACAGTTAAGTCTGCAGATTTTAATGAGCACGCAGAAAGAATCTTCAGAGTTTAGTCATATATGCATTTATTGCTTTATAATTTGCATTCAAGTCATATTTTTTTCCTGTTAATCTATTTTTAGTAACCGTTTTTTTTAAAAAATTTTACTTTTTTCAGCCTTTTTAAATAAAATTAGCCTTTTCCGAAAAAAAAAATATATACAAAATTTATGCAAAAGACATGATATAATTAATTTTTCGCATTTCCAATTTGTGTTTTAGAGGTATGACTTTTAAAAAAGTTATTTTACAAATTGTTTTATTCTGCAGAATATTAACATGAAAAGATTGACAGATTGACAAAGAAAAATTTTTTATCCTCGAAAACATTTTTTTTATTTATTAAGAAGATATTTTTTATTTATTACGCATGAAACAAACTTTACTTAAAAAAAGGGGGGTGGTATTATTACCATTAAATTTTTTTTACACATTTTAAAAATTTAAGCAGTGTTTTATCTAATAAACTTCCGTTTTCAAATGAATTTTTTTGAAAGTGATAAAATAGAAATGGTAAAATGCATTGGAAAATTCTTCAAATAGAAAATTTTAATTACAGACTAACTCATAAAACTATTCCGCCTGAAAGTTAGGACTGCAAATAAACAGTAAAATCAGCTGCTGGAGATCGTCTGCGTCGGATATAACCGCAACCGCAGGGTAAACAGAGAACTTTTTGTAATACACGCGGGAAAAGAACATGACCAAGTCTACAATGTCAGCTTTTGTTTTTGCTTTTTTAAATGTAAGAGAAAGACGTCTGCCATTTTCGGTCAAAAATACTCGGATATTATTAATTTACAGCAAAAAAAGGTAAGTCTTATTTAATTTAAATTTTTTATTTCTGTTTGTATATTACGATTATGAATTAAATAGTTTTATGTTATACATATAGAAAGTGACTGATCTGGAATTGTTTTGAAGCAAAATTTTCCTAATCGACACTATTTTGTAAAATGTGTTAATCGGCCATCGCTCAAAAAAAAAAAAAAAAAAAAAAAAAAAAGAAATTCATGTCTACATTCATAGTGGGATGAATATAAACATTAATTTGCAGTTACTTGGGATTGAGACAGTGATGTGGAATTTTTTTCGGCTTCTTATTTTTTTCCTGATTACTAACACTCAATTAACAGTATTTATCGTCATTATTGTTTTGGAGTTAAATATTATATTCGAATAGTATGATATTACGAAACTGTTTCAGTTTAGAAATTAACATTATAGTGCGAAAATGTCTTTTTACATATTATAATAGCGTAACTTTTGAAAGATTTTTTTTTTTTGTTTGTTTGCTAATAATATTTTAAATTATTATTTAAAATCCTGAATCTTCATACCAATGTTTTCAGATTTAACATTTGCCAAAATTATAAAATAATAGGAATTCCTTATAACATATGGAAAGATTTTTGAGAAATTGCTAAATCTAATAATGCATTTAATTCATCTATTGTAGTTAGTTGTTGTTTAATAGTACAATTAAAAATACTAATTATTATTTTTAGTGTTTTTCAAATTGGTATAGTTATTTATTTATTTTTAATTGTATGTAAGCATTATTTCTATTTGCGATTTTAATCAAACATTTAATTATAGACATTCAGAATCAGTTATTAAATTTTCTTCGATTGTAAACTCATTTTCTACGTTTTCGATACACATAAATATTGGCATTAAAGGTGTATTCGAAAAAATATTTTTCCACCTTCAACAGCTCGATATTTTCTGAGACATTTTCAGACTCATTTTTAAAAGTAAAAACATGAAACTTGCTGAAGTGATTTTTGAAGAGATGTTTAAGAGGCCGTGTGATTTCATTTTCCCCTCAATTCATTAGAATTTAAGTTTTAAATAATTATTTTCTCAGTAAGACCTTTTTTTTTTCATTCCCAGATCTTTCGCTGTGAAAAATTCGGTTCAAAACGCCTACTTTGACAGCATTTTTTTGTAATATTTTCTGCATTTATCAAAAAATCGAGAAGCACGGCACATTAGGTAGTTTCTAAATAAGAGAATTTTTCAGTTTGATGCGTTTGAGAACAAAAAGGAATTTAAAAATGAATCAGAAAATAAGCAGTTTGGAAACCTAAAAACCTTTACACCCTTAAAAAATAAAATATTATATTTAAGCATTGAAATAAAGTGTTTTTCATGCCTGATAGGAAGCTTATAGATTAAACTGCTTTAGTATATGTTTTTTAAAGTTCATTATTTTACTTTTATATTTCCTTTCAATCATTTATTTACTTTTATATTTCCTTTCAATCATTTATTTTACTTTTATATTTCCTTTTTAACACCTTTCAACAAAGTTGAAAAGTGTTTATGACTTTGGTTTGTCTAGCCGTCTGTCCGCGCTCTAACTCTCGTAAATATACTCGGATTGCTCTGAAATTTTTAGATGTTATTGACCTTTACCATAGCACGGTCCCTATGTGTAACGACGTTTGTAGCATGTTTAGTTCATTTACAGGTACAGTCAAAAGTATTCCGTTACATTACGGCCTATGGGAAAAAATCGTTTCAAAGGTTTTTTCATGATTTTACACGTTTTCATACAGAAAAAAATTGATATGCATTTATGAAACGTACTAAAATATGCATTCTGAAGAATACGAGATGCAAAGAATAGTTATTGTTCATTTACAGGGCTAAAAAGAAATTCCAATACATAATGATATAGCGGTGGAGGGAATTGTTTGCTGCGTACTTTAATTATGTTAATCTATTTCATATATAATGAAAATGATATACGTCGCTGAGGTTTACATACTATAAATTTTTCATGTAGAATATGAAGTGTATATAGCATTTACAGGCACACATAATATAGTTCAGATACTATATAGTATCCGAAGTACTGTTCATTTGTGATGATTGCTGGAAATGCATTTTTAATTATGATATGCGCTTTTATGATTCACTATATTTATGCATAGTATATGGTGTATATAAATGCTATAATTCATATACAGGGCTACACAAAAGTATTCGCAAGGATTACTAGGTATGAGCGCAAGTTACTTAAATGTGGTTTTTAAATGAGTTGTGCATTTTTACGCTGAACTGAATTTAATTTACTGTTGTATAATATAGATAAAATGGTATACAGGGTCATGCAAAGAATTGGATACATGGCCGTCTATAAATTATAATTTCTGGAAATGTGATTTCAGCTGTTTTAAGTGTGTTTTAGTTTGAATTAAATTTTAACTAAACGGTGGCGTGTAATGAAGGTTCTAGGTCAACTACAGGGTTGTACAAAAGTATTAAAGTATGTTTCCATATATTAGTATAAATTGCTGAAAGAGAGTTTCAACCTGTTATGCGTTTTCTTGCTAAACTAAATTATCCCATTATATAATATATATATCAACCTACAGATCAAATACAGGGCTGTTCAAAAGAATTGGAAAACCTATTTAGCTATGGACAGTAACTGCGGAAATGAGTTTTTCAAATGTTTTATGCGTTTTCTAAAATGTTTACTTAGTTCTCTTATTTACCTTATTTCCCTAAATAACGAAGTTTTTTTAAAGCATTCGGGAAGTGTTGGAAAGTGTTTTATAATCTATGCTTAACGCATGATTTTTCTTACTTGTTTTTTCTATTTCCCAGATCAGTCTTTTCCTATAGAACATACCAAATCTATTTAAGCTCATATTCACAAAATACAATTTACACGGAAATAAAAAATTTAAATAAATATGGCTTACGTCGTATTTAATAAAGCAAAGATTAATCACAACCACAACACCTTAAAATCTTATACATTCTTAATATCAAGCTTGAACTCAAGATCAAGCTTAGAACTTAATAAAAAAAGATGTCAGTTGACAAACATTGTTTTTTAAGTGGAAAAATTAAAACTATTTTAGAAGAATAGGACTCCAAAATAGCTATATTTTGCTAAAAAGTACGGTAAAAAGATACGATTTTATATCTCAAACAAAACTTTATTTTAAATTTGTCCATTTTAAAATTCATCACAATATTAATACTTGGAAATTTTTCCACAAAGAAATATTCGGTTTGCATACAATATTTCAAATGAAAATCAAATTTCAAATTAATTGCTTAAAAGGCGCAAAGGCCAACCTAGTGAAAAGAGTCCATGCCGAGACTCGAACCCGCGCCATCAGCATAGCGCACTAACATTCTACAGACTAAACCACATGGAACGACACTCAGCCTGAAAAATTTCTCGCTATTACATGCTGGCAAGGCTACAAAAGCAGCATAAGATGGGATATTTATCGTGAGTCACCGACATGGGGCGAACACGAAACTTAATTAAATTCAGCATCGATTGAAACTATATTAAGACTTCGAAATTTTTCCAGAGAGAAACATTCGCCTTGCATACAATATTTCAAATGAAAATCAAATTTCAAATTAAAATTGACTTTTAAGCATGTAATTTGAAATTTGATTTTCATTTGAAATATTGTATGCAAGGCGAATGGTTCTCCCTGTAAAAATTTCTAAGTATTAATATAGATTCAATCGATGCTAGATTGAATTAAGTTTCCTGTTTATTCCATGTCGGTGGCTCACGATAAATATCCCATCTTGTGCTGCTTTTGTAGCCTTGCCAACATGTAATTGTGTGAAATTTTCCAGGCTGGGTATCGTTCCGTGTGGTTTAGTCGGTAGAATGTCAGTGCGTTATATTGATGGCCTGGGTTCGAGTCCCGGCATGGAATCATTTTCACTAGGTTGGCCTTTGCGCCTTTTAAGAAATTAATTTGGAATTTGATTTTCATTTGAAATCATCACAGTGTTTATGACAAGTTCGTCACAAATGACACATATTTCACAAATTGGTCACAATGTGACTTCAAAGCATTGTCGCTTTCGTCACATGTTCGTCACAAAATTAATGCCAAAGTAGTCACAAATGTCACATTTTTCACAAATTAGTCACACTGTGACTTCACAGAGTGGTCACAATGTGACGTCACAAACGACCTCTAAAACGGCCATAACGACCTCGCATTCTAGTCACTATGACGCCACATCGACGTCACGTGACGTCACATCGACGGTCACAAAGTCACAGTGTGACTTCACAACGACGTCGCCGTGACGTCACCATGCCTTACGGGTTATATATCCCTGAATGTGTAGGCGGCTTTTAGAGAGGTCCATATTATCACTAAGAAAACTGGGACTTAGTCCAGAACCCCGTATAGCAAGAAATTTAACTTCCATCGGTTAACATGCCTAATACTGAAATTATAATTTTTGATTGGTGTAGTTTGTTTTGCAATCTCGAGAGGGTAGTTTCTGTCTGAAATATTCGTAACTGTTAAAATGCATTTGTAGCGTCGTATCATAAAGCGGTAAACAACTCAATAATACGCACTTGACATAATTGTAAGGTGCAATGCCGGCCATAGATAAATATACAAGAAGGACACTTACGGCAAAATATGTAATGGCAACGGTACTAGCGTCACTAGGGGGGGGGGGGGAATTAACAAGCCTCCGAAATTTACCTATGTTGATGAAATATGTTTACGATCTATGTTTTGAATATCTATTCTTTCCTAAACGAGACAGAAACAGCGATATTGTATTTATACTTGATTCATTTAGCTGCTTTTTTTTTCATCTTACTTGTACCGTTCACCTTTAACTTACGAAATGATAATAATAATAATAATATAAAAGAAAACCTCCAGAAAAGAATGTAAATATGTAAGTTTAAGAGATTAAGTTGTAAAAAATCGAATTCAGGTATTGTGTTCATTTATTCACGTCGAATAAAATTTTATCATGTGTCATATCAGTATCTCTATTTATTTTTAACTTTTAGATTCATATAATTTGAAAAATTTGAAAAAAGGAATTTTTCCCCATCTGTAATTTTATTATTATTTCTTATATCTTAATATTATAAATACTACTGAACTGATTGTACGTTATTTACATTAAAAACAATATTTTTATTTTATCTGTAAGAAAGTGAAAATGCGTAAATTTTAAAAGATTATTGTAACGATTGTTTAATACGTTAAAACTTCATAAATTAATTAAACATCGGCTATAAAAATTTTCCTACCAAATGGGAATATTTATGAAATTTTCTGGGAGTTGTAGAGAGCAATATTTCGTATATTTTTATATTACACCATTGCTTTATTTAGCTTTATATCCAATTACATCATATTTACTTGATATATAACATTCAAGACGAAATTTTTAGTTTGTTTTTCGTTGCACTTAAATCGTTCACTCATCAAGTTCGAAAAAAAGAAAAAAATATATATATCCGTGCGTGAACATCGAAGAGATAGTAGATAATAGAATAAAATATCTATTTTATGTTCATGTATCGGTGTAAGATTCTGTTGAAATTAACAAAAATGTTACAAAGATCGAAAGTTTCTTCCCCATTGTCACTAACCCAATGGCAGAAACACCGCAACATGGCGACATAGTCGGGGACAAAAAAATCTTTTGTGGACAATTATTGTCTGCACTAATGAAATCAATTTAAAAAAATTGTCCGCAACTTTCGGACAATTTTTTCTCGCAAAAAAACGCGAATTTTGGCAAAATATTGCGAAAAAACGCAGATTTTTGCAAAAGATTGCGTTAAGAGCGCGAATTTCGGCAAAAGATTGCGTAAAAAGCGCGAATTTCGGCAGAAGATCGTGTTAATGGCGTGAATTTCGGCAAAAGATCGCGTAAAAAGTGTGAATTTCGTCAAAAGATCGCATAAAAAGCGCGAATTTCATCAAAGGATCACATAAACAGCGCGAATTTCGTCAAAAGATCGCGTAAAAAGCACGAATTTCGGCAAAATAGCGCGCAAAAAGTGTGAATTTCAGCAAAAAATCGGATAAAAGGCGTGAATTTTGGCAAAAAATCGCGTAAAAATCGCGAATTTCGGAAAAATATCGCGTAAAAAATATCGCGAATTTCCGCAAAAGATCGCGTAAAAAAATCGCGAATTTCCGCAAAAGATCGCGTGAAAAGCGCGCATTTCGGCAAAAGATAGCGTTAAAAGCGCGAATTTCGGCAAAGGATCGCGGACACAATGCAAATTTCATCAAAAGATCGCGTAAAATGCAAATTACGTCAGAGGAACATGAAAAAACGCACATTTCATCAAAGGATCGCAGAAAAGTACAATTCCGTCAAAGGATCGCGGAACAAACGCGAATTTCGTCAGAGGATTGTGGAAAAAACGCGAATATTGTCAAAAGATCGCAAAACAACCCGCAAATTCCGTTCAAAAATTGCAGGAAAAAACGCGAAATTTGTCAAAAAGCCGTAGAAAAAACATAAATTTCACCGAAAAATTACAAAAAAAAAAAAAAAAAATTCCTCAAAGGACGCAGAAAAGAAAAATTTGAATTTCGTCAAGGGTTCACGCAAAGAATGCAAATTTCCAAAAATTGCGGCAAAACAATTAATTCGTCAAAAAGCCATGAAAAAAATGTGAATATCACCAAAGAATTACAAAAAGAATTTCTTTAAAAGGCCTCAGAAAAAAAAATGCAAATTTTGTCAAGGGATCGCGAAAAAAAACGCAAAATACGTCAAAGCGTCGGGGAAAAAGTGAATTTCATCAGAAGTGCGCGAGAAAACACCAATTTTGTCAAAGGATTGGAAAAAAAAAAAAAAAAAACTAATTTCATTCACGGGTTTTAGAAAAATCTCAGTGCTTTTTGCCCTTGAGGCCTCTAAAACTTCCAAAGGTTTTAAAAAGTATCATTATTGCTTATGTGTGGTTCTCTTATCCTTCACACTTTAGAAATTCTATAAGAAGTTAGATGATGAAAAGTTATAAGCAAAATTAATGAGAATGCATCATGCTTACCATATTTTAAATAGAAAGATAAAAAAATTCCTAATTTAAATTATTATTTATTCATTAAAATGACATGCAAAATTTGCAGACAGATTATGAAAATTTAAAAGTTTGTCGCAGACAGCTACTAAACTTTCTGCCACTGGGGTCACTAAAGGCGCTGCGATCGCAATCGCATTACCATTACGCTGTATGGAAGTGTCCTACTATCTTGTATGTTTATTTATAGTGTAGGCAGACTGAGGTCAGCTATGAAAAATATGTGCCGTTCTTACACAAAAAATGCGCAATAAGCTAAAAAATGGGACTATTCACAACTGTTCGAAATGTATATGTAACTCTGCAAACACAAAAAAGAGTAAAGCAAAAATATAAAAATATTTTTTTACAAACCTCATAGATTATTTTGTCTTTTTAGATTGCCAATCGATTGTATTAAAAAGCATTTTTATATGAAAGAAGTTTCCGGTCAAACGTGCTCTCGGTAAGCTTAGATAATGAATAAGTATAAGAATTGAAATTTTCAATGAACGTGATGTTTAAATTTTCATTGAAATCGTAATGAGGGATTCTCCGGAAAAAAAAGAAAAAACACTTCTTAGACTTTAAAAGTGTCTACAATACGTCTTCAATGCAAAAAAAAGGAAGTTAAATATATGGAGTGGTTCTCAGTCACCAGTGCAATTTTGTTCTTTGGGACCCCACTCCATGTATTTAACCTCCTTCTTTCGCATCAATACTGAGAGAAGAGAGTTGCAAAAAATCGGACCCCAATTCAGAGCCTATTGCTTGTAGCGTCATCTTTTGTACTATTTTAAACTAAAATCGAAAATCGCAGTAAAAAATCCCTTGGCATCTTACATAACCATCCTGCAAGAATTTTTTTCATAGCTGTCACCGTTTGCAAGTTTTTGAATTTTAAAATCAGTCAGTACATTTTAGGACGCCCGGTATGTAAATTTTGGTATGTTGTTAGGTGTAATATCATTAAAATACGCGCAAGCGATTTTCCTCTATGACCGTAATGTAAAGGAATTCTTTTGAGCGTCTCTGTAAATGAACTGTAAATGCTATACTTCATTTTCATTGCCGAACATGAAATAGTGATATCCAATAACATTTATGAATTTCATGGCATTCGGAATAAATTTACGCGAGTTAGTGCACGGACAAATCGAATTCATCGAACAGACAAATCGAATTCATAAACGCTTTTCAACTTTGTTGGAAATTGTTAAAAAGGAAATAATTCTCAATGTTGTCAGTAGAAAACAGTAAGTTCAATGTTCTACACTTATTTCCAAAATAAAAACTGCAAAACAAATTGTAACGAAAATCTCGTTGTGTGAAAGAAGGTTACTGAATTCCGAATTCTATTACAAAAAAAATTCAGGTATGAAAGAAGGTTCTAATTTTTTTAATTCTGTGGAAAGATATTTAACGACCTACAAGTAAAGAATCTTCAATTTATTTATTTTTTTTTAAAACTATATTTAAGTTTTCCACTTTCAGTACTTTTCTCTGCACTTCAAAATGAAAGACAAGATTCAAAATCAAATATACCTTGTTATATGATGCAGACGCAGACCCTATGTCCGGGACTATGAGCGTTCCCCCACTTATTTTTCTAGGACTACAACACGGCCCCGATACAAACATCATTCTGGGGCTTCTTCCTATTTATCCAAAGACATTGTACAGTCGTGGAAAAAATAAAGTAAACACCCCCTACTAACTCCTCAACAAATTATCGTAGAAGAAAGTTACTGGTACCGAACGATTGGAAATAAAGTCTACTTTTAAATGATGTATATAAAATTTGCTTAGGGGGCCACCTACATATTAAAATGAATCCAAACTTTGTGTAGCAATAATACTAATATACTCAACATAAATACGCTGAATTTGTAATTTTTATAACTTTATGATATGAATTATGATTTATGAAATTAATACTCGAAAAAATTATGAATTGCAACCTACAATTTTTTTGATGGAATTAGATTTATTAAGTCCTGCTTTATAGAAATCCAAAATTTCACATTTTTCTTCCGAGTAGTTTTCAAATTATGCTTAAAAAACGGCAAAATGATGGTTTAAGGGACCGTCTATAATAGGAGTGACTAGATATTTTGAAATTTCTTCTGCTGTCGTGTAGTCTAGCAGGCTTCATTGACTTCTTAAAGTGCCTTGATCAAGATGAGGGCTCTATCGGTTAACAATCGCGTTCCGAACTTCAATTTGGATACAGCCCTTAAAATACGCTCGTTTTAAAATAATTAATTTCTCAGAAACTTATGGTACGAATTGCATAAAAATTTGTTTTTAGGCTAATTGAAGGGTGTAGAGTTTATTTATGCTGTCAGAATTATGTATTGATATTGAAAAAAACAAAGTTACGGTTTGTTTTAATATGAAGGTGGCCCCCTAAGCAAATTTTATCTATATCATTTAAAAGTAGACTTTATTTCTAATAGTTCGGTACCAGTCACTTTCTTCTACGATAATTTGTTGAGGAGTTAGTAGGGGGTGTTTACTTTTTTTTTTCCACGACTGTACGTGAATTACGCTAAAGTGACTGGTACTAAACTTTATACATATTGTATTGTATGCATAAATTTCGTACCAGGTAGTATTCAGATCTGTATGCACAGAGCATCACAAGAAAAATGGTCGCAACTTTAAAAAAAAAATACTAATAGGAAAACTATTAGGAAAATAGTAGAAAAAATGATGGGCGTATTTGTTTGCAAAATTTCCCTTTGTTTATCTAAGTATATCATAAGATCTTTAAAAGAAAAATGCCTCCAATTAGTTATCATTAATGGTTTTAATTTGCCTTGTTATGAGGAAAATATCAATGACGATTTTCTATTAAAAATAATCGAATACGAAGTTGTTAAAGTAAAATTTTAATCGTTAAAATATTAAATAGTTTCTCTAAAACATTTTGGTCACTTTTAGCCAATTTTAACTATTTGACACCCTTTTAACGAAAATTCTGATTAATCCCATGGGGAGGTCCTCAAATGGAGCCTGCTGCAGCTGCCCCTGCATTAGTCAGGCATTGCGTAGTTAATACTTTCATTTTACACATGAAACTTTTGCCCCGCAAATATCTTCGTTGCAAATTACTGTGGAATTGCTTTTTTATCTTTAACAAGTAGAATAGTAGGGAGCGAAAAAATTTAATAAAAAATTCTTTTCATACAAAAATCAAAATATTTAAATTAATATTATACCACTTTGCTTTTAATATTGAAACATACTACACAAGTAAATTTAATGGACAGCGTGCAGGTTTTTTTCCCGGGAACTTAGGACTTTTTTTTTTTGTAAACATTAAACTTACAATTACACTCAAAATTTTATAAAAATAAAAATCCGAAACTCATTCCAAGAAAACGCGGTATTCGCCTGATCTACCAAGGATAATTAGTAAAGTAATTCATTCGGATCTTTTTCAAACTTTGGTGCTTTCATGGTCCTACTTATAGATATTAATGATAACCTCATGGAATTACGTATGATATGCATAAACAAAACAAGAAATACAAATCATGCATTAAGCGTAGATTATGAAACACTTTCCAATCCAACACATTCAGAATATTGTAGCAAAACATCACCGTTTAGTAAAGCTGAAAAATGGTGTCTAAGTAAACAATTGAGAAAATGTATAACGCATTTGAAAACTAAATTTCATATCCAATTTCTTTTTTTTTTTTTTTTGTACACACTGACACCCTGTATAGCACCTAAAAATTTGTATGTATACTACATAATATGCTACAATTTAGTTCAGCTAAGAAACGAATAGCAAAGTTGAAAATTCCCCTTCAGCAAATTTCCATGAATAAATGGAAATGTACTTGAGGATTTTTGTGAAGCCCTGCATATGATCTATAAAATTTATAAAAACCACGTAATTAATAAAAAAGTGAAATTTAAAAAGGCGTATCACAATTGAAAATGCACTTCCAGCAGTTATAGTTCATAGACAGTTATGTAACTGAATTATTTTGTGTGTTCCTGTAAATGAACGATTAAAGCTATGCAAACTCTATTCCATAGTAAGCATATTGTAGTGCACTTCAGTGATATATATCCATTTCAATATGTTTAAAGTAGTGTAACATTACGAAAATATATTGCAAACAATTTTTCACCATAGACCATAATGTAACGGATTTCTTTTGATTATTTGTAAACGAACTATTAAAGCTGTTAGAAAAATTCGTCTTTATGCACTAAATTATTCGTCATTTTAAACAAATAATTTCCGTACTCCTAGAAAACATGCTTTTTCCGTTAATTCTTCCCGAAATTCTGAAAAATAGGGAAAAATTCCGTTTACTCCTTGCACGCATGCTTATTGGCTGTATTATACCTGCTGTAAGGTTCATAAGGCTGCAAAGTTCGAATTTATTTTAAAAATGAAAAACCGAAAACTCATAAAATTAAAATTCCTAATTTATTTAAAATCAAACAAACAAAAATAGTGCTTTAGAGTTTAATAAAGTAACAATTTTCTCATTCATTTAAAATTATTCGCAATTTGTGTTTTAGAGTATTAAAAAAATATTCAATTATTGCAATATAATGAATTGCAAATAATATGTCTAATGTGTAATAATTTTTATCCTCTATTATTCTATAAGTGTTAAAACACCAACCATTATTTCATAACGACGAAATAGCCTTGCAATTAAGTTTAAATTTCCGAGCTTTCTGAACAAGAAATTTAACAAGCGTACCAATCCCCCTCATTTGAAGAAACCCATATCTTCATTTTAAACTCGTCCTCTTCCAAGCACTCGCTGGCCTAGTGGTTAGGATGTTCAATTCAAAACGCGCGGTCCCAAGTTCAAGGCCATCCACGGAAGAACAAGAGGAGTATTTTTTTAAAAACTCCTTTTTTAGATTACGAAAATTTTCTGTTCTAGAACGGAAAGAAAAGAACAGAAATACCTTCAATTGGAGGATATTTTCTTTATTGTCACAGAGAAAAAAGAAACGGACATTCTTCAATTCTCGGATATATTCCGGTAGCAGTGCTGCCAGGAATATTTTCGTGGCAGTGATTCACCAGGAAAAAGTAACAGAATTCATACCACAGGAAAAGTCCACTAATATCTTTGTTGCTGCATTTACAACAGCTTAGGCGCGAATGAAACTTTATTCAAAGATGGATAAACTTGGTCGTGCTGTCCTTTATCATGATAGTACTAATTCTATTATACAGGGTGTTTCAGTTAAACGTTTCAGAACTTCTAAGAGGGGTAGGGTACATCCTGACAACTCGAAATCATATAGCAATGTGGGGTCGGAAATGCTTTCCTGAAGCGGTGTTGTACACAGAAGCACCATAAAGAAAAGAGACCGAAAGTGAGAAATCGTTTTAATAATACATGAAAAGAAGAAAAAGGTACATGGATTAAAGTAAGTGTTCGATGTTGCTTCCACGGGCTACAATGCATCCATGGACATCCGAACATTCTGGAATACTCCAGGCGAATTTCGAATTTCTCTGGCAGCTACTGCGATTCTTGCAACCAGCTCCTCAGCATTGTCAACAGGGGTGTCATAAACTAGTGATTTCATATGACCCCAGAAATAAAAATCAAGACATGATAGATCAGGTGACCGAGAAGGCCAATGCACGCTACCACCACGTCCGATCCACTGTTGACCAAATGTGACATCCAGATAGTTACGAACAGCTACGCCATAATGGGCAGGGGCTCCCTCGTGTTGGAACTACATTGTCTGTTGCGTCGATGCAGCAATCTGTTCATCTCTCAAAAGTTGTGGCAATACTTGCTGCAGAAAGAGCAAGTAGTTATCTCCGGTTAGACGACACGGTAACAGGTAAGGTCCGATGAGGTGATCTCCCATAATACCGGCCCATACATTGACCGAAAATCGAATCTGTGCTGCACGACGTCGTATTGCATGCGGGTTCTCGACCGCCCAGATATGGTCGTTATGCGAGTTGAAAATTCCTTCCCTTGTGAAGGATGTCTCATCGGAAAACAACACTTCAGCAGGAAAAGTGGGATTTGTAGCACATTTTCCAAGGTACCACTGTGCGAAAGCAATACGAGGTGCATAATCCTCCGGTTGCTGTGCCTGGACACGCTGCACGTGAAACGGATGCATGTCTTGTTCTCGGAGAATCCTCCAGACGCTGCAAGGGGAAACCCCGACTACGTTTGATAGACTTCGTGTACTCGTTCTTGGATTCCTCTGTACATGCTGCAGCACATTCTGTTCGACGGCTGGAGTCCGTGCTGTTCTTACCCTGACCCTGTCAGCTCTTTCAAATGAACCTGTCTCAGCTAACCTCTGGTGCAGTCTTGCAAATAAATTATGACTGGGAATACGCCTCGTCGGACATCGTTCCGCGTACAAACGCTGTGCGGCTGGCCCACTACAGTTTGCAGCCACGTACACCAAATGCATATCGGCTAATTCTGCGTTCGTGTAATCATCCATCCTACTAACTTGGCGTTCTTGTGCGAAATGAAGATTCCCACAACGCCATCTACCGCGTCAGGAAAGCATTTCTGACTGCCCATTGGTATATGATTTTGGTTCGTCAGGATGTACCCTACCCCTCTTAGAAGTTTTGAAACGTTTAACTGAAACACCCTGTATATGCTTCTAATGGAGATAACGATCCATCTTTAGGAAATTTCCTCGGAGATTTTACCGACGAACTAAACGGAGATGTAATAACAACTTTTGTATCTGGTAAGATCAAGTTTTATACTTACTTAAAGTCATATTTAATGATTTTTTTATTTTTGTAAATTTTTGTATCTTATATTTCTTTAATATTATTTTTTCAGGAGGTCCTAAAAATTATGCTTATCAGACAGCCACAGGCGACATTTCCTGCAAAGTTAGAGGATTTTTCACTCAATTTTCGCAATTCGAAGTTAATAAATTTTGAGGCAATGAAAAGTTTAGTCCAAAATACGGACACAGAAACAACTATTGAAGTGGAAAATCCATCCAAAATTTTTCGAGATGGAAAGAGACGAAAAGTCATAAATAAAGTTGAGAAGAAACTTTATCGCGTCGTTTACGATAAAATAATTTTAAAAGACGATTTTTCTACAATACCCTATGGGTACAAAGACATTAAAAAATCCTGAATGCAATTTTTTTTGTAAGCGTGCGAAACTTAGTAATTTAGAAAGTAAAAAATTTGTTTGTTTTTTTTAATGAATAAATAATTTCTTTTTATTGTAAAATGGTTGTGTTTCACTTTGATTCCCAAATATTTTTCAAATGTGAAAGAGAAAAGGATGAGAAAATTGATATATATATATATTTATTTTAGGAAAAATATATATTTAAGTATAAAAATAAAGAAGTAAAAAACATGATGCTATTAAATTTTAATTTAAAAAAGCAAAAACACTCAAAAAAAGTTATTTCGGATAACTAATATTTATTTCATAAAGAAAAGAAACTTATGTATAAACAGAAATAGAAGAAAAAAATTACACATACACAATTGTGTGTTATATATATATATATATATATATATATATTGTAATATTACTATTTATCCTTGCTATAAATTAATTATTTAAAAGGTTGTATTGCTTTTTCCATTTCATAGCATTTAATTTTATTCTGTTTTCAGTTTGCAACTATTCTTTTGGATATATTGGTCGTTTGAGTACAGGAGAAAATTTTTTTTTCATCTTTTAACCTTTTTTTCTCACAGAAAACTACTGATTTTGCTTATGTAATTGAATTCTGTACTCTTGATAACGTAATTCAATATATAAGCTTTTCAATTATTTTTATCGAAATCCATATTCTTCTTTTTTTCTTTATTATTAATTCTTGTTATATAGTACAAGGGACTTTATTTTATACATAGTAGCTTGTTTATTATGTTTTTGGTATCCATTCAGTGTGTTTGGGGACACTGTATTGTTGTAAACTCATTCATACTATCACAATTATTGATGGTGGTCAGTAATGTTTAATTAATGGTTATATATATATGTAGGATTTAAATTTAAACATACTTTATTTTCTTTATGACGTACATGATAAACAAATTAACTGATGCTCTGGTATTTTTATTATCCATAATTTGAAAGCACGAGTAATGAAAATTCACAATCACGAGATCAAGGTTTGGACATATTCAAAAATTAGAAAAGAGTCAGTCTAAAAAATAATGTTGTGTATGAAGCAGCGGCTCATTAGATGCCAAGGAAGGTATTGTTAAGCCTAATCAAATTATTCGTAAGAAATATGTTGTAAGTTTTAAGTAAGAAAGGTGCTGTATTTAGAAAAGTATCAACGAAGTGATGTAAAGTTACCCTTATAGAATTGTATTAAAGTGTACGTATTGTGATTCAAACGTCTACTTATTTAAATTATCTATATATTAACATTTTACAAACAGTAACTTCTACAAATTTGGGGGCTCGATGCCGGGATTTTAAGCGACTATTAGTGGAATAAATAGTAAAATATTAATCGAAGAGAAATTGTTGTCAATCGCCAGTGTCAAAAAATGGATTGTGAATGAACAAGGCAAGTGTGTAAAAACCGTAGTCATATTTATCCAAGTACAACTTTGAAAAACATGGTATCCTTAAATAAAGCTAAAAGAATTGATCTAATAGATCTCTGTGAGGAATGCGGAATTCAACCACCAGAAAAACCGACAATCCATGTCCTAATAAAGCTAATTAAAAACTGGGAAGATTACGATGAAGATTTTATAAAGGACCGCCTAGAAGTGATTGTGGCAGCTAGAAAAGCGGAATCAGAACTTGAAGAAAAGAAATTAAGAGCAGAGACTGAAGAAAAGAAACTAAAAGCGCAATCGGAACTTGAAGAAAAGAAACTGAAAATGGAAATGGAAGAGAGAAAATGGAGAATAGAATTGGAAGAAAAAGATCGCGAAAGAGAATTTGAGATTAAGAAAATACAACTACAAGAAAATTCAAGACAGCACATCGATGTGGACACAAGGACAAATTCAGGTAAGCAATATGAATTGCTTAGATTATTAACAAAATACGATAGTACAAATGATATTAGTTTATACTTGGCTATGTATGAAAGGCAAATGGCGCAAACGGGTATTGATAAAAAAGAATGGGTCAACTATTTAATTAACCTAATGCCATTAGATGTGATTAATATAATAACCAGGGAGAGTGAACCCGAAATGCAGGATTATGACTATATAAAAAGTATTCTTTTAAAACGGTACAAACTATCGCCAGAAGAGTTTAGGCTGAAATTTTTCTCACTCAAAAAAGAGCCATCGACTAATTGGCGCGATTTCGCTTATGAGATCAAGGTATATTTTAAACAATGGATCGACGGCCTTGAAATAGATAGCTTTGAGGAATTATCGGAATTAATTGTAGTTAATCAAATTAGGCATAATTTACCTGCGGAAACAAAGACACATTTTGCAGAGGAATTGTTAATAATAAAAAAGATAGACGAATTAGTAAACAAATTAGATATTTACGAAACGGCACGAAGGGTTTGCAATAAACAAGCTATAAGGAATACAAGTGGGAGTTTTGAGGATAAACGATCGAGAGTGGCTGACTACGCCAATTCGAAAAGGCGCCAAGTTGACAATAGGCACAATGTGAACCATGGAAGAAACGAGGCACATATAATATGTTATAATTGTGGCAGACCTGATCACGTGAGTAAGAATTGTACCATGGGAAGTAAAACACAACAAAATTATTCAAATTATAACCCGCAACGTAATCAAAATTGGCGAGAAACGAAATACCAAGATTGGAGCCAAAACACGCAAAGAAAAGTAGTTAATACGGGCACGTTAAATGGAAAGAAAGGAAGAATCCTGAATATTCAAGGAATAAAAACAAACATAATAATCGATACAGGGAGTGATATTTCAATCGCCAATTCAAGATATCATACGGCAATAAACGCGCCAGAGTTAACTAGCGACAATATATCTATATCGGGCTTAGGTGGAGAAGAGATTAAACCAACGGGTTATTTCTTGCATAAAGTTTATGTAGATGGTATAGAAATACAAGATAAATTTTACGTAGTACAAGAAACTGACTATGATTTAATAATAGGTAGAAAAGCAGTCGAAGGCTTGACGTTAAAAGTAGAGGAAGATGTCGTTAGAATAATAAATGAAAATAAAGTACGAGTAGGTTATATTAAAATTAATAAAGTCCCTTCCAAAACAGATGAAGTAGCCACACCAAATATAAGCAACGATAATCGAGGTTGGGAAGATATGGTTAATATCGAATGCGAAAATGGCGGAATGGATTTGACTCATATTACAAATTTAGCTAACAGAGAAGAAATACGAGGATTAATAAAATCCTGCAAAACGAACAAAACAAAAGATAATGAATTAGACATAAAAATACTACCGGAAGATAGAAAACCTATCTGCGAACGTCCAAAGAGATTCTCTTCAGTTGAGAAGGAAATCATCAATAAACGAGTACGACAGTATTTAGATAATGACATTATCAAATGGAGCACCTCAAATTTTATGGCTCCTGTGATCCCGAGTAAGGAAAAGGAAACCGATAAGAAATTCATCATCACTAGACAGGAGAGATCCGAAAGTAAAGACACTGAGAAGGAAACCGAAAATAAACACAAAAAGAGTAGAAAAAGACCTAAAAGAAAAACGGTTAGAAAGAAAAAGTCCAAAAACAATTCTGATCAGAAAATAACAGATAATCCTATTGAAAATAATACAAAAAATGTTAAAGAAAAAGAATATAATAACGCAAAAAGATCTACAGGCGAAATTTTAATTCAACCTGAAGCATATAATGATGAATCCAAGTGGTATAAGTATGTACCAAAATTACAAAGAATTATCAATAGCACAGTAACACGAAGCACCAAGTATAGTCCTTTTGAATTAATGACAGGAGTTAAAATGAAAGACAGAAACATGCAGAACATCAAGAAAATTTTGGAAGAAGAATTTACCGAATGTATGATGGAAGAACGCGAAGACATGAGAGAAGAAGCAAAGAAAAATATACTCAAAATACAAGAAGAAAACAAGGTGCAGTTTGATAAGAAAAGAAAACAGCCACGAAAATACAAAATAGGAGATATCGTCGCCATAAAGAGGACGCAATTTGGCAATACTATCAAACTTAAAGAAAAATATTTGGCGCCATATGAGATAACTGCAGCCAAGAATCATGATCGGTATGAAGTAAAGAAAGTGGGAGATCATGAAGGTCCAGGGAAGACGTCAACCGGGGCCGAATACATGAAGCCGTGGTCTATGGGTTAAACTCCTGGACGAGTCGGATAGATTAAATATACGTGTATGTGTATTGAACCTATAATCAACATTTTATGTGAAAGAAAAATGTATAAAAGTCTCAAGAGTGTAGCTGTTTAAACATAAAAAAGAAATAATAAGCCAAGATGATGATGTCGGGACGCCATCATGTCAGGATGACCGATTTGTAGGATTTAAGTTTAAACATACTTTATTTTCTTTATGACGTACATGATAAACAAATTAACTGATGCTCTGGTATTTTTATTATCCATAATTTGAAAGCACGAGTAATGAAAATTCACAATCACGAGATCAAGGTTTGGACATATTCAAAAATTAGAAAAGAGTCAGTCTAAAAAATAATGTTGTGCATGAAGCAGCGGCTCATTAGATGCCAAGGAAGGTATTGTTAAGCCTAATCAAATTATTCGTAAGAAGTTGTAAAGTTAAGATGTTGTAAGTTTTAAGTAAGAAAGGTGCTGTATTTAGAAAAGTATCAACGAAGTGATGTAAAGTTACCCTTATAGAATTGTATTAAAGTGTACGTATTGTGATTCAAACGTCTACTTATTTAAATTATCTATATATTAACATTTTACAAACAATAACTCCTACATATATATTTGTCATTTCATACATTGCAGTTACAAAGTTTTCTACATTCTTTTTCAATCCATTTTTAATCAAGTTACTGTTTAATATTTAAAAATATTTATGCGTGCAACTATTTTTATGTGTTTTCTTCATTTTGTAAATTTGAAAACTTTTAGGATACCTTTTCTGAATTCTTCTTGAGAAAATAATTTTTTGAAAAGAATGGCCAAAGAAACAAAAAAAGAATTTATATGTTCAGGAGATTAAAAAATTACGTTTTAGAAAAAGAAAGTATTTTACGGAAAAAATTATATTTTTCTGAAAAAAAAATATTCTTAGGTTTCAGAAAAAGAAAGTATGTTTTGTAAAAATATTTTTTTACGTTTTAGAAAAAGAAAAATATGTTTTGGAAAAAAATATATTTTTATGAAATAAATATTTTTATGTTTTAGAAAAAGAAAAAAAAAATATGTTTTGGAAAAATGTCATTTTTAGGAGGAAAGTTTGATCTGTACGGAAAAAAAAGTTTTAAGTTCAGTAAAAAAGTTATGTGTTTAGGAAAAATATTTGTATGTTTAGAAAAAGAAAATCTTGTTTAGGAAAATAAGTGGAAAAAAGTTTTAAGGTCAGTAAAAAAAAAAAAAAAAAAAAAAAAAAAGTTTTGTGCTTCAGTAAAAAATTATGTTTGGAAAAAAAAAGTCTGATGTCTGGGAAAAAGAAAATCTTGTTTAGAAAAATAAGATATTTTAAGTTTAGGAAAAAAAGTTTTAAATTCAGTAAAAAAGTTACATTTTGGAAAAATGTCTTATGTCTAGGAAAATAAAAGTCTTATGTCTAGGATTGTGTTTAGGAAAAAAAGTTATATTTTGGAAAAATGTCTTATGTCTAGGAAAAAAAGTCTTATGTCTAGGAAAAATGTTTTGTGTTTCAGTAAAAATTATGTTTCGACAAAAAAATGTCTTATGTCTAAGAAAAAAAAATTATGTTCAGTAAAATTGTTTTGTGTTTCTGTAAAAAAATTATGTTTGGGAAAAAAATCTTATGTCTAGGATTGTGTTTAGGAAAAAAGTTTTAAGTTTAGTAAAAAAGTCTTATGTCTAGAAAAAAAGTTTATGTCTAGGGGAAAAAATGTTTTGTGTTTAGGAAAAAAGTTTTAAGTTCAGCTAAAATGTTTCAGGTTCAGTAAAAAAAACTATTTCTATTTTCTGAAGTCTAAAAAAACATATTATTACTTTTTTTATTCTAAAGAAAAGTTTTTTTTTTCTTAAGTCTAACAAAATTTTGTAGTCTACCTAAAACATTCTTATTAATTTTATGAAAAAACAAGACTAAAAATACTATGCAAATATACATTTATTAAGATCTAAAATTTACAAAGTAATTGCAAGAAATCATTTTCTTCTTGTGATTGTTGGTCTTCTCCAACATACATTTTTTTTACAGATTCCAGTATTTTTGGGATAATTAAAGCATCAAAAAATTCTTCTAGACCAAGTACATACTTAAAGTCAATATTTAAGTTTTTCTGCACAATGTCTTTTGCAACATTATGCATGTTGACGAAGTACAGTGTACGGTCAGAGTATTCAAACCATTTTTCAGTTCGAGTTTCTGTTAAACAGTTATGCATAAAAGGAGCTTGATAAGCCTCCCGACATCCGAAACAGTTCATCAGTTCAGTCATTTTGACACTAATGGCAACAGCCAAACATTTCCCCAGGGAATCGAAAAATTCTAAAAAAGCGTCGGGATTATCTATTGGATTAAACTGCAAACTGGCGTTGTTCAGTTCTTCATAAATATAGTAAGATATTGAGTATGTGATTAATCCATCTTTCACACGATCCATGATAGTGTACTCGTTATCTACTATCTTTTCAAATTCAGCAAGTGTTAGCACGACATGTTCAGGCACATATTGCATACTCATATTTTTCCTTTGGAAAAGTCTTTAGGAAACGTAAAGTTCCACACCATTCTTCACTTGCTTTGAAATGCTTTGAAATCTTTTCCGAAGATTTATGATTTAATACAGTCTTGATTTCACGACAGAAGGATTGCCAAACTTTGGGAGTTAAAGATACACCATCTTTAGTAGGCTCTAATTCACCATCGGGATCAACAATATATCATCTAATGTGAACTCGAGTTTGTCACAGAAAATAATTCACCGAAAGAAAGCTTTCCCCACCCAGGTATTTCATATCCTTCGAATCACACCTTTTCTAGAAATGATTGAACCTAAAAAGAAATAAAGAGAGACACAAATAAATAAAAAGAAAAAAAAACAATTAAAATTTTAGTATGAATTAAAAAGTATATAAAAAAAAGATCAATAAAAAAATTACCGGAGTTTGATAATTCTTCGTTTTCTTGTTGCTTTTTTTAACTTCAACAAGTTTACGCTTGCTTTTATTGGTGTAATCTTCGTTCTGAAAGTTAAGTCCGTCTTCCATGACGAAAAAGCAATAAAAATAGCTAAAATAAAAGTGAAGAAAATTCACAAGTCAACAAACGATGCTACGCTCCTATCTAAGCGACTGACAAATACAACTGATGCCATATGTTGAATCTTGAACTTTTTTCATAATCGGTTACAGTTAATAGGTTTCTAAACAACTCATCTTGATAGTTTGTTTACAGATACACACAGTTTAACCTTAAAAACAACTCAACTTTGAAAATAGTCCTCGTAATTGTTCGTCTAGGGTGCAATCATGTCATAACGTCACATTCATGTTCGAACATACTTCCTTTTAGATTGACAGGCGTACAAACACCCTTCTAGCCTTACCCTATACGATCCAGCCACGTGACCCTATTTCTGACCCCCCCCTTCCCGCTCCCCCTAGCATATTCAGCAAAAACAACTCAATATTCAGCAAAAAAAAAAAAAAAAAAAAAAAAAAAAACTCAACCTCAAACCCTCGTTATCCTATACGATCAAGTTACGTGACCCCCATTTCCGACCACCTCCCCCTCCTCCGATCCCCGAACGTATCCAGCTACAAAAAACTCAACATTTCAGTAAAAAAACAACTCAACCTTCGTACTTTTATACGATCAAGTCACGTGGCCGCATTTCTGACCACCTCCCTTGAACATATCCAGCAAAAAATACATCTCAACATCCAGCAAAAAACAACTCAACCTTCGTACTCCTATACGATCAAGTCACGTGACCCGATTTCCGACCCCGCCCCTTCCTCTGTAATCCTATACGGTCAAGTCACGTGACCCCCCATTTCCGACACCTCCCTCCTCCCTTTTGATTGACAGGTAGACCCCTCCTTCAAGAGGACGCAAAAAGAATCATCTCCGTTCAACCGTCGAAAAAATTCCCCCTTCTCCCCCCCTGTACTCCTATACGATGACGTCACGTGACCGTTGCCACCGGAAAAAATATTGTCCCTACCGGACCGGCGTATACTACATCCGATTTGCTTCAATTTTTTTTTTCTAGGTTCATTCTGATAAGGCGCTTCCCTGATTAGTTTTGGGGGTTCATTGGTTAAGTATAAAGGGGAGAAAGGGGTCTAGTCCACCACTTAATTTAGATAAATGGGTTTTTCATTCAGAATTATTCAATTTGCTTCAAATTTGGTATACTGGTTTATTATGTTAAGGAGCTTTCCTGATTAGATTTGGAGGTTTATAGTTAAGTATAAAGGGGGGGAAGGGGGGTAGACCCCCTTAATTTAGATAAATGGGTTTTTCATGCAGAATTATTTGATTTGCTCCAAATTTGGTATACCGGTTTATTATGTTAAGGAGATGCCTTGATTAAATTCGGGGGTTTATTGGTTAAGTATAAAGGGGGGAGGCGGGGGCTAGTCCTCCCCCCTAATTCAGATAAATGGGTTTTTCGTGCAGAAATATTTGATTTGCTTCAACTTTGATATACCAGTTTATTCCGATATGGTGCTTCCTTCATTAGATTTGGAGGTTCATTGGTTAAGTATAAAAGGGGGAAAGGGGAGCAAGTCCCCTTTCCTTAATTTAGATAAATAAATTTTTATGAAGAATTATCCAATTTACTTTATTTGTTTTTCTAATTCTTGTTCATTTAATTAATTCTTGTTCATTTTTTAAATTCTTGTTCATTCTGATAAGGAGTTTTCCTGGTTAGATTTGGAGTTTCAGTAGGTAAGTATAAAGGGGGAGAAGGGGTTAGACCCCCCCCCCCCCCTAATTTAGTGAAATGGTTTTTTCATGCAGAATTATCTGATTGGCATCAAATTTGGTATGCCGGTTTATTATGTTAAGGAGCTGCTCTGATCAGATTTGGAGATTCATTGGTTAAGTATGGTAACGATGGTTGTTGATGCGTATAGTTATTGGAATTATACATTTAGGTATAGATAAAAGGCCCGAGTTCAGGTTCGTAGAAGCAAAAATATTTATTCGAGGTGAGGAAGCGAAGAGATGGATGTTACAGAGGCAGTAGCAAAGGAGCGAGTGTCAGATACATTGCATGTTTCTCCTTAATTACATTCTCTCCTTAATTACATTTCATATAAGAATTGGCAGGTTGTCGCTTTTAGCCTTGAATTTATTTCAAAATTCCATAAGAGTTTTATAATACTGTACGCAGACTATACAATGGGGCTCTTGAGGATAACTTTGGAATTTCGATCACAGACCTGTGAACCAAATAACAATATGCTTATACTTTTTGCTTAGCTTGCAAACGGCGTTCAATTATCGATAACCATATATGGTCATGAAAAAGTTCAGTTAAAATGAATCTAAATCAAAACTTGGCATATGGCTCTATAACAGCTAACTTTGGAGAGGTTTTATGACTATTGCGAATTTTAAAGATAGGGACTGTATTTAAATAAAAGCGGTTATGCTAAAGGTTTATTAAGATATTCTTTAATGATTCGAATGGAGTTTGAAGTAAAGATAAAACGGAAAAAGGAAAGTTTTATGATTTAATAAAGGAAAGGGGCGATTATATTAGTATATGATTTTGACATCATAAGTATAAAGGAGGAACACGGGGGCTAATCCCCCTTCATTTACTGTTTGAGGGGCATTATTTTTTTAAACAAGAATATAATGTACAGTCGTGGGGAAAGAAAGTAAACACCCCTACTAACTCCTCAACAAATTATCGTACAAGAACGTTACTGGTACCGAACGATTGGAAATAAAGTCTATTTTCAAATGATGTATATAAAATTTGCTTAGGGGCCGTCTACATATTAAAACGAACCATAACTTTGTTTTTTTCAATAGCAGTACACAATTCTGACAGCATAAATGAACTCTACACCCTTCAATTAGCCTAAAAACGAATTTTTATGCAATTCGTACCATAAGTTTTCGAGAAATTAATCATTTTAAAACGAGCGTATTTTAAGGGCTGTATCCAAATTGAAGTTCCGTACTGGATTGTTAACCAAGAGAGCCTTTTTCTTGATCAAGGCACCTTAAGCGCCACTCAAAGAGACAATGAAGCGTGTTAGATTACAGTACAGCAGAATAAATTTCAAAATGTCTACTCACTTCCATCATAGACGGCCCCTTAAACCATCATTTTGCCGTTTTTTAAGCATAATTAGAAAACTACTTGGAAGAAAAATGTGAAATTTTTGAATTTCCATAAAGCAGGAGTTAATAAATCTAAATCCATCAAAAAAATTGTAGGTTGCAATTCATATTTTTTTCGGATATTAATTTCATAATTCATATCATAAAATTATAAAAATTGCAAATGCAGCTTATATATATAGTTATCAGCTTATATATATATATAGTTTGGGTATATTAGTATTATTACTACAAAAATAATTAGCACATTAGGAGCATAATTTCGGGAGATATAAATAAAAATATGAAAATGTAATTTAACATTAGAAGCACTAAATTTTGAATGTTTATAATTCAAAACTTATCATTCAAATGACTTGAAATTTGGTGTCTAGGCATAGTTTGAACCGAAGATTTGAAATATCTCGTTAAAATTGTCTATTGCCATTGAAAAAAAATGAAGTTTGGATTAGTTTTAATATGTAGATGACCCCTTAAGAAAATTTTATGTACATCATTTAAAAGTAGACTTTATTTCCAATCGTTCGGTATCAGTAACTTTATTCTACAATGATTTGTTGAGGAGTTAGTAAGGGGTGTTTACTTTTTTTTCCCACGACTGTACAATTAGTGTGAATAGCCTGTGAGCTCAATGCCATCAGTTTAACTGGGCACTTTTTTTTAAAATCTTAAAATTATTACCGTAAATCCGAGTTCAGTTAGGGTTAAACACCCTGTATTTGTGACTCAATAAGTGGTTTGCGACCCCATGTTATATGGTAATTTTTCATCCTCTTCATGCTTAACATCACCCCCCCCCCTCCTCTGAATTTATCCTTCGAATTCGGCAACACCCTGCATACGGGAATATATGTCGCCTGTCGCCATTACCTTATGGACACGCTCTCTTTTTTTTTTTAACCCTTTCGAAAAATGGTTATTGTCCTCGGTCAGGGTAGGAAATCAAAAACATATCTGAAGCGTTTTATTAGTTGAATCCCTTATTTTATTCGTTTTCTAATTGGTCTATACAGTAATCTGTATTTTCCCTTTACTTTCAACAGAGATGGATGGATACTTCTGTTGCCACTATGACAAAAAAGCAATAAAAATTACAAAACAAAATTAATAACTCAGAAACAAATTGAGATACAGTTTTCAAACAAATTGCATTTAAAAGTACATTTTTTTCTTTATACGACGGTGTAAAAAGTAATATTGTGGGGTGCTTAGAAGTTTAAGAATGAAATTTCATTTAAAATTGGTCCAGGAATATTAATGTTTAATCTATGGCGTGCGTAATGTATGACCAGCTCCGTAGAAGTTTAAAAATTTACAGTACCGAAAAATGTAATCCATGGCGTACGGAAAGTATGATCAAATCCGTGTCATTTTTTATGTCTTAAATTTTAGTCTTTGAAAAAATCATTTTCCAAATGGTCGCTGTAATTTGTTAAATTGCTTTTTTTATTTATTTATTTTTTTTCTTTTACTAGTGAGAAAAGAATATTACAAGAATATATCTTTCTGAAATGATGAAAGATTAATAAATAAAAGATTGTATATTTTGTAAATTAGACTTTCTTAGAAAAAAAAATGAAGCCCAGTGGTGTAGTGGTCAGCACGGCTGTCTGCCGCACCGCAGGTCGAGAGTTCAACTCCCGACTGGGCAAGGTTCACTCAGCCTTTCATCCCTTCGGGGTCGATAAAATGAGTACCAAGCTTGCTTGGGAACTAAACACCGAGGGTCTCGCGTTAGGTTGACCACCTGGCCGGGACGCATGCTGCATAGCACCTCGGGGCCCAGGGTCAAGAAAACAGAGATGGTCACTGTCGGCCCAGATCCTTCTTGGATTGTATAGCCACAGAGTTTAGTTTAGTTGTTTAGAAAAAAAATAATGTAAGTATTCTTAGAATAAATGTTTTTTTTTTTTTTTAAACAAAGTTATGTTGATATGTTTGACAATTTTTCTGCTCGCTAGTTTCATTTATATTGGAAAAAGAGTCTTACATACATGTTGTCTTCTGCGTAAATTCTGTATTTGCTGCTTCAATATTATTTGAAATTCAAACTGAAATATTTCTTTTTTGAAAAAAGAAAGAGTAAAACATTGTTATAAAAGAAATGTAGGGTACATTTTATTGTTTTATATTATGTAGCTGAAACAAAGATAGTAGACGAAATACTGTTATAAATCACACGAAGGATTTATTCATGAAAATTTGTTATCTCAGAGCGATAATAATGTGAAAGTAGAACGCTTCAGAAAAGATGAGTTGCGTCTTTGTACATTATTTAATTTATTTGCATTTCTTTTTAATATTTTCATTATTTCATTATTTTCATTATTTTTAATTATTCGACATGGATGAAAAGTTTTCGTTTATGAATTCGTTTCGCCTGTCTGTCGTTTGTCTGTGCTCTAACTCGCGTAAATACACTCGGATTGCCATCAGGGGCGAAGCTACTGAGGGGGGGGGGGGCGTAGGGGGGTCTCGCCCCCCCAATGTCGGCAACTTTTATCACAGTCGGCAAATTCTAGGTAGTCACTATCGATCGATACAATTCTGAAACAGGCGATATTTTTCCAATTTTCTACGTGTTTTCTTAAAACATACACTAAAAAACACCAATCCTTAGCATTTGTCTTAATTTCTTTCAAAAATCCGAAGTTTGCCCCTTCTTTCTTCGACTTCGCGCGACCGCTGCAAATAAATTGAGAAAGAACCAGAAGGGAGTAGTTTCTCAATATGCAAAGGGGTCTTTCTGAGAGCCAGCAGCGGTTTCGTACGGTTCTGAACATCTAGATCAGGCATGTCAAACTCGTCTTCCGCCGCGGGCTAAATTAAGTATTGCATACAAAGACGAGGGCCACATCAAACAAAGTAGATAGTGTTATTAGAATTCAACACAGCAATATTTGTATGTACAAAACAGCCATATTAAACAAATAGTCAAGTAAAGTTCCAAAGTTATTATTATAATTCATAGTTTATTTTATCTTATTTTTCGAAAAATACTTGGCATTACTTTTTATCAACTAAATTTACAAAGTTTAATCGGATTTTCTAAATTGTATTACCTTAAAAAAAATTATTTCTCACAAGCTATGTTAATCTAGCAAAGGTATAACTTTTAATCTTCCGGATTTTTTTCAAGTAAAAACTTAAAAAAAAAAAAAAAGAAAAAGAAAAAAAAGCATATTTTGAAAAAAAAAATATTTAATAAATTGTGTCTTGTATTTATGCGCTACGTATTTCATTTCATTTATGAAACACATTTTCTCGTTCAAATTATGTTGCTTTTAGCAGAAAAATTTTGCTACCGAACATAGTTAATGAATGCCTAATTGCTCACTTTGCCTCATTTTTAAATTTTTCACTCAGTTGGAAAATTGCAACTCGCAACTGAAATAAACAATGGTAAAATGCCAAAGGATTGGCGGGCCACAAAGAAGTTGTCGGCGGGCCAGTTGTCGCCCGCGGGCCGCATGTTTGACATGCCTGATCTAGATGATCGACTAGCACTGAAGATGATGACGACTTCGGTGAAGGCATTCATATTAATCGTGGTGTATTGAAATGTGCTGGACAATTGAATCATCCAGTCTATTGTTTAAACGATTGCAAGCTCATTATTGAAAAATTGACCCGATCTGATGAATTAAGTGTTTTCTTGTTACTTAAGGAGACCATAGATATAATTGACAGGAAAAAGATAATTATTCGTCGTCAAATATTTATAGTAAAATCGTGAAAGAAATCGAGCAGAACCGTGGAAAGGTTAGCATTACTGAAAGTGGGAACGATTCCATCATTGAACATGACCCAGGAAAGAGGTCTAAAATGAAGTGAAACAATCAGAGACATATTTAATCAGTTTAAGTCCGTATCAGCCAAAACTCAGCGTATATTCGATAAATGGTTCCATCCCGCAAGATAGACAGCGACATTTCAACACTACTTGTTACAAAAGAGCATGCGTTTTGGGAATATAACACAGAACTCAATGCTATTTTTTTTTTGCCTATTTCATGAAGGACCTAGGAGAGAGAAAAAAACAAAATGCTTCATTTGAGAGTGGCGCAAACAAAGGATACAAAATGAACAGCTTAAGGTAAAGAAAAGAACAGAAAGTTCGCACAACATCTCTCTTCCAACTCCCATTAAATTTTCTGTTTCCTATTTTGTCAGTTCATAATGACACATAATCACTTACTAGACGAGAGCAAGCGCAAACAAATTATTCTGGAAGGGCAACAGCAACATCTTGCATTCAGCACTGAAATTGTAGCAATACTGATGGACATTACGCGAGTGCGGAGTAGACAAGGTCTAGTATGCGGAAGTGACAAAGACGAAAATGGAAACTTTTGGCTAATTGTGAAATTAATTTCCAGACATAACCCACAACTGATTAAATATTTGAGGACACACGTTTCAGGCCACACCACATAACTTACCTTTCCGCTTCATCCCAAAACGGAGATGATTGAATTTCTTGTTACAGAAGTGCGCAAAACGATAGTCAGAGATATTCAAGAAGCATAATTTTATGGAATTATGGCAGATACAACACCAGATGCTTCGCACCATGATCAATCAACTGTTGTGTTGAAATATGTCGACAAAGATGGAAAACTCCGATCGGCTTTTGGAAGTTGTAAAAGAAATCGATAAAACCAATGTCGACCTTGCATGCTAGAAATCGCACGTCCTTACGAAGAATGAGCTCGAAATAGAACAGGTAGTTTTCCAGTCATACTGTTTTATAACCAGCATGTCTGGAGAATTCAACGGCACTTAGGACTAGGAGGCGTTTTAAGAAATCGTGAGCCGAATTGGGCAATATATTCCTTGTCAATGTCACAGACTCAACACTTTCGCTTCGCATATCTGCAATACCAGAAATATTACAGGTGATGTTTTCGACGTGCTGGAAGATGTTTGTGTTTTTCACAGCAAGTAGTAAACGAAAGAAACCATTAGTAGACAAGCTCAAAAAAATAGAAAATGCTCTTCTACTGCGGAATCTTTCTAAAGCGAGATGGACTGTTCGAGCGGAATCATTGAAAGCGCTTTGGATCTCATATGAATGTATCCTACAAATTTTGAAATAGTTGATTCCTCTACTTCACTGATTCATTGCTTCACTGATGTTTCGCAAGGATGTTCAGTACAAGTTCAAGTTAGTTACTGAAAAAATGAAGTCTAAGACTCTTAAAATAGACGCTACGAAAATACTAAAGGCATGCATCAAATCATTAGAAGCAATCAACAATGACAATGAAGATATGAATAGGGAAATATAGAGTGCAGTTCCCTTTTAAACCAAGTAAGGTGTTGATCCATTAAATGAATTTGCTATGCATTATCGACGAAGTTTGGCACCAAAGAAGTTAGTCGGTAATTGAAACAATCTCTTTGCTTCCGAACTTCTAATGTTCTAACGCATGGAATTTCAGAAGGTACTGGATACCCTTACAGGGATAATAGCTGAAAGTCTCAATTCTTTCATCAGCATAATCACACCACTAGATAAAATAATGTATCCTCCCATTACAAGAAACAAATAAAAACTAAATCTGGTTATGAAAGCGGTAAATGTCTTTGTGAAACATTGGCGATTCCTGATATGGAAGCATTACACGCTGAGATGAAAGTTTTGTCAGACTTCTGCGCAAAGGCTGAAAGAATGGGCGATATTTACATGAAAACAGAACATTTGAGATACATTCTGCCACTTGTGAACCACGTCAATCGTCTGGCTTTAACTTCTCCAGTCACGGTTACCTCGAATGAAAGAACAATGTACAGAGCTGTGAAAATTATTAGAATAAGTGTGAAATTTATGCAAAATCTTGTTATATTAAAAAAAAATAAATTATTTTAAAAATATTGATACATTTAATATTTACTGTGCATCTCCTTGTTTTTTATTAAAGATTCGATGCGTCTTGGCATACTTTCTACGAATTTTTGGCAATTAATTTGTATTTCGTTGTCATGGTGCCATCTTTGGATGAGTCTTTCTATCAAACCATTCTTGTTTGTGATGTTAAATTTCTTTAATTTTTTCTTTACAATGGCATCAAAGATTCCCTATACACCGTAAAAAAGAGGACTATAGTTACGCTTAATTTGAGTTTATGAAATGCCAAATGAGGATTAAATATACTGTAAGTTTGGTGTAAACACCGAATAAAGTGTCATGATACACTCAAAACGGTTTAAATATACTCTAAGTTTGGTGTAAACACCGAATAAAGTGTCATGATACACTTAAAACGGTTTAATTTTAATCTTTTAAAGAAATTGTGGAAACCGATCACCAGTTCGGGTGTAAAGTTTTTAAATGGCACATGATTGAGTCCGCCATTTTGAATGTCTTCTTTGACTAATTTCTTCGGAATAGGGTAAGAACTTAAAACTTATATTTAACTTCCTATTTTTGAAAAATTCCCAATCATTTTCCAATATTTGTATACCCCCTATCTATCTCTAGCTGCTATATTTATAATTTTATGAGTATATGAAGTCAACCTACTTTGTATTGGTGCCATTTTCAAATTTTGGCCTTTTTGTCACTTTTGAGACGCTCAGTATACAATGAATTCCGCTTGTTAACTTTAAAATAATGTTCGATTCAACTAAATTAAAGATCGTAAATTATTTTTTAACCAAGAATTTTAAGTTTTCAATAAGTTTTAACTATTTGCGAGCCATTTTAAAAAGTATCGTTTTTAGGATTACGACTTTCGTTTTCCCATAGGAAATACATTACGTAAACAACGATATTCTTAAGCTTTTATAACTACAAAAACTAACTTTTTCTGAAAAACTAATGTGATATTCAGCTCATTTAAAGCTTGAGCTTCAAGATTTTATCTAGTTATAAAAGTTTTGAACACTTTTTGTGTATTTGCTGAGCGTTTCAAAAGTTGAC
This sequence comes from Maratus speciosus, assembly GCA_963932465.1. NCBI lineage: Eukaryota > Metazoa > Arthropoda > Arachnida > Araneae > Salticidae > Maratus > Maratus speciosus. The sequence goes on from OZ010795.1 coordinate 390,214,883, forward strand.
ATTTTTCGATTTTCCAGTTAGAACTCGCCCATAGAAATACATGCGGGATTTTTACTGTTGTTGACATATTTTAACATAGCTTGTTTTCAACTTTTTATTAATTATTTTGAAAAACTAATACTTGTTTTATGTTCTATAAAGTACGGGCTTTGCTCCGCCATCCACCGTGTATTCCTGTGTTGAGTTTAGATATATTTAAAAAATTCATGAAATTTGGTATAAAAATTTTTGTCTCTGACCACCTTCCCATAGCGTTACGCGTTTTGTTTACTTTGTTTTGCACCTTTTTTTAACTATTTAAACCTTATCATTTTGCTTAACTATTAGTATCTTTTTAAAGCTTAAACTTCAAACTTTCTAGAGGTGTAGTGTTTATTAATTAATTATGCCTTTAAGTATTTTTAATTTGGCTTTTAAAAACGATAAAAATTGCTCTTTAGCGCTTGAGAGGTTGGTATGGTTTTTAGCTCTCTGTATCTGATTTTTGAACAATTTGCAATGTTTAGTTGTATTTATGGTATGTTTATTTTAATTTGCTTAGACTATTTATTCAAAAACCAGTCAGGCCTACGCTCAGTTTAAAAAAAAAAAAGAGTCAAGTACACGTGACGTAAGTCCAGATGTAACGAACGAATGATTTGTGATGAAATTTCGTTGTTTACCAAAAGTAAAATGTTTAAAATAAATGTTTAATTGAGATGTAAATAAATGTTTAATTTATCGCAGTTAAAATAATTTTTAGCAGCCTCTTTGCGTAAAACTATTTATTGTAAATTATGGTTGCATTAGATTTAATCCCTTGAGGGGCACCGGTATATATTATATACCACCTACGATTAATGAAGTTTTACACCAGAAAAAATTTATTAAGTTTTACTTTTCTAACTTTGGTGGGGAAAAGCCGTAAAATTGCTTTTACTTATTTTGAAATAGAATTTTTCAAAGATTCCAGTGGGAATTCAGCATTTCACAAACGTAATTGCTTGCCCATCAAGGGGTTAAAATGTAATCTTTAAATTGTTTTTTATTTTACTGTTAAAGTGCAAACTAAATAAGCAGTAGTGTGACTTTACACCAGATAAGCAGTAGCGTTACTTTACACCAAAAAGGGTGGCAACTAAGTTTTGCCACTAAAAGTGGTGTTTGTTTACACCATTTGATAGCTGGTGTCTCATTACACCAGTTTACATATGGAATTTCATTACACCACTTGGGGTGGCAACTTAGTTGCCACCCTTTTTGGTGTAAAGTAAGGGAAATATTTTTACAGTGTAGGGATCACATCTGGACTGTTTCCAGGCCATGAAAGAGTTTTCTTTAATTAAAAATTAAAGAAATGCAACATCACAAACAAGAATGGTCTAATAGAAACACTCATCCAAATTTAGCATCATGACAACGAAATACAAATTAATTGCCAAAAACAAAAACTCATACATAGTATGCCAAGACGCATCAAATTTTTAATAAAAAACAAGGGGATGCACACTAAATATTAAATTATCAATATTTTTTAAACAATGTATTATTTCTTTTATATAACAAGATTTTCATGTAAATTTTACAATTATTCTAATAATTTTCACACCTCTGTAAATTAAAAATTGTGAAAAAAAAATCTAAGAACAACAATGACCAATCCACGTTTGAATACACTCATGATGCTTATGTTTGAGAAAGATATTTTGAAATACCTAGATTTGGGCGCTGTCGTGAATACATGGGCTCGTCTAAAAAAAAATGGTGAATTAAAATGCATGTTATGCAATGGATGAACAAAGATGTAATTAAAAAAAGTTTTGATTTAATCATTTTTTATGTAAATGTAAATAAGCTGATTCTGTATAAGTTCCAAGTATAGAATCGTACTGAAAACTTCAACTTGTTTAATTGATCCGAATTGCAGATTTCCATCTGCGCATTCAGTAAAAAATATCAAAATACTTTACGGGAATATTTACAACAATGTAACGTAAGTGAAGTGGTGGTATGTCCATCATTAAATCTACCTTATATTCTCCTAAATATTCTAAAGTGTAAAGTATTCGACGTTATAAACTGAAAAATTTGATCTCGATGGGTTAATAATGTTAATTTTTATGGAGAACATACCGGGTGTATTAAAATGGATTGAGTGATTTTAAAATTCAATAACTTGGTCATGGTGGCAGCTATTAAAAAAAAAATTCTTGAAGGAGGGCTATGTAAGATGTCAGGAGTTTTTTTTATAGCGATTCTCGATTTTAGTTTAAAACAGAAGCTATACATGGCACTGCTAGCAATAGGTGCTAAATCGGGGCCTGATTTTTTGTTTCTCTTGTCCTTCAGTATTGATGAGAAAGAAGGAGGTTAAATATATGGAGTGTTTCTCTGTCGTCAATGCAATTGTGTTCTTAGGGGCCCACTGCATACATTTAATCTCCTTCTTTCGCATCAATATTGAGAAAAGAGAGAGACCAAAAATCGGGCCCCGATTTAGCGCCTATTGCTAGCAGCACCATCTGTCGCCTCTATTTTAAATTAAAATCTATAATCGAAGTAAAAAAATTTCTGACATCTTGCATACCCCTCCTGCAAAAATTGAATTGTATAGCTGTCACCATTTGCAAGAATTTATTTCCCATTTGCAAGAAGTTATTGAATTTTAAAACCAGTCAGTCCATTTTAGGACACCGGGTAGATGTATATATACAGACCAGTGGCGTGGCGTGAAAATTTTCGGTGGTCATCGCAATTATTTAAGTTTGGGGTGAAAAATTATTAACTCTAAAATTCAATGGTTGAATGTTCAAAAAAGAAACCTTTAAATCTTACCTTCACTTATACATGAACTCCAAATGTTCTGCTAAAACTGGATCGTAGAGTTTTAAAAGCTTATTAAGAGTTTTAAAATATTGCTTGGTCATCGCCGCATTCAGCGATGACCGGACGCCACGCCACTGATACAGACACAGAAATATACTTTTAAAGATACGAGGTGGACCCTGCCGAATTTCGACGAAAGAAAATGTTTACAAAGGAACTGCTGCATCAAATTTATAATACACGACAACAATAATTACAATAAAAAATCCATCTTACACATAATAGTTTAACTCTCCAAAGACATATTGTAACGTAAGATTAACAAAACACTTTTTTCATAAACTTCAACTGTTAAAATTATTGAAAAAATAAACTTTATTCATATACGTAATCAGTAGCATATAATCAAGATAAGTAATTTTGATTAAGTTATCAATTAATGCTTGGTATTACGGAATGAAAAATCAGCGAAAATGATTTCATCTTGACATAATCATAGCACCCCCCCCCCCCTTTTTAAATCTAAACCGAATCAAGTCATTGTCCACGTTTCATATGCATATTAACCCTTTAAAAACATTTTAACGCGCAATAGGTTATTATTAATAAATATATTTTCAAGCTTGAAGTCATGTCAACTATTATTACAACTTTCCATGGGAAAATTCCCACGCGCGATTTGAGGTCTTAGTATAATCTCTGTACCTGCGCGTAAAAATTCCAGAATTTAATAACTTTTAGACGTATTAAAGGGGAAATATCTCGTTGTATCAAATAAAATTATCATTTTCTTTTAAATATGACGTCATTTTCAGTGGCTGAAATATTTTGCCTCAAACTCAATATCAATGGAAGGAAAAAATAGTGAAATATAACAGCATCATCAGGGAAATTATGTCTTTTTAAAGCGTAACGCCATTTTCTGTTCAAATTTTTTAAAAAGATATTTTTAATTATAATGAGAAAATGACATCAGTAAGAATATAATCAATAAAGATAACTAAACCACTTTTAATAGAAATGAAGTACTTCAGTTGCCAAGATTGGAAAATTGGTATTAAAAACTATAAAAAAATTGATATCTCAAAAATAAATTGAGATACAGCTTTCAAACAAACTGCTTTTAAAAGTACATTTTTTTTTTCTGTATAAGACGGTGTAAACATTTAAAATGTGGGATGTTTAGAAGTTTCAAAATTTGCAGTAGCGAAAATTGCAAAACCGAAATTTCATTTCAAATTTCAAAGTGTTGCCATTTTTTTAATTATAATGAGAAAATGGTATCAGTAAGAATGTAATCAATAAAGATAACTAAACCACTTTTAATAGAAATGAAGTACTTCAGTTGCCACGATTAGAAAATTGGTATTAAAAACTATAAAAAAATTAATATCTCAAAAATAAATTGAGATACAGCTTTCAAACAAATTGTATTTAAAAGTACATTTTTTTCTGCATAAGACGGTGTAAACATTTAAAATGTGGGATGTTTAGAAGTTTAAAAATTTGCAGCAGCGAAAATTGCAAAACCAAAATTTCATTTCAAATTTCAGAGTGTTGCCATTCGCAGAATGACGTATGCGTTACGCAGAGATATGTTTGTCCTTTATAATATAGATATATATTTATATATTTATACATATTTAAGTTAGTCGGCAAAATCGTCATATACGCCCCCCTAATGAATTCTGCTTAAATACGCCCCTGATTGCCATGAAAGTTTTATATATTATTGAAGATTACTATAGAATATTTGGCACAGAGATTGAAGTGTGTAGCATTTATAGATCGTTTATAGGGCCACTCAAACGAACTCCGTCACATTATAGTCTATGGGGTAAAATCGTTTGCGGTGCATTTTATTGATGTTGCGATATTTCAAACATAATGAGATTGATATGCATTACTCAAATGGAAGAGAACATGCTTAGTCACTAGTATGGAATAAGTAGTATTCATAGTTTACAGTGATCCACAAAAGAATTCCATTACATTATGATCTACGGAGAAAAATAATTATTAAAGATGTTATGATACTTCAAACATATTGAAATCACTGAAGAGCACTACAATATGTTTTCTACAGACTATCCACTGAAAAAAAAAATTCTGCCACTGGCATCTATAGAAAATAAATTGTGCCTCTAGAAAAAATAGTTCCATTTTATCCTTATAAATTCTCGTTCCCTTTGCTACAGAGTTCTAGTTATCCCTAGTAAAATTCAAGGGCGTTTTCCTATATTATCGTGGTCAAACTTATTTTAAAATCTCTGTAAATAAATGCGAACACAAGAAGTGAGTTTTAGTAACTATAATTCTAGAAATCAAGTGGTAATTTCTCGCAATTCTAACAATTTATAATATAGTGTATCGTTTCATCACCTAGAAAACTATAAACTAGAAATTCTAGATCATTTCGACTATTCAGTTTATTTCTTTACCGTATTCGTACAGCTCGGAAATTTATATTTCTCGTTTCGGGATTTAGAAAATGGTACCCATTCGTTCTAGATGAAGGCGGTATATTTTTTCTTTCAGTGTGGAGTGCGTAAAATTTATCGTTCATTTACAGAGGTACAAAAAAGAATTCGGTTATCGGAGTGATTACAATCGGTATTTTTGGAAGTGCGTTTAACGCTGTGGTTACGCATTTTTAAACTGATCTAATTTTGAGTGTATGTAAGAGACAAAGAGTATGTTTTGAGGGAGGTGTATAAGTTCTACAACTGATATATAAGACAGCACGAAAGAATTCGCACGCATTTCCGGCTATGGACAGCAATTGCTGAAAATGGATTTTTACAGAGTTATGTGTTTTTTAAAGTTGATTATTTAGATATCTCATTTTATTCTAGAAAAAAGAAGTTTGTTAATAATAATAATATGATTGTGTTGGAAAGAGTTTAATAATCTGTGCTTGATGAATGATTTTTCGTTCTTGTTACTTACCCAATATACGTAGTATAGGTATAGGGTAAGTCTTGTAATCATTTTAAAAATGGATTTTTTTTTCGGACTAGGGGGGCTCCGCCCCCCTGCTCGCTACGCTCACCAACCCCCCACTTAATCACTTTGCGATTGTATTCGGTATGGCGAAGCAATCCCTATTTTCTAGCCAACCCTAAACGTAATTGCTTCGCGTTTCCATTCTGGGTCGCTTCGCGATCCCTTATTTTTTATGTATTCAATTTTTAGATTCCACTTAATAAAAACGCGCTCCTCCCCAACTCCTGACAATTTTATTTCTTGATCTCTAAGCACACAATTATTAGAGCTTACTCAGTTTCGTAATTATAAGAATTATTAAATATAAAATTATTAAAAAAAGGTGAAATTTATAATTTATTTGAATAATTACAAATATTAAATAAATTTATAAATAAATAAAATTATAACTTAATAGAAAATTTAAAATTAAAAATATTGTAAATTAAAAAAAAAAAAATGTTAAATCTAAAAAGTAACAAATTGATTAAAATTATTTGGATTTTTTTCCCTTATCTTTGTAATGAAGTCGGTAATTTGTAGTTACAGCAAATAATCTTATCATATAAATCTCCTCTCTTCTGAAATTTTCACTTCGTCGCCTTTTCTCCGCCAACATATATGTGTAAAATTATATATATAGTGTTACGAATATTGTAGATAGTTAGTGCTTGTGCTTAACCCCTTCGCGGTGAGAACACTTTGGTTATTTTTCAAAACAGAAAATTTCCTGTAGTTGAATCGCGAAAATGGTCTGATTAAATATGGTAAACTTTACAATAAAAAATAACTGGTAGGAATAATGAAGGATTCGGAGCTCCTTAAGTGTCACGTATACCGGTCGCTTGTCCTCAAGGGATTAAAAATAATGTAAAGAGTTCAATTAAGCTCTATTCGTAAGCTAATATTAGTTTTTGTTCCATTGAAATATCTCAATTTGTTGATTTTCTGTAAGCAAGTAAACGCTGTTGTTTACAATGGAAGTCTAACCGATATATCTAAATGTTTGCTGCATACTTCGTGTCATTTTCGTGTCATGAATAATTTTAAATTGCCAACAAAGCGTCTGGAGTCATGCGATGCAGGTATAAGAAGGAAACATTGCATGAAAATTTTCGTGATACCATTAAGACGGTCACATGCAGTTTAATTTGCATTTATTACGAAATTACTGTTACTTTTAGTCGTCAAAAAAAGATAATTTATTTTAATGAGAAAGCTTATAATTTTAATCTAATAATGAGCCCAAATTAAGTGTTTCGCTTTTTAGATTCTTTTATTTTACTCGTTTTTTCTATGTAAAAATGGAATTTTGTAATCTGTTTTTAACTCACTTCCTGATAAGATAGAATTATAAAAATCTGGTTCACATCTGTTTCCGATGACAATGCAACATTTTAATATTTTTATATCTCAATCAGATATTAACAACTTAATTGTAAGGACTTTTTCCTTAACCGGCTGCAGGTGATAAATCGCCAAATAATCTTTATGGTTGCAATTGTTTTATGAGTTAACACGTTGAATGCTAAGTCTATTTTGTCTGTCTTTCCGTTTAGGCCACGAAATAAGACTCCCGTTACAGAATCTGTAAGTGTCAGTCACCGATGACTGACGCGGCCTAAACGGAAAGATCAGTGTCAGTCACCAGTGACTGACATGGCATTCAACGTGTTATAAAAACAGCGGAGTTAAATATGCGCCAAACCACTCTTGCCAAAAGTTGCCAGCTCGCTATGAAACTGTGACACAGGTAGATAATAATGTACAGTCGTGGGGAAAAAAAGTAAATACACCCTACTAACTCTGCAACAAATTATTGTAGAAGAAAGTTAGTGATGCGAAACGATTAGAAATAAAGTCTATTTTTAAATGACGTATATAAAATTTGCTTAGAGCGCCATCTACATATCAAAACAAACCCAAACTTTGTTTTTTTCAATAGGAATACGCAGCTTTGATAACATAAATAAATTCTACGCCCTTCAATTAGCCTAAAACAAAATTTCATAACATCATAAGACGAAACGCAATATTTCACCTTGATACAAGCATAAAATATACAATATGAACTTTAAAAAGCTCACTGTTTTAGTCGCCTTTTAAGTAAAACAGTGAGCTTTTTAAAGTTTATATTATATATTTTATGTTCGTACGCTTAGTTTCAGTGAAATTAATTATTTTAAAATGAGCCTATTTTAGGGGCTGTATCCAAGTTGAAGTTCTGTACTCTATCGTTGATATGCTACAGAATGACTATGTCACTTCTATTAATGTATTATTGCTTGCCAATACGATCATTTCACTCGCTTAATATGTTTCGACTATTGCTACCCTAAATGTTTGAATAAAATGAATAGAATATATATATTTTTTCAAATTATGCTTTTCTTCACATCTTAAACCATCATTTTGACTTTTTTTTATTTTATCGAAATTTGAGAACTACTAGGAAGAAAAATTTGAAATTGAGAATTCGCATAAAGCAGGACATAATAAATATAAATCTATCAAAAAAAAAAAAAAAAAAAATTGGAGATTACAATTCATATTTTTTAAATATTAATTCCATAATTCATATCATAAAATTTTTTAAATCACAAATTCAATGTATTTATCTTTGAGCTTTTTGGTATCATAACCGTACAAAACATTATCACATTACGATCATAATTTCAGGAGATTTTAGTAAAAATATAAAAATGTAATTTATATTAGAAGCTTTAAATTTCCAAAACGTTTATAGTAATTTAAAAACTTATCATCCAAATGACTTGCAATTTCGTTTCTAGGCATAGTTTGAACCATAGATTTCAAATATATTGTCAAAATTGGGTGTTACCATTGAAAAAAAATAAAGTTTAGTCTGGTTTTGACCTGTAGATGGCCCCCAAGGCAACTTTTATATACATCATTTAAAAGTAGACTTTATTTCCAATCGTTTGATACCAATAACTTTCTTCTATTATAATTAACTGCAGAGTTAGGAAGGGTTGTTTGCTTCTTTTTCCACGACTGTACACATAAAAATAATACATAATAAAAATAAAATTAATTGTCGGAGCACAGCTCCGGCTTCCCTGCAAAAATTACACTTAATGTTAACACGATAGAGTCCAAAATATTTGTCATATCGACACAAAAAATTAAATGGACGTTGGTAGTGCCAAAATCTCGGTGCGTATTGAAAATCATAAATATTCGTCAACCCTAACGGCATGAAATGTCTGCTCAAAATTTTCCCATAGAGATAACATTGCGGGTTTAAATCTATTTGAAAGATAAGGCTTTTTTTTTAGACATCTACCTTGAGCTTTTATCTGAACAAATTTTAATAATTCTTTTTTTAAGTGAAAGCTGTTTCTGTGTAGATTTGCGGCACTAGCTATTTTTTTTATTTTAAATACTAGGGGGCTCTGCCTCCTACGAGCTACGCTCGTCAACCCACGTTCAGACACCGCAGACTCTAACAGCACGATAATTTAATCGGCTTTAAAAAGATTTCGGAAGATTGAATTATAATTTGAATCTGAGAATTATAATCTGACGTAATTTTCACCAAACTTTTCTTTTTCATTTTAATATTCACGTAAAAATACTTTTGTTAGAAATGAAATATTATGATCATCTTAAAATATCAAATAAATGTCTCGAGCAATTTTTAAATTTAAACTGTTTTGCAATATTATTTTTTGTTTATTTTATATAATAAGTGTAATGTGACGTAAATGTGACGTAAGTTCTCCTACTTAAGACTTTTAACGCATGTTTATGAATTTATTATTTTACAATATTCTGTCTCTTTTAAAATTCACGTGTAATTATAATTTTTATGACGTAATTTTCAATGAGTTCCTGCTTTTTATATTTTCTGTTTATAATAGTCACGTGTAAAATAAATTTTTAATTTCAAGTAAACATTATTGTTTGCGCTGTTTATACAACTGGCAACACTTTAAATTAATAACATTGTCTAAAATTTGTAAAAAACATCTCTCGAAATGCTGAAAATTTCAATTTAAAATTGAAATAAAACCTTAAAAAATGAGCCAAATAAGAAAAATAAATACAATCTGCACACCGGGAACTTATAACGTATAAAATGATCTAAAAATGATTAAATTCTCATGTATAGTTTTTGCTCCAATAAAACTTTTTTAATGGAACGATTTTGTCCAACTTTAGCATTAAATATCTCTTAAAACAATTCTTCGATTTGAAAACTGTCTGCATCAGCGTGTTTATCAAACATTTCTCTATAAAACCACCGATTTTCATATTTTTGTATGCAACAGTTTTTTTAATATTAACGATAAAAGGCCATGCTTAAGCATTGAAATTGGATGTGGATCTACCAGGAATATCTACGCAGATTTTCATTGGTCCATTTCCAAATCAAAACTTTTTTTTTATATATAGAAGGATTCCCATTTTTATATTTAAATTTAAAATTTAAAAATTTTCTATGATTTTTTTTTTCAAAATGGTAGCAATTGGATTGTTTCCATTGTTGTAAAGAAAAGAAAATTAATAAAGTATAATAAAACACTCATACTACAATATATATTAAAACACACATACACACATAAATAACGCCTGCATTCAACAGTTAAAGGTATATATAAATATTATACAGACACACAAACAATAAATACAATAAACCCAACTGGAGTGAAAAATTAGACAGAGCCAGGAATTGAACCCGGGACCACAGTATACAAGACTGCTGCTCTAACCACTGAGCTACTCCGGCCGATGCCTGAGCCTGCAATTTCTCACTAATAAACCATGTTGAGGAAGTCACCAGCCATCTATACGACAGCCTTGGATGACCGGACAACGATGAATAGATTTTACTATTACACCGAGTGAGAAATTGCAGACTCAGGAATCGGCCGGAGTAGCTCAGTGGTTAGAGCAGCAGTCTTGTATACTGTGGTCCCGGCTTCGATTCCTGGCTCTGGCTAATTTTTCACTCCAGTTGGGTTTATTGTATTTATTGTTTGTATGTCTGTATAATATTTATATATACCTTTAACTGTTGAATGCAGGCGTTATTTATGTGTGTATGTGTGTTTTAATATATATTGTAGTATGAGTGTTTTATTATAATTATCGTAGATCGGTGTAATAGTAAAATCTATTCATCGTTGTCCGGTCATCCAAGGCTGTCGTATAGATGGCTGGTGACTTCCCCAACATGGTTTATTAGTGAGAAATTGCAGACTCAGGCATCGGCCGGAGTAGCTCAGTGGTTAGAGCAGCAGTCTTGTATACTGTGGTCCCGGGTTCGATTCCTGGCTCTGGCTAATTTTTCACTCCAGTTGAGTTTATTGTATTTATTGTTTGTATGTCTGTATAATATTTATATATACCATTAATAAAGTATGTTTGTCTTTATTGATGCCAATTTCTAATAAAATTCAAAATTAACTTTGTAAAAAACGGGAACAGAAAATGACGTCACGATTTAAAAAAACACACCAAATTTTAACTCAAAAAGTTATTACAATTCAATACTTTTTCACTCCACTGAGTTTGAGACGCTATGTAAAATGCTTCAATGAGGCAAAGTGACGTCATATTTAAATAAAAACCATCATTTTCTCTGATAAAACGAAATATTTTACTACGAACGCCTCTAAAAGATATAAATTTCTGGAATTTTACTCGAAGATACGGAGATTAAAATCACAAGTCAAGAGTGCGAATGTTCACATACAAAGTCGTAGTTAACAAACTTGATTTCAAGTTTGGAAATATATGTATGAATAACTTATTGCGTACTGCGATATTTTTGAAATGGTGAATGTAAATTTGAGAGATGCGTATGTAAACTTTGAGACGATGAAAAAGACGTTAAGTTTAGATTTCACGCGAAACATAATTCTATGATTGGCTCATGATGAAATAATTTTTGCTGATTTTCAATCGGTAAATTCAAACATAAGAGCCTCAATGGGTAATTTCATCATAATTACTTATCTTGGTTAGGTATACTAATGCATTTTAATTTAATACGTTGAACAGTCGAAAATTATGGAATTAGTATTTTGGTAACTTCAAATTAAAAATAATATTTGTTGAGAATAAGTATTAACTAATGTATGAGTTCCTTTTTAAACAACTAGGGGGCTCTGCCCCCTACGAGCTACGCTCGCCAGCCAACGTTCAGGCACACCAAAATCCAAAAAGCACGCTAATTTGATCGGCTTTAAAAATATTGAATAATAAAAAAAAAGTAACGATCTCTCTGTAAACGGGTTTTCATTCGTTTTCCTTGGATTGGGGATTTTTAAGACCAAATCTGCTGCTGTTAAGAGATACAATGGCTGTTTTCGTATTTAATTAAAAAAAATTAGTTAAACATTTGAAAATAAGCTAATGTAAAATGAATTAAATAAACAGTGTCATTGTCTCCCGGTATTTTTTAACATCGCTAAAAGATAGTCCTTTTAAATAATTCATTTAAAAGGTATCGCTTTAAATATCACGTAATTTACAACAAAGTTTTATTTCTCTTATTAACGTGAAAATACTTTTGTTGTTAGAAGGAAATATTATTTGCGCTGTCTTCGAATACACGATAATAGTTGAAAAGATTATTTCAAAATATCAAATAAATGTCTCGAGAAAATATATTTTTTAATTTAAATTGTTTTGCCATATATTTTAGCCATTTTAAATATGACGTAATTTCCTCCATTTACAAGTTTTAACGCATAATAATGATTTTTTATTTTAACATTTTGTTTCTCTTTTAAAATTCAAGTGTAAATATGGTTCTTATGACGTAATTTTCCTGCTTTTAACACGTTTCAAAATATCAAATAAATGTCTCGAGAAAATATATTTTTTAATTTAAATTGTTTTGCCATATATTTTAGCCATTTTAAATATGACGTAATTTCCTCCATTTACAAGTTTTAACGCATAATAATGATTTTTTATTTTAACATTTTGTTTCTCTTTTAAAATTCAAGTGTAAATATGGTTCTTATGACGTAATTTTCCTGCTTTTAACACGTAATCATTTAATTCTAATTTTAAAGTTTTTTTCTCTTTATAATAGCCACGTGTAAATAAATTTTTAATTTGAAGGAAATATTATTCTTTGCACTGTTTTAAAAATTGGCAACAATTTAAAATAATATCATTTTCTAAAATTTGTAAAAAATATGTCTGGATATGCTGAAAATTTGAATTTAAAACTGAAATAAATCCTCAAAAAATGAATCAAATAAAAAAGATAAATGCAGTTTGCACACCGAGAACTTCTCATGCATAAAATGATCTAAGAATGATTAAATTCCTATGTATAGTTTTTGCTCCTATAAAACTTTTTTAATGGAAAGATTTTGGCCAATTTAACACTAAATATATCTTAAAATAATTATTCGATGTGAAAACTATCTGTATCAGCGTATTTATCAAACATTTCTCTATAATACCACCGATTTTCATATTTTTGTATGCAACAATTTTTTTAATATTAACGAAGAAAGACCATGCTTAAGCATTCAAATTGGATGCCGATCTACCGGGAATATCTACGCAGATTTTCATTGGTCCATTTCCAAATCAAAACTTTTTTTATATATAGAAGGATTTCTTTCGTCAAAATACGACGGGTTTCATCTCGTTATTAAACAAAACATAGCTCCATTGTTGTAAATTATGCATTTTAACCTCATCCGAATCGTTATTGGCGTCGTCAATATTTGTGACCTGAGATATAGATTGACTTTTAGAGGTTTTACTTTCTACGTCTGTAACGACCACTTTTTCTTTCTTTTTCAGTGCGATCCTTTTATTCTCCATAACCTACCAAATCGATGCAATTCATTTTGAATTTTAAATTAAGAGAAATGAAAAGAAATCGAATACGGGGAATATGATTTTGGGTCTTAGCCGCATGATAACGGATTTCGTATTAGCCGCATGGCTACGAGTGATAAATCAAAGAAATCGAGAAAAATATAACAGGGTTTTGTACGGATCAGGGTATTTTCCAGGAGAGTTTCCAATATTTTTTTTTATAGAAAAAGAAATCTAGGCTAAACTGGTGAAATTTCGCATTCTTATACGGAGAAATTTTCTGTAAGAAAATAGCGGTGCAGAAGAATTTCCTGGTCACAAAATTCCTGGAGTCGTACGAACCCTGATATAATGTCATGTATGTATTACTTATATGTATGTATTCTTATGTATGTATGTTTATATTCATTGGGAAATTGGTATTGGGAAATTTCCGCAATCGGGTTTGTAAACAATTTCATAATTTAGCGAGCGTTGTTTGATGCGCAAATTTAACCATTTGGTGGCGGTCCCAATTACAGAACATTACTCATTTTTTTATTCACTGTAAGTGAATGTGCTGCAACTGAAATGCACATGGACATTCTCCGTAACCTTCCAAATTGGTGCAATTCATTTTAAATTTTAAATTAAGAGAAATGGAAAGAAATCGAATATAGTAGGGTCTGAAATGTTTTCCAGCTCGATTTTTGTGCCAAGTTTGATATTGTTTTTTTATTTTGTAGCTTTTGACATGTAGATTCCAAATATCTTAGGTGCCATTTTTTTCTTACACATTTTTGAGGTGATTTTCAAGATGGCGTCCAAGATGGCTGCCATTTACTGATTTTTTTAATATTTGTGGCATTTTATAGACCAGTATATCAGATTATATGTTTTTGGGGTCAAAAAATGCAAATCTACAATCAAAATAGGCATAAATTGTGTTATTTATTATTTATTTATAAATTTACTACAAAATTACTAATATACTAAAGGCATAGAGTTTCACATGACTATCGTTTTGGCATGCTACGACCTTCTCTTTGAAACACTGCCATCTTCTACATAGATTATTTCCCTGCAAGAAAAATGCAACTCACTACGTGAGAAATTGCACAATTGTGTAGTTGAAGCTACAACTTTGTTTGAAGAAATCGAAGTAGTAGTTGAAAAAAATTGTCTTCCACATATTACACAATGCAGTGGTGATATGGCAAAGTTCTTACTACAGTATATGAACCAATTTGGATCTTTGCTACGTTTCTTCCGTGCCACTCGTCAAGGGGATTGGGCATTGCATCTCGTGTCATTAGAGGAACAAATCAAGTATTACTTTGCTCATTACTTATTTAATTATGCCACACTCATTTCAGTATACATAGCACAGATGAAGGACCTTAAAACAACATATCAAGGAGTATGGAATGCTCTTAAATCTGGTTGTTTTGAAGTATCCAAATCAAATGTGCCGTTTACGAAAGTATTTTCAGACCAGAATTTGGAACAGAAAATCAAAGAACATTGGTGGAGTTGTTGGTTTAACTCAGAATGAAAACCCCTTCGTAAGTATTTCTTGTGTGCACCAGAAGTACAGTACAACCTCGATCCATCGTTTTTCAAAGGGTGTGTGAAAAAAAACGATCAATGTGAGAAAACGATGAATGCGGTTTAACGTCAAAACACGAAAAAAAAACAGTATCTATGCATTAATAATACATGCAATGTATACAGTATACTAATATATTAATTTGTTACTTCCCAAACTGTAAAATAAATAAATCGAAGTTCGAGAAAATTGATAATTATTTTTAAAAATCAGTAATTTTATGATCAGTTTTTCGTTTATTTTTTAAATGAAACAACAAATTTTCAAGATGTACAACATTTAACTGGTCATTTTCTGTAATTTCATGTGCATATATAAACGTTCGTACAGTTTCAAATGCCGTAATTGCATCAGACAGGCATGGCAATGGTGTAGGCTCAGCTGC
This sequence comes from Maratus speciosus, assembly GCA_963932465.1. Taxonomy (NCBI): domain Eukaryota; kingdom Metazoa; phylum Arthropoda; class Arachnida; order Araneae; family Salticidae; genus Maratus; species Maratus speciosus. The sequence goes on from OZ010795.1 coordinate 390,230,464, forward strand.
ATCGGCATGAACATCATCGTCTGCTTCTTCGTCATAATTTTAATTTTTAGCATCATTTTTGCTTAGGACACCACATGCCACAAAATCTTGATCAATGAAAATATAATCGCTATATTTCACACCAGATACATTCTCTGCTACACGCAATCATTGTACATCTGCATTATTGTCACCATCATTATTATTTTCTTTCCATTCTGTTGAACAGCACAAATCAGTTATTTTAGGATAAAATAAGCAATTCCAGCTTGTATGTCATATGGATCTGCTTTGCCTCCACTTTTATTTCGGTGAGGAGAAAATTTTTACAACGATGAATGGGGGAAAACGACTTTTTGAAGAACGATGCATGCGGGTTTCGTTAACATTATTTAAATATAATTTGTGCAGGGACCATAGAAATAAAACGATCAATGCGGGAAAACGATGTATGCGAGAACGATAGATCGGGGTTTCACTGTATTACATATTGTTTCAAGTTTTTTTGAAAAGTACTGTCAAAATGAAGTATCTAAGCAGCGCAAGAAACACTATCAACTTCAGATTTCCATGTCGCTAAGAATTTTTCACAATCCAGCCATCGTCAAGGAGAGTATTCAGGATCATTGTGGAAGAAACCCTTTCCGAGATAATATCACACTAATGAATATTGCATCCTCTATGAAAGTTCCAGAATCTGCGAAGCATGATATTCTGAATCGTGACCAAAAAGGCCAATAGGAATTCGAAGAATTTGTAAGAGATAGACTAATTCGAGAAGATAGGCAACTTCTTGCTCGTTTTCTTGTTGTTATGGAATCAAGAGATCAAATGTCTACAAATCTAAAATATGCAATTGGAAACTACGAGTTTTTCTGTAATACCAAGATCATTATTTTCTTCTGATGGATATCTTCATATTCCATCTGACAAAAGTACATTTATTGCAGAAATAGAGCAATATAATTGATCACCCATACTTGAATCATTAGAATCCTCGATTACTTCTATGATAGAAAAAGTTTGTATTATAGATGTAATGCAATCGTACAATCAGTAAAAAAACACCCCCCATGAAAACTTCTGAAGCCTTCGAAAATATTTTTACCAAGATCATTATGAAAACGACAAGGGGATACATTGAAGGGAGAATAATATTTTACCAATTACTTGAGCTTTCATTGAAGGAGCAAACTCGTAAGAAAAGATTGGAAGCTACAGAACCTATTACATTTACTATTACAAATAGTACCAATATAACGTTGGTTTCATTAAAGACGTTTCTTTCACATAATAAAACAAAAACACAGCTGACTGAATATCTCGGGAATAAATTGCTACAGGTTTTTGCTGCTAGTGAGAAGAAAATTGTTGTAGTTTTTGGCAGGAAGGCATACAGTAACCACGCGAATGTTTTCGATTCAGAATTTTGTGATCATACACATGAAGAAGCAGATACAATTATACCTCTTCATATACTTGATATAGAGAACCATCATGATAATTATGATGTATTTTCGCAAGATGCTGACATTTTCATATTGCTGATTGACTTGGTTTCAAGTCATCTAGTAAACAGTGAAATCAATTTTGTTGCTGGTCGAGACAACAAACACAGAAAAATTAATATTAATGAAAGATGTCGATCAATAGGTGCTCATAAAAGCAAAAGGTTTACTAGGTTTACATTCATATACTGGTGGAGACTGGGGAGGAAAATTTGTAGACATTTCAAAGCAGAAGTGGATAAAAGTGTATATCAATCTTCAGTGTGATGATGATATTATAACAGCTTTTCAAGAACTTGGGGAACCTAATGTTGATCCATTATCCAATCTGTCGTTGTTTGAAAAATTCACCAACTTGGCTTATTTGAAAAATAGCAATTTTTAAAGGATTTCAGAGTTTAGATGGCACCTTTTCAGAACTAAAAGTTTTGAGGAGGAGAAACTACCACCAACCCTTGGAGCACCGAAGCAACATATTCTAAGATCCAACTTAATTTGCACCATTGGGAAGTGCTACACACTGTAAAAAAAAAAAACTGTAATTTTTACAGAAAAGAATTGCATTTTTTAGAGGAAAAACTGTTTTGAAGTAAAACAGTTTTTTTTCTGTAGAAGAAACTGAATTTTGTAATTTTTGCAGAACAAATCTGTATTTTTTACAGAAAAAAAAAATTGTTTTAATTAAAAATTACAGCTTTTTTCTGTAAATTAAACGGTTTTTTACTGGCGTCAAAATTGACAGCTTTTTCCTGTCAATTTGACAGATTTTTTAATAGAAATCTTTGACCTACAATACCCCCACTTATTGTAATGCTTAGGAAAAGAATGGCGAAGGAGTAATTTCTCCAGTCAAATGCCTGGAGTTACCTGCGCACAAAGGAGTTATTGAACATGTGTTGTAAGAGAACATGTACAGTTGAGAAATGTTCTTGCCTAAAGAATTCTCTGGTTTGTACTGCCGTTTGCAAATGCAGTGACTGCAACAATACAAAGGACTATTAATATCTTCACAGCGACGGCAGTTATTCAGAAGAGGATATATAACATTCCAATACTGTATATACATATAAATGCTTTTTTTAATAATTTTGTTCAATATCTTCAATAAGTTATGTTATTTCATTTAAATATTTTGGTTGTGTATTTACTAGTTAATAAAACGCTAGTTTATCTAATGTCTTTCATATTTTTGTGCTTTATCTGCATCTTATCGCTTAAAACACTTGAAAAACTCAATTTACTCCTAATTTTATTATATATTTGTATTTTTTGACCCTGAAAACATATAATTTGACATACTGGTCAATAATATGCTTCAAATATTAAAGAAGTCAGTAAATGGCAGCTATCTTGGACGCCATCTTGAAAATCACCCCAGAAAATGTGTATAAAAAAATGGCACCTAAGGTATTTGGAATCTACATGTCAAAACATTGAGAATACAACAAAAATATCAAACTTGGCACTTCAATCGAGCTGGAGCCACATTTTACGACATTTTAAACACTACTAATACGGAGAATACGATTTTGGATGTTAGTTGCATGATAACAGATTCAGTATTAACCGCATGGCAACGAATGATGATAAAAGAAGTCGAGAAAAATATAATGTCATGTATGTATTACTTATATGTATGTATTCTTATGTATGGTTGTATTAAAACGTACATATGTTTGTATTGGGAAATTTCCGTAATCGGTTTGTAGACGATTTCATAATTTAGTGAGCGTTGTTTGATATGCAAATTTAACTATTTGGTAGCGGTCCCAATTTCAGAAGGTTATTAATTTTTCTTTTTAATTCATCGTAAGTGAATGTGCTGCAACTGAAATGCAAGTAAACTTTTTCCGTAACCTATCAAATCGATGCGATCCACTTTGAATTTTAAATTAAGAGAAATAAAAAGAAATAGAATACGGAGAATACGATTTTGGATGTTAGTTGCATGATAACAGATTCAGTATTAACCGCATGGCAACGAATGATGATAAAAGAAGTCGAGAAAAATATAATGTTATGTATGTATTACTTATATGTATGTATTCTTATGTATGTTTTTATTCAGAGGTATGTATGTTTGTATTAGGAAATTTCCGTAATCGGGTTAGTAGAAAATTTCATACTTTAGTGAGCGCTGTTTTATGCGCAAATATAACCATTTGGTAGTGGTCCCAATTACAGAAGGTTACTCATTTTTTTTAAATTCACCGTAAGTGAATTTGTTGCAACTGAAATGCGAGTGAAAATTCTGAAGTGAATGAGATAAGCATTTTTGGCCTAGATGTACACTTGAAAACAGAAATATGTAGATAACAAAATAAAAAAGTCCTATAAGCGTAAAGGAAAGGTAGCTTACTTATTTCTTGATTTTAAGATATTAGCTAATTTTACGGGAATAAGCTAAAATGCGAAGAACCCGATTAGAGAAGAATCATCAGTGCTGAATTTCAGTGGAAATTTCGTCAAATTTAGCAGCTACAGCCAAATTTGCTGCATTTATATCAGCTTTTTGGTCGCTAAATTTGGCGAAATTTCGCGAAATGTCTCCAAGCTTGGCGAAAATTTTGACGTTAATGCATATGACTATATAGTTTTATGCTCATAATCGGAAAATGGATACAACAATGAAAGATAATTCGTCAGAAATCAACTTCACTATTAGTCATAAATCATTCCGTGATTTTTTTTAACCTGTTGCCTAGATGTAGTGTACATTTTAAGAAATGTACATATTTTTATATGTGTAACATTATACACAAAAGTTTCAAAAATGCCGGTTAAAAGAAAGCAATTGAGATGAAAAGAGTTATTCAGCGTAATTCTATGCGGAAAAGTCACATAAAAATAACCCAGCTGCCTACGAGTAATTGTGCGAATAACGATATAACAATAACTCAGATGAACAAAAGTATCAAGTTTGATAGAGGAGTATAGCAGATTACCCATGTGTGCGTGTTACATACGTGTTACAAACCTTTCCCTGATACCATATTAAATAAATCTGGGCTATGCCAGACATGCAAGCCTTTGAAGGGGCTTTGAAGTTTTCTGCCGTTAGCTCGATGGATTCAGTTCCAATTTTTGATTTTGTTGAAAGATCGGAGCTACATTAAACAAATCAAAATCGCTCAACACATCCCCGGTGGTTATTCTTTCTCTTTACCGTAGACTCTCTTATTCAATGAACTCTGTTTACTTTTAACATTTCTGAATTATTTTAAAGAACAACAAATCACGCTGCATGAAAATTTTGATAATTCTGACATCAGATTTACAGATGAGCAGCAGAAAATACTTTAGTTATGCACAGAACAGCTTTCGTCATTGCAAACAAAAGTTACAATTTTCCCTAAGTCAACTTTTATTATTGGAAATGTAAGAGCTGGAAAAAGTAGGATAATCAAAGAAATTAGTTAAACAGTCATAGAGCAGTTAGGATCAGAAGCTGTCATTCTTTTAGCACTAACAGGTATTGCTGCGCTTAATGTCGAAGGAAAGTTAATTCACTCAGTGCTTAAAAAACCACCGTGTTTTAAATAGTTCGCTGATTTAAAAAGTCAGGCAAAAAGAAATCTACAGCTCAGCATGGATACAGTATTATTTATCTTTATTGCGAATTTTCAATTGTCGTCTTATGACTGAACTTGAACAAAGATGTCGCAAAGGTACTTTGTTTAAATCCTTGGAGGAATTAGGTAGTTACATCGCGTAAAAGACATTCCTCTATATAAGGGACATTCTATAAAAGACATTTTGGCTCTTCGCAGACAAAAAAATGCTTAGAGCTTTTGAAAATTGCTTCACATTAACAAACTCATTGAGACAAAATGACATTCAGCAAAGACAGTTTTAAAGACTCTATATTCGCTTTGCGTGGGTCAAGTTTCAGACTACTCTCATCCCTTATGCAACGGTGGAAAGCTACACTGCTTCCGGCTCAACTTGAATGATTTCAAGATGCTATATGTCTTTTTCCCCAAAACAAGCAAGCGAAAGAACATAATCAAGAAGTACTTCTTAAATCAAAGTGCTCAATGACAAGAATGTTAGCAGACCACAATAATTAAAAGTAAGATGTAGTGAAGATGATCACGTGTTTGGACTTCAGGCTGGACTTTTTTCAGCAGGTGGATGCAGAGTTATTTTACACACCAATATCTGGATGGAGTGGGGATTGATAAGCGGTGTACTGAGTACAGTAAAATATACTGTCTATGACCCAAAATTTCAACCCCCAGGCTTGCCACAGGCTATAACGGTTCATTTTGTTGATTATCATACCACAAATTAGCATTTGAGCATTACCTGAGGCAACTGATGACTGAATTAAATACTAGAAAATGAGGATTCAACGGGTGTTATTTAAAATTTAATTTTGTACTATTAAACAGTAATCATGAAAATTAAACTTTTTTTTAAATTTTAAAATGTTATGTGTTAAGTTTTTACGACTCCATGCTCCGACATTTCGGCCTGACGGATACTAGTTAAACAGTACACAAACAGTACATAAAGAAAAGAAAATTAATTAAACAGTAACACAAACAGTACATAAAGAAAATAAAATTAGTTAAACAGTAACAAAACAGTACACAAAAGAAAATAAAATTAATTAAACAATAACACAAACAGTACATAAATAAAATAAAATTAATTAAACAGTAATAGAAAAAATACATAAAGAAAATAAAATTAATTAAACAATACATTAACTATACGTCTCATTAACGTCAAAGACCTATGACAATTATACATTTTAGGTAGCTTTCTTTACAAAAAAGCTACCTATTGCAGCCGTTCGGAGGAAAGCGATTTCAAAAAATTTTGGTATATTTTCATCGATCATGACCCCCAGACCCCGAAACCACCCTCCGTTCAAAATTGATATATATATATATATATATATATATATATATATCTGACCTATGTCACACTGTAACTCCCGTAATTATGAACCGATTTCGATGTAATTCGGTGTGTACATAGTATATACCAATATCTCGACCGAGTTCGTTGGCCAGCTTCATCCGCCGTTTTGTTTCAAAATGGCGGCCATTTAAAATTAAAAAAAAAATTTAAAACTTAAAATGTGGTACCAAAAAATTAAAAATGGAAAAATATTTTTTTCTTATGTATTTGACCTTTATACAAAGATTCCGGAGCAGTTTTTGTTTCGTCTATATCTTAAAAAATGGCTGAGTTATAGTATTTTGAATTTCTAGCGTGGCTGACATTTTGAAACGTCCTGAATTTTGTCACGCGATAAAAGGCGTATTTATGAACCGATTTGGATGTAATTCGGTGTGTACATAGTACATACCAATCTCTCGACCGAGTTCGTTGGCCAGCTTCATCCGCCATTTTGTTCAAAATAGCGGACATTTAAAAATTTTTTAAAAATTTAAAATTTGAAATGTGGTACCAAAAAATTGAAAATGGAAAAATATTTTTTTCTTATGTATTTGACCTTTATACAAAGATTTCGGAGCAGTTTTTGTTTCGTCTATATCTTAAAAAATGGCTGAGTTATAGCATTTTGAATTTCTAGCGTGGCTGACATTTTGAAACGTCCTGAATTTTGTCACGCGATAAAAGGCGTATTTATGAACCGATTTGGATGTAACTTCGTTTATACACAGTACATACCAATGTCTCGACCGGGTTCGTTGGCCAGCTTCACCCGCCATCTTGTTTAAAAATGGCGGCCATTTAAATTTTTAAGAAAAATTTAAATTTGAAATGTGGCACCAAAAATTGAAAATTGAAAAAATATTTTCTTCTTATGTGTTTGACCTTGATAAAAAGATTCGGGAGCAGTTTTTGTTTCGTCTATAACTTAAGAAATGGCTGAGTTATAGCATTTTGAATTTCTAGCGTGGCTGACATTTTGAAACGTCCTGATTTTTCTCACGTAATAACAGGCGTATTTATGGACCGACTTGGATGTACCTTGGTGTGTACATAGTACATACAAATATCTCGACCGAGTTCGTTGGCCAGCTTCATCCGCCATCTTTTTTCAAAATGGCGGCCATTTAAAAAAATTAAATAATAAAAAAATTTAAATGAGATACCAAAAAATTGGAAAATGAAAAAGATTTTTTTTGTATGTGTTTGACCTTAATACAAAGATTCCGGAGCAGTTTTTCTTTCGTCTATATCTAAAAAAAATGGCTGAGTAATAGCATTTTGAATTTCTCTTGTGGCTGACATTTTAAAACGACCTGATTTTTGTCACGCGATAACAGGCGTATTTATGAACCTATTTGGATGTAACTTGGTCTGTACATAGTACATACCAATGTCTCGACCGAGTTCGTTGGCCAGCTTCATTCGCCATCTTGTTTCAAAAGGGTTGCCATTTAAAAAAAAATTAAATTTAAAATTCAAAATGAGGTATTAAATAATTGGAAAATGAAAAAGATTTTTTTTATGTGTTTGGCCTTGATACAAAGATTCCGGAGCAGTTTTTGTTTCTGAAAATTTGTTCTTTTGTTGATATCTTAAAAAATGGTTGATTTATAGCACTTTGAATTTCTAGCATGGCTAACATTTTGAAACGATCTTGTATTTACGCGATAACACACGTATTCGCCTATTTCGATGTAAGAAGGCATGTGGATAGTATACATGAACACCTCGACCAAGTTCGCTGGCCAGATTCATCAGCCATCTTGTTTCAAAATGGCGGCCATTAAATTAAAAAATATATATATATTTAAAGTGAGGTGCAAAAAAATTAGAAATTGAAAAAGGTTTCTTTCTTAAGTATTTGATCTTGATATAAGGATTCAGAAATATTTTTTGTTTGTCTTTACCTTAAAAAATGGCTCAGATATAGCAGTTTCAATTTCTATTGTGGGTGACATTTTGAAAAATCTGATTTTTTGCATGCGACAGCACTCCTATATATTAACCGATTCCGATGTGAGTGAGCATGTGCACAGCAATTACTAAGGTCTCGACCAAGTTCACTGCTTAGCCTCATCCACCATGTTGTCTTAAAATGACAGGCACTTTAAGAAATTGGCGAATTTGGCAGCCAAATATAAGTTACTTTAAAGAAAATCAGCTTGGATAAAGCTGACTAATTTCGCGAAATTCTCATTCATTATATTGATAAAAATTAGTATTGAATCTCCTATATTCGGTTTCCACTAAATTGAGCTTCGTGTGTTTGCATGATATTAGTTGGCTTTTTTAAAATAAGGATTATGAAAGCTACCTCTTCCTCCCGGCACTGGCCGGAAGGACTTTTTAAAAATAAATTGCCGTTCACGCTTTTTATCAAGCGTAAATCAAGCGGTGAATTTTCTATAATCCAAGTTCAGGAGAAATTAACGTATTGTAAAGACATTTTTCGGAACTACGTGAACTGCAGTCATGAAATTAGGACCGCTTTTTAACATAAACATTGAATGCTTTTAAAAGAGTGGTTTTTTAACACTTTCCAACAAAGTTGATAAGTGTTTATGCATTCGGTTTGTCTGTTCACGCTCTAACTCCTGTAAATATACTCGGATTTTCATGCAATTGATAAAGGTTATTTAAGTTTACCAAGGCATGTTTGGTGTTGTATATGAAGTATGTGGGATTAATAGTTCATTTACAGGGGCACTGAAAGGAATTCCATTACATTATGGTATATGGGTAAAAATCGTTTGCAGAGTATCTATATATATATTACGCAATCGTACGTAGCACAGAAATCGTGGTTATTTGTTAATATTGTTTAATGGCAATGCCCGAATGAAACGCATCTCATTGGTTATTGAACAGCGTTTAATGCAGCTCCATACCTATAAGGGCGTTACCATAGGGGGGACCCTGTTCTGTCACCAAATGCCGCCAAGTTTGTCGCCAACTTGGCGATATATCGCCAAATTTGGTGATCAAAATTAGTCGCCAAAAGCTACGCCAACTTGGCGATATCACGTTACTTTTATTCATAAATTAATTTACTTGGACCCCCTTAAACATAATTAATATTTAAGCCTTAAGCTAATATTAGTTTCGTTGCATTAAAATATCTCAATTGGTTGATTTTCTGTAAGCAAGTAAACCCTTTTGATTTACAAAGGAAGTCTATGGGAATTTGGCGAAATATTAGAGATATCGTCAAGTTGGCGACAAACTTGGCGGCATTGGGCGACAAAACAGGGTCCCCCTATGGTATGGAAGTATGGAGATGCATTAAATGCTGTTCCATAACCAATCAGATGCGTTTCATTCGGGCGTTGCATTAAACAATTAACAAATAATCGTGATTTCTGTGTCACGTACGATAGCGTATATATATATAGATATTTAAGGGAGTCCAAGTAAATTAAATTAGGAATAAAAGTATCAGGATACAATGCTTAGCCCGATTTCCAAACACAAATTTTAAGAGAGACCAAATTGGCCGCCAAGGCGGCTAGTTTTAATGAGATTACTCTATTTCAAAGTGTATTGAAACTAATAAAAATCCCCGGATTTCACTATCAGATGATTACTATACAGTTGGACATTCATAGCATTTGTCGTTCATTTACAGGGGTACACAAAAGAAATCGGTTACAGTACTGTCTTGGAGTAATAATTGCTGGAAGTGAGTTTTAAAACTCGATATGCGTCTTTAAATTTAAATAATTTTTTGCATGTTACTCTTTATACATAAATTCTATTTCTCATATACAGGGCTGCACACAATAATTCACGCGGAAATTGCTGAAGGGGAATTTTCAACTGAGGTATATGTTTTTCTTAAGTGAACTACATTTTGGCATGCACCTAGTCAATAAATACAAATCTACATATCATATACAGGCTTGATCAAAGTATTCGGATCATTTTCGGCTTGTAGATGGGAACAGCTGAAATTGGGTTTTAGAATGTGCTAGGCGTTTCCATATGGTTGAATCAGACATAACATTTTAACTTATTATTGCAGTTTTGTTACATTATTCTGAATGTGTTGGAAAGTGTTTCATAATCTATGCTTGACGCATGATTTTTTTTTTTTTTTTTTTTTTTTTTTTTTTTTTTTAAATTAATTAATGTTCAATGCGAAATAGTTGTGGTTCATTCGACTTACAGGCAAAGTTATTTTTGAAGTTAAAACTTCTTATATGATCGACGTAAATTAAGACAATATATTTATCGGTAGAGAGAGCAGGCATAGAGGTAGTACCAGGTAGCCAGTGGTTAACGCCGCTGAATACTCGATCATAATGAAATGCGTTTAAGCATTTACAATGTAAGCTCAAATTTAAACTTCCAATATCACAAAACTATAAGTCTATAGGCAAGAATCCCCTGACTATGTTAATTAGGAATAAGATCTCTACTACAAATTTTGGTTTTATTAAATTTCATAGGTCACATGGTTTGTTCCCTTCTTGAGAGAGTCAATGTTAGAAATATTTCTTTTTCGTTGAATGTTTTTTATTTTTATAAGTATAAAATCTATACATTTTCTAGCAAAATCTTACAAAATTTATGGCATTCTTTTTAAATGCCTCTTTTTATTAAGAATTGGGAAGCACAATAGAAATTTATATCTAAGTTTCGAATAAACTTTTCAAATTTTTTCATTTTTAAGTTAATAACATCTTTTAGGGGAACAGGTTGTGATAAAAAGTCAGAATTCATATTCTTTATCCATGCTTACAAAGTATTTCATTTTCATTCTTTTATGCGGATTTATCAAACAGTTTAATGTCTACCATGCAATTAATATGTATTTCTTCATTTCTATAGAAAAGCACTTTAAATGTTAACAATCTTATGATTTCAAAAGTATATGTTTGAAAATAAAACAAAAGAACTTCCGTTTCTTTCGTTCCGATTTTTATTTGCACACAAATTTGAACGCGTGACAAACAGTTTATGGAAACAAATGTTCGTAGGCGGTGCAAATCAGGCTTTCGTAAGTGGACGCAACGGATTTGTCGTTGAGATTTAGGTTGGACACACGGAAATCACCATGCTTTGATCTGGGTAACTATTCCTTTCACGACCTTATAAAAAAAAGTGGAAATATCAGAAAAGATTACGAAATGTTTTTTATGCGAAGCTGCTTTTTATACGACAGAGGTGCTTATTGATTTCAATTTGAACTTGATTTATGATAAAAGCCTGGGTGCAGGTAGAACAAAATCCAGCTTGGGGTATGATTTTGGAGCAGATGTGCTTGGGATTCGCAGCCTCGGCCACAATTTTTAAATTGGAAAATATAAACATGAAATAAAATAAACTAATATTTGCTTCATTTTTTTATCATTTTAAATCAATCAAAATGATTGATAAATGAACCACATAAGTAGTGATTTTCCAACTGAGTGAAAATGTGTCCAGAGTGGGACTCGAACTCAGAATCTTTTGACTTTAACTGTCAATGTTGTTTCAATTGAGCTATCTGGACGACAACCGACATCTGGACCATCATTACCAATGCTCTTTCAATTGAGCTATATGGACGGCATTCCCACTCGCGTGGTTTATTTACCAATCAGTTAGATTGCGTTAAATGAATAAAAAAGTGTAATTACGTATCCATAGTTTTTTGGAGTTTCTTTCCTTTAATAACTCGACAAATAATAGAGTTTATTTTCTCCAGTTATGCCCAGATGTAATCCGAATGGTTATCTTTGTGAGTAGTGCCGGATTCGATGTCGCCCAGATAGCTTAATTGGAAAAGCATTGCTAATTAAAGCCAAAAGGTTCTGGGTTCGAGTCCCGACTGGACACTTTTTTACTCAATTTCAAAATTATTACTCTTAAGTATTGTTCCTCAGAATTCCCAGTACAAGAAAAAATTTAAAACATATTAACATAAAAATATAGAAATGTAACAAATAAGAATATTAAATATTAAAAAATAAATGTTCTGCCAGTATTTCTGAAAAAGGAGGATTAAAACAATAATTTGTTTTTTCGTCAGTGTGAGGGGGGTGGGGAGTATGAGCAATGACTTATGTAGTTGTGCATTTTTTTACAATCAAGCCGTCAAGTTTTTACAGGTACCAACCAGAACTACAGAGTTATTTCTTAGTCTTATCTCTTTCCCTTCAGTGAAAACCGTTCTTTCACTATCGTGCTGTTCCTTAAAGAATCTTCAGAATAAATTTCGATCTTGTACACGGCCTGATTACCGCAGGGCCAAACTTTCATCAGTAGTTCTGTATACTAATTGTCAGTTATATAGAATTTCTGTCATAAGTAAGGCGAAAATTACTAATCGGAAAAACTGGTGGAAGTTTTTCCTTGGGTAATCAGGCGCTGATCTTATCTCAGTCGAGTTGCTTGCATAAATGAAAGCATCATTTGGCAACAGTTTGATACATTCTTCTGCTACGCTGAATGTGTGAAAGTTTCTTGTCATTTTCATAATAATTTTTTGTTGCTTTTGCTATTTTTCGCACAGTTTTACAAAGACTTGTGAGGCATGTATAAAAACATCGTGCAGAAATAAGATTTTTTTTCTTTTTCTTAATGGATATTAAGATGATAAATGAAGCGTTTCATATTGACGAAATTGAATGTTTACTACAGGAATATTACCTGTAGAAATTCAGAATAAAATCTCTACGCTAATAATGAAAATATAATAAAAAAGAAAAATGCCCAGTTAAACTGATGGCATGAGCTCACAGGCTATTCACATTAATTGTATATTATACTCTTATTTCAAAGAATAATGCCCCTCGAAAAATAAATTAAGGGGGGAGGATTGCCCCTCCCCTCCGTTTCCCCTCTTTGTACTTAACTATTGAATCTCCAAATCTAATCAGGGAAGCGCCTTTATACCAAATTTGCAGCAAATCGGACAATTCTGCATGAAAACACATTTAGCTAAATTAAGGGGGGTATTAGCCCCTGTTACCCCCTTTATACTTAACCAATGAACCCCCAAAACTAATCAGAAATGTGCCTTATCAGAATGAACCTAGAAAAATAATTTGAAGTAAATCGGATATTTCTATAAAAACATGCATAATAATCACTTATAAACAGATTAAGTAAAATAATGCTATAAAAAGTGATAAAATATCTTTATTAAGATTGACGATCGTTTTGTCGCACAAACGGCGACATTTTCAAAATACTTCACGATAGAAAAAATCTTGATTTCCATCTTTTTTCGACCGTGAATGATTTTGAAAATGTCGCCGTTTGTGCGGCGAAACAATCGTCAATCTTAATAAAGATATTTTATCACTTTTTATAGCATTATTTTACTTAATCGGATATTTCTATCAAGATTTATTGCGTTACGTACATACATGCATACATACGTACGTATATACAGAACCTGCGGGTACGTTAGCTCTCAGGCTTTGATAGCCTATCAGCTAAAAATGGCCGGCAACACGACGTTTGAAAAAAAAAAAAAAAAGTATTTCACCATTCAAAAAGAATTTCAACAAATATGCTGTGACCATCACAAAAATTTTCTCTATATTACAGTATAAACTCGAAAATCTGGCATCGTCGGTACCGAGATAAAGCCGGATTTCTGAAAGAATATCAAATGTACTTCCTTCAAATGTTCTTAATGGTGCATTTATTCATAATTTAATTCATAGTCAAATGATATTTATGTGAGAAAGGAGAAAAGTACACAGGGTGATTCTAAATTCATGGTACAAACTTTAAGGATTGGTACAGGACACTGTAACAATCAGTTATTGTATAGGAATGTATGGGCGCAATTGACGTGTTGAGGTACAAACACAGGTGGTTGATTTGGCCCTTTTTTAGGAGCGTTCGTAATTATATAAATGAGTAGCACTTATAGTCATCGTTCGGTCCGTCTGTCTGTCCGCATATAACAGAGCAAAAACTACCCAACCGAATGGTCTGAAATTTTAAATGTATAATTATTGTAAAATTTTGTCGAGTCATTTCAAATTTTATGAAAATTGGATGTATAGTTTAATTACAGGGACAGTCAAAAGTTTTCCGTTCTATGATGCCCGATGAGAAAAAATTATTGCAAGTGCATTTTAATGATGTTACAGCCTTTCGAACAGAATGAAATTGATATGCACGTATGAAGTGCACTAAACTATACATTCAGTACAATATGCGATGCAAAAAATATTTATAAAACTATAGTACGAACGCACCTCATTTGCCACGTTTGACGAACAATTTCCAACTTTTTTATTTCAAAATTTCTCATTTATACCAGGAAATTCCTATAATAATCTTTTCTTTATTTAAAACAGACATTTCATGATTGCATACAGAAAACATTCTTTTTTGAAAATTTCCGGTATTACATCAAAATTTTTTAATTAAAAAAACTCCAATTCTATTTTTTTTTCATGTATTTTCTGTGTTTGACAGATTTGACAGTTTTGCGTTTCTTTTAATTCAAAAATTTTTATTTCATGCCTGAAATTTTCAAAGAAGAATTTTTTCTTCATGTAATCATGAAATGTCTGTCTTAAATAAAGAAAAAAAATAGTATAGGAATTTTCTGGTATGAATGAAAAACATTGAATTAAAAAAGGACCAAATTGGCCCCCTGGTGTTTGCACCTCAACGCGTCACTTGCGCCCATACATTCCTATACAATAAATGATTGTTACAGTGTCCTGTACCAACCTTTAAAGTATGTACCATGAATTTAGAAACACCATGTGTATTTAAAAAAAAAAAACTTATTTTAATTGATATTTTCTATGTTACAAAGAAAAATCTAATAAACAGTGAAGTCATTTCTTTTCGTGTAAACATCGATGTCATTTTTATTTTCTTCAATTTTTTCGGCTATTCTTTAACAAGTAAGGTTAGTTGGGTTAACTGGAACCACGAGGTAACTGGGCCATAGGCTATTTTATAAAAAACTGTTGGTGTTTTTTAAGTTTTAGCTTTTGTGAACAATGCCCCTTAATCTCTACTTCCTAAAACAACGTGTATCAACTCAATCATAACTCTCACTTTGCTGTGATAGGTTGTCAAAAATTTACGTTTCTTTTTTTAAAAACAACGTCTATATGGTTGAACTTCCTCGGCTGATTATTAAAATACTGTAAGTACTTTTATTAAACTAGGGGGCTCGGCTTCCTACGAGCTACGCTTGCCAACCCCCGTCCAGACACCGCAGACTCTAAATGCACGCTAATTTGATCGGCTTTAAAAAGATTTCGAAAGATTGAATTATAATTTAAAAAACAATGGCGATCTCCCTATAAACGGGTTTCTATTCATTTCTCTTTGATTGAGGAATTATGACGCCAAATCCGCTGCGGTACTACTTGATTATCCCGTCGACCAATTTCGCCAAATTATATAAATCTCCAAACCACTCGCCAAATTATACAAATTGACATAATTTTTATTTTAAATAACGAAAGAACAAATAAATTAGTACAACATTAATAAAAATACAAATAAAACGTCGAAATAAAAATAACTTGATGACGTAGACACGTGTAACAACATTTCAAAATAAGATAATATAAAAGGAATTAAGTAAACAGTCTTTGTCTCCTGGTATTTTTTAACAAAGCGAAAAGAAAGTTCTTTTAAATGAGACATTTTAAATTAATCGTTTTCAATCTGACGTAATTTTGACCAAGCTATTCTTTCTCTTTTAAATATTCACGTGAAAATACTTTTGTTAGAAATGAAATATTATTTGCGCTTTCCTAACAAAAATAGTTGAAAAGATCCTCTCAAAATATCAAATAAATGTCTAGCGCAATTTCTAAAATTAAACTGTTTTGCAATATTTTGTGTTCATTTTATGTAATAATTGTAATGTGACATAATTTCTCCTATTTAAGACTTCTAACGCATGTTAATGAATTTATTATTTTACAATATCCTTTCTCTTTTAAAATTCACGTGTATACTTTTTATGACGTAATTTTCAATAAGTTCCTGCTTTTTATACGCAATTATTTAATTTTAATTTGAAAGTATCTTTTCTGTTTATAATAGTCACGTGTAAATAAATTTTTAATTTGAAGCAAACATTATTGTTTCCGTTGTTTATACAGTTGGCAACAGGTTAAATTAGTACAATTTTCTAAAATAAGTAAAAAATATCTCTCGAAATGCTGAAAATATGAATTTAAAATAGAAATAAAACCACGAAAAATGAGTCAAATTAAAAAAATAAATGAATTCTGCACACAGGGAAATTATAACGTATAAAATGATCTAAAAATTATTAAATTCCGATGTATAGTTTTTGCTCCTATAAAACTTTTTTAGTGGAACGATTTTGTCCAACTTCAGCATTAAATATCTCTTAAAATAATTCTTCGATTTGAAAACTGTCTGCATCAGCGTGTTTATCCCATATTTCTGTATAATACTACCGATTTTCATATTTTTGTATGCATTATTTTTCTTAATATTAACGAAGAAAGACTTCCGGTCACAAAAAATTCAAAACCGGCGGCGGCGGCGGTGACAGCGGTAGTTACTTTTTTTTTTAGAATAGAGAGACAATTATTTTTTTTAAAGATAAGACATATAACTACATTAATATTAGGTATCTATACATATTTACTTCATGTTTCAAATGTAAGCCCGGTGTCCCTGGCTTACTGGACCATTCTGGATCCAGTTACCCCAATAGTTATAAATAATTTTTTTGTGTTTCTCTTACTACGGTAAGTAAATTTCTTCATTGTTTTTTGCTCACAATAAAGAAAATGATAGAATACCTTATTAAAATTATGTAATGAAATTAAAAAAAAGCATACTGAGTGGTATCAAACCAAATTACTTGGCCCCTTGAGAGGCGGTGATGCCGTTATGGCATCACGTAATTTTAATTCCTAATTGCCACATTGACATCTGAATTTTATAATGAAAATTTCACCTTTATTAAGTACGCGAAAATATACTTTTACTTGTTTTCAGATAGATTCTCTTGTAAATATTGGTGTCATTAAATTATTTCAACATTTTACGAATGCAAGTACCTTGCCCCTGAAAGCGAGATAGCCAGACCTTGAAATTGCACTATACGCAGGGGTCGCATTCTATAGGGAAACTTTTATCGTTCCTACCACTATTTTGAAAATAATATCTTCATCGCACCTTTCTGTAAGGGTTCTGGTAGGAACAATAAAATTTTCCCTATATAATGCGACCCCTGGATAAACTACTTAAGTTCTTAAGTAGTCGTTTGTTCATAGATTTACCTTGCTATTTTTTTCCTTAAATTACCCATGTGACTTTTATACTTATTATCTATACTAAAGTACATAAGTACTTCCTTAAGTTTTATGTTTTTGGCATAAATAAATCTAATATTTTCACTTTTAGTGCTTTTTTTAGACACATTGACAGCAAAGGTTTCCCTTACAACGCTGTTTATTGACTTATAATTTACATGATCTGCCTGGTTTAATTTTTTAAAAGTTTTTTACGCTTTTTCCAACAGGAACTGATATCCGATATGAAAAAATATGAACGCGTGTGGAACATAGACCTCCCTGGTCCAGTTACCCCATTTTGGGGGGCAACTGGACCCATGAGGAAAGAAAGATGAAATATGCATATTTTTATATTTTAAAATATTAAAATGAGCATTTCTGTCTGATAGAGGGAACCTAACTGAACACATTTACAGAAGTTCAGGCTTTAATTCAAATGAACATTAGTTTTTTGAAGCTGAATTGTCAGAAGCTCCAGAGTCACATTGTAAAATCATGTCCCAGTTGCACCAACTAACCTTATGCCTTGGATTTTATACAAGTGAAGAATATCGATTTCAGAAATACAGACTTGCTTCTCTAAAGCAGATATTAATTTTCCAGTTAAATTTATACATTTTTCCAGTGACATTATTTCTTCTGCCGACTCGTCGTGCTCGTTTATTTGAGTTGCTACCAACGTTATCGGCGCTTCTATTTAGCACAGTGTCACCTATCTCGCTATCCGCTAACACATCGCTTTCGATCTCAAAGTTTTTAATTCGTAAACATTTGCTATTTTTCTATATTCAGTGAGTTGGAAGTGTTAAAAAGAAAGGAAGGGGAGATGACTTTCATGTCGGATTTTGAAGTTGCCAGATTTTTGAGGTCACACTGTATTCTGATATATTAATTTAAAAAGCGCTGTTACACACCAACAATTGCGAAGAATAAAGCATTTCTTTGAATTTAATTCGGTGTTACAGTGATCAGGAATTAAAAAAGCACACTTCATTATACCCAACCTGTTGGGACAAATACGAAATTGGAGCAGCACATATATTTTTAATTAAAAACTTCAAATATAAAATTTGGTGCATTTCTACCTATTAGAAAGGGAAACACAGCTATAATGTTCATCGCAAAAGATATCTTGACAGCGCCTTCTGTTGCAGGTCGTGAATGAACAAAGCCTAGTATATGATACCAATTCCTACAGATGCCAAGATATAGTTATTGTAGAGATGGCAAAGAAAGAGCAGAATAGCGCCACTTGTTGAGCGATATACGCCAAAAATTTAAAGGAAAAAAATGTGTCAAGGTCTGGAAAAGACGTTTGATGAAACTCCATCCGAAAGATCCTGGGATACAGCTGTCACACAAACCCTGAAAAACCAACTTAGCAGCTCCACCTGTTGAGTGATATAAACCCAAGGTTAATAAGCACCAGTTTATAAGAAGCTGTAATAGGATATGAAGTTTACAGAAATTCCGTGCGTTAGACCTCAAGATGCCTTACAAAATTAAATCCCATGCATATAGACAAACAGATGTTTTCCAAAAAAAGTCAAGCCGTGTTCATCAGACATTGCCACCTAGAGCAGCTACTCTAGGTGGCAATGGTTCAGGTCATCCCAAAATGCGTAAGGTCTTCAAAATAGATCGCCACTATTCTACTACTTTCTGCTGCAGTATACAGAAAGTTAAATAAACAGACAAAAATTTGTGGCAAATAACATATTTTGCCTTCTAAATACAAGTTTTAAAAACCTAAATTACTGCAATGGTTTTTTTTTTTTTTTTAATAAAAATCGAAAGTTTTATAATTTTCTTAGATTTGTACAATTTTGTAGAATCTTTAGAGTAAATGAAAAATTTTAATTAAAGAACATCCGAAAAAAGAAAAGGAAAGAAAATGGAAAGGGAAAGAAAAAAAGAGAAAAAAATGTATGCGAATTTAGACACTGTTGGGAAGAAGCTGTATGATAGAAAGAAAAAAACGGGAAAAGAACACGGGAAATGAGGATAATATTAGTGTTGTTATTTAAACATGATTTTCGCAGAAAGTTGACTGAAGAATTGTGAAAGTTTTGTTTGACATGTCAAAAGTTTCCAAAGTTTTAGATAGTGCGTTAAAATAGAACAAGTAAAAATTGAAGATGATTCTGGAGGACAGCTGCTCATCTCGAGCTAAGCATAAAATATTGATTTACTGGCAGGGGCATAGGAAAGGAATGGGCTCGTGGGTCTCAAACCATCACCATTCAAATAAGACATTTCTTTAAGTTTGTTTGCCCGAAAACTATTACTTTCTATCTTGCAAGTCGTGTATTTATTTCATTTTAGTCGTTTTATTTAATATTCGTAAAACCCGCGGCTTTGCTCGAGTAATAATTGGATTATGCCAAGTGATATTTGTGTGCCTATTTTTATTAGATGAAATTATATTGCTACGGATAATTCAAAAAATACTAATTAAACAGTAGTTTATTATTACCCCTCATTAGGAGAAAATGAGACTTAAATTAATGAGAAGAACGAAAACTAATTCTAAATACATGATAATTTACAAAGTATTTCGCGCGAATTGATTTTCATTTGAAGTTTTAAAATTCTAAAAAAACAGTCTTAGCAGGCATCTACCTTTTAAAAGTAATCATCATACCACATTCCAAGCTTCTAGTCTAACGCCACCCACACCCCCAGTAGTAGTGCCACAATCATAAATTATAGCTTATGTTGGCTGTCGCTATCAATTTGCCAACATTACTTTTGAAATCGGATTGCTATTTCCTGAAATTCCATATTAGAAATCGTAATTTGGAAAGTTTTTAGAGTGCTTTTCGCTCATTTTATTCTTTTAAATTTCGAATCTTTTAGAAACTGTTCTTAGAGAGCATTTACATTAGTGCTCACGATGAGATACGTATTTCAGTTATACGTTTAAACGATATACGTATATACGTATAATCCAATTAATCATTTAATTACGAAGGGGTGGGGGTAGGAGGAAAGAAAGGAAAAAAATATCTTTTTTTTTTCTCTTTACTTTTGGAACTATTTTTTCAGAAAGATTTTGTTGCTGATGATTTTTGCCATAGAAGGCATAGTTATTTTTTGCCACATGGTTTTTTTCACTAATCATGAAAACTGCTATGCAAATAATTGTTTTTAACACTTTCCAACAAAGTTGAAAAGTTTATGCATTCGGTTTGTCTGTCCGACTGTCCACGCTCTAACTCCATTAAATATACTCGGATTTTCATGCAATTGATAAAGGTTATTTAAGGTCACAAAGGCATGTTTGGTATTGTATATGAAGTATGTAGGATTAATAGTTCATTTACAGGGGCACTCAAAAGTATTTCATTACATTATGGTATATGGGGAAAAATCGTTTGCAGAGTATTTTAATGACATTACGCTATTTCAAATGTACTGAAACTGATAGAAATCAATGAATTCCACTACAATCACGTTAGAACAGGGCATTCATAGCATTTTTTATTCATTTACAGGGACACACAAAAGAAATCGGTTACAGTACTGTCTTTGTATAATAATTGCTGGAGTGTACGGTTTAAAATTCGGTATGCGCTTTTAAGTTCAATTAATTTTTCGCATGTTACTCGTTATATATAAATTCTATGCCTCATATACAGGGCTGCACAAAAGTATTCACGTACCATTGTCCTTATTAGAATAACTTGCTGAAGGGGAATTTTCAACCGAAGTACATGCATTTTATAAGTGAACTAAATTTTGGCACGCATGTAGTTAACAGATACAAATCTATATATCATATACAGGACTGCTATAGAAAAATTCCGATTGTAGATGGGAACAGTTGATATTGGGTTTTCAAATGTGTTATACGTTTCCATAGGGTTGAATTAGACGTAATATTTTAATTTTTTAAACGGTGCAGTTTTGTTGCATTATTTTGAATGTATTGGAAAGTGTTTCATAATCGATGCTTGACGCATGGTTTTTCTTTCTTGTTTAAAGTTAATTTAACTATTGAAGTGATTTTTTATTTCTTAAACAAATATGAGATTTCTTTCAAAACAAGGCCCTTTAGAAGTTAAAGAATGACGTCATATTATTGTTTTCTATTTGTGTCCCTGCAAATTTGCATGTACATCTACAGCAGAATACTTCTACCTAGCTACTGTACTGCTATACTACCTTTGGTTATAGACAACATCTCAAAGATCAAACAGTATATAAAAAAACTATCATAACATATTAAAATCTGCATATAAGAAAGGACGTTTTTAAAATTTTTCTTTAATTTTATTAAAAACATTTAATTTTTTAAAATAATGTATACATAATTTCCTGCTTTGTTGTCTAATCTTTTTCTTTCACACAATCACTTAATATTATGCCTAAAGTACAATACATTGTAAAATACTTAAATTTGAAAAAATGTACAGAGGTTGTCAAGTTTTCTTAAAATAATATCACAAAGGATCTGAAGTAAGAAAGTTTTGCAAAAGTCTTTAGTTATTCAAATAAATGAAATAAATCTTTAAAATATGTAATCTGACATATTAATTATACTTTATGAAGCTTTTTATTGCCACACCCAGATAATCAAAAACAATTTAGAGGAAAATACATATTTCTCATCACTATGACTAATTCACAACACAAAATTTAAATTACTTTAAACACATGTTTTAGATATTAAGCGTTGAGATGAATATTTTTTTCCGTTGATAACAGACTATTAATTGCTATTAAAAGGGGCATTGATGGAAGAGAGGTCAAGGAGACGTAATGAATAGCAAATTTATATTATTATATATTTACCAAAGCTTATAGCTATCTGAAACTTAATTTAATTTTTATATTAACAAAACACATTGGTTTTCGGACTGCATAACAGGACTTGCAAGACGCTGTTTTATGATTATTTTTATTAATAACTAAAAAAGTATGAAGTGACAATCACTTATTAAGGCATATTATAATGTTTGAAGCGCAATTATAATAATAAGGCAAGGAGGAGTGTAATAACAATAGTGAAATCCTGTTTTCTTAATATAGTTCAAGGTAAAAATCACATGCAGCCAAGCAGCAAAAGCGTTTCTTTTTTTTTTTTGCAGATTTGGGAATAAATTGGATCTCTTAAAATGATTCTTTTTTTTTTTTGAAACTATATCTGCTGAATAAGATATTATCTGCTATTAACTTACATTTTTACAAAAATGTTTTATATATTCATATATATGTATGAATAAAATATGTTATAACGAATATAATTAATCTATATATATATATATATATATTTATAATTATAATTAATCTATTATTAAAGATTAATCCTTGAAATTTAATTATCTAATTGAATTTCAAGTGAAGGTCGAAATTTAATTAAATAAATATATATATATTTCTTTAAAGTGCATATATACTTTCTCATTATATTAAATAACCTCTGTAATCAACGTTAGCAATTTTGCATAGATATTTTACCCATACTGTTTCATCATTTAAGATTTCCATCTTTGTGCTTATTTGCTCTTGATGTGCTTCATCATTTAAGATTTCCACCTTTGTGTTTATTTGCGCTTGATGCGCAAACTAAATATTTCAAAAAATATTTATAAACTAGCTGTTACCCGTGACTGCGTTCACGTAACATTTAAAGAAGAAGAAATTCACCAATTAAGCAAAAAATTTCGATAATTAAAAGCATATATAATTAACCTTTTATCACATTTTATAGTAGAATCGCTTCTGATGATCCCAATTTGCTTATTTTTATTTGTATATATAGGATCATTTAAATTTCTTTCGTGAGCATGAAATTTCATACATCTTTTCTATAATTAAATGAGGAATAAATTTACATCTCTGTTATTCTATTTTATTATTTATATTTATTCTATTTTATATTTATTCCGCTCAAGGATATTGATTTAATTTGTTTTCGAGACAACGAATATTATTTAAAGAAATATATTAGTAAATATTTTTAAAGGAAAGTGGTTATTAACAGGTCACTTCAGACGCGACTTTGATAAGATTAGAATAATCGAAAAATCAATATGCAATATTATGTTTATATTCTAAAAAATCACATCTTGGAAGAAAAAAAGATAAATGGTATTAAAAAATAATAATCAAACGTGGTGAACCATCAAAGTTCAAAAATAAATAATAAGAGTACGAGAAATATCTTTAACTTTCAAATATTTATTACTTTAATTTCACGGTACCACACTTTTATCAGCTGTAGATCTACCAATGATATCAAAATATTTATCATGCTCTGAAAACTCTTGAGCCTAAATATTTATTATTTAAGCAATAGACTTGCTTATTCCTTTCGCGGAATAAATCTGTTTATGGAAAAGCACCCCAATTATGAATAAACATTTTCATACTTAACGTTGTGCTGTAATTTTGGCTTTTGAAAGCTTTGAAATTTGCAGGAATATGCTCCAATGGGGGACAGAGATTGTGTTTCAGAGAGATTTTTAACTATAGATTTCGATATTTTAAAATCGAAAGAAAATTTCCCTTCTTACTTTGCCCTTTTCGATAATCACGATGCCGTTAAAAATTAGCGGGATCTGAGGTAAAAGACAAATTTATTGCTTTATTAGTGGTTTTGGCTCTTTTTTTACACGTAAATGATGTCACATGTAAAGCCTAATCTCAAATTAAAATTACTTGCTAAACTTTTTTAAGTCGACTTTGATGTGCCATTTATTAAATTTTATTGAAACCAATGTTCCTGGAGATTGTACGGTAAAAGGGTGTTAAACTTATGCATTTGCTATTGTTAAACTTATGTATTAGTATTCTTAGCAAATTACGCCATTTTGTATAACTGCTATAAAATGCTAATATTTTCTGAAAGAAAAGCAGCTAATGATTTAAAATATGACGACGCTTTCACTAGGTTAGTTTTTCTTACGGAATGATACTTGTCGAAATAAAAAAATATATATTCTTTCACTTCATGAATCATTTAAATTTATGCATTTCAATTTGTTTAAAACATAGAATCGATTAATGAAATCCAATATTATTGTAAATTTAGAAAAACATTGAAACATTATTTTTATTAAATATACTAAATGTCAAGTAAGAAAATATATTTAAAATGTAAGCTAAAATTTCATTTTGAAATAGCGGCTTTTAGTGCAAAATTTTATTTCTGAAAGGTATATTATTATTTTAAGATTTCGTTTTAACTTTCGAAGCTGGTGTAATGAAAACGACATCGCTTTGACGAAATTGAAATAAATATATGTTAATTTTTTCGTATTAAAATTAATGCTTTCCATGAAAAAATATTACACCATTTTTACCCGATAAAGCTTTTACTAAAATCGCCTTTGTGAAATGTTTTAACTGCCATATTTAAAAATAATTAATTAAAATAGTATATGATTTTTTAAAATTTAATTCTTATGAATAGTGGGCAATAACTATCCACTTAAATGTACAGAAGATATATTTACATCCCTGGTTCTAAATGTCAGTATGTTTCGCAGACGATTTTAGCTTCTGTGGAATAAATTCATTCATGAAGCTTCGATGTGTGTAAATATGTTTTCAGTTTTGGGAAATTTACTTTAATAATATTTTTGTACCATTTATACGAATTGAAATTTAATTCTTTTTAATTTTAATGAGGAAATAGCGTCAAAAAATATATTAATCCGTTTTAATTCCCCTTTCTTCCACCAAAAATATCTTCTCCTTATAATCATAGCGTGAATTTTGAAAGAAAACTCTCATTTGTTTGTAACTTATATTCAAATTCTTTAATCAGTATGGACAGTATTCCTTTGACGTCACAATTAGTAAAATGGGTGTTTTATAACCTCGAACTGAAAGCGAGAATAGAGTCCATTAGTAAAAAATATTTCTGTTATTCTTTTTAATATGACGTCATTATTTATCTATTTTCATTATTTACTGATATTCATGTCCCTTGCATTTTTAACGAATACATGGATATCTGTTTTATTTCAAATATGACGTCATATTTTCCAAGCGAATAACTTTATTAATAATATGATTCTTTTTCATTCATTTCCCTTCTAATTATGACTCCATTTTTAGCAGAAAACCCCTTATTAACGTAACCGATATTCATCCTTCATGTATAATAAAAATGCCCCATTTTTCGTTTCAAATATGACGTCATAATTATTTTCTTTTGAATTCTTTTTATTTTAATTTTTAATTAATTGTAGAGGAAAAATTATTATTCCAGATTTAGAATTTCTTGGCAACGGGAAAGAAAAATGGTCAAATTTTATCGGGAAAATGTCAGTTGATTTTGTATAAAAAAGTATGAAATTTTGAATTATTAAGTGCAATATTTGGATAAAATAAATAAAACATAGCCTATGTTCTTTTCCGTTTCATAATCCATCTATATGCAAAGATACAAAAGCATTAATTCATCCGTTTTTATGTTCACTCCATTCAAACTTTCGGACACACATTGACATTTATAATATTATAAGGATAAGGATAAGGATAAGGATGGGTCAGTTTCAAAAATACTACAACATTTTCTAAATTGTAAAAAACAAGTTGGAAATTGAACGCCAAACGAGGCAAATGACGTGCGTTCGTACTATAAATAGTTTTATAAATATTCAAATCTTGGTGCAATAGATGTTGCACTGTTATGCAGAAATGTATGAATACAAAATTTATTACGATTACATATGTTAAATTCAGTAATACGGAAATAATAGGACTCCATCTCAAATAAGACGTAATCACCATGTCAACCTAGAATCATTACTTATTATGGGATATCATTGAAATAATTACGTGTGATAGGATTTAATAGAATAATTACCATGGCTACCTACACTATATTGCCATTAATTTGCCTGAAATTCTTTTATAAAAGATTATTATAATGTCTGCAGTACATTTGAGATAAATAATTCTCCTATCTTAAATATTTAGTGTAAATACTCACATTTTAAATGTTAAATACTGATAAATAATGAGATGTAATTAAGTACCTATATTAACTTTATTTTATAACATAGTTTAAACTATTCATCATCAACTATAACTGTAAAATTTCTCGGGTTTGCTCAATAGTGCAACCCATTGTGAATTACCTGTGATAATCATCCAGCCTGCTGGAGCTTCCGGGCTCGCTCGCGAGTACTGGAGTCTCCGCGGGGTAGTAGATATGTGTTTTCCACTCGTGGACTAATCAGCTCCTATACCGAAAGGTTGGCTGTCCACGCGTGGGTGATTAGTGATTAGTGATTAGTACATTTGAGATGATAAGACAAGAAATGAGTAATAAAAATGGTAAAAGGTTCTTTTTTCTAGGACATGGAGAAAAATATACAACCAAGGTTCTTTTTTTAGCAATTAAATAATTAAATTTTGCCCCCTGAAATTTTTTTGTGAAATTTGTATGCTACTGTTAGTGTGTTTTTTTTCGCGTTTTTTGACTATGTTTTGACATTCGAAAAAGAAATCTGGTTTCAGTCTTCTAGGCCAGTTTGGTTGACAACGGGATTTCTCGCGAATTTTTTTATGCAATTGTTACCGTTTTTTTGCTTTTGCGGCGATTTTTTGACTTCCGTAAAAGGAATCAGATTTCAATATTTCAGTTTAATATAAGTTGTTCCCTGCGATATTTGAACTTTCCCTGAATTTTTCATATGATTTTTAGCGTTTTTTCGCGTTTAGCAGCGATTTGTTTATTTTTTACTAGAGTGGAAATACCACTCTGTTAAATTTAGCTATTGTCGAGATTAAATTCAGTTGTAAGAAATCCCTTGGTTTACCTTTACACCCACAGAATACTCACAAAAATCAGTAATAATTGAAAGTAATAAGTCACTCTATTGGTTATTAAATAAGTATTTAGCCTTCGAGAGTCTATGGAGTGTGATAAACATTTTGATATTATTGGTAACAACTCTTAAAAGTCTGGTTCTGTACAATAAAAATGTAATAGTAAAGTTAAATGTAAAGTTAAAGATATTTAGTGTCCTTTTATTATTTATTTTTGAACTTTTATGCTTCACCATGTTTGATTAAAAAAAAAA
This sequence comes from Maratus speciosus, assembly GCA_963932465.1. Taxonomy (NCBI): domain Eukaryota; kingdom Metazoa; phylum Arthropoda; class Arachnida; order Araneae; family Salticidae; genus Maratus; species Maratus speciosus. The sequence continues at coordinate 390,258,169 of OZ010795.1, forward strand.
TATCATACATCTTTTCTTTTTTTCGCCTCCAAGATGTGAATTTTTGGAATAGAAACATAATGTTATATGTTGATTTTTCTATTATTCTAATCAAATCAAAGTCAGGTTTGAAGTGATCTGTTAATTAACCATTTTCCTATTTACTTACATAATGTCTTTAAACAATATTCTTTGTCACGAAAACATAAATTAAGTCAATATCGATGAAGGGAATAAATATAAAATAGAATAAACATGAATGACAAAATAGAATAACAGCAATGTAAATTTATTCCTCTTTTAATCTTAGCGAAAGAGTATGAAATTTCAAGCTCACGAAAGAAATTTAAATGATCCTATATAGAAAAATATGTAAATTGGGATCATCAGAAGCTTTTCTGCTGTAAAATATTATAAAATATGATAACCCTTTATCATATTTTATCATTGTGTATGCTTTTAATTATCGAATTTTTTTGCTTACTTGATGAATTTATCCTTTAATAAATGTTACGTGAACGAAGTCACGGGTAACAGCTAGTATATATGATTTTTTTTTTTACTTTGATTAATTTACAGTACTTAGAAGGTAGACAAACAAATCCATCTAAAAAACTTTTCAGTTGTAATTATTTTTTAAATTTATGGTAACCATACCATGAAGTATGATTCTAGACATGCAAAATTGCATTAATAAAGGGGAGGCATTTGCCGATGTTTCATTTTGGGTCATCTGTCGCTTTTCTATCTTCATACAATCTTACATACTCTGAATGTAAAAGTTAATTGCAAAACAAATCAATGTGTTTCCTAAATTTGCCGCACCTTTTGCTAGTAAATAATAAGGAAATGATGTCTCTTTTTCCTGTTTGCCAAACACTAATTTTTCGATTTTCTTCCCAAATATTCAAAGACCCTTGCTGTGTCGAAGCATAGTGTTTTCTTGTGTTACTTGCGAGTGTTTAAAAAAAGGAAAACTGCCTCATTTCCTTCAGTTATATCCTGCAATAAGTCATCCGGCAATGGGATGTTCTCTATATGATAAAAAGCTATGAAGGCGCGGATGTAGCGTTCGTATTTATCTTCTTTTTGAGAACTATTAACTCCTACTCTTAAAGAGATATTTTACCAATATTATTTAAGAATTTGAAATATTTTATATTTGTGCTGATTGAATTTCTTGTGTAGATTCAATCAGTTAAAAATATCCTAAAAGAAGTTTTTGTAAACAGATAGTGCCACATTATTTTTTTCTCTATTAACTTTTAGTTAAGAGTTATTTTATTCGTACATTTAAATTTTTTTATTTTTGTGTCTAAATAAATTTCATAGGAAAATTGAATCTTTTTAAAAAGATCGAAACGATATTATATGTATATTCAAACAAACCTACAGCCCTACTTAAATAAGTATATGTTATTAACTTAAAATAACTTTGCACAGTCATTTTATTAATACTTCTTGATCATTTTCTATTTAAATTTTTGTGTCTAATTGTATTTCACATGCAGATTAACTCTTTAAAAAATATATTTATAAATACGGAGTTATTATCTTTTGTTGTTAATGTAAAATAGTTTTACATTAAAACAGTTTTATGCAATTTAGACATTTTATAAATGTATTCAAGAACTACTTCTGTTTGCTAACTTAAAAGCTATATTAAAAACTATTCGTACTATAGCTATAACACAGCATTTCTACTGAAAGAGCCTTACGTAGAAATATTTAGCTATTAAAATCTTATATTAAAAGTAGTACATATATCAACACAGTCAAAATTGACGGAATGTTGATCTACGTTTCATTTTCAGAAGACTTCATACAAACAAACAGAATGAAGGTTTTCTTATTAAAAGGTCTGTATTGTAGAAAAGTACATTTTAAAATGAAAATGATTTCTACAAATACAAATGATGAAGGTATTTTGTTTACTCAATATTCAATTTCTGAAATAATTTAACGATCTAACGTCTCCGATTCTAATCTTTAGAATGAAGAAATGAAAAATCCGCAATTTTTATTCTTAGTTTTAATAATTTAAAAATACATGTCAAGCGAAGTACAACTTTATAAAACGTAATCTTTATGCTTAACCATAGTAAAAATAAAATAAATTTTCGATTTAATTATTCTGAAAAAAGCAAATAAAGTCATAATGCATAAAGATAAAATAAATCCAATAGACAATATTCTCTTGATGTCGCAATAAATAGGAATTTTTATTCGCTTATAAAAATAAAGTACGCGTGCAATTTTTTTAACCATTTGGAAAAAATGGTTATTGTTCTCTGTCAGGGTAGGAAATCAAAAACATATCTGAAGTGTTTTATTGGTTGAATCCGAATTTTATTCGTTTTCTGATTGGTCTATACAGTAATCTATATTTCCCTTTACTTTCAACAGAGATGGATACTTCTGTTGCCACTATGACCAAAAAGTAATAAAAACTACAAAAAAAAAAGAAAAATAATAATAACTCAGAAACAAATTGAGATACAGCTTTCAAACAAATTGCATTTAAAAGTACATTTTTTTTCTCTATACGACGGTGTAAAAAGTAATATTGTGGGATGTTTAGAAGTTCAAGAATGAAATTTCATTTAAGATGGGTCGTCAGATATCTTGGATGATGGAAAAGCCTTTTCCCGAACAGACAATGAAATGCTTGGATAATACGTAAGTTTCAGGTGGATAATACGTACGTTTTAAGAAATCTGACGGGTCGCAGGCGATTTTTGTCGCTTGCAATTTTTACGTGTAATAACACTAATGTTTAATTCATGGCGTACGTAATGTATGATCAACTCCGTGCGATTTTTTATGTCTTAAATTTTAGTCTGAAAAATCATTTTCCAAATGGTCGTTGTAATTTGTTAAATTGCTTTTTTTTCATTTTATGTTATTTTATTTTATTTTTTACCGAACATAACTTGCAAATGAAAAAATACATCAAAAGCTCCGTTTATTTTTCAATATTTCTTTTTTATCTGAAACAATGGAAGTAATCCGATTGCCACGATTTTGAAGAAAACTTATAAAAAAAACTTTGTACGACATAGATTATGAAACTGCGTTATTTAGGGAAATAAGGTAAATAGATAAGTAAGTAAACATTTAAAAAATTGATATCAGCAGTTACCGTCCATAATCAAACATCTATTACAATTCTTTTGAACAGCTCTGTATTTCATCTGTATGTTGATATATATATTATATAACGGGAAAATTTAGTTTAGCAAGAAAACGCATAAGAGGTTGAAATTTCTCTTTCAGCAATTTATACTAATAGATGGAAACATACTTGAATACTTTTGTACAGCCCTGTAGTTTACCTAGTATTTTTATTACACGTCACTATTTAGTTAAAATTTAACTCAAACTAATACACTCTTAAAACTACTGAAATCACATTTCCAGAAATTATCATCCATAGACGGTATGTTTCCATTTTTTGCGTGACCCTGTATAACATTTTATCTATATTCTATAAACATGTCTTAATAAAATAAATGCAGTTCAGCGTAAAAATGCACAACTCATTTAAAAACCACTTTTAAGCAATTTTACGAATTCCTTTGTGTTGCCCTGTATATAAATTATAGCATTTATACACACCATATAATAAGCATAAATATAGTGAAACATAAAAACGCATACCATAATTGTAAATGCGTTTCCAGCAATCACCGCTAATCTATAGTACTTCTGATACATTAGTATCTGAAATCTTTTGTGTGTCCCTGAAAATTCTATGCACTTCGTATTATACATGAAATAACTTATAGTAAACCTCAGCGACGTATATCAAATTCATTATTTATTAAATAGTTTAACATAATTAAAATACGCCTCAAACAATCCCCCCCCCCCCTATATCATTATGTAACAGAATTCTTTTGTGCGGCCCTGTAAATCAATACTAACTATTCTTTGCACCGCATATTCTACAGAATGCATATTTTAGTGCACTCCATAAATGCATATAACTTTTGTTATGTTTCGATGCGTGTAACATCATTGAAAATCATTTTAAACGATATTTTCCGATTGGCTTGTAATGTAACGGATTACTTTTGACTATCCCTGTAGATGAACTAAACATGCTGCAAACTTCATTTGAAATCGGGTTCGTGTTATGGTAAACGTCAATAACATCCAAAAATTTCAGGGCAATCCGAGTATATTTACGAGAGTTAGGGCACGGTCAGACAAACCGAAGTCTTAAACACTTTTCAACTTTGTTGGGAAAAGTTAAAAATGGGAATATTTTTAAAAATAGCAGTCAGTCCCATCTACAAATGAATAGCTTTCATTAAAAAAGTAATTAGCAAAAGTGGTTCAGTAGAAAGCTCAGGTCAGATGACTAAAAAAACAGCCTTGTGTTTTAAATATATAGACGACACGGTTAAGGAATGGTTACCTACGCTTTCCTACACTTGGATTTTACATAGTAGACCATTAAAAATTGTAATATGACATAGTAACTATATTTTATAAAGAATTTTATTGTCACATATAGATATTTATTTATTATTAAAAACAATTTAGAGAAGATGGCCCTATTCTCATCGCTAGAATTCATCGGACGATATCGGCAAACATCAAAAACTAATTCCATAAGGAATTTTAGGTTCGCGGAAACCTCCTCGAATGTCAAAATCGCGAATGTTGAGACTATCTTCCCTCTTATAAAAGGGGGTTAGCTTTTTAAAGTTTTGTTTTAATGGAAGAAAGTAATTGAAGCGTAAAAATATATTTACTAAGCTAAAAAATGCATGTTGTAAATAAATTCGAATAATTATAAACACATTGTATAAAGTTTAGTTGCTAGTTGACAGCGGAATTTTTTTTATATACGATTTTTTGAAAAACAGGTCTTTTGTTTATGAATTTCCATGTATGGAAAAGTTGCTGTCGCAATTTTCTTTTTTAATTTGAGACTTCTCACCAGTTAAAGAACTGTTTTCTGAACAATTTGTTGTTGGAGTTTTAAAATTTCCCATACAATTTTTGCATAAAAATTATCAGATAAAACAAAATTTTGAATGTTAGAAAACTTAGGATTTTTTTAGTTTTAGCATCAATTTAGTTTTCGAGTGTCTCAGAATTACTGACCTGTATTTTGCCTCAATATAAGGGTTGAAGTTCTCGGAACTTAGGCTATACAGTACAATATAACTGTCTAGTGTCAAATAGTTTTATGTAATTGGTAAAACAAAGCGAGCTTACTTTGTAAAAAAAAAAAAAAAAAAAAAAAAAAAAAAAAAAATGTTCTTTATGAAACTAAATTCGCGAATAACCAATTTAAGCATTCCGGAATGTCGAAATGGTCTACATTTTTTATTTCGCCAATAATCAAAACTCGTGAATGTTAAGGGATTACGGTATTTTCTAAATTTAACACATCTAACCAGCTTAACTAGCTAGCTTAACTCTTTTAAGGCTCCTCTCAAATAAAAATTTGTTATTTTCTGACGCTTTTCCATATTCATTTTTTTAAAGTAAATGGGTGAAACTGGTAGGTTGTCTTATTAAGAAACTATGAAATGAAATAGTCTGCGATTTTTCGATGAAGACTAAGAATTGCCCAGGAAATATGTCAATATTGGTGTTATGAAGCAAATTTCTGAACACGACAGTCCGAAAAAGGTCTTCATGGAGCAACAGTCGCTTATAACTCAAGACGTAAAGGATTTACAGAAAAATGAAATATACTAATCGATTCCAAACGTTACGGGTGTGAAAATATACTACCAAACAAGGTGGCTGGTAAGTCAGATTTTTTACCAGGAAGTGCAAAAAAAAAAAAAAAAAAAAAAGAAAAAAAAGTGAACCAAAAAATAGGAAGAATACGTTTTATAAAATAATTTTCATGAAGTGCAAATTTTCAAAAGAAATCTTACCAAAGCATACTTCTTATACAGGGTTTCCACTCTCAACGATGTCCAATGGCTAATTTCTAAACCGTTAGTCATAAGCATATAGTTCCAATTACAAAAATGTTTCAAATGAGGTAAAATAATTTTTTTAAAAGTCGTTTTGACCAATAAAAATATTTCTTAAAAAGTTTCGAAAATTAAATTTTTATACGGTCCTATAAGTGATATTTAGTAAAAATTTCCTATTTCATATAACACTAAAATTGTCCGCGTTTTGAAACTTTGAATTGCATGACTTGTGCCAATTTTCTGCATCTGAATACATATGAGTTGGGTCATGCTTCGAGGGTTTGTACATGAAGTGCTTAAAGTATTAGAAGGATTCATTTTGCGTGTACATTTCTGCATTGCAGCCAAAGGGGATCACGAGCAAATTTTAAGATAACTTTAAGTTTTATTAATTAAGTTTTAGATTTGATAATCTAATAGCATATTTCAAATGAAAATCAAATTTCAAACTAATTACTTAAAAGGCGCAAAGGCCAACCTAGTGAAAAAGATTCCATGCCAGGACTTGAACCCGGGCCATCAGTATAGCGCACTGGCGTAAATCACATGGAACGATACCCAGCCTGGAACTTCTCACTAATACAAACGCAACACAAGATGGATTATTTTTCCGTGAGCCACCGACATGGGGCAAACACAGACGCTTAATTAAATCCAGCATAGATTGAATCTATATATTTATATTTATATTAATATTTATATTTATATTTATATTTATATTAGAAGCAACCTTTCGAAAACAGATGCATTTTATGTGTCAGATATATAGGTGACTGCTCTACCAATATAGGATCAAGAAAATGTATTATACATAATAAATAGTACCCACTTAAGGGCAATAAAATTGTCCCGAAAATGTTTATGGCCAGTAACCTCTGACGTCGGTAAAAGCATAGAAGTACCAATAACTGGTACTTCTATGGGTAAAAGGGATCTACCCTTCAGAGAATTACAGGAAGTCATAACATATGCAGTGGACGAAAAGCTGCTATCTGGTCATTGGATGGATATTAAAAAGATCAATGAAATAAATCTGCTGTGGACCAGACCACTATATCTTAAGGGGTTATTGTAAATTTTTAAAAAATTAACAAAAAAGAAAGAGTGGTAGAGTGTCTAGCAAGAGGTGAAGACATAGAATCCCTCTGATAAGCAGTGGAGAATTCAGCTCGCAGAGATGTAGTTTAAAAAGGTGCATCTCACAATGCAAACTAAACAAGGAATAGTGTAAAATAATTTGAGACTAAGATGTCCCACACAATTAATAAACAAGAAAGAAAAATGATGCATTAAGCATAGATTATGAACCACTTTCCAATGAATGCTTTAACAAAACTTCGTTATTTAGGGAAATAAGGTATATAAGATTACTAAGTAAGCATTTTTGAAAAGGTATAAAACATTTCAAAAATCAGCAGTTACCGTCCATAACCAAATATGTATTCAAATTATTTTGAACAGCCCTGTATTTGATCTGTAGGTTGATATATATACTATATAATGGGAAAAATTAGTTTAGCAAGAAAACGCATAGCAGGTTGAAATTTCTCTTTCAACAATTTATAATAATAGATGGAAACATACTGGAATACTTTTGCACAACCCTGTAGAATGGTGGAGGAGGAGGAATGGCCATGATTTCTTTTTTGAAAAAAAAATTATGGCTATTTCCCCTCCCCCCTCCCCCCCCCCCCATTCTGACAAGAAAATCACAGCTCTAAATTTTTACGACTGCTCTTTCATCTTCACCAAACACTTCATTTATAATGGCGGTTTAGTAATAATAGAAGCCATCAGTCTATCAGAAGAAAATAACTCGGTTAAAGTGGAAACTCGGTAAGGCGGGACTCGGATAATCGGGACTATACTGTAGTTCAGTTTTAAATCATAAAACACTCGATTTCATTTTATGTAAAACGACGTCATCTGAATCCGCTGAAGAATACCTCATTTACGATACAGTCCTAAACATCATCTACAATAAAGCAGGTATAGGACGTCACTATCTCATAATAATAGACAAATGCAGAAAAAAGAAATCAACAAGAAATTCGACCAAAAATTCGTCAATCTCATGATTCATAGACCTTCATTTGTTTGTAATATTAATATAGATACTTAAACTTAAATTTAGTTTATAATAGCTCCATGTTTTATCAAAAATCATTCGTTTATACTTTTCTCAAAAAGTAGCAAGCATTTTAATTACATTTTTTTTTTAGTTTTTATGGGAAAATGGCAACAAAAAGATATAATTGCTATTTTTCAACTATTTTCCCTTTACTTTCTACAAAAATGGAGTACTTGCGTTGCCAAAATTAAACGAATGTCGCTAAAAACTACAAAACAATGAATGTCTCAAAAATAAATGGAGATGCAGTTTTCAAATAAATTGCATTTAAAAGTACATTTTTTCCCCCAATATGACGGTGTAAAAATTGAAAATGTGCGATGCTTAGACGTTTAAAAAATTGCTATAGAGTATTTAACCGTACAGTGACGCATCTGCTTTGTTTTTCGGCTGGCTTATGCAACTTAACGTTATTTTTTGGAGACGACGCAAAATAAGCTGGGATTAAGAAATAGCATATCGGGGGCTAATACTTTTAATGTTGATGTTAATGCTATTAACTGATCATGTTCGTCAGTAAAACATGTTTGTTGAACATGAAAATGTTTATTTTGAGATTTGATAGCATGCGTAAAACCTATATGCAGGACAGAGAAAACGTATTATTACATTACAAAAAGTCCTTCCGGCCAGTGCCGGGAGGAAGAGGTAGCTTTCATATTCCTTATTTTTAAAAAGCAAGCTTATATTATTCAAACACACGAAGCTCAATTTAGTGGAAACCGATTATAGGAGATCCAATACTAATTTTTATCAATACTAAATCATTATGAATTAGAATTTCGCGAAATTAGTCAGCTTTATCCAAGCTGCTTTTATTTAAAGTAACTTATATTTGGCTGCCAAATTCGGCGATTTCTTGAAGTTCCTGCTATTTTAAGACAACATGGTGGATGAGGCTAACGAGTCAACTTGGTCGAGACCTTAGTAATTCCTGTGCAAATGCTCACTCACATCGGAATCGGTTGATATATACGAGTGCTGTCGCAGGCAAAAAATCAGATTTTTCAAAATGTCACCCACATTAGAATATTATACATAGTTATTGCGTGACAAATATCAGGTCGTTTCAAAATGTCAGCCAAGCTAGAAATTCAAAGTGCTATAACTCAGCCATTTTTTAAGATATAGACGAAACAAAAAGTGCTCCGGAATATTTGTATCATGGTCAAACACATAAGAAAAAAATAGTTTTCAATTTTTAATTTTTTGGTACCACATTTCAAATTTTAATTTTTTTTTTATTTAAATGCCCGCCGTTTTGAAACAAGATGGCGGATGAAGCTGGCCAACGAACTCGGTCGAGACATTGGTACGTATTATGTATACACCAAGGTACATCCAAATCGATTCATAAATACTTCTGTTATCGCGTGACAAAAATCAGGTCGTTTCAAAATGTCAGCCAAGCTAGAAATTCAAAGTGCTATAACTCAGCCATTTTTTAAGATATAGACGAAACAGAAAATGCTCCGGAATCTTTGTATCAAGGTCAAACACATAAGAAAAAAATATTTTTCATTTTTCAATTTTTTGGTACCACATTCCAAATTTTAATTTAAAAAAATTTAAATGGCCGCCATTTTGAAACAAGATGGCGGATGAAGCTGGCCAACGAACTCGGTTGAGGCTTTGGTATACACTATGTATACACGAAGTTACATCCAAATCGGTTCATAAATACGAGATTTACAGTGTGACAAAGATCAGATATATATATATATATATATATATATATAACCATTAATTAAACATCACTGACCACCATCAATAATTGTGATATTATGAATGAATTTACAACAATACAGTGTCCCCAAACACACTGAATGGGTACCAAAAACATAATAAACAAGCTTCTATGTATAAAATAAAGTCCCTTGTACTATATAACAAAAATTAATAATGAAGAAAAAGAGAAGAATATGGATTTCGATAAAAATAATTGAAAAGCTTATATATTGAATTACGTTATCAAGAGTACAGCATTCATATATATATCAACTTTTGAACGGAGGGTGGTTTCGGGGTCTGGGGGTCATGATCGATGAAAATATACCAAAATTTTTTGAAATCGCTTTCCTCCGAAAGGCTGCAATGAATAGCTTTTTGTAATGAAAGCTACCTAAAACTTCTCGAAAGCGTATCCGAAATTCAGCGGCAGCAAAAGGAATATTGTTTTTCTTCTTTAAGGGGGCTTAGGGCTCAAAATATCGATTTTTCTTTTTGTATCTATTTTGATTATTCAATTAATTCTGAATACAATGCAAAAAACCGCATATAAATATTTGCATTTTTAATGGAGTTATAAGCATTTATGTAACAATCGCTTTCAAAGCCGCACCCATTTAATTGCAACTTTAAGTCGCACTTTCTCAAAACTTGATTTTTACGACTATCCGTAAGATTAAAAAAAAAAAAAAACTATTTGATGGAATAGCTTAAAACTTTTTTGCATGCATATAACATCTTTATCTATAGAATTAATTAATATATATTTTTTTGATAGTTTAATATTTTGTGTATTTTTAATGACAAAAAATGTATTTTTTAGGGTTTTTTTAATTTTCAAGTTTGAGAGTTTTTTAATAAGGTTTCCTTTTAGTGATAGTTATATCCTTAATTCATTCTATAGAGTAAAGTTTCCTGATCCTTTTAAAGCAAAAATTTGTATGTCAATTCGACGTTAAGATATCTTATACGGATAGTGATATGACACCTACAGTTTTTTTTTTTTTTTTTGAAAATTTTGTTATATAAACTTTGCTATATTTTTTATTTTATTACATTGAAGTACTTCATTTTATAATTTTATAACTACAAACATACTTTAAAAATATAAGAAAGTTTAAATTAGTTACATTGAATACTTCTGTTTTTATACGGACTCGAAACGAGAGCTCTGTTTACATGTTTTTCGGTATCGATAAAGTCCTGAGCCCCCTTAAATTTAAAATATATTATTGGTCATTGAGGTTTCTAAAGAAAAATAATGGATTTCGGAATCGTGGGTCTCTCGGAGAGGCTTATTGCATATTTTCTTATATTACACTTTCCTAGATTAATAAATATTTGTGTTTTTTTAGTGTAATACACCTTCCTGGAACCAAGTGTGACATGCGATTCGTGAATGAAAATCCTTGTTCACAAGAAATTAGTCTGATAGAGATTACAAATTAAGAATCGTAAGAAACAAATTTTAAAGACCGAAAACGAAACCTAAACAGAATTTCGGTAAATTTCCTATTTTGGGCCAGAAAACGAAAATGTCCCCAAAAATCTTTTTAAGTGAATAATACATGCATAAATATGCACAATTATTAATTTATTATACGTGTAATTATACGTGTGTCCCAAGCTTGCTCTCTGTGCCTCTGACCAAAACTTTTTACTTTCATATAAAATAAATGTAATTAATTCCTCAACAATACAGAATGATTTTCTAATTATACGAATTTCACATAATTTAAAGATGTTTTAGATATACATACCTCTATATATCTTTTACAATGATTTTTGTAAATAATCAGCTGTTATACTGGAACTTTCTCAAAGAGTATTTGAAACACATCTGCGGTTTCAAACTAATAATTTTCTATCCCTGTTAAGTTTGCTGCTTTTGATGAGCACGTGAAAAGTGTCTTCAAAGTTGAGTCATGTATGCATTTCTTGCTTTATAATTTTCACTCGCGTCTTGAGTCAGTCATGACCAATAGCTATAAACAGTTAAGTTCATAGCAATAAATAAAGAGTGTCTCATTTGAGCCGACACAGCCCAAATCAATGACTTGTGTTAAAAATTTCTGAAGGAAGGAACGAGATTTTTGAAATACAGATAGTTTTGGTTGAGTTTCGGACCGGCCGAATTTTCCACAGCATTCGAATTTTTAGTGAAACTCAGATATTAGGCCGAAAACGAAACCGAATTTTCGGCGATCTCTATTTCAAATATTAACTACACCCAGTTTTTCGTACAGGATGTTTAAAAATGAGTCGGTGTATGTGCCAGAAAGTTTCATATTGTTGAGATGAGACAAATACGTTTTTGACGTTAAGGAAATTTTGTCACGTTGTCTGTCGTCCAAACGTACCATTTTTAATTGTTTTCCCTCTTAATCTCTTCGGTCCCTGGGTCCCCATACGGGGACCTCTGTTACCTTATAAAAATTAAAACGTCCGATTTTTTTGCATTTTCACATTACTTCTTAATAGTTGAATGTTTTTTGGGTTCAAAGCAAACGAATAAATGGCAGCATCTAAGCTGATTCCCACATAAAATAAATGTTATTTTCATCTGAGTTTGCAAAATGCCAAAAAATGCCCCCAAAACAGTATGGCCAAGAAAGTGAGACATTGTCATAAGTATTTAACTTAAATATTTTTCAATAAAAAATTTTGAGGATTTGTAGATTATTTATTTGTTTAAAGCTCTTAAATTTGTGATTGCGTTAATTTAGGTTAATGGTTATTAAATGGGTGTTTTTAAGGGGTTTGTAGTTTTAGATCCATATATTTGAACCTAAATTACTAAGCGCCTAAAGGATCGATTTCAGAAAATATATTATTTCTGTCATTTACGATGTCATTTTGTTTGGAAAAAATCAATGAATAGGCATTTGTATTATTATTTTAGCTTCGGAACTGAAGAGGTTAAATATGCATTGATTTCTTTCTGTGACGAAGCAAGTGGTTTTTCTCTTGCTAGCAAGTGTTCCCGTTCCCACAAAAAGTGTCTCATTTCCTTCAGGTACACGCCAACACACCCGCAGTAAGTCATCCGATAATGAGGTGCTGTCTAGTGTCTACGTTAAAAAGGTGTATAGGCGCGGATGTAAATTTTGTGTTTACTTTCTTCATTTTGAGGTTGGCTATGCACTTTCAGCAGTTTATGCTGCTACTTGCGGTTAGGTTATGAATGCGTCAAGATAAAAACATTTAACACAAATGGGATGTAGCAATGCAAGTTTTGGCAAAACAAATGTGATCAGGAAATGACATAATGCTGCTCCTTCTTCTTCTTCTTTTTTTGTTTTTTTGTTTGTTTGTTTACTCTATTTTCTTTTCTATTCTGCCAAATGTTTCACGTCTAATTTTTTTTTTTTTTTTTTTTTTTTTTTTTTTTTTTTTGCATTTTAATATATAAAGAATTTCTCAAATGTAGCTGTTAAATATATGTATAATATTTCTCGAAGTCTTGAAAGGTTAAGGCGCAAAACAGAAAAAAAAAATTACAAGAAAAGAAAAGAAAAAAATCAAATTAAGATTTCTAAAATAATTTATATACATATATTTATTTCACCGATTCTGGAATTCCGCAGGGTTGCTGCCAGTGGGTTGTAGTTCATGAAGATATTCAATCTTCTGCTGTAGGTGCAGCCTTTCCAACATATAACAGTGGTGAGTGCCCGTCTGGTTATCGTCCGGGTAGCTCAGTTGATAAAGCATTGATGCGTAATGCCAATGGCGCAGGTTCGAATCCTGTCCTGGACACTAAAACTCTGTTGACTTCACGCCTTATAAGAAATTTAAATAAAATTCAAGCAAATAAAAATTACATCAAATTAAAAAAATATACGTTCCAAATAGTGTTGTGCAAAAAGCCTGAGACTTGCCATGTCTGGTGGGGAGTGAAATGTTTTATTTAATGCATTTATCTCTATTTTAATGCTACGTGAACAACGTCCAGTGTAACAGCTTGTAGAGTGTAAAATAAATTAAATTATTAAAATAATCCCTATTACGAAAAATGAAACAAAATGCCCGGCTAAGGGAAATAAAAGGTTAGTTAACCTTTCGTAATTTGACCTGAACACAGGGGTGCGTCAAATTTCAACGGTGTTTGTAACATCACGATTTTAAATTAAATGTGGATACTATTAAAAGGCTATCACAAAAAATACTTAACGGCGCCAAATCACGTTTATATATTTAGTCCATTGGAAGTGGACACGATGATGAATTATTAACCGTTAGGTTTAGAAGTCCCCCTACTTTAGGGTGATTTTAGTAAGTTAATCCTATACGAGTACATTTTTAGATATTTAGATTAGATCTTAGATATAAATATTGCAGAATGGTAATCAAAATTATTTTTAGGAAACAAAAATTATAAAGGTATTAGATTTCTAAATTAGATGTCTCAGTTTACATTTCCAAAAGTTCTTTATCCATTAGATACAGGTGTTTGTGGTTAGCAGGCAAGTAAATACTGCTGTATGGATATTAGGATAACGTAAAATGCTTGACAAAATTGTTGCTTATCCTTATAAATGTAAAAGGTATAAGTGTAAAAAGGAATCTAAGATATAGGATAATCATTAACTCAATCAATAGAAAATTACAAATGCAAAATAAATTACACAACGGGGAGTTCAGAGGGCGCCCCCCTGAAGAAATTTGCTTTATTGTATAAAAATTAATAGAATAAGTAGCTCATGAGAATTTCAGAATATCATTACATAACAACGTGTTTAATTTAACGCTTCTAATACCTGAAACCATCGAAATATTTTTTTTCCTTTTATAAATGTTTGTGTAATTTAAAAAGTTTAAATTTTGTTTTTGTAGAAAGATTAATATTACGCAAAGTTGGCTAAAAACAATAAGTTGCAGAGATGACGTTGAGGCTCTTGATCTGTAGATTTACCAGTATTAAGAAAACCACCAGTCTAACATATTTGTGAAAGACAAATTAACTAAATTAACCCTTTGCACTCGAGGGCTTCGGAGCAGAGACATAATCTTTCTTTGCAAAATTTGTTTCTGGCACCAGTAATAAAGGAAAATAAAATGTACCTTTTTTAATCAGAGCATTTTTGAAATTGTGTACTTGAACGAAGCTTCTTTTTAAAAAAGTGGTGCCGATCGAAGAAAATTTGTGTAAGAGACGCCGAGCGCAAAGGGTTATACTTCTTTTATAAACAAAAAAAAAGAATAATATTGAAAAAACACAAATCTGACATATTTGTAATCGTACAATTTAAATTTTTACATTACCAAATACGATTTTTTTTCAAATGGAATTTGTTTGCAAGTTCATCTCAATTTACTGATTGTCTATGGTTTTAAAAATAATTTTAACGCGTTCACGCCGGCGCGGTGGGTCACACTCGACTGTCTCAGAGCTGCCAAGTCTCCGGCTTTTTGGATACCAGTATTTTAATACAGAAAACGCTGTTTTATTTAATTAGAACAATCGGAGTGATTTAAAGGAACAACATTTTCTCTAAAATAATAGTGGTGTGCAAAAAGCCGGAGACTTGACAACTCTGAGACCGTCGAGAGTGACCCACCGCGTCGGCGTGAACGTGTTAAAGCATAAAATATTTTTTAATTTATCTATATCGCGCGGAGCTCGATTACGAAAGATTAATCCGTTGGCCCTTAAAACAAAATAAAGAGCTCATCATTTTCTTACGGCTAAGGGGCTGTGCATATATAACGTTATCATTTTAGGGGGGAGGGGGTTCTGGCACATGATATCGTAAGATATCTCTAGGGGGAGGGGGGGATTCTCTTTTGATATCGTTATCAATTTTGAAATTACCAAAAAGTTGATATCGTTATATTGGCACAGCCCCTAATATCCATAAAAAAAACTTCCGTATGAATAAATAAATAAAATAATATAAATAAAACACAAATTTAACAGACATGTATAAGCTCTGAAATTATCAGAATATAAAAGGATGCCATAAGTAGCAAAATCTTGGTCAAATAACTCTTAACATGCGGCTAATAAGAAAATACCGCTTTTGATAAATTGAAAAATTCTGTGGAGTGACGAGGCTCATTCTACCTCATTGGGACAGTCAACACACACAATTGCTGCATCTGGGCTTAGGAAAATCCGCGGATGCTCAGTGAAATTCCCCTACATTCTCCAAAGGTGACTGTCTGGTGTGGATTCACGGCGACATTCAACCTTGGGCCATACTTCTTTGAGGAAATAACTGCATGTGGTCCTGTCACATGTTCCGTTAATGGCAATCAGTATCATGACATGCTGCAGACGTTTGTTGTGCCGCAACTACAGCAAAGTCGGGTCCTTACATCGACCATTTTCATGCAAGATGGTGCGCCCCCACATATCCATGACTCCGTGAAGGCGCTATTGCTCCAACACTTCACAAACGAACGTGTTATTAATTGCTTCTTTCGTAATCCATGGCCACCACATTCTCCGGATCTAAATCCGTACGATTTTTCGTTATGGGGCCACGTAAAAAGTCTGGTGTATCGTGGAGGTGTTACGAAGTTGAATGACTTAAAGAAATCCAAAACACGTCACGTGCGAGGCATCACAACTGATCAGTTACGATCTACTGTTGAGCACACTGTCCATCGGTTTGAAATTTTGTAGGTGAATGAGGGTGGTCAGATGGAGCATCTTTCCCTACATCGTGCTGGACACGATTAACAACTGCTCCTCTTGTGTAATTTCGTCCTAATCTGTTCTTGTTTCTGCAAACTGAACTTTTTTCTTTCTCAAACAGCGTACTGTTATTTTTTCCTTACCTTTGCTTAATGTGGTTCGATGACAAGGTGATCAGAAAATAGTCAATAAATGTTAATATTGTTTCTGGATTCTGTTTTGGTCGTTTATTGTGTTAAATTTAATGTTTTTCCGGAAAAGGCGCCCTCTGGTGGATATTTTGGAACTTTTTTTCGAAATTCCGTGCGCGCATTTCGTGTATAGTCCATATACTAAATTTCGTTGCATTCCGTTCACCCGTTTGCGCTGTAGAATGCTGTTTATAGGGGAAGTTTAATTATAACCACCCTCTATTTTATTTCAATATTGTATCAAATATTTTATTTTAGAAGGAAAAGTTATAGAATTCGTATATATATATATATATATACATATATATGTTGCATTCTAGCAACATTGGATTGGCTTTATCGTTGAAAATGCCGTACTGGCTGTCACGATAGTAGCTGTGGATCACATGCGGCGATAATGGCGTAAAAGAAGTGGTCAGAACAGATAATTCGAATCTGTTATGTTAGTAGAATCAATTGCTGAAATGCAGTTGTCGAGTGAAAACAATGGAATGCATCGTTCCGTGAAGTTTCCTCAGAAGAAATTGAAACAATTCATAATTATCAGCTAAGCACTTTATTAGAACATCTTATAAAAAGTGCTGTTTCCACCAAGATAATTAGCCATCGCTCCGTAGTAGTAATTAGGTTTAAACAAAGTTCCAGATAATCGAATAACAAGACGGTGACCAGGGGATGGATGAAAACTGGAAATGCGACTCAAATCTGCTGAAACACAGCGAGTATCAACTTTTTGTTCTCACGTGTAAGGATACAAATATGACGTAGGTCGCGCTCTCAACCAATGAATAATTAAGAATGTCACGTCATATAAAGAGTGCGACCAGAACTAGCGGATGAATTTGGAGGAAAAAAGGATAACATCAGAAATGCGCGGGAAAGTAAAAATGGAAGCTAAAAGAATAATCTCGAAAGAAAAAAACGCGGGAATGGAACATTTAATTTATGAATACTAAAAGCGACTTATATTAAAGCGGTTAAGACAAGTGAGACATTAAATTAAAGGGAATTTAACAGAGTTAATGATAGAGATTATTTAAGGATAAGGATTTAGTGAATATAAAGTAGTAATTTAGAATAAGATAAGGAAATCGCGGAATTAGATCTACTAATGTAACATATATATTTACAAATGGTTCAAAAGTATTAAGTAAAATGTACCATCTATTATTTAAATTAGTGTTTTTGTATAAAAAATATTTAAATTAAAAGCTTGAAATGTAATCATTGATTAAATAAATTAATCTGACCTAAAATTTTTGCTAATTTTTTTAAGACAAAGAATATATACATAGCATTTTAAGTAAAAATAAAAGATAAAGAATGAGAATATATATATATATATATATATATATATATACATATAAGAACTCTGGTAGAAATATACCAGAACTCTTGATATTATAATGTAGCTAAAGGCATAAATATGAGAATATAAATAAAATTTCAGCTTCAAAAAATTACCTACTTTTAAAGTTTTTGAGAAAATTATCTTGGAGTTGCTCTTTTTGAATCTGCAAACTCATAATTTTCTATTTCTTTGATGTTTCTGTTCGCGAAAAGGAAGTTGATGTGTCGCCAGTCCCCAATCCCGGTTTTAAAAGGAGGGATTTTTACGTCTCTTAACTATTACTAACATCTATCCTTCGAAACTTTCTAATAGTTTAAGGAAGTTATGAGTTTAAGGAACCTTTTTTTCTAAGAAATTGTGAAGTTGTCTACAGTCACGTTTCGACGGGTATTATCTAGTTCACTATGAAAATCGTTTTCTGTTATGATTTGGACTTTTAAACTATATTTAGGCTCATACAATTGTTATTCAAAAAATTAACCTTTAACTGATGCCACAGAAATTGTCACATAACTCGTGTGAAGAGACCGCTCCATCGAAAGGTGAATAAAAGACGCGATTAACTCATAGGATGGTGTTTTTGTACTAAACTTTTTGAACAGGACTGTTATAATTAAAATTCACCTATTCAAAAGTCTCTGGTGATAGCACTAAAGTTCCAAACGAAACAAAATTTCGGTAGTGTTTGTAGTTAAACTGAAAATTTAAAGTTAAACTATAAAAATTGAAAAAAGCCGCGGTCTGAGAGACCGGTAACATCAGTTAAAGGTTAAATTCGTTTAACAAAGAAACGAGAAAGAAATTAAATTTCTTAAATTCCTTAGCCAAAGTAATGTATTGCTAACTTGTATGAACCTAAATTCGTCAATTTTAACCATGTCTAACTTTGAAAATGGTGAATTTTTTGGCCAAAAATTTACATTATTCAGCGCGGCATTAACAAAAGAACGAATTTTCTTAAATTCTTATAGATCTGTAAATGTACGTATATGTTATGTGCAAATGTATTAGGGGCATTCTCAGAATCTTTTGACTTTTAAGTCCCTGAATAATAATTTTTACTTTAGTACATATTCTTGTGTTTTTTTAATTTCATATACTGGGGAACATCCCACTGCATGATTGCATAACAATATTAACGAGATAAATAAGTTTTGGACGATGTTGGGGGTCCAAATACCAGGAAAGCTCCTGTACCGCCCCATGTCCCTGATGCTGATTTTTAGGTGCGTTCGTAATTATATAAATACGTAGCACCTATAGTCGTCGTTCAGTCCGTCCGTCCGTCCGTCCGTCCGTCTGTCTGTCCGCATATAACAGAGCAAAAACTACCCAACCGAATGGTCTGAAATTTTTAATGTATGATTGTTGCAAAATTTTGTCGAGCCATTTCAAATTTTATGAAAATCGGATGCATAGTTTAATTACAGGGACAGTCAAAAGTTTTTCTTTACATTACGGCAAATGGGAAAAATTATTGCAAATGCATTTTAATGATGTTACAGCCTTCCGAATGGTCTGAAATTTTAAATATATAATTGTTTCAAAATTTTGTCGAGCCATTTGAAATTTTAGGAAAATCGGATGTATAGTTTAATGACAGGGACAGTCAAAAGTTTTCCGTTACATTACGGGGAATGGGAAAAAAATATTGCAAGTGCGTTTTAATGATGTTATAGCCTTCCGAATGGTCTGAAAATTTAAATATATAATTGTTGCAAAATTTTGTCGAGCCATTTGAAATATTATGAAAATCGGATGCATAGTTTAATTACAGGGACAGTCAAAAGTTTTTCTTTACATTACGGCCAATGGGAAAAAAATATTGCAAGTGCGTTTTAATGATGTTACAGCCTTCCGAATGGTCTGAAAATTTAAATATATAATCGTTGCAAAATTTTGTCGAGCCATTTCAAATTTTATGAAAATCGGCTGTATAGTTTAATTACAGGGACAGTCAAAAGTTTTCCGTTACATTACGGGGAATGGGGAAAAAATTATTGCAAGTGCATTTTAATGATGTTATAGACTATGCACTTATGAAATTAAAAAATATATATATTGAGTACAATATGGGGTACAAAAAATAATTATAAAACTAGTTATAGTACGAACGCACCTCATTTGCCACGTTTGACGAGCAATTTCCGACTTGTTAAGTTTGGAACTGTCTGTATAAAATTGTTTCAATAAAAGTAATTCGATGTAATTTTTTTCCGAAACTGGGACAATTGTTTTATATAAATATGTAGCAAAAAATTAACCTGCATATATTTTTACGGTTGATATTATTTTTTTAACTCTATCCCTGGGTTTTAGATTCCTTACCATCCCTCTTGCTAAACTTATACAGAAAATCACTTCAGAAGCAGCCACAGAATTTTTTTCAACTTTTTTCTCATGCAGAAGTATGCTATGCTAGAGAAAGAATGTCTAAAATTATTTGACAGAAAATTTACAGCAGAATTTAAATTAGCATTTAAATATCATTTTCAAGCATCGTGGCTTTATTGATAGTCTTACCGTCCCCAAGGTTTATTCCTGCACTTTTCGAGGTAAATCAATTTTTGTTTTTTATTTAATCCAATATAAATAACTGTTTCTAAAAATCAATGAACATTGTCGCTATCACTTAGTCTTAACATGATTTGCCGAAAAATAGTGGTAATTTTCCTTACCGTCTTATCCTTACCATCCTTTTTTTTTTCATTACCGTCCCATTTTTCCTATACCATCCCCTTTTTTTCCTTCCGTCCGTTCTTTAACACCTCTTTAAGACAATGCTAAACCAAAATTTCGTACTAAAAATACTACGTTGCTATTATTTCTTATTTGAATGTCCCGTGGGTATTATGCAAATTCATTATTAGTAAAAATTTAGAAGAAAAAGAAAGTTATAGTGGTAAAATGGTAAGGAAAATTAAACTCGTAAGTTTAACTTAAACCTCAGTTAAATAAAAAAAATTTCGCTGCTGACCATTTTTTCTTCATTTTGAATCATTAAGGCATTCGTCTATCAGATTAAAATGTTATTTTAGCCAGTTTAATTTCACCAGATTTTTATTCCCGAAAGTCAAAAGATTGTGAGAATGCCCCATAAATGTTTTAAATAACTGTTTAGCTTTATTATATTGCATTTATTATTTTTTCTTTATATGTTTCACTTTCCAAAATATTTGTAAGAACAACTACCGGAATAATTCTTTCAACATTCAGTTTCTCTTGTGACCTGAATAAAAAAAAAAAAAAAGCAAAGTTTGTTATCTCGTAAAAATTAGATAAAATTTATGTTGCTAATTACTGCCTTGATAATAGCACTGACTATTCTGCAACTAGATTTCTTTTGCGTTTTATAATTGACTTTCAACGACTGTCATAAAATTAATTAGAATCTTTTTTTTTTTTTTCTGTGCAAGTCTACGCATAATTCTTGACGGATGGTTCAATTTTCATACTCCTTTTCTATCGGAAAAGTCTCTTTTTGCAGCTGGTCCCGTTTCAATATGTAAATTGATATTATTGCCTGTCAATCTGTTCTTATGTCTCTTCTAACTTTACAGAATTTCGTAAAAGTTGACCAATCGCTACGAAATTTTAATATATTTGGGTATACAGCAACTAATTACGTTTTAAAAAAAAATCATATAATATACATAATGTGTATTTGTATATGAGGCATTCTCACACAATTTTAACCTTCAGGAACAAAAATCTGGTGAAATAAAACTTAATAAAATAACATTTTAAACTTATAGACGGGTACCTTAATAATTCAAAATAAAGGAAAAATGGTCAGCAGCGACGATTTTATTTTATTTTATTTATTTTTTTTTTTTTAACTGAGGTTTAATTTAAACTTGCGAGTTTAATTTTCCTTACCATTTTATCTCTCTATTTATTTTCTTCTATTTATTTTCTTCTCTATTATTTTTTTTTAACTGAGGTTTAATTTAAACTTGCGAGTTTAATTTTCCTTACCATTTTATCTCTCTATTTATTTTCTTCTAAATTTTTACTTATAATGAATTTGCATAGTACCCACAGGACATTCAAATAAGAAATAATAATAATGTAGTATTTTTATTACAAAATTGTGGTATAACATTGTCTTAAAGGGATGTTAAGTAAGGGACGGTAAGGAAAAAAAGGGACGGTAAGGGAAAAAAGGGACGGCAAGGGAAAAAAAGGGATGGTAAGGAAAATTATCACCTACACTGTAAAAATTTGCTGCAGTAATTTTACTGCAGCAGAGATTCCAGGCAAAGGCACATAAAAAAATTGACTTTGTTCCGAGATTAACGGACTTTCCCCTTAGATAAACGGGTTTTGCCCGTAAAATATAAAATTTATGGGAGTTGACCGTTTATTTGAAAAAAGTGATATTCGCCGTAAATTTACTGGAGTGATTCACGGAAAAGTACCTTAAATTTACATTTTTTTTTTTTTTTTTTTTTTAGGCAAATCATGTTAAAATAGCCACGATATTTATTGATTTTTAGCAACAGTTATTTACATGAGATAAAAATTAAGAAAAAAAAAATATTTACCTCAAAAAGTGCAGGAATAAACCTTTGGGACTGTAAGACTACCAATAAAGTCACGATGCTTGAAATTGGTATTTAAATGCTGATTTAAATTCTGCAGTAAATTTTCTGTCAAATAATTTTAGACATTCTTTCTCTAGCATACTTCTGCATTAGAAAAAAGTTGAAAAAAATTCTGTGGCTGCATCTGATGTGATTTTCTGTATAATTTTAACAAGAGGCAAATCCAAAGGTAAGGAATCTAAAATTCAGGGACAGAGTTAAAAAAATAATAACAACCTTAAAAATGTACGTAGGTTAATTTTTTTTTACATTTGATTGATATAAAACATTAGACCCAGTTTCGGAAAAAAAAATTACATCGAATTACTTTAATTGAAACAATTTTATACGGACAACTCCAAACTTAAAAATCAGCATCAGAGACACGGGACAGTAAGGAATTACGTGGCAGATTTGGACCCCCAACATCGTCCAAAACTTATTTATCTCGTTAATATTGTTATACAGTCATGCAATGAGATGTTTTCCAACATAAGAAATAAGAAAAACCCAAGAATATGTACTAAAATAACAATTATTATTCAGGGACTTAAAAGTCAAAATTATGTGAGACTGCCTCATATATTTTATAATGATCCATCAAAACTTTTAATAAATCATCATCTATTGCATGTCAAAATAAGCGATATTGACAGCAATGAAATATCAAATTAATGTGAATTGTAGTTTAGTTTTAGGCCAGGTAACAAAAATTTTACTCGAAACCGACTCTCTCTACCCGCGGTTTGTGTCGTGTTGGGTTCTTTTTTTCGTTGCAGGCCGGTAGGCTTAGTTCGGGTTGTGATACGGGTTCGGATTTATTGTTGCGGGTTGGTTTGGTAACCCATTTTTTTTCAAAAGAATGATGACAATATTGTTTAAAATGATAAAACAGTATATTTGAATATAAATGAGTATATATATATATATATATATATATATATTAAAAAAACCCATAAAATCAAACATGTGTATATATATATATATATATATATATATATATATATATATATATATATATATATATACATGTTTGTTTTCGTAGATAAAAGATAAAATTAATATTAGAAATATAATTACAAAATATTTTTTCCGAATTGCATTAAAATATGGATTATCTTTCTTTAATTTCAGGTTTCTAGTCGATTTTAGGTTGACGTACGTCAGATTCGAATCGGAATTCTGCTTGATTTCAGACAGAATTTTCGGGTTCTGTTCAGTATAACTCGATCCATCAGGACTCTAACGTGGGTAACAATAGAGGATTGCTACAAAAAAGAAAAAAAAAGAATCTAAGAAACATTCCCTTGAAGTCGGTTTTATTTTTTGTTAAAAATTACTTATCCTGAGATCCGTTCCTAAGATAAATGCGTTGTTTAATTGATAACACAATAGCACGGAACATAGGACACATTTTGATTGAAAAATTGCATGATTGGTTGAAATGTGTGAGAAAACAATATATAAATAAATCCATTGACAACATGATGAATAAATCCTTACGTTTAGAAAATAAAGACAAACCTTGACATACAGATAGATACGCCATAGGTACGACATAATAAACACATATCAAAGTGTCATGGCGAAAGAACTGGTGCAAACTTCAAAAACTCAAAACCACTTCGGTTCAGATTGAAAATAAAAAACTTGAAAGCATTCGAACTATTTTTGGCCCTTTTTTGGAAACTTTTAAGCAAATTGTTTAATGAAATAACGGAGAAAATCCACAATATATTAGATTTTATTTGACAGAAAATCTGCAGAATTCATTTATCTGATATAGAAAGATCACAAAACAATCTTAATGAGTGCCTAAAATTGTTTTTACTAGTTTTAAGAAAAATGAAAAGGCAATCCATCCTTTCAGTATCAACACTGGTTAAACCTTATTTCGTGTTTGTTTTTTTTTTTTTAAATTATTATTATTCCGAATGATATCACTTTTACGAATAGATATTCGCTTTATTTATTGAAAAATTGAATAAAGGGAATATCGCTATTCGAGAATAGTAGCAGCATACTGAAAAAAAAGCTCATTTAAAGGACAACACTAAACTCTTTGGACATTTAGACGAGAACAGCTCCGCATTACAAGTTTTGTGAATAATGCGTCTCCGATTGGTGCCAAAATCAGCAAGAAGATACCCCGAGATAACAAATAAATTGTTTCTTCTGCAGCTGAAGTCACACGATCAAATTACCCTAAGTATAATACAGCCTATAAAAAGAATCACGGCTTAAAACATTTGTAAGACTAGCTACGACAATGCTTTTTTTAATTACCCAAATTGGTTTGGAATTTAAGTAAAAATATGAACCAAGTTTGTCATCGTGTTAAATTTAGGTAAAAATTACATGGGTACCTGGACAATGACACTGTCTATACTGTGACTAGATTTCCTTTTTTTAAAGAACATTCATTCCATTTACTACTTCAGAATACTTCATACTTCAATTTTCTAATGCACCGACAATCCAAAATCCAGAATCCTCACCGCGGATTCCTGCATCAGTGCAACGAATTAAACATTTTCGATGCCTTGAAATATATTTATATGATGTACAACTATTCCAAAACAATTTTAATCAACGTCTTAACACCTTGAAAAGCGGTGGGATATATTTTTTTATATACAGTCTAATTTTAATCAAGATTTGAAGCAGAATTTAAAAAAAAACTTAAATTTACAAAATTTTACTTTTATAACTTTGGAAAAATAAACTTCAGATTTGTATTTCGTTATTTTCAAATAAAAATTTTCGAAAATTCTGGCATGGATTAACACTATTTCTACGACAATTTTGTGTATGACTATTTCTACAAAAGGTGTCTTTTGACACATTTGAGTTTGAATGCAAATAATTGTCAAAACTGTTGAGACTTCAAATTATCAGTTAAATATAAATAATTTCAGAAATATATTTATTAATACATTGATACGTATTTATTAGAGATTATGTAATCAGGTTATACATACTAGCTTAATTCAACAATCTACAAAAAATAAATATGCATAAATGTAATCAAACATGTTTTACGTCAACAGGAGCAACAATTAAAAACTATCTTCTTCATTTTTTAATTTTTTATTAGAAGATCAAACATTTTAATATTATTAACTTAACAAACTTTAAGTCGCATGTATAAAATGCAATCTTTGTAACAACAACAGTCATCATAAAAACAGCAGTGTTAATAAAATTCTTTCCTTATTCAGTACCAAAGTTTTTACACGAATGAAAACAAAATTCATGTGTATTGAACTCCCTACTAGAAATGGAGAACGAAACGCTTTATTCAATTTTTTAGAACTAGTCGCTGGAATGGTCTACACTAAAATACAACATGGCTGTAAACAAGCAAATTTCAACGTTATGCAGCAACTCCTGTATTTTCCGTTAACTGAAATCGGGATCCTCTAATCTGATTATAATTGATATGATGCTGCAAAATGGTGTTGATATTTATATGTAAAATTCTATAAAATTAGAAATTATGAAATCACTAGAAATTAGAAATTATGAAAAATAGGCATATCATATGCATATTTATAGATCCAGGATGAACCGGAGGAAAATGATATCGCTGAATTAATTAAACAACTATTGTACGAAAAGTCAAAAAATTAATTATCGAGAAATGATTAAATTTAGAAAATAATTTTAGGTTAAAATCCGAAAGGTGTCTGTTGACACTTCTTGGTAGAAATAGTGTTAAACATTACAGAAACGCAATTACTTGCCTCCGAACGAGTTAAATTTGTTTTTACTACTCTTCATGAAAAAAGTCAATCCGCAATCCGCCATTTTTGTATCTGCACCGGTGACATTTTAGGGTAACGCTTTGTTAGGAAACAGACTCTGCGTTGCAAGCATTGGTGTAGTAGAAGTTATACAACGGTACACACCGTATACCATCTGGATATTTTAAAGAAACTTCGTATAACCTTTATTTTTCAAATAAAATTATAACGTATACTCTCTGCCTATAGCGTATATCTTCTGGCCTTTTTTTTACGACTACAGCATTGGTTACAAGCTTTGTGAATAATGCATCAGCGATTGATGCTTGTGGGAGATTATCGAAATGTGGGATCATTAAACGTTAACTATAATTAATTTTTCAAATTTTCAAATTTAAGGCTTTTTTTTCTACAGTATAGTATACAAGTCTACAAAATTATACATAAACATTAAAAGACAGCAAGTATTCTGGAAAATTAATTACTTAAGCATTTAATTAGTAGATCTGTAGGTTACAAATTTTGGACATTTCTATCACGTAGGTTACGGATTTTGGACATTGCTGACATGTAGGTTACACAGTTTTGACCTTCCCATAAATAAGTTGTGCTTCGTATTTAAAAAATTCTTAAGACTAAGAATGTAGTAAATTTGTTCTATAATTGTATGTGTATACATATATATGTATAATTAACTTTTTGCTATCCAATAATAATAATAATAAAATCAAAAGTTAAACTTTTATATTAACCCTTTGCATTCCGCGTCATTTTGACTGTGGGCTACCAGCAACTCCGCGTCATTACACAAAAATTTTATTCGGTCGGCACCACTTTTTAAAAAGAAGTTTTCTTCAAGTACACAATTTCAAAAATGCTTTGATTAAATAAGGCAAATTTTATTTTCCTTTATTACTGGTGCCAAAAACGAATTTTTTAAGGAAACATGATGCCACCGCAGCGGCGACAACGGAGTACAAAGTGTTAAAATATTTATTACTTTTTTAGAATTTGTGATGTCGATCACATATTTTTGTCTTAAATTCCGTACGAAACATTAATTATTAAACTTCATAGCTTTTTATCAGTGACTCATTTTCTTCTGAAAATGAATCCATTTTCTAACATTAAGCATTCTTTCTTTTTTTTGTATTTTATTTTTAATTCTTTAGAGAAGGAGAGAAATGATTGTAAATTATTTAGCAAACCGTTATTTGCTTGGTAAAAAATAATGCATTTGATTTCCCGGTGATATATTATGCTTTTATTTACTTTATGCTATAATATTAATTTAGTAGCTCCAGATGTAACGCATTTCAAGTAATCTGTTTATATTAATCTCACGCCGGATAAGACGGTGGGCGCCCCAAAAAAATTGGGACCGTCTTCCGGTCCCACACCCTTGCAGGTCCATATGTCCAGGCTGAGACCACCCGAGAAACATGCCTCGCGACGCGTCCCGAAGGTCGCCGCCAGACACGCCCCATCAAGGTGATCCCTGAGACCCCGGGCCTCACCTGAACTCCGGCCAAGCCGACGGGCTGCCCAGCGCACGCAACGACGGCTATTCCCAAGAAGAGATGAACAGCCGCTACGACAGTCCTCACCACCCAGCTAGAAAAACCAAGTTGTCCCTAAACTTGGTTACTCGAGCCGGTAGACCCCGCAAGCCCCGCGGGAACCAGACGCCTATAAAGACGCTGGGCCCACGAACTGAACCGAGGCTTCCCGACCCGAATTTGATTTACGGAAGGCCCCTAAGATCAAATACCATTTTCCGGCAAAGACATTTATGTGGGCCAGCCGATAGAAAGGTTATGAAGGGCCCCTAGCTTGAAAACCCGAGAGGACGGGGAAAGTCCCTCCGGCCGTAAAGCGACCCAGCTCCGGGCTTTTCGCCCAGACCACCCGGCTCAACCGACGGAACTCCTCGTGGATCACGCCGGGAACCATTTGGCCCAGACTAGGTGCCGTTAGCGACCCCAGGCGGGCACGGAAAGCTCCACCTAGACAGAATAGACTCCACCTCGCTAGGGGGTTGAATGGAACGAAGTCCCGCCCGCCCCCGCCGATTCGACTCCGCCCGAAGACAGAGAAGCCAGCGGAGGCCGACAGAAGACCGCCCACCACTACCTTACCTCACGGTCGTCGAGGGTACCCAGGCCCGAAGACCCCTGACCCCGTGCAGTGACCGACCGCTACCTTTGTTAGTGCGTTCGAAAATTAGGTGGAGACACCTCTAGGTCCTCATCACTGGGCGAGGCAAACTCCAGTATCGCATATCCGCCGCTTAACCGGCGGGCCTCCGGCCCGTTTTCCCGCGGGGACAGTGTTCGATGGTGGACCTGCCGGCCGACCCCCTCCAAAGGGTCACGGCACGACATGGATCCACCAGAGCCATACTGGCCTCCCCATGCGACCGCTCCTTGGTCAACGGGGGCACCGCTAAACCCTACCCACCTTAGGGTCGGATCACAACTGCTTCAGCTGCGGTCCTCGGAGGGATGAGCCACCCAAGTCAAAAAGTAACCTGGGTGCTGTCCGAAACCCTCGCCCTTCGGTTGCTCCGGGAGTTCCTGCATGGCGTTCCCGCGAGCCCCGTCGTCACTAGCGAGCACCAAGGACTTTCCACTACAAAGCCCTCACTCATACCTCAGGCTCCCTCTTAGTCAATTGGTGGATGGGGTCCTATCGCCTTAGCTATCCTTTGCCCAGAGTCACCACCCGGTCAATGACCGGATCTGGGATCAAACTACTGAGCGTCGCTACCCGACTTGCCCAGAGAACCTATGTGCCGGGGGTCGTAGCCGTCCGACGCCAGCTACAACCCATGCACAACGTCCGTTACCCGTGGCCACCGGACTCTTGGCCTGTCGACCGCAAGTCTCTCGAGGAGGTGGCGATTCGTCCCCATCCGGCCCCCTCGCATTCGTACACAACGAACTCTGCCGAGCGTCCGGTCACCTCCCCCACTCAAGGGGTCGGGTCGGAACCACCCGGAGGGGCGGCCACCTCACGCCGGATAAATCAACTGGTATCATTTCATTGTGCAATTCAAAATTACGTTATGCATTAATCATAGGATAACTTGTAATTTCCTTTTATGAAAACCAATTCATAAATCAAAATGGATAATTTAATTTACCATTTGGTTACAAAATCTGTTTTCATTACTCTTAATCTAAATCATTTAATGATTTATTGAAAATGTTGTTCGATTATTTGATGAGGTAATAAATTATATGTCATCAGATTTATTTCACTGGGATTTTTCATTTTCGCCAAATTGTGTCTTGTTTTTAGGTTTTAGTGAAAGTTTGGCGTGTTTTAGCTGATGTTATGCCAAATGAACAAAAACTGTAATACACGGCTTTCGAGGCAGAAGATTCTACAAAATTTGTATGATGTAACAGTGACACCTCCCTGTGGTTAAAATTGCTAACCAGCATTATGGCTGGTAACATGTGTGGAACACCAACATCAATAAACACCTGTTGTGCTAATGGACTGATTTTTTTATCGAGTCTGCTATTCTCTGTCAGGCTGAACATGATTTCAGGTGGTCCCAACGCAGGATTGGAGCTTTTGGGTTTCTTGCGGCAAGGTGATGTACCCCATGGCTAATAATCGCCGGCTAATAATCTTTATTTTCCAATAGGTATGGGGGTTCTTCCCTATACCACATAAGTAATATCTTAATTTTATAGGAATTGCACATTATGCAAAAAACATACCTTTACACAATATTAGAATTATCCAACATATAATTTATTCTTTTTGTTTTCTCAAAAAAAAAACCAGTTACATTACCATTTTTTTAATGCACATATCTATAGTTTCTTTGTCAAAAGAAAAGTCTCCTCTTGCTGTCATAGGGTAAGGTGAAGATTTAAATGGTGATTTCAACAAAATATCTTCATATTTTAAATTTGTGCTGTCTTTTTTAGATGGATAACGAAACCTGTTAAAATCAATATCGCCCCGAGGAATAAAAAAATATAGAGAAAATATTTGTTCACCATTGTCATGCTGATATTATCAATAATACCTGACCATAAGTTTTCATCATAAATTACAAAGCAAAAGTCACCAATCTCAATCTATTTTCAACTGTGAGGAGTCCGTTATAGAAACAATATTTTTTTCACCAGCTTCACTGGTAATGAATTCTTGATTGTTTCTACAGAGATTGCAAAAACAAGATCTATTTCTTATTTGAATAGTACCAAATTTGTTTGTAAGGAGTGAATCTTTTGAGTACGTTTTAGAGTTTTTGCTGGCTGTCTTACTATACTTCGAGCACTGTCAATTTCTGTTTTTTTTTTGTTTTTTTTTATTTATTTATTTTTTTTTTTTGTGTGTGTGTGTGCGACTTGAACTTTTTATATTTGCCTTGCATTTTGGTGGGGGTGCAAAGATGACGAATGAAATTTTAAGAAAAGGGGATTGAATTTAAATATAAAATAAAATGACCCAAGTACCATAATTAAAAATATATGCGTTTATTTTATTTTTTTAAGATGTATGTTAGAACAATGGACTCTGTTATAATATATTTATTTTTTTATTTAGAAAATTAAAATTATTAGGGCTTAGATCGTTCCACGATTTGGACATGGTTATTAAATAATCTTTTTGGGTAAATTTGCTGCAAAAAAAAACTTTACAAAGTACATAAAAACGCGTAAGATCACTGAAGAATTTTTGAAATAAATAAAAGAAGTTTTACTATTAATTTTAAATCATACTTTTAAATAAGCATGTCCGAAATATCGTAACGATCGCAGCGGCCGCCATTTTGTGTCGATCGTACACACGTAAGCTGAGCGTGCTTCTAATCAACTTATACTATTACACGTACTAAATACACTTTATTTGTACAAAACACACAATTATTTACGATAAAACATTATAATAAATATCTTTTTAAACGTTTCAAGACACCGAATCATCTTTAAGGATTGATTTACTGAAACAAAAATCGGCGATTCGATCGTTACGCGAATCGGACATTCCAGTTTCTTATTTTAGAAAAGTGCATTTATTACAAAAAAATCTTACAAAAACACATACAAATATTTTAATTTTTTTGTTAAATAGTTTTAAAGTTACATTAAGGAGTTTAAAGTACTTACTTGATGTATTTTTCGTTGAAGTGACAGCTTTGTTACGATCGTTACTTTTGGACATGACAAAATACAGAATTTTTTTTTTCTAGAAAAGCCCCTCTATCTTCAAAAAGCAATAAATCAGAATGCTATCTATTAACGAAATTATAAAACAATCACCCGTTTCCTTTATGCATTCGTTGTTTACCATTAGAACCACTTGAAAACAAGTTAAAACTCTTTTTCTTGATGGTACATTGGAACAGTTAACGTTATGAATGTCCAAAATTGGCCTCTTTAGCATAAAATAATAAAATTTTTAGATATTTATACAAAGCTTTTACAATAAATTAGTCATTTTCTGTCTCTGAACAGAATTAAAAACTCAGTGTAAAAGAAAATTAAAGCCAATGATAATTAAATTTATTTATTGAAAAGCTTAAAGTTATGATGTATGTTCAGTGCCCACCTTTTGAAAACTGTCTTTGTATCAATCTCAAAGAAGTTACCCCAGTATAACAGATAATTTGTTCCTGCTGCAGCTTTCGCACGATGTAAATTAGGCCGAGCACGCATCAAGATCCTTGTTACATTTGATGAGAGCTCACGCAAGGGATACATGGCATTAATAAATAGGCTTACGCAGACAAACCGCAAAGTTTAAACTATTCTTTTGATATGGAACTGGTTATTTTACTTTTGCTAAGAACATGCCAAAAGGTTGGTATTTTTTTTACAGCAAATCTCCGTTATTCGCAGGGCATTTTCCCCTTATGAATTAGCCATTGCTTCATAAAGATTCATAGCAAGAAATATTTGGCCCTCGTCAAACAGTGAGGGAGATACAATAAAATTCTATTTAGTTATTGCAGGCTATTTTTCCGAAGAAGGAAAAGAAAATGTTGAGTTTGCAGTCTGATTACCACTGGGTTAAGCTTCCACCACTATTTTTGAATAGTAATGATTTCCTGAATTAAAAGCAAATTTATTTAATAAATAAGATAAAAATTACTATTTGCAAATACTGGCGACAGTTTTCCGCTCTTGTAATCGGACTCTGATTGATTTCAACAGAGTGATGTCAAGTTAAAGTTGGCCTCAAGAATTGTTTCATTCGCATTCTTCATATAAATACCATCGTAAAAAATTAAACATTTTCGATGCCTTACCATGCATTTGTCTATTGTATAACCATGCCAAAACAGTCTTAATGAGCGTCTTAATTTTTTTTTTTTTTTTTTTTTTTTTTGCTGTTTTTAGTGAAATAATCAAGAAGCAATCCATCGTTTCTGTATCAGCGCGGGTGACATAAGGCAACACTTTGGCAGAGACCCGATTTTGCGTTACAAACTTTGTGAATAATGCACCCTCCATTGATGCCAATATCAGCATCAAAGAATGTACCCCAGGTTAACAAATAATTTGTTCCTTCTGCAGCTGACTTCACACGATGTAATTAGCTCGAGCATATGTCAAGATCTCTGTTACATTTGACGAGCACTAACTCTTGGTGGCCTTGACTCTTTCTCTCTCTCTAAAAAAGAAAAGTGAAAGTAAAAAAGTAAACGATGAGAAGCGCCGTCTGTGCCGTTAAAAAAGATTTCACGTTATTTGGTGTCGGAACAGTAAACGTGTGGATGAGAAAACTCTATGCTGAGGACCATGCCAAGTTCTGGTGCTCCCATGCGCTAATGAAAGATTTAGAAATAGAATTAGCAAAGGCATGGGCGGGAACGCACATCTATCACAGTTGTAAACTTTTCAGCTTCTGTGACTTCAGAATGCGCATAAAGAATCTTTATTGGGCACTCAATACTTGGACGTTTCCCACGAATTAAATTAAGAGAAATTAAATGGCGTCTGGACTAATTTAAGAAATTGCTTTGTATTCGGAAGGAGGAGCAGACTTATTTTGATTTGATGACGTGGTTAATGTAAGTAAGATGCTGCTCACGGTTTACCCCCAACGGTGATAAAAATTTATGTTTTACAAACTAAAAATGTTATTTATATAGCAATTTATCAAGAGATAAGTGTCTGTTATTTAGCATTTGAAAAGTAATTGGTATAAGTACTTAACAAATGCATAAAAATGTCCTTCATTTTTTTTTTGCCCTTTAAAAAACTTGAAAGATATTTTACGCAAATTTAGATTATGAATTTCTATTGTTTTAATACGAATAGAGCAATATTATTGACAAACATGTTTAAATAACGACCAAAAAGTCAAGAAATGAATATAATAATATTTATGTATTGATAATTTTTGTGGATGATTATTGTTTTCGTAGAAAACATATGCTAAAGTATTTCAGTTGTAAAATAATCAGTAAAATTTAGTTTACGTTGTTATTACTAGTATCCATCTTTTCTAGTGTATTTTTAATAAAGCGGAGCAAGGTGGTTATGCGTATATAATATTTAATCTGGATATATTGTGAAAGAATTTGTTATATTTAATGACTAGGAAGAGTGTCTGCTATACGCTGGTTGGATTTTTCAAAGGAATCCCGAGTCAAATGAAAAATCCCTGAAACTTACCTACCTGACTGTGACTCCCACAAAAATCCGCTTAGCAAAACGTGATATACATTCAGAAGGAAATTCCTATTTGTATTTTACATATATAGTAGATAAAACTATCTTCCATAGCTCTAGAACTAAGCAACATAGAACGACGTTTTGTTACATGAAAACCTTTCCTCGAACATTACCTAGTTGGCAATGTGAGTCCCATAAAAGTACGTTTGTCAGGACTTGAGATATAAGCGTTTGGAATGAAATTTCTATTTGCATTTTATATGTATAGTAGATGAGATTTATTTTACTCTACACACTCTAGAAGTGATTACTCAAGCGAAAAATGTGCTCCCTCTTTTAAAAAAATATGCCTACTCAAAAGTACTTTCATTTCTTGATCAGCAAATCTCAGATATTTCCAGACTTACAAATTTCTTAGCCTTATATTTCATATCATAGTTTCTGAAAATAAGCTGTTTTTTTTTTCTAAGGGTCTACAAGAAGCTGTGGTGTTGTCTTGGAAGCAAAAAATGGGGCGATGGGGAATGTTAATAACTCCACAACTTTATGTCGCGTGAAATAAACATCCTTTGGAGCTTCCACATTCCTTATGAACTTAAAAGAACAGTATTTAGAAAATAAAATCACTTAATTTATCTTTACGTTTAAATATTAAGTAGCTCCCAAAGAGCAACTGAGAAATTTCACGAATGAAATCTATATTAGAGAGCAAACACATATCCGGGAGTAGCACTGACGTTATCCTGACAATGGCAACGATCTGCTTCCCTTTATTGCAAATTTATTAACTTCAAAACATCGCACATTTTAAATTTTTACACCATCGAATTAAAAAATAAATGTACTTTCAAATACAATAAGTTTGAAACTTTATTATAAATTACTGCATTTATATGGTTTTTAAAATAATTTTTCAGCGTGATTTCTTTATTGCGTGCAGCTCGATTGTGAAAAGGTAATCCGTTTGCACTTAACACGTTCACGCCGGCGCGGTGGGTCACACTCGACTGTCTCGGAGCTGCCAAGTCTCCGGCTTCTTGGATACCAGTATTTTAATACAGAAAATGTTGTTTTATTTAATTAGCAATTGGGCGATTTAGAGGAACAACATTTTCTCTAAAATAATAGTGGTGTGCTAAAAGCCGGAGACTTGACAACTCTGAGACAGTCGAGTGTGACCCACCGCGCCGACGTGAACGTGTTAAAGCAATACAATTAGGTCAGCATTTGTTTCCGCTTAGTATTCCTCAACGAAATTAAAACTTCACAAAAAGAAAGATCATACACAAATAAATAAAACACAAGTTTAACAGATATATGATTTAACTAACACTGAAATAATCAGAATAGAAAAGGCTGCTGTAGTTAGTGAAATGTTTGGCAATTTTTTTAGCTATTAACACTTGACATGTGGCTAATACGAAATTGCCGTTTTTTTTAAATAAATTTTAAAACTTTATTTGAATACATAATTGATACTTTTCAAATAAAATATCTTTTTAGCGTTGTTAGTAGGTTATCTAAAAAATATGTTAAATGTAAAAAAACTCTATTAGATTTTTCAATTAAAAATATTTTTTTTACTGATGTTCTGAACGCCGGGAAGTATGTTCTGTAACTTGAAAAGCTCCGGTTGACTTGTTGAAATATCCACCCTCCTGATGTAACAAGTGGTGCTTTGGGTAGAAAATGTTCCCCAAAATGTCTTGTTACTTTTTTTCGCTCAGTTTATAATCAATTACGACAATGGGTAGAGTGCTACCTGCTGCAAATGCTCCCCATAACATAGACCCATCTACGAATTGACGTTTAGAGAAGTAAGGTTTTATTTTTTGAATATCATGACAGTACTACGTAAACTCATCAGGCCCATCCAAATTTTAAAAAAAATCATCAGAAAAGTTGTCCATTTATCTACAAAAGAAACATATTTTTTGGCAAACTGCACTCGAGCAAGTACATGTGCTTTATATCACCAAAAAACAAAGTTTAACACACAATAAAATACACGTTTCGTGAAATCTAGGACTCACATCATCGGTGTATAAAATCTGTAAAAACAATACCCCCCCCATATGTAATGCATCTCTTGATAATGGTAGCTGAGTCAAATTTCAAATTATGTCCCTCCCCCCAACAATGAGAAGCAATAGAGGATTTCTGCAATTCTTTTTTCTTTACATAGTTTATGCGTTCTTTGACTCTGTAACGGAGATTTCGTTTAGTTTGTCCAATATAGGACAAACCACATTGGCATTGAATATTGTACACACCCCAATAATTTTGAGGAGGAATTTGATCCTTAAGCTGTGAAAAAGTTAATTTATTGGGAGAGATCTCAATTTGACATACTTTGCTCTTCATCTGAACTTAAAACATTTTTTATGGCAAGTTTAAATCATTAACTATTTGAGACGAAGGCTTCTCAGATGCCAGTTGAAATAAAGCTTAATTTTGGCGTTTTGAAAGTAAGCAAGGTCTACCTGTACGCTTGACTTTTCCATAATTTGTAGAATCTTTAAAAAAAATATTAACCAGAGTTTTTGACAAATATTTAGATCTTGCAATAGAAGCCCCTTTTACTCCACATGTTTTAATGCCTAGAATTTTGCCACATTCTTCGTCAGACAAATGTTTATGTTTTGGAATTCTTATCAACATCAGAAACAAATGGTTCAATGTTTGCGAAACGCTTAGTAACTCGAACTTTAAGGTTTGAAGCCTGCGCAGAATGATATAATTTGCATATGAGTCAAAAAATAGTTACGACCTTATACTTTTTTTCGACATAAAATAAAACAAAATTTAAACATGTTAACTTTTTGGATTTTTTTACAATGATTTTGTAATACCATCGGCTCACAGTTCAGAATCGAGTGGCAATTTTGTTGCGTTAATTGTTTTGAATGTGCAAAATTTGCTTAAGGCTGTTCTCAACTGCTCTGCTCAACAAGCGCAAAACGTTTTGACACAATTACAAAATCATTTTTTAACGGAAAGATATAAAAGTGGAAAGCCTCACCATGGAAGCGATTTGGAATCGAACTGTTTTTCCCATTTTTTGATCAATAAATTTCCCATTGAGTTATAGGCGATTTTGATCACGTGACACGCCATTTTCTCCCCTTATTGACTGGATTTTCTTCTTTCGTTCTGAAGTTCGGTTCAAAATGCCAACTTTGAAAATATTTTTTGAGAGATCTAGTGCGTTTACAAGAAAACGGAAAAAACAGTTCGATGACATAGTTTCTGAATAACAACACCTTCTAGTTTCATGCGTTTCCGAACAAAAATGAATTAAAACTTATGTCCGAAAGTTTACCCTTTGGATTTGGGAACAGCCTTAACCCAAACAGGATCTTTTGCACTCGACCTTAAACTTTTTTTCCAGCGCATTAGTTGAAAAGTGCTCGCGGATTTTCTTATGTCTGTCCGGTTTTTCAATTCCTACTATTAGTTCACACTCTCCCTATATTTATTTATTTATTTATTTATTTATTTATATATCTTGTTCAAATTTTCAATCGTTAATAAAATACTTATTATTCATCCTATCAAGTTGAAATAAATTTTTTAAACTTGTACAGAATGACAATTGATGTTAATACAGTTTTTTCAAATATTAATTCCTTAATTAAATTCTAATTAATTAATTTTAGTTTTGCATGGGAGACAAAGTGGCGGCCATTGGTTATTGAAGCATTTAATACATCTTTATATCTATAAGGGGGGTTACCATAGGGGGGACTCTGTTCTGTCGCCAAATACCGCCACGTTTGTCGCTAACTTGGCAATATATCGCCAAATTTGGCAATCAAAATGAGCCGCCAAAAGTGACGTCAACTTGGCGATATCTCTAATATTTCGCCAAATTCCCATAGACTTCCATTGTAAACCTACTTGTTTATAGAAAATCAACACATTGAGATATTTTAATGCAACAAAAACTAATATTAGCTTAAGGAATTATATTAAATTTTTCTTTGATGACCTAAGTAGGAATTGACTTTAAAAACAAAATTTTTATATTACTTGTTCGTAATCTACCTTCGTAAACACTGCGAAAATTAAAAATGGTATCAAGATTTACAACAGTGTGTTCCCTGTTGAAAATATCAAGTATATATCATATATGGTTGCTATTGGATGACCACGTATTGTCTGTGCTACCCTGAATAATTCGGGTGTAAACCAGTAATACTTGTAATGCGTTGCACTGCATTATGCGTTTTAAGTTGATCAAAATTTTCGTATTTTTACACTATATAAAAAATTTTAGATGTAAAAAATTGTTCACACATTCACAATCGTTGCACTACATGTAGTATAAAAAAGTGGTTTCTTTGAAGACTTTAGGCTCAACCCGTATATTGAATGACATAGAGTTCGGCTTTGTTTACTTTATTTGAGTTTTAATAAGTGATGATATATGAGATGAATCCTCTCATTTAGCTTGAAAAGCTTGCGGAGTTTTTTGTAGCTCGGCGACATTGGCAATGAAATTTTGTGCGAAATGTTAGTTGATTTATGGAGAATGTTTCTAGATTACTTGTAATAATGTCACAAGATTCTTTTGTATGTCAGTGGAATATATAACATTGCTCAATATTATTTAGTTAGTGAAATGTTCAGCTATAGCTTGCAACCTTGTAGACTTCAGCGACACCTTGCATTTTTCGTAAAGATTATGTTGTTGCTAACTAATTATGCTTGTAAGCAGATCCAACGTATCGTATGTGATCAATTCTATCTTCGTTCACTTGGAAGAAAAAATGTGCATTTTTAATTTTTGACTTACGAATACATAATCAAAGAGTTAGGTTTATTTTTAAAAAATGCTTTTTGTATTTCTTGTGGGAAAAAAGGTTTTACGAAGATTAAATTCACTTGAAAAGCAATAGTGTTATATACTTTAACAGTCTTTATAACTGTAAAAAATACTTCGCAATGCTTCCAAAAAATTATGATAAAAAAATTCGTTATGTTTTAAAATTTAAAAGTTAGTATGAGCAGTATTACAGTTTGAGACAGTGGAGTGCTATCAATCGTTAATATTTGGAACTAAAAAGCGTAGCAAAGAATTTCCTGACTTGGCACATTATTCTCCTGAAAATAAAAATCAACAGCAGTTATCACCTATTTGTTATTGAATTTTAAAAACGTTCAGTCAATTTTTGGGCATTCTATATACATGCTATATCAGAAGATGTTTCTGTACTTTCTTGTAGGCTGTTATTATTTTCAAGCAAAATATAAAGTATCTAGACACACGGCAGTATGTCAGCCAAGTTCGCCTGACATAGCCGTGTGTTATTTACAGGAACCATTTCGAGCTGTTTTCGTCAAATTTCAATGCTCTACTACTGAAAATCTATGAGACCTACGTACTTGTTATACGAAATATGTAGTAAGGCCACCTTAATTACTTAAAATCCAAAATTTTATAAATAACGTATAATTAGTTTCCGAGATAATAACATTTGAAAATGTCTGGTAATCGATAATTTTACCACTGACTGACTGACTGACTGACTCACTCATCAAAAAGATCTCGTATATCTACTGCAGCTACAGACTTCAAATTTGGTGCGAAGTTCGTTTACACTATAAAACTAAGGAAAAAAATAAAAAAATAGTGAAAATCGATGAATTACCCACCTGGGGGTGCCCATTTTTACTTTACATTACGTCTAATAGGCGAAATTTTAATTTGCCGTATGAGGGGGCGCTGTTCTGTCGCCAAATACCGCCAAGTTTCTCGCCAACATGGCGATATATCGCCAAATTTGGCGACCAAAATTAGTCGCCAAAAGTGACGCCACCTTGGCGATATCTCTAATATTTCACCAAATTCCCATAGACTTCCATTGTAAACCTTACTTACTGGGGGTTTATCTGGGTTTACTTGCTTACAGAAAAATAACAAATTGAGACATTCTGTCCGTCACAGAGCCCACTCTCAGAAACTATACATGTTGGAGACTTGAAATTTTGCTTACTTATAGCTGAACACCACACATCATACGCTAAATCATAAAATTTGAAAAAGTCGAACATTTAACCCTTTGGGCTCCCACATGTGTGTTTTAAACAATTCTTTCTAAGTGAGTCCTTAATTAGGTTGGAGGAGTGAAATTTTGCATACTTATAGCTGAACACCTCACATCAAACAACAAATCATAAAATTTTGAAAAAGTTGTAAATTTAACCCTTTTGGGCCTCACATGTGTATTTTAAACAATCCTTTCTAAGTGAGCCCCTAATTAGGTTGGAGGCGAGAAATTGTACATACTTATAGCTGAACACCTCACATCAAACGACAATCTATAAAATTTTGAAAAAGTCGTACATCCCCACATGTGTATTTTAAACAATTCTTTCTAAGTGAGTCCTTAATTAGGTTGGAGGGGTGAAATTTTGCATACTTATAGCTGAACACCTCATATCATACGACAAATCATAAAATTATGAAAAAGCCGTACATTTAACCCTTTGGGCTTCCACAAGTGTATTTTAAACAATCCTTTCTAAGTGAGCCCTAATTAGGTTGGAGGAGTGAAATTTTGCATAATTATAGCTGAATACCTCACATCAAACGACAAATCATAAAATTTTGAAAAAGCCGTACATTTAACCCTTTTTGGTTCCCCCGTGTGTATTTTAAACAATTCTTTCAAAGTGAGCCTCTAATTAGGTTGGAGGAGTGAAATTTCGCATACTTATAGCTGAACACCTCACATCCAACGACAAATCGTAAAATTTTCAAAAAGTCGTACATTCAACCCTTTGGGCTCCCACATGTGTATTTTAAACAATTCTTTCTAAGTGAGTCCTTAATTAGGTGGGAGGCGTGAAATTTTGCATACTTATAGATGAACACCTCACATCAAACGACAAACCATGAAATTTTGAAAAAGTCGTACATTTAACACTATGGGCTCTCACATGTGTATTTTAAACAATATTTTCTAAGTGAGTCCCTAATTAGGTTGGAGGCGTGAAAATTTGCATACTTATAGCTGAACACACATCAAATGACAAATCATAAAATTTTGAAAAAGTCGTACATTTAACCCTTTGGGCTCCCACATGTGTATTTTAAACAATTCTTTCTAAATGAACCCCTAATTAGGTTGGAGGCGTAACATTTTGCATACTTATAGCTGAGCACCTCACATCAAATGACAAATCATAAAATTTTGAAAAAGTCGTACATTTTACTTTTTGGGCTCCCACATGTGTATTTTAAACAATTCTTTCTAAGTGACACCCTATTTAGGTTGGAGGCGTGAAATTTTGCATACTTATCGCTGAACACCATCATCGACAAATCATAAAATTTTGAAAAAGTCGTACATTTAATCCTTTAGGCTTCCACATGCGTATTTTAAGCAATTCTTTCTAACTGAGTCCCTTATTAAATTGCAGATTTGAAATTTTGCATACTTATAGCAGAACACCTGAGGCCAGGCGACAAATCATAAAATCTTGAAAAAGTCTTACGCGTAAGTACGCTTTAGTTAGTCTTACGCTTTAGTTAATTAAATTTGAAAATCCAGGGAGGTGCAATGTCCTTCCTCTGCACTGCCTCTTTGCCGGCACCCATGGATGAATGATACACAGTGTGGCATAAGCGCATAACTTTATTTTTCATTTCAGTACAAAAAAGCAGGCCCAGCTATAGGATATTTAATTCGAAAATTTAATAGGAAAATTTAACATAGGAATTTAATAGGAATTGTTGTTTCAGAAACAATAAAAATTTCAAATCAATACATTTCGTTTCAAAACATGCATTCAATGCAGCAGTATAAAAATATAGATTTCTTCCGCAAATTGACAGCCAAATAGATTGTTGTAGGAAATTTAAATTAAAATTGAATGTTGCTTGGTGAATAAAATAGTCACATGTAAACACATTAA
Organism: Maratus speciosus; assembly: GCA_963932465.1. NCBI lineage: Eukaryota > Metazoa > Arthropoda > Arachnida > Araneae > Salticidae > Maratus > Maratus speciosus. The sequence continues at coordinate 390,300,047 of OZ010795.1, forward strand.
GAAGCATTAAGTAAAGTGTCTAAATATATTGTAACTTTCTCTAAATTAATAGTGGTGTGCAAAAAGCCGGAGACTTGACAACTCTGAGACAGTCGAGTGTTATCCACCGCGCCGACGTGAACGTGTTAAAGCAATACAATTAGGTCAGCATTTGTTTCCGCTTAGTATTCCTCAACAAAATTAAAACTTCACAAAAAGAAAGATCATACATAAATAAATAAAACACAAGTTTAACAGATATATAATTGAACTAACACTGAAATAATCTGAATAAAAAAGGCTGCTGTAGTTAGTGAAATTTTTGGCAATTTTTTTAGCTATTAACACTTGGCATGTGGCTAATACGAAATTGCCGTTTTTTTTAAATAAATTTTAAAACTTTATTTGAATACATAATTGATACTTTTCAAATAAAATATCTTTTTAGCGTTGTTAGTAGGTTATCTAAAAAATATGTTAAATGTAAAAAAATTCTATTAGATTTTTCAATTAAAAATATTTTTTTTACTGATGTTCTGAACGCCGGGAAGTACGTTCTGTAACTTGAAAAGCTCCGGTTGACTTGTTGAAATATTCACCCTCCAGATGTAACAAGTGGTGCTTTGGGTAGAAAATGTTCCCCAAAATGTCTTGTTACTTTTTTTCGCTCAGTTTATAATCAATTACGACAATGGGTAGAGTTCTACCTGCTGCAAATGCTCCCCATAACATAGACCCATCTACGAATTGACGTTTAGAGAAGTAAGGTTTTATTTTTTGAATATCATGACAGTACTACGTAAACTCATCAGGCCCATCCAAATTAAAAAAAAATTCGTCAGAAAAGTTGTCCATTTATCTACAAAAGAAACATATTTTTTGGCAAACTGCACTCGAGCAAGTTCATGTTGCTTTATATCACCAAAAAACAAAGTTTAAACACACAATAAAATACATAAGGGAATGTGAACAGACGTATACGTTTCGTGAGTTCTAGGACTCACATCATCAGTGTATAAAATCTGTAAAAACAATATCCCCCCCTCCCCCAACTACATGCACGACGAAAACCCAAATGTCAGAAAACACAATACCAAAAGACCATCAAGTTCCAATGAAATCAAAGTGGAAGTGGGGTGTCATGACACAACAAATCCACCCAGAAAGTTGAGATGTAAGATACACTAGACAAATCATTAACAAAGAAGTTTTTAAGTCTATGGATATGAACAGCTTCAAAAAAGTCTAAATCTAGAGGAGTAATGCATCTCTTGATAATGGTAGCTGAGTCAAAATTGAAATTATGTCCCTCCCCCCAGCAATGAGAAGCAATAGAGGATTTTTGCAATTCTTTTTTCTTTACATAGTTTATGTGTTCTTTGACTCTGTAACGGAGATTTCGTTTAGTTTGTCCAATATAGGACAAACCACATTGGCATTGAATATTGTACACACCCCAATAATTTTGAGGAGGAATTTGATCCTTAAGCTGTGAAAAAGTTAATTTATTGGGAGGGATCTCAGTTTGACATACTTTGCTCTTCATCTGAACTTAAAACATTTTTTATGGCAAGTTTAAATCATTAACTATTTGAGACGAAGGCTTCTCAGATGCCAGTTGAAATAAAGCTGAATTTTGGCGTTTTGAAAGTAAGCAAGGTCTACCTATACGCTTGACTTTTCCATAATTTGAAGAATCTTTAAAAAATATATTAACAAGAGTTTTTGACAAATATTTAGATCTTGCAATAGAAGCCCCTTTTACTCCACATGTTTTAATGCCTAGAATTTTGCCACATTCTTCGTCAGACAAATGCTTATGTTTTGGAATTCTTATCAACATCAGAAACAAATGGTTCAATGTTTGCGAAACGCTTAGTAACTCGAACTTTAAGGTTTGAAGCCGGCGCAGAATGATATAATTTGCATATGAGTCAAAAAATAGTTACGACCTTATACTTTTTTTCGACATAAAATAATACAAAATTTAAACATGTTAACTTTTTGGATCTTTTTTACAATGATTTTGTAATACCATCGGCTCACAGTTCAGAATCGAGTGGCAATTCTGTTGCGTTAATTGTTTTGAATGTGCAAAATTTGCTTAAGGCTGTTCTTGAAGAATAATCTTCATATATATATTCCATGAAATTTCAGGTGATCACAATTTAAATCCAAGGTTGGGAGAGCATAATTCTAAACTTCACGATTCATGTAAAATCACATTAAAATAATAAAATATATTTCACAACTGAAAATGGCGCTGGTGTTTTTCAGTATAAATCCAAGTCAAGCACAGGATAATTAAAAACTTTGTATATTTACACTTATAAATATTTACAGTATTTACAATGAAAACATTTGGATACTATTTCTTTAAAAACATGTAAATATTCCACACTGGGAATTCCAGATAATTTCTTTTATATGTTCAAGAATATTTATTTCTCCCTTTTCGGAAGAACAAGAAATACACAGCCAGCATGCTACTTTCGAGATTCACATTTAAACTGAACTATAGACAAGAGAAATGCTTTTAAAACAATTAATACTTCAGAAACTATTTCTTCTAATAGAAGACCACGATAAAAAACCTATACGCAGCTTATTTATCTGCTGCGTTCAAGATTCACATTTAAACTGAACTATAGACAAGAGAAATGCTTTTAAAACAATTAATACTTCAGAAACTATTTCTTCTAATAGAAGACCACGATAAAAAAACCTATACGCAGCATATTTTTCTGCTGCGTTCAAGATTCACATTCACAAAACCAACTAAAAAAGGAACAAGAAAGAAAAAAAAAATGTTTTTTAATATTAATTCTCTCAAACGTCACGTGATCCTTCGCGGCGCCCGCCTGGCTAAGAGAGGCCCGCGAGAGAAGATTGCAAAATATTCCACAGTTCTCAACTGCTCTGCTCAACAAGCGCAAAACGTTTTGACACAATTACAAATTCATTTTTTCACGGAAAGATATAAAATTGGAAAGCCTCACCATGGTAGCGATTTGGAATCGAACTGTTTTTCCCATTTTTTGATCAATAAATTTTCCATTGAGTTATAGGCGATTTTGATCACGTGACTCGGCATATTTTCCCCTTATTGACTGGATTTTCTTCTTTCGTTCTGAAGTTTGGTTCAAAATGCCAACTTTCAAAATATTTTCTGAAAGATCTAGTGCGTTTACAAGAAAAGGGAAAAAACAGTTCGATGACATAGTTTCTGAATAACAACACCTTCTAGTTTCGTGCGTTTCCGAACAAAAATGAATTAAAACTTATGTCCGAAAGTTGACCCTTTGGATTTGGGAACAGCCTTAACCCAAACAGGATCTTTTGCACTCGACCTTAAACTTTTTTTCCAGCGCATTAGTTGAAAATTGCTCGCGGCTTTTCTTATGTCTGTCCGGTTATTCAATTCCTACTATTAGTTCACACTCTCCCTATATTTATTTATTTATTTATTTATTTATTTATATATCTTGTTCAAATTTTCAATCGTTAATAAAATACTTATTATTCATCCTATCAAGTTGAAATAAATTTTTTTAAACTTGTACAGGATGACAATTGATGTTAATACAGTTTTTTCAAATATTAATTCATTAATTAAATTTTAATTAATTAATTTTAGTTTTACATGGGAGACAAAATGGCGTCCATTGGTTATTGAAGCATTTAATGCATCTTCATATCTATAAGGGGGGTTACCATAGGGGGGGGGGACTCCTGGTCCGTGTAGTGAGCAGATTGTAAGTTGAGAAGATACTCATTTTTCAAGCGCTTCCAAAAATGATTCAAAAGAGTCTCGCGCAAACGGAAGCGTTTCACTAAGGATACCTTGGTTGCAGGTAAAATCAAATCGTTCACTTTTATGGTAGGTAAACACAAGATATGTTTTAGAGGTGCTCTAACTTGTTCACCAGGGCGTGCGTTAGTTTTCTTCCAGATTGCACGTTTGTTTAGGACTGATTTTATGCGCTGTCTAGATTTTGAAATCCAAAACTTTTCACAAGTTTGCACTAATGTTCTGGGCACTTCTGAATGAAAAACTTGTTCATGTGCATCTTTCACGATTAATTCAGTCAATTTATGTTTTGCAGGAATCACATCAGGATGTTTTTCATAAAATGAGGAATCAGACTTTTGTAACCGTCCTCGTACCAACAGCAAAACATCATCTGACAACATAGGATTTAACTGTAGAAGATTCGATTCACTAGGGATACTCTTGCTACATTTCAAGTATTTTGTAACTTCAGGGAAACTTTTTTCCTGCACCAGCTTTAACCAAAAATTTTCAGCATGTAACATTTTCTCAGCTGATAATTCTGAAAAATCTCCTTTTTCTACCTTTAATTTTATATTAGAAATAAATCTAAACACCCAAGCAGTTACTCGATACAATTTCTTTAGGGAGCTATACTTTTCAAGATTAAAAATGGGAATTTCATCAGCTTTATTTGTTTGAACAACACAAGAAATGGTTGCTGATTTTCGAGACTTCTCTTTAGAAACATCAGGTAATTGTGTTGCGACAATTTTAACGCTAGGCAAAAAATTATGATAAAAAAATTCGTTATGTTTTAAAATTTAAAAGTTAGTATGAGCAGTATTACAGTTTGAGACAGTGGAGTGCTATCAATCGTTAATATTTGGAACTAAAAAGCGTAGCAAAGAATTTCCTGACTTGGAACATTATTCTCCTGAAAATAAAAATCAACAGCCGTTATCACTTACTTGTTATTGAATTTTAAAAAAGTTCAGTCAATTTTTGGGCATTCTATATACATGCTATATCAGAAGATGTTTCTGTATTTTCTTGTAGGCCGTTATTATTTTAAAGCAAAATATAAAGTATCATCTTTACCGTAGTAAATTATAGTAAAAGTAGGACTGATTCTAGGTTGTCTCACTAAGACTGGGACGGTGAACTCGCGTTCCAGAAGACCAATTTCCACCAGTTTTTATGCATAGTTTTCTTCGATTTATTTAATCTAAGAATTTCTTTCATTAACTAAATCGATGAATATTTTTCCGAAAGAAGAGCGGCATTGGCCTTGACATACGGGTTCGCTGTCTCTGCTCTAGAAAAAATTTAGATGCGCTTCCATATGTGTGATAAAGTGTCTAGCTACACTTTTATAAGGGTACTCTTACTAAACTAGTGAGTTTTTAGGTTTTGCGTGGATTCGTGGTGTCTTGATCACTAACATTTGTGCTTGAGTGAGCTATCTACTCTGCCATCTTTAAGTTTCTCAAAGTGCGTAATATATCTCCGGAAATCTGGTTGTCGTGGTATTTTTTGCAGTGATGCGTTAATCATGAACTGTGGTTGTGGTGGGAGATATATATATAGTGAAGTAGTAGATTGATTCAGCGGGCTTTGAACGGATTTAGCTTACGGGTCTTGTGTGATTTCTTAGTTTTCATCTTACTGATCACTTAGTTTTCTTGTGTGATTTGCGCCATGTGCTGACTTCGAGTGAAGTTCTCGTCGCTAGCAGTTTTTGATAGAGCCGCAGCAGCTGCAAGTTTTGTCTATTTTGTAAGATATTGAGCTTTCTACTTCAAATAAAGACGTCGAGAACCATAGTATTCCATTCATAGTTTATATTATCTTCTAAGGTTAAGTTTTTAGGTTCCTGTTTAACGAAAAGTGAGGACATTTGGAGTTGAGTTAAGTGAGTTAAACTTTAACAAGTTTTGAGAAAGGATTTTTCCCCTCTCAGTTTCATAAACTGAGCAGCTGACCTTTGATCGTCTGAATTAAATCTACCCTCTCCACTGTTAATAATTACCTGCTTATTGTTATAAATAAATTGTTGTGCTTTATTAGATCAGTGTATGAACTTCATTCAAGTTCAGAGTCCCGAGGAGTCCAAATAGTCCAAATAAAGTTTACTTTTTTTTATTAGATTATTTCTCATGGGTAACGCGTGTATAGGGGTGCCAATGAATGGAAGCCTATACGGACCAGTGATGCCCTGTAGAGTGACTCTGTTTAAAAGAGATACTGCCGTCAACTTGGGTCACTTTTCCCACCGGGGCGAATTTACCCACTTTTGAACAAAGAGATTATCCCTTCTATTGTCGTTACATATTGCACCAAAGTGGTGCTGTTGGGCTCCTCGTCATTTTCTAGAATAACAAGCAGCCAGTTAGAACCGAGAAAATAGACTTCCGGAAGTTTATCTTTAATATTGACCGAATGTTTATCAAGACTTGAAGTTAAGTAAATTATATTGTCTTCAAACTGTTCCTCGCCCAACAAATAAAAAAAAGCAAGTAAGTGTCATATTTATATTTATTGGTTATTAATTGAATGAAAATGTAGAAGACGTTTTGATTTAATTTTCCACGTTTATTGGATCAGTGTTATTTCGCTGGGGAATGTCACTCCTTAATCTTTGTTAAATATGGGATCCCAAATCAGTTAGAATTGTATCGTCAAATATTTTGATCATCTTGAAGACGACTTAAAAGATATCTATGGACCAAAGAAAAATATTCTTGATTTTCATGAAATCAACCCGGTGAGGTTAAAAAAGATGGCATTTTGTAGGGTTGCAAGTAACCAGAAAGAGTTATAAACTCATCAAAAGAGTCATCATATCACTTATGTTTATCGGTTCTGTAGCAGGTGAATTGTTCTCGTGCTTTGTAGTCTATAGATACGAACACACACGGACTTCTTGGACGGAAGAAGGATTTCCAGGGATTTATTATGAAAGTTACAAGGAAAGAAGAGATGTGTGTAGTTTTGGGAACGACCAATCAGCTTTTTTCCAATTTATTTTGAAATAGTTTGTGATCAGGTATGTTTAGTCAGTATTTTTAATTCTGCTCAATATTTCAGTCAGTATTTTCTTGAAAAAAATTATTTGTGTCATTAAACAAGTTTTTTCATGAGATGTGCTGCCATTTTCACCACGATTTATGCTTACCTTGCAAAGATACGTGTTTCTAGTTTGTTTAGTAGAAAAAATGAAGTATGGGCAAAGTGACACCTTGTTAGGAGGTTACTTTGCTCACAACATTCTTTTTACAAAACATACATAAACATGTAAGATAAAAGACAAAACAAATTATAAATCACATCTACGGCTCGTCCCCCATATGTAGGGAAATTTCCTTTTTCAATAAAAAATATGGAATGTTTGCTACATTTTGAAATTAATATGAAATCTGTGCAAAGTACTTCCGGTTAACGGTACATGAAAACATTACTTAAGTTAAAGTAAATGTGGAAAAATGTTTTTCCGGAGCTTGGGGGCACAAATCCATTCTTCATACATATTTATGAACACTCGAAGCAACATTTGTTGATGAATTGATTGTATGTAAGGTCGCATAATAACAAACCACTCCGGAGAGACTTTATGGAAATCATTATATTTGAGTAAAATTTTTGAAAAATAAATATTAAATTGATTTATTGATATTATATACAGGGTGACTTTTAATTAACATACAACTTTAATCTGAAGTAACTTCTCAGAGCCTCACTAGGTGGCAGCACGAATGCGTACAACGAGAGAGGGGATAAAATGGATTTGTTTAGTGTCAGTTCCATGCAATTTTGAAAATGTCTACCAAAGCGTCATATTCAACTGACGATCGTATTTTTATTGTTAATAATTGGTATTTATGTGGTGAAAATGCAACATTATTTCTACGAAAGTGAACTTCAACATTCAGAAATCGACCTAAGCCTTTCTAGAGCAATGGTAAGAAATCTGATAAGAAGATTTGAAAGATTTGATAATTTGAAAGATAATCTCAGACAGTCGTTTTTCTTCAAATTCGTAATCTGGGTATGAACACCGATGAACATTGGTTCATGCAGGACGGTGCCCCTCCGCATAAAACAAGCAGAGTGTTTGACACCATTAAAAGAGTGTTTGGAAGGCGGGTTATTGCTTATCACTACCCGAACAACCATCCTGGTGCATTGCATTGGCCACCTTATTTACTGGATATGAATCCGTGCGATTTCCATCTTTGGGGTCTCATGAAAAACTTGGTGTACAAAACGAAGCCGACAGACTTCAATAGCCTCAAGAAATCCATTACTGACTCATTTGCAAGCATTAAAAGAGAAACACTTGAACTAGTAACTGACAACTATGTGACTAGGTTGTGCTTCTGTATCACCTCTGAAGGTTCTCACTTCGAAAACCTTGTGCTTTAATTATCTTTTCGACGTTCTTTTCAATAAAAACATTTTTGCAGTGCTATCTGCAACGATTCTTGTATTATTTCATTTTAAAGTTGTAGGTTAATTAAAAGCCACCCTGTACTTTCCATACATGTTCACAATTTTTCTTCAACTAATTGCATAACGGTCATGTATAAAGAAAAAAACGTCTTCAGCATTTGTCTATTTTTGTTTTTCTCTTTATTTTTTATATAACTAGAATAATCTAAATATAACATCTACACGGAAGTTTGTTCTTGCGTTCGAAAATAAGACTAGTTTTCGATTCAAGAAACTGGGGAAAAAAGTGTGGGAGAACATAATTTAAAGTCGATATTTTTTTTTCAAAACTTTGTTTACAAATAATTTTATTTTTATAAAGCATAAAATAAGAAGCAGAGTGTATGTAAAATTTCCTGTATAATGAAGTGTAGCATAAGATTGCTTCAAACTTCTGTTTCCCTTTGTGCGTATGTGTTTTTTCCCGACAAAAGGAGATGAAAAAAAAGAAAGTTCGGTTTAGAATTAGGTAAGGTGCAGCTGCTCATTTCATTTATTTTGATGGATTAGAATCAAGTTAATTTTAACATCATAGACAAACCGACAAATGAAGTATTTTTATGCTACTAGAAGAATCTTTCATTTCATCCACATAAAATCCTGGCATGGTTTTAACGAGATTAAGAGAAAAGACTGTTTTGTAAAATCTGATTCCTAGCGTAAATAATTTATTGAATAAATACCAAAAGCTCATTACTCTAGTGTTGCCAGATTCTAGAACTTTTTTATTCAAAATATCTATCACTTTTTCTGATTAGGAATCTTTGCTTTATTTAATCACGGAGTGTCTGGCATTAAATAAAGAAAAATTACTATTCTAAAATAATGGTAGACAATTTGAATAAACAAATTCCACAGCTTAGCATCGTTGTATTACACACTCTTAAGAATAATATATTCAATCAATTAATTTTTTAGCCAATCCATTTGCTACAAGTTATAGGATCTACGATGGTAGCATTAGTTTGTGACATACTTTAATGCGTTTACGGTATTTCTCTTGCAAGCGTAGCATAGTTTCAGAAGGTTTCTTTCCTAAAATATTGTTCGTTAACCATATAGATTAACCAACAAGATAGAACAGCTACACCAAAATCTGTAATAACAGTGATACTAGAGTTACTAGGAAAAAACTAGTAAGCTTCCGAAATTTACCTATGTATATGCAATGTCTTTATGCTTTTTAATATCTGTTCTATGACTTTTTTCTATTCTATCCCTGGCTGATAATACTCTCATAAACTGACCGTTGGTGCGTTGTTTAAGTGTGTATTTATTAGTATTAATTTATATTATTATTAAAGCAACCTTTCCTTTCAGAACTATTTTACGATGTCAAAATATATATAGATATATTTCAGGGAGAATTTTGCCTAAATATTAATCTGAATTTGAAACTTCCGGGTTTTTCTTTTTCTACAGATAAATCAGAACGGTTAATACTTCGCAAGTTTTCATCGCCGAACAACATTTGCCAGCTTTCGCAACATTAAATACCTAAAAAGATATATTCAAATATGTAGCACACAATTGGCTTTTATGTCATTTTTGTGACCATAAAGTTTTAATTGAAATAATCCAATACGAAATGAAATATATAGTTATATGTTTACGTAGTTGGCATATGAAAATTAAAATATTTATGACACTTTTGTCTGCAACTACACAATATTATATCTAAACATGGCACATTTATGTACGATATTACAATTAAAATTTGCCGTTTAAAATTATCGAAGACTGCATTACATATAAGTGGAAAATAAAAGAAACGAAAAACCATGCATCAGGTATAAATTATGAAGCACTTTCCAACACTAACAAAATATTATTAAACAGCTTCAGTTTTTTATACAATGAAATGAGATATCTGAATAAGCAATTGCAAAAACGTACAACTAAAAAAAAAATCCATTTTCTCCAATTGTTGTCCATATCCAATAATGTGTGAGAGTTCTTTAGTGCAAACCTGTATAGAATATGTAGAATTTATATTCACCACATAATATACTAAATATTAGATAATAAAAAATGCATACTATAGCAGAAAACCCACTTCTAGCGATTATCGGTCACAGTCAAGCTCATTAATTATTATTTTAAAGTTATTTTTTCTCTTTTTATTATTTTCGTGTGAATATTATGGAATATTGGGAAATACCAAACCGATTTCAAATTTAATGTTGGCAAATTAATGGTGACACTTCCTGTTTCAACATAGGCATTTTATGTTGATACCACTACCACCAGAGAGGTGGTAGACCGTTAGACAAGGAGCTTGGAATTTTGATAAAGAGAAGTTTCTTAAAAATTCAAAACTTCAAATGAATACTGAAATGAGCATATGAAATGGGCATAAAAACTTCAAAATACTTTCTAAATTATTCTTTATTTAGAATTAGTTTTAGTTCTGCTTATTAATTTAAGTCACATTTCTGCCTTATGAAGTGTAATAAGTTTAGACAAACTGTGGCTTAATTAGTAATTTTTTAATTATTCCTAAAAACATAATTTCTTCTAATAAAAGTTAGGTATACAAATATCACTTGGCATTATTTCAACTATTACGCGAGCAAAACCGCGGGTTTTGCTAGAAAGCTAGAAACTCACTACCTAATGTAATTATCAAAATACTAGTTTTCACCATCAGAATGTAGAAGCCCGATGCCGACGTAGGTCGTTTTAAATAAATGGTATCCTTTAATTTTAAATAAAAATAAAAAGAGCTTTTTTTTTAAGAACCACTCTTTTATAAGCATTCAATTTTAATCTTAAAACTTACGCCTAACTTCATGACTGCAATTCATGTAGTTGCAAAATTTCCATTACAGTGCCTTAATTTTGCGTGGACTCCAATAATCGAAAAGTCTCCGCTTCGATTTATACTTGGTAGAAAGCGATAGCGAGTGAATTTATTGAAAAAATATATAGGTATTTTTTTCCCTTAGATTTCTTAAGAAATACAAACTATTACATTCTCCCCTATGTTGGAATTTCTAAAACATTTTTGCAGATCTACACTGTAAAAAAATTTTCGGTTAAAATACGGAAAATGTACTGGCAATCGAGACGCCAGTACTATTTTCGTATTTTAACGGGAAAAAAATCCGTAAATTCCAGAAAATTTTCTGTTTTTTCACAGAATATTTCCGGGTTTTTTTCATATTTCCGTATTTAAAAATTTCCGTCTGAAAGACATTTTTCAAGGACAAACTTACATCTTTATGATTTTCATCCTTTACTTTTCAAGGACACGCTCACATCAAAGTCAGAATATCTATATTTAATTCAAACAATAGTGAAGAAATAACACTTACCCCCCACGAGAATCGAACTTGCGTACTGTCCTCTTACGCAGCTTTCTGTGCTTTACCGTTACGCCAAGTTAACACAAACTACGTTTTCAAATATCTTTACTTATTTCAGATGCATTTTATGAAGCAAAGGCAAGATGTTACACAAGGGACTTATTTTTATAGGGATATTAAGTTTCTATTGAGTATACTAGTCTGAATGTTTTACACATTTTCTTTCCATAATTTCTAATATATTTAGCTTTTTAATTTCATACTTTATAAAAGATAAATTTTAGTCTTTAAAATATTACGTGCATGAAAGACTTTTTTTTTGCAAGAGTTTTAAAATTTTATTGTAATATTATTAATATTTTTTTATTTATTTTTGAAAGGATACTAATACATTTTTTTCAAACATGTACTTTAACAAATTATTTGTGTGATGATCTACTGTAAACTCAATGAAGATAATTACTACAGATTATTAAAATAAATTTCCTTTATTGTTTATTATAACTTAGATAAACTTCAATTTTATAATAATTTCCGTATTATATTTCAGATATGTTTTAAGTTGTATGTGCGAATCTGTTAAAGTGAATCCTTCTATATATAAAAAAAGTTTTGATTTGGAAATGGACCAATGAAAATCTGCGTAGATATTCCGGGTAGATCCACATCCAATTTGAATGCTTAAGCATGGCCTTTCATCGTTAATATTAAAAAAACTGTTGCATACAAAAATATGAAAATCGGTAGTATTATAGAGAAATGTTTGATAAACACGCTGATACAGACAGTTTTCAAATCGAAGAATTATTTTAAGAGATATTTAATGCTAAAGTTGGACAAAATCGTTCCATTAAAAAGTTTTATTGGAGCAAAAACTATACATGAGAATTTAATCATTTTTAGATCATTTTATACGTTATAAGTTCCCGGCGTGCAGATTGTATTTATTTTTCTTATTTGACTCATTTTTTGAGGTTTTATTTCAATTTTAAATTCAAATTTTCAGCATTTCGAGAGATATTTTTTACAAATTTTAGAAAATGTTATTAATTTAAACTGTTGCCAGTTGTATAAACAGCGCAAACAATAATGTTTACTTCAAATTAAAAATTTATTTTACACGTGACTATTATAAACACAAAATATAAAAAGCAGGAACTCATTGAAAATTACGTCACAAAAATTATAATTACACGTGAATTTTAAAAGAGACAGAATATTGTAAAATAATACATTCATAAACATGCGTTAGAAGTCTTAAACAGGAGAATTTACGTCACATTTACGTCACATTACACTTATTATATAAAATGAACAAAAAATAATATTGCAAAACAGTTTAAACTTAAAAATTGCTCGAGACATTTATTTGATATTTTAAGATGATCATAATATTTCATTTCTAACAAAAGTATTTTTACGTGAATATTAAAAAGAAAAAGAAAAGTTTGGTGAAAATTACGTCAGATTATAATTCTCAGATTCAAATTATAATTCAATCTTCCGAAATCTTTTTAAAGCCGATTAAATTATCGTGCTGTTAGAGTCTGCGGTGTCTGAACGGGGGTTGACGAGCGTAGCTCGTAGGGGGCAGAGCCCCCTAGTACATTAAAAAAGTATTAAAATTTTATTTTAAAATATCCTACAATCTTTTTAAAAAATATGCTATAAATAAGTCACGCATTATTTTAAAATCATAATGAAAAATAAACTGTAACTTTCCTTTTCAAAAATCTCAAACTTAAAAAGAACTGATAAGATTTTAATTTTTTTTAAATATAGTAAAAATATGTTAGCTTTTTATAATTAAAGAAAGAAAGACAAATATTATAGCGAGTTGTTTAAAAATACATACTATAGATGGCGCCCTAACTTTTATCGGTTTAAAAACCAATGCAAGACCAAAACTATTTAGTAAATATTCGGGAATGATTGGATATATTTTCAACATAGAACCACATTTAGCTAATATAGGAGTTTCATTGAAAATAATATCACTGTGAACAAGTATATACCAATTAATTACTTCGCTTTCCAAACAGAACAACTATTTCTAAACATCATTTACGGAACTTGTACTGTTTTGAAAGCAATACAGAAATATTTCGTAAAACTGATGGAAAACTTACTGGATTTATACGGATTTGTAATCTCGAAATGTCAATTACGAATATTGTACTGTTTTCTTGAAAAACTAAACTATTCCGCAAAATTTTAGGAAAACTTTGTGTATATGGACGAACTTTTTTTTACAGTGTATGCCGATCATGACCCCTAGAACGCAAAACCACCTCCAGCTCAAAACTTTATCTATCTGTCTATGTCTCTCTCTTTCTATCTATATATATACCACTTTTTTATGGACACGATAACTTCCATAATTCTGCACAAATCTCTTCCAAACTGATATATAAAATCAAGGGACAGAAAATCTCGATCAAGTTCGTTAATGGGCAAAATCAGACCAAGAGGGTGGAAATAGGGAGGGGTTTTGTGAAAACAGAAAAAACTCCATAACTTCTTAATTATAATACATATATAATCAGTTTAAAGTTATTATTATTTCTAGGAAAGGAGCCAAAAATTTATGTATAAAAGATTTTTGATATCATTAAAAATGGGCTCATGCGGCGAAAAAAATAGGGTTTTAAGGGGGAAAAAAACATAACTTCGTCAATTCACAAGATATCAAATCCACTTTTTTTTTTTTTTTTTTTTTTTTTTTATAAATCTTCGTAATCTTTTCTACAATTTTTATACGGACAAGTTTTTGATAGGACCACCTCTTACCGCAAAATAAATAAATAAATAAATAATTAAAAAAAGAGGAGTGACAAAGAAACAAATTGATAACTTCGTCAAATCACAAGATATAAAATCCGCTTAAATTTATTATAAATATTCTTAATATTATCAACAACTTTTCTATTGTCAAGTTTTTGATAGAACCAACTCTTGGAGTAAATATATATATATATATATATATATATATATATATATTAGGGGATGAAAAAAATATCCTATTGACATGATTCTGGTAAAACCGGCTCTTACAAAAAAAAAAAAAAAGAAAGAAATTAAAAACTTGTCAAAAGCGGCCAGATAAAATTGTTAAACTGGGTTTATCAATAATCTTGATTTAGTTTTTGTTGGTGAAATTAGTTCTTAACTTCAAAATCTACCTGTTCCGTAGGCCAAGCCGGAAGGGATTTTTTTTTAAAGGGTCGTGTACCTTTTAAACGCGTCGAAAATTAACGAAAATCTTCAAAGTTTGAATTAGTTTATCTTCAAAAAGTTTTTATGTATAAACGTGAAATTTTGGATATTGATAAAACAGATTGTGCTTTGTAATATGCTGTCAACAGAAATTTATTAACCCTTTATAGGATTTGTGTATTGTTGAAATCAAAATAGCTCTTTTTTTTACCCCATATGTCATTGCGCGCATGATATCTTGACAAAGTATGTATGGATTGTCATGAAATTTGGTAAATATACTAAACAAATATGTGTGTTTCAAATGATCTACTTTTAAGTATTTACAATGGTAATATTTTTAGTTATGACTATTTTTATTCATTAAAAATACAAAATTTTTATTTTTTTTTACTAAAATATTTTTTTTATATAGTTAATGAAATAATTTTAGACTAAGAGTAGATCATTTTAAACACGCACATATGTTTTGTATCTTTACCGAATTTCATGCCAATCCATACATACTTTCTCAAGATATCATGCGCGCAATGACATATGGGGTAAAAAAAAGAGCTATTTTGATTTCAACAATACACAAATTCTGTAAAGGGTTAATAAATTTCTAATGGTAGCATATTATAAAGCACAATCTGTTTAATCAATATCCAAAATTTTATGTTTATACATAAAAAGGTCTTTGAAGATAGACTAATTCAAACTTTGAAGTTTTTCGTTAATTTTCGACGCGTTTAAAAGGTACAAGACCCCTTAAGGAAGGAAAGTAAAAAAAGCATTATTTCAACGATCTAATAATCAGGATTTCTGAATTGTTTTATCAACGTATAGTCATAATTTAATTAATATGAAACTATTAATTGATAAAAAAGTAAAAAAAAAATTTTTACACCATTTATTTTTTTTATTTATATTTTCCACTTTTTAGAGTTTAAAGTATTTAAGTTGTTGCAGTTCCTAAGCCATTTGACACATCATTAATTTAATTGCTTTTGTAACTTGTAAACAGCTGTAATCATAAAGATAGTTTGGTGATTTATCACGTGTGACCGGTTAACGGATAAATGCCTTAAAATTAATTTATAATTTTCTGATGAAGTTCTAAAAATATTGAAATGTTGTATTGCTATGGGAAACACACCTATGTGCATAATTTTTATATTTTAGCATGTTAGGAAATGAGAAAAAAAAAATCCCATCTTTACATTTAAAAACTGAGATAATAAACGAGATATAAAAGAGTGTAAAAACACTACAACCAACGAAATTTTTACTTGAGGAAATATTTAAAATTTTATTATCTTCCTAAAAAATACAGTAGAACCTCGATTAATTGAGCCTCGATTAGTCGAGATTTCTGTTAACCGAGCCGAGACATGGCAATTAGTAAATGCAGCTACGTTCCGAAAATCATTCCACAAAATAATAATTCAAAAGAGGAGAGAGAGAGGATGAATCCCAGCAAACGGAAAACACACTGACAGACTGAGAACTTTTTGAGATTATCAATGACACTGACTGAAGGGAGTGAAGAAGTTTTAGAAGAGGACATTTCGAATAGCTGGACGTTAAAAACCAACATTCAAGTTTTCAAATCCTTAATGATGAAGAAATTATACAAGCCGTTAATTCCTCATTGGACATTAATGGTGCTGACAATGAGGGCCAGGACTTTGAGGATTAACCTCTTCGGTCCCTGGATCCCCATTCGTGTACCTCTGTTCTTTTCGTTATAAAAACTAAAACGCCCGATTTTTTTTACATTTTCACATCACTTCTTAATACCTGAATTTTTTTTGCGTTCAAAGCAAACGAATAAATGGTAGCCTCTAAGCTGATTCCCACATAAAATAGATGTTATTTTCATCTGAGTTTGCAAAATGCCTAAAAATGCCCAAAAGACAGTATGACCAAGAAAGTGAAAAATTTTCATAAGTATTTAACTTAAATCTTTTACAATAAAAATGTTTGAGGATTTGTAGATTATTTACTTGTTTAAAGCTCTTATATTTGTGATTGCCTTAATTTAGGTTAATGGTTATAAAATTGGTGTTTTTAAGGGGTTTGTAGTTATAGATCCATATTTTTGAACCTAAATTACTAAGCGAATAAAGGATCAATTTCAGAAAATATATTATTTCTGCCATTTACGATGTAATTTTATTTGAAAAAAAAAATAATCAATAAGCATTTGTATTATTATTTTAGCTTCGGAACTGAAGAGCATTGAGGACTATAAATCATACTGAATGTGTTCAAGCACTAACAACTGCCCTAAAATATTTGGAGCAAAGGAGCACTGTTACGCCGCTATATCTTCCGTTGATCAAAAATTGGCCTGATTGGGCAGCCACTGATAGAAAATCTGGATTTTTTAATGAAAGATAGCAGACTTCAAAAAAAAAAATGTAAATTTAACAAATTAATGTAATTAAATTTTTGAAAAAATATTATCTTGAGATTTGTTTTATTTTTGAAGTGCATCTTTCGATATTTAACTTAGTATAGTTAAAAAAATGTCAATTTGTTTTTTAAAATTTACTACTAGTAGTTGATTTCTTTTTTAAATTTGTTAAGCTGTGAAACATAACTTTATATATGCTTATTTTTATCATTTGAAAAATATTCTATTGTTTTTTATTCTAAGATATGTTAAATTTGCGAGCACGGCGAGTTTTTATACACATTTTCTATTAAGACTTCAAATCGAAAGAGTCAACTTTCTGGCATAAGTTTTCATTCATTTTTGTTCGGAAGCGCATGAAACTAGAAGGTGTTGTTGTTCAGGAACTACGTCATCGAACTGTTTTTTCCGTTTTCTTGTAAATGCAATAGATCTTTCAGAAAATACTGTCAAAGTTGGCATTTTGAACTGAACTTCCGAACGAAAAAAGAAGTTCCAATCAGTAACAGAGAAAAATGCTGTGTCACGTGATCAAAATCGCTTATAACTCAATAGGTAATTTATTAATCAAAAAATGAAAAACACAGTTCGATTCCAAATCGCTTCCATGGCCAGGCTTTCCAATTTTATATCTTCCCGTTAAAAAATGAATTTGTAAATGTGTCACGACGTTTTGGGCTTGTTGAGCAGAGCAGTTGAGAACAGAACCGAGATTTCCGATAACTGAGGTACTAGCTGGCCCAATTAGCACGGATAATCGAGATTGCACTGTACTTGAAATTTAAGGAGACTTTTTAAAAACGAAATACATCGGCATCGGACATCTACGTTTTGATGGTGAAACCGAATTTTGATAATTATAGGTAATGAGTAATGACCTATTTGAAATTTCCTATAAGTTAACATGAGATTTTGTGATCGGTCCTCTTACAGACTTTGTAAACCTTCACTGTAAAAAAAAAACGGACTAAAAAACGAAAATACTACTGGCAGTCTAGACGCCAGTACTATTTCCGTTTTTTTACGGGAATTTTTACCCATAAATTACAGAAATTTTTCCGTTTGTCTAGATTGCCAGTAGTATTTCCGTTTTTTAGTCCTTTTTTTTACAGTGTTTGTTCCTGGACTGTAGGAAATAGGGGATTCAATGTTTATGATTTACTTTTTCAAAAGTGCACAATACCAGCTCTTTATCGTTGGAATGCATCCGTATTTTTCAAATGTCTCTTCTGAAAATTTAACTCTTGTTCTCTGTATGTTTTTTCTGAAGAATATTTCTTTCTATTTTACTTGATCAAACGTTTCTAAAACATATGCCTAATTTTATATTTTAGTGTTAAAATCTAAGTGAAACGGAATCCTCTTTAATAAAAAGCTATCCTTTGCTGACGACTGGCTTTTTCGCTAATCGTTGCCACAGATTAATCTCGGAAAATGAAACATTTGAAGTTACTGAAAAAATTAATAGCTCGAAAAGTATTTGTCTGAAAATTGTTAGACAAACTGCGTTAAAAAGATAAAAAAATTGTATTTTTTTACCAACAACGTATTACCGATATAAACAAAAGAACATTTCAGAAATTGTGATTAATTTTACAGATGTAAACAATGTGTAGTAAGTCATTCATTTTTGAAAATGCATTGATAAAAATTTAAAAACTTTCGCGCATTAAATATTTTAACTCCTGTAGTATTAATATGCCTTTGACGTCATTCGCCTATGAACCAATGAAAATTGTTTTTAATTTAAAACCGAAGTCTTAGAAAACTCACGTCTGTTTTCGGTACTTTTATGTTATCCGAAGGCAAATCTCGCCAGTAACAGGTTTTTTTTTTTCCTCCAATAGTAATTATTTTTTCGCGCGTGTGATTTAGAAACAATGCTTTAAAGTTGAAATAAAATGCTATGGTATTTTCTTTTATTGTTATGTATTTTAAGGAAATGAGTGAAAGGCATATATTTTAACTGTATGCATTAAATAAAAGCTATGCATTTTAAAAGAAATGAGTTAAAGGTTTATATTTTAAGTGAAATTAATGCAATATGAATAATGTTAAGGGGAACAAAGTTTGTTGATTTATCAACTCGCCAAACTAACATAAAAGTACTCTATTTTCTGTGTATTAATGTAATAAACATAGCCTTTAGTTTTTTTTTTTCAGGTTTGTATGTTTAATTTATTTTGGAAAAATTGATTTCATAAATAATTAATTCCTTTTTTGTGCAAACTTAACTTCTAAACATTACATAATTTGAAATTTTACTCCGTTGAATAGGGAGGGCGAACTTTCAAATGTAAACTTTTTGAAAACTGTATTTCAATTTATTGACTTTTTATGATTTTTAAAGCAAATAGCTCGATTACGGAATAATAGTATATAAATATTTTACCAATTATTTAAAATTCTAAGGAAAAACAACGATTTCTATCCACCGTCCTAGGACGGGTGTTTACACTAGTAGTTTCTCATAAGATGTAACACCTGAAATAAAACTATGTATTTCAGCAACAGTTTGTCAAATAAAAGAGAAAAAAAATCCTTCAAGAAGAAACATAGACAAAACAGAAGGTAAAAATTTTAATTTTCTGAAGATAAATTAGAAAAATACGGATGCATTCTAAGCCAGTAGGTTCAACGTTAGAGAATGGGATTCACAGTCTGAGTGATAACAATCCTTAACCCTTTCTCACTCAGCAATTCAGACTTGAAAAATATCTATTCAGTTGCTATAATGCATCATTTTAAGCATGTAAAAAATAATTAAGATATTTTTAACATAAAAAAATATTTACTAAAAAGCACCTTTTTCCCATCTGCAACAAACAAAAAATTACAAACCTCATAAATATTGTGAATTTTCTAATAGAAAATTGTAAAGTACTAAGGGGTTCTGCCCCCTACGAGCTACGCTCGCCAACCCCCATTCAGACACCGCAGACTCTAAAAGCTGGTTAATTTGATCGGCTTTACGGCGACCTCCCTGTTAACGGGCTGTTTTCGTGTTTCATTAAATCAGATCAGTGAAACATTTGAAAATATGCTAATATAAAATGAATTAAATAAACAGAGTCTTTGTCTTCCGGTATTTTTAACAACGCTATAAGAAAGTTCTTTTACATAAGTCGTTTTAAATCTGACGTAATTTTCACCAAGGTTTTCTTTCTCTTTTCAATATTCACGTGAAAATAATTTTGTTGTTAGAAAGGAAATATTATTTGCGCTGTTTAAAAGAGCTAATACACGTAAAAGTTTCCAACGACAAAAATCGCCTGCGACTCGTCAGTTATCTTGCAAATAACGTACCACTTTTTTCGTTTTCCAAGCATTTCATTATCTGTTGGGGAAAAGGTTTTTCCATCGTCAGATTTCCAAGCATTTAATTGGCTATTACTGGCGACTCGCTTCGTTTCAGGCGTCAAAATCTCTCTGACACAAAATAGTTGCTTTCTTCCCGAGCGACTCTCTTGAAGCAATAGGTTAACATGGAGTGGCTCGGAATTAGAGACAACTTTGACGCCTCGTGTAACAGAACTTTTAGAATTCACAAAAATAGTTGAAAAGATGATCTCAAAATATGAAATAAATGTCTCGCGCAAATATATTTTTAAATTTAAACTGTTTTGCAATATTATTATTTAGTCATTTCAATTATGGCGTAATTTTTGCTATTTACTGCTTTTACCGCATATTAATGAATTTATTGTTTTACAATTTTCTTTCTCTTTTAAAATTCACTTGTAAATATAGTTTTTATGACTTAATTTTCAACATGTCCCTGCTTTTAAAACATAATCATTTAATTGTAATTTGAAAGTTTTTTTTTCTGTTTATAATAGTCACGTGTAAATAAATTTTTAATTTGAAGGAACTATTATTCTTTGCGCTGTTTTTAAAATTGGCAATAACTTAAAATAATACCCTTTTCTCAAAGATGTAAAAAATATCTCTCCAAATGCTGAAAATTTGAATTTAAAATGGAAATAAATCCTCAAAAAATGAATCAAATAAAAAAATAAATGCTGTCTGCACACCGGGAACTTCGAATTTATATCCACAGAAAAAAATGATTAAATTCCTATACATTGCTCCGATAAAACTTTTTTAATGGAACGATTTTGACCACGACGACTTTATCTCTTAAAATAATTATTCGATTTAAAAACTATCTGCATCACCATGTTTATCAAACATTTCTCTATAAAAACACCGATTTTCATATTTTTGTATGCAGTAGTTTTCTTAATATTAACAAAGATAGACCACCGGTAACAAAAAAATTCATAAACTGCGGCGGTGACAGCGTTAGTTACTTTTTTAGGTAGATTTCGTATGAAATACTACTATTACATTCTCCCCTATGTTGGAATTTCTGAAAACATTTTGCAGATCTACACCGATCATGACCTCTAGAACCCAAAACCACCCTCAGTAAAAAACTTTATAAGTAGGGGAGACCGGGGCTAGTTGGCTACAGGGGTAAGTAGGCGCAGTCCTCATAAATCGCCTGTTTGAGGATAGATTGCACGATCAGTCACAGAGTACCTTTCTTATTGCTTTTTAGAATCCTCAATGTAGTTTTGCATTGTTATCTACGTGCAGTGGACATTTATTACGATTTTTCTGTTTTTTGCACTCATGAGTAATTTTTTGTTGCTTCATTCTTTTTCTAATTTCTAATACTTATCTTAATAATTGCGATTTAACTTGTGCAGTTTTTCTTAGTGTATGATTAACTGTATCTACCCCATATGTGATTTACTTCGATTATTTATGCTTAGAGGATTACGTGTCCCTTTTGTGAAGAAATTTATTATGGGGCAAGTAGGCGCATTGAACACGGGGTAAGTTGGCTCCGTGTTTGGTGTGCACTAGTAGCTTGAAAATCAGCAAACAACGAGAAAAGTGGTTGCAATGCAAGATTTTGGGTACACGTGGCTTGTCCAAACGGAGACACTCGATTTTTTATTTGTGGCAACTGTAACTCTGATGATGATATAGAGTAGGATAGAAGCTACTCAATATTAATGTTTTATTCATTATTTTTATGTCTGTATAATTTAGAATTTACATTGTACGGCTATAACGCCTTAGTCTAAACTTACTGGTAATAATGAAATTGATTTCGCTTAATTGTGTGTCTTATTTGAGCGTCCTTTAAATTTTTATAAAGCGTGTGCCAACTTACCCCATAGTTACAGGCAACTTGCCCCGTGACGGGGTAGGTTGGCGCACAATTTTCCTTTTACTTTAGGCTTCCGCTAAGCATAAACTGCAAAAACTACAAACTCAAAACTCCGGGTATTTATAGCCAAATGTCTGTTCTTTATAAGTGCAGTTAAAGTTTGTTAAAAAACTTAAATAAAAAATTTATAAAAATCAAAAACTAAAAACTGCGCCTACTAGCTCCTGTCTCCCCTATATATATATATATATATACAGTGAAATACGTTTAACACGAAAACGCTTAACATGAAACATCGGCTAACACGAAATGATATAGCGGTCCGGACAGTATACTATGCAATTTAATACATTTTTCTTCTTTTAACACGAAACAAAAATCGTTTAACACAAAAAAAATTCGCAAACAGAAATCTGCAAAGAGTTTGACATTGCCAATTCTACTTTATCAACAATAATAAAAAACAGGGATCCCATTACGTTAATGTTTGAGCGCAGTATATTTAAGCCAAAGAGAAAACGCACAGAACGGCTAAGTACGAAGATTTAGAGACAGCTTTGCTTAATTGGTTCAAACAAGCTAGATCTCAGAATGCTAAAAAAGACACACACACACACAAAAAAAAAAGATATCTGTTTTTTTCCTCCCAAAACAATATATTTTTTACTTGCTTTTTATCCTAACGAATGTAGCTTACTAGTAGCTTAACAGGAAATCGAAATAAAATTTGACGACGTAGACAATTTTTGTGAGTTTTGTTCTTTTTTTTTACGAACCTTTTAACGCGAAATTCTTTTAACACGAAAAAAAAATTTCGGCCCTTCAGTTTCGTGTTAAAGTATTTCACTGTATATCACTTTCTTCTGGACACGATAACTTCCACAATTTTGCACAAATCTCTTCCAAACTGATACATAAAATCAAGGGGCATAAAATCTCGGTCAAGTTCGTTAATGGGCAAAATCGGACCAAGGGGATGGAAATAGGGAAGGATTTTGTGAAAACCGAAAAAAACCCACAAATTCTTAATTTTTGTACATATCAAGTCAGTTTAAAGTTTTTATTACTTCTAAAAATAGGGCCAAAAATTTATGTATCACAGATTTTTGATCAAATTAAAAATGGGCTCAAAAGGCGAAAAAAATAGGGTTTTTGGGAGACAAAAATTCATAACTTCGTCAATTCTCAAGGTATCAAATCCAATTAATTTTATTATAAATCTTCTTAATATTATCTACAACTTTTATATTTACAAGTTTTTGGTAGAACCAATTCGTACAAAAAAAAAAAAAAAAAGAAAAAAAAAAGAAAAAAAAATTAAAAAAGAAAACAAAAAGGGGGGGGGGGATGTTGAAGAAGATAAAATCCATAACTTCGTCAATTTACAAGATATAAAATTCCCATGAATTTAGCATATATCTTCTTAATATTGTCTACAAATTTATTATAGACACGTTTTTGATAGGACCAATTCTTACAGCAAAAACAAATTGATAATACATAGCGGTTGAAGAAAAAAATCATCTTATTAAGGGTGTATTAAAATCCAAACTACTTATTTTCTGACTCATTTTTAAATTCATTTTTGCTATCAAACACATCCAATTGGTAGATTCTCTTATTCAGAAACTATACAATGTACCGTAATGATCGATTTTTTGATAGAGGCAGAATATATTTCAAAAAATGATGTCAAAGTGGGCATTTTGAACAGAAATTTCTCGAAGCGATTGTGTTAGAAACGAAAAATATTGTCCTACTGAGAAAATAATTGTTCATAAATCAAGTTTTAATTAATTGAACGAAAAATAAAAACACACGTCTTTTATAAATCTCTTCAAAAATCACGTCAGCAAGTTTAATATTTTTTCTATTAAAAGTGAATCTGAAAATGTGCCTGAAAATTTCGAGTTGTTGAGCATGGAAAAATATTTTTTTGAATACCTCCTTAACATGATTCTGATAAAGCCAGCTATTATATAAAAATGAAATAAAAACTCGTCAAAAGCAGCCAGATAAAATTGTTAAAGTGGATAAATCTCTAATCATGATTTAGTTTTTGTTGGTGAAATTAGTATACTTAATTTCAAAATCTACCTCCGCCTGTAGGCCAGGCCGGCAGGGATTTTTTTAGAATGGAGAGATACGAATCTGCCTTTGTAAAAAATCTATTTTTAGACGTCTCCAGGCTTTTTAATCACGAAGCTTAACAATGTGTTACTGCTCAAATGATAAATAAAACTTTGACATGAAAAATTAACTAACTATCCAGTTTATTGGGATTTTTATGAACAATTTATATTAACTGCTCTGTTGGAAGATAGCAATAATAAATAAAATCAACTTTTAAAAGTCACTTTATAAGTAACATTAGTTTTTGGTTATGTGGCAGGTATGCAACGCGGTGATACAAAGGGTTAACCCATGTCCCGACGGTTCTTTAAAGTACCATTAAAATAACTTGTTATAAAATTCATTTAATATATCAGTTAGTAGTAATAGAGTTTAGAACGGGTTACAGACACTTTACTTTATCTTGTTCCAAAAGCATTACTGGTTGCGCAAAACAAAAATATGTTTAAAAGGATGATTTCTTTTTCATTTTAATCTGTTCAGCTTTCTTGACGTTGAAAGATTGTGGGTGAAAAGTTTCAGTTCTGAGATATTTCAATATTTGCTTTCTAAGAGCATTATATTTGTACATTTCTAATTTCTATAAAATACTAAACAAATATTTTAATTAAAAGAATTGAGTGGAGTAATAAAAATTTCACAAAATCTCTATACATTCCGATTTAATTAATTGATTTTAATTGGCGAAATCCTGTTAAAATTTATTAAGTGATTGTGTAAATCTTCTAATGGAGTTTTAAAAATTCACGAAAAGTGCTTTAGGAGATGAAATTTTCATGAATTCATAATTTGAGACATAAAGGGTTAAGATACTATATGGCTTAATTTGTCCACCTTTTAAGATAGCACTGCGATATAATATATCATTTTTATCTTCTTTGGTTGTAGAATACGTTTAGCAATTTCATGTGATATACTTTAGGCAACGACAACTACAGTAAAGTCCCGATTATCCGAGTCCCGCTTAACCGAGATTACGCTTTAACCGAGTTATTTTCTTCTGATGGACTGATGGATTCCATTATTATGAAACAGTCGTTATAAATGAAGTGTTAGGTGAAGATGAAAGAGCAGCCGTAAAAAGTTAGAACTCTGATTTTTTGGTCATAACTGGGGGAAAAATGACCATATTTAAAAAAAATAATAATAATAAATAAATAAATAAATAAATGAATAAAATAAATAAATAAAAATAAAAATATGGCCATTTTTTTCCATTTTGACCAAAAAATCAGAGTTCTAACTTTTTACGGCTGCTCTTTGATCTTCACCTAACACTTCATTTCTAACGGTTGTTTCATAATAATAGAATCCATCAATCCATCAGAAAGAAATAACTCGGTTAAATGGAATCCATCAGTCAATCAGAAGAAAATGATCCATTCTAAAGATATCAGTTCGATTGAAAAAAACTATTTCATAATTTGAGTAGAAAGATGAGGTTACACCTACAATTTTCATGACGCTAATAGAATCACATGGCTGCCAATTTGTACGGTTTTGTTACCTCTAAAATTTAATACAGTTGCTAGATTTTGGCGATTGAATTAGGCAAAATTTACTATAAAGAAAAAATCTTAGAAATCGGTAGCTATGCAGAAGCCTAATACTGCAGCAAAAAAAAAAAAAAAAAAAAAAAAAAAAAAAAACTGCAGCGGCATTGACAATTAACAAACAAAAAACTATCAAGGGCTTTTTTAAATAAACGATTTCATTCCCCGTTTTTCTTAAAAGTAACGGGAATGTACATCAAAAAAATGTTACTAGTGCCATAAAAATTAATGAATTAAGGGAAAATATATATTTCATCTCCTTAGTTGGTGACGACTTGTGTAAATGCGGTTTATCCGAGTTTTTTTTATTATTCGAGGTGAGCTCATTATCCAAGCGATATTAACTCGGATAATCGAGACTCTATACTGTACTTAGTTCAAATCCTGTAAAACAGAACTTGCTTATAAGAAATCCCGTCTTTTACGTAAAACATTAATGATCCCTGCGGAAAGAATGCCATAGAATTACAACTGTTCAATTGAAAACCTTTCCAATACGGAATTTCGTTTTTGTCATTAGCAATTCCGCTTTTACAGATTTGACTCTCTAAGATTATTGTGTTTATTTAATACGAATAAACCATATTAACAAGGAAGTTCTCCATACTCCGAAAAATCTAAAAAAATTATAGAATGTTCTTCTCATGAGGATAGGTTCAGAGCTTAATTTCTAACAAAAAAAGTACCAGAGCCCTAATATTCTGCGGTACTGGTACTAACATCCGTCCCCCCCACCCCCCATTGCTCCAATCTGCATATTTTTATATTTTGTGCCTTATTTGCAAAATTTAATGCATTTTTTTTCTTTAGCAAAATAAAAATTTTAAACATATCAGCATATATTTATATGTCAACTATTCCATTTTTTTTTTGGTTATCACTCCTTCTGAATAGTAATCTTTGCCCAATTTTAATGTTAATTAATTAAATATGGTAAGGATTATGATTCGGAAATAGTGTTAACACAAAAAAAGGATAATTCACAGCTATGCATTTTTATGAAAAAATGAATGAAATTTACAGAAATTAATATTTATATGCTGAAGTATGGAACAATGTTTTTCAATTTCGTATAAAAGGTGCATATCTTAAACTATAATCGATTCCTTCCGCATGACAATTTTTTGTGATGCGTCCCTGAAAATCAGATTTAATTAAAAATTTGACACCGTTATCAGAAAGATTCGATGCTTTTATAGAAAAAGAAGAAATACTGCTCGATTGCTTTCTATCAGACTAACAATACATGGCAGTTATATCTACTTACAAATGAAAGTGGCTTCGTAAATGTGCGGAGCAGAGCCTTAGCATGGGCAGCGTTCATGATACAAAATAAATAGAAAAATCCCTAACGTGATTTTCATACTCGTAAGCAATAGAAGATAAAAATCCTCAAACAAACAAAACCTCATGCTGATGCTCGTTGGCTAAAAACAGAAAATATTCTTTTCGGGTTAGATATCTAAATAATAATTGAAAATCAGCCAATTAAAAATTATCCTACGGTCAGAAAAGAAAATTGAACTGAAAGCAAATTCCTTGTTCAGTCTCCCGAGGGAGGCGCGCTGTATCAACACGTCGCAGACTTAAATTTGCAAATATCACTAGAATAGGAAAATACGATTTCTGTTTTCCCTTCATTCTGATCAAAATAGCATTAAAATGATTTGAAATAGAATATAATACGCAATTTTGAAGGAGGGATTTTTTCTTTTCTATACATGAATAAATAAAATTTTGAATGTAAGACAGATTGAGCTCGAGTCAGTCCATACCCAAAAACTGATATAAAAATTGAGTTCGTTTTACCTCCACCTCCTACACGTGCGACACATTACGTCACATATAAGTGTTTTGATAAAAAATAATACAAAAGCTTGGAGATGGGAAGGAAAGGAAAGGGTAATTTAGGCTTCGGTTATTCGGAAGCGCTATTGCACTGGGCTCCGGAGCCCTGTATTTATGAGCTCTGGGGAATTCCGACCAATATTTAAATATTTACTAAAAACAGAGAAGTACCGGATCTGGGCTCTGGTGAGCTGCGGCGCAAATTAAGTCCTGTATGTTTATAAAAAAATTCGGCGGAACCTCGATAGAGCGTCTGTAAAAAAATAATGTAAATTTCGTTATTTTGCGATTTATCACCGGTTGGCGGCCATATTAACTCGGATAATCGAGACTCTACTGTATGATTGTCTTTTAAAGACAAACATTGCTAATGAAACAGAATAAAGTTTTTCGTAACTTGAAAGTCCCTTGCAGTATATTTCGTTAGAAGAAAGAAAAATACTCGTGACAAATGATTCATTTGGGCGTGTTCCCTCTAAATAAGTAAGAAACATATGTTCGCTAACATTTTATTCGGCTTTTACTGCGTATATTTCTCACAAGGTGACATTTAAAAACAGGCGAACCGTCTTTTTCAAACAAGAGGCAATTTCGAGAACATGGAATTAAGAATAAATTACAGAAGTTACACATACCTATTGCTAATGATTTATTTTATTTCCATTAATGAGGCTTACTTTTTTTTTTTTTTTTTTTTTTTTTTAGGACAAATAAAAAGAATAATGTATTTAAATGTGGTTTTAGGAGCTTACTTCATCACTTACTGATCGAGACATAACGGCTAGTGTTATTTGAATGGAAGATATTTAGACATTATCCTCTTTCGCATTTTACTCAAATGTGATCACAGAAATCCGTGATTTAAAAAGTCTCAGGTCTCTTAAAATTGGAAAAAATGAAAAAAAAGACCATATTCAACATTTAATATCTTAAAATGTATTTGATTTTAAGACACAGTTTTAATTGGGATAAAAGATATAAGAGTGTTCTTTCATTTCAATTATTTAAAAAATTGAAAGATGCAGAATTAGCATTGACAGGGAGCCCCAAACTGTAACATATTTAAGGAGTAGAAAATCGGCATAATAGATTACGAGCAGGATTACAAAATAAATTTTGCAACTAGAATGAAAATTCTGGTGCCTACTTAAACTTCAGATTGCAATAATACCTTGAACCTAAATAAATTTGTATTTAAAGCATTTTTATATTTTTAATACAAAGTTGTTTTTAGCTAATGCAAAATTTAAAACATTTCAACAATATAATCACCTAAAAAAATTTTTTTTTTGAACAATAAAAATGAAATTTTAGGTTTAGTTTATACTATGCGACTAACGTGAAACATATGTTTTGAAAATTTCATGAAAAAATATTCATAAGTTTTTGAGATAACGTGCGCGTTATGCCCAAAAACGTTATTTGGAGAAAAATGACTTCAAAGTTTCGGAAACGCCGCTTCAGCTGTTGAGCGGGTATAATTCTGAAAGCCGTAATTTCTGTTCTAATGGGAATTTCAAGGAAACAATTATATTGAAATGTTCAGAAAAGATGAGAGTTTAACATCTAAAAAATTTAAGAGTCACGAAACCCGTTAAAAACCTGTTTATTTGCATTTTAACGCCAGTTTAAAATTTTCTTCATGAAAAAGAAGAATTAAAAGATGATCCGGTGTCAGTTACAAGTGAATCCATTTGCTAAAATGAAGAAATTTCTCGAAAATTACGAGCAATATAGCGGAGGCTTTTTTTTTAAACACCTTTCCAACATAGTTGAAAAGTGTTTATGACTTCGGTTTATTTGTCAGCCATCTGTCTGCCCGTTCAATAGCTCTCATAAATAAAGACGAATTGCCACGTAATTCATATACAATATATGGCCAAAGGTGACCGATCACTTGCGATTTTAGACGTTTTGTTCAATATCTAGAAAAATACACGAGGAATTAACCTGAAACTGCAGGTATGTAAACAGTACAGTATAGGTCATATATTTCCGGGGAGATTTTTTTTCCCGAAACCCCATAGGGGACCGTCAACAAATTGAAAAAGAACGAATATCTTTTGGATAACGCTGTAAAAACTAATGTAGCAAAAGCTTTCAAACTCGAGATTATTAATAAGTGGCTTATTGTAATATACTGTGTTCATTTTTATGAGGCTAGCATGTATACTCGTAGAGCAATTAAAATTCTTATAAAAACAATCCGAAATTTCGCAATCTTTTTGCTTATAATTTGCAGAGTTCTCAATATAAAAAAAAGTTATTTTCAGAAAATATGACAAACAACATTGTACACAACACTCTGCAATCAGAATTAAAAAATAATAAAAATTGGATGAAAAAAGAGCAAGTTTACTAAAAAACTTTTCACTGCGCATGCACGAATGCGATCAAAATATAATGTGCATAATGTATTAGCTAAGTATATAGAACAACTTTTGTGAAAGTCTCAAAATCATAGCTTGAAATTTCAGAAAATTATCGTCGATAGAATAAGATCGAAATCCATTGTTCCCAAAAGGAAGCAAAAAGATGAGGGGTTGTATCCAAATATAGTAGTATGTGCAATATTGTGTATGCTATCAACAGATACTTGATGATGTACTGATCAACAGATATTTGATACGACCCCTCATCTTTTTGCTTCTTTTTGGGAACAACGGATTTCGAGCTTATTCTATCGACGATAATTTTCCGAATTTTCAACCTATGATTTTGAGACTTTCACAAAAGTTGCTCTATATATTTAGCTAACACATTACGCACATTATATTTTGATTGCATTCGCGCATGTGCAGTGCAACATTTTTTAGTAAACCTGCTCATTTTTTATCTAAATTTCATTATTTTTTAATTCTGATTGCAGGGTATTGTGTACAATATTTTTTGTCATATTTTCTGAAAATAACTTTTTTTTATATTAAGAACTCTGCAAATTATAAGCAAAAAACTTGGCGAAATTTGAGAGTGTTTTTATAAAAACCTTAATTTCTCTACGAGTATACATGCTATCTTCATAAAAATGAACACAGTATATTACAATAAGCCATTTATTAATAATCTCGAGTTTGAACGCCTTTTCTACATTAGTTTTTACAGGGTTATCCAAAAGATATTCGTTATTTTTCAATTTGTTGACGGTCCCCTATGGGGTTTCGGGGAAAATTTTTCGCGGAAATATATGACCTATAACAGGGACAGCAAACCTATGGCACGCCTGCCACTTTTGGCACAATAGTTTTGGCACGGCATTTCCTGTGGCTCTAAATCAAAATAATGTGAGATTACACAACATCGCGACTGATCTTTTCTAAATTTGATTAAATGGAAACTGAAAAAGTTTAATTGCGGGATATTATATTCCAATCTAATTAATTATGGTCTCAAAATTTTTTCAAACAAAGACGATATTTGAAAACTATCGACAAGAATTGGTTATTAGACATTACTAAATTTGAAGGTAAAGTTCTGGCTATTCAAAGAAACTGCCGTTTGCTATTTTAACAGTTTTTCTGCCTATCTATGCTTTCGAGTCACTGTTTTCACAAATGAATAATAACAAAACTCAAACTGAAAACACTTGTCAGATAAATCCGGTTCATTTTGCATTAAAATTAACCTGGTATTAAGATGCAACAACATAAATCAAATTACATCGCATTAATTTGTTTTTATTAATTTCTAAAATTCATTTGTTTCCATAATTATTATAGTGTAATAGTCCAGTCAAATTAGGTTGAAAAAGGGCTTAAAGTGGAAAATTCTGGTATAATTGTTTTTAGTGTCTTACTTTATGTTTTCGGGGGTGCTGAACACGAATCTGAAGTTGTCCTACAAAATTTCCCTCGGCAAATATGAAAAATTGTGAAAAAATCACTAAAAATCGCAGATTTTTTGGATTTTTGGCTTATAACCTGCAAAGTAAGCTTTTTACGCAAAAGGTGACCCTGTATTAAAACACAGAAGAGAAAATTACCTACAATTCAAGTTCTTATCAGTTTTATTGTACGATATATGGCATCCGCACAGGCATTGAAAAATCGGCGAAAACTAGTAATTTTGGAAAATCGCAAAAAATATATTCTTTTTCTGTTCATAACACTAAAAGTAAGCATTTCACTGTAAACATTTGCTGACGTACTCACTTATTATTAGGTTACATATTATTATGATGTAGGTACATAGTGTGACCTCGAAAATCCGGCATTCAGAGATCCGACACCATAAAAAATCCCGCCCTTTTTTTATCACTTCCAACTTACGGGAAGAGCCAAAATATCAATTATTTTCGAATTAAAAACCGAGGAAAAAACAATGCATTATCGGGCAGCGAGATCGCTTAAGCTGTGATAAGCTAAGTAGATTAAGCTAAATAGAATCCTCGATAACACTGGTAGCGGCTCAGAAGAACGAGGACGAGGACCTAGCAGAAGATAAATAAGTTCTCACCGAAAAAATGCATAAATTTGACCTGAAAATTAACGTCATCTTCAAAGAAAGAAGATTGTATTTCCGAAATCGATATTCGTCACTTGTATAAAGTCCAAGAATGAAGATAGTTACTTGACATTGATGCTTGAGAAATTACATGAGAAGAAATGAGTGCACTACTTATCAGATTTTTTTTAACATATAAAATACCAACTAAAGTAAGTTTTTTAAACATTCAATTTTCTCTTTTTCTCACGTCAATATCATTTGGGTATGTATTATATTACGAATAAATGTCACTATCAAGAAAATCGTAAGTACTTTTGATATTTTATTCAGAAATCTGTAATTTTCGAAAATCAATTACAAATTTGCAGTAGTTGACATTCACATAAAACAGGCACGAGAGGATGCGGATACACTTATTGTCACCACAGCAAGGGACCTTGCACTACAACATAACAGTCTAGTTATTGTGGGTGAAGACGTCGATTTGCTAGTTATCATGATTTGTCGCTGTAGGGGTGTACATTCAAATATGTACTTTCTAAAGCCAGGCAAAGGGACAGTTTCACCACTCATTTTTTCTTCTGACTGCAAACTTTATCAACCGATTGCTAACAACATATTATTTTTGCATGACATGGGAAGCTTTGATACTACTTCAGTCTTGTTCAAAGTAGGAAAGATGAAGTTTCTTCAGACTTTCAAGAAAAACCGTGTATTAACTAATACCATTGAGGTTTTTAAAGACCTTATTGCAGATGCTGACGCAGTTACTAGAGGTCTGCACGGGCCGGAATTTCCAGGCCCGGGCCCGGCCCGAAGGAAAGCTATTTTGGCCCGGCCCGGCCCGGTGTAAAAATTGAAAGTTCGGCCCGAGCCCGGCCCGTTTACATTTTTACCGTTCTCGGCCCGGCCCGTACAAAAATCAGTGAAAACAGGCCCGGCCCGGCCCGACTAAATGTCTACAAAAAATTCCGTTTTTTCTCGACATACAATTAAGATTCTTTTAATGAATACTACATGCATATTTATGGGAACATTTTACAGTATATTTTAAATTACTATGTGTTCGCAAAATAGAAAACACACAATAGTAAGCGTTAACGATTACTTACAGTGTTTTAGTCAACGTCTCTACAGAAGTTTCAAAATTTAAATAAGGGTTCATTAAAAGATTATTGTAGTTTAGAATAAAGGGTTAAAAAACATGATAACTTTTGAAGCTTATGATAAAAGGTAGATTTGTGAAAATATTTCTGTCATTTTTAAGGCTTTTCTCAAATCCAAAGGAGCTACATTTTGATACATTTATGAATTCATTTCTTTTCGGAAACGCATGAGATTGGCAGGTATTCTTATTCAGAAACCATGTAAATGCCGTTTTTTTTTTAGATAAAAGTAATATATCTTTCAGAAAATACTGCCAAAGTTAGCGTTTTGAATCGAATTTCCGGAAGCGATAGCACAGGAAAGGAGAAAACGTACAGTCACGTGACAAGAGTCTCTGTTATCTCTGTACTAATTTATGAAAAATGGAAACGCTATTTGATCCCAATTGCCTTCAATATTCAGCCTGCCAATTTTATGCCTTTATAGTTAAAAATGAGTCAGAAAATGTGTCTGAGAGTTTCGCATTGTTGAGCAGTAAATATGAGAACCACCTTAAGGTACATTTCCAAAGATACTGTTAACAGAAGTTCATTATCGCTATTAATACTTTTACAAAACATAATGCCTGTTCTACACATCCTGAGAACGATTAAGACCAGTTCCGTCCCGGCACAAGTCTGCCGAAAAAAATTAAACCCGGGATCAGGCATCATGTAACTGTACGGTGCCGATCTCTATGATGGACATGTTACATTTCTGTATTGATGTTGTTAAACTCGCATCGGCTCGTAACGCACATTTACACTTCTCGAAAAAGTTATTCATTGGAAATGACCTCGTATTTTATCTGCTTCTATCAAATTCTTATATCGGGCCGATAGGCCCGATTAATTTTTTTTATCGGCCGGACCCGGCCCTTCAGGCCCGTTCAATTTTTTTGCCGGCCCGGCCCGTTTATTTTGTCTGTCGGCCCGGCCCGTTGAAAAAATTGTCCTAATTCTGCCGGCCCGGCCCGGCCCGTTTGAAAATTCTCCTCCATTCCGCCGGGCCGGGTACGGGCCTCGGGCCATGCCCGGGCCCGTGCAGACCTCTAGCAGTTACTGATACTGGCAATCGTTCTTTGGGGTCATTGTATAAATTTGCTGACAAGGAAGCCACGTCATTAAACAAATTGGGTTATTTTTGTTACCTTAGGTCTGCATATAAGACATCAATCCATTTGGCGTCCTTACCTCCTACTGAGTCTGTAGCTCAGCAACATTCCTTTAAGGTATATTTTCAAGTTCAACAATGACTTGGGAATGAAAAAGATGCAGACAATGGGGTTGGAAGAAAACGAAAGATTGCTTGGAGCCAGTAACCACGCTACAGCCATCAGCACCTCAAGCCGTTTTGAAACTTATTTCTTTCAAAGAAATTTGCTTAGAAGAAATCTGCTTTCTTCAAGAAGACCTGCCAGGAAAACTGTGGATGCAAAAAAGCAGGCCTCAAGTGCTCCAATATGTGTGGGAACTGCGAAAGCAATTGCATGCCTCTTATTAATATCGAGGAAGACCAGAATGATCTGGAATTCCTGAAGTACTTGAAGGTAAATATGCATAAATATTTCTATTTCACCTTTACTTTTCACTATTTTTTTTATTTTTGTGATCAAAATATTTATCTTAATACAGTGGTATAACTACTCAATTTTCAAACAATCAGAAATAAATCATAGATTATTTTTTTAAACGGTGGTTTGTAATATAATAGTCTAATATGTTACCTAAATTGAGGTCCAAAAGCAACCTATTCATGTCTTGAGTTGTAAAAGAGGAGTAACAGAAGAAAGATGTAAAAATCGTGTTATGATAAAATGTTGCATCAATCATTCTTTACTAATTTAATATTACTTATTTAATCATTAGTTCCACCATTTTTTTTTAAATACTATGTGCACCAGAGCTGCTCAGGAGCTTAAGCTTCGATCCTTGGATGTTTGCAGCCTTTGCCTACGGCTGGGGCAACAATCTTCTCCCTCGGAATGAAAACGGTTCTTTCGCGCCCAGGTGCTTAAATAAATATTATACTTAATTATTATTTTTAGGTGTAGAAGAATTGGAAGACATGCCTGAAATCATGCAACCTTTGGCCAAGAGGGTTCGGTTTCACTAATGAGTGTCATTTCAAGTCAATAATCATTTAATAATAAGTGATGTATAAGAAAATTACCTACCTATTTTATTATACTGCATAACATTAAACACTAACCGATCATTAATAACTTTTTATCTTTTTGTTGTATCTACAAAATCTAACGTTAACATTTCACATATCTGTGCAGACGTCTAATGATGCATTTTGTATGTTTTCAATAAAGAGGCAGCTGACTACTTCGTGCATTCATCATTGTTTTTCTCATAACTATTCAAGGTCCCAAAAAAAAATTACTTGCACATAAATTGTAGAGAACTGTATCAATTTCCGAAGTACAGTCTGTTTTCTTTGAAGATCACTTTAGTTTTTCGGTCAAATGTATACATTTTTTCGGTGAGACCTTATCTTCTGCCAGGTCCTCGTCATTGTTCATCTGAGCTGCTACCAGCGTTATCGAAGGCTCTATTTGGTACAGTGTCAGCGATATCGCTGTAAGCTAATGCATAGTTTTTTTTTATCTCGATTTTTAATTCGAAAATAATTTCTATTTTTACTTTTCCCGTAAGTTGAAAGTGAAAAAAAGGTAGGGTGACGATGACTTTGATGCCGTATTTTTTAAGTTGCCGGATCTCTGAATGCCGGGATTTCGAGGTCACACTGCATACCTATATCATAATAATATATAACCTAATAATAAGTGAGTAAATCAGCAAATATTTCCAGTGAAATGCTTACTTTTAGTGTTATGAACGGAACGGGTGTAAAAAAATATTTTTTTTGCAATTTTCCAAAATTACTGGTTTTCGCCGATTTTTCAACTCCCCTACGGAAGCCATACATCATACAAAAAATGATAAGAACATGAATTGTAGGTAATTTTCTCGTCTGTATTTTAATATAGGATCACCTTTTGCGTAAATAGAGTACTTTGCAAATTATAAGCCAAAAACCTAAAAAATCTGCGATTTTTAGTGATTTTTTCACGATTTTTCATGTTTGCCGAGAGAAATTTTATTGGACAACTTCAGATTCGTGATCAGCACCCCGAAAACATAAAGTAAGACACTAAAAACAATTACACCAGACTTTTCCACTTCAAACTCTAATTTGACTGGACTATAATACCTACATGCATGTTCCTCATATTTTTTAAAACTTAATAGAAATTTTTAAGTAATTTTAATCCATTATTTTTCCGTCTACTAAATTTGTTTTTTAGTTGGCACGTCATAGTCACGTAAAATATTTTTTGATCAAATTTGGCACGCGACAACAAAAAAGTTCGCCAACCCTGACCTATACTATACTGTTTGCACCCCTGCAGTTTCAGGTTAATTCCTCATATATTTTTCTAGATATTTAACAAAACGTCTAACATCTCAAGTGACCGGTCACCTTTGGCCATATAGTGTATGTTATTCAGGCTTCTTATGGCCTTTTCTGTATTGAAAATAAAGTATGTAGCATTTATAGTTCATTTACAGGGACGCTCAAAAGAATCACTTTACACTAAGGTCTATGGAGAAAAATCGTCCGACAAGGAAGGCCTCCATACGGGCATATTCAGAAAAATCTGAAAAAATTACAGAATGTTCTTCTCATGTGGATATATATGTTTATAAAAAAATGTTTGGCGGAATCTCGATAGAACGTTCGTAAAAAAATAATAAAAATTTCGTTTATTTGGCGATTTATCATCGGTTGGCGATGAAATGAAATTTCGAAAATTGCTTTTTTATGTCGAATACTCTTTAAGATAAAAATGTTTGATATTGAACTTGTTTAAATAAATTTAATGTAAATATTTAGTTTTGTCAATTTTAGTTTAATTTAATTATAGTTTTGTCATATATATATATATATATATATATATATTTATTTATTTATTTACAATGAAAGCTAAATATCAAACTTTAGGAATTAAAACAAAATTAAATTAAATTAAAATTGTTTCAATATCTCAAAATTAAGTCCAATTGAGCACTGTCGATTCAGTTTTGTTGCTATGGAAACAACGAATTCTTTGATATTGAAATGAATAACTGGCAAATGAATGTTGCCTTTATTTTGGAATATGCTATGAAAGTATTTTTTATATATGAAATTGTTTTTAAAGTAATAATAATTAAATAACAAGCAGCATAAATATGTAATACGAAAAAATGTATTTATTAAATTCTCTCATTGTTTATGTTTAAATTTATTAAATAATTTTTACACGCATTCTAAAAATCAATTAACAAACAATTTTCAGGTGCATTAAAATCGTTTGCTTTTGGCGAGGAAAGTACTGCTCGCCAAATCGCGTTTCGCTTTCTTCTTTTCGCGCCAAATACTCGAAAGTATTTTATTTTTTTACAGACTTTCTACTGTAATTCCGCCGCTAAATTTGACTGATCCTTTATTACATACATAAGTAGTTTAATTGGTATTTTTTTCAAAATATTCTGAGTATGCCCAGTAAGGAGACCTGCCTTGTGAGGTATATTTAATGATGTTATACTTTAAAGCAGTAACTAGTTTAATTATATGTCTATTTTTAAGATTTTCGTTATCTTCACAATTAAAACGAGGACTTTCATAATTCCCTTGCTTCTCGTATTAACCGAGTTCGACTGCGTATATAGTCAAACTCGCTTAATACGATCATGGCTAAAATGAGAATACGCTTAAAACGAGCAATTTGCAAGTTGAAAATGGTTTACCAATTAAACTATATTAAGATTTCACGCTTTTTTGAAAATTAGGATCACGGCTATAATACGAGCAAAACTTTTGCCTTGTTATGAATTTGCGGTTGATTCTTGCTTTGATGCAAACTAATATTTTTGATAATGATTGATAATTTATCAAAGTTAAAACATTGTGATTAAAAAAAATCCACATTTTTGCACGGACCATTTTGTAAGGAGATTGGAGTTCTACAAATTGTGCAACAAGAAAAGTGACACAACTCAACAACGGGTTGCATTTATCAGGGTGTGTGTGGTTGTGACTATAACTTTGTTAAATCCACCCTATCTCTTTTATGTCTTGCTTTTTAAAGGTTTTACCAACTTTTTGTACACTTTTACAGGTGCATGCAGAGTTAAGTACTATCATTTTATGTTACATTAAATAGGGATGCACAACCTGTGGCCCGCCATGGGTTAACTTGTGGCCCGCGGTCACAATTTATACAATTTCTTCATTTTTTTAATACAATTTCGTCAATTTATAACTGGAAAAATTGCAATTTTTGCCCATATTTCTTAGGAAAAAATCGCGAATTTCGTCACTTTGCCTCGGGAAGAAATTGCAAATTCATCAGAGCCAATTAAGAATCGCAAATTTTGTTGATTGTGTTCGGAAAAATCGTGAATTTTATCGATGAGTCACAGAAAAATCTCAAATTCCGTAGATCGCCTGGGGAAAAATTGCGAGTTTTATCAGTTTATCGCGAGAAAAAATCACGAATTTCGACAATTTGCCGCTGAAAAAAATTGCAAATTTCGTCAGTCAGTTAAAAATCGTGAATTTCGTTGATCGGATGCGGTAAAA
Organism: Maratus speciosus; assembly: GCA_963932465.1. Taxonomy (NCBI): domain Eukaryota; kingdom Metazoa; phylum Arthropoda; class Arachnida; order Araneae; family Salticidae; genus Maratus; species Maratus speciosus. Next base: position 390,339,159 of record OZ010795.1, read on the forward strand.
ATCGCGAATTTTGTCGAATATGGGATCCTTGATCGGTTGGGAAAAAATCGCGAGTTTTGTCAGTTTAAAGGGAGAAAAAATCGGAATTTTGTCAATTTGCCGCGGGAAAAATTACAAATTTCGTCAGAGTCAGTTAAGAATCGCAAATTTCGTTTATCGGGAAAAATTTCGAATTTTGTTGATCGCGAGAGGAAAAATCGCGAATTTTGTCGATTCGGCGCGCAAAAATCTGAAATTTCGTTAATCGGGCACAGAAAAGTCGCGAATTTTGTAATTTGAGATACGGAAAAGTTGCAATTTTTGTTGATCGGCTGCAGAAAAATCGTAAGTTTCATCAGTTTATCGCGAGAAATAATCTCGAATTTCATCAATTTGTCGCGTAAAAATTACAAATTTCTCCAGAGACAGTTAAGAATCGCGAATTTCGTTGATTAAACGTGGAAAAATCACGAAATTTGTCGATGAGCTGCGGAAAAATTGAAAACTTTCTTGATCAGCTGCGGAAAATCACCACCATATTGCGAGAAAAAATCATATATTTTTTCAATTCGCCGCAGGAAATTTTTCAAATTTCATCAGAGTCGGTTAACAATTGCGAATTTCGTTAATCGGGCACAGAAAAATCGCGAATTTTGTCGTTGAGGGTACGAAAAATTGCAAATTTCGTTAATCGGCTGGGAAGAATTGCGATTTTATCAATTTATCGCGACAAAATATCACGAATTTTGTCAATTTGTCGCGGAAAAAAACACGAATTTCGACAGTTGATAGAAAAAATTTACAAATTTTGTCAATTGGTCCCAAAAATATTGCGAAATTTGTCAGTCGATCGTGAAAAAAAATCGTGAATTTTCTCAACAATTCGCGAATAGCTCATGGTAAAAAATTGCAAATTTTGTGTGTCGGTCCTAAAAAATATCATGAAATAGAAATCCATTGGTCGCAGGGAAAAATCGCAAATTTCATCGATTGTGCGTGTAAAAGAAATCGCGACTTTCGCCAATTTATTGCGCGAAAAAAATCGCAAATTACATCAATGTCTATCAGGAAAAAATCTAGTTTCGTCCATTGGTCGTTGGTAAAAAATCGCAAATATTGTCAATCCGTCACTTAAAATATCGCAAAATTCCCCAATTACTTATGAAAAAAAAATCGCGAATTTTCTCAATCGTTCCTAAACAAACTTGCAAATTTCGAAGATCGATCGCAGAATAAAAAAGTCGCGAAATAATTCGTTCGGGGGCGGAAAAAATCGCAATTTTCGTTGATCCGTTGTGGAAAAAAATCGCGAATTTTGAAAATTTATCTCAGATATCGCAAATTGAAAAGATTGCAAATTTTGCCAATCGGTAATGGAAAATTACTGTCTATTGGTCGTTGATAAAAAATCGCGAATTCCGTCAATCTGTCGCACTTGATTGACAAAAGAAAAAAAAAACGAGTTTTGAATCCGCAGAAAAAAATAGCATAATTAGTCCATCATGCCTTGTTATTTCAAAAATAAGTTTCCTTTTATTTTAAATGAAGTTATTCTTCAATAAACTATTTTTATAATTTTCAATAACGTTCAATTATTTAGAAATGTTGTGTATTTTTTTTTCTTCAAGTTACCATTTATCAAGAATGAACCGTTAGTCTTCATAAAATGTTGTGTGGTTATTCATACAGATGCGAAGAAGCCCTGCATGTTTTGGTACAGACAAAAATAATTATTCATCAAGAATAAAGACTTATTCCCCCCCCCCTCCCTCCCCCACACACACATCTCCCCGATATCGAATTTTCTCTGTGGTACTAATGTGGCCCTCGACAACCCAAACATTTTTGTAAGTGGCCCTTCTCTTAAAAAGGTTGTGCACCCGTACATTAAAAAACGGCGAAAATTCATTTGTCTCTCCTGTGAAATTTACTTTTATCGAGATGTGTCACTTTTCTTGCGGGTGAGCTATATAACTAAATTAAAATCACATGTGTGATACTCAATGGGAAAGATAATATAAAAGTAAACTATTACAATACAGTCACAATTGTAAAAATAAAAGGATCAGATAAATCAAAAAATGAACACCGCAAATTTGAAATGCAATATAATATATATTGATTGTATGGCGATTGTGTGGCAATGGACACGGAATGAATTTGCATGGATTTTTGATCATCGGATTTTGATTGTTTTGTGGCTGTGTGGCTAAGATTTGGGTACAAATGATTACTGTATATTATATATGTGCGTTTTACTTCAACTTTCTCTTTAAATTACGATATATACAGTTTAATGTGTTGTCGGGTCCGGTGGGAAAGTGTTTCTAACATGCTTTCGAATGTTTTGTGCATTTGATTTACGGTCTACGACATTCTGGCTGAAATTCAATGCCACTATTTCATTAATTTATCATATATAAGTTTCGTTCGGAAGCATGGCTGTTATTTTATAATGTACCCGCTGCCCATGAGGCCACAGCCTTTTGGTTTGGGTTTCTTGTTCTAGTTTGATTAATTAACATCTTCATCGATGTTTTGCTGGTTTATATTTGTTAATGTTTAATTATGTTGTAGAATTCTGGTTCTACCAAATACTTACAAAATATAATCTACTATGTATAATTAGTGTGGTCAGTTGCAGCTATAGCGATTATCATATAAATGCTATTATCATTTTAAAACTTTATTTAGCTTATATAATATGTACATACATGTATAAATATTTAAGTATAATTAATTCTCTTTCTAAGCTTATAATAGAATATGTTTCCTGTTCAGTTTAGCACATTAACTCCAGTATACTGTAAAAAAAAAAAAAAAGTTTTACTAAGTGACAATGTTGACAATGTTGTAAAATTATAAAGGACGAAATTTCGGGACAAATATAATTTTTTACTAGTTTTAAAAAGAAAAACTCTATAATATCGTATTCTTTATTTCTTGAATTTCATTGTTCTCAACCTTTCGGCACGATAAATAAGAGAAGGAAGGCATCGTCTCACAATAAAAGCGGATTCGCTACAAAATGTGTCCGAAAAGAAATTCAGTTAATTAGCTAGATGAATCTGTCTTTCATTTCTTTGTCTAAGCAGCGATGAGTGAAACGCCAAGCCTTTTCTTTTGCATGTTTCTTCAAGCTCTTGTTGTGCTAACAAAAGCGTGAAAGTAGAATACAAAACAACATGGGCAGTACAATAACATACATCAATCAAAAGTACAACAATTAACGCTTTTGGTAACTATCAAAGAATCCATCTTTTACAAAACTAAATAGCCTCTAACTTTGCTTATAATTTATGCTCTAGTTATATTGTACAATATGTCTGATGTACGCTGAGTCTGAGCTAAGGTTAGTTAGTTTCTGTTACTTAACGGGAAAGGTTTACGCATTAAGTTTAGAGTCTTATGCCTTCAGACATTAAGTGGTAGTTGAAAAACTTTTGTTAATTTTTTATTGCCTGAATGAACACGTGGGATACCAGCACAGGACAGGAGACTATCTTAAGGGGGCTGGTCACTCAGCTTCCGATTTCCCCTCACTAATGTAAAGTCTATGGACATTTGATGCATTAGTATATTTAAAATATTTCCTCGGGAAGTTAACATTTTTAACTTCTATTTTTTGTGTACACTTCCTAAAAGATGCCTCTTTTTTTCTTAGTTCACAAAATATTTCTAAAGTATAGACTTAATTTTATATGAAGTGTTAAAATCTTACTTGCAGTTCACCCGCTTTTAACACATAAAATACTAAATTCAGCATAGATTTTAGAAGAAATATTTTGAAAACTAAGGAAAAAAAAAGACATCCTTTTAAAAGAGTACACAGAAAAAATATGTTAAAAATACGATTTTCCCAAGAAGATATTTTAAATATACGAATGCATCAAAAGTCCATAGACTTACCGTTACGGAGGAGAATTCTGAAGCTGACAGACCAGCCCCTTAAGGGAAAATTTTTGAACGAAATCAGAACCGAATCTTTAGAGAAAACCATCCAAAATTTCTACATAGGCACAGCGACTCGACCGGAATCGGAAGCGGGATAAATTTCCCAGTTACCCAGAACCTAAGTTAAATAAACTAATGTTGCTGTGCACTTGTTACATAAAATAAAATAAAATAAAAAATACTCTTTTAGTGAAGACGTTTTTATTAGTGTGCTTAAAAGTTGAAAATATTTCTTTTGTTAAAAAAATGGAGGTAAAAATAAAATAGTAAAATAGTGAGGCGCTGAAAAGAATACGTTGAGCCAATAAAACCACATTGAAAACCATAAGACAGACCAGCCCCTTAAGGGAAAATTTTTGAACGAAATCAGAACGGAATCTTTAGAGAAAACCATCCAAAATTTCTACATAGGCACAGCGACTCGACCGGAATCGGAAGCGGGATAAATTTCCCAGCTACCCAGAACCTAAGTTAAATAAACTAATGTTGCTGTGCACTTGTTACATAAAATAAAATAAAATAAAAAATACTCTTTTATTGAAGACGTTTTTATTAGTGTGCTTAAAAGTTGAAAATATTTCTTTTATTAAAAAAATGGAGGTAAAAATAAAATAGTAAAATAGTGAGGTGCTGAAAAGAATACGTTGAGCCAATAAAACCACATTGAAAACCATAAGAAAGAAAATTCTGAACATTCATTAAAAATTTAAATATATTGTGAACATTAAAATTTCTACTTACTATCATCAACATTTATAACAAAGTATATATTATTTCTATTAATAGTTCAAGCTTTTACGATTTTTCATTTGACCTCCAGATTTAATCTACCCATTATATATAAAATCCTAATGAAACGGATATTATGAAACGAATTTATGTAACGATTCTATGAAACGACTGATTAAACAACTGATTATGTTTCACGGCAATTTCTCCTAAAACACGGAATACTTTGCGATGAAATTAACACGAAAATTCCGTATTGATCGGCAGCTCTCAAAACTGGTATTAGAATTTTTAAATTCGAATTAGTTTTTGAAATATTAATTTTTTTCTAATTTTATATACTTTTCTCTAATGATGGCAACTCAAATTTTAATCATAACAGATATTTTTTTGTTTTTTCCAGATTTTAGAAAAGGTTACTATTTTAAACTAATTTGGCGAAAAGTTTGGCCTCCCTTAAATGTATGCTAAGAAATGTATCATGTTAGTTTTATTCATAATTCAATTTGTATTTCAGTATCATTTTATTTAATACAAACTGAAACATTTAAAATAAATAGCTTTCACTTCTTTATTTTTTTTTTAAACGAAATGAAATGAAAAATATTAGGCACAGATGTCATATACGCACCGGGGTACCTAATTGGCGGCAAAATGGCATTATTTTGGTTGACATGGTAACGCGGCTATTGCTGTTTATTTAATAATAAACTAGGGGGCTCTGCCCCCTACAAGCTACGCTCGTCAACCCCCGTCCAGACACCGCAGACTCTAAATGCACGCTAATTTGATAGGCTTTAAAAAGATTTCGAAAGATTGAATTATAATTTAAAAAACAGTGGCGATTTCCCTATAAACGGATTTCTATTCATTTCTCCTTAATTGGGGAATTTTAACGCCAAATCCGCTGCGGTACTACTTGATTATCCCGTCGACCAATTTCGCCAATTATATAAATCGCCAAACCACTCGCCAAATTATACAAATTGACATAATTTTTATTTTAAATAACGAAAGAACAAAGAAAATAGTATAACATTAATAAATATACAAATAAAACGTCGAAATAAAAATCACTTGATGACGTAAAGACGTGTAACTTGCTTAAAGTCCAGTGAATGTGACATTTACGATCAACCATTATTGGCATTTAATCTTATAGTTTGGTGATAGATTTTTGGTCGACGGGATAACTAAATAGTACCAAAAATATATATGTAGCTGGTATTGGAAAACGAGGTTTTCGCCAAATTTTCGTAAAAAAAAAAATCACGTAAAACCCGGTGCGTATATGGCATCTGGCCAAATATTAAATGATGTAACAAACGATGACATTTAATTTCAACTTCAAAGCAATGTTTTAATTTACCACTCGAAAAAAAAAAAAAAATGCTAACTGGCGAGTTGAAAAATAGCTATTGGCGAGATTTGCACCCGGCTAGAGTAACGGTACCAAGAATTCTTTGCGATCATGGAAACTTTTATGTAGTTTTATTCGAAAAAGAAATTTGATTTTTTAATCAAAAGGGAAAACTTTCGGTTCAGATGTCATATACGGACCCATATTGGCGCGATTTTTTTTCTGACGCCAATGTCATATACGCAACGGGTACTTAACTGGCGCCATAGTATCGTTATTTTGCTTGATTTGATAATCCGGATGTTGTTGTTTATGCTGTTGATGTTTTCCCCAAATTAGCGTCGGAAAGAAATCGCGCCAATATGGGGCTGTATATGATATCTGAGCTAAACTTTCATATGAAAAGCGAAGGGATCAGATCGTATTTATTTATGGCAGTTACATGACTTGGAGTATTATAATATAGATGAAATGATGGCGATAGAATAATATTTGGCGACTTATCACCTGTACCTGGCTAACATTAAAGTACCAAAATGGCACCAGGAATATAAAAAGCGAAGTAGTTCGCCCGGAACTGTTGATGATAGTCACATGACTTAGGCTATTGTTATAGAAATTGTTTTAAAATACCGGGAGGCAAAGACTCTGTACACTTAATTCATTTTATTTTAGCTTATTTTCAAACGTTTAACTGATCCTCTTTAATCAAACACGAAAACAACCATTGTATGTCTTAACAGCAACTGATTCGGCTTTAAATTTTTGAAATCAAAGGAAATTGAATGGAAACCCGTTTACAGGGAGATTTGCGCAGCTTTTTTTCAGTATAATTCAATATATTCACACTTTTGCACCGAAGTGTGTCAAGTGTGGCGCCGAAGTTTTCTGTATTAAAACGTATTGTTTACCTTTCTGTGGCTCTTTAAATGGTCTTTTCCGGTTTCAGAAAATTCCTTTCCGTTTTATATCTTGGGCTATAACTTTGGTTCTAATTACCGCTGAATCAAAAGTAAGGCATTTTTGGAATCCTAAATGTTTGACCTTTAATTTAAAGTAATCATTAAAAAAAAAAAAAAGCTAGAGAACAGGAATTCTGCTTTTTCAGAATTTAGTGTCGCCCCCGGCATTTCCATTACTTCATTTTCTTCTAGTGAACTGGTGGTTTCTATTATTATGAAACAGCCTTTATAAATTAAGCGTTAGGTGAAGATGAAAGAGGAGTCGTAAAAAGTTAGAGCTCTGATTTTCTGGTCAGAATGGGAAAAAAATGGCCATATATATATTTTTTTTCATCTTCACCTAACGCTTCATTTATAATGGCCGTTTCATAATAATAGAAGCAACCAGTCCATCAGAAGAAAATAACTCGGTTAAACGGGGCTCGAATAATCGGGACTCTACTGCAAAACCTATTTCAATTTTAAGACTTAAAGCACACGCTTTTATTTTATGTAAAATGACGTCATTTGCATTAATATGGATACTTAAAATTAAATATAATTTATAATAGCTCTATGTTTTGTCATAAATCCTTCATTTATATTTTTCTCAAAATAGCACGTTTTTTTTTTTTTTCAACTTTTATCAGAAATTGGCAACAAAAAGATATAATTGCTATTTTTCAACAATTTTTCCTTTACTTTCTACAGAAATGGAGTACTTGAGTTGCCAAAATGAAACAAATGTTGCTAAAGACTACAAAAAAATTAATATTTCAAAAACAAATGGAGATGCAGTTTTCAAACAAATTTCATTAGAAAGTACTTTTTTTCCCAATACGACGGCATAAACATTGAAAATGTGCGATGCTTAGAAATTTTTAAAAATGCACAATGAAACATCGGCTTTTGTTTTACGGCTAGCATACACAAGGTAACGTTATTTATTGGAGACAAAATAAGCTGGGAGAAAGAAATAGCATACCGGAGGCTAAAAAATCGAAATTTTTCGCAAAAACAGCGATTTGAGGGTAGGCACATACCTTAAACTTGTTCCAATAAATAATTAAAGTAAAAAGATGAAATTTCTTCATTTTTTTTTCATGAAAACGTTTACGTAATGGCATTATCCAATAAATAAATAAAAAAAATAAAAAATCATAAATAATTATTTTTATAAAATTTTTAATGAAATTATAATCAACCTTTGCAAAAACTAAGGAATTAATTTAAAAAGGACGCAAGAAAAGTTTAGATTTGTTTTATGTATATGTGATAGTGAAGTATTAAATTTAGTAAGTAAACTTAGCATAGAAAAGGAATTAAAAACACAAACTCTTTTAATAGAGTATTTTAAATAAGCGGATATAAATACTTATACTTTTATGTATTCCTTGAAATGTTTTTATAAATTACTTATTGTATTAAACTAATTCTAATTACTAACTTTAAATAAATACAATTTATTACATTATAAATGTACAAACTTTTGAATTATTATTATTATAATAATCATCTTCTTTATTTTTATCTCCTGTTTTCTTTGATATATTCATCGAATTTAAATTACATTAATAATTTATATGTGTATTAGGATATTTCTTTAACCATATCTCGTAATAAAGGACGCCTTTTTGTAAAGTCAAAATATCTTACCCCATGGATGCACCTTATTAGGGAATAATACTGTAATAAAATTTAAAATTGGATTAAATGCTCTCTGGACTACTTCCAAACAGAAAAAGGATTTAAATTAGGACCTTTTAAAAAAGACAGCCATAAGAATTACTGTCCCATTGAAACCTCTAAAAATATACAACTAAAAAATGAATGCGTCAATGGAAACACAGCTAACAACCGTCTAAAAAAGATTGTAAAAAGAAAAGACAAAGATAAATTAACACCTGTCACTGTTTTTGGCAACACACACTTGATCAATTAAAATTTGAGTCTAAACAAAATATTAAGATGTAGCACAATTAAGTGACAAATCGTAATTAGGAAGAAATTATTTACTTTTAGGTCAGTAAAAATAGGATTTTTCTAACCGAAAATTCTCGGAAATCTAGAAATTGTTTTAATAACTTTGTTTTACATCCAAATGAAGGTATTTGAAGTTTGTCCCATTTTTCCTGTTGAGCTTTAGACGTGGCACCACAAAAACTTTAAAATTTTCGGATTTTGTTTTAAGTATTTCGCAAATAACTCAAAAACCGTTCACTCTACAGAAATAGTTCTAATTTATAAATTGTAGACCATAAAATTCTGCGTCGATTGAGTACCACAGACTAAAACTTCCCCTAAAAATAAGCGAGATATGATAGATCTAAAAAGTACTTTTTTCCAGTTTTTTCTAAAAAATCTCATAAAATTGGTTTTTTGAAGTTCTCGTGTATAAAATGTTAGAGAACAATATAATAATAACAGAAAATCAAGAAAATTAATTTATTTAAAAAAAATAGTATATAAGCAATGGTGATAAATCAACTCAAGTTACTTGAGGGAAATACAGGGAAATCGAGCTTGGAGCGTTTTTTTGCTGGACCTTGATCTGTCCGTTCTTCTTCCTCCTGCACATGGAAGGCATACTTGTCCATAGCTATTTTTTCGTCGTATCCGGTTTGTGAGTCTTCTTCTTCTGCGGTATTTGTGGACGACGCACCTTTACAGTGGTAACATATAATTGAGCATTTAGCACCGTTCTTCGATGCACATTTGGATGACAGAGTGTTTAGAAGCTCTGGTGTTGCAGCTATATTGTTCGTGGTGATTGGAAGTATACCATGTTTGAATGACTCCCAACCCCAATCACTGTGTTTCATCACCCTTCCATTCCAGATGTTGATCTGAAGAAAAACTCTGCATGAATGTTATTTGGCTGCATCTTCAGTTGGCGGCAGAGAAGCGAGGTTAAATTGGGTCTTCATAGGGTGTTTTGAAAATGTGTTGTATCGCAATTTGTGCAGTGTTGTGGATTCGTCATACTGGGGATTGTATATGTATAAGGTTGCAAAAAATTTCTTCCCCGCATCACTGACTTCTTCAGGCGTAGCATATTTGTTATTAAAGACAGTTGGAACATCCTGTAGGTGAGCATGATTTTCCAAAAGCTTGACGAATTTCAGTTTTTACCCTATAAAGCATTGCTCGAGTCTCCTTTCCCAGGTTTCAAGAAGTATATCGTAGATGAGTTGGGAATAAATGTAGTCAAAAGCACAAGCAGATTAGTATCTTTCCCAACTACGATGACATGTTCTGACTGCTGATCAAGTTGGATGGCTTCCATCACGATGCTAGTATCTGCATCCTCGACAGCTTGTTTTACAGTTGAATTGTGTTGCTCCAATTTTCCAATGAGCATTTTTATTAAACGACGTTTATTCCCTTCATTTGCAAGGAAGTGCTCTTTTTGCATTGTGAGCGTCGTATTTTCATTAAAGTCAACAGTTGCTGCAATGTATTTATTTTTTCGACGGAAGCGCCCAGCAGACTTGGTGCCATGTTCTAATGATTCTTCTGGGTAACCATCAAAAACAATTGTTGCAGTTTTGCCATAGTTGTTTTTCAAATATCCAATGTACTTGGAAATAATTGAAGAGAACTTTTCTCTTAGCTCCCAACTCACTCAATGAAGGAGGAAGCCACCACCAATCACATGGACAGTTTTTATGGTTTGTTCTAAATTATTAAGGGGGTGAACAAATCGTAAAATACCGACTTTCGCGTTTTTCTCATCCCAAAGTTATCAAACAGAGAAGTCGGAAATGGAGCCAAATCATACTCAAAGAACTTTCTAAGTTCTTCCTCTATTTTCTTGTGGAAAGAAATTCGGCGGAAAATAGCCCCTGGATCGACGGATACCTCTCATCATGGATTTCAACAGCACACGTGAATCTTTTCATCGGAGTTATTCGATTGGATCCCTTGAATTTCACATGGCCAAAATCACCACCAATGACAATTTTTATACTTGCAACTCCAATCTCTTTGGCTAGATGACAATTTATTTTATCGCCATCAATCACTCCTGTACTCAGATACTATTAGTGTTTGTTTAATGTAACACTAGGATTGGGTTAAAGTTTCAAAATTGTAATCATAAGCGCAAATATACGTGTGAGTACATTTCGTTTGGTTACATGAGCACTTCAAGAAACCAATTTTCTGAGATTTTTTTAGAAGAAATTGGAAAAATGCACTTTTTTTTATATATCATATCTCGCTTATTTTTGATGGAATTTTTAGTCTGCGGTACTTAATCGACGCAGAATTCTATGGTGTACAATTTATAAATAGGATTAATTTTTATAGGACTGTTTCTGTAGAGTGAACGGTTTTTGAGTTATTTGCAAAATACTGAAAAAATCCGAAATTTTTTAAGTTTTTGTGGTGCCACGTCTGAAGCTCACTAGGAAAAATGGGACAAACTTCAAATCCCTTCATTTGGATGAAAACAAAGTGATTAAAACGATTTCCAGCTTTCCGCGAATTTTTGCATAAAACGGCCCTTTTCTGAGCTAATTTTACTGGACTATTTGCTTAATTTAGTGCTTTGAACGTATATAGTAGTTAAAATTTTACAAAAAACTGTATTCTAATCATTATTATTAACAGTAGTATTTTAGGCGTAACAAAAAAAGCAAAAATCTTAACAACTTGATAAGTACAAACATTACGTAATTTGAAAAAAAATGTTTCTTTGTTGTATTTATTAATGTACAGCTACGTACCCATAGTTTATATGGAGTTCCTATGGTAGTTGAGCGCTACCTTTAAGTGTGCGCATGTATTTTTCGATGTATGCATCCAGATCTTGTTCTGTATTTAATCAATAAATATTTTTATCGCGCAGAATGCGAGTACTTTGCCAAAAGTCACAAATTATTTCTTTGTGCTTTTTCTTTTCCAAAGACTCAGTGGCCAATTGTTGCTTTTTTTTTATTACTCTTCGAAAGTTTTAAAGCAAAGGATATAATCTAAGAAACTAAATTATCTTCAAAGGATATAATAAACATTTCACAAACCCTTTCGTCGCGCAACTCACGTGTGATAACCACAGTATAGAACCCGGCAAAGAACCCTGTCTTGACGCTTTCGATCTGACAATTTCGGCCATCCACAAGACATCAGGTTATTCTGAATAGGATATCCAATGCATTTGTTGGAATTTCAGTCGGAACAGATGTCATATATTCCATCTCGGCCGCCATCTTGGATTTTTTCTTAAGTAGTAAATGTCGCCAAGCAGCGATTTACGCGCATGTTAGACTTAACGAAAATAAAATGTAAAACATCGCCAATAAAAAATCGCCAAGAAATCTCAAAACATCCAAGATGGCGGCTGCGGAAATATACGGCATCTAAGTCTCTTTCAGCGTCTTATCGGGCACTAATGGAGTCTAAGAATTATTTATTAACAATTTCAAACAAGTTAGATAAGTGAATAGTTAAATTTAGCATGGGACACTAATGACCCAAACTATGTTTTAAGTGGGTTATAAGGTCATATATCTGACTATTGGAGTTATTACATTTTCGGCGGAAGTGAGCAACTGTCATATCATATTCTTGCCCATAATGAATGCAATAGAATGGGCGGATAAAAATCAAAATTCGTCTTTTTATTATATTCCCCGGAGATAAATCTGTAAAATAACGAACGCTATAAGATAGCGCTATATATTATTTTATTCCAAAATTTCCTTTCATGGTAATCCTCTGCCACAAAGAACTGAGCCAATTAGTCTATTCATTTTTAAATTACTAATAACTTACCTTTTAAATTACTAATTCACATCTAATATTGCATCTCATAGACATCAATTAACTAATTCAAATGCAAGAATTGCTGTAGGAGGGGGGAGAAGGAATGAAAATTTTCAGAATGCACTTTTACGTAAACAATTACAAAACAAGATGATTTGCTTCTACAAGTACATCACATTAGAGATCTTCACGGGCCGAAATAACTCGGCCCGGTCCCGTCCCAACCCATACATAAACTTTATTAATCCGACCCGGCCCTTATGAAAGTAAATGTTTAGCCCAAGCCCGTCCCATCGCTAATGAAATCTAAAAATTTGGCCCGAGCCCAGTTCGTACAAGACATTGATTACTCCGGCCCGTCCAGCGCATGAAAGCTAGAAGATCCATTCGCGAGTAGAACCTTTAGCTTCTATAATTGAGTTAAAAATTGAGTCGTATTTAAAAATTAAATTAAAAATTAAATCAGACCGTTTTCAGCCCGATCTTGTCGGTTGGAAATATCGACAGCTTTAGTAAACTGACGATATTTCTAACAACATTAATTCTCCAATTAAAATTCGTCAAAAAGCACACTTACTTACTCATGCATTTTATTTTCAGATTATTATGTCTGGTATTTATAGACTGATGAACAATAATAATATTAATGACTACTTAGAAAATTACGTACAGGTACACTCATTAAAAAAAAATAAGACTTCGACATATTTGCAATTCAAATGAAGATAAAATCAGCCCGAGTCTAATGTAATACAGTCCTATCCCGCCCCCGCGCTGATCTCTATCTGACATATGGGTGAGAATTTTTTTTAAACACATTGCGATTATTATAATAAACACATTGACACATTAAACACCCAAGGAACGTGAAAAAGATTAAGCGGAATCGGTACCTTTTAAAAGTTTTTTTTTTTCACTTGAGTGTTTTATAATAACGTATTGACATATTATTAAATAGTTTTATATAGAAAAATGATTTAATCAAGCAAAACTGAAATTTTTTTAGTAAAACTTGATAAATTTCATAAAAAAATTAAGAACATTTTAAAACCACACTTTTACAATTTTGAATTTCTGAAATATCTTTTGTTGTACGTTTTTTTAGAAGTGCGCTCTTTAATTGTAAGAATCAGATTTTCAAAAAGTTAATTAGCTTAAGAGTGTTATATCCCGACCAAATCAGAATTAGTAGCGATCTATGTTAATAGATGGCAGCACTACACAATCTGGAATTGTAAGGCTTTGCACGTAGCCGAGAATATTTCTGCGCAGTTATAAGATGTGTTTTGTTCTGAGAGCTGCGCTTAGCAGCTGCTGTAAATAATGTATATAATAAACTATAAGTAATATTATAGTTATGCTTTCTTCCTTAGTTAAGAGTAATTAGTTTATAATAAGAGTGTGGCGTTAAAAAGTGGCGACGAAAATGGGATTTAACCCAAACTAAAAAGCATTGAAAATTTTTTCGTGTGAAAAAAAAAAAAAATCTTTTTCGAAAGATAAAAAGAAAAAGTGGCACGGAAAATGGCCGAGAAAGAAATAATTACTCTGGGACGCTTGGAAGAATATAATGCAAATGTTCCTTGGACTATTTACGTCGAGAAAATTGATTTTTATTTCTCAGCAAATAGCATCAAGAATGATGAAATGAAAAAAAATATTTTATTAAGTTCGGTTGAAACAACAACTTTTGCTATTTTACGTGATGTTATTGTTCCAAATACGCTGAAAGAAATCAGTTACGAGGATCTTTTAAAGAAATCTAAAGATCATTTTTCACCACGCCCTATTGAAATTGTGGAACGATTTAAGTTCCAGAAACGACTAAGGAAGCAAGGTGAGAATATAGCCGATTTTATAAGAGATTTACGTCGTTTATCCGAATATTGTAACTTCGGGAATACGCTTAATGACCGCCTGCGTGATCAGTTGGTGTTTGGCATCCAGGATGAGAAAATACAGCAAAAATTACTGGATTCTAGAGACTTAACGTTCCAAACAGCGATGGAAATAGCTGAGTCATTTGAGATAGCTGAGGCTGGAGTGAAATCCCTACACATCGGAGATAGCACAACTGTCAATCAAGTGCGTGTAGAAGTATACTCATGCACCTAAGCCTAAAGAAGATAAATTCGCGCCTGAGAAACCGTGTTATAGATGTTCTAAAAATCATAACCAGCAGCTTAGCAGCTGCTGTAAATAATGTATATAATAAACTATAAGTAATATTATAGTTATGCTTCCTTCCTTAGTTAAGAGTAATTAGTTTATAATAAGAGTGTGGCGTTATAAAAAAGAGAAAAATAAAAATAATATCACGACATTTATATGAAAATACTGTAAAAAAGACTACACTGCTCAAACAAAATTAGGGGAACAAGAAAAAAGTGAAGAGACAGTGTGCGGAGACAGCCACGCATGTGCATCAAATGGAGAGTACATGTGTATCAATTCGTAATACAGAAAAAAAGACGCAAAAATTTTGCAAGAGAGCTTTAATTCTTTGAAACGAGGGATAGAACATGAAAAGATGGTTTAGGGTAATAATTTGATTATATGCAAATGACAAAAAAAAGTATTGTTTAGGAAAGATGCAAGGTATTTAATATGGCGTATGGTCCCATCGAATAGATAAAACTGTCACACACCTGTTTTCCATGGATTCGATGACATTATCGTTAACACTTTGGGAAGGACTATTCCACTTCTCAAGAATTGCAATCTCCAAGTGTCGGACAATAAAAGGAGCCCTTAGTCTCTCTGCAATGCGTCGTCCGAGCATTTCCCAAACATGCTCGATCGGAATCAGGTCAGAAGAGTATGTTGGCTATTCAGTGTGCTGTATTGTTTCAGCTTTAAGCATGTTCTGCACGAGACGACCTGTATGAGGTCCGGCATTATCATGCATGGAATAAAAGGAATCATCAATTGCTGCAGCGTAAAATACGACATGCAGTCTCAGTACCACGTCTGTATAACTTTGGGTCCTCAAAGTTCCATTCCGAGTGAAATGCAGGTCCGTACGTCCATCTATGCTGATTCCAGCTTATATCATCCACCTACCTCGTCTGTAACTGATCTTTCACGAACGAATGTGGGGATTATTTCGAGCGCCCCTTTCCCTCCATACAGAAACACATCGGATGTCACATCCAAACTGATTCGGGACTCGTCAGTAAATTGAATTTGACTCCAACCATGTTGTCTCCAACCTCAATGTTCAGTTTCCCACCTTCTTTGGGCCGCACAGTTGTTTGAGGTCAACGGAATACAGACCATTGACTTACGTGCATAGAGTCCACCCTAATGAAGCCTATTTTGGGCTGTTTGGCTGATCACTCTTCGACCTGTCGCCAAGAACAACTGTGTTTGCAGCGGAGTAGCTTTGCCTATTCCGTCTCGATGAGCTGTTAACAGGATATATTGGTCATCAGTTTCTGTGGTAGCACTTACCGACTTTGCCGTGGTCGACGTCTAAAATTCCATGTCTTGGAATTGATTATACAGCTTTGCATTGACACTTCTTGCGACTCCAGCAGCGTCTGCTATACTTTGTTGCGTTTGCCCATATTCAACTGTCCCGATAATATGACAAGCCACGGATCCCGATAAATCACGTTGTTGTGATATTTTCAAGTCACCTTTTTTCAAAATACAAGATGAGCAATTGAATTTTACAAATGAGACAGTGAAACAGACGTTTCTGCAAAATCCTGATTTCTGCACATATCTCCTTTTTCTGATTTGACATAATAAACTTTGATTTGCATGTGAAGTTTTCTATTACGGTTTAAATTACGGATGTTTTATTTTACGTTACTTATCGGCGTAAGTATTTGCGTAATTTTGTTAAAACATTATATAAATATAATAAATAAACTACTTTTATAACTGAAAATATTTTCCGCAATTTTAGTAAACGTATTGTAGCAATCTCATCTCACTTGAACTGTATTAAGCGAGCTACTAATTTAGAGAAACTGACTTGGTCTTTTGTTCGATGCTAATGCTCACGCCTGCTGATCATGAGATGCCTGGTACAAATCCAACCGGCACCAATTCGAATTTCATCATTCGGAACCGCCATGGAAACCATGGAAAACGCCTTCTACATTTACGATTTCTGCTTTATGATTGCATTACTGTCTTTCGGTCATGTCCTACTAGACGTTAATTGATGGGATGCTCGGCTTGCAAGCAACCAATCAGATACCGCCAACGGTAGCGCTTAAACGATTAGTGATAGAGAAGAGATTTGTTTTATTAAATTGTTTAACATGTCTATTAGCATGGAGCTGTATAATATTAAATAAATTTTAGCATTTAAATAATTAGATTAATTAATACTAGTTATTTTTTTAATTATGTGTGTCGTTTTAAGATGTTTATTATCTTCCCGTGTAATACGAGTAAAGGTTAATACGAGAACTTTTATAATTTTCTTGCCCAGTTATTAGTTATCGTTCCTGCTGAGTTATTTATGTATTAACCGAGTTCGACTGTACTTTGTCAAAGACAAGGAGAAATCAGCTTTTCTGCCACTGAAAAGTTTAAGTAATTTCAGAAAGACAATTTTGTCGTGATTTTAAAAATATATAAATAAACTAGAAAAAAAAAAGTAATTTTCAGAATTTAGCTCCAATGAATATATACATATACATATAGATATAGATATATAGATAGTACAAAACACATTTCAATTTTAAGACTTAAAATACATGCTTTTATTTTATATAAAATGACGTCATTTGCATCCGCTGAAGAATTCCACAGTTACGATCCAGTCTTAAACAACATCTACAGAAAAGTGTGCATATGACGTCACTATCGCAGAATAATGAACAAATCTAGCAAAAAGCGATGTCGTAAACTCGACAAAAAAAATAGGCTATCTCATGATTCCAATGTCTTCATTTGTTTGTAACATTAATAGGGATACTTAAAATTAAATATAGTTTATAATAGCTCTATGTTTCTCTAGAAATCATTCATTTACATTTTTTCAAAATAGCGCGTGTTTTAATAATTTTTTTTTTAGTTTTTATAAGAAAAAGGCAACAAAAATATATAGTAATCTGTAATTTTCCAACTATTTTCTCTTTACTTTCAACAGAAATGGAGTACTTGCCACCATTACGGAAATGGCATTAAAAACTACAAAAAAATACTATCTCAAAAATAAATTGAGATGCAGTTTTCAAACAAACTGCGTTTAAAAGTACTTTCTTTCCCTATACGACGGTGTAAAAATTGAAAATGTGCGGAGCTTAGAAGTTTAAAAAATTGCAGTAGAGGTTATCAGTATTTAACCGTACAATGATACAGCTGCTTCGTTTTACGGCTGGCTTATGTAACGGAAAGTTATTTTTTAGGGACGACACTTTAATTGTTGCCTGAAAGAAATAGCATATCGGGGCCTAATAAAACGAATTTGAAAATGTTATTTCTGTTGCTAACCTAATTGTTATACTTTTCTCGCTAAATATTCAACTGTTTAAATGAACGCGGTTGCTATATTCATTAATGTGCGGTGTCCCATGATCCTAATCAAGCATTACAAAAATACTTTCCCAATTTTTGTCTGTGCTTAAATCAAAGTGATAAATTGTCACCATTGTTACAAAGTGCGTTTCGCTTCAACAATTTAAGTCGAGCTGACGAAGATTTGCTAGTGTGAAATTTGCGAATCTGGAACTAAATTTAGAGCCATCTAACTAAGCCATATCTGCTTTATCACGCCTTAAACCATCAAGAAAAGCTTTAAAAATGTCTGTATTATGGAGAAGACGTTTTTACAAACTTCTTCATTTTAGATTCTTTTTTGGCTCCTTTTACAATAGTTTATAAATTCTAAGGTTTTCCATCGCGTTTCGGTTAAACTATTTGAAGTAGAGCTGCCGAATATTTGCGAGTGTGAAATTTGTGGATTGAAACTACATTTAAAGCAATCTAAGCAAAAGAACCATCGGAATTTGTTTTATTTGTAAAAAGTTCTTAGAATCTTTAATAATGTTGTAGTTTATTATTATTTATATAATCATATATATTAAAGCGTAAACCTGATTCTGTAACATAAGACTAAAAAATTATGCATTTGCGCATGCCTGAAGTTAAATTTACTAGATCTTCCATTTAGAGGATAGGTAGAGGAGGTCTGGTTAGCAGAATGGCTTAAAGCACCAGTTTAAAGCTCTGAACTTTTGTAGACGACGCGGGTTCGAGCCCAACGCCCGGCAAAAGGATTTCTGTACCATTTTCGGCGATAATTCATTTCGATAATGCCATATTTTATTAAGAGGAGAAGTTATATGATTTTGATTTTATTATTATTTGAATTGTTTATCATTAAATAAAATTCAACACTCAAAAATATTTTGAAAAAATAATTCTTTATTTTAAATATTAACCTAAAATATTTTGCATGTAATTATCAATTAAATAAATTGAGCTGATCTACAACTTTTGTTTATATTTTTTTACCATTATCAAGAATATATAGGTGTGTGAGTCAGAAGGAAAAGTTTGCAATTCTTTCCCGTAAAAAAAAAAAAAAAAAAAAAAAAAAAAAAGTAATAAATAAATAAAACGGAAAGAAAGAAAAATACTCATATAAGAACTATAAAATAAATTATATTGATACCCATAGTTTAATATTTAAAAAATGAAGAAAAAAGTAAAATAATATTCAAGTAATAAAAAATATATATTATAAATCGTTATTTGCATCAAGTTTCAAAATTAGGCTTTTAGAGAATGAGACTGATATAAATAAAATTCTTGGCAGCTTTTAAAGGTCTTGTAATTAAAAAAAAAATGATAATAAAAATAATTATTGTTATTTTTTCAACAAAAAAAAAATGAAACTGTAGTAAGTAAAAATAAATGCTGTGCCCAGTATTTTTGGGTAAATTTCCGATAAAAGGCAAGTATAATTGGTTGTAAATTATAAACAAAGTTCTTTCACTTCATTCAATAGGTTAGACTGACAGAACCCTCTAGCTCGCCTTCAAGAAATAGGAAACACCTATGCAATATAAAAATTTGTTACGATTTCAATAATTAATTTAAAAGCAACTATTCAAAATTCAAGAATTTTTCTAATGGAATATTCAAGTTGTTTACCGTCAAATATTGATTGGCACTATCTAGTAATAATTTAAAAACTAAAGGATTTTCTTCGAGATTTATTTTTTGAAACACAAATTTCATATTTTGAATAAAAGTTTGAAATAATTGAGATTTGTTACTCAAGCAATCTCAATTACCACAACTGCAAGAAAATATTTTTACATATTATTACACTTCTTTTCACTGTGAATTGAATCTGATGATCTTATAATTAATGTTAAATATATCGAAACAGACTGATGCTAGCACAAGTTCAAACATTTGATAAATGCTTTCAACATATGATTTCTCGCCTTTATATTTAATTGCTGTTTCATTTTTAAAAATTCCTTATACAGATTAATGTATACTTTAAAATAGTATACAAACTCAAACCTTTTTGTTTATATATATATATATACCAAATATAAATGCGTCTTCAAATATACATATCTATACTAACAACACTTAAATATGTAAAATGTGCATTTTGTAAAAAATATAAAAAATCAAATTTTTAAATCTTATTTACATAATCTAGTGTCACATTCATTTAAAACATTGGAATTTCATATTCAGTGTTTTGTTTCAATTCTGTAGTCCCAGAATTTCTTACTTTTTTTGTTTAAAATGTTCATGGACATTAAAAAAATAATTTCTACATTTTTAATTTGAAAATTTTAATTAATGAGAGAGTTTTTTTGTAAATTTGGTCAAACATTTCATACTGCTGAAACATTTAGATTTAAAATAATTCAAAATAAAATAGATTTGTATTAAAAAATAAAATTTCTGAAATTTTATTAAAATAACATTGGTTCAATAATTATTGGTTTGCAGTTTTGACTATTAAAAAAATCGTCGATCAGTTTAACTCTATTTATTTCTTATCGAATTTTAATATCATTTAACACGATCCCATCGCATTTATTACTTGGAATTTTCATTTCACAATGCTTTGCTATTTTTTAGGTGCGTTCGTAATTATATAAATACCTAGCATCTACAGCCGTAGTCTGGTCCGTTCATCTCTTCGCATATAACAGCGCAAAAACCACCCACCCGAACAGTTTAAAATTTAATATATATAACTGTCGAAGAATTTTGTCCAGTCATTCCATATTTTATGAAAATCGAATCAAAACTTAAAAATATATTAATAAAAGTTTTCTTCATTCTATTAAATCCTATCATACGTAGTTAATTCAATGATATCCCATGATAGGTAATGATACTAGGTTGTAATGATGATTACGTCCAATTTAAGATGGTGTCATATTATTTCCGTATGACTGAATTTACTATTTATAATCGTAATAAATTTTGTATTCATGCATTTTTGCATAAGAGTGCAACAGCTATTGCACCAAGATCTGAATATTTTGAAAACTAGTAATAATACGAACGCACCTCATTTGCCACGTTTGACGTACAATTTCCGGCTCGTTAATGTTTTAATCTTACACCTTTTAGCAATTAAAATTAGTACTTTCTTCTAATTTAAACGATGCTTTTCCTTGCATCAAATATAACTCAAGTTGTAATGCATATGCACTTTGTTCAAAAACTGTATTTCCGGCTTGATTATTTTGTTATTTTGGAGCAGTAGTACTAGAATGTATGTCTAGAGATGTGCTCGTCAAAGGTTTCAACTGCTAAAAGAAATAATGTTGGGTCTTTAAGTACAAATCTTTTCTTAGCTAAATTTCTCGAGCCAACTAATCATAGTGACGTTATTTAATTTCTTCTTACCCTTTGTCGGAAGCTATGCAGGTCCTTTGGGAAAAAGAAAACACGACTTTCTTTTTTTTTCTTTTTTTTTTTTTTTTAATCCAATGACGTTACGATTCTGAGGACTGTGGTTGTTTGCCAAAAGGTAATCTTCACCAGAGATGCAGAGTGTTGATCCTTTGTTTTCATGAGGGACACGTAAAACATTATGACTGTCACAATGAAGAAAATTAGTGATTATAAATGATAACAGACTAAAAAAAGACTTATTTATAGATCTGAAACACGGTAGATTAACATTTCTGAGGTAATGTTAGAAACTTAATAGAAAGATAATGGTTAGTTTTTAAGTTACAATAATATTGTTTGATGTATAAAGGAAGAACACCTGTGATAGATTTTTAAGCAGCTAAAATAAGCGAAATATATATTGACACCAACTGCGTATTTTGAAAACATGTGGCATTGGCCAACAAGGGTTTTTGATAAGTTAATGTTTAATTTCAATATATACTGGCTTATTTTTAATGATAACAACAACAAAAAAAAAAAATAGCGAAAATCGCCGGCTATTAATAAAATAAACCACATAACATGGATTTTTTTCTTTCTTTCTCTCTTCCTCTTTTTTCTTTTCTTTTCTTTTCTTTTTTTTTTTTTTTTTTTTTTTTTTTGTTCCTGAATTTAAAAATATATATGGGGCATTCTCACAATCTTTTGACTTTCATGTCCCTGAATAATAATTTTTATTTTAATACACTTTTTTGTGTTTTTTTTATTTCATATACTGGAGAACATCCCATTGCATGATTGCACAACAATATTAACGAGATAAATAAGTTTTGGACGATGTTGGGGAAACTCCTGGAAAACTCCTATACCGTCCCGTGTCCCTGATGCTGATTTTTAAGTTTGGAGCTGTCTATATATTCAATAGAAGTAATTCGATATAATTTTTTCTGAAACTGAAACCATTGCTCTATATAAATATGTAGCTAAAAATTAACCTGCACATATTTTTGGGGTTGTTATTATTTTTAAACTCTGTCCCTGGGTTTTAAATTCCTTACCATTCCTCTTCTAAAATTATACAGAAAATCATTTCAGATGCAGTCACAGAATTTTTTTCAAGTTTTTTCTCATGCAAAAGTATGCTAGAGAAATAATGTCTAAAATTCTTTGGCAGGAAATTGACTGCAGAATTTAAATCAGCATTTAAATATCAATTTCAAGTATCGTGGCTTTATTGGTAGTCTCACCGTCCCCAAGGTTTATCCCTGCACTTTTCGAGGTAATTAAAAAAAATTAATTTAGTCCAATGTTAACAACTGTTTCTAAAAATCAATGAACATTGTGGCTATCACTTAGTCTTAACATGATTTTCCTAAAAATAGGTGGTAATTTTTCTTACCGTCCCATCTTTACCGTCCCTTTTTTTTACCATTTCGTCCCTTTTTTCCAATACCATCCTCTTTTTTTACCTTACCGTCCCTTCTTTAACACCCCTTTAAGACAATGTTATACAAAAATTCTGTATTAAATGTACTACATTTTCATTATTTCTTATTTGAATGTCCTGTGGGTACTATGGAAATTCATTACAAGTAAAAATTTAGAAGAAAATAAAAAGTTATAGTGGTAAAAATGGTAAGGAAAATTAAACTCGCAAGTTTAACTTAAACCTCAGTTAAATAAAAAATCTTTCGGTGCTGACCATTTTTTCTTTATTTTGAATCATTAAGGCATTCGTCTATCATATTAAAATGCTATTTTAGCAAGTTTAATTTTGTCAGATTTTTTTCCCCAAAAGTCAAAAGATTGTGAGAATGCTCCATATATCAGTGAAACAAGCAACTGGAAAGGTGAATGTAAAGTAATATTCAAGGATAATCATTCCTATATAGTTGTAAATCTTATTTAGAAGGTGTGCGAATCCATGCGAGGTTAAAAAAAAAAATCCGAATTCTGAAATTTTGCTTTTTTTATGTTAAAAAAAATTGTCTAGATTTACGGCATAGAAGATTTACAAATGGATATCTTAAGGCAATAGCTAACTTCAAGAGAGTTTGCGAAAGAAATGCGAATCGATGCTATTAAACAAGAAAGAACTTATGAAAAGTGTATAGAATGAAAATTAACAGCTATACCATATCCAAAACAAGTTGGAAATTGCTCGTCAAACGTGACAAATGAGGTGCGTTCGTACTATAACTAGTTTTATAATTATGTTTTGCACCCCATATTGTACTGAATGTATATTTTTTTGCGCTTCATAAGTGCATAGTCTGTAACATCATTAAAATGCACTTACAATAACTTTTTCCCCATTCCCCGTAATGTAACGGAAAACTTTTCACTGTTCCTGTAATTAAACTATACATTCGATTTTCATAAAATTTGAAATGGCTCGACAAAATTTTGCAGCAATTATATATTTAAAATTTCAGACCATTCGGCAGGCTGTAAAATAATTAAAATGCATTTGCAATAATTTTTTCCCATTGGCCATAATGTAACGGAAAACTTTTGGGTGTCCCTGTAATTAAACTATACATCCGATTTTCATAAAATTGGAAATGGCTCAACAAACTTTTGCAGCAATTATATATTAAAAATTTCAGACCATTCGGAAGGCTGTAAAATCATTAAAATGCATTTGCTATAATTTTTTCCCATTGGCCGTAATGTAACGGAAAAATTTTGGGTGTCCCTGTAATTAAACTATACACCCGATTTTCATAAAATTGGAAATGGCTCGACAAAATTTTGCAGCAATTATATATTGAAAATTTCAGACTATTCGGAAGTCTGTAACATCATTAAAATTCACTTGCAATAATTTTCCCCATTGGCCGTAATGTAAAGAAAAACTTTTGACTCTCCCTGTAATTAAACTATACATCCGATTTTCATAAAATTGGAAATGGCTCGACAAAATTTTGCAGCAATTATATATTAAAAATTTCAGATCATTCGGTCGGGTAGTTTTTGCTCTGTTATATGCGGACGGACAGACAGACGGACGGACAGACGGACGGACAGACAGACGGACTGAACGACGACTATAGGTGCTACGTATTTATATAATTACGAACGCACCTAATGAGTCAATTATAAGGCAAAAATTCATGGTCGGGTAGAAATCGACCCGCGCCGGACTCTACTCCTAACCAAATGATTTCTGCAATATTGTTGGCGATAAGATAATTCATTTCAATAATGTCATATTTTATATCAGGAAGAGCAGTTATACAATTTGTATTTTTTTTATCCAAATGCTTCATAATTATTACTATTAAGTAAGGTTTAACACCCACCAACATTGTTTAAAATTACTAATTTTGTATTAAATATCTTTAAATTAAAAGATTTAGCATGTAATTATCGATTAAATAAATTGAACTGGTCTACAATTTCTGCTTTATTTTCCATGTCCATTATTAAGAAGATATATGGTGGTTATTTTCCGTAGAAAAAAAAAAGGGGAAAGAAGATGAAGCAGAAAGAAAAAAAAGCAATTTATCAAATTACAACGACCATTTGGAAAACGATTTTTTTTTTAAGACTAAAATTTAAGACAAAAAATCGCACGGAGTCGATTATACATTACGTACGCCATGAATTAAACATTAATAGTGTTATGACACGTAAAAATTGCAAGCCAAAAATATCGCCTGCGACCCGTCAGATTTCATGAAACTTAAGTATTACCCACCTGAAACTTACGTAAATATCCAAGCATTTCATTGGCTGTTGGGGAAAAGGCTTTTCCATCGTCAGATTTCCAAGAAATCTGACGGCCAATTTTAAATGAAATTTCATTCTTAAACTTCTAAACATCCAAAAATATTACTTTTTACACCGTCAGATAGAGAAAAAAAAATGTACTTTTAAATGCAATTTGTTTTAAAGCTGTATCTCAATTTGTTTCTGAGTTATTATTTTTTTTTTTGTAGTTTTTATTACTTTTTTGTCATAGTGGCAACAGAAAGTATCCATCGTTGTTGAAATTAAAGGGAAATACAGATGACTGTATAGACCAATCAGAAAACGAATAAATTGCGGTTTAAACCAATGAAAACCTTCAGATATGCTTTTCATTTCCCATCCTGACGAAAACAATAACCATTTTTCCAAATGGTTAAAAAAAAAAAATCATATAAGAACTATAAAAGGAATTACCCCGATATCTAAACATACCCGGATAATTAAACATTTTGCAATACTAGGGGGCTCTGCCCCCTGCGAACTACGCTCTCCAACCCCCGTGCAGGCATTGAAGCATCTAAAAACATGGTAATGTATCCTGGTTTAGAAAGATCACCTAATTTATGGTTAATTAAATGACGTTATCACGAACGGCAACTATCTTCTGTAGTCGGATTGTCATTCTTTTTCGTTTGAAGGGAACATTTTTTGGGCTATCATGGCCTTATACACCGCTGTCGCGACAGCTTACGGTTGTTTTTGGGATTGATAAGAAAGATTAATTACACATTTGAAAAACAGATTATAGAAACTCTCAGGTTCAAAATCTCGCTGTCTCTCGGACTTGTATAACGACACTATGGACAGTGCCCTTCCTTTCGCCCTCGAGGTTAAAAATCTCTGTCTGGTCGGGAATAACATTCAGAACCACGGTATTGAAAAGCACTGTGTTTTGAAATTTAACTCTTATATTTTGTGTTTTGATGGAGTTTTAGATACCTTCAGGTACATCAGACATAGCTTATGCATGAATTCTTGTCTCTATTTTAATGAACCATCATGCATATTTTCATGTTATTTCAATTCCTACTATTAGTTCACACTCTCCCTATATTTATTTATTTATATATCTTGTTCAAATTTTCAATCGTTAATAAAATACTTATTATTCTCCTATCAAGTTGAAATAATTTTTTTTAAATTTGTACTGGATGACAATTGATGTTAGTACAGTTTTTTCAAACATGAATTCATTAATTAAATTTTAATTAATTAATTTTAGTTTTACATGGAAGACAAAATGGCGGCCATTGGTTATTGAAGCATTTAATGCATCTTCATATCTATAAGGGTGGGGGTTACCATAGGGGGGACCCTGTTCTGTCGCCAAATACCACCAAGTTTGTCGCCAGCTTGGCGATATATTTGGCGACAAAACGAGTCGTCAAAAGTGACGCTAACTTGGCGATATCTCTAATATTTTGCCAAATTCCCATAGACTTCCGTTGTAAACCTACTTGCTTATAGAAAATCAACAAATTGAGATATTTTAATGCAACAAAAATTAATATTAGCTTAAGGGATTATATTAAATTTTTCTTTCATGACCTAAGTAGGAATTGGCTTTAAAAACAAAATTTTTATATTGCTTGTTTTTAAAATGTAAATTATTTATTTTAATAATAAGTGTATACAAAATTTCTAATATTTTTTTTATCAAACAGTAATTCATACAAAATAAATCGATAGTATTTTGCACATGCATTTACCTGCATTTATGCTGCAACAAGTAATGAAATATATAAACACATTTCCTAACCGCGTTATTTATACGGCATATGATTCGTAATGTGACGTCACATGGATACTGTCCATAAGAAAATACTTTTAAATGCATCGGTTTAATATATGACATAATTTTTACTATTAAATGCGTTTCTGATAAATAATTTAATTATTTTAAAGTAATTTTCCTCTTTTAAGATTCAATTTTAAAATATATGTGAAAATTATTATTTGATCTTTTTAAATAAGAACTAATTTTCACCATTAAAGTTTTTCACACGTACTAATTTAATTATTTAAGGCATTTTGCGTATTTTACATATGACGTAATTATTACCATAAAGTGCGTTTCGCGTGTAAAAAATTAATTATTTTAAGTCTTTTTACATTTTTAATATTCACGCGTAAATACAATTTTTATGACATACTTTTCCCTGTTTCCTGCTTTTAACACGTGATCATTTAATTATTATTTTAAATTTTCATTTCTGTTTTTAATAGTCACGTGTAAACACATTTTTTATTTGATAGGGAATGCAATTCTCTGAGCTAGTTTACAAATTGGCATCAATAAAAAAAATGACTTTTTCTAAGTATGAAAAAAAAATATCTCTTGAAATAATGAATATTTGAAGACAAAATGGAAAAAAACACTCAAGAAATTAGTCAAATAAAAAAAATAAACGAAGTCTGCACACCACAATTTTATGAAGCATCTCGAGAAAAAAAAATTAAATTCCTATACATAGTTTTTGTTTGTATAAAACTTTTTTAATAGAATAATTTTGACCTACATTAACAATTAATAGCTCTTAAAATAATTCTCCGATTTAAAAACAGTTTAATTCAGCGTGTTTATAAAACATTTCTATATGATGCTACCAATATTCATATTTTTGTATGCAATAGTTTTCATAATATTAGCGAAGAAAGACCTCACGTCATAAAAAATTCATTCACAGCAGCGGTGACAGCGTTAGTTATTATTTTTTTTAGAATAGAGAAATACATTATAAATCGTTAGCTACAAACAGGAAAATTTGTGTTCAAGATTTTATAGTCAGAATGATAAAAATAAAATTTATGAGCAAATGTAAAAGTGGGATAATTTAAATAAATAAATAAATAAAAACTAGAAAATACTAAATAAATAAATAAATAAATAAATATTATAAACATTGACACTGTAGTGAGTAAAAATAAATGTCCTACCCGTTGAATTAATCTTTTCAGTTAAACTCCTTCTAAAACGCAAGCACAATAGGTTTTAAATTACAAGTTTAACATTCTTTCACTCACTAATTGAGCAGGTAGGTTGGACTAACAGCATCATCTATCGCCTTATATGTATAAGAATAGTTTATAAGCGATACAATACAGAAGTTTATCAAGTTTTTAATATTTGATTTAAAAGCAATTAATTTAAAATTCAAACATTTTTCTATTGGAACTGTCAAGTTGTTTGCTTCAAATCTTGAAGTGTAACTGTCTAGTTAAATATATAATTGTAAAGTAACGAAGATTTGGTAAAATTTACTTACATGAAAGGAATAATCTGAAATTAGTAATCGAAAAATGTAAAAATAAAAAATGATTGATGTTTAACGATTAAGTGAAACTGATTTTTTTTCCACAAAATACACAATATGAACTTTAAAAGACCCACTGTTTTACATAAAAGGTAACAAAAATATAATAATACTAGGGGGCTCTGCCCCCTGCAAGCTACGCTCGCCAACCCCCGTTCAGACACCGCAGAATCTAAAAACACGCTAATCTAATGGGTTTTAAAAATATTAGAGAAGATTGAATTATACTGAAAAAAGCTGTGCTCCCTGTAAACGGGTTTCCCTTCAATTCCCTTTGATTGCAAAAATTTAAGGGCGAATCAGTTGCTGTTAAGACATCCGGTGGTCGTTTTCGTTTTTGATAAAAGAGGATCAGTTAAACATTTGAAAAGAAGCTAAAATAAAATAAATTAAGTATAAGAGTCTTTGTCTCCCGGTATTTTAAAACAATCTCTATAACAATAGCCTAAGTCATGTGACTATCATCAACAGTTCCAGGCGGACCACTTCGCTTTTTATACTCTAGGTGCCATTTTGGTACTTTACTGTTAACCAGGCACATGTGATAAGTCGTCAAATATTATTCTATCGCCATCATTTCATCTATATTATAATAGTTCAAGTCGTCAACTGTCATAAACAAATACGGTCTGATCCCTTCGCCGTTCATATGAAAGTTTGGCAAAGATGTCTTATACGTCCCATATTGGCGTGTTTTTTTAACGACGCCAATTTGGGGAACGCATCAACAGCATAAACAGCAACATCCGGCTTACCATATCAAGCAAAATAACGATACTTTGGCGCCAGTTATGTACCCGTTCCGTATATGACATTGGCGTCAGAAAAAAATCGCGCCAATATGGGACCGTAAATTTTCCATTTTGATTAAAAAATCAAAATTTTTTTTTCGAATAAAACTACATAAAAGTTGCTAGGGTCGCAAGGAATTCTAGGTACTGTTACGCTAGCATGATGCAAATCTCGCCAATAGTTTTTTTCAACTCGCCAGCTAGCACTTTTTTTTTTCGAGTGGTAATATTTGGCCAGATACGCACCGCAGGTTTGGCGTGATTTTTATTTTTTTTACAAAAATTTGGCGAAAACCTCGTTTTCAAATAGCAGTTACATATGCATTTTTTGGTATTCCTTAAATATCCAGACGACCAAAAATCTATCGCCAAACTTTGAGATTAAATGCCAATAATCGTAAATGTCACATTCACTTGACTTTAAGCAAGTTACACGTGTTTACGTCATCAAGTGATTTTTATTTCGACGTTTTATTCGTATATTTATTAATGTTATACTAATTTATTTGTTCTTTCGTTATTTAAAATAAAAATTATGTCAATTTGTATAATTTGGCGAGTGTTTTGGCGATTTATATAATTTGGCGAAATTGGTCGAGGAATAACTAAATAGTACTGTATTTCTTAATTATTTTCTATTATTTTCTAAAGAAAATATTAAAAAAAATAATTAATACTCATAGAACAAAATAATTTATATAATTCGTAAAAAGAAATAAAAGTAAATAAACATTTATTATCATATAAACAACAATAGCCGGGTTACGATGTCAACCTTTTCTGAAATAAAAAAAAATATATCTGTTTGATTATAATTTGAGTTGCCATCATTAGAAAAATGTATATAAAAGTAGAAAAAATTAATATTTCGAAAACTAATTCGAATTTAAAAATTCTAATACCAGTTTTGAAATCTGCGGATCAATATTGATTTTTGATGTTAATTTCATCGCAAAGTATTCCATATTTTAGGAGAAATCGCCGTCAAACATAATCAGTTGTTTAATCAGTCGATTCATACTTCCGTTTCATAAATTCGTTTTATTAGGATTTTATATACATAGGGTAGATAGATGTTACAAATTAAAAATGTATATTTTAAGTAAAATTTCTTAGTACTTTCGGCCTGCAATTCCCGAGGCCCTCGCCAGACAACATTTTTATTATTAATTGCTGTTCTATTCATACAAATATGTCACTTCGCTTGAAATGGAAGTGCCTATAATTATAAAGGTAGCTGAAAGTAGAAGTAGCAGTCCCTATGATTGAACGTATTTAGAGAAATATATTTAACTGCCGTTCCATTTATTTTAATACGTCACTTTGTCCACATACGTCATTTTCATTTTAAATACGTAGCTTGGCAGTAGCAGAAGTAGCAATTAAAATAAATGGAACGGCAGTTAAATATATTTCTCTACATAAATTCAATCCAAGCCACTGCTACTTCTACTTTCTGGTACCTGAATAATTATAGACTCTGCAATTTCAAACGAAGTGACGTATTTGTATGAATATAACAGCAATTAATAATAAAAATATTCTCTGACGATGGCTTCTGAAATTGCAAGCCGGAAGTACTAAATTATTTTATATAAAATGTAATTTTTTAACTTGTAACACCTATATTATTAACAATTTGGAAAAATGGTTATTGTTCTCTGTCAGGGTAGGAAATCAAAACATATCTGAAGCGTTTTATTGGTTTAATCCGCATTTTATTCGTTTTCTGATTGGTCTATACAGTAATGTGTATTTCCCTTTACTTTCAACAGAGATGGATACTTCTGTTGCCACTATGACAAAAAAGTAATAAAAACTACAAAACAAAATTTATAACTCAGAAACAAATTGAGATACAGCGTTCAAACAAATTGCATTTAAAAGTACATTTTTTTCTCTATACGACGGTGTAAAAAGTAATATTGTGGGATGTTTAGAACTTTAAGAATAAATTTCATTTAAAATGGGTCGTCAGATTTCTTGGACGATGGAAAAGCCTTTTCCCGAACAGCCAATAAAATGCTTGGGTAATACGTAAGTTTCAGGTGGACAATACGTAAGTTTCAGGAAATCTGACGAGTCGCAGGCGATTTTTGTCGCTTGCAATTTTTACATGTAATAACACTATTAATGTTTAATTCATGGCGTACGTAATGTATGATCAACTCCGTGCGATTTTTTATGTCTTAAATTTTAGTCTTTGAAAAAATCATTTTCCAAATGGCCGTTGTAATTTGTTAAATTGCTTTTTTCTTTTTTATTATTATTGTCGTCTTTTAAATAAAACGGTGGCCTTAAAGTTCATATTGTGTATTTTGTGATTGAATGAAGGTGGAGCACTGCATTGTGTCTTATGATTTTATTTAGTTACTGGTTTTTTTCACTAAAATTATCGATTCTCATAAACTGAATTTAACAATCTAAGAACATAACAATAAAACTTTTGAAAAAAAATGCATTAAAAGTTTAAAACATTGAAATAAATTAATATTTCGTTTAAAAATTTAAAATATTCAATCTTTAGTCATAAAATAATGGTGATTTAATAAATAGAATGGCAGAAAAAGTATTTGAACAAGGCATATTTTCCTTGTAATTTTGTAATTAACTATAATTTTGTGTTGAGAATTCTAGTAAAAAATACACTTCACTCACAAATCAAGTTGTAGAAAGCGACTGTGTGAATACTTAACACTAACATCTAAAATATAAATTATGTAGCTTTGTATGAGGAAAAACATATTTAAATAGCCCTTGCGTACCGCCAAGTAGCCCCTAGCGGGGGCTACTTTGTTCCAAAACTTTAAAAATAGTTAAAAAATAAAATAAATAAAAATTTACCTCTTTAAAACCATACAGCTTGCTTCATTGTATCCTGTTAATTGATTACATTTCAATTTCAACGTTGAAAAATCATATATAATATTTTTTAATAATTGAAATGTTAGTGGAACCAGGAAAATTGGCTCAAAGTAGCTCCGCCCCGGTTAACGGTAGTTATTATTAGCTGTCGACTAAGTAGGAAGGAGAATTGTTGGTTGAAACATTGATTTTGATATGTGCACTTATTGACATACAATGGTTTTCCGCAAGTTTTCAGGATTTTTTAAAACAATTTCAGATTTGGAAAGAATAGCAAATTATTTCTGATTATGCATGAAAATCTTGCTGCTTTAAGATGGAAAAAAGATAGTTTTTGTCATATTGCGAATTATTTGAAATCGAATGTTTCAAAGGATTACTAAATTAACGAAATTTTTCAATTCATAGATAAAATCGAAAATGAAACAAGAACTGGACGATTTAAAAGCATTTCAAAAGAGAAAGCAAAAACAAACGAAACTCATCTGTAAAAAAAAAAAAAAAAAAAAAAAAAAAAAAATTCCTTTTACTAGCATTAAATTCTTATCTAAAGATGTTGCTGTATGTTCTGGGTATTCGCGTCACACCCCTGTCGTAGTAAAAGTCATTAGTATAAATTACGTTGTAAGAGTATAATATATCAATAAAAACCGTATAGCAGTCAAGTAAATAAAACATTTGCAAAATAATTTATTGATAACGCTTCAGATGTTTGAAAGGGTATACTATTCACCTGCAAGAGTAAATTTTACCTGTGAGGTTACAATGAGCGGAATCCAATTTGGAAAAACTAATTTATTATTTTGCAATCAGAAAATGGGTTTCTCCAAATGTGAAAAATGATGGCAGAATTAATTTGGCTTGAGGTAGAACAGTTAAACTGGGTGGCAATAATCTGACAGAAATTACACCAGTCTGCAAAATTTCGGTTGTGTCACGTTTTTTAGCTTTTGATAATTGATTTTTATGTATTCTGCAGCGCTGAAGCCCAAAATGACCTTCATTTTTAACCATCACATTAGTTTTTTCCGCAAGTTGTGCATTTCAAAGTTAAAAAGTCAAAAAATAGCTAAAATCTGATACTAAAAAATAGATGAGACGGTTATGCTTTTAAGCTTTCGATAATTGATTCTTTTATATTTTGTAGTGCTGAATCCGAAAATGACCTTCATTTTTTACCATCACGTCAGGATTTTTCGCAAATCGCAAGTTTTTTAAAAGTTAAAATATTGCGAAAATCTGATACTATAAAATAGACGTAAAACTTTTGTTTAGAATAATTTATTTATCTTTTGGCTTATGCTATGCATTTTTACAGCTAAGAATATAAAATATTGTGTATTTTAAATCCTTATTCCAAGTATGGAAGTTTCTTTCAACCGCTCATGTTGCTTTTTCTTTTATCTTCTCTATGGGGTTAATATGGGTAAACCCTTTTATATTGGCGGTTGATAAGGCTGGAAAATTTGTCACAGATGCATTTAAAACATTTACCTTCTTTTGGTAAGGTTCTGACAAACTGCTTTGAGAGATTTTCGCTATTTTTTTTTTCTTTTTAACTTTGAAATTTACGATTTGCGAAACTCCTGAAGTGATGATTAAAAATGAAGCTCATTTTCGGATTCAGCGTTAAAAAATACATGAAAATCAATTATCGAAAATTAAGAAACACAACCATCACATCTATTTCATAGTATCAGATGTTTGCTATTTTTTTACTTTTAATCTTTGAAATGTACAATTTGAGAAAAATCCTGACGTGATGGTTACAAATAAAGGTCATTTTTGGGTTCAGCGCTGAAAAATACATAAAAATGAAATATCAAATGTTAAAAAACGCAATCATCGCAGGTTTGTGTTATTGATGTTTGAAAATATGGGCGATTCTACAAAATATGGTCCATTTTGCATTTGGGAAAGGGAAAAAAATGTCTACGAGTATACCTGAAACCCATAATTGTTGTGGGTAGTTAAATATCCCTACTTTCAGGAAACAACCGTAGTAGGATACTTCAATCCTTTATATCCCAAATTATGAATTTAAAAAACTATCGCCACGAAACTTTTTTTCTTTGCTACAATACATTTGAAGATATATGCACGAAAAATAAAAGATTTAATTTTATTTTTTGATAATTACGGCTAATTACTTGATTTGGTACTTTAAGGTACCGTTGGGTCATAATCCTTGGGAAAAATCGGGACTTAGAAAAAAAAAACCATATCCAATTTTCAAGTGACTTATCATGCATATATATTGTGTGTATATGTCTATGATGTATATATATGACTAGATGATGATACTGTTGGTGCATCATCAGTGAGAATTTCGCCATCAGAAGAATATTCTAGAGTTGTAATACTATCTCCGATGGAAAGCATATGTAAAGAAATTTCCAAACTTTTAGTTGTAGAAAACTCAAAAGGATTCATAAAAATTCTAAAAGATATTTTTAGATTTTTTTTCAAATTTGTTATTTTTTTCCATTTCGTTTTATAAAAATACAATATTTTTTCTAAAGATAAAAATAGCATATTTTTTGCTTTATTCATCCATGTCATACATAAATCATGCAATATCTTCTCCTACATTGTATCAAAATCGACTTGTCTAGCACCAACGCATCATCCGTAGTAAATATATACGCTTTTATGCAGCATATATACTCAAACGATAAAAATCTAAGTAAAAATCCTGTTCAATGTAACCCTGGTGGTACTCAAAAGTATCGCTTTGAAAAATGATTCGTAAAGTAAACAAACTGAAAATTAAATTTTTTAGCCTGACATATTGTCAAGTGATCTATTTAAAACAAGAAAAAAATATGATAGCCTTACCTTTAAAATTTAAGATGTTTCCAAGCAAAAATTAAAGATACCATGTCAAACATAAAAATGGAAGCAAAATTGACACTCACACGTGTCGAAAAAGCTTCGTTAACAATTTTCAGCTTACTGGAACTGCTATTGCTATCTAGTTACAGTCAAGGGAAGTATTTACTATTTTTCCTAAAAGTACCATTGCGAATGCATTCAATGTGTGTTTTAATCGGAGTAGAAAACTGTGATACTTTAAAGCACCGCCGGAGCATAAAGGGTTAAGAAGCTATGAGAAGGATATTAGGAGATCTCTACAACTTGGCCAGTACAGTTACAACATTGTAAAGACCGTCACGTGTATTATCATGATGACAAAATTCCGCCAATATGTAATATTGGGTTTTTTTTTTGTTTTTAACCTTCAAACACGATCGACTTGTTGATAAAACAAAAATTCAGAGTTTCACAAAAATTGTTTCTCAATGAAAATCATTTTTTAGAGGAAGTTTCTGTGAAATTCCTTCAGACCCTTTTGTGATTTTCCTCAACAATCAAACACATCCAGCGGATACCGCCACATTTCTTTTTTTTTTTACTTCAAAGAGCCAAAATCCTTCTGTGTAATAAAACACCTTTTGTCAGGGACGGCGAACCTATGGCACGCGAAAGAATAACTTAGGCCCGTTGTTACTTGTGACTCTAAAGCAATATAGAGCAGGGCATGAAATTTCAGACTAAAACTTTTGCTCGCCATTATTTTACTTTCATTCAGATAGCAATGTCAGTCACCACAGTTGGCCATAAAATGAAATATTTATGACAAACTGAATTTAAATTGATCATTGTTATAAGAATCTGTCTGTTAAATCAGGAATATTTTAATTGAAAATTTGAAACATGTTTACTGCAAAAGAAAAAAAAGTAATATTAACTCAAAATAAGGTTGCGATAAGGTTTCAATTTCAATGGTTACAGAAATTGCCACATAACACTAAAAATTTATGAAAGAAAAAGTTCCAGTACTTTTAGAACTTCATGTTTGTGTAGCGTTGCCTTTCTGCACTGAAATACCACTTGTCAATCGCAGCTGTAGGGTCAAAATCTGTCAGGGTGGATCCATTAATAGAAATTCTGAGTAAATCATCCAGTGTCTCACTCTTCAGAGAGTTCCCGTATGCAATCTTGAGTCTGTTGTGACAGCTGAAGCCTCTCGCACGAAGCTATGCTCACTCGTAGAACAGAACAGATTGCTAGAATCTGGAGCGAATTGGGAAATCTTGCTGAGTACTTTTCACTGTAAAACTTCTGAAGCATATCTTTTAGTGTTAGTGAAGGGAACATAAACTTGAATTCTGCCCACTCTGCCAATACAATAGCCACTTTTTCATTAACCTTTAACTGATATCACAGAAATTGTCACACAACTAGTGTGAAGCGGTCTGTCAGACCGCTCCATCGAAAGATGAATAAAAGCCGCGATTAACTCATAGGATGTTGTTTTTGTACAGGACTATTATAATTAAAATTCCCCTATTCAAAAGTCTCTGGTGTTAGTGCTAAAGTTCCAAACGAAACAAAATTTCAGTAGTGTTTGTAGATAAACTGAAAATTGCAAGTTAAACTATGAATATTGAAAGAAGTACCGGTCTGTTAGACCGGTAACATCAGTTAAAGGTTAAAGAACTTAGTTTCAAATGCATGAACAGCTTTTTTATTTCTTTTAACCCAAATTCGAGAATGTTTTCTTTGGGAGGCCTACCCAAAGTGTCAAAAACATGCAGAGATGTTAACACATCTGTTGATATAGATTGCAGTCTTTCTGTGATGTATATCTTTCATGTTTAATTAATCTCCCTCTTAAAGTCTGAAACTCTCGCTCCCCATTTTTAATATTTACAAGCTGTACAACCTTGATTATTCCTGAGATGGATATTTGGTCCAAAAACTCGTGTTTGTTTGGTGCAACACTAGATTCGAGATCTGCAGAACTGGGATACAATGTTCAATCTTTATTTCCAAATGAAATGACAAAGTTCCTTGTTTTTTAATGCCACACTTAAAGGATTCAATTTCCTGTAGAAATCCAAGAGGAAGTACAGAACTTAAATAAATTTATAATCCTTCAATCTTTTCAGCCCATGGATATTCTTATCTATAAAATCAGATATGGCTGTGAAAAT
Organism: Maratus speciosus; assembly: GCA_963932465.1. Classification (NCBI taxonomy): domain Eukaryota; kingdom Metazoa; phylum Arthropoda; class Arachnida; order Araneae; family Salticidae; genus Maratus; species Maratus speciosus. Next base: position 390,376,464 of record OZ010795.1, read on the forward strand.
TACTGGAGGAAGTAGAATCTGGAAGCTCTATTGCTCCTAAACTGTTCTGTTTGATATGATTATCTTTTGCATCCACGTATCAAACATATACATTTGCATGTTCGACATCTGATCTATCTGTGGTACCATGAACCAGAATGCTGATGTACACTCTTTTAATTTTTCCACTAAATCTAACTTCATAGTTTCAGCAATGAAAAACTTCATTAATAATAATACCTGGATAAAATACCTGCATTGTTTTTCATTGCTCTACTTTGTTAAAATATTCGCATCTATAAAAGACTTTGCAAAAAAGGATCCGCATGTCGCTAGATTGAGGCACGATACATAGTTAGACATAAACACACAACATTTTAAAGGACAAAACTTACTTGCCAACATTAAATATTTGCTCGCCATAGGCAAGCTGGCGAATGGAAATTTCGCGCCCTGATATAGAGTGATACTACACAAACTCTAGATGATCTAATCTTGACTAAATTTGATTTATTGGAAATTGAAGAATTTTAATTGCGGCTTTTTTAAATACCGTAAATCGCCACATTAGTAAATGTACCAATGATAAGATTATTTCAACTTAGAAATTAATTTCAGAGCTATTTAAAGAAACTGGTGTTTGATCTTTTAAAAATTTTTCCATCTGTCTTTGTCCTCAAGGTCATTAGTTTCTAAAATGTCATACAAAAAATCAAATAAAAAGCAGTTGTCATATAAATCCAGTTCAGTTTGCATTCTGTTGAAATTAACTATATTGAACCTGATAATTACTTTCCTTCCAAGATGCAGCAACGCAATTAATCACATATAATTTTTTAATAATTTCTGGAATTTAATTTTTTTATGATTATTATAGTTCATTACCTCACCTGTATGTTACACATTTGTTTTTGCTTTGTTTAACTTAATGTTATTATTTGGAGATTTTTTTTTCATGATTTTTTCAATCCACTAAATTTGTTGGCACGTCAAGGTCCTGTAAAATCTTTTTGGAAATCAATTGGCACGCCGTTATAAAAAGGTTCGCCAACCCTGCCTTATGTCATGGAATCTAGATTTTATTGGCCACTAACCAGTTTAAAAAAAGTCCTTCCTGTGACTGTCTTTACATTTTCTGTTACGATCATTACATTCCCTCTGACGGTCTTTTAGTCCTGGCACTAGATGCTCAAAAAGGATAAATAAAGAAAGTTTTGGTGTAGTTTTGATATTTGGTGCCTTTATGTTTTTTGTGTCGCTGAACACGGATCTGAGAATTGCCAACAAAATTTTTTCCGGGAAACAACTTTTTTTTGCAAAACATACGTGAAAAAAACGACTTTTCTACGTTTTTTCAAAATAACTCCAAAACTATGCATTTTACGTAAAAGGCAGCAATGCATAAGTTAAAGAAGAGGAAGTTTCCTATGTTTTATGTATTAAAAATTGTTTTCTCTGATCAATGATTTAGCAGTGACAGTGCCACAAAAATGGGTGTGAAAAGCAAAAAATTCTGAATAAACGGGAATTATGGTGTACGTCGATTTAACATGAAAACTAACCATTTTACTCAAACATTATTCATGATACTAAAGGTTATAATGATTGACTACATTTTACAATGAAGTTGCAGATAATAAATACGACGACTCATTATGAATCATTATTTAATTACAAATTATTATGTACATTAGTAAGTACATTTACTTAAAAAACAAATAATCCTATTTCCGCTTTCTTTTACTTGAAGGTCCTTGTTTTACACCGACATCTGCAACACAGAAAATAGACGTTAGGGTGTGCAATCCATTTCCAGCTCGGTTTCAAGCTTTAGCTCGTCCTCCTCATCTTGACACACCACTGCAATTGTGCTGCAATCCCCCTCGCAGTTGAAGCACATATTGAAGCAAGAAAGCCCTGCCTTCTTGCGCCCACTATTTCGTTGGCAGTTCTTTCTGCACTTGCAGGACACAAGCTTCAATAAAGCAGGGGTAGTACAGTGAACACAATCTCAAGGCCAGTATTTGTTCCCTTCCATCTATACTCTTCAGTATTTTTGTGAAATTATTAATCTAGAAAAAACTATCAAAGTCATTTGTATTTCATAAATGATAAAATGTTGGCATTTCATAAATATTAACAAACAAATACTTATTTAATAAATTTTTATTTTCATTAAAATAACTTATGTTCAATTTTAATTAATCTTTCAACTACATTTCAGCAGTGAAATTACGCTTGAAATTATTGAATATTAATGAAGTGAATTATCACATTGCTACAAAGCGTAAACCAACTTAGTGAAAAATGTCCAAGCCGGGAATCGAACCCGGGTCCCTGGAAAAGATCTCCAGTGCTCTACCACTAAACCACAAGGACGATGTCCAGCTTGGCATTTCTCACTTATATAAGTCGGTAAGGCTGCCACTGCAGCACAAGATAGAGAAGTCTTCATGAGCACACATTCTAGTGGCGTAACATGAGACGCAAATAAACCCAGCATCGGTGAATATACAATTTTAATTAATCTTTCAACTACATTTCAGCAGTGAAATTACGCTTGAAATTATTGAATATTAATGAAGTGAATTATCACATTGCTACAAAGCGTAAACCAACTTAGTGAAAAATGTCCAAGCCGGGAATCGAACCCGGGTCCCTGGAAAAGATCTCCAGTGCTCTACCACTAAACCACAAGGACGATGTCCAGCTTGGCATTTCTCACTTATATAAGTCGGTAAGGCTGCCACTGCAGCACAAGATAGAGAAGTCTTCATGAGCACACATTCTAGTGGCGTAACATGAGACGCAAATAAACCAAGCGCAAATAAAGCAATAAAGAGAAATGCCAAGCTGGACATCGTCCTTGTGATTTAGTGGTAGAGCACTGGAGATCTTTTCCAGGGACCCGGGTTCGATTCCCGGCTTGGACATTTTTCACTAAGTTGGTTTACGCTTTGGAGCAATGTGATAATTCACTTCATTAATATTCAATAATTTCAAGCGTAATTTCACTGCTAAAATGTAGTTGAAAGATTAATTAAAATTGTATATTCACCGATGCTGGGTTTATTTGCGTCTCATGTTACGCCACTAGAATGTGTGCTCATGAAGACTTCTCTATCTTGTGCTGCAGTGGCAGCCTTACCGACTTATATAAGTGAGAAATGCCAAGCTGGACATCGTCCTTGTGGTTTAGTGGTAGAGCACTGGAGATCTTTTCCAGGGACCCGGGTTCGATTCCCGGCTTGGACATTTTTCACTAAGTTGGTTTACGCTTTGTAGCAATGTGATAATTCACTTCATTAATATTCAATAACTTATGTTCATTAAAATAACTTATGTTCATAAAACGAAACTAACAATATTTTCGATTTAAAGAATACATCACTGAACAGTTTTTTTAGAACCCTTTGTGTAACTAAAAATAACAACTGTTAAAACCCAATTTCTCGTATTCATTCGTTAAGGGGCAAAAGATAATAAAAGGAAAAAAAAACTCTTTTAACATGAATGTGATTTATAAAATCTATTGCGAAAAGCGTAATTATTTTTCTTTAAAAATGTCGAATTTTGAATTATTATGTCGTTTTTCATATCCTGTGCTCCAAAACAATATTGTCAAAAAATTATTAAATAAAAAATGTTGTGATATGGATCCTACAAATACAAATGCTTCTGATCCTAAATAACATATTATTTCAAATTTTCACTTATACTATAAAACACACACTTGGGCACCCCAGTGTGATTCAGCTATTTATCTGTGCATTAAAGGATAATATGAAAAAAATATTAATTTTTTACATTAAATAATAATAACTGTCTCAAACATGGCTAAAACTTTTTTGTGTGTTTTTTCTATTTTATTGTATAATAGGAATAGGACCCATTTTAAAATCTTGTTATAAAACCATTATTCTTCTTAATTCGGCAGGTATATTCTATTTTGTATTGTATTCTTTCATATTTTATAATACTACAGAGAGTATCAAACATTTATCATATAAATTATTAGATTTAGTATTGTAAATATTGCTAAGAATAATTTTCTTCAATTTTATCATTTTTAATTATAATTTGTAGGTTAAATTTCACATAGACCGCAAAGTACTAGTCAATAATTGTTATAGTGTAAATTATTCCAGACCTATGGACTTTGCTTCTATAAATATAATTTCGCGCTAGATGTCTGCTTAGATGCTCGGTTCTCAGTATTTAAATAAAATTTAAATTTCTTATCCATACTATTTGAAAATTAATTTGTTTTCATGTGTGAAAATCCTTTTCATCCCCCCCCCCCTGAATAATACCATTTCTTGATTTGTGACACTTGAATAAGCGTACGACTTGTTAACATTTAAAGGAAGATTGGAGACACATGAAGTAATACTAAAACGTGACTAGGCATTTGAACCTTTACTAATGGAGACATCGAAGTTACCTATGAAGAAACGTTTCCTCCCACGATAACTGAGTTCAGAACGATAAATAGTATTTCATAAACGAATTAAATTTATGATATATCGTTTCTGTTGTCTTTCTTTTAAAGGATGCTCTAAATCCGATTACGCGAAACTAAAATTCCACTTTATTAAATATAAATGGGAGTATTTATCTTTAGAAAATCACATGTTTTTTTAACGCTGCTCTAAAGCAAAATCTTCTCTAACCAGTAAGTTGTCGTTTATAGGTCATTCTGATATATTTAGTATATTTTAATCTATAAAAGGATAAATTTTATTTTTGAATCAGGATTAATGATTGTTAGCGAAGCTATATATAGAGATAATAATTCCTATGTCTGTCGATTGGTTATCTTCCAGTTGACTGATGTTCTGATTTTGATACATTTTTCCATTTTACGTTTTTAAACCATTTCAATAATGTACTGCATTATTTCTCTAAATAAATCATAGATAGACATTCGAGATTTATTTTCGGTGTTAAAAGGAAAAAGAAAATAAATATATATTATATTTATTCGTTTATTTTCTGTAAACAGTTAATATTGCTAAATGCAACATCACCCTTTCTCTTTTACAAGATGTAAAACTTCTGGCAATAAAATTTTAAGGCTGAAAAATAGTTTTTTACAATCGAATATCTCTTGATATAACAACGTCCTCATCTTTTATGTTTGTTTCCTGACAAAAATATTTTATATTGTATTTTAAAATTTCGTTTCCCGACAAAAGCTCTATATTTCTGCGTAATTCTTTTATTCAATTTTAATATCTTTTTTTAATTTAGGATAAGTATTTAAATCATAATAACTTTATGCAATGTTAAGTGAATAATCAATCTTTTTCAGACACCCGTCTACGAACTTATGAAAATCTCCATATTATAAATAACCTTTTTTATTATTATTAAATATTAACTTTTCACTTAAAATAAAATAAAATTGCACATTATTAAAACTTATTATTATGGAATCAGGTTTATTTATTTGCTGTTGTTGTCGACAGGGGTATAGCAAGAATTTCGATTCGGACAGAGAGTATGAAAATATGATCTTATATGAGACTATGGAAATGAGAAGAATGCATCCGTGCATCAGGATTGCCACAGGCGACTATTTTTATATTCTATTTGCACCACTATTTTAAGAAAATAAATTCTGTCGCATATTTTTCTGGCAAATGTTGTCAAAATCAAAATGCATGTGAATTTTTTTTTTGTTTTAAAGAATGGTGCGAGATAGAATTAAAAAATAGTTGCCTGTGGCAACCCTGGTGCATAGATATAAAGTACCAATTTTGAGGTAGAGGGAGTTCCAGCCCCAAAGCCATCTTTATTGAAATGTAAATTTAGGTAAATACAACATATGGTTCCTGTTAATTTTTTCTCATTACAATTTTTTTAATTCATGCATTTTTATATTTAAACGAGCTAAAGTACCCAGGGTTGCCCGGAATTTTAAGATTGTTTGTTTTGAAAAATCAATTTCAAAATTAAACATACAGTATAAAACAAACAATTAAAAAAGCAGTTTAAATATTCCAATATTTCCATAATCGGGATTTTATCATGTTTCAATACGTTTTTTAAACTCATATGACGTTATATAGTCACCTGATGGCGTCCATTATATTTCCAATATGACGTAATATTCACTTCTTTGTAAATTCGATAAACTATTTATTTCATTTTCGTTTCTGACGTGGAAATCTTGCAATAGAAAAGTTATAATGTAATATTAACTTTTTAAAAAAATCGGCAAACTATTTATTTCATTTCCATTTTTCACGTGGAAATCTTGCAATAGAAAAGTAATTGTTGTGGTAAGAATTTTATTGTGGATTTTAATTGTTGCAACTGCTAGAACGAAAAATGTTTAAATTTGATAGATTATTGCTGTTAAATGGGTGGTTTTTATTAATTAAAAATTATCTATAAATTATTTCGATTTCAGATTACTTTAGTTGTTTCGGCCATGTTTTAATACACATGTACGTAACATTTCACAATTCTGACTTCCAAACTGTGGATTTGTATAGAATTACAGACAGACAGACAAATTTTCATTTTTATATGTTAGATAATGCATTTAAGTAACAATTTATAATAACTATGCATAGTTTGTTCTTAAATTATCGAAATCATTCTTTAAAAAGTTCATTTAATAAAATATGAATATTTGTATATATGTTTGCTCTGCCATAGAATGTATAAGATGAAGATCTAAGTTATTTATTAAACTATGATATTGTTTTACAACTAAAAAGTTACACAGAATTATGGAACACGGTGCCAAAAAAAAAAAAAAAACAACACAATGAAACTGAACTTTTTTTTTTTTTTTTTTTTTAACTACATGAATAATTGGTTCAAAAAATATTAATGACATCTTGGAAATGATCATTGTGCAGCCACAGCATGCAATTTTGTTATCACAGGTGTGCAAGCTTTTTGGGCAGTTTTTGGATCCATTTTTCTTTTTCAAATATATTTGCGTATCCTTTTTAGGTGCGTTCGTAATTATATTAATACGTAGCACCTATAGTCGTCGTTCAGTCCTTCTGTCCGCATATAACAGAGCAAAAACTACTCAACCGAATGGTCTGAAATTTTAAATAAATAATTGTTGCAAAATTTTGTCGAATCATTTCAAATTTTATGAAAATCGGAAATATAGTTTAATGACAGGGACAGTCAAAATTTTCCGTTACATAAAGGCCAATGGGATTAAATTATTGCAAGTGCATTTTAATTATGTTACAGCCATCCGAATGGTCTGAAATTTTAAATATATAATTGCTGCAAAATTTTGTCGAGTCATTTCAAATTTTATGAAAATCGTTTGCATAGTTTAATTACAGGGGCAGCCAAAAGTTTTCCGTTACATGACGGCCAATGGGAAAAAATTATTTCAAGTGCATTTTAATGATGTTTTAAAAAATCTGTAAAATGTTGCTATCTGTCTGGAATTTAATTTTTTACATTTATTTATGCAAACTACCCGAAGAAAAGTTGATTTGGAACTAGTTCTGAATTTTTTGACTTCCGAATTCGTGCCTTCGTGTGTCGATTTAAGTGATATCAGCATGCAGTTGGCAACAGCTGTCAAAGTAATAACTTAAAATAACCTCTGATGGTGAAATTTGCGGAGGAAGATGGTAATTAATAATTACGCCTCAACTCTAAAAATTACTTGGAAACTTCAAATAAATTAAAGCGTAGCTATAGAAAGTTGCTTAATATGGATGCTAAGCAACTGTTATCTCATTCTTTATATCCACACGCCATTTTCCCTTTCCCTTTGTTACAACACATTTTCGCTCACGAAGTATGAGTTTTAGAAGAAACAATATACGTCACTTGTCACATACGCGACATGATAGAGGGAAGAGACTTTTTATTTTTAGAGGCTACCAAAGAAGAAGCCGTCGCAACTAATCTCGGAGCTTTTTTATTAAACTGGGTGTTGAACACCAGTTGCGCCTTGAAAAGTTGCCAGGCGTGAATATTGATTAATGGTATTTCTTTCGGCATAATATCTTTTCGTTGCTGGTGGCCAGTCTGTAAATGTTTCATCCCGGTTCTTTATTAGTATCATTCATTTAGTTGAAAGAAAAAGTTCTCGTTAAAATACGTGGCTTTAAAAACGAAAAAAAGAAAAAAACCCAAATAATTAAAACATGCTGCTGCAAGATATAAAAGTAGTTTGAGAAAAAAATAAGTACGTGGCTTCTGATGTTTTTCATTTCTTTCTTATTTTTCTACTGACCAAGAGTTTCTTTTAGAAACTTAGAATAAATTGTATGCTTAAAATTCCACTATTTTACGGAGGTCCAGATCTGTTGAACCCTAGTGCGCAAAAGACGAAAGTAGCGCCCAAAACAAATAAAAACAAAGCTATCTGTGGTTTTCTTTATAAGGATTGTTATGTATTTTTGTGCAGCGGTAGAGCAAAAGTTATTAATTGCTAGCAACATCAATCTAAATGGATCTAATTGAGCAGCCATCGATTTTATACAAAACACACCAAGTGTCCATATACTAAGTTCCTTTAGTTTTCTGATATGGCTATCTGATGAAGGAAATTAAATCACAAATTCAGATTGAAACTATCACATTTCCCGATAAAATTTCGAAAACATTTATCAGTATACAAAAATATCACCGACAACTTAGGTGTTTCCAAAAAAATTTCATTTTGCCTATCATCAATTGGAAGTATTTCAACGCGGCATTTTCGATAAATTTTGGGGGAAAATTTCATTTTATGGGATGTGTTTACGATCATTGGCCATTGAAGTTTCATTAGTTGTTGATGAAAAGTCTTTTCCTTGACCTACCAACTTTTTTCTACGGCGATATTCATCTCAAGGTTTTCATTTGTTTTATTTTACCAAAGAAAATTTCTCTTTGCATTTATTTTTAGAAATTGCCTTAAGTTCATACTTTCAATTATTATAAAAATGTGTTTGTAAATGTGTAACGTAATTTTGTCCAGATAATCTATCCATAATAGTTGTTGGCAATGATTATTCAATGAAATAAAATATAACTAAGTTCATTTATTTCTTAAATAAAGGAAGGGACAATAGCACGATTTAATTTCTAAGTATATTTTTTACATTAGAGTGCCTGATCTTAATTTGCGTTATTTTAATTCATTTATTATATTTTATTTCAAATTCAAATCACTTTAAATTAAAGTCCTGCTACTGTGTAAAATGAACTAGTTACCGTATATTTCCATGTATAAGCTGAGAATTTTGGGGCTTTTTTTGGCTCTAAAGTACTCAGCTTATACACGAGTCTAAGAAAATTTAAAAAATTGATATTTTAAAATGAAAAATAAAAGATGAGAAATATAAAAAACTTTAAAAATACTTGCAAATTTCTATAAATACTTTAAAACCACATTATTTTACAATGAAAAATGTTTCCAAACCTCATTAATTATCCAAATCATTATCAGAATTTTCAAGCAGCTCATTAAAATGGCTTTCTTTCATTGGTACATCAGTATGAATATCGACAGTGTCTAATTCATCATCATCAAAATTGCCATCTTTTTCAAAAATGGCAGCATCCCCAGTTCCATCCATCGCATTATTAATGCAACATTTTTTGAAAGATCAAATGATCATTTCTTGTGGTAATTCAAGCTAAAACTAGGTCATTTGGTTTTTATGAACGAGTAAGTCATAACAGAATGAGCGGGGACCAATTGAACCACAGATGAGCAGAGATCGATAATTTCGGATACAGCATTTTTTTTTCTATTGTCTAATCAGAAAAAAGTGCAATGTTTTCGTTCGCTTTTCATCACCATTTTTTAACATCGACATATACATACGGGTTTTCGATTTTTGACGATTTTTCACTGAAAAGTCGTATACTCGGCTTATACATGGATATATACGGTATATCCTCACCTCACTAATGCTATCTTTGATCCAATATGCACTCGAATTACTCTATGGATTTCACCAATAGGTAATAACAGATATTGCAATAACACATGTGCATATTGAAAATTTTTATCAGTTGTACTTATGCTATCAGTACTTGATCCACACTTAATGTCACTTCGAATAGAAGTTTGTAATACCATCTAATAAATTTTTATTATGTATTTCAGAAGCAATTTAACTTAGTAATGAAATGTCCATCTAAAATAGCTTTATCTACTGTCCGACAACTCGAATGCGCTTAGTTGCTTTTGTTTTAGGTTCCCCAGGTTCGAGAGTCGGATGTATTAAAATACACAAATTCCATAAACAATACGGATGAAAACATTTATTTACAAATCAAAGAATGGCAAAGACACTAATAACACGCCTCTAATTATTTGTTTCCATTTATATTACATATGTATTAACATCAACGAATTTAGAATACTAAGGAGACCTTACTCATGTTTATTTACTAAAATGCGACTTCATTTGAATTTATAGATTACCCCAAAAGAACGGTAGAATAATCCCACTCACCTCTTAATTTCCTTAGAAGCATCATCAGATAATCCAATTACTACATGGCACTATACAGGAATCTTGCCCCAGTACTGGGGCAAGATGACTTTGGTCTCGGGGCAAGATGACAACACTGAAAAAGTTTGAACTTATTTTATCGTTTGAATTTGTTACATGGTTTAACAAATGATAACTGTGTTTTTACATCTTACAAAGTATCAAACTAAGCATAACGCATTGTAACGTAATGTTGAAGAGTTTAGTTGTGCAGCTAACAATAGTCACAAATAAAAATGACATTTTCATAATTGGAACATTCCTCATGCCACCACTCTTGGCATTTACAGCACTGGATCAATTCTTCTGTTGCTGGGTCACAATATTCCTCATCATAAGCAGGGCATCTGAAGACACAATCCTTTGAAGTTGATGCAACTGGACTGTTTGGCATGGATTTAATAGACTTAGGCCTACAGGAACTTAGATTGAGTTCTTTTGCTCCCTTTATAGCTTCACGAGCTTCTTTTCTCTGTTTTTTTAAACGTTCCTTTTCTTCCTTCTGCTTTTCGCTTTGTTCTAACATTCCTTTGATGGGTGTGCTTGTAAGAATGCTTGAGCTCAATGTTTTTCTTTTTTTCTCTCACATTGTGTTGCTTTAGGCAATTGTTTGAAATCAAAAACACTAACAAGTTTCTTTAGTGCATCGTAATCAGCATTTTCCATAAGTTCTGGTTCTTCTGGAGGGTTTATATGATGGTTGTCTACTTCCAGGGTCTAAGGATAACGAGCTTGTCATCTTGCCCCGGACTGCCTGTTTAAAAAAATTCGTTTTCATTGCCACGGAGGAAGGCGATTAATTGACATTTATTCATGGCAATAGGTAGTATTTAAACTAAGTTACTCATAAATATTAAAGAGAGACGACATATCTTACCTGTATCTGTCACAGAGCTTATTAACACATGCATAAAAGTTATAACGTGGCAGCGGTTAACAATTAAAGCTTCACAACTAACACAAAAATGGCAATTTCAGCGTCTCTATACTATTGTTTAACGAACGGCCGATAGGAGAGCCAGTAGTGTCCGGTTGATGCTGTCACCTAGTGGAAAACGGAAAAATTAAGACATTCGTCATCTTTCCCCGGTCTCCCCTACGTAAAGTTTTAAAATTTGCAGCATGCAATTTAAATAATTACATGTTTTGTGCTTTGTTGAAGCAGAAATAATTGAAAAATCAGCCATAGTGTCCACAAGAATCTCTGTTAAAAATTTTGTGATACGTTGAACCAATTTTTGGTGCTACAGTAACTGCAACCATACGATGGTAAATTCTTGAACCAGCTGTATTTTTCTGAGTTGTAAATTTCCTTGTGTGTGCTATCTCGCCCCTGTATATATTGACGATGACTTATAAGCGGGTGCTTGACGCCAAGCACACAGATCAGATGTATGTTAATAAAATGTCAAATGTCAAAATACTATGTGGAGTGGGTCTCCGTCTCCATTAGGGCAGTTTCATATGATGTCACAAATCGATTATTGGAGGTTAAACAACCGTTGAACAGTAGTTGTGATCGGTAGCTGAGAAGATTATGGGAGTGACTGAAGGTCAACCAGACAGTTGTGATTGGCGGATGAAAAGGATATCAGCTGATTGCAACTTCCCTGTGCAATCTTGTTGTTAGGGCCCAGCTCCATATATTCAACCTCCTTTCTTCGCATCAATACTGGGAGAAAAACGACGCAAAAAAAACTCGGACCTCGATTTACCGCTTATTGCTTGCAGCGCCATCTATCGCTGCTATTTAGAACTAAACCGAAAATCGCAGTAAAAAAAAACTCCTAACATCTTACATAATGCACCTGATAAAAAAAAAAAAAAAAAAAAAAAAAAAAACTTAATAGCTGTCACCATTTGCAAGTTATTGAATTTAAAAGTCAGTCAGTCCAATTTAGGACACCCAGTATATCACAAAAATATGGTTTCTATCGCAAAGTACTAATTAAAATTGTAAGCGAAGTAATATGCCTTGAACTTACAATCTCATAACGTGCAATTATTGATAAAAGATGCCTTCATTTGCGAAAAGCTAAAGGCACTTAATAACAGGAAAGAAAAATCATGCTTCAAGCATAGATTATGAAGTACTTTCCAACACATTTAGAATACTCTGAAAAAATTTCATTGTTTAATAAGGTGAAAGCTAGTGTCTAAGTAAAGAATTCGGAAAACGCAAAACACATTTGAAAACCTAATTTTAGAAATTGTCACCATACGGCAGGAAAATATCGATTTTTTTTTTCAGTCCTGGATATAAATTATAGATTTGTATATATACTACTAGATAGTTAGTAAAAGTTTAGTTCATTTAGAAGGAGTTTAGCGCGGTTAAACATCCCCCCTAAGCAATTTCTGCCAATAAACACAAATGTACTCGAATTTTCTTTTGTGCAGCTATGAGTAGAATGTATATAATTTATATACGCCAAGTAATGTGCAAAAAATTAGTTAAATTATAAAACACATACCAGACCGTAAAACACAATTCCAGCAATTGTTGCTCCCTAAGAGTACCGTAACCGAATTATTTTGCACGTCTTTATAAATGAACGATAAATGCCGTGCACGCCATATTCTATAATAAGTACCTTGTATAATACACCTCAATAATGCATATCAAAATCAATATGTTTGAAATAGTGTAACATCATTAAAATATACTGCAAACGATTTTCCGTATAAACCATAATGTAACGGAATTCTTTTGAGAGCCCCTGTGAACGAACTACAAATGCCACACGCTTCATTTTCAATATTGAATCATTTCCATCGTGAGAATTATATGGCAATACGAGTGTATTTACGCGAGTTAAAGCGCGCCAGACAAACTGAATTCATAAATACTTTTCAACTATGTTGAAAATTATTGAAAATGGCAACAAACTGAATGAGAAAAAACGATAGATTATAAATGACTTCGCTATATTTAAGATGCTCTTTGTCGAAGAGCCGAGCTAAGTTTTATTCTAGGGCTCAATATATACATGATAAGGAATTTTTGAAAGAGAGGAAAAGAAAAAGGAATAGAAGGAATAATAGTTACAAAGGTAGTATCGGTGAGGTGGTAGGCACACACTCCTTGAAATTCCACGCTTTCAGAAATGTACAACGCGACACCTGCGTGCTTTAGAGAAATCACAGGAAAGTCACAGAAAGAGATGCATTTCTATAAGATATAAGTAACGAACGGGCGTTATTGTAGTCCAAATTTATAGGAATAAGATAAAAGGGAGAACGGGAAAAGCAGAATACGCACGCAATAAATTGCAACTGTTCTGACATCTATATAGCGGTCAGCAGAGATGTTAACGTTTTTAGAAAAAGAAAATGGGCATAATGCATATGGATATGCCCAGATGTGTATGGGTTAGTCTTCAGGAATTTAGGCGGGAAAAGAAAATTCACAGGTGCGTAAATGTATGCGCCCCTCTCAAGGCGGAGAAAATAATTAAATGAAGAAATTTAGGAATAGAAAGGAAAGGGGAGCTTAGGCGAATAGAAAAAAATATATTGTACGAGAACATCCAATAAAATCCAGAGCTACACAGGATTGGATTGAAAAAGGGGAAACAGATTAAAATTAAGAGGGGGGCGAGAGAAAAAAAAAGAGGTGAGCAGGAGAGAAGAGAAAAATTTGGAAAAAGGTGATGCTCTTGGATAGGAGCAGAAATTGGAGAGTTCGAAAAAGTTTTGAGGCAGAGCGCGAAATTTGGTGAGTGTGGACAATATTGGATGAGGTACTAGTCCCCAGCGCTGAGCATGGATTTAAAAGGTGAGTGGGCTATATGTCTTACTTTTACAGTATTCCTAAGGAGGCATTCCTTTTAAAAGAGATAATTACTTAATGTAATATTTTACGTGACAGGTTATAAATTGTCTTATTTAGTGAATGATTAATAATTTAATGTAGGCGAAATTTCTAAATGTCACAACTACTTAATGTTGATCAAAGTATAATATTTAATAAATGTTTTAACTTTCACAACATAGTGATTATTTCACATTCTTTGCACTAACTTAGATTCAGTGAGTTCCGACTCACCTGGGCCATAATCGCAATGTGTTCTCAAAGGGGGAAATTAATACTTTCACGCCAAACATCAATTAATAACCATCAATAACAAAGATATGTCACAGAGTTGTCGGACATCTTGTAGGTGACAAAAACTTCATATGGCTATGATTTTTTACTCCCCTTTTTATTGCAAATTAGCAATATTGTGACTATTTGTTAAATGTATTTGAATGTTTTCCATTTCTGTAATCATGTATGTACGTATCTGTACTTAAAACTGGATATAACGAATACTCTTTTTAGAGATCTTGGAAATAGGCGAGTTCATGCTTTCATTTTCAAACGCTCTTCTTTTTAGGACTTCGTTCACCTCGCGAAATCCTTATAGTCTCGCATCTCTGTTTGTCCGTCTATCCGTCTGTCCGTCACAGCATATTATTTTAATTAAGCGAATTCGTTCTTTTTTCGATTTCAAAACATAGTATTAAATTCAGCAGATATTTGAAGAGGACCGATAGCGCCGCGGTAAAAGCGCATGTCTCCCACACAGTAGATTGTGGTTTCAAATATGTCAGACGGAACTTTAAAATTTTGATTTTTTATTATTACACTTCATATTCAGATGGATTTAATTAAAAGAAAATTCCTTTTTCTGGCAATTTTAAAGGCTTATTAATTTTTGAAATCTCTCTCTTTTTTTTTTTTTTTTTTTTTTTTTTTTTTCAGCCAGAGAAAATCTGAAATGTCAATTAAAAAAAAATCCGGAGAATTCTTCACTTATATACTTTTTTAAATGCACATTTAGTAGCAATTTATATTTAACATGTCAGATGATATAATCAAATCCATATTTAATATAAAAAAAATTTCTCATTTTTAATAATTAATTGGATACAGAGGAATAAATATTAGAATCATCTGGAATAAATATTTTTGTTTGCTGCTGCCATCTACTGCCAATTTTTTGAAATAATAGACTTCTATGGACAATGTTTTTCAAGTTATCATTATAAGTATAAAATTAGAAATTAAAAGGGTTTTTTTTTTTCGATTTTTAATAAATGTTAACATCCTTTTTTGGCGCCATCTAGTGAGTGCTTGGAAAGTGAAGGAATTAATATGGATTTTTTCAGAATTATTTGAGCATTTTAAATATGTTTAATTTTTTTTTTTTTTCTTTTAAAAATTTTATATTTTATTTATACCTCCGCTATTTTTTCTTTTTTTTATTATTACCGAATAAAAATATTAGGATGTTTTAATTTTATTTAAATAATTTTACTTGAATATTTTTAATTTGATTTAAAAATATTTTTTTAATTATTTTAAAATTAAATGTAATGGTGTTGCCATTTATGTAAGGATTTAATATTTATAAATTAACAATTTTGATTTATTAATTTAAGGATAAAGTGTTTTAAAAGAGATGTTAAGCTAACCCTCCGTGTGATCTGCGATCAAACTTACCCACTTGTTTTTCATCCCCACAGTTTGAATACTGCAAGAGCTTTTTTCATTTCACAAAGTAGGACATATCATGATTTGAATTTTTAAAATTATGGACCTTTGAACATGCAAGACAATGCTTCGTTTAGAAAAATAATTATTTTCTACGCCTTCCATTTTTTTTTTGAAGTCCAAACGTATTACATAATTTCCATAAGACTTTCCCCTTTTTTGTCAAGATGTCAAAAATGTCTATAATTAGTTTTGAATATCTTGATAAGTTGAAATAAATACATAAAGTATTTATAACAATTTTTAAGTCAACGAGATGTTGAAAAGGAAGTGAATAAGTTTTACCTTAAAAGAATGAAAAGAATTGTCGAAAGATTATCTAGACGTTTGAAAATGAATTAAATGGCATTATAGTTGTTGAGTGAAACAATTTTGCATGCATTTTTCAAGAAATTTTTCGTTCTTCTGAAATTTATTAATCTGTATCTTAAAGATGCAGATTTATCTCAAGAGATTGTCGTGAACGCTTTTCAAGCCTATATGAAGCATTTCACTATTTACTAGAAAACTTTATAATGAAGTTTAGACACTTCTCTGATTGTATTTGGTATTAGTTGGAATATAATGCTATTTTTCCCTCACTAATACGTGTGAAATAAATTTCACTTGAGCTTTTCAAGATACTTTCGCTTTCTTTTAAAGATAACCAATTTTACTACATAACAACAAATTATTGAAATATACGTAAAAATTCTGTAAACTTTACGCCAACATTAAAATGGTCATTTTTAACACTTTCCAACAAAGTTGAAAAGTGTTTATGCATTCGGTTTGTCTGCCGACTGTCCACTCTCTAACTCCCGTAAATATACTCGGATTTTCATGCAATTGATAAAAGTTATTAAGGGTCACCAAAGCATGTTTGGTATTGTATATGAAGTATGGGGGATTAATAGTTCAATTACAGAGGCACTCAAAAGTATTCCATTACATTATGGTATATGGGGAAAAATCGTTTGCAGAGTATTTTAAAGACATAAAGATGTACTGAAACTGATATAAATCACTGAATTTCACTACGGTAACGTTAGAACAGGGCATTCATAGCATTTTTTTATTCATTTACAGGGACACACAAAAGAAATCGGTTACAGCACTGTCTTTGAGTAATAATTGCTGGACTGTACGGTTTAAAATGCGGTATGCGCTTTTTAATTAATTTTTCGCATGTAACTCGTTATATATAAATTATGTACCTCATATACAGGGATGCACAAAAGTATTCACGTACCACTCTAGCTGAAGGGAAATTTTCAATTGAAGTATATGTATTTCTTAGATGAACTAAATTTAGTTCACATGTACATTACATATAGATACATGTAGTTAATAGATACAAATCTATATATCATATACAAGGCTGTTCAAAGAATTCGGATAATTTTTCGATTGTAGATGAGAAAAGCTGAAATTGGGTTTTGAAATGTGTTATGCGTTTCCATATGGCTGAATTAGACGTAGTATTTTAATTTTTTAAACGGTGCGTTTTTGTTACATTATTCTGATTGTGTTGGAAAGTGTTTCATAATCTATGCTTGACGCATGATTTTTTTCTTTCTTGTTAAATTTAAATATGACTTTTTGTTTGAAATTTGTATTTTGAGGGGGGAAATGTAAAACTATTTTAACAAAGATTACATTTAATAAATACTTTTTTTTTACCTTCCTTTTATCTTATTTATCAAATTAATAAATTTGGTGTTTATAGAAATTTTATTTAGTTACTTTTATAAAACTTAAAAGAAAATTTTACCTTAGAAACTACCTTAAAACTTTTTAGTTTTAAATATTAGCAGAAATTACACAGAAAAGATAATTACCTCAAAATCCAAATATATTGCTTTAGACTCTAAGCATGTGATAAAGAAAGCCAAAAGGACATCAGAATATTTTTAGGATGTGTTTTCTACCGTATAGATTAATAGTGGTTTATGGGGGACACAGTTCTTATAATTTCTTGTATTATATGCAAATGCAGAATAACAGGCATTATATTTTTCTAGAACAAATGCTAATTAATTGCATAGAATTAAAAAATAAGTATTCCAATTAATCAGAACAGATTTATTAAATTATTAAAACTGTTAATTAGATTAAAACCGGATAAAAATAATGTTGCTCATCCTGTTTAGAAATACAGTTTATTTAAAATCATATCTCTAGGCATTTGGGCAGCTTAATTCAATAGCAAACAAGTAAGAAAAATCATGCGTTAAGCATAGATTATGAAACACTTTCCAACACATCCTGAATGCTTTAAAAAAAAACTTCGTTATTTAGGGAAATAAGGTAAATAAGAAAACTAAGTAAACATTTTATATAAAACGTATAAAACATTTGAAAAACTGATTCCAGTAGTTACCTTCCATATCCAAATATGTACAGTGAATAACATTTAACACGAAAACGCTTAACACGAAAAATCGGTTAACACGAAATGATATAGAGGTCCGAACAGTATACTATGCGATTTAATACATTTTTTTTTCTTTTAACACTAAACAAAAATCGTTTAACACGAAAAAAAGGCGCTTTCGGTCAAGTTATTTTGAGTTGAAATAGTGAATTTGGTGTTAAAACCACTGAATTTTGGATGAAAATCAGTGAATTTTGTGGGTATTTTTGTAAATTTGCTTATGTTTTAATGAGTACAATGGCTGAGAAATCGGTGCGAAAACAAACTGCTATTTCACTTGAAATGAAGATGAAGCTGTTTAATGCAGTCGATGAAAAAGAAGGACGAATTCGGAAATCTGCAGAGTTTAGCATTGCCAATTCTACTTTAACAAAGATAATAAAAAACCGGGATCCCATTACGTTAATGTTTGAGCGCAGTATGTTTAACCTCTTCGGACCCGGAGTATCCTATAGGATACACATCTTTACAAATTTTTTTCCTGTATTTTAATAATGATTAAAAAAAATAAAAAGGGTGCGAATGGAATCGTAAATGATAGTCAAACTAAAGCAAAATAGCAATTCGTTTCTCATAGTGCTTTTTTCAGCCATAAAATGGGATTTGAAAATGACTTGCAGCAAAAATGAGGGAAATATACAAAAACGAAAAGTAAATAATTTTTTTATACGTTAAAATACCATATGGAGAGTCCATTAAAAATAAAAATTTATTAAATTATAATTATTTAATATATTTCATTATTTTGTCCATGCAAAACAAAAGAAAATTTCCTAACAATTTGTCAAAAAATGTACTTATTGAGTACCACGTGTCTTATATGATATATCAAATTTTATGTACAAAAAATCAAATTAATTTTTATTGCTTTTCAATCTTTCTTAGTGATCACTTTGCTAATATAAATTCATAACTGAAGTAAAAAAAATATATGAAAATAAACCCTGGGGTCTGAAGAGGATAAACCAGAGAGAAAACGGAAGAGAACCGCTAAGCGCGAAGATTTAGATACAGTTTGGCTTATTTGATCCAAACAAGCCAGATCTCAGAATGCTGAAAAAGACACTTCAAAAAAAGATATCTGATTTTTTCCCAAAAAGCGATACTTTTTTTACTTGCTTTTTATCCTAATGGATGCAACCTACTAGTAGTTTAACAGGAAATCGAAATAAAATTTGACGACGTCGAAAATATTTGTGAGTTTTGTTCTTTTATTTACGAATCTTTTAACGCGAAATTCTTTTAACACGAAAAAAAAATTTCGGTCCCCTCAATTTTGTGTTAAGCGTATTTCACTGTATTCCAATTCTTTTGAACAACTTTGTATTTGATCTGTAGGTTGATATATATATACTATATAATGGGAAAATTTAGTTTAGCAAGAAAATGCATAACAGGTTGAAATTCATCTTTCAGCAATTTATACTAATAGATGGAAACATACTTGAATGCTTTTGTACAGCCCTGTAGTTTACCTAATACCTTTATTACATGCCACTATTTAGCTAAAATTTAATTCAAACCAAAACACTCTTAAAACTACTGAAATAACATTTCCAGAAATTACCACCCATAGACGGCCATGTATCCAACTCTTTGCGTGGCCCTGTATATCAGTTTATCTATATTCTGCAAATATTTATTAGTAAACTAAATTCAGTTCAGCGTAAAAATGCATAACTCCTTTAAAACCCACCTTTAAGCAATTTATGCTCATATTCAGTAACCTTTACGAATTCATTTCTGTAGCCCTGTGTATGAACTATAGCATTTATACGCACTTTATAGTGTGCATAAAGATAGTGGGAAAAGCTTATACACTATGACGCAAAAGTTTAGACAATGACGTCATTCAGCTTTAAAATGTAGAATTATGACGTCAGAATTACAAAAACCTGTAAATATATTCAAAAACTGATTTAAAATGCTATGTACAAAAGACAGTCGTTTTATTTGCTATAATACTAATTTTTTTCATAAAAATTCAAATGTGCTTGTCGCAAAAGTTTAGACACTATTCTAAATTTCTTTGAATATTCGCTGGCAAATGCAAATTTAGAATCGATGATGTCACAAATTTGGAGTACTTAAGTTCTGCAAACGATTGCGCTTCATAGTCGACATGCCGAGAGCTAAAGAAATTCAAGTGAATGAGGTTTCAAGGATTTGGCAGTTGAAAGGTGAAGGGAAGAGCGTTTCTGAAATTTCTGCTATTATTAATAGGTCAAAAAAATCTATTTATCGAGTTTTATCGAGTGTTTCCGAATATAAAGCAAAATGTCGGTCTGGGTGGCCACGTGTGACAAATGTACGAGAGGATCGCCTGATACAAAGACTAGCGAGTACTCAACAAATGAGCGTACGTGGAGTTCAAAGCTCATCGGGACTCTCTGTATCAAAGGATACGATTCGTAGACGAATTTTGGAAAAAGGAACAATCGTTTATAGCAAAATGCAGAAGAAACCAGCTCTGAAACCACATCATAAGTTACAAAGACTTATGTGGGCTCGAAAGCATATGTCATATGGAGAGAAATGGCAGTCAGTCATATTTAGCGATGAAAAAAAGTGGAATCTGGATGGTCCAGATGGTTGTTTATCGTATTGGCATGACTTGCGGAAGGAACCTCGACGTTTTTTTAGTCGCAGACCAGGAGGGGGCTCGGTGATGGTTTGGGCAGCCTTTTGCTATAATGGACAAGTATCTCTGACCTTCACCAGTGGTCGTCAAACTTCACAGCATTATACACAGACATTAGAAGAAAACCTACTGCCATTTGCTGAGCTTCTAGGGGGTCCTCAGTGGGAATTTCAGCAAGACAATGCTTCAATTCACACTGCAAAACATTCAAAATCTTGGTTTAATTCCCATAATATAAGAGTTCTCGACTGGCCAGCATGTAGCCCAGATCTTAACCCTATAGAAAACCTTTGGAGCATCATGTGTCGCAAAGTTTATAGCAACGCTAGACAATACTCTTCTGAAAAGGAACTTAAGACATCTATTGAGAATGCATGGTACTATATCGATCCACAAACTATGCAAGATTTAGTTTCTTCCATGCAATCTCGTGTATATGACGTAATACATAAGCATGGATGCGCAACCAGGTTTTAAAAATTGTTTATTTCGATTTTATTTAATTTGTGTCTAAACTTTTGAGACAGCAGTTTATTTTTGTTACCATTTAATTTATTGCAATATGCACAATTCCACTTTTCTTTGTTATAAATATTGTTTATATGTACAGCACATTAATTTCAAGCAGTGATTTGAAAATTGAATAAATATTTTTCAAAGTATGTAAGAACTTCTTCATTGTCTAAACTTTTGCGTCATAGTGTATCATAATAAAAATGCATTTCGAACAAACATTACTAATATACATTAATTCAGATACAATATAGTATCTGAAATCTTTTCAAATACACCGCAAACAATTCCCCCTATACCATTATGAACGGAATTCTTTTGTGTGGCCCTGTAAATGAACAATAACTCTTCTTTGCACCGCATATTCATCAAAATGCATATTTTAGTGGACTTCATAAATACATATCAATTTTACTATGTTTGAAAGAGTGTAACACCTTCCCATTGGCCGTAATGTAACGGAAAACTTTTGACTCTCCATGTAAATGAACTAAACATGCTACAAACTTCATTTGAAATAGGGAACGTGCTATGGTAGAGGTCACTAACATCTAAAAATTTCAGAACGATCCGAGCATATTTACGAGAGTTAGAGCGTGGACAGACGGCCAGACGGACAGGCGGGCAGACAAACCGAAGTCATAAACACTTTTCAAGTTTGTTGGAAAGTGTTAAAAAGGAGGTAGAATTGATTTAAGTAAGGAAAAAAAATTTAAACTGGCGAAGAAATTTATTCAAACTAAATAATTAATAAAAGACGACAGGAAAAAAAATTATGGTTTTTGTTAATATGTTTTTTAAAAAATGTAATAGTTTAGACATGAAAAGCTTGTGTAAAATTGGTGTAACTCAGTTGCATTAGTATTGTGTAAAATCAATTAATTCCCCGCCAATATCTAATAATTTTTTTGCCAATGTCTAACGATTTGGACGGCTTCGAGTTTATTTTAAATAAAAGTTTCGGATTCAGTTCGGGCATGACTATAATATAACAATAATGGGTTGCAACAAATACGAAGGTAAGAAACATTCCATTGAAGTCGATTTTATTTAATTTCTTTAATTGTGTGTTTCCTTTAAATTGTTTTTAACTAAATTAGGTTGTGTAAAAATAAAATTAAAAGTTTTTTCAAATTCTTGAAAACTTTACTTTCTTTATCCACATTTAATAGGGATAAAGAATAAATTATCTATATATCTGAATTGGAATATCTATATGGATGTGGGTTCTACGGAAAATCCGAAGGTAAAAAATTATTCAATAAAAAGTTAAACCAAAAAATTTATATTGTAGTTATTTACTACTCATAGTTTATATCTCACCTATTCTGTATACGCTTCTGATTATTTGGCCCTTAATTATTTTTTAAAGATTTAAGGTTTAATTATTTTAATATTGTTGTAACGGATAATACATCTACGGAGAATATAAATGTACAATGCTTGGTTTTACAACACCTTGTTAATTGTTTGATATGAAATTTGTATCGCAAAAGAAAAATAATAAAAAAAAATCTGTATATGAATTAAAAACTCTTTTTCTTAACTAAATGATGCTTACGATTTAAATGACGAAGGAAAGATACATAAAGTTCAGGAACATTTATAGTTCTGTGATAATTTAAAATAAATGAAAATGACAATGGGTTCTTTTACGGTTAACAACTGAAAGCAAAAAAAAAAAAAAAAAAAAAAATTAATAAAAAAAAAAAAAACCCGACTGCGTAAAAAGCGAACTAATTGATTGTTTCTTATCAATGTGAAACTATTTTTTATATTACTTACCTGTTTTTTTTTATTTACTTGTATTGTTCACTTTTAAGTTGTGTTTAATTGTTAGTTCCTATCTATAAACACTGTTTCATGAGGCCTATTGATGTCTATGAAGGTTAGAGTTGCAGTAAAGCCAGAGATCCTACCTACACAACTTCCAGGTTGTGTAATATTTAAACGGAGCTTCTGACTGTAAAATAGTTAATTAAACATCGTCTTCATTTTGAAAGACCTATCCAATGATATGCCACTCAATAGGTTGCGTACATTTTTTCGCCTCTACCGCCATTTTGTATTTTGTTGCCATCATTTTGAATTTTAAAAAACAAATCCCAGCCTATAGCCACCAGACTGTTAAGACGAATAGATAGAGACCTCATTCATTAAAATTCATCCAGCGGTTGGGATGTTTCGAGGGTATAAAGAAATCCACATACCCAGATACGCGTGAAACACATAACCCTTCTTGGCAGTCGGGTAAAAAGAGATGTCTTTGAATATTTTCATCATGATAAGATATTTTTATTTTTGCACGAAATATTTTTGTAACGAAGGATTTGCAGTAGTTCATAGATAATTTTTGGAAAAAAAATATTATTTTCATAATAAAATTTAATTTATTAAGTAAGAAATTCTTAGTGGGAGAAATACATTATTGAATAAATACTATATTTATCACATTAACAAAATAGATAAAAATTCTAAAAATCACAATCTATTAATGTTTATCGAATACATACATTTTTAATGCTTTCTATTATGTAAAAAGTCCTTCCGGCCAGTGCCGGGAGGAAGAGGTAGCTTTCATAATCCTTATTTTAAAAAAGTCAACTTATATCATGCAAACACACGAAGCTCAATTTAGTGGAAACCGAATATAGGAGATTCAATACTAATTTTTATCAATACTAGGACTTCCCTCAGAGGGATTAGTCTGAGCGATATTACTGAGAACATAGATTTAATAATAACATGTGGAAGCAAAGAAAATGAGATGTTATCTTTAATTGTCCATATACTGCGAAAAATTGAAATGATGAAAATAAACGAATTGTAGAATTACAAAATCTTATATATAAATTCGTATACACTGTTTAAAAAAATGGGAAATCAAACCATTCAAGACAGCCATGCATGGATTTAAAATTGAAAGTACGCAATATATTAAAAGTAAAATAGAAAATGAAACACTAATTTACTTATATCGGAATTTTAACTGTATAAAATGATGTCAAGAGCATAATCAGACGCTCCGCACCAATTTGAGTAACTTTAAATGACAAATATATGATGTTTAAAAAGAATGGACTATACTTTATATGGTGTGTGCTCCCCCGGAATAGTTAATATTGTACAATATCTGTTTTCCACGGATGCAATGAGGTTGTCGATAACATTTAAGGAATTCTCTTCTCAAAATCTAATATAGTATCAAAGGAGCGAATACATCAAAAGTGGCATGCAATGCTTCGTTAGAGTGTGTTTTAGATATGCTCGATCGGATTTAAATGATGAGTGTATGCTGGCCACTACATACGCTGTATTGTTTTGTTTTCAAACATATTCTGCACAAGTTGAGCTGTATTTAGAATGTATAAAATAAAAGAAATCGGCAATGATTACAAAATAAAGTATGGCACAAGATCTGAATATATCGTCTGCATAACTTTTGAGCTGTCAAAGTGTCATTTGAAGTAATTTACAAATCCATACATATTTATTCAGCAAATCATGCAAGCTAACATACGCCAATATGAACCCGATTACAAAATTTCACTAGAATAAGTTAATATATAAAAAATCTACTAATGATAATTGAGAATATGACCTTATGATAAAATGTCTAGAAAAATGAATCGGATAAAAAATTCACATCACATTTAAAACGGCACTTCCCTCTGTTAGTGGCCTTGGCGAGAGAGAGAAAAGCCTAGAGAAGGAACACTTTAACAAGTACTTTCAGGCAACCTACTCACTGTTTCATACAGGTCTTTATTCAATATTTACACAATTTATTTAATGCTAGGTGGGTATCAATCAGTTTTGTTGCATTTAATCGCATGTTTTGCGGAGAAAATGCATCATTATGAAATATTTAAAGTTGTTGTACCTAATAATTCCAAATTAATGGTAATTGAGATCGCTTTCCGTTAATTTCATCTTTTTAAATTTTAAATTTTTTAGAAACCATTCATAGAGACAATTGTATATTTTAAAACTAATCCGAAGCAAAATTTCAAGATTTTGGGCTCAGCAGTAACAGAGAAATAGAAAATTTTTGAAAGTTTTTTGTTTCTGCACTGTTTTTTATATCGACATTTTTAGAAATTGTTCTATTGCGAGAATTTACGTCATGATAAATACAGCCATGTCAATTTTCATGTTTACATTCCTAACAGTTCCATGTTCTTCGTTACTTAGATCATCTTTAGATCTTTTTCCGCTTTGTTTAGTCTTTCTATTTTTTAGAATTCGTTCTACAACGAGCATTTACATCTTATTAATTACTACCATGCCAAAGTTCTGGTTTCTAACCCCAACAGTATCCCAAAAATTTCAGTATTCCAAATAAATCATAGTTTAGAACCTTTCTAGAAATTTTTACGTTTATCCGTCAAATTGAACCTTTTAAAGAGCGTTCATTACGAGTATTTACATCTTAAAAGTAACTACCGCACCAAATTTAAAGTTTCTAACCCAATCAATATCGCAGAAATCACAATTTTAGAACTTTTTTGCTCCTGCAGCGATGTATGTTCTTGCACTGACATAAAATAGTCTTTTTTTCGGAGCAGAGATGGCCACCAACACTTTTTTAAGTTGGCTATGTAGTTTCAGAGATAACACCTCACAAACGTACAAGCATTAATAATATTATATACTTTATAATATTATAACGCTTTATAATATTAGCATTAGATGTACAGATACAAAAGCCATTTATCTGTTACAAGCTAAAGTGCCGGCGTTGCCCAGAATTTGAAGGATGTTTGTTCTGAAAAATCAATTTCAAAATTTAACATACAACACAAAACAAACATTAAAAAAAGCAGTCGAAATGTTGTTGAATGAATCATATGAAAACGCTATATAAAAATGTATAAATGTATATAACAGATGCAAAAGAATACAGCTATAAATGAACTTATTTCAATTTATAATTGGAGCAATAATGTTAAAATACGCCAATATTTCCCTAATCGGGTTTTTAGTATGCTTCAATACATTTTTCACACTCATATGACGTTATACTATATCCACCATGCCCTTTATATTTCCAATATGACGTAATATTTTCCTCTTTCACATGGAAACCTTGAAATAGAAAATTTATGAAGTTATATTCACTTTCATTTAAATTCGTCAAACCATTTATTTCATTTTCATATTTCACGTGAATATCTTGCAATAGAAAGTTATGACGTAATGTTCACCTTTTTTCTTAAATTCGGCAAACTATTTATTTCATTTTCATTTTTCACGTGGAAATCTTGCAGTAGAAAATTAATTGTTGTAGTAATAATTTTATTGTGTTTTTTAATTGTTGGCAACTGCTATAACGAAAAATGTTTACATTTGATAAGAAATTGCTGTTAAATTGGTGGTTTTTTATTAATTAAAAATTAACTATAAGTTATTTCGATTCCGGATTACTTTAGTTGTCTCGGCCATGTTTTAATACACATGTACGTATCTCTTCACAATTTTGGCTTCCAAATTGTGGATTTTTTATAGAATTACAAACAGACAGATAGACAAGTTTTCATTTTTATATATCTCTCTATTCTATGAAAAGTAACTAACGCTGTCACCGCCGCCGCCGGTTTTGAATTTTTTGTGACCGGAGGTCTTTCTTCGTTAATATTAAGAAAACTATTGCATACAAATATATGAAAATCGGTAGTATTATAGCGAAATGTTTGATCAACACACTAATGCATACAGTTTTCAAATCGAAGAATTATTTTAAGAGATATTTAATGCTAAAGTTGGACAAAATCGTTCCATTAAAAAAAAAAACTTATAAGAGCAAAAGCTATACATGGGAATTTAATCATTTTTAGATCATTTTATTCAATAGAAGATCCCGGTCTGCAGATTTCATTAATTTTTTTTTTTTAATTTGACTCATTTTTTGAGGTTTTATTTCTATTTTAAATTCAAATATTCAGCATTTTGACAATATTTTTTGCATATTTTAGAAAATGGTACTAATTTAAACTGTTGCCAACTGTATAAACAGCGCAAACAATAATGTTTGCTTCAAATAAAACAATTATTTACACGTTACTATTATAAACAGAAAAAACCTTCAAATTACAATTAAATAATTAGGTATAAAAAGCAGGCACTTATTGGAAATTACGCCATAAAAACTATATTTACATGTGAATTTTAAAAGAGAAAGGATATTATAAAATAAATTCATTAATATGCGTTAGAAATCTGAAATAGAACAAATTACGCCACATTACACTTATTATGCAAAATGAACAAAAAATAGTATTGCAAAACAGTTTAAATTTAAAAATTGCGCGAGACAAAATATTAGAGGTTAAATATTAGATTTTTTCAAAATTTTATTATTTGTCGTTTGATGTGAGGTGTTCAGCTATAAGTAGGCAAATTTTTATGTTTCAACATAATTAGGGACTGAGTTAGAAAAATTGCTTTAAATACACAAATTAGAGCCCAGAGGGTTAAATAATAGACTTTTTCAAAATTTTATTATTTGTCGTTTGATGTGATCTGTTCAGCTATAAGTATGCAAAATGTCATGTCTCCAACTTAATTAGGGGCTGAGTTAGAAAAATTGCTTAAAATACACAAGTTAGAGCCCAGAGGATGAAGTAATAGACTTTTTCAAAATTTTATTATTTGTCGTTAGATGTCAGGTGTTCAGCTGTAAGTATGCAAAATGTCATGTCTCCAACTTAATTAGGGGCTGAGTTAGAAAAATTGCTTAAAATACATAAGTTAGAGCCCAGAGGGTTAAATATCAGACATTTTTCAAAATTTTATTATTTGTCGTTTGATGTGAGGATTTCAGCTATAAGTATGCGAAATTTCATGTCTCCAACTTAATTAGGGGCTGAGTTAGAAAAATTGTTTAAAATACATAAGTTAGAGCCCAGAGGGTTAAATATTAGACTTTTTAAAAATTTTGTTATTTGTCGTTTGATGTGAGGTGCTCAGCTATAAGTATGCAAAATGTCATGTCTCCAACTTAACTAGGGGCTGAGTTAGAAAAATTGCTTAAAATACACAAGTTAGAGCCCAGAGGGTTAAATATTAGACTTTTTCAAAATTTTATTATTTGCCGTTTGATGTGTGGTGTTCAGCTATAAGTATGCAAATTTTCAAGTCTCCGACATATATAGTTTCTGAGAACGGGCTCTGTGACAGACGGACAAACAGACAGACAAAAGAGTGATACAGGTAGGGTTTCGTTAGATGGACGAAACTCTAAAAACATGCTGCGAATGAATGTAACAACATCCTAAAATTACATTACCATCAGCTATCTACCAATCCCGAATTTTTTTATATTCGTTTCATATATTCTTATTCTTTTGTGCGGCCCTGTAAAATAATTATCAATATTATATACAGTAAAACCTCTCAATAGCGGACACCCCAAGAATGCAGAATTTGTCCTCTATTTAGAGGTGACCGCTACTGAGAGTAAAACATGTACAGTTATTTAAGAGTTGGTAATCGAAAAAATGTCCGCTAAATAGAGGTATCCGCTAATCGGGTGTGTCCGCTATGGAGGTTTTACCAGTAAAACTTCTGAATAGCGAACACCTCGGGAGGGCAGAATTTGTCCTCTATTTGGAGGTGTTCGCTACTGAGAGTAAAAAATGTACAGTTATTTAAGGGTTGGTAATCGAAAAAATGCCCGCTAAACAGAGGTGTCCATTAATCGGGTGTGTCCGTTATGGAGGTTTTACTGCATAATAATATCATCCTTTACAAGAAAATTGCATGCTGTATGATAGACAGACAGACATCCAGAGAAAGATAACCTCCGGATCAATAAACACTCATGTCTTTTGTTTTAATCATCCACAATTGTATGTCATACAACATGCCAGATTTTATACAACAGGCTAAAAACAGTCACCGTGGTACGGAATACTGTATTATTATTTGTTTACCCACCAAAACTGGTTGCCACGGGTTGTTGCAAGGTTTGTGATCACGTGGTTGAAACTGATCTATTCAATATTACTGCGTGCGTATTTTTTTTTTATTTGCTCCATGTGATCAAACCAGTTGTCTACGAAAACATCAACCGGTGAATGTGACGCACACCAAATTTCTGTGACGTATGCAGATAAATTGTGCTTTTTTAAGAGTTTTTTCTATATAATTTTTAAACGGTTTGGAACTTATTTTTCTTAGTAGGTGCATTCAGTAGGCGACCCTCATAGGTACCTCCTGGTGCAATCAGAAACGAAATCCGACAAATATTTTTTGAGTTATGCTTGACGAAAGGTTTTTATTAGGCTTTTTTTTTTAGTAGGACATGGCGTTAATATCCATCGTAGTAGTAAAGTGTCCGGACAGTGATATTTCGCTAAGTATTAGCCTTCGCTTCGCTCAGACAATAATGAATGAGAATTTCGCGAAATTAGTCAGCTTTATCCAAGCTGCTTTTCTTTAAAGTAACTTATATTTGGCTGCCAAATTCGGCAATTTCTTAAAGTGCCTGTAATTTTAAGACAACATGGTGGATGAGGCTAAGCAGTGAACTTGGTCGAGACCTTAGTAATTGCTGTGCACATGCTCACTCACATCGGAATCGGTTAATATATAGGAGTGCTGTCGCATGCAAAAAATCAGATTTTTCAAAATGTCACCCACAATAGAAATTGAAACTGCTATATCTGAGCCATTTTTTAAGGTAAAGACAAACAAAAAATGCTCCTGAATCCTTATATCAAGATCAAATACTTAAGAAAGAAACCTTTTTCAATTTCTAATTTTTTGGCACCTCACTTTAAATATATATATATTTTTTTAATTTAATGGCCGCCATTTTGAAACAAGATGGCTGATGAATCTGGCCAGCGAACTTGGTCGAGGTGTTGATGTATACTATCGACATGCCTTCTTACATCGAAATAGGCGAATACGTGTGTTATCGCGTGACAAATACAAGATCGTTTCAAAATGTTAGCCATGCTAGAAATTCAAAGTGCTATAAATCAACCATTTTTTTTAAGATATCAACAAAAGAACAAATTTTCAGAAACAAAAACTGCTCCGGAATCTTTGTATCAAGGCCAAACACATAAAAAAAATCTTTTTCATTTTCCAATTTTTTAATACCTCATTTTGAATTTTAAATTTAATTTTTTTTAAATGGCAACCCTTTTGAAACAAGATGGCGAATGAAGCTGGCCAACGAACTCGGTCGAGGCATTGGTATGTACTATGTACAGACCAAGTTACATCCAAATAGGTTCATAAATACGCCTGTTATCGCGTGACAAAAATCAGGTCGTTTTAAAATATCAGCCACAAGAGAAATTCAAAATGCTATTACTCAGCCATTTTTTTTTAGATATAGACGAAAGAAAAACTGTTCCGGAATCTTTGCATTAAGGTCAAACACATACAAAAAAAAATCTTTTTCATTTTCCAATTTTTTGGTATCTCATTTAAATTTTTTTATTTTTTAATTTTTTTAAATGGCCGCCATTTTGAAACAAGATGGCGGATAAAGCTGTCCAACGAACTCGGTCGAGATATTTGTATGTACTATGTACACACCAAGGTACATCCAAGTCGGTTCATAAATACGCCTGTTATTACGTGAGAAAAATCAGGACGTTTCAAAATGTCAGCCACGCTAGAAATTCAAAATGCTATAACTCAGCCATTTCTTAAGATATAGACGAAACAAAAACTGCTCCCGAATCTTTTTATCAAGGTCAAACACATAAGAAGAAAATATTTTTTCAATTTTCAATTTTTGGTACCACATTTCAAATTTAAATTTTTCTTAAAAATTTAAATGGCTGCCATTTTTAAACAAGATGGCGGGTGAAGCTGGCCAACGAACCCGGTCGAGACATTGGTATGTACTATGTATAAACAAAGTTACATCCAAATCGGTTCATAAATACGCCTTTTATCGCGTGACAAAATTCAGGATATTTCAAAATGTCAGCCACGCTAGAAATTCAAAATGCTATAACTCAGCCATTTTTTAAGATATAGACGAAACAAAAACTGCTCCGAAATCTTTGTATAAAGGTCAAATACATAAGAAAAAAATATTTTTCCATTTTTACTTTTTTGGTACCACATTTCAAGTTTTAATTTTTTTTAAAATTTTAAATGGCCGCCATTTTGAAACAAAACGGCGGATGAAGCTGGCCAACGAACTCGGTCGAGAGATTGATATGTACTATGTACACACCGAATTACATCCAAATCGGGGCATAAATACGCCTTTTATCGCGTGACAAAATTCAGGACGTTTCAAAATGTCAGCCACGCTAGAAATTCAAAATGCTATAACTCAGCCATTTTTTTAGATATAGACGAAACAAAAACTGCTCCGGAATCTTTGTATAAAGGTCAAATACATAAGAAAAAAATATTTTTCCATTTTTACTTTTTTGGTACCACATTTCAAGTTTTAATTTTTTTTTAAAATTTTAAATGGC
Source organism: Maratus speciosus (assembly GCA_963932465.1). Taxonomy (NCBI): domain Eukaryota; kingdom Metazoa; phylum Arthropoda; class Arachnida; order Araneae; family Salticidae; genus Maratus; species Maratus speciosus. The sequence goes on from OZ010795.1 coordinate 390,408,499, forward strand.
CGCCATTTTGAAACAAAACGGCGGATGAAGCTGGCCAACGAACTCGGTCGAGACATTGGTATGTACTATGTACACACCGAATTACATCGAAATCGGTTCATAATTACGGGAGTTACAGTGTGACATAGGTCAGATATATATATATATATATATATATACAGGGTGATTCAGCTCGTCGGTGACAAACTTTAAGGATCGATAGAGCACACCTAGACGAACATTTTTGAATAGGGAATGTAGGGTCCCTGACGCGATGGTAAGGCGCTAGGCGCTTTCGAAAATTTGGGTTCCGAAATTCGAAACGTCATAAAAACTAGGGAAATGGTTAGATTTTCTTGCTTGTTGCGTCGAAATGATTCTGTTTGTTTAGACTTTCTTCAGTACCAATTTGATAAGCGTATCTCTTAAAACATGGATAGGGGGCGCTGCAGACTTTGGAGAGCTAGACAACAACTTTAAGCCCGTTATTTTGATAATTTAACACATGCTCGCCAAAGTTTATACTCTAACTTAAAGTTTGAACCCAAAAGTAGAGCCCTGCAAAAAGCGTAAGAGCCGGAATAAAATGTCAAAGTACAGGGTGGTCGAAACTCGAAGGCTCCTAAGAGATAAACAAACAGATTTCTTGACTTATGGCATGCATTTTCATGATTCTGTTTGCTGGGGCTCTCTGAAACTCAGTTGAACGGTACAAAAAGAAACATCGATAGGGGGCGCTTTGGGCAAAAAACATAATTCGTTGACATTTCGGACGCTAACTGGAAACGGGGCGCTACGATCAGTTAGTAATAATGAAAACACATTTTCTACCTCTGCTCAACACTTCTGAATAAATTTAGACCAAAAACATCAATGATACTGGAAATTTATTTACAAAAAATAACACTACAGAAGATGCTCGAAATTTCGACCTTGGGCCATGATGCAGGCTTCGCACCTCCGTCGCATTGAGGAGTGTGTGTTTCCAACAATGCCAGGAGTATCTCTGATCTGCCCTGCAGCTGCCACAATGCGCGACACAAGTTCTTCAGCACTGCTGACAGGTGTATGGTATACCTCGGCCTTCAGGTAACCCCAAAGGAAGAAATCCAAGCAGGTGAGATCTGGTGATCGGGCAGGCCAGTGAACTGGACCCCCACGCCCGATCCACCGCTGGCCATACCTTGCGTTTAGATGGAGACGCACGTCGTTCGTGTAATGGGCCGGAGCTCCATCGTGCTGGAACCACATCTGGCGACGCGAACCTTCGGGTACGTGCGCCTCATCCAGAAGCTGCGGCAGCACTTGATCCAGGAAAATCAGGTAATTTCCACCTGTCAGCCGTTCAGGTAACAAATAAGGGCCAATGAGGCAATCCCCCAGAATGCCGGCCCACACATTTACTGAGAAACGCTCCTGGGCTGCTCGGCTTCTGGTTTCATGTGGATTTTCATCACACCACACAAGACTGTTGTGGGCGTTCCACATTCCCTCCCGGCTGAAGGTGGACTCGTCCGTAAACAAAATGCTGTTTACAAAACGGGGATCCCCGGATCTCATCGCCAAGTACCATCTTGAGAATTCCACTCGAGGGCCAAAATCCTGCTCTCTGAGCAACTGCACCCGCTGGATGTGGTAGGGGTGCAGATTCCGGGAACGTAAGATGCGCCACGCAGTTGCTTGCGAAATGCCAACATGTCTGGCGATATCTCTCGTGCTAAGACCTGGGTTGTCCTCAACCAGGTTAAGCACAGCCTCTTCGTTGTCGGGGGTGCTCACTGATCGCTCCCGTTCAGGCCTGCCTCCGTCGAAAGATCCCGTTGTGGACAACCTCTGGTGTACTCGAGCGAAGAAGGCATGGCAGGGGATTTGCCTGTTGGGGTAACGCTCGGCGTACAACCGCTGAGCGGCTCGTCCATTACAACCAGCAGCGCCATACGCCAAATGCATGTCAGCCAATTCAGAGTTTGTGTACCGTTCCATCCTACTACC